>CM056951.1:35705048-37000882 GCA_029856935.1 Cyclocarya paliurus
AACACGTGGAGTGTGTTCATGGTTTGGCGTGGCGGTGTGGTGGGTTATAGATGCTGATTTTTTTATTTTGGTGCCCGCGTCTTGCTTAGCTGTATGTTGTTGTTTTTTTTTTTTTGGTCAAATGTTCATGGCTTTAACAGAACAAACGAAGAGCAAACGTCCAACGTCTAGTGAGGAATGCTAGGCCGTTTGGGGATGGCAGAGCCAATTCAAATACGGATCCACCTAACTCCGACTGAGGTTTATTTTTAAATTGGGTCATGTTAGCACGCGGGCAGCGTTTACCGTACGGTTATTATTATTATTTTTAAATATTTTTTGAACATTCTGAATTATTAAGAAAAAAACACAACTTTACTAATAATAACTTAATCATTAAATATAAATAAATTAATTAATTAAAATTAAAATGTATGAAATGTAAGTTTGAAGACTCCACTAACATTTTTCTTTTAAATTATTCTTAGAATCTATTATGCTATCCAATTGAGGCATTTGCTTTCTGTTTATTATCTCCAAAATAAATAACCTTATAGTTTTTATTTCCAAAATTATAAATTTCTATAATATAATTTTAAATAGCACAACTTTGCAATTCTTTTTTCTTTATATGTTTTTAACAAAGATAAAAATATCTGTTAGAGAGTATTTTCCAAAATAAAGAAAATCATATAAAAAAAAGTCAAACTAAAAGTTGACATAGTTTTTAGTTTTTAATTTTTTAATTTTTCTTATTGATGATATTTGTGTTAACTTTTTTACCTAAGGATTCAAATGGATCCTTAATTTGGAGAATATATTAATTAAACTTTATTGGTTTTACCCGCTTTATGTATAGTTGACCTCAATTGGAACCATCTAGACCGTGACAACTGTCATATTGAGGCATTATTTTTTGAGTATTGGCCATAAAAAACGTACTGCTCAGGTGGCTGTATCGACGTAGCATCATCACGTAGTAAGTGCCGCGTGATTTATTAAAAACAGAATAAATAGATTCAAACCAAATGATATCAAAAAAGATAAAAAGAGTAATTATGAAATTCTATATTCCTTCTATTCATTTTGTATTTTTGTTTTTAATTTTTTAATAAATTACGTTATATTATATAGTGGTCCAATGTTAAAAGGGTCATTTAAGTGATAAGTTTTAGATGACTACATCTCTTCTTTTTTTTCTTTTTTTTTTAGCGTGATTGATAAATTAAGTTGTTTTACCGTGTCGATGGGCCATTGTTCTACGTTATGGCATCATGCTTTGAATCTCTCTCTCTCTCTCTCTCTAATATAAATGTAAAGAGTGGTGCTCTGGTGAGGTGATGCCGTTTGGTAAATGAAAAACAACGTAGGTATACTTCTAAAACTTATAAATATTTCATAAATTATTTTATAAAAAATAGCCACAACTTAAAATAGAGTTACGTTCATATCGTCACTATCGATAAATAAACAGTCTAAGATAAAAATTCAAAATCATATTATATATTGAATAAACTCTTAATCATCAATTGGGGACTTAATTATTTAATTTGAGAGTATATATGATTAAGGACGAACCTTGATCCCTTGATTTGATGAGAGAGTAAAGTCTCGTATGAGTTGAGATTAAAGTTAAATATTGAATAAAATATTATTAGAATATATATTTTTAATATTATTTTTATTTTAAGACTTGAAAAAGTTAAATTATTTATTTTATTTTATATAAAAATTGAAAAAATTGTAATAATTAAATAAGATAAAATGAATTGTAAAAAAAAAAAGAAGCCTAAATCCAGGATTCATATAAATAAATAGTATTACACTGACGAAATTCTAAGATAAGTTTGGGGATATAGTTGAGATATAAAATTCTTATCCTCTCGCATTCTATCTCCTTACCAAACATAATTTAAATATAAAAATTTTAAACTAATTATCAAACCTTTTTTAAATCTCTAAACAAAAATAATATTATAAAACTATAGTATTACAATATTTTAATTTTATAATATTTTAATTTTAATTTTTTCTCTATCCTTTTTAATATTCAATTTTAAACAATCTCATTACTATTTACAAAATATCTTATTATTATTTACAAAATTCTCATCTTTATCTCACTTCTTAAAAAAAAAAAAAAAAAAATCCTAATGCCCTTTGGCTCAAAGAATTGAAATAAAAGAAAGAAAAGACAGGAATATGTTGGTGAAAACTTTTCTTTCCAATAAGAATGGGCGGAGAATCATGGGCTCTACAAGCATTTCTTGGAAATCAGCACGTCTATTTCTCGGAAATCGAAACCTCGTACTTCTAACTAAGAAAATAAATGAAAAATGGTTTGACTAACTTAATTCTTCTCCTCGTGAAGATCATGGCTGCCTATCCCAATCGGTTTAAAGCCTATCATCTAATATATTCGCATACTTCGTGACCGCACATAGGATGCAAAAATTTAAGTCAATGTCTTGACACAGTGGATATAATTTTTAGGTTATTAACTTGATATAATTTAATTTATAAAAAAATATTTTAAATTAAATTTCTTATCATTTAAAATTTGTCATGTAATGAAGCCCTCTGGATCTAATTTTCGCAAGAGGGGGAGCCTTCCTCCTCCTCCTCCTCCATTTTCTTTCATCTTTCATCAATTTATCTATTTTGTATATCAAAATTTATTTTATTTTGTTTTATTTAAAGTCAAAAAAGATAGATTTACAACTTTCTGACAACTACCGAGAGACGCGTACAACACAAACAGATTAACAAGTAAAAAATAGTTAAGAGGAAAGTGGTAATTTTGCAAAAATACTATGCGTGGTTCTCACATGCCACGTCCTAGCAACTTTTCTCGACACGCGCCAGATCATCGAACTCGCTATCGAAAAATCTAACCTTTGTAGGTGAAAAGAGATAAATGCGTTGCTTTCACGGGCCGTCATAAATTATAAAATCTACTGAAGTTGGTCAAAACTATAATTCATTATTTTTTACATCTATCTTATTGTTTTCATTTTTTGTTTCCTTATTGTTAATTAAAAAAATAGTTCGTCTCTCGAACGTTTGTCTATAGAAGTTAAGTCTTCTTTTTTAATGAAGAGTGAGGTTGAGTCTCTGTTTAAGCAGAAAATGTTCTCTCTTAAACATTTGTCTGTAGAGAGTATAAACAATAGTGAAAATCAGGTAAGTCACAAAATGAATAATGTACTAGTGAAACTTCAAATGCACATTTTGATTTATGATGTCATGTTTGATATGGTTATATATTCTAGATATATCCGGTCATGGATGTAAATTTTTCTAATAAATGAATAATGATAGTTTTCCTTAAAAGAAAATACCACAATGACTTACAAATAAGAAAAATTGAAAATCATAAACATAATTCACAAGGACACACCAAATCTAGTCATAAATGTCACTTTATATCATGTGATTACAATGATCTATAATATTCATTGTACACCTCCACACAGAATATAATTTATAAAAAAGTTACTGGTATTTGAAAATAGAGAATATTTGAAATGGCAAACAAAAGTATTACGAATTATGACAATAGTAAGTAATTAATAATGATGTTGATATTTTTAGATCTAAATTATATACTCGAGCTTTTGGATTAAACTTAGGAAGCTAATTAATTACCCAAAGGAGTAATTAATAATGCCAATAGCCCATCTCCAAGGCGTGGAACCACGCAGGCCAAGCAAGTTGGTGGGACATGGAGACTGATGGAGAGATATTGGTGACTAATGAAGGGTTTCGTTTTCATACAGGTAGGCTGTTCTGGTGAGCAGCACGTGACATATATAGCCCACAGAGAAATTATTTGTATAATTTCGTGAAAATTTTTGTAAAAAATATCAAACACTGAAAAAGTGTAAAAAATTGGTGGGGCCCATTTTTATATATAAAAAAATATATATATACCTAATTTGTTTATTTAAGACTTGGACCTGATACAATTCATTTCGTCTTAATCTGAAACTAAATATTGTAATTAAATCAACCTTAAGTTAAATAATAATATTGAGTTTATAATTTGTTGGTGGGGAATTAATTAAGTATGAACTTGTACATTCTGAATAGCAACAAATAGCGGAGTAAAGGATTATTAGTGCATTCTGAAGAGGACCTATCTAAGTCTATACAGTAGAAAAATATCGTTAGATTATAATGAATTTGCTTGGTTGGTGTCTGTATTTTTTTTTTTTTAAAGAAAATTACCATTAGAAAAATTGATATTCATAATCGAATACATTCTAAGATGTTTCCATATCAAATATGATATTATAAATCAAAATAATATATTTGAAACTAGATCAGTACGTTATTTTATTTTATGAGTGGTCAGGCTGGTAATAGATATGGATGCAATGCGCGCGCTGGAACCTTTCAATATTATTGCATCATGTCATACATAATTTATTTATTTGCATAATCAATATGAAAAATATTTGTAACTCTTGTTTTATTTAATACATTAAACACTAGTCTGCTGATGTAAATGCCTACCTCATCATCTAGTATAATATTATTTCTGCTTTGATTTTTGATTTTATAATTATAATAGATTTCACGATAAATTATATATTAGTATATCACCGATTCAATAACGTCATAACTTAATTTAAACAATATTATCTTGAATAAAAGCTGTGTTGCTAACAAATTATTCCCGTCTGCTACTGCCCACATCAATTATAAAAATGTTTTGAAACACATTTTTTTTATGCTAAAGTTATTTTTGGCTTTAACTACAAAGATATGTTTGATATATTAACATAGATTCAAAAATAGAGTTTGCCTTAAAAAATGAAGGTTTTACACTACATGGAATAAGAAAAATTAGCAATATTAGAGATGTTTACAAGCTCAGTACCGTATCAAACACATCACTTGATACTTTGTAGTTTAATCTAAGAACTACAAATTATACTTTCTTTAGAAGTTCTATACAGTTATAAATTAAAAATTATATAAAAGTAAACTCATAAATTGATATAATTTTATATACATGATACATTAGATTTATTTTATAATAAAAATATTTTTACAATCTAACATAACATAACATAACATAACATATTAATTTATAAATTTATTTTTATAAAATCTATTTATTTACTGCTAAAATATTTCTCTACTTTTTTTTTTATCCTACTATTCGCGGTTGATTAGGCCTAAACAACAGAGTACAAGGCAGATCGTAGTTGCCCCTACGTGCCACGCGGAACAAGCGGAGCGGCAGTCACCCAACAAAGCTAACCGTCCACTAACATAGTATTTTCTTTTCAGCAAGACTGGGAAGTGGGATCTCCCGCGCCCACTATTCAAGAACCAAAGAAGAACGGTAGCTGCAGATGCCTCATCTGATACGATTCGCTTTCTTACACTCTCACGCTAACATATGACTCATCTATCAATTATTTTATGGCCTGTGCGATATTCCTTTAAATACAACAAAAGAAGTATTCGCGATACGCATGCTCAGTTACAGCAAATCTCCAGGCAGCACGAGCTTCTGTTTTGGTATCGTGTTCTAGTTTCAGTATGAGCTTGTTAGCCTGGAACAGCTGCTGGGGAAGCCATGAAATTAAGCGAACACTCTACTTATTGTTCTTGGGTCAGGTCGTCTCTTTTGTACTTGCACTCATGAGCTTCACTTCGTCTCTGATAGCCGATCTTGGTAACCTTCACAAATTCATCACTGTTAGCATTGGCTTTTCTCTCATTATCTTCTCCATCACTTTCGTTTTTATTAATTCATGCCGACCCCCTTTATTGGATTTTTCTCTTTTCCGTGGTGTTGTATAGGTGTAGATACGCCTCTTACTCAGACTTTGTTTCCTTACTTGGGTCTGGCTTTGATTTATGGGAGTATCGTGCTGTATAGGCGTCAGAAACTACGGGTAATTTCGTCTTTTTCGTCTTTACTTGGCAGTTGTATATTGCATTTTCTCAACTATGTATTTGGTAAAACTGAAATTGTGGGTTGAAGTGCAATTGGCTGCAAAAAGGTTGCTTTTGGTTTTGGGTTCTGAAATTGTGACATATATCCTCTGTGTGGGGGTTGCAGGTTTCTTGGTATTGGTATCTTCTTTTAGGTTTTGTCGATGTTCAAGGGAATTACCTTGGTGAGTGATTGTACCTGAACTCTCTGACGTGTGTTTGCGCTTATATTGACGCATGGCGGATCTAATAGGCTAATTCTGGTTACCATTGATTTCCTTTCTCAAATTGATGCGGCGGTGACATTCAACTTTGTTTGCATAATGACAAATTTGAGATTTGGCAGTATTTGTTACTTGCGATTATGTAATGATGGCTCAGAAATATGGTTTTGTTTTTCTTTGCAAGCCAGAAAATATGAGTTGACTGTTTATAAAAACATGGGATTTATCTAAGAATATATTAAAAAAACAGAAAAATATGCCGCATTGCATATCTAGAACGGGAACAAATACCTGATTTTGAAAGTTTTCCCGCATAAGCTAGTCCATGTATGGATTTCTTGGAGTCATTGTTAATTTCCTGTTTCTTTTGATGCAGTCAACGAAGCATTCCAGTTCTCATCCATTACAAGCGTAACGTTATTGGACTGTTGGACAATAGCATGGGTACTGATTCTGACTTGGTTCTTCCTAGGCACTCGATACTCTCTATGGCAGTTATTTGGTGCAGCCATCTGCGTGCTTGGCCTTGGCTTAGTACTCATTTCTGATGCAGGGGTGGGTGGTGGAGGTGACATTTCCTTTTCCACCTATCAGAACTGAACTTTCCACTTTCTAGATAATGAACTGATGGTTTGTGGGAACTGTCTGAATCATGGGTTTTTGTTTTCAGTAAGGTTAAGTGAAGTATAATCGTGGTTGGTAGACTTTATTAGTTTCTTTATGTTCCTAGTTATGTATTCCTACTTTCGGGATCAGCATTAAAAGGAAGCTCCTATCACCTCGAGCAGCCCTACCTTTAATACCTGATTGTATCTATTATTAATGTCAACCATATGTTGATCTTTCAGGCGGTTCAAAACCTCTGCTAGGAGATATACTTGTCATTGCAGGGACAATATTCTATGCAATGAGCAACGTTGGTGAGGTTGGTGAATCAGATTGTTGGTTATACAATCCGTCTTCATCTTTTTGAATCACAAACTTTAACCTCATAAGTTTCTCCTTTAAAACATTTTCCTACATTGCAGGAATTCTGTGTTAAGCAAAAAGATCGCGTTGAAGTTATTGCTATGCTCGGTGTTTATGGATTCCTAGTGAGTGTGGTTCAGGCGTATCCTTCATAGTGCCATTCACACTAGAGATATGGATTGCATGTTCTTTTTCAAATTGGTTTTTATAACATCTTTTTGTTATGAGCTCTGAGGAACATAGCTTGGAAATGTAATTTATGTTGCTGTTCCATGAAGAGGACAAATGTGTTTCCTTCATTCAATAACCTGTTTCTCAGATCTATAATCGAGCTAAAGTCTCTGGAATCGGTTGAGTGGTCCACAGATATTGTAAGTTGTTAATTCTATTTGCCTCTTGGACATTGCTAGTACCATGAGAGAAGATTATGCTGTATCACGTTTGATCACTGAAGCACACTTACTTTTGTAGTTTCACTTTGGCTCAAAGTTTAAGGCCAAAAGACAGTGTTGACAAAAAATGTAGGAATTTAGCTTTAGCATTATGGCATGCTTTTCCTGTCAAATTCCCAAATATTTGATTTGGTTACAGTTCAAAACAGAGTTTGTTTTCATGTTTTCAGATATTAGCCTTTGCTGGCTATGCTTTATCAACCTTTATGCTCTATACCCTTGTTCCTTTCGTTCTTAAGGTGAGTTTTGTCTCATCAACAATTTTGGCATTATTATTTTTGTAGGAAGTTAATCAGTCTTTCCACAATGAAAAACTAATTATTAATACATATTTCTCACTCAAATTGAGAGATGAGAATAAAAATATATATAGCTCATCTAGCAAAGTGAGCTTCATATTTCATCCAATCTGTGATTATACAAAATTTAATAGTGTTTCTCTAGATCTTCTCTCTTTGATCTAGAGAAACTAGATATCAATGGCTTAAAAATCCGTTCTGATACTGAAGCTGATCTATGAGAAATATCAATTGTCAGTCTTTAATAGAAGTAATTTTGCATACAGTTAAGTGGAGCCACAATGTTCAATCTCTCCATCCTAACATCTGATATGTGGGCAGTTGTCGTCCGCATTTTTTTCTACCACCAGGAGGTATATATGTTTTTCATATTCACGAGCTGTCATATTGTTCTGTATGACATATTGTTCTGGCTACTGTCATATTGTTTTTCAACCTGATGCTACTGTATACGGTTCTGGCTATTTCGAGCGTATACATATTGTTCTTTATATATGATGGTGTCAATCATATCAAAAGCTGACCTAATGTTAATGTTTGATTTCAGGTGGATTGGTTATACTATTTTGCTTTTGCAATTGTAGTTATTGGACTCATCATTTATTCAATAACGTAAGTTCTAAACATTGCCTCCAAAAAATTTTTCATCTGTTGAACACTGGTTGTTGAACAATAGAACATACGTATGTTCTAAATATTGCCACCAAAACAGTTGAGCAATAGCTCATCTCACTCTTGTTATAATTGTTTGAATCAACATGGAAACAAAGACTTCCTATTTTTTAAGTTAAATTCAACCGAGTTTACTCCAAAACGTGCTTAGGGTGTATTTAGTCATATTCACAGATACTATATCCTTCCACTGACCTCCTGTTGTCTATCCTTTTTGGTAACAGCGAAAAGGATTCGGTTCCTGTACCGGATCTCGAGGGTGCAAACTCCAGTGCACAATACGAAGCACTTACCGATGAAAGTGAAGCATCTAGAAATGAATCTCTGGCTTCTTGAGTTGAGGGGGCAGGGCAGCTTGCTGTATAATTTTGAGTGTAGCATTTCGAAGTGCCATCTTAACTTTAGGAGCGATGACATTATCACTCGGGTGTTAACGAGTGTAGGTAGACTGATATTGTTTATGTAGACTCTAGAGAAGTTCAAATTTTATGGACGGACTCGTTAAATGCAGTAACTTTCTATCTGCAATAAGTAGAGCAATCTTGTGACCCAAAACGTTTTAAGTTCTCGTGGAAGTTATCCAAAGTTGTACTGCTCAAATATAATAGAACAACTTTGACTTGTTAGTGCACGATTCTTCTAATCTGATGTCTTTTGATCATCAGCATGGGTGCAGGACAATTGCACTATAGCACAATGCCAAATATGCACACTAATGAGCTTTTTTGTTTTTATTTAAGTATTTTTTAAACATTCTTAATTATTAAAAAAAATAAAATATAAATTTACTAATAATCACTTCTTTAATTATTAAAAAATAAAAATAAAATAAAATATAGAAGTGAATCATTTAGTAGACATATTTAAGATTCGTAATATCATTTTCCTTCACCTATAATCCTCTCATCCAAATACTTGTGAAGCCATCCGTTTGGATATTTGCCAATTTCAAATCTTGAAGAAAATTGCTGTAGAGCTGTGCTACATATCAACCACTATTTACGACTAATCTGTAGCACACATTACATGTATATATATATATTTTAATTGCAAAACGCTACAACTACTCCTCTCTCTCTCTCTCTCATCAGCTCTCACTCCCAACGAAAGCCTCTCCCCCACTTACCCGATTCTCCTTTAGTTCAGCCCAGTGCCGCCGTGCGTTGTCTAGCCTCACCGCCACTACCGACGACTCCCCTTCAAGCTGGAGACCAAGTCAACCACCATCAATCTCTCCCACACGCTGCTCCCTCTCTCTCTCTCTCTCTCCCTTGTAGTAACCTAACCGAAATGGGTTTCACCCATTTCTCTCCCTTTGCGCCGCCGTACGTGGCCACCCAGGCCACCGCACCTCCACCACCTCACACCGGTGACCATCTCTCACAGACCGAGCCACCATGAACCTCTCTCTCCCTCTCCCTCTCCCTCTCCGTCGCACATATGCAAACTACTCATAAATGTGTTTCACACGATTTCACTGCCACCGACTGACCTAGCGCCGCCGTGCATTGGTTCTAGCCCCACCGAGCACCTCCCCTGACCACCGCGACTCCTCCTCGAGCTCATTGGAGCTAGCCAAGCCCTCCACCTCTCTCTCGCTCTCTCTCTCTCCCTCTCGCCCTCCACCTCTCTTTCGCTCTCCACCTTTCATCCATCAGCTCTCTCTCTCTCATCCTTGTGTGTCTCTCTCTCATCTCAACCCCTTTCTCTCTCATATCGGGTCTCTCTCTCTCTCCCTCCCTCCCTCCTAGTGTCTCTCTTTCATCTCGGATAACAGCTCTCTCTCTCCTAGTTTGGCTTTACCTTGGTCAATGGCCAAGAGAAGGAAACTCGAATCTCCTTTCAGATTTGCTACGCTCCCTTTCAACTCACTTAATGAAACGGTGTGTTTGATGACACGTCATGTGTGCGCTGGATGCAACAAAACAGTGGTTGCTGCCAAAAATATTTCATTGTTACAAGATTTGAAAGCCTAGGAGTGTAGACAGTGTCTACGAACTCGCGAGATTTGAAAGCCTACCCTGTGGTAACTGCTAACTCTCAAATGGAACAACTTCAATTACAAAACCACACTAGCACGGCTGCCGCCCAACCCTTAGACCCTTCAACTCAACCACCACATCTGCAGCCAACACCGACACCACAACACTCCACACCCACCACCTCCTCACTTTCTCCCACAACCACCCCTACCACCACCTAGGCCTCTCAACACGTTCTTCGGAACCCTACAACACTAACAACAACAACCCCACCATCCACATTTCTCTTCGTTTCCTCTTCCTCTTCTCCCGCATCTTCTTTTGGGTCTCCCTCTATCTCCCCCGCCCCCACAGGGCGGCATTGTCATTGGTGTTCCGGCGCACAAAGCCAACCCTTTTCCGCCACTTACGCCCTTCTTTTCGTCTTTTGGTGGGCTTGGCCATGAGTGCGGTCCATGGGCCCGACTCGGTCTCTAATGCCAATACTTCATAGGTGTGCTTGATTTTGCACTAGTTTGTTCTATTTGGTAGCTAAATCTATATTTTTTTCATAGTTCTTCTTAATTCGATTGATGGGTATTTCACATGTTTGACATAGTTATCCGACTGGCGGAATTGCTGTTCTTTCTTATACTTCTCTGTGGACAATGCCTATTTACTAACTAAATAAAATTTGATCTTACCTATTATAAAAAAAATTGCTACTTTTCTGGGGGTCGTTATTTTTGTTTGGTATAATGCTTTGCCGAGACCGACGATGCAAGGAGTACAAGGAATGGGGATGTTAGGAATGCTCAGTTCGAGTTCCCCACAATTCGGCCCAGTAGGGTTCTGGCACACCACCAACAGAGACTTGTCCTTAGAACGCCACTTACCCTAGGTCCCCAGCTAACTTTTTCCTTTGACGTGAAAACGGTAGAACTCACTATTGCAAATGCTATCCTATATACAATCATTGATTTTGTAATGTTGTGGTTTGAGGATGTTGTTGTTTTAGGTTTTCTACTTGGATGGAAATGCTAATGAGTTTTCTTGTTACGTGATGTGAACTAGATTTGTCTGGTATTGGCCGAAGTCGAAAGCATGCTTAAAATTGGATTCTTGAGTTTTTAAAAGTTTTTCTAAATGTTTTCTCCTATGTACAGTGCATCCACTGTTTCCTTCTAGCTAGTCCAGGCACTACTGTTGGAGAAGTTGGATTTCTGAATTTATCATTATTATATCGAGAATATAAGAAGATCCAATTCATGAATAAGAAAGGCAATGCCAGCTCAAAAATGTAGAAAGCCGAGCATTCAGACTGTAAAGGAATAGTTGTAGAATTACTGATAACCATGGATACAAAGGCACTTCTCCCAAGTTTTGGCTTGTGGGTGGAAACAATCATTTGTAGCTACACTCTTGGTGAAAAGCCATGGGTGCAAATAATCTTTTGGGGCCATACCCCCTCGTGAAAAGTCAGTGATTTAACTAATTTTGTATAGGAAAACTTCCGAGGGTGCGGGGACCAAGGTTTACTCTACAAGGTGGGTCTGAAAAATCTTGCCTTGGAGAGGTTCCCGTCATAAAAAAAAAAAAATAAATAAATAAATAAATTGGCTTGTGCTTCCAGAATCTGGGAACAATCCCCTTCCTACAATCAAGATTCTGTTTTCCTGTCTTATGGTCGGTGCCCTTTTGGGTACTAAACTGATATGTTGTAGAATAGTACATGATGGTTTTATTATTGATGACGCTTGGTATTTACTGAGATAATGGTGGTAGATCTTGTCCATGGGTTGCTTGTCTTTGCTTTTTATAACTTGCTCTTATTGTTTCTTGTGAAAATTTTGTGGTGAAAGTGGTTTCAAGACTGTTATAGGCTTTTGAATTTCTATTTCTTTCTGAAGAATCTGCAAGGGTATGGCCTTTTGAGACTCTCATCAGTGGGATCTCCTGGTTCCCCCATCACCAAATACATCGCAAAGTATGCAATCTGTTAATCAGCCATGGTTGAAGTCTGGATTACAAGGAAAGCCTCCTTTATCATCCCCCTTCAAATTGGCATCCAGTAAATTCACAGATGCAACGACGTGCACATGTTCCTTAACAACAGCATCATGTGCTGCCAACAGCTTCATAGTAACAACATCTTTGCAGCAGCAACAATCTTCACCATCAAATCAGTCACAGGAGCTTTACGGTCAGCACTTTGTACCTCCAATAGTCCTGCAAAACTTGACCCATCAGCAGCAGCTTACAAGGGTTCATGGCTCTGTAAATCAGAAGCTTTCCTCTCTTGCAATGTTACAACATAACATAGAGAATAGAGCAGCTATTGTGGAAACTGATGAAACCTATAATAGGATTCTTAGCCAAAGCAGCATCCACGACCTAGTTAGCCAGGGGAATCATTATTAGTTTTCTTTGTTGTCACTTAGCTGAAGAATCCAGATTATCAAAACCTTCGATCATTAATCATGACTTTTACTCCTCTAGAGTCTAGTCAGTTGATTGGTATGAATAAACCCGTCTAACTTTGATTTTTTTCCTAGACCTTTCATCATTGACTTTTCTTGTAATGTTGATTCTTGAGAATAGATTGGGGGGTGGGGGACGGATCGTCGAATTGGATATATTAACACATAGCCGTACACAAGTCCTTTTCACCTAAATCACTTGCGTTATCTCATGACCCAATTCTGTTGGGCCACCGTCTTGTTGAAGCAGTTGCAAAGTTTGATTGGACCATTGAACTTTACAAGTGACCCATCTCTTGAGCTGTTATGCTATGTCATTTGCAGCTATAGATGAGGGTCTTTACGAACAATCATAGGAAAGCCACAAATTCTTAGGAGTCTACCGCTTTTGCATAGGAATAAATCATAATTTTGGGGTAACATAGAAAAACAGGGGGACAAATTAAGAAGTTAAAAAATTATCTTTTACCGGTGTCATGTTGAAGTATGAAGTTTCTAATATGTTATGCTCCATAATATAATGTACCAATTGAGTCGTTACCTGAGTCAGAAGTACGGTTCAAGAAATCTCATTGTTAACTGCAAAAGATGGAAGAAACATGATGCACATTAAGTTGTATGAATGGTATGGCGACTCTTCCCTGTTTTATGTCTTAAGTTTTTAGAGTATCAGCACTATAAGCTTTCAGAATTTGATAAGAGCATGTGACTTGGTTTTTGAAATGACGTGTACGATTCGGTATGTCTACCGGGGTGTGTAAAAACACACAAGCACCCAAATAGATTTATGAATATATCTATAGACTATACCTATGCATTATTGTAATCTTCTTTGTTCTCAGAATGAATTACTCGGTTACATTATTGACATTATGATTGTCTGGGTGGATGGGCGTTTTTCTTTTAAAAAGTGAATGTACGGCAATCATAGCAAAGTGTTTTAGGTGCAAGCTCCATTTGACGTGTTGTGCTTTGCGTCTAACATTGACAATAGCTGAGCCATAAATAACTGTTCTCTTGAACTTGATTTGTGTAGGTTCACCTTGATATCGTCCTTTGTGCTGAGCATTGCGTATCTTCAACCCATATCTTGTCCACCATATGAAGCTCTGCTCAATGATGGAAAAGCGGGAATAGTTTAAGATTTTCGCAAGAATTCATGTGTTTGCACATGCAAGTGATCAATGAATTGAAATGGTGTGGGTCATGTGGTTTGGACAAATAACATGTGCGCTCGATTTTTAGACGAGAGATTTCATGCCTTTTTTAACGTGCTCCCAACTTTTAAAATGCAGATTAGTTTATTACATAAAGCCCAGTGCGTACTGGTGAAGAGCATTATCTTCCTCATTTTTGGCTAAAGAATGCCTGTAAAAGGGAAACCAGATTTATTACCAAGGTGCCCTGCCCTCACTTTTCTGGGTTTTCCGTTTAGTTACTATTGGGGTCTGCGATTCTGGATGCACCATTTTTGACAGTCGAAAGATTGTTTATCTTGTACCTTTTTTAACAGATTCATGAAAGGTAACTCCACCGAACACATTTTCCAAGAGAAGCGTGTACAATTGTATTTTTATTAAAATCAATTTTGTCTGCCGCATAAATTTTGGAATCTAATCCAACCCTGACTTAGTATTATTATTATGGTACAAGTAAGAACGATGAAAATGTGCTTAAAAAAGATAAAAATAATAATTTTGTGAGCCCGGGGCTCCACAAGATTTGTTGTGTTTGAATAATAAGATGATCTATATATTTTGTAAATAGAAATAATAAAATATTAAATAATTATAAAAAATAATAATAAAATAATAAATAGTAGTGAAGTATTGACTATCCAAACTAGTAGCTATTGTTGTGTTTTTTCAAATAAATTTAATAATATTTCAATCATTGGTCTTTGTGGAGCTAAATGCAGCCATTTTTATTTTTATACGTTGATATCTCATGTGAATATATGCTGATAAATCAATAGGAAAGTCGGAAATTAAATCAAGTAAAGTGAGAATGCTTAGAGGGAGTTTCTTCCTTGTATGAATAATTATTATTTTTTTATTTGGTCAGAAATTGATTACTCGTAACTTTCACCCATATTAACAAGAAATTAATATAATGTTATATATTTATATATATATATATATTTAAGAATTTGCCTTGCTGGGAAGCTTTGTTGTTAATATTGAAGATATCTCCCATTTTATTGCGATCCACGGGTAATCCCAAAGACGAGAGACTCGAGACTCTTTATTTTTTATTATATTCTTTGGTTTTAAAATGTATGACTCAAGTGTCACGACGGCGTAAATAAACAAGATACACAGATATACTTGGAATATGTCACACGTCGATCTCTCATTGGTCGAAGAACCACAAAGAATAATCACCCTAGGAAATTTCAGAGCTAATTAACAAAAAAAAAAAAAAAAACCAAGAAGGAAAAGGAAAGCTTAAAATTCAGAGGGGAGAGAAAGATACGTCTTTTTGCTTGGCAGCTCAACCCCAGCGTCAGCTGATTCCACGTCCTTTTCATCCAGACTAGACCAGACTGGACCAACCCTCCCACATCCCAGATTTGTTTTATTTATTTATACCTCTGTAGATATTGCGTTTGCGTATATTTGCACGCACATTCGTTCGTTCGTGTGAATCATTTTCTAATCCGACTGTGATTTTGCTTTCATTGTCCACATAATCCCACCTTTTCTCCCATTGAAAAAAGCCCATTCCTATGGCGTGCGCGATCGGAAACTCTAACGGCGAGGTCGTCGACTGTGAAACCGATACCGTTTGGGGATCCTACGCCAAGCGCGAGAAGCTCATTATCGACACTGATCCCGGCATCGGTGAGTTTCTCTGTTCCTTTGTTTGATTACCCAAAAAAAACGTAGGAGAAATTTGAAAAAAAAAAACCTTCACCTAATTAACGACAGCATAGCGTCATAGGGTCAAACATCCGGTGTTCTATATTTTAACAACTCTTTCTCGGCATCCAAACAGAGACTTAACGTCTCCTTAATCTATGCTTTTGGGTTGTTCTGGCTGAGTGTTCGCTTTCTTTTTTTTTTTTTTTTTTAATCTGTATATTAGCTACTTTTGAATTCTTATATCTCGCTGAGAAGGCATTGCATGGAAAAAATAAAGCATTTGAGGGGAAAAGGAACAGGTTTTTTTCACTTAGGAAGAAAAAGGAAATCGAGATTGTGATTAATGCTATATGTTAGTTTAGTTACAAGGAATTGACATACTTATCTCATTGAAGCCAAACAGCTTGTCAGTTGGTTGAGTGTGGACAGTTTAATGTTGTTTCGAGAATCTCAATAGTTTTATATAAGTAATGAATCTCAATAGTTTGTCTGTAAATGATAGATTTTCAAAATTTTAGCATACCTGAACTCTTTTTCTTTTTCTTTCTTGTTTGGAAAACGGAGAGGGAGGATAAGCAATCTGTGAAAATGGAAATGAAATGAACATAAAGTTTTGTGTTTTGCTTTAGTATGTGCTACATATTGAGCTATAGATAAGCATAATCTGAAGATTGGTAAGTACTCAGATTTTTTTTTTTTTTGTAAGTAAACTATTAATAAAAATAGGCATAGCCCAAGTACTTAGATGTTATACTGAACCCTTTTTGCATCCTCTAAATTTTCCTTTCGGTAAACCAACAAGAGCTAATATCTCTCATTTATTCATCATGGACTTTTAATTTCTCCCTCCGCCAATCAACTGTTCCTAGTGGATTTTTGGCTCTCTTTGTTTTTGCAAAAAATTGTTCCCCGTGAAATACAGTAAAATGTAGACGTAGAGCTCTACCAACAATGTGAATGGGTTTTCATAAATCAATAGATGATAGCATGGCGATCTTCATGGCATTTCAATCTCCGGAGTTGGAGATCTTGGGCTTGACAACAATATTCGGCAATGTCCAAACAGAAGATGCCACCCGTAATGCTTTGCTTCTGGTAGGTATTTGTTTTAGTTGATTCTTATCTTCCCAGGCATGATTATTTATTTGTATACAGTTTCAAGGGTGTAGTGTTTTCGGTTTATGTCTTTGATCAATTACTGTTTTGAATGTGCAAAAGGATAGTGTGAGATAGCAGGGTGTCCAGGTGTTCCAGTGGCAGAGGGCAGCCCTGAGCCTCTGAAGGTATCTGTTTTCTTATGTATCTTAACTTGCATTTTGTCTTCACCAATGTTACATTATAACTAAGATTTACTTTGGCCATTTGGCTTGCTTAATCTCTTTCGAAATAGCCTTTATCTATTTCTTGCGAATGGTTGTTACCTTTACTACTGTTATATACTTATAGTAACCCCCCTTCTTTCTGTAACTGGGTTTAGGGGGGAAGACCACGTATTGCGGATTTTGTGCATGGTTCTGATGGGTTGGGGAACACATTTCTACCTCCTCCAAAAGCAAAGAAAATTGAGCAGAGTGCTTCTGAGTTTTTGGTTCACAAGGTCTCTGAATATCCTGGTGAGGTATCTATACTTGCACTTGGACCTCTCACAAACTTAGCTTTGGTAAGTTGCAGTATCCTTGCTCCCTATTTATCTGCCTTGGAACTTCATAATTGAGAACCTTTTTTAATGACCTGGCTATTATGGTTATATAACCATCTTGATCAGGCAATCAAGAGGGACTCTTCCTTTGCGAGCAAGGTAAAGAGAGTGGTCATACTTGGTGGAGCTTTCTTTGCATTGGGTAACGTAAATCCTGCCGCTGAAGCGAATGTAAGTGCTAGCTTTCTTGTATCTCCTCTTTCAAATAGGAATCATGCCAAGCCCAGTGGGGATAATTAGTTGTCACGGGTTCAAAGTTTTATGAGCTTATTGCGTTGAAATTATTAGCTTAAGCTTTTGTTTCAATTGGATATCTTCCAAAACCTTTAAATCATGTAGGAGTTGTTTTCACTAATTGTCAGCAGAAGAAATTGACCATATAAAGAAACAGTAGAAGCAATTGACTAAGGCCAAAAGGGGGAAGAGTGGTTGACAAATATATCCAAGTTTACCATTACTTCGAAATCCATATCCTTTGATCAGTAATCAACTGAAGCAATTCTAAAATGACAAGCGTTTGATTCAATTTAGTGCCGTATAATTTCTTTCAATTACAAAGATCTAGCTTAGAATTTTTCTCATCAGTTTAATGTTGAATCCCAGTTGTTCATGCGAGGAAAATTAGTTTAGCCTGCCACTTGTATATTAAAAGAAAATAGTTTAGTCAGCCTTTTCAGGTTTATCTCCTTGATCAGCTGTACATAAAAACATTATTTCCTGACTTGCAGATCTATGGGGACCCAGAAGCAGCAGATGTTGTGTTCACCTCTGGGGCAAATATTGTTGTTGTTGGAATAAACATTACAACCCAAGTCAAATTTACGGGTATCTTCAACTGCTAGTTTGCTTCAGTTTCTAAACCAGCTGCTCTTGTGCTACTTTTGTGTGCTTGTTGAAGTAATATCCTTCTAACAGTTGCCACTGCTTTATGGTTTCAGATGATGACCTGCTTGAATTGAGGCAATCCAAGGGAAAGCATGCTCAATTTGTAAGTGATATGTGCAAGTTTTACCGAGATTGGCATGTGAAGTCTGATGGTGTCTATGGTAATCATTCTTGATTCATCCTATGCCCATGCTACGTAATTCTTCTATTAGCTCTAGTTAAATGGTTGATTTATTCTGTACGTTTTCTTTCAGGAATTTTCCTTCATGATCCCGTCAGTTTTGTGGCACTAGTCCGTCCTGATCTCTTTACACACAAGAAGGGGGTTGTGAGAGTCGAGACACAGGGCATCTGTGTTGGGCATACGCTAATGGATCAAGGACTAAAAGTGTATGTTCATACTTCAAACAAAGTAGAATTGGTTCTTCATGAGAAATTTAATTTTTTGGATATATTTAGACTGAGTTGTTTAATTTGATATAGATGGAACACAAGCAACCCATGGTCAGGCTATTCCCCTGCGTCAGTTGCTTGGACTGTCAATGTGGAGGAAGTTGTTGATTATGTCAAAAAATTGTTGATGAAACCATGAAGCCACTGGAATATGTGCTTCTATTCCAGAAAGATGTTCAAATACTGAAAATGAAGGTTGGGGTGCCGCTTATTTCAACTGAAAATTCATTGGTGGCTTCTTTCATTATTTTAAATGAAAACCCAAGTCTTGGGTGTTCAACTCGTAAAAAGTTGGTGAAATTGCGAACCGATGGATAGTGAATTCCTTTATGCATAAAGCTGCATCTCTCTTCATATTTCAATTCTTAGTTCTCTCAGTAACTTTCTGTTCTTGATGAAAGTTTATCACAGCCCCAAAATGTGTAACGATGCCTTTCTCTTGATGCAAGTAAATTGTTATTGTCGCCGTACTGGTCACTGTATGCACACGAGTGTTTAGATAATACCTCATTACTATTTATTATTACTTTTTACATAATTTTTACTACTATTCAATATTCTATCATTATTTTTTTATTACTATTTATAAAATATCTGAAAATACCTCACTATCTAAACGCAACCAAAGAGTGATCAACTCTTTTGTTGCATTCTTAAAAATTAAGCTACCATCTCTTTTTATAAAAAAAATAATAATAAAATATAAATAAATAAAAGTGCCTAATAAAACTGTTTCTATGTCTATAGATAACATTGTTAATTAACTTAATTTTATTTTCCAGTCAAGCAGCAAAAAGATAACATTTTGGACTTAGCTTAATTAACGAAGATGTCATTTTGGAATGCATGCGAATCTCCGTTAATTAACTTAATTAATGAAAGATTCGCAGGCATTCCAAATTCCCATCTCCCATAAATTATGTAAATCATTTACCAATGAATTGTATATACTATATATATCTTGACCTAACTCTATGGAATTGATCTGCTGTACACACCGTTACACGTGCACATATAGCCTTCTACAGTACATTGAATTCTAAAAGTAGCACGCTTCGTTTTATCAATCAATAAATTAATATTCTCCAACAACTACCAAAAAAACAAAAACAGTGTTTAACCTCTAAAGTTGGTAATTACTAGGTCGCATCTATCAACAGTAATGATATAGTTATAAAATGTTTAAATTCATTTGCGCATGGACAGGTTCATGATTACGTCGGTATGTTTGAAAAGTAGTATGAGACATAAATTTTTTTTTTAATTTTACTATTATAATTTTTTTAAATTTATTATATAAAATATAATAAATAATTTAATTTTTTAAAATTTTAATTAAATTTTTTTCAATTTTTAAATAATAATAATATTTTAAATTTTCATCTCAAATAAAAAATTCAATCTCGCCGTCCAAACCTACCCGATAGGCTCGCTTAATTTAGAAGGAAGCATTTACATGGATTTGATCTTTATCATTCTCAGCATCCATGGATCGTACGTGGGTTGTGCTTTGACCCCTGGGCCCCACAAGCTCTTTAGAGGGACACGAGGTAACCCTGGGCCATGGGCAATACCGGCGTGGCCTGGCTTGAACTAGACAAGTTAAATTATAAGCCCGTGCTAATTCACGGTCCACACCCACTGTATATATAAGACCTCCATCACTTGCATTTCTGCTCACAAATTTAGCCAGCTTTGTGCGGCTCTTTACACTTCTTGCTTTACACTTCTTCTATACGATGGATACTCCAAAGCTCCTCTATTATGTTCTCTATTGCTTCATCTTCTTCCTTCTTTCAGGTTTCCAACAGTATATATACATAATTAACTCTGCTTCCTCTTCATTTGCCTTGAAAATAATTACATATATAGCTCTCCCTAATCTCTTCTCATGCGAATTATATATTACAGGCCAACAACTGGTGCAAGGACGTCGTTCAGCTCATCACCACCACCGGAAGCACCATCGTCACATCCCTGCTAATTTTCACCGACCCCCAAAGCTCTTTGTCTTTGGGGATTCATATGCTGACACTGGCAACAGAAACTCTCAATCCACCTCCTGGAATTATCCATATGGCATCACCTTTCCCGGTAAACCAGCCGGTCGTTTTTCCGATGGCCGCGTACTGACCGACTATGTTGGTGAGTGCCTCTCTCTTTCTAGTGCTGGGTTTTTTTTTTTTTTTTTTTATCTTTAGCTTGCTTTTTGGTACCAATAATGCGCTGCTTGCTTTAGTTTGTGTAGTTTTTTTTTTTTTTTGGTGGGTTCCTCTTCACTGCTAGTTTGCCACTTTTCCGCTTGTTTTATGATAGCTATCTGTGTTGGTTCTCTCTTTTTCCTGTAAATATTGCATTATTTGGTCTACTTTTTTCCATCCCTCTCTTTCTTTCCATCTTGTCGGATCAGTATCCTATCCTTTTGCTGCAGATATTCTTACTTTCTCACGTGATGTGAAACTCTGTGCATATCACTTTCTCATGTCACTAATATTGCTGTTTTTTTTTTCGCACTTTTTTAAGTTTTTATATTTGTAAACTCCTTTTCACTCCACGGTAATTCTGTAGACTCTTCTTTTTTCAAGTGGAAGTAGTACCTTACTTCGTCTCCTTCCTTCTATATATCATGATAACTTTGATTAGCACTCCTGTCCCCACAAAAACGCATAATTTTGTACTTTCCAACTTATCTTCCCTTTAAGATCTTTGCTTCCATGAAATTCCTTGGATTAGGAAAAAAAAAATGGATTCGTAATGGAATGCAATTGAACAAAAGTTGAGGGTAGATAATTTTGAATAAGAAAAAGAGTTGAGGCGGCATATTTATATTTTAGCCATTATGAAAGTAAATAACCTTATCAATATAATTAATAGGATGACGATATGATCTGACTCACTAATATCGAGTTTAATTCATGTGATATATATATATATATATGCAGCTGAATTCATGGGGGTTAAATCTCCATTTCCATACCGAAGGAGGCACCTTGTGGCGAAAAACTTGAAAAATGGAATGAATTTCGCTTATGGAGGAACGGGAGTATTCGATACCTTGTACTCGGGTCCAAACATGACGACCCAGATCGATTTCTTCCAACAGCTCATCAGAGACCATGTGTTTACTGCTAATGATATAGAGTCCTCTGTGGCCCTTGTCACCGTCGCCGGTAACGACTACACTACTTACAAGAGCAAGACCAACGGCTCTTCTCAGGTAATTTATAAAGAGCCAGCTAGCTAGCCCCAGTACACACACACACATAAAATAGCTTTACATATTATCATATCAGAAAGTTTTGAGAAATTAGCACTAATTAAGGGAGAGTTTTGACTATATTGTAAATGAACATTAAAAACTTCCATCGGCATGGGCCTTGAAGGTTGCTAATTAATTAGGCGCATCTCTTTGGTGCGGGAAATCCCCTGATCACTAGTACCTATTAATCTATATAGAATGAGATTTTATAAATTTATATTTTAAATTATTCTCTAAGGGCACTAGCATTAGGTTGGCTAAAGTTGAAGATTGGCTAAAATTTAGATAATATGTACTAAAAATACTCCACATTGGATTGATCAAGTCTAAAATAAAATAGATTTTTGCATAGTGATTGGCCAAAGATGGAGAATCACTATTGATTCACCAAATATTAAAATATTAATTTCTCACTTTAAGAAAATATTAAAATATTAATTTCTCACTCCAATAAAAATACTATTTAATTTGTAATTAAGAAATTTAGGTAGAATTTTAGATGAATTTAATCAATATTTTTTATTATTAACATTAAATGACTTTTAAAAATATAAATTTTTTAATATTAATTTAATTAGAATATAATTATTATTAATATTCAATTGGTAGAATTATAAAATGTGATACAAATAAATTAAATAAAAAAATTATTAATTTAATAATATTTTATTATTATATAGAGAGTAAATGGTTAATCCAATGTGGAGATTGAATGTAAATAGAATAGGCAAATGTAAAAAAGTGTAATATTGGCTAAAATTTGAAGATACATTTGACCAAGCCAATGCTAATGCTCTAATAGGATAGGGTTCCTTCCTGGATTTGGATAGGATTCCCTTTCATTTGCAGATATCATATCGCCAACATATTATTGTAGATGTTGGCCCTCGATCCTTTGAATTCCATGATTACTAATTTACTATTGTTATTTTTATTTTCATATTTTCTTCTTATTACATTCATGTTGACCTGTTACACTAGTAGTACAATTATCGGATAGCATCAAAAAAAAAAATCACGTGTCAAGTGGTCAAATAATCACTACTTAATAGTTATTTGAGCTGTCACGTGCCAGTAGTACTTAATAGTTTGGCCTAGTTTGTTTTTACAATCATTCTCATTTCATCTAATCATTACAATTTTTTTAAATTTTTACATAAAATAAAATAAAAAATTCAACTTTTTTAAATTTTAAAACAAAAAAAAATATTAAAAAATTTATTTTAATAATATTTTATTTTATTTTTAATTTTTATTTCAACTCATATCATCTCATATGCGAAAACAATCAAGATCTAAAATTGCCATCAACATGACATTTTAATTTTGAGAAAATCTTATCATTAGCCACTACCTCAAACCCCACACCTCATACCCTACGTGTCAACCAATTTTGCATTTTGAGTTTCCCCTCCTCGTTGAATCAACCGGCCGGACAGCTTGAAGAGAGAGAGAGGTAAGAGAGATGGAGCTTGATAAGAGAGAGAGGTCGAAGAGAGAGATGGATTTGATTGGATGAGGGTCTGACATTTAAAAAAACAAAAGGTCGTGTGCAGTGTGTGATGAGAAACAGTTGCTTGATACATAGCAACTCTCTTTAATTTTATGACTAATTATATTCTTATATATGAGTTGTGTATCCACTATTATATCATTAATCTCTATTTTTTGCTAGATAAATTGTATGTCAATAATCTGTTATAAATCAGAGTATAATTATCTCATCATGAATCTGTTTTTGCTTGATTTTATTATAAATATAAACACTGCATGGCATATTGATTAAGATCACTAGCTACAAATATACTAGCATTTACCCTTGGCCTTATCCTGAATTCAGCTATTTATATATATGTTGTATTGCAGGGTTTGCCATCATTCATTACTACAGTGATAAAACAAGTTATGATTGATTTGAAGCGCATTCGTGGCTTGGGAGTTAAAAAAGTAGCCGTGACAACTTTAGAGCCTGTCGGATGTCTGCCTGCGATCACAGCTGTATCCTCTTTCCAACGATGCAATGAGACTGAAAACTTATTCGTGCGTTCCCACAACCTTTTGTTGCAGCAAGCCGTGGCAAAGTTGAACAACGAAACCAAGGATTCTGATTTCGCCGTTCTCGATCTTTATGCCTCGTTCATTTCCATATTAAAGAACAAAGCTGGAACAAACCTAGGTGATTAATTTTTCATGTCAATATTTTTATGATAGTTTGCGGGCATGATTATAAGAGTTTGTGGGTTCCATCTTATATGGGCTGATGCATGTGTTAGCTAGCTCGGACCTTGCTCTTAAGTACTTTAGAAGCCCCACCCCTTCCATGTGTGGGGCTAGTTTTCATAATTAATTAGGACAGAGTAATTGTTAGAATATAAAGCTAATTCTGGGCCGAGTCTGTTTGACAGGAAATTAATTATAATATTGTTAAAATATAAATTAATCTCTTTTCAGCAACAAGAAGTTTATCTTCAGATTGTGCAGGCCGAAGCATGAAGTTCGAGAACCCAATGAAGCCATGTTGTATTGGTACAAGCAGTGAGTATTCCTGCGGTGATGAAGATACGGATGGAGCGAAGAAATATACAGTTTGTAGGAATCCCAACTCAACGTTCTTTTGGGACAATGTGCATCCTTCGCAAGTGGGATGGCGTGCTGTGTCTTCAGCCCTGCATCCCACTCTTGAACAACTAATTTACTAGAGTTACAGAAAATTAGGAAGGTAGGGAGCACAAATGTTAATTTTGATCATGTTTGTTTGTATTTTCCTTGTTTGATCTACGTCCTTATTCGTCTCTTGTTAAGCAATCTGACTTCGTTGTAATACGTACGATTTGGGTTTAGATGATGATCATGACGTCGTAGAAAATTAGATTTTTTTATGGTGCCGGAATATACTATATATATATATATATATAGATCTAGAGTTTTGGGTGCAATTCATAAGCAATACATGTGCAAATTTTTATATGTGAAATGCGATGTGTCTATGGTAATGATCATTATCACATTTTTCTCTCTGTGATCTTTTTAATGAGAAATGATAGTTGCAGTCATGAGTACATAAGCGTCGTGTAATCACTTTAAGAAAAATGAATAAATACGGGACTCACATTTAAAAAAATAATTAATTTTTTAATAGTGAACTTCAATTTTTTTTAAAACGACTACACGATACTTACGCACTCCATAATTATATGTAGTATTATTCTTTTTTAATTTATCTCTAGTTAAACGCAGATTTCATTAATTCCTAACGAGGTTGAGTGTCATGGAGTATATATATGATCTTTGGGTATCAACACCAAACTAATTGAAAAATATTAATTCAAATAATTATATATCTTGTAATTTATAATTAATGTGGTAGTGATATTTTATTGAAAATATAAAATTGTTAAATTTCATGTAATCATGGACTTTTACTTAAAACATAATTACATAAAATATTATACAAGTATATATCTCGTCGGAAAATAACATACAAATTAAGCAAGAGAAACACTTGAGCAATAAATTAGGGCTCAGGCCGCCATCCTTAAAAGCATATTAAAATAAAAAGCAAGTCAAACCCAAGACCAATCCCACTAATAATAAAAGCAGTTAAACCAGTTCTTTCTCCTCGATCTCTTTTCTCTTTGTAAGTATTCGTACTCGAACTCCTGACAGATCATACCTACCACGCTGAGAGCACCGTTTCAACTCCCGCCAAGAATTGCACCCACTCCAACCACCAAACGAAAGGACCCCGGCCCTTTTCTGATCTAATATAAAACCTCTATTTCACAAACCTTATAGAAAGCATGCATGCCCTCTACTTAAGCTAAAAAGCTTTAGAAAGCCAAAAAGAAAAGCAAATTTACGTAATTTGAGCGATAAAAATTGGCCATGGCGGGTGTTTGTTCATCCACTGAAATGGCTGAGAGGATTTCTTGCTACACCGCTTTGTTCTTAGCCGTAATGTTGGTTTTGAGCTGTTGCGAGTCAAGTGAAAGCGAATTCGCGGCCCGGTCGACGGTACTGAAGAATATCATGATCAACAAGCCATGCGATGAAATTTACGTTGTTCGTGAAGGAGAGACGCTGCAAACGATCGGTGAAAAATGTGGGGATCCATATATTGTCGAAGAAAATCCACATATCCATGACCCGGACGATGTTTTCCCTGGCCTCGTTATCAAGATTACTCCTTTAAAGAATATGTAGATTTCCGTTACTCCTTTAAAGAATATGTCGAAGAAAATCCACATATCCACGATCCATATATTGTTGCTTAATTTTCAAGTTGCAAGTCTTGAGAAGAATTTATATATACATATCTATATGTATATATATGTAATGTGTGTATGTGTGGGAGATATGGTGCAGATCGACCGGAAACTTGTGGTATTTGTAAATCAGTCTCTAAAACAAGTACAGATGAATGTAATTTCCCTCCCGATGCCATAAAAAGTTGGGAAGAAGGGGTTGGGGTACCTATTACTGTTAGGTTTGAATATTGCCCACCACCAACACAGGAAAAAGTGGGATGCCAGATATCGGGTTATAGTCTATAAGCCCCCTAAAATATTATGGGCCTGCGCTTAAACTCAAATATGATTGTACAGTAAAACTTGGTAGGTCCAGATCTTCTCGACTGCGCCCATAAAAAAATATGGACCAAGCTGAAGCTCCATGCACACTGCCTGCAGATTTAGATATGGTCCAGGTCCATGAACTCTACTATGGTCAATTCGCACGTTAACTCGAAGCGACACTAAAAAATAAAAAAATGTCAGGCCAGTTGCTACATTGTTCACGAATGGGAATGCGCGCATGTTACTGAAAATAAAAAAGAAGAAAAAAAGAAAGAGAGGTAAGGTTAGGTACAAGTTTAAAAAGACAGTCTCGTTTTTTATAAAAAAAAAAAAGAGAGCTATATTGATAAAGAATAATTTTGTTTACAATTTTTTAACGTGAGGTCTAATTTTTTACAAAAATTTGTGAAAACTTTTCTATTTGAGATTTGTGCAAATCATTTTTTTCCTGCATATTAGATTAGATCATAATCTCAAACTCAAAACGACTAGTCGACGCTTCATATATACAAGTTGTAGGGAATTAAATTGGACTAGATCATGGCCGCTCCCCGCATTTGTTATTTGACTTAATTGGTTAGCTTTAATTGTATCTACGTAACTCGCAGCTTCTCATGAATCTTCTTGTTCTAATTTTTCTTTTATCTTTCTTTCATATTTCCTTCATGATCTCTTAAAATAAAGCTACAACATCATTTGTCCTTGACGTACGTAGCTTCTTTTTGAAAGCTGGTAGATGTGCGTACGTGGCGATTAATATGTTATTAGTAGGTCAAGTGGTCAACGAAAGCGTACTGATATATAGAGTGATCTCGAGATTAATGTTGTACTGTATTTACATTCTCATCATAAATATTAGGATTAATTATACCTTATCCTCTTAAATTTTTATTTAATTTACAGTAAACTTTCGAAACTATTAATTGTATCAAAGTGGACTCTCAAATTTTCAAAACTTCACAATCTCTCCCTTCCATCTACCAGCAATGTTAAATTTAACGAAAATTTATTGTAAAGATATAATTTTCATCTAATTTTTTATCGTTAACCATATAAAATATAAAATAATATATGCTATCAATTAATAATAAATCATAAATCATTAAATTATTTTTTAAATTATTTTATACCTAAGTTGCAAGCAAGTATGAACAATCTATGTACACAATGAAATGATTTGATATTTATTAATCATACATAAATTAATAAAAAAATTATTTAATGATTTATGATTTATTATTAATTGATAGCATATATTATTTTATATTTTATATTGTCAATAATAATAAATTAGATGAAAATTATATCTTTGTAATAAATGTTATCTATATTAACAGCACGTACAGTGAATTTTCATTAGATTTAATACTGCTAGTAGATGGAAGAGGGGTATTGGAAAGTTTTTAAAGTTCAAGAGTACATTTTGATGCAATTAGTAGTTTTGAAAATATATTATAAATAAAATAAAAATTCAAAAGAGTAAAGTGTAATTAATCCTAAATATTATATCGTATATCGCATTATCCTTTAAGCTGTCAGTGTCTGTATTCTAATGAAAATCGACTACGTACCATTCACGTTGGCCAATTAGGATCAACGTTAATTAATTTAATCATCCATTATACAATCACATATAATTGTTGACCATATCCAATTAATCTAGCGGCCCGCCTTTAATGACAGATCAATTAGTCATGCCATTCAAAAAATGAATGAACTTTTATATTTCAACTTATATATAATATTCTATGGTCAACATCTTACTCGTCCATATATATTATGTTTGAATAATATTAGATATAATTTTAAGCACGTTGTGCGTGTAAATCCCGCACATGATTTTCTTAAAAAAAAAGTAAGATCTATTATTAAAAAATAAATTTTTTATATTGTCTCAAATTTTCTCTGTTTTTTTTCTAAAAAAAATGTACAAAATTTACAAATCCTAAAACTACAAATGATAATTGTATTGTTTATGAGTAGGCCAGAGAGAGAATGTGATATAATAATTAGGCCAGCCAAGGACCTCGGTATAAGGGTAACGAATGGGTAAACTCGTGTGCCACGGGCCACGGCCACTATGTATATAATATATTAGATCGAGCATGTGTATATATAATGACATTAGGCCTTCGATATCTCATCAATTGCATTTGCACTGCCTGTATTTATTCGTTGCACACGTTTTACTTCTCTTGATCTTAGCTATAATGGACGCGCAGCAAAAGCTTTTCTGTTCTGTTTTCTGCTACTTCCTAGTCCTGTTCCTTCTCTCAGGTTCTATCACTTTTAAGTCTGCTCCTTTTGCATTTTCGGTCAAAAATAATTACCTCTCTCATCTTTAGTTATATTGGTGATTTGTTGCAGGGCAACAAGCTGTACTGGTGCAAGGACATTTGACTTCTGATTTTCGTCCCTCAAAGCTCTTTGTCTTCGGGGATTCATACGCAGACACAGGCAACACCAACAAATCTGAATCCGCTTGGAAACATCCGTATGGCATAACCTTTCCCGGTAAACCATACGGTCGTTTTTCCGATGGCCGTCTCCTAACTGATTTCGTTGGTACGTGTCTCTTGTCTCTGTCTCTCTCTCATGATTTGACCATTTCTTTACATCGATGACGTAACATATCAGGTTGGTGTGTTGATCCCTCTCTCACACTTACAATATTTAAGCATATATATATACGTACGTATGGAAAACGTTAAATGTATTTAGGAAAAATTTATAAAAAATATATTTTTTTATATGTCAATTATTGATATGCTAAAAATTATAAAATTTAAATTTAAAAGAAAACTAACAAAATAAATCTTGTAAGTAAAAATACATGTAGCACTAGTCATATATATATATATATATATATATATATATATATATTTATGTTCGTATGTTGAACCTTATCATATTATATGTATATGTGCGCAGCGAAGTTCATTGGAGTCAAGTCTCCGATTCAGTATAGATGGAGGAAATATGGGATCTCACTATTGAGATATGGAATGAACTTTGCTTACGGAGGAACGGGTGCATTTGATACTGTTGTGTACCCTGGCCCAAACATGACCACCCAGATCGATTTCTTCCAACATCTCATAAAAAAAAAGGTGTTTACTGCTAGAGACCTGAAGTCCTCTGTGTGCCTTGTCAGTCTTGTGGGTAATGACTACACTACTTACATTGCCAGGAATGGATCTGCACAGGTGAGAATTTTTTATCGATAAATCAGTATAAGTACTACTGATCATATGTGAAAATTTTGCCACTAGTTCTTAATTATCTAGCAGTATCATCATTTCCCTTAGGTAGAAAGAAATTATTAATTGGGTAATTACTAGTCGTGGAGTTTTGGTCATTGGCTTTTCACACGACCGAGATATTTTCTTCTGAGCTTCATATATATAGGAAGCCGATCGACTATGCCACCATTAGTGTGCGTTTTGAGTCCATTTCTATATGATGCTGGCCACATGATTAGAGCTGGGAAAAATGAGTGACGTCAGTATCACACTTTTGCATGTATCTAGAAATATTCATGGTGTATAATATTATCGTATTTCCACAATTTAAATTGAGTGCATATAATGGCAGCTTGTCTTGCAGGGTCATGATGATCCACCTAAAATTAAGACTATATTCAACATCATTTATAGATAATTTATATATATTCACCAATAGCTAGCATCACTTTAGCCGTACTCTAAAACGAATTAAACTAGTGCATGATAATGACTACTGTATTATAATCGGTCAATAAGCATATATTAATGTCAGGATCGACTATCGACAAGCTAGAGCTTAATTAAACAGATCAACAGACAAAGTCTTAGCTAAGAATTTGGCGTTTCAAAGATCAAGGAATATTTCTTTCTTTTATTTATTTATTTTTCTTTTGTTCTTTCAAATTATATATGTATGTATGTTTCTACTCTGGCAGCTTATATATGCTCGTTGTATAGAGAATAGATGTCAAAAGCACTGGCCTCGTGGGTGTGTGTTAGGTGAATGATCTATCGACAAATAAATTAATTAATGTGGTATATATAACGGGACCCACTTTAATTCTTGTGGTCGATCTATGAGCAGCCCGACTAATAATAATATTGCACCAATTAAGTTTCTTTAAATTATATATTTCAATTAACCATATAATATATATATATATATATATATATATATATATATATATATATTTATAGCTAGCGGTCACACTTCTTTAAATTCTAGTCGCCATATATATATCTTCTACTTGAGACATAGATGGGAAGGCCGGCCGTCCTCCTTGCAAGACGATCATGTATATAACATTAACCATGCATGCATATATTATTGTAAATGTTTATAAGTACTCTAATATTGAATTCCATGATTAATTACTTATCCTTCATGTACTGGTGTTAAAATTTATCCCAAATTCATCTGTTTTAGGGTTGGCAATCATTCATTACAGCATTGATCAACCAACTTGCTGTCAACTTGAAACGTATACATGGCTTGGGAGTCCAAAAAATAGCTGTGACAGGTTTACAGCCTTTGGGATGTCTCCCTTCGAGAACAGCCAATTCCTCATTTCGAAATTGCAGCGCAACTGATAACTCTCTTGTGAGTTTCCACAACCTTTTGTTGCAGCAAGCCGTGGCAAAGTTGAACAACGAAACCAGTAGTGGTCGTTCTTCTTTTGTTATTCTTGATCTTTATGATTCGTTCATGTCAGTATTGGAGAACAAAGGTACTACATATATAACAACCCCCAGTTTTTACTTACTTATTTTTTTATAAGCAATATTAAAGGATTAATTTATTGGTAAATAATAATTAATAGGCATAACTAATGTACATATATATATTAAAAAAGGCACCTATATATGCTTGATTGACAATTACCGATTGCAAGAAATTCATGGACAAATAAAGTGTATATATATAAATATATATATTACAATTGACCCAGTCATGTTATCATTATTATTATCATTATATTAGTATTATTGTTATATAAGCATTATAGACAAATTAAATTATAATAAATTTAAATTATATTTCTAAAAAATAAACAAACAAATAAAACCCTATTTATTAATATCATTTTTTAAGAACTGATAATTTTTTTTAAATAAAGGACGGTACTCCAATTTTATTGATAATTTTCACTTATGACGGAGGAATACCCGTCGAGTTTTATAAAACTCAAATTCAAATTTAAAAGAAACTTTATTTACTACTCTCTTAGGGGGCCGGAGGTTTCCATTATAAATTTATTTAATTCGTCCTATATAAAACCTTGGTTCACTTTCAGGTATTATACAAATCGATCGACTTCTAATATTATTGGATGCAATAATTAATATATAGACCTATATTTTAATTTTGTGCAGGAAGTATAAAGTTTGAGAACCCACTGAAGCCATGCTGTTTTGGCATAAGCAGTGAATATTCCTGTGGGAGTGTAGATGCAAATGGGGCCAAGAAATATACAGTCTGTGAGGACCCCGAATCAGCATTCTTCTGGGACGCAAATCATCCTACGCAGCAGGGATGGCGTGCTGTGTTTCCAGCTTTGCAATCCACTCTTCAACAACTATACCACTAGAGTCATGATGACCTGCTCATGCACAAAACCAATGGACAAAGTATTCATGTTGTGATTTATATTCGAAATAGTTTATTTTGTATAATTAATTCAAGATGAATTCTACGCCTTTGTTTGTTTCTCCCATGCATGTGGGGATCGATCGGCCGGATATATCATGTACGTATATATAGCCCCACATGATGCTGTTGTATTAAGAATGCAATAAAAGATTATTTTATACATTCGGTCAATTTTGAATTTTGTACCGACGTCCGCCACATAATTCTTCATAATTAATAGAGATCCTGATCGATCTATATATACGAAGTCAAGATCAAAAAGACAAAAACCCTAACATTATTAATATTACAAAGCAATATTAATTCAGCATTTATAAATTTTAAAAAATTTTAGAAACTGAATCATGAGATTATTAATTTGCTCCAGCCTAACCTCAATAATAATAAGAAAATTAAAAAACCATTTCTCACTTAACTCAATTAATTATTAAGACCCCGCTAGCTGGTGAAAATTACAAAACTAATAGAATTACAAAAATCATTACTAAATGTATGAACACATGTTTTTATTAGAAAAATTCATATACTATATTTTGCGCGTAAGTGTTTATGAATATATATATAACCATGTTATAATACATTTTATCACGGACGAAATCAGGATTATAAATTTGGAGAGGCCATATACCACTATACTAAAATAAATAGTTGAGTTGAAAACTTTTAGAAACATCATTGATAAATTGATAAATAAATTAAAAAAAAAAAAGAGTAAAAAAATAAGAAAGAAAGAAAGAATTTCTAAATTTTCATTCTTCTAAGAAAGTTGATCAATTTACATCTAATATTTTTATATGTTGCAATTAAAAGAAGAAGCTGACTATGGAAATGTTCAGCTATATAGGAAATAAGTTACATGTCAATGATAAACTAGTTTTATATTTTTTCTTACTAATATGTTTCACCTAAATAATTTCAAATTACAAAAGAGAAATAATATGACGTACATATCATTGTTTATTGTATTCTAATTTTCTGGAATAAAATAAAAATTGAAAATAAATGTAATCAGCGCAAAATTCTTATTTGATGTTACTAAGAAAAGGCCGAATAAAAAACTATGCAAGAAACCCCATGCTCTTAAAAGAAAAGAGCCAAATTAATTGCCAGAAGTTGGGGAAGTGAAACATAAAAACTGGGAAAAGTACCCAATTATGAAAGAGTAACTCTACTCATTATTCAAATTCTCATCATCCTCTCATTATCACATTATATGACATTAGATGATTAGAGACTATTTATTATATTTCAATTATAAACCTATTATCTAATGCCACATCATGGGATGACGAGAGGATATTCAAAAAAGTGATGATGAATAGATTTTTTCATATTATGAAATGCTTTTTGTTAGAGCTTGGGGGCAAAACCTTATTTGTTTTTGCAGATGATCAAATGAGATAGATGATCAGATAAGATAAAATGAGTTGAAATGAAAGTTGAATAAAATATTATTAGAATATATTTTTGAATATTATTTTCATTTTGAGATTTAAAAAAGTTGAATTGTTTATATTATCACAACAAGAATTTTGTCCTTTTGCGTAGAGCTAACTTCACCATAAAAAGCATGTAAATTGCCGCAATGTCTTTCACCCGACCGAAATATTTTCACAGCAAACTGGTCGAGAAAAACAAGTCTGGGTTGATCAATTGCGGTGGCCAATGGCTATCGCCGCATGGACTATCTTTTGCCGCGAATAAATTTCGTTGGAAATAATAGTTTCAACTGAGGGCACTACAATTCTAGCGTTTGATTAGTTCTCCGGAAATAATTATTTTCGGCGAGTACTATGCGCCGAAATAACTATTTCCGGCGAGAATTACTCGCCGGAAATAAAGTTAGACATTTAAAAAAAATACATGCAGCGAATTAGGATTCGCCGCAAAGAACCATTATCCCAAAAAAAAAATTTAAAAGCATAAAACCGTATACAAACACTAATTTTATATTTCAAGGAAAATCTATAAAAATCCAAGCAGAATAAAAATTAACCAAAAGAATAAAAATAAATGTCTTCTAAAAGGTAAATATCATATAAAAGTTATACAAACATTAAAAAAAACCAACTTATTCTGCTATATATTACACACTACACAGCCTAAACCAGAGTCCTCAAGATCATCAAAATTCTCAAGATCATCAAAATTATACAAGAATTACAAGAATAAACAAAAGTGAAATGAAAGTCACAAGATGCCAAACCAGCAAAATCAGATTGAGAGACCAAATCAAGTTCGGTGCAACTGAAAGTAACAGAAGTTCCAAGCTCCTGCAGATGATCACCTTGACAGGTAAAAATTTCACTTAGCTAGTAAAAATTTCAAAACAATAATTTGACAGGTAAAACAGATAAGTAGAAGCTAATAGTTCAATAAGAGAACATGTAAATCTAGCAATTTGTGCTCCAAAAGAATATGAATTTCAACATGGAAACTTAAGAAACGGAAAGGAAACTATATCCCCGGCCAAGCAAGCAAGGCTAGAGACTGAGTTTTGAAGATCACTTGAAAACATCATTACTAAAGCCAGCCCTTACTAAAGCCACACATGCACACACAAAAACAAAGAAAGAAAGGCCCAAAAAAAAAAGTAGAAAGGAACAAGAGTAAAATAATAATAATAGTTGCCGTATATTACACATAAACCAAGCAATCTGTTAAAGACCATTTAAAAAGCAAAATGCATACCAAATACTTTCTAACCACAAGCCACACACCAAAAATGACAGCACAAGGCAGCATCAATAACACATTCCAAACGTCGCAGGAACGATCTACTAGATACAAACAACACACATATGGCAGAGCAGAGCACAAGTCAAGACAGCACACACAGCAAATCACACTTTGCAAAGTAAACAAGTCAATCCAGAAATTCAAGATAACATGTGCAGAACACTTAGCCCTAGCTTCCATCTCTGATCTTTGTTACTGTATTGTTCTGATCTTGCATTGCTAGAAATCTCTAAAGCAGAGTAGTTTTCTGATTTGGCATTTTGCCAATCCTTGAATCTCATTGCTTTGATCAAGTCGTGGGTCTTTTGATTACACTTCCATGAACAGAGTACTATCTATTCCTATTGCTGGAGCCTAGAGAGTATCAGAGGCATGCCAAGGCCGTGCCTCATCACGAGTTTACCCTTACTGTAATATCTTAATTAATGATGTGTTAAGAGCAACCTTTTGATTGGCTGGGCAACTCCACAAGCTATGACTTTTTCTAGGACATTTGGAAACATTAATGCTATATAGCTGAGAATTTATCAAGGCAATCTTTAACAAGGTACACGTATAGCAAAGGGTTCATCTCCTTTACAAAAGGAAAAAAGAGAAGAGAAAAGAGATAATTTGCAAAGCAAATGTGCAACATTTCCTCTTGACTACATCTCTAGTGCTACTAATAATTAATTAAACAGCCTGTCAAAAGTAATACCTTTCATCGTCCCTAAAAAGGCTTCCATCACCAAGAAGAAAAGGTGATCACCTAGGTAATAGGATCACCTAGTCTCAATCTCCTCCGGTCCCTCCACAAAGCTCAACACTCACATTAACAGATGATTAGCACGGCTTGGTGCATGCTGGATATGCATTGTTTGTGACCAAATGAGGAAACCCTGTAAGTTTAACACAGCACCAAGAACTCCTATTTAATGGTGTCATAAGACTTTTGAATGCACTGGTGAGATATATATATATATATATATATATATATATATATATATAAGAAAATGATACTTGGCCCCATGATTTTGCCCTCTTAAAATTACCGCTCGGATATTTTAATTTTTTTCCTTAATGGCTAATTAGGAAGTAACTATCAATGAAGTGATGTATTTTTTTTTAATGTTTAAAGATGTTTAAAAATTTTTGAAAGAAAAAGAAAAAGAAAAAAAAAATGCAATTGCACTAGTGATAACTTTGAGGAGACAAACTCTTGGAACAGAGTAGCAGCACCTATATATATATATATATAAATATATGTTGTCGTCTGCCACTCTTCTATTTATAATTAGGCAGTTCATTGAGTCCCAGACAAGTTCATTAATATTACTCCTTTGTGACGATATTGTGCCAATATTGCAGTAATAATATAGATATTTAGATATAGATATATATATATATATATATATATATATATATTTAGATGATACTACAACAAGAAATTTGGAGGGGATCGAATTAACTACTGAAGCACCGGCCAACTACTTCTTTTTTTTTCCCCTTCAATATATAATCATGCGCCAAAACCCCAAATCAATTCTAAATCAATGTCTAAAAACTGATCCAAACCGATCCTTCAACATCAAAAAGTCCCTAATGTAGATAAAGCACTGTAATTTGTACAAATTCACAATCAATTCCTAACCGATTCACAATCAATCAGGGAAAATATCCAAAAAAAAATGAACTTACCCAAATAGTACCCAGGAACTCTAAATCTACGAAATCAAAACAAACATAGATGAAGGTAATACCACTATGCTCAGATGAAATGCTTGCAATACATATACCTAAAACGGGAGGGGAAAATTTTGAAAAACACAGACCCATTCATTGAGCAGCAGCCCCTCGTCCACGCTCCGGTCGAGATCCCCCACATACGACAATGGAACCGAGATCAGAGAGAAAGATTATTAAGGCGAAATAGAGAGTGAGAGAAATGGATGGAGAGAGATAAAGGAGAGGGAGAGAGAGAGAGAGACGCGGGCTCACAGAGAAGAAGATAGAGAAAGAAACAGATGGAGGATTGAGAGACTCACCTCTTCGGCGAGGTGGCGATGCCACGGCAGCAAGCATGGCTTGGGAAGAGCGGCAACAAACTCACAGAGTAGAGAGGGAGTATCGAGCTGGGGGAAAAGAAAAAAGGGGGAGAAGGAAAAGAAAGACGGTGGAAAAAGAAAGAAAGGGAGAATACGCATTTTTATCATGATCTTTTGCGGCGGTTAACAATCGCCGCAAATATAGCTAAAACGTCACCGCCAAAGAGAATAACGTGTTATATCGAGTTAGTAAAGTGGCTATTCTATTTGCGGCGAAAAATTATCGCCACAAAAAATCCTTTTTGCGGTGATTTCCTCGCTCTCCAGAAGAAAAGCCCGACTACAGTTAAAAAGGATTTATGCCGTCCAATTGTTGCTCGCCACAATTTTTTTTGGCCGCATAAAAGGTTTTTTCTTGTAGTGTATGTTGTATAGAAATTTAAAAAAATTGTAATGATTAAATAATAATAGTTATGAAAATAAATTACACTTAATCAATATGATAATTGTAATTTATTAAAAATATTTAGTTTGAAACTTCTCATAATTCAAATTTCAAACTTCTCATAATTTAGATTTCAAATTTCGTATAACCACCTGCACTTTTACATATATATGATCATAAAAAAAAATGAAATAATACTATAAACTGAAGTGATAAAATAATTATATATATTCATACCATTATTCTGTTACTGCATCCATATACGCAACAAATTAGTACTACGAGCAGGTTTCGTCGTTTTATAAAAGTCTACAGTCACCCGTGAAAAAGTACGAACACGTTGTCACCCTTGTTGGGTAACATTTGGCGCCGACTGTGACCTCACCCACAAAAGGACGTACCCTCGTGATTATTAAACGAGCAAGTACGTACGTGTCCATATATATACGAGTGTGAAAATTAAAAATTAACAGCTTTCCCTCGGCCTTGGGAGACAACCCATGGCCATGGGTAGTCGTGCTTCCATTCCCTCCACCAATTGCTAAAGTTAACCGTCAGTAGTCGGTACGTGCCATTTTGAATTCAAACATGTACTTGTGGCTAGATATGAGTTTCGAAACTCGATCTTTAAATACATAGAAGCCCGCCCTCCAACTTATAATTAGTTTGTGTGTGTGGGAATTAATGCCATTTTACAATCTCTAGTCTTTCTATAACACTAATTGTTAGCTATGATGTACGTGCAAAGGCTTCTGATCTTTTCTGTTCTTTGCTGCTTCCTCTTGTCCATGCTCTCAGGTACTTGATCTTACAGTACTATATATATCTATATTATAAATATTCTATGGATCCTTTGATCACCTTTGCCATCATGAATTGTATACTTCTTGCTAATGATGTAATTTATGTGTATCCATATATATTTGTGGGACTTATTACGTACAGGGCAGCAAGTAATGGTGCGAGGACGTGTGCTGCTAGCTTCTAATTCTCATCCGTCAAAGCTCTTTGTCTTTGGGGATTCATATTCAGACACAGGCAACACCAACAAAATTCAATCCGCTTGGAAATATCCCTATGGCATCACCTTTCCTGGTAAACCGGACGGTCGTTTCTCCAGTGGCCGTGTCCTGACAGATTTCGTCGGTATGTAACCTACTGCATGCGCTTTATAACTTGATTATTTCTTTCTCCATGGTGGCCTCAATGCTTCTTGACGTTTGAGCACGAAGTTATCTATGTATATATGTACAATCAGATATTCTAGGCTAACGTGCTGTGTATATATGCATGTATACATATTGACATGACTATTAATTAATTAATTTCACACAGTACTAATGCATATATATTTATTAATTTAATCGTATTCATGCGTACGTGCAGCTAAGTCCATAGGACTAAAGAGGACTCCGATAACATATAGACAGAGGAATGAGACCTCATTGTTGACGTATGGAATGAACTTTGCTTATGGAGGAACGGGTGTGTTTGAGACATTATTGAAATCTGGCCCAAACATGACCACCCAAATCGGTTTCTTCCAAAATCTTATCAGAGACAATGTTTTTACCGTTGCAGACCTGGAGTCTTCCATGACCCTTGTCACTCTCGCTGGCAATGACTACTCTACTTACATTGTCAGGAATGGATCTGCCCAAGTAAGAATTAATGTACATTCACATATTTAAATATATAAAATAAGTTGAGATGAATTTAATTTTTTATAAAAAAATTAAGAAAATAATGAATAATTAATTTGATATAGAATATTGTCAAATAAGTACTATAGTACTGCAAGGGTACCTACGTAGGAATTGTCGGGATAGACTTTTGTTTTCTTGTTTTGTTTTTGTTGTCCTCATATATTAATATTACTATATTTTAAACTTTCCAAGGTGAGAACTGAATTAATTACCTTCTTCCAAATGTAAAATCTACTTTAGGGTTGGAAGCCTTTCATCACAGCAGTGGTCAATCAACTCACAATCAACTTGAGACGTATTCATGGCATGGGAGTTAAAAAAATAGTTGTGAACGCTTTACAGCCTTTAGGATGCGTCCCTTCAAACACAGCCATATCCTCATTCCAACAATGCAATGAAACGGAAAACTCGCTTGTCGTTTTCCACAACCTGTTGTTGCAGCAAGCCGTGGCAAAGTTAAACAGCGAAGCCAAGGATTCTTATCCTTTTGTCATTCTTGATCTTTATGACTCCTTCCTCTCAGTAATCAAGAACAAAGGTACGTGCGTACGTTTATAACCACCTAATTATTAGTCATTACGGCATATATATATATATATATATATATATATATATACGTACGTTGATTAATTGGGCCGGCCTTGTCCTAATTAAGTCTTAACAACAAGCCCATAAATGGACATTCCGAGGACTTTTCAATCAGTTTGGTTCGCTTTAAGAAATCGAACCATTTTCCTTGCAGTCTTGATCTACTAATAGATCAGCAATATATAATACATATATCTCTTCATCTCGTGTGCAGGAGGTACACAGTTTGAGAACCCACTGAAGCCATGTTGTTTTGGTATAAGCAGCAAATACAACTGTGGGAGTGTTGATGAAAATGGGGCGAAGAAATACACAGTTTGTGAGGACCCAGAATCAGCATTCTTCTGGGACGGAGTTCATCCTACGCAGGCGGGATGGACTGCTGTGTTTTCTGCTTTGAGAGCCACTGATCTCCGACATTAACTTCACTAGATTCACCAAAAAGAAGGGAGGAAAATCATGTTATACGTACGTGGTAATATTATTGTTCGTATTGTTTTATATAACTCCTAGCTATTTTCTGTCGTCCCGCGTACCGTCTTTGTTGTATTGTATAGCTGGCTGCAGGGTTCTATCTCCTCTGGGTTTGCGCTGCTATTATATAGGAGGTGATGCTTGGAGTCCATGCCACTATCTAATATATATCATGAGTTATTCTCTGTATAAACTCGTAATATTTATATAAAAATAATAAACTCGTAATATTTTATGTCTTTGATGTATTAATAAATGGGGATAAAAATAAATTTATTCATAAATCATATGTAATAAAGCAATAAAAAATTATTTTATAACTTAAAACGTACCTTCCACGTTGTACATGATGATTCACCACGTGATTTAATGTGGGTACTATAAGAGGCCGTTCTTTTATTATATGGTTCACTGTAGTATATAAGTGAAAATTAAGGAGTCATGAACAAAGTATCTAACTTAAACCTCCTCGATCGAATTCAAGGAATAAATTGAAAAATTGGAGATCTATTTTTCATATAAGAGCAATACTACATGACTTCTTTAACCTCCACACACCACATTATTTTAAATTGTTAAAATTTTTTAATATATCTTTTTTAGTTTATTCTTTTTAAAGTAATTCAATTGTTCTATTCACTATTTATATATTAAATATTTGATAAAATAAAAAAATAATAAAAATTAAAAAAAATGTAATGTGTAGAGTCTATGTAGATTTTTTCCACGTAAAACCGTGAGATTGAGAGATTGGTCGTACATTTGACCCTTTTTTCCAGATCGTGACCTTAATGTTTATATGGAGACAAGGCTTTCATGAATGGGCTTGACCATAATATATAGTTTCTAACTTTGTGGGCTTCCAAACTAACTGGCCCATCATGTAATCAGGTTTTCACGGAGACAAGGTTTTCATGAATGGGCTCACTACTCATAAATGTTTGTATGTGAAGTTTATTAATTAACAAATTCAGAGCCTGAGCCTAGCAAAGAGATGATAAAATCTTCATCTTTCATCGGTTTCTCAGTACCACTAAGAGAAAAGGCCAAAGCTTTGGCCTTGTGCAAATATTCTTCCATTGAAGAGGATCCTTTGTTAAGAGCTTGCAGCTCCCCACGTATCTGTTGGACCCTATCCCTGATATGTCAACCATACGTGGGGATATGATCATAATCCTACTGTGGCTCTTGATACCATGTATTATGTAAGTTTGAAATAGCCCACACAAAGCATGACTTGTATATTGACATATATAAAGGATTTACAGCAGTTATGTACAGCTATGTTGATAGTTGTCTGAAATGTACAATAGGAATGTACAGCTATGTGCAGCTACGAATCATGCAAAAAATAAAGGCGAGTGATTTCAACTAAGATTAAAGAAGATTTGTCTCTTCACGTACATCTATGTTTTAGTCCCTAAATTGACTACGTACAGTACTTCTGCCAAAGAAACACCATTTATATATATATACATATATGTATGTACGTATAGAGTTTAATTTGTTACTCATCATCTCCACATACCACACTTATTTTTTTTATTTTTTTGGTTTTATTCTTCCTAAGTACTAATTGAGTTCTTTTACTAATCAATATCCATACATCACATATTTGGTAAGAGAAAAAAATTAAAAAATTATGTGTGATGCGTGATGTGAGGATGATTAGTATAATTTTTCATTTATATATACATATATGTATGTATATTCGCCATCGAAGTACTATACCCTAATTAATCAATATATATAATGCTATCAGGACATGATCCTCACCATCCCAAATATTTCTCTTACCAACGTCTGTCTTTTTTTTTTTGTCTCGATATATAGTGCTCCATTATTAAGCTTACTTTTCTGGTGGCAGTGGTTTAGGAATGTCACGTTGAAATGATCACATTCTAATTATTAATAACTTATAACTGACTAATTTGCAAACAAAAACAAATTAACAGAGAGAGAGAGAGAGAGAGAGAGAGAGTTGGGAGTCCAGACATGACTTATGTTAACAATCCTCCTAGCTGCAATTAATTAGAGCCACTAGTACGAGATATATTTTCACTGGGCACATGAGCAGTTAACACTTAACATCAAAAGTGGCCGACATATTGTATGGCTCCGCATGCAATGCTACTCACACGGTTACACCACACTCGGTATATATATAAGGATCTCTCCCTCATCACCCTACTCTTTCAACATTAATCGAGCAGTCGGCGACTAAAACAGAAACCAATGTTTACGGGTATTTATATAAATGATTGGAAACTTTGTCGACCCAATATATATATATAGAGTATATATGTGCGTGTCTGTGTCTGTGTGGCGCGCATGATTTTACATCTAGAAACTATATATAAATGATAATGATCATAAGTATACGGAGAAGAAATTAAACACGGAATATATATCATGGTCAGGATTAACATCAATGATCATTTACTGAAAGCTTGCTTTATATAATTTGTGGAATTTTCCACTCGTTGTGGATTCAATTATATATATATATATATATAAAGATAGGCGGCCAGCCAATAGGTTGTGTTGATAAATGGAGAGTGGCCTGAGATCATATCTATATATTTATTATCCAATTAATTTGGAATTTTGGAGTCCATTAATGCCTAGGTACGTACGTAGCAGCTTTCTTGTGGTGCCTGAGACGGCCTTCAACTTTGAATACAAAATCTTAGTCCACTTTTGCGTATAATGTTTGAAAAGGCCAATATCGTGCATGATCCTCGGTGCCCCAAACCTTATAATTCCTGTCTGCCATTAACTCAGTTACAGAAAAACCTAATTTAATACGAACTCTGGCTTATAAAGAATTAATGAAGGAGGAAATCCACAATGCATTACGAGGTGCCGTACGATTATAACCACGTGTAATATTTTAATTAGTTGTAACGCCATGCATTATTAGAATTAATCTTGCGGCGAATTAATAACATTTATTTTGAAAGTTCGAAAAGGCTAATTAAATAAATTCAGGATCAAGAGCGAATAGTACGTAAAGAGTCGAGGAAAAAGCTCTAGACTCCCCCAAGTAATATTAATAACATTTATGTAGAAAATGCTTATATTAAAAAATGCCTTATGGGAAATTTTATCCGAAAAGGTAAAATTCCTATTATTACTCGCACATAATTAAATAATAGTCCTAAAAAAAAAACTGGTCTAGTTTAGAAAGAAAAAAATAAATATTTTCAAATCAAAGTTAGGAGGAAAATTTTCTTAATCAAGGCAATATTCGGAGGTCCGAAAATTTTTTCTATTTAAATTACGTGGGATATGTTCACTAATTTATCAGATAATATATATTATATTGATATTTTCAGTCGTGGAATATACAAATGTTGTGTAATTATTTTAAAATAAATAAATAAATATGAGATCTATATAAAAAAAAATTTAATTAACAGAAAAAAAAATGGAGGAAACGAACAAGGGAGTAGAAGTTAAGAATTAAGAAACAAGATAAGGAAGCAAGATGGAAATAATTAATGGAGGACTGAGTTTATATTAATCCAATTGAAGAGAGAGTGAAAAATTATCATTTTTCTCAATCTCAAAGTTGTATTCATGAATTAAAACATGTCTCATTGATGCTGTGTCATTCTTACCTGTCTACGTACGTATTAAAACTCATGAAATAATTAATTAGTTCCTGGCCAATTTCAGAAGTGTGCAAGAAGATAGGGTTTGTTTAGAAATAGATCTCATTCTAAAATTTTCATCTCATTCCATCTAATTCTTAAACATCATTTATATATAAATATTTTTAAATTAATCATTACAATATTTTCAAACCAATTATTACAACTTTCTTAAATTTAAAAAAATAATAATAATAATAATTCAACTTTTTCAAATTCTCATATAAAAATAATATTATAAAATAATATTTTAATAATATTTTAATAATATTTTAATTTTATAATATCTTTTATTTAACTTTTTATCTCTTTTTTCAAAATTTAAAAAATACTCGACTCAAACAATTTAATTATCATTTACAAACTATTTTATTATTATTAACAAAATTTTTATATTATCTTACTCCACCTCATTTGTTTATACATATGTTAAGAGATGAAATAAAAATAAAATAAAATATTATTTTTTAATATTATTTTTATCTTAAAATTTTAAAAAAATAAATTATTTATTATATTCTAATCATTTCCAGGGCTTTACCCAACTCTCTTTCTGGGTGATGTCTTTGAATTTTGAAGCTTCTTGCATACATAGACATGCATGAGACACAAACGCAGACGTACGATGAGCTTAGTTTCAGAAGAGGCTTTTGCTGATCTGCTAAAACGTGTAAAGTAACCAATCAAACAATGAATAACGATAGTCTTACTACTTTACTATTATTTATTTACTATTTAATTTATATTTAATTTTTTTTAATTTTTTATTTTATTTAATAATTAAATAAGTAAATATTAGTAAAACTATATATATTTTTTAATTTTTTTTAGTAATTAAAAATGTTAAAAAAATACTTTTAAAAAAATAATAAAAAAATTTGAAATGAACTTATATAAATGGCTAGTAATAAGATAGAAAGCATATCACTACCCATCAAACCATAGCCATGCTGTACGTTGGCAGGAGTTATGGATTTCAGGAACACAAAAAGACAATACACGTGGAGTTCATGAAAAGACGCAAAGGAATAATTGATCTCTGGCTTTATAGCTATTAGCTGACCTCGCCTGTCGAGTCCGTAGGGCCATTATTCATTACTGCCGTGATCTGAATGATTTTGCCCTCGCCTCAATTCTTTTTAATTTATCTGATTTAATCTCATTCTTATAATTTTTTTAAATTTTTACAAAAAATAAAATAAATAATTTAATTTTTTAATTTTTAAAAAATAATAATATTAAAAAAATAATATTTTATTTAATTTATCTAAAATCATTTCAACTCATTTTTAAATCTAAAAGAAATATCATTTATTTTTTTAAATAAAATGAGATTCTAAAAAAATTATATTATTTATTTTATTTTATATAAAAATTTAAAAAAATTATAATGATTAAATAAGATAGAATGTGTTTGCAGTGATCTCAAAATAATATTATGTGAATAACAATGAAAAAAAATAATGATAAAATGTTGAATAATAATTATTAATAATAAAAAATATTTAAAAAGTAATAATAAAATAATAAGTAGTGTTGAAGTATTTTGATAATATTTTACTACCCAAACTAGTCCTTAAGTTGTATTTGAGTAGCCAAGTGATTTCAGATATTCTGTAGATAATAGTAAAAATGTAATAATAGAATATTAAATAATAATAAATAGTATGTAAAAAATAATAATAATAATAGATTATTATCAGAATACTTTATTACCCGAACTAGTCATTATCTCTTGCAACGAGCAATTAGATATATATATATATATATATATATATACACTACAATTAAACTCGTCTTTATTTATTTTGGGAAAACTTAATAGTGACAAAATTACATTTTAAAGCATAAATTTACAACGCCATGGTATTTTCTCGTCAAATTTTATTCATCGGTTGAGCTTTCTTTACACATAAATGAGTCTTTTTTATAGAGGTGGAACCTCTTGGATAGTTGGATAGATACATAAATCTGATCAATTTGGATTTGCTTCGTCCTGGCCTTTTTAAAATTTAAGTACTCGATTTTAGGATTTTTTTTTTCTTTTTATTTAGTATTTATCCCAATAGTACTCTAATTATAGTCTCGTTTAGATTGCAAGATGATATCATATCATTTATTTTTATATACTATAAATATAAATATTTTTTAATTTCAAATCTTCAACTTTTTCATTTAATTATTACTTAATTATTATAATTTTTTTTAACTTTTAAATAAAACTTAAAAAATAATTAAAAAACTTTCAAATTTCAAAACAAAAATAATATTAAAATTTTATATTCTAACAATATTTTAACTTCATAATATTTTTACTCTATATTTTTGTCTTCTTTCTCAAAACTTCATAAAATATCTTAATTTAAATTATTTCACTACAATTTACAAATTATTTCATTATTATTCATTCTGCAATTTGCAAAAGCCTAATATATGCTTCTGTCCTCTCTCTGATATACGAGTGACACAAACACGTGATACGGACACGCACTCAAACCCCCATCAAGCAAGCACGCACGCGAATATATCCATCATAATATTGGGCGTGTGTGTGTATATATTTATATGGTCAAGATCTATGAATGATAAAGGTGATCTCCACTTAATTAACTGGTTTGATAATTTCCTTTTGGGCTTAGATAATAATATATAATATTATCGTTTGGTCAAAGTTCATGTGATTAACTTTATATTGGAACCACGTACGCACTATATAATATGTATAGTCTAAATTAGTTTTGACATGGAGATTAATCGAACTGAATTCTTGGCCATCCAACAAAACTTCTAATTAAGTACCCATAAATATTATAACCTGTTTCCTGATCTTGTCCTATATATCATGCATATTCGCAATTTTAGTGATCAATTATACATATCACATGATCATATATCTTGGGACATTATTACAAACTCTGAATGGACATCACTATCATAAAATCATAGCGCACAAAGTACTAGTATAAACACTCAAGCTCATTTCCTAGCTGTTCAAAATTAATTAGCTCATCATCAGTATAATTTGATTGAATGAATATTGGTACTTCCGAATATGTCTCTATATATATAAAGTGTTTATCTAATAGAAATTGTTGGTTTAATGAAAATTTGTTGTTTTAATGAAACTATAGTAGTTTTAATTGTTTTCCGTTACTTTTTGTTAAATTCGTCTAGATCGTTGAACTTCACTTTTTTTATTGATTGCTGTAAAAAGAATATTTATGAAAATGAAAAATAACGCTTCGCCTCTTCATATTCATCGCTCTCTGTCTCTCTCTCTCACACTGCCAATCATTCATTGACTGACTATTTCTGAGTCGTGAAATGGAGGTTCAAACACAAGCTGTTTCAAACTTTGAGCTCCAGTCAAAGACTCCAGTCTCTTCTTACTCCGTTGACGAAATGAACCCGTCCTCCACAAAGTTCGCTTCCCACAACGACTTCCCGACCTCCGGCACGCCCGAATCATCCCTCACGGGCACTCCAAATACCATCGATTTGGACTCTCACGAGGCCGTTAATGAACCACCATCGTTAAATGGTGGTCAAAGAGGCGAAGGCCATGGAGCAACGACTTTTACTTCCGAAGATAGCGACGGGTCGCTGGAGACTGACGTGGAATCCATGCTATTGGTGGGCTCCACCAAGAATGAGCCGGGCTCACTGGGAAGCGCGGCGATGAAGATGCAGAAGGTCTACCGAAGCTATCGCGCGTGGCATAGGTTAGCGGACTCTGCGGTTGTAGCCGAAGAGCTCTGGTGGGTGGAAGTTATCTTCGAGCTAATTCTTCTTTGTTTCTATTTACTTATTAATTTGTTGAAATTAAAAGAAAAGAAAATGAGGATGCTTTTTTAGGTGGTAAGCGTTAGACTATGCTAGACTGAACCACAGTACGATTTCTTTCTTCAATTTCTTGAAGCCCGAGAGCTTGGCTTCCAAGTGGAGTCGTATTACCTTGAATGCTTCTAAGGTTATAATTCCTTACTTTTTTCCTTTTTTAATATTTAGTTTGGTTATTATGTTTTTCTTTGGGATCAGAAAAGAACAAGCTGAAATAGTTACCGTATGGATGCTTGTCGTGATTTGGAAAATAGACGATTTGGGTGAAGTGAGTTAAGATCATGCAAATTTGGATCTTTTTTGGGCAGGTAGGAAAAGGTTTGTCCGAAGATGCCAAGGCACAAAAATTGGCCTTTCAGCATTGGATTGAAGCTGTAATTACCTTCTTCTTTTAGCCCTTCTTGCTTATGATTTTGATCAAAATGAACCATTTATCTAATAGATTGATTTTCCGTTGTGTTGTAAACTTGTAATTCTGATATATTTGTGTATCTTACTTTTCTCAATATTACTAAATTTTATAGATTGATCCGCGGCATCGCTATGGTCATAGCTTGCATTTGTACTACGAAGAGTGGTGCAACGCTGATGCCGGTCAGCCACTTTTCTACTGGCCAGTAAGAAAAGTTTCGCTCCCAATAAGGTCTATTTTGGTTTGGAGATGAGATGAGTTGATATTAAAATTAAAAAGTAAAATAAAATATTATTAGAATATATTTTTTAATATCATTTTTGTTTTGAAATTTAAAAAAGTTAAATTATTTATTTTATTTTATATTGGAAGTTGGGAAAGTTGTAAATGATTAGGTGAGATAAGATGAGATGAATTTGAAAAAGTTGAATTGTTTATTTTATTTTGTATTGAAATTTGAAAAAATATAATGATGAAATTGAGATGAGATGAGATATTTTCCGAATTTATGGTATTGGTCCTGTTGGGAATTTAATACTTCAAAATTTTGAATAAAACTAATATAATTCATCTGTGAGAAATGTTTGAGCCCTGTGAGTTGAATTTGTTTCAGAATTGTGTAAAACGACCAACTTTTGATGAACATCACCAATATCTCCTTATGCTTGTTCTCGGTTTATTGTAATAATTCAAGGTCTATTTGGCCAGAATCAATCAAATATGCCTATTGTATTTTTCATAATATAATTATTATGTATTTCTAATCACATTTTGCTTATTGATAAAAAATAATTATTTTTACAATATTTTCTTCACAACTAGGAGAACGTGCCTTGCACGTTACTCCACCACTAGCGTATATATATATATATATATATTAGGTGAAAGCAACGTACAATGCACATTTGCTTAGTTTATATTTATTTATTTTTGTTAATATCTAATTTTTTATTATTAAGGACGTAATGTTTTTGGTTAATTAAATAATGATGTTTATAAATTACACAATGTGATATATAAATATAAATAATTATTTAGATAATAATATGTCAATGTATTTTTTAAATAATTATAAATAATATCTGATTGCAATTTATAAATAATTTTTAAATAACTTCAGAGAACCTTATTTTATGGGAAAATGGAAGTTTCATTTAGATAGTGACAAGTTTGTAGTCAAGATATCAACTGTGCTCCAAATACTAAAAAATACAGATATTTAATAAAAAAAAATACTTTAATATATCTGTAAACTAATGCACGTCGCAATATACATTAAAAAATGTGCAAAGAAATCATTATTTTTTAGAAATATAACGAAACTATCACGGTGTGTTTGTCGACATTTCTCGTCATCTCAGATCCTAGCAAAATGACACTCTCTAGAAGACACTGAAAGAGATTACCAACAACTTAGTTATGATATTGGCTAACAAGCAATACCAGTACTTCCAATATCGACACAAAATAAGATAATGTTTGCACATCTATAATTACACGCTATGATATATTTAAAAAAAAAGGCATTAATAGAAGCTATAAATAACATGTTCCTATAAATAAATGTCATACATAGTTTTATAAAAGTTGTTTGAGATAATTTTGATTCTACGATAACGATCTAGCATTTTCCTCATCTTGCATTGCCTCAATAGAGATGACATTAAAATACTTATGTTTTTTCTCCTTCAGTTTCTCTGGATCTGCATAAACTTGAATCTTCCAAATTTTTTTTGATAATTTATCCACAACGCTTTTAATATATGTTCGATGTTCCTACAAAATTAGATTTGAATAACTTTATATAAATAAAGAAAACCCAATTTCTTTTTTAATTAACTCATTATAATAAAACTTAATTATTGAATAAAAATATTTAAAAGATACCTCTCCGGCGTGTTCCATCAACTCAACTACTGAACAACCAAATGCCTCTTCTGCTACTTCACCAAACATAATAGCAGCTAGCTTTCTAGTATTATCGTCCAATTCAACATATGCCATAGCACTTTAAATGGATTGAATATATTATTTTAAATTTTGATAGTGTTAAATTATAAATTAAATTAGATATTAATTATAAATTAAAATTGTAATATACATACCGTGGTTTGCAGACTCCTTGGCTTTTGCAATATATATAAACGAAACTTTCATTGTATTTATATCCAGTTCCTTTATTACATCCAACACATGACATGTAAAAAAAGATTTGGTCCAAGTTAATCACATTTATCTTCACCTCTATTCAGAATTTTGTTTTCTGCGTCAAATCACAATCAATTTTTAGAATGAATGTTTTTTTAAATAAATATTTTAATTTATTATTAATAAAATAATATTTACCGTCATGGGTTGCAAATCCTTCATCAACTCTACAATATTGCAATTCTTCATAATTTCTCGAATACCAACAGATGACAGAGAGGCAGATGGGTATGTCAAGTTTTTTGCAATGATACTTTTAATAGTCAAATCATTGTTATCCGCCCTTAAAATTCAGAAATGAAGAATAGTGTAATGAAAAGAAATTTATATGTTAATTACTTAAATCATATAATTAACTCTAATATAAATGTATTAATATGTAATCGTTAATTTGCGAGAATTATCATTTTTTAATTGTAGCTGTCTCAGGAAGAGGAGGGTTGATTGTAAAGCTACTTGACGGGCGTGATAACAGAGACAATCCTTTGTTGAAATTGAGATCAATTTTAACATAAGCATATATATAATATAAAAAAATATCTAAGCTGTTTAATTATAATAAATACTATTATTTGATCGAATAGATATTTTTGTTCCAAGTATTATTGGTTTGTCTTCAATAATTTATGATATTTTTTTACATTCGTCTTGGACAAATCGACCCCACATAGTCAAACATATGGGGTCCAAACGACAAAATTGAAATAATTAAAAGAATTAATAGAATTTTCCTGAATTAATATTGGAATTAAATTTTAAAACAAATGGCAAGTTCTATGAATTTATTACCTCCCATCAATAACATATATCTCTTGGATTACTGCTCGTCCAGATGCTGTCGTTATCTCTTTAGTTGGCTTAATTTTAATTGCAACAGCTAAAATATCTAAATATTCAAATATGAAATGTTAATTTTTTGATAATTATTTTATAAGAAAATTAAAATTAAATTACCTATTTCTCCAATGCACTCTCTATAGGTCTTTAAGTCCATGAATGGGATGATCTGATATTTTGGTGCCTCTATTCGCTTTTCATTTTGTGGGACATCTTCTATTTCTGTTATTGAGTTCAGAGTCCATTGGTATTGATATTCTCCAATTTTATACTTTGGATCTACTGGTTTGACATATGCATCGCTGATATAATACGATTGTAAAATATTTAAAGTGTCTTCCCGTGAGTTAATATCAGTTCCAAACATTGAAGCCTGCACTCGATTTCTCTAGACCAACAATAAAAATAATTGTGATTAACAGTGTATTAAAAATAAATAAATGAAATATGTTGTAATAAGATAAATAAATAAATGCAACATCATTAATATTTTTATATAATATAATTGAATTTAAGAACCTCCAATTTCAAAGAATATTAAAAATTGGAGGCGTAATATTTGCTAACAAATATTTTACCTCTTGATCAATTAATGTCAGATTTTGGTATTTCACTGTTGTGCGTTGGCTTATTCGCTTGGACGACTTCTCTACAACGATCATCTTAATCTTCCAATTTTTTGTATTTGGAGTGATATCCTTTATTGATGTATACACCGTCTGCATCTTTTCCCCTTTTCAGATACAAAAATATCAAATGTATAATTTAAAAAATTTTACTTTAAATTTATGAACTACCAAAACAATTGGCGAAGACATTTAATTAAATGGCTGAATATTGGTCATATGGAGATTAATATAATGATAGACAATAAATCGAAACTATACAATTAAATCTAGTTACCTGTATAACATTAATTCAAACATGATAATGTTAGTAATTCTGTAAACACAATATTTTTTGTGCAGTTCTTTTCACTTTGTTCGGTGGACACTGGTTGTATTAAAATCCTCACTGTAGATGCTGTCTTTGCCCTTGATAAAGCAACATATAGTTGTCCATATAAAAAAAATCGGTTGAGGTAAATAAATCCCAACATAATTCAATGTCTACCCTTGTGACTTATTTATAGTCATTGCGAAACTTAATCTTATGAGAACTGAGTTCGTTTGAATGGAAAGCCACTGTTTTCATCAACATTTAGTGAGAATGGTACCCTTGGAATGAAAACTATTTTTTCGATATGTTGTCCAACTGCAATTTCTGCATCTATGATATTTCGATCAAATGCCCGACAAATTAAACGGGTTCCATTACACAATCCTTCTGAAGGGTTTATGTTTCTAAGCAGCATAATGAGACAATTTTTCTTCAGTAATAATTCATGAGGCGGAAGTCCGTTTGGGATTAGAGTATTCAAGAAATCTTCCATAACTGATTGCTCAGATGCATCTATTGTCTCATCAAAATTGTAATACCGCTGAACTTCACCTGGCAACCTATGAATTAACAATGCATTTATTTCATCAATAGAGCCGTTCTTTAGTGTTAATATGGTCCGATTCATCATTGTCGAAATATTTGTTGAATATTTATGAATATTGTGGAAAACATCTTCTATTAAATGATCTAAAGAAGTGTTGTCATCATCATAGGGAACAAGCATCCTGTTCGGAATTTTTATGGTTTCATCAACTGTGTTTGGTGGCATTCTGTTGTCTACTTCTAACACATAATTTGAAAAAATCGAATCCAATCTTGCTCGCATATTTTCGGTTAATCGGAACTTGGTCAATGTAGGCCATAAATAAGAATAAACCAAACTGGATTTAACCTGTTCTTGTCTCGTTCCTTTATGAACCACAGGTAAAACCTGTCAAAAATCTCCGCCGAAAACAACAACATTTCCACCGAATGTTACATCTAAATCATTGATGTCTCGTAGCATTTTATCTAATGCTTCTATGTGTTTTTTTCTTGTCATTGGAGCCTCGTCCCATATTATTAATTTTGCTGCACGAAGTAGGTTTGCCAGACCACTTTGTTTGCTGACACAACACGTGCTTCTTTCGTCAGTATCAAGTGGAAGCTTAAAACGTGAGTGTGCTGTTTGACCACCCGGAAGAATAGATGCAGCAACACTTGATGAAGCAGTTGCAAGTGCTACTAATTTCCTTGATCGTACTGTTGCAAGAAGTGCCTTGTACATGAATGTTTTCTCTGTCCCACCCGGGCCATGTACAAAGAATACAGCATTCTGGTTTGCAAATATTTTTCCAGCACTGCATTATAGACACGTTGTTATTTACTATTAAGAGACTCTGATGAGGCAATATCATCTTATGGAATTTTGACAGCCAATTCATCATCGATTTCTCTAGATTGAAATTCTTCTTCATCGAAGCAGATGTTGTCATCAAGAAGATTGTATGAATTAATGTCTTTCCCCATTGATTCAATTGTAAAAGAGATTGACCTCAATACTTGGGTTCTTACATTTGATATAGAATTTTCTGTTGATTTGAAATCAACTGACATTTTTTCCTCAAAACGTTCCCAAAGCTCCCTCGGATTGGTCGGATTACAATAAACCAATATTGTTGCAAATAACCGTCTCAAACTGGACAGCATTTGATACAGAGATGTTTCATGTAAACAATCTTCTAAACTACTGTTTCTATGTAGCAAACCATGCATTGTTGTTGCCTCACGAAATGTTGGGGCCACAACACCATTAATTGTCCTAAGATTTTCAAAGGACAAAGGTCCTCTTACATGGTTTAGCAAAATCCGCAGATAGTACCTCTCACCTTCAAATAGATTTGCTGTAACAATACGACCTATAACGATTTTCTTTTTCCGAGGAGTCCACTATTTGTTTTGTTGGCTCCAAACATAATATAATAGGAAATTCTTTATACAGTAATCTCTTTGCATTGTCATCTACTTGATTTAATGCAAAGAATTCTGTTAACATTGATTTTCTAGAACGATCTGAATTGTCAACGTTTATTACATCTTCATTTGCTCGGAAAGTCACTAGGTGTTGATCTTCCAAATGTAAATGTAAACTATATACTGTCGGGTACATTTCGTTAATAATAAAGCTATATATTCTCCACATAGTTTTAGGGGGAGCAATCCATCGAGTCGACTGGAATTATTAGATTTCATCAACTTGTTGAGTGTTTTGTTCAGAAATCAGGTTGAAAGCAACACGATTATGACCTTTATAAATATACTTATAAAGATATTTAACTGTTTTTATTGTAGAACAAATCTCGACATTAATGTGACAGTCGAATGTCGCAAGTAGATATGGATATTAGCAACCTAACGATTGTCTAAATTTTGGCCTCTGACTCTGATAGTTATTCCATTGTTTGAACGTCTATATATGAAGAAGCAATCATTGTCAACGGTCGTAGCAGATGCGTACTTCTTTGGATAATTACTTTTGCAACAACCATTCTTTTTCATGCAAACGTTTGATGGGTTCAGGACCAATGTTTTGAATACCGTTTCGGTCGAGGCATTGAAACGAAATATTTTGATACCGGTACCGTTTCGGATACCGTTTCGGAATATTCAATATATGAATAAATTATATATATATAAATTATATTCTAAAATAATAGTATATATATGAATAAATTATATATATATATGTATATAAATTATAAATAGTCTAGTTTAAATTGAGGGAATCTAAAAATGAGCTTGCAGTTTGAAGAAATGAAAAAAAAATAAAAAAAAATGTAAAGGCCGAAAAATGTATATAGGCCGAAATCTAATGTATAGGCCGAAATCCGATATAACGGCCGAAACAGGCCGATACGGCCGAAATTTTGGCCGGTACGAAACACCATACTTGTCTGTACCTGCTACCCGGCCGGTACGGCATATTTCGGCCGTACCGGCCGGTACGAAATGAAATTTAAAACTATGTTCAGGACTCCACATGGTCCATGCATCATGTGCCTGACAACAGCGTTATGCAAGTGTAAATTTGTATTTTTATCATGTATCTTTGCTGATACGATCTCATCAAAAGATTCAGGCGCATAAACTTTCCAATTATTCTGTAGGATAATAAAAAAATGCGCATGTGGAAGACCTCTTTTTTGGTACTCAATAACGTAGACATATGCTGAGACTTTATCAAATATTTATTTCTTGAATAATTAATCCTTCAATTCTTCTAATTTTGCATGAAAAACTCGAGCAACTAAATCAGGTCAATTCTGACTCTCTTCATGCAGACTTAGTTCATTTGTAATTTCTTGCCAGTTTGGATTGCAGGTCATTGTTAAGAAAATGTCTGGTTTACTATAACGCTGAATTAAAGCCATTACTTCCATATATCTTTTTCTCATGTCTCTTGGACCTCTTATAAATGACGAAGGCAATATAACCCGTTTTTCAACATTAGAAGCGTTCGTTTCCCCAAGCGTAATTGTATCAACAATACCTTGATATAACTCAGATCGAATGTGTTGTTGCTTGCTTCTAAAATAATCTAATCTTACCGTCTTGATCTTAACATACATATCTACAATAAATTGTTGCAATAGTCGACCATAAAGTAACAAGATTAATCTGTCATTTTCTCTTATTTGTAATTTGTAGCAATAATATTCACAGCATGAAACAATTGGATCCTTCATCTCTCTGTTTAATGCTATAAAAGTAGAATGTGAATGAAATGTTACAAAATTGGACGTACATACTAAGCAAAATTTTTGAATATCAATACTGCAATCTAACCTCGTTGTTCTCTTGCAAGTAATTTTTCTGCAGTCACTGATTGTTGAGAATTTATTGATCGGTTTGTTTCATTACGTGTAGATCTGCTTCCTCTACTAATCATTTTAATTGCTTGATTCCAACCAATATCATCAAAAGGAAATAACAAGGGATATTGTAGTAGATCATAACACCCAAAATAGTATTGAACTATATGACTTCCACCTGAATGATTAAAGACAAATCAGGTCCTCTTAGTTGATCTCCATCGTCATTTTCTACCCATATTTCTGCAACTTGTGAGGATGTGGAGGCATTGAATACATGTTGATCTAGGCCAGCATCTGATCTTATCTAAATTATTTGATTTTCTAGATTTGGAAAATCACCAAGAGAGCGAAAAAAAAAATAGAATACGGATTGATGCGAAGAATATCGATGAGTTGAGTTACGATTGATGGATCCATTATGTCTGAATCAAAAATGCGATTTTCTAATTCATGCTCTGTATCATAGAAATACAAGTGGAGATAAGAAAGATGGTCATTTGAAGGAAGTAAATCGTTTATATAGTGATAGATCTGTCCCTGAGTTATGAAAGTATAGATTCATCTATTTATCCTGCAAAGATCTTTATCAAATTTCACTTCAAATGATGTAAAAGCGATCTTGTTATTATAAGTTCGAATGTATGTCCTAAAATGTGTAGATTCATCTGTGTTGGAGGTAAACAACAAATAAAGCTGATCTCGAACATCATTTGTGGCTAAAGAAATTTTCCTATCAGCACAACAAAAGCCAGTTGTTTCATGGTGGAATCATTTTGATTTACAATGTAAGCAGCTGGGTACTAATGGCAGAAAATATTCTTCATATGTATTGCCTTCAACAATTGTCTAAATCAGTAGAACCGTGATGCGACTGACCTATTTTGTTGAAAAATAAAAATAAGCCAACAGACGCAAACTGGTCATATTGATTTGATGACTGAATTAAAAGAACAAACTAATTTTATATTTGTTTCTTACCCCTATAAGGTGTTGGTATATTTGTTTCGTAGTTTGACTCCTCTTGAACAATATATGAATCCTATTTGTTTAATATATTTCAAAATTTTAGAGAAAAAGAACTGAATGATGGTTGAATAAGAAATATCGAAAAATAATTAAATGATAATCTGCTTGATAAAGAGTTGATTAGAAGATTCAGAGACATTGTTTATGTATGTATTTGTCTCTAAATTAATGACACAGACATCAACACCAGGAAGAACACATATTTCATGAGACGAATCCTCTTCAATGATATCAATATAAATATCATAATTTCGTTGTCTCTTTGATACTCTTTGAACAAGACTAAAGTCATGAATGTTGTCTGTATATTAGACATCATTGTTTGAATATCGAGTAATCGACGTAGTCGTTTGATCACCAACAGATGTATTGAAATCATCATACCAAATGATGTGGAATCATTTATACGAATCGAATTGCTTCTGGATGCTTTTTGTTCAGCATATATTTCTTTTCGTTTTCTACGGATCTCTTCCTTTTTTTTTCTGGATACTGGATTCTTTTTGTAGGTTTTTTTTTCATGATCTTCAAGAAATAGTTTACAAACTAAAATTTTATAGAATTTTATATTTTCATTTATAAATTTTTTTAAAAAATTATTTCCAGAATCTTACCACTTCTCATTATGTTAATGAAGGAAATGATTGTTTCAACTGTTGGATACTGTTCAACACAAGCAAGATGAAAGAAAGAAACAACTATTATTTCCTAAGCTCAATTAAATAAATAATCAAATGATAAAATACGATAAAACTTGAATCTAACAAAAGCATATTTCAATATCACATACAGAAAATGTTTTAGAGACTATTTGTCAAACTTAATTCCCTATTCCAAGCAACTACCAACTATTTCTCTACTAATTATTTTAAAATATTTCTTTTTTAATTTTTTATTTGGATGTTATGGTTTTTTTATCTTTTTTTTTTTAATTGATAATTTTTGTGCGAATGGGGATGCTTTGAGTTTTGTGGAAAGAGATCGATCAATTTGGCATGTGATTTGTGTCTATCTGTTTCTTATTTTATCTAAATCATTAAGATTTAAACAATTTTTTTAATTTTTAATTATTATATTTTAAAATTTTTAGATCTTATCGGCTAGCTCCATGTTGAAGAAGCCACATTTTTGGTCAACTCGACTCAATTTTGAGAGTATTCCCATATTATTTTTAATAAAATTCTTTATAATTTACTTAAAAAGTACATTTTCTAAAATTTTTACCTAAATTTTACTCATATTTCAAAAATTTCCTGCATCTAATTCTCTATCATTTCTCTATTCTATTAAAATAATGTTTTTTTATTTTTTTTAATTACGTTTTTCTCCCACTTCCATTTTTAAACATAACTACTTTTTTTTTTGAACTATTACTCTTGTGAATATTTTAAAAAATATTGAAATAGTTTGAATTCACGTTTGATATGCATCCAATATTAAGTTATATATGTTAAAAAATATTGATATATATCAATAGATATAAGTCTTAAATTATCATGTCTTTATTACTAAACTCAATTCAGTGAATTAAATAACAATGTAATGTTTATGTCATTTATAAATAATTAAACACTGTGATATATAAATATTTTTTAGATAATAATATGTCAATGTATTTTTTAAATAATTATAAATAATATGTCACTGTAATTTATAAACAATTTATAAATAACTTCAAAGAATCTTATTTTATAGGAAGATAGAAGTTTCATTTAGATCGTGACAAGTTTGTAGTCAAGATACCAACTGTTCTCCAAATACTAAAAAATACTTTCTAATATTATATCTGTAAAGTTATTTAATAAAAATTAATAACACTTTTTAACATTTAGCTTCCAACACGACACAGTTTTGAGGGGATAAAACCCTAACTCAACGCCAAACCGTATAAATTCATCTTTTTTCTCCCCTTGCCTCTTCTACATTCTTCTTGAATCTTCCCGTCTCTCTCCCTCCCTCTCTTTCTTCTTCTCACATTTCTTCTTCTCCTTCTCTCGCCTCTTCTAGATTTTTCTTCCCGTCTCTGTCTCTCTCCCTCTTTGTTTCTTACTCTCACTTTTCTTCTTCTCTTTGTCTCGTCTCTTCCTATCTGAATCTCTAATTTATCTCTTTGAATATTTTTCGCAACAATGACCCTCTCTCGTTAGGGTTTTTCCTCACATTTTGGTTGCAGGGCGAAGTTTTTTTTTTTGAATGCTTACAGATATGTAGATCTGTAAAAACCTCTAAATCTGTCTTTCTTTGTATTTTCTGAATTTTCACAATGTTCTTTTTCGAAACCCTACGAATTTGAACCTCAATCTTTTATTTTTGTTTTGTTTTGTTTTTTGTTTTTTGTTTTGTTTTTGTCGCTTGATGTGTGTCGATCTATTCTCCCTGACCTGTTTTGTTTCTTTCTTTGTGATCATTTCATTATTTCGAATAAATATTTTTTTTTCGAATGCTTACAGATGTTTAGATCTATAAAAATAGCTAACTCTGTCTTTCTATGTATTTCCTGATTTTTCACAATGTTCTTTTTCGAAACCTTACGAATTTGAACCTCCATCTTTAATTTTTTTTTTTTTTTTGGTTGCTTGATGTGTGTTGTTCTCTAAAGAATCCATCACCACTTTTACTTCATACATATGTTACTTGGCATAGATATACTTTGTTTATCCCTCTTGGTTTATTTAATATGTTTTCTGCTCTTCGTAGGATTGACCATAGATATACTCTGTTTTGGTATATTTGCATTAAGCTATGCCCTGTTTTTTCCTTTTTGTTTGTTGATTTTTTATAAATAAGTTTTTAAATAGTGTAATAAAATTTTCTAATGTGAATCTGTACTTAAATTTTCAGGAAAAATGGTGACTGGATCACTATTATTGTGGAGTATGACTGGAAGGTTCAAGTATGTCTTATATGTTTTTCTTTGTCTGTTTTGCCTAAGTAGTTTATCTGAGTCTGTTTTACTCATGATTTTATTGTTTGTTTGGATGAGTTATAGAGATAACCAGACATCAATGTTTTCTTAATCTATTAATTATAAATTTAAGCAGAAATTTTTTCATTAATAACTAATAGGAATTGCCTGAAACAGTATGATCTTGGTCTTAAGAAATATGATCTATTCAATCAATAATCACTATAAGTAAACAAGCATGAAATAGAATTCAAAATGAAACATGCAATAAACTGCATTTTTCAAAGTTTTGAATTCAAACTTTTTTAAGTAGGAAAAATAGCTCCTTTAATCCAATTCTTTTAAGTCATAGTCAAATTTTTAGAACCTAGTTTTTGAAATTTTGTCATCAACTTAGTAAGTACACTTGGTAAACAAAAAGTAGCAAATGAAATACACCCCTCCATGACTGTAACACATAATTAATTAACCTAAATAGTGCAGCAAATAGAAAAAGATAGCAGACAAACATGACAACACAGTAATATAAATTCAGAAATCAACATCATAATCTGCATTTACTCACAAACATAGAACAAATCAATAGAGCATAGGAAAAATATATATATAGGAATTCTTATACACAATGAACATGAATGTAAGAAATATTTTGAGAGAAAAAAATATTTACCTTAGACTGTAGTCAGATGAGACTCAACAGATTTTATGTAGGTCTCCTATGCACCAACTGACCAATTGATAAATAGATCAGGAAAGAAAAAAATAAATATCAAACAAAAGAACACAAATATCATAAGAACACAAAAGCATATATAAAAAAATAAATATCAACAAATATCAAACATGTCAAATTATGCTAAAAGAACACAAAAGCATATATAAAAAAAATAAATCAGAAGATGATAAAGCATTTATATAAGAAGCAAAATTTTTATTGGAATATGTTATTTCAAAGATCAATATGTTATTCAATATGTTTTTTATTGGAATTGATTTATTGGTATGTGATTGATTTGCACTTTTTCATATATATTGTTGATTCTGTTCAAATAGAATAAAGTCCTTAAATACAACACCAAAGAAGTCACAAACACAGTATGGAAGTGATTCAATGTCATTCCTAGGCACTCATGAACTAAACCGAAAAAAACAGAACAACCCTGTGGTTATATAAACCCCTAAAATTCTGTACTGGAACGAGAAAAAAAAATGAAACTAACATAAATAACTAAAAATGATCTAAAATATGACCAATAAAAGGGAATGAAAATCATAAACATATTTGCAGATTATGTTGAAAAAAGTAATTTTGGCAACTGGCAAAGACCTTATGATTAATGCCAAACAGAGAATATATCACAACTGCATATATAAAACGACATTGACTCCAACAAATCAATAAATATATCTATTAGTAAATTCCACTCTCAATCTACATTAAAACCAAAGTACTAATCTGAAACTATAAAAGAGAAAAAAAAAGGTTGAAAAACTCATGATTTTACCCGTCAAAATTCACTATCCATCTGATAAAAAGAACAGAAAATAAAACATATATTTTCCCCAACTATTCAGCATCCAGTCGAAAGGTCAAATCTTGTTCATAAAAAAAAACCCAAATATTATAAAGACAAAATCTTCCATACAGAATTTGTTGCCAGTGTACTTCAAGCTCTTATACACGTTTCAGGGCAGAAACGTGTTAAGATATGTATTGTTTGTGATAAATGTATTATTTTCTGTTTTGGTATATTTACATCAAACAATGCCCTATATTTTTCATTACTTATAAATTACATCAATATTACATCATTATTTATAAATTTTATTATTTAATCAACATGACCCGAAAACTAATCATTCAAAATAAACCACAAAAAACAATAAGCATTGCAATAGAAAGGGGGGGGGGAACCAGGAAAAACTAAACTTAAAACATCAAAAAAAATGATAAAAGAAGAAATTGACTAACCCCAGTAATTTTTAATGTGCACATTTGATGTTTTCTGAAGATGGTGCTGGACTGAAATAATGGGAATTGAAGACAAATTGGTTATCTCGAGCATGAGGCTTTTTAATTTTTTTACAGATGCATGAATCTGGGGAATACAAAGAGTGTTTTGTTAATTTTTTCAAATTTTTTTTAAAACTCAGATTGCTTTTGTAGATAACGTACGGACAATTTGACAAATCAGTCAAATGCATGAATGACTTGATGACAAACTGGTTATCTCGAGCATGAGGAATTTTATTTTTTTCCATATGCATGAATCTGGGTGTAAAGAATGAATATGAAGAGTTTTTGATTAATTTTTCCAATTTTTCTTTTAAACTAAGATTGCTTTTATAGATAACATTTAATACATAATAGACAATTTAACAAAACGTTATTTTTAATGAAAAACAACAAAAAATTGTTAAACCAACAATTTTCTATTATTAGATAGACACTTTTTATATATAGAAAGATATTCATCTATCACGGCCATATTCATAAGATTCTCATTAAAAAGGATACTTCCTCCAACAATCATTTAAAATCTTGATCTTAATTTTCACTCTCGCCGGCATCGAATTTCTTTAGGAACAAAAGTACTTTGATAGGATCAGTAGTAGTACTTTATCGCCGAATGGGCGTACTCGCGAAGAACTGTTTCCACAAAGCCAAGGCTTTTATTCTGTCCATTATAAAGCAAAGCAAAGTACCATATTTTCTTTCTCGAATTCAGAAAGGTCAGAATTCATTAAAATAATAGAGTTTCTGTATAGAAAAATGATAAATTACAATATATTTCACAATTAAATTTTAAAAGGAGGGATATTATTATAAAATATTATATAAAAATAACACTATTTTATAAAAATATTCTCATTTTACATCATGTATTGTAAAAAATATTGTGAAAAATATTGTAAAAAATATTACATATATCATTACTCTTCCATATATATATATGGGATGTAGTGTACGAGATGGGTTGAGATCTCAACCATCTCACTATTATTTATTAATATTCACAAATTTCAATTCATAAATTTTGTTACTATTCACAAACCATCTCAACTCATCATATCTAATATTTGAATCCAAACGGGACTGATCACCAAAAGATCGATCATGTATACATCGATCATACATTCTTATATATATATACTAACATGGGGCTACGTGTAAGGCATGTATGCCCCTTGTACGTAGCATCTAGTTGGAGGAAAAAAGGTCCCAAAATCTCTTTGCAGAAGCATATAATAGTAATAATTCATTAAATAAAAACTCTTTAAAAATATATTATGAACAACACCTAATTAAAAACACTATTATTTACATAAATTGGCCAACATATAAAATCACCATTCAATTACCAAGTTTGTGAGAGTTGCATACCAAAATCACCAAGTTTATAAACACAATTTTTTACATAAATTTGTTTCACTCACACCGCCTCAATGTGTCAGTGTAAGGATATTTAAGATCTCACTTGTTTCTGTTTGTTATATAGTCTCATCACCATTTTTTTTATTTAAACAGATATTACATAATACTTGTTTCGTTCGATTTGGTGTTTGTTAAAAGTTAAATCGTCTCATCGTCAATTTTTTTTAGATCTAAACAGATATTATATAGTGTTTAGCTTGTCTAATTTGATGATCGATTTTGATCCAAGTTGATGCATGTCATTGATCTCATTATTTCAAATGAAAGCTAACCCAGATTATACATATGATTTTTTAACACAGTTTCTAAAAATTCAAATAACTTTAACTGAGAAGAGAGATGAAGAAACCCATACCCACGTAATGGCGAAAAACTCATAAGTTTGTATGAGAAAGTAAGAGGAAAGAGATTTCGACTAATTATTGGATAAAAATAAAGCTGTAAAGAGATAAGTGAAATATTAAATACAATTTACATAGTCGGTGAGGGAAAGAAAAACACAAAAATGTGAGAATTTGTGAAAACAGATGGCAAAATTGGATAAAAAATACAATTCATCATGTATAGAATATTTAGGGGCATAAATGTAATAACCATCAATTATATAAAGACATAAGTGGAATAAAATACTATTCTTTCCTATTACCTATAGCCGCTTATAATATATAACGGATATATATACACACACATGATGTTGACTAATCAGGTACAAAACAAAAGGCGCCACATAATTGGCTAATGATCAAGCCAACTATCATGGATCGATTGAGTAAAGAGACGTCGGTTTCACTTTGTTCAATTGGTAAATTAAGTACGCTAATTTCGGCATTTGGTTGCAATTATTTATTGCATTTGATGACCAGATTCGTCTAGGGGCCGCCGTTTCCTCGTTTTGCTATATATCCACGTGTTCCACGGCCGTTGGTTGAGTGTTTACTCATAATACAACTTGCTTTAAATTAGATCCAACACATGCATAACATTCATGTTCTGTGTCCTTTTTTGTTTCTGATGATAATTACATGAATACAATCGCGAAAGTAGAAACTTGAAATTAGATATATATTAATGCAACTAAGGCTCAGTTTTGTATCTAATCTCATATCAATTTTTCTAAATTTTTATATAAAAATATAATAAATAAGTTAATTTTTTTAAATTTTAAAATAAAAATAATATCAAAAATATATTCTAATAATATTTTATTAAATTACTATTTAAAATATCTTATCTTATTTCGTATAAACTGTGTATCTATACACAACATAATTAGTTGCAACTTGAAATTCAGAGATATCGTCGAAAAGATAATCAACTTTGTTGATCAAAATTATGTCCCTAGACAGCGGGGGACATGCAGTGGAATGCTGAGTACACACCTGCATGTGGTCATGTGATTCATGCATCAGATCTGTTAGAGACGTGACTAATCACTGTGCAAGCGCAGAGAGCTAGTGGGACTTGCACTATCATTTCGTTTGTTAAATCATGGCCCCTCGTTTCTCAAAAAGCCGAGTACTTGATAATATCGCATACAGTACCATGAGATACGTTTGGCTATGCACGTCACAAAAGCTGCTATATGTCGCACATTATTATTAATTTGTTTTTCTTTACGGATAACATCATGATATATATATATATATATATTAATAAATCTTTTCAATTTTTTAATATTCCACACTTTATTTTTTTTAAAATTTTTTTTATTAAATAATTTTTATATAAATAGTAAATAAAAAATTTGAAATATTTAAAAAAAATTAAATTCAAAAAAAGATTTTAAAAAAATATTAAAAAATGTGGAGTGTGAAATGTAAATAAATAGTAAGAAGTTGTGTAGAAAAATTCTATATATATTTTTTTCGCATTGGATATCAAGACGCGCGGTGTATTTTTCATATTATTTATTCATTTCAAATATTTATTTCAACTACTAATACTAATGATATCCTCACGTTTTTATATATTTGCAATATATCCTTAGATACAATGTCACATATATATATATAATTATGTCTTATTTTAAATTAATCAAAATTCATAAGATAAACTAAAATATAAATTAATTCAATAAATAATAAGAAAAAGTTATATAATAAAAATATTCTCAAAATATATACAATATGGGTCTTGCACGTCCACAAGGATATACAACCGATTGTAGTCATTCAATGTTAAGACATTGTGGTCAAACATACTTGCTTTTATATATATAGACCGATTGGAGTCGCCCCAACCAACATAGCATCCCATAACATAGCAAGAAACATTCAAACATGCTTGATTTTATATACATTCTATTCATTTGCATATATACAGCCCATACATACATGCTACCCTGTCATTTGCATACACCAGAAGCCTCATAATTTGTATAAGATATCCACGATATTCATTTATGGAAATTAATATTCATACATAAAAAATACACCACAATATTCAAAATAGAAAGTTTAGTGTGCCACCCTCGTAATTTCATAAGAGAGAATACATTATTCAAATATAAATTGGCTGCTACTACACTAAAGTTGTAGCTTCCATGTAGTTAGTGACTACTCACAGTTTAGTGTGCCGCCAATTTTGCCTCCTTTCTTTACAAAAAAGAATCAAAATATAACTAACTACTGTCTGGAATGCTGTAGCAGGGCTTCTAGGTTTGTGCTGTGTTCTTTACAAAAAAGGATCAAAATAGAACTTCCAAAAGTGGTTGTATTGTTACCTCTAAAAAAAATTTCATTTGCAGCCCATGCCAAACCCAGTCATGGTTTTGTAGACCTTCGCTTCTCAAGTATTTCCAATTGGAGGTAATGGAAATACTTTTGCAACATTGGAGGCATGCCTCATCTATATTCTATCTATTTCTATTAAATAACATACAACCCTGCTGTAAAAACTCAAAGGTAATACATAATTATTGATAACTAAAGTTAAAAAAGATAGAGTTCTTCATGATCACCTTAGAGTCTCATCCCCACCAGATAAAAAGAAAATAAATGCCAAAGTGGAACCAGTTCTAATCAATATATGGAGTGATCTAGGTTTTGAAAAGAAACAATGATATCAATTATGAGATTAAAGGGAGCCATGAGTTTTTAGGAATGCTAAATTTGGTTCTGAACCAACCATTTCCATTGCCATAAAAGAGCAAAAAGGGCATAGCAGCATATCATCCTCCAGGGGGAAGAAACACTTTACATATGCATGTGTGAGCAAGACTTGTTGCTAAATGCTATTCACAACAGCCAGGGATTGATTACAACGACACCTTTGCACCAGTTGCTCGGTTAGAGATAAGCTGAATTCTTGTTGTACTTGCAGCTCATAAAAGTTGAAAGATTTTTCAACTTGATGTCAAGTCAGCATTTTCTAATGGTATTCTAGAAGAAGAAGTCTATGTTGATCAACCAGAGGGCATTATAAGGGAAGAAGGGAAAGTTCTTCGATTGAAAAAGGCTTTATATAGGCTCAAACAGGCACCCCGAGCCTAGTATGAAAAAATAAATGGCTACTTCAATAATCAAGGCTTTAATAAGAGCATGAGCGAACCTACACTATGTAAAGTTCAAGGGGAAAGTGTTACTTATAATTTCATTGTATGTTGATGATCTAATCTTTACTAGAAATAATCCATAAATGATTGAAGAGTTCAAGCAAGATATGATGAAAACCTTCGAAATGAGTGACTTGGGGCTAATGGATTACTTTCTTGGAATGGAAGTTTGTCAAAAAGGAGGCATCTTCGTATCACAGAGAGAGTATGCAGAAGAATTGTTGAAGAAATTCAAAATGTTAGGATGCAAAATAGTGGCAACACCTTTGGTAGCAAATGAAAAGCTAAAAAAGGAAGATGAGGTAAAGAAAGCAGATGCTACAGCTTACAGGAGTTTGGTTGGCAGTTTGTTATACTTAGCTACCACTTGACCTGACATTATGTATGCTACTAGTTTGTTGTCCAGGTTTATGCAAAGTCCAAGCCAAGTTCATTTTGGTGTTTCTAGCAGAGTTCTTAGATATGTGCAGGGTACTATGGATTCTGGCATATGGATCAAGTCATGTTCCCACTCAAAATTAAGAGGCTTTACTGACAGTGATTGGGTTGGATCAGTTGATGACATCAGAAGCACTTCAGGATATTGTTGTAATATGGGATCATGAGCGTTTTCTTGGGCATCAAAGAAGTGAGCTATTGTTGCTTAGTCAACTGTAGAAGCTGAGTACGTTGTAGCTGCTGGAACTGTAAATCAAGCTATTTGTCTGAACAAAATTCTTGAAAACATGGGAGAAAAATAGTAAGGTCCAATGGAGATTTATTGTGATAATAAATCTGCTATTGTTATGGCTAAGAATCCAGTTCATCATAGTCGAACTAAACACATTGTAATCAAGTACCATTTCTTAAGAGAAGCTGAACTCAAATTCTACAGCTCTGAAGAATAAGTTGTAGACATTTTCACAAAAGCTATTCCTAGAGTTAAGTTTCAATTCCTAAGAATGATACTTGGAGTTATAGAAAAATACATCAAGGAGGAGTATTGAAGCTGATGCGTATTGGAGCTGATGCAGTTTTTCAATAAATTCTATTAATAGCTTAGTTTGTTGTATTTAGAATATGTTGTTAATTAGCCTATCTTGAAAGTTGTTTTGATTAATGCTATGTTATTTACAAGGTGTCAATATAAACTTGTACTTTTGGAAGTGTAAATGGAAAAACATTCAGAATCAATCAAAGAGGTCATTGATTGAAGTTTCTTCTTGCAATTTTCTGTTTTTCTTATTGTTTTCTAACATGCTGTAAAATTCCACAATCATGTACCCACACAAACTCTTAGACCCATATTTTGAGAAGAATAAAGCCAATGCTTTCATGCATTTTGGAGAGTGAGAGAGAGAGAGAGAGTTTTCCCAAAAGCCAATGCATTTGACCCATAGAGTACTCTGAATCGGAGGAGCAAAGAAAAAATTTCCCAATGTTTACCTCAGCTGTGGGTTTCCAGGAATGCTTAACCGTAGAGAGGAGAGCTTGAAGCACGAGAACGACCTTGATCAGTGATGGAGTCGAAGAGCGAAGTCGGAGAAAGATGGTGCCTTCAGCCACAACTCTTCTTTGGCGCCAAACATAGAGGAAAGCGTGGGAACGAGAGAGAGGGTGTGAAATGAAAATAGGGAACTTTCAAAGAAATGGAAAAAATCAACAACCAAGGAGAGAAATTAATTGAAAATGTTTACAGTCATGAACGGTTTCCTCCACATCTAGTTGGAATATTGTAGCAAAATGTAAAATAAAGATGAAATACAAAATCCATTGGAGGGGACTTTTGAACAAATTTCTTTATATTTTAAAGAAAATTATATTTTAGAGCATCCATTGTGAATGTTCTAATAACCATAATAATTTTTAAACTAGATTGCTGAGAGATATACTCTATAAAATTAGAAGACCACAATTAGTCAATTATCATGAAGTTGTGGCTAAACTCAGCGGGGCGTCATGTCCTACATAACTACCGGCTCATAAGTACTTAATTATTCGACTAATGTGAGTGGTGGCCGAGCTGTTGACCGTTTCTCACGGAGGCCGTTCGTAAGAACGAGTTTTCAGCTCCCCTTGATTTTAGGAACTTTTGAAATGGTCCACTCTGATATTCATCACGTTTCCAATGCATTGGAAACGTGCCCCATGATAAACTGAGCACGTGGGACACGTAGCCACCGAAACTTGATGGAAGTTTTGGCTATAAATATTACAGTTTGGTCCCCAGACTCAATCACTCAATCCCTTTCAGTCTTACACCATCTAAATAGAGTGAGTAGAGTTTGGAAGTGTCAAACATTAGTGAGAAAGTGCAGCAAAACCGTGAGGAACATCAATGGCTGGAGGTACTGTTTCCTTGTCATTTAGCATTTCGATTCTGTTTTTCAGTATTTATTCCGCATTATAGATCGTTATTATGCTTACAGTTGGTATCAGAGCCCCGTTTTATCTCTGCCTTGGTGTTTATTGAGTTGCTCTGTTTTGGCCGAAAGTTTTTTTTTTTTTTTTGAAAATATTAAGTTTTGAGTTTTAGATGTTTTTAATTCGAAAGAAGTTTATAAATCATGTGGAAATAGTTTTTATAAGCTTTCTGTGATCAAAAACATGTTTTTTGATGTAAAAAATGTCCTTGAAATCGTGACCTGCAACTCAGTCTGGAGGTAGAAGACGACCAAAACGACATATAGTTTTCAGTTTTGGTGAAAACGACATGTCGTTTAGTCGGAGGACTTATCCAGTTTCGGCCAAAACGACATGTAGTTTTCAGTTTTGATGAAAACGACATGTCGTTTAGTGGGAGGCCCTTATTCAGCATGGAGCTAAACGACACATAGTTTTCAGTTTTAATGAAAACAACATGTCGTTTAGTTGGGCTAGAATTCGTTCCCAGTAGAGTAGACGACACGTCGTTTTCATTTTTGGGAAAAACGACAGGTCGTTTATATGACTTGGTTTATTGAGTTTGAGTAAAACGACATGTATTTTGTCTATATAAGAAAAACTACATGTAGTTTAGTAGGGACGAATTCATTTGGTTGAGTAAAATGACATGTAGTTTTGCTATATATATGAAAAACTACATGTAGTTTATTTGGGTCAGTTAAAAAAAAAGAAGACAAACAACAACTTTTTTAGATGGTCTGAAAAGTGAGTTTTTGGGCCCACACCCTTTGTGCTTATAATTATTGTGCTATATTATTTATGCATATAATTTTTATTTATTTATTTATTTGATTTAATTATATGCAATTTGGATAATTGTTGTGAAATCTATTTATTGTGCTCATATTTAGTTTGCATGAATTGATTATTTTTTGCTCTATATGAATACATGCAATTTTGGATGAGTATATATATTGTTAAAAGCATGAAATTAAATGCTATGCATAATATTATAGTTTAATTTTATGCAATATTTATGCTTAAATTATGAGAATATTTTGTCCATAATAATAACATGTTAGTATTAGTTAAAATTATGTAATTCGTAATTATTCTCATATTAAGCTAGACTTTATGTGATTTAATGTCTAATGATCCATATAATTTTAATTAATTAGAGAATAGCCACAGCATCTTTAATTAAATAAAATTATATATTATGATTGATTAGGATCACATAAAGAATATTAGACATTAATTGTAATTAATTATACCTAATATAATAAATTTTATCCCACAGGAATTTTTTATTATATTTATATTATTAATTAGAGTAAAATATCAAGTTATTCATAACTTACCCACAGGAATTATGAATTTAGTAAATAATTTGATAGTTTTATCATAAAGTTTAATCTAAGATAACATATATATCAAATTATAATCATAATATACCCTTTAGAATTATGAATTAAGTAAATAATTTGATAAAATTCTATCATAAAGAATAATTGAATCTACTTGAATTAAAAATTTAGCCCACAGGCATTTTTTATGTCATTAGATTCAACTTTTAAGCATGATTTACATTGGTAAAGCATGGAATTTTATTTAGGCCTCAGTTTTAACGTAAGCATGTCATCTATAATTTTATGCAGTTGTACAACCTACAAATTTCTCTGATATTCGTTATGATATCCCTGAATTTAAGGGAGATAACTATAAGGTCTGGAATGAGAGAATTCTTCTTCATTTAGGGTGGATGGACATAGATTATGCTATTAGGAAAGACGAACCACCAGCACTCACTGATACCAGCACTGCAGCGGCCATCTCGCTTTATGAGCGATGGGAGCGATCTAATCGCCTCAGCATGATGTTCATTAAGACTAGAATTTATGCTGGTATTCGTGGTTCTGTCGATCAGCATGAAAAGGTCCGAGACTTGCTAAATGCCATTGATGATCAATTCGTCACTTCAGATAAGGCACTAGCAAGTACCCTAATCATGAAGTTCTCATCCCTAAGGCTGACCAGTGTGAAAGGTGTGCGCGAGCACATCATGCAGATGAGGGATAATGTGGCTCAATTAAAGAAACTGGAGGTTGAAATGTTAGAGTCCTTCCTGTGCACTACATCCTGAACACCCTTTCGCATCAATACGGACCCTTCAAAATTTCATATAACACACATAAGGATAAATGGTCAATTAATGAACTCATGACCATATGTGTTCAAGAGGAAGGGAGACTGATGATGGAACAGGGTAAAAGTGCAATGCTGGCAACGCATGGAAAGGGCAAATCTCAAGCCAATAAGAAAGGGAAAGGTAAAATACCTCTCCAAACTGGTATAAAGAAAGATTCCAAGTGTTTCTTCTGTAAAAAGAAGGGACACATGAAGAAGGAATGCGTGAAATTTCAGAAATGACTTGCAGACAAAGATAAACCAACCTCATTTGTTTGTTATGAATCTAATATGGTTAATGTCAATATTAACACATGGTGGATTGATTCTAAATCAACAATCCACATTTCGAATTCCTTGCAGGGTTTGCAAAACCTAAGTAAGCCGGTGGGAAGTGAGCAAAGCATCTTATCTAGAAACAAGATAGGCTCACATGTGGAAGCTATTGGAACTTGCTATTTAGTTTTATCTATTGGTTTTGTTTTAAAGTTAGAAAAGATATTTTATGTTTCAAGTTTTTCAAGAAACTTAATTTCAGTTTCAAGACTTGTACCTTTTGAATATTCCTTTAATTTTTCAAATTCAGCATTCAGTTTATTTTATAAATCTGATTGTGTTGGAAATGGTATTTTGTCTGATGGTCTTTACTACATTAATTTACAAAACAATATCACTTATGATTCAATGCATGTTCACACTGACATGAAAAGATGTATTATTAATGAAGATTCCTCTAAATTATGGCACCGGAGATTAGGTCATATCTCCATAGAAAGAATTAAAAGATTAGTAAATGAAGGGGTACTTAATACTCTAGATTTTACTGATTTTGAGACTTGTGTGGACTGCATAAAGGGAAAGCAGACCAACAAGTCAAAGAAAGGTGCCAAAAGGAGTTCGGACATATTAGAAATCATACATACTGATATATGTAGTCCAGACATGGACTCACATGGTCAGAAATACTTTATCTCTTTTATAGATGATTACTCACGATATATGTATCTCTATATGTTTTATAATAAGAACGAAGTATTAGATGCCTTTAAAATGCTGAAGTAGAAAAACAATGTGGTGAGCAAATTAAGATCGTGAGATCAGATAGAGGTGGAGAATATTATGGTAGATACACAGAGGATGGACAAGCACCTGGGCCATTTGCAAGGTTTCTTCAAGAGCATGAGATTATTGCCCAATATACCATGCCTGGTTCATCGGACTAGAATAGTATAGCAAAAAGAAGATCCTGAACATTATTGGACATGGTGCGGAGTATGCTTAGCAGCTCCAATCTTCCTAAATCCTTGTGGACTGAAACACTTAAGACGGCAGTGTATATATTAAACCGAGTTCCAACCAAAGTTGTTCCTAAAACGCCATTTGAATTATGGAAAGGTTGGAAACCGAGTTTACGACATATGCGCGTTTGGGGATGCCCGTCTGAAGTGAGAATTTATAATCCACAAGAGAAGAAGCTGGACCCAAGGACCATTAGTGGGCATTTCATTGGATATGTTGAAAGGTCTAAAGGTTACAGATTTTATTGTCCATCTCACAACACTAGGATTGTGGAATCAAGAAATGTAAAGTTTCTTGAGAATGACTTGATCAGTGGGAGTGATCAAACTAGGAACATAGTTTCTGAGAATGATCATTTAGAATCTCAACCTTCCACCTCAAGTGATAGAATGGTTATTGTTTATAGCACCCCTCAAGTACAAACTGGTGTTGAACAACCAATCTTTGAAGTTCCACAAGCTGCTGACGACATTCCAGTAGATCAGGTAGTTCAAGAGTTGCCAAGAACTTTTGAACAACAAGTTGAACCACATACTTCTCAGGAATATGATGGTACGACATTAAGAAGATCTATTAGACCAAGGAGATCAGCAATTCCTAATGATTATGTTATGTATCTGCAAGAATCTGACTACAACATTGGAGCCGAAAATGATCCCGAGTCTTTTTCACAAGCCATGAGTTGCAAAAAATCAGAATTATGGTACAATACCATAAAGGAAGAGATGAATTCTATAAAGAGTAACAAAGTCTGGGATCTTGTTGAGTTGCCTAATGGTGTAAAAACTATTGGATGTAAATGGGTCTTTAAGACAAAGAAAGACTCATTGGGCAACATTGAGAGATACAAGGTAAGACTCGTTGCTAAGTGATTCACTCAGAAAGAAGGAATCGATTACACGAAGACTTTCTCTCCTGTATCTAAGAAAGATTCATTGCGCGTTATTTTGGCATTAGTAGCCCATTTTGACTTAGAGTTGCAACAAATGGATGTGAAAACGGCATTTCTCAATGGGGATCTAGAGGAGGAGGTTTTTATGAAACAGCTTGAAGGATTCCCCTCTAGTGATGGTGAGCAATTGGTTTGCAAGTTCAAGAAATCCATATACGGTTTAAAACAAGCATCCCGCCAATGGTATTTAAAATTTCATATTGTAATTTCTTCATTCGGTTTTGTAGAAAACATTATGGATCAATGTATATACCAGAAGGTCAGTGGGAGTAAAATATGTTTTCTTGTTTTATATGTGGATGACATTTTGCTAGCAACCAATGATAAGGGTTTACTGCATGAGGTGAAACAATTCCTCTCTAAAAACTTCGATTTGAAGGATATGGGTGAGGTATCTTATGTCATTAGCATTAAGATCTATAGAGACAGATTTCGAGGTATCTTGGGTCTGTCTCAGGAAACCTATATTAATAAAGTTTTAGAGAGATTTCAGATGAATGATTGTTCACCAAGTGTAGCTCCTATTGTGAAGGGTGACAGGTTTAATTTGAACCAATGCCCGAAGAATGACCTTGAAAGGGAACAAATGAAGAACATTCCATATGCTTCTGCTGTCGGAAGCCTAATGTATGCTCAGGTCTGCACAAGACCTGACATTGCATTTGCTGTAGGAATGTTGGGACGATATCAGAGTGATCCAGGCTTAGACCACTGGAGAGCTGCAAAGAAAGTAATGAGGTACCTTCAAGGAACCAAAGACTACATGCTTATGTATAGACGAACGGACAATCTGGAAGTAATTGGCTACTCAGATTCTGACTTTGCTGGCTGTATTGATTCACGCAAATCAACATCAGAATACATTTTTTTGATGGCCGGTGGAGCTGTATCATGGAGGAGTGCCAAGCAGACTTTGACTGCCACTTCCACTATGGAAGCAGAGTTCGTCTCTTTTTTTTTAGGCTACTTCACATGGTGTTTGGTTTAAGAGTTTCATTTCTGGGCTTCGAATTATGGATTCTATCTCTAGGCCATTGAGAATATATTCCGACAATTCAGCTGCTGTATTTATGGCTAAGAACAACAAAAGTGGAAGTCGAAGTAAACACATCGATATTAAGTATTTAGCCATAAGGGAATGTGTTAAAGAAAAGTAAGTGGTCATTGAGCACGTCAGCACTGAGCTAATGATCGCTGATCCTTTGACTAAGGGCATGCCACCGTTGAAATTCAAAGATCATGTAGTGAATATGGGACTTGGTTCTATTATGTAATTTTTCATTGTATTGACAATGTTATTTTAATGAAATTCTTAATTATTTTGATGTTTTTCTCATATTGATGTGCACCTTAATTTAATTTTGAGAAAATTCATCTGTGTTGGACCAAGAATAAACATAGGGTTTATTCATTCAGAAATTGTTGCCACATAAATTATAATATTTAAGAAATAAATACATAGTAATACATGGAAGGTAATACCCGTCATTAGAGGACCTATCGCCATGATTCATGTATTTATTACTTAAGTACAGATTATCAATGTGCTTAAGATGAGATATTAGAATATAAGTGTGGACCAAGTGCGAGAATGTTGACCGTTTCTCGCGGAGGCCGTTCGTAAGAACGAGTCTTCAGCTCCCCTTGATTTTAGGAGCTCTTGAAATGGTCCATTCTGATATTCATCACGTTTCCAATGCGTTGGAAACGTGCCCCATGATAAACTGAGCACGTGGGACACGTAGCTACCGAAACTTGATGGAAGTTTTGGCTATAAATACTACAGTTTGGTCCCCAGACTCAATCACTCAATCCCCTTCAGTCTTACACCATCTAAATAGAGTGAGTAGAGTTTGGAAGTGCCAAACATTAGTGAGAAAGCACAGCAAAACCATGAGGAACATCAATGGCGGGAGGTACTGTTTCCTTGTCATTTAGCATTTCGATTCTATTTTTCAATATTTATTCTGCATTATAGAATCGTTATTATGCTTACACGAGCTACCTAGCGGGACGTCAATATTCTTCCTAGGCAAGGGGTGAGTGGGCGACATGCATGCAACATAAAGTCACGCATATCTAAGCGCAAAAGATCAGTCCCTTATAATAAGCAAAAAAATAGACAAAACAAGGAAAAACCATTTGAATGCTGGCGGGCAAGAGGAGGAGGAGCTAGCTGATAGAAGCTGTGAAGATATACATGTCACATGAACTAATTATTTTCATGACTCGACGTAATTAGTACTATTTGCCATCCTTTCACAATGCGTCTTAAAATAGAGTTTTATCTTCTTAATTTTTATTTCGTCCTTCAAATAAAGAATGTCTATTTTTTTTTCCAACTAATTTATCAAATAATGAATGTAATATATCATGTATGTGTGTGTGATTTCAAATTCTACTAGCTAGTATGCTTATATATATATATGGGTGGCTCTACAGCTACCGTTCCTAACTCTCGCTGAGAACTACCATTAGTCATATTAGTATTTTTTTTACATATATTTTTTTAATATTTTTTAATATTTTTTAAAATATGAAAAAGTCATAATATTATTAAAAAATATAGCTTCGTTAATTATTAAATAAAAAAAAATATTCAAAGGGAGCCATCAGCGATAACCTAAGCGGAAAGAGTAGTTTTTCTTTTATATATATATATATATATATATGATGCATATGTACTATTAATTTGGAAAACTAATAAAAATATACTTTTGCAAACATATACTTTAGTTAATAATTAGCATGGTGAGCCATATCTGACAAAAGCTTGACAAAATATTGGGTCATGTCGATTAGTATATCTGCCCGAGAATTTTATAAATAAAGAAGAGAAAAAGCTGGTATGATAAGAACCAAAGCACGTGGGTCAATCCTCACAAATTACATATATATGACGCAGATGGAAGATGCCTATAGTATAATATAATTGACTCTGTTCTTTTCCGCACGAGTTTTAAATGCTCCTATATTTGTTCCCTTTATTAATCAGTTTCTATAATTTTATTTTTCAGTGCAAACAGAGAAAACCACTTCACTCAATCACCGTTGTAACAAATATTATACTAAAGCATCCAATATATAATTCCTCCCGTCGCTCATTTGTCTCCCTTGATATAATTTCTTCTTGTTCTTGTTCTTCTTCTCTCTCTCTCTCTAACCTTTTTTTATGCTTATCCATCAATGGAGCTTGAAGGTTCCTGGTTCTTGCAGTTTCTTCACCCTAGCTTTTGCTTCCTTGCATTATTTTTTCCAATATTTTTTTTCTTGCTCTGCCTGGTACTTACACTAAAGCCTTGGTGCAACTGTGAAATTTGTCACAGTTTTCTCACGTCGAGTTGGTCCAAACAATTCGATAATCTTTGTGATTGGTATGCCCATCTTCTGAAAACGTCTCCGAGTGGAACCATCCATATTCATGTTCTTGGAAACACGATCACCGCCAACCCCGGTAACGTCGAGTACATCCTCAAAACAAGATTTGAGAATTACCCAAAAGGCAAACCATTCTCCATGATCTTAGGTGATTTTCTGGGTCGAGGTATATTCAACGTGGACGGGGACCTATGGAAGTTCCAGAGAAAGATGGGGAATCTAGAGCTCAACAAATACTCCATGATATCGTATGCGTTCGAGATAGTCAATTGCGAGATTAAAAGTCGACTTGTCCCGCTTTTATCCTCTACTGCAGGCAAAGAAGATGAAGTTTTGGATTTACAAGACGTGTTTCGAAGATTTTCGTTCGATAGCATATGCCGATTCTCGTTTGGGTTGGACCCCATGTGCCTGGAGTCGTCACTTCTTATGTCCGAATTCGCTGTTTCCTTTGACCTAGCTTCAAAATTGTCAGCCGAGAGAGCCATGACTGCTTCCCCGCTTGTGTGGAAGATCAAACGGATGCTCAATATTGGTGGCGAGAAGAAATTAAGAGAAGCTATTTGTACGATAAACATTTTGGCTCAAGAAGTCATAAGACAGAAGCGCAAAATGGGATTTTCCACTCATAAAGATCTCTTGTCTCGGTTCATGGGCACTGTTAGTGATGAAACATATTTGAGAGACATCGTTATAAGCTTCCTCTTAGCTGGTCGTGACACCATTGCATCAGCCTTGACTAGCTTCTTCTGGCTATTGGCAAACCATCCGGACGTGGGTTCAGCAATCCGGCTGGAGGCAGACCGAGTCATTGGAGCAAACCAGGAGCTCTCAAGCTTCGAACAGCTCCGAGAGCTCCATTATTTACAAGCTGCAGTGCATGAGAGTATGCGACTCTATCCTCCTATACAATTCGATTCAAAGTTTTGTCAAGAGGACGATGTCCTTCCTGATGGGATCTTTGTGAGGAGAGGCACTAGGGTTACTTACCATCCCTATGCCATGGGTCGGATCGAAGAAATTTGGGGGCCAGACTGCTTAGAATTTAAGCCAGGAAGGTGGTTGAAAGATGGCGTATTCTTCCCAGCAAACCCTTTTAAGTACCCAGTTTTCCAAGCTGGACCTAGGGTCTGTTTGGGCAAAGAAATGGCTTTAGTGGAGCTAAAATGTCTCTCTTTTTCATTGCTTAGACGATTCCACATCGAATTGAAGACACCGAGTCGCACGCCCTTGTTCTCCCCGGGGCTCACCGCTTCCTTTAGAGGCGGACTACCTGTCTTGGTGCGGGAAAGAGAGACACCTTTATAATTCACATCTCCCTTGTATCTGTAAGAAGTTATATTATCCCTGATGATCATGTGTGATTGAAAACATTTGTTGTGATGCATTATTAATTAATTACTGTGATCTCTAGCCGTGCCCCAATGAGATGAAATTGTAGGTTGTAGCTAGTGATTTAGAGGAATGTGACGTGGGATCTGATGGCCTACTTGATGAGCCATCACATACCTGAAATCTGTCTGGTTGGCCGTGTCGGTGTGACTTTTTCTTTCCTGGTTTACGGTATGATTGCATTTGGTGTTTTTTGACTGTGCAGCTGGACATTCCTTCGTGGAATCTTACGGTCTGCCAGTTTAGTCATGCACTTCATTGTAAGCTCCAAAATTGTGGTTATTTGGAGAAGCTGGTTGTCAGCAGTATTATGAATATGTATGAACTAGTTACCAATTGTGTGACTAATTGGATATGACTGTATATGCATGCTCTTTATGAAGCTCATGTATTCTTGGTTTATATATACTACTGCAATTCCCAATGCATGAATGATCAAAACCTTAACGAAGTGTATGCTTGCAAGCATATATACAGTACTTATAAATTACTTTTAGGCTTTAATTGTTTTCTGAAAAGTTTCATCCTCCCACTATGATGCGGCCTCGCAGAGAACATACATGATGAGCTGGCCGGTGTTATTACTTTAGACTGCGCGCAGCTGATTCGAAGCACTTATAAATTAACTTACCTGATGCCTGCGTTTACATACGTCTTGCTGATGATTTAATCGACGGTTCATTTGTTTCGAAACAGTAAAAATGTTCGGCAGCTAATTAAACTAAGAAATTATTAATTGGTTGGCCAGCTAAGGTATACGCGCGTACTACTTGATCTTATTACAATCAGGTTCTTATAAGCTATTGGCCAAATTATATTAATTAGGGGGATTATCTAGCTAGCTAGATAGAACTCTATAAAAAATCTGAAAGAAAGGTCAGCTCGTACGTACGTGTAGAAAAGGATTTATAAAAACGTACTTTATACCGTTTTATTAATTAATGTCTAGAAATTAAAACATATATAACTCAAAGTAAATTATAATATAATATTATATCTCGTTAAGTACTTTAAGTTGAGGTATATAAAAAAAATATCAAAATGTCAAATTTAATTAATAAATGCCAAGCTAAAAGATGAAAATTAAAACTCATTATTAGTGACCAAAATGATTTTGATTCTTAAGATTTCACAAACACCGGGGAGTATATAGTACTACTTCAAAATCTCCATTGTAATGCAATAACAACGCAATAAAAAAGTTTAGAAAAAAAAAAAAAAAAAAAGAAGAAGAAAAGAAAAAGGTGGCCGGAAGTGGAGCCAACTTGAAAAGATTTTAAAGTTATGACTTTTACTTTATCTAATCATTTATTTTAATTTATCCGATAACATTTGGCACCAACTTAATTTTCATTTTAACCATCCATTCTCTCCACATAAGAAATAAAAGGTACGTCGAACCTAGCTAAAAAACTTTGTTCCTATATAATTATATGCTTGTAAATTGTGAATATGGTCTAGAGTCGACGTGGGATCAAGATATATAGTAAACTTCATTTATGATATTCATGTTTCGGAAACCTTGACAGAGCTTTTGAGAATGGAAGGCACAGGGCATCATGTGTTTGAAACAGCTTCGTGCTGGAAATGGAAGAAGTGATATTGCATGTTTGCGTAAAAACGAGGTATATATAGTCACGTGAGAAAGTGGAGGAAAATTAAATTAAGGACAAAAAATTGGGAAATAGGTGAAGTAAAAAACCATAATTCTTTTGCTTTTCTTTATTTCTTCAAAGAGGCTGATCATCAAGTAGTGTAACGGAGGATCGATCATATTCATGAAAATATTTTTGGAACAGCTAGCCTTAGTTTATATATTTATATATAAAATCATGGGGGACAGCCCGGGACCCCCTCCTCCTCATGCATATATATATATATGCCCAGATCCCGTACGTGGATTCGTCTCTACTCATAATCACGACGGACGTCATGGCTCACCCCAGTACTGTTTAATTTGCACTACGACCAGTGCCTGCAGTTTCCTCTTCGTCCCAAAGAAATGTGCAAATCAGGGCCCTCATGATGCTAATTTGGTACATTCATGTGAATCATGTCGTAATGTTAGTTTTTTAATATTTGGCATTTTGTCGCGGATGCCCCCTACGATATGATCAATAATGCATGCATATATCGCCATATGTAGCGCGCGGACATCTGCCAGGTTTTTATTATATTGATGCTCATCATCATGTGAAGTACTAATTAATTACAGCAAGCTACCTATCTGTTGCAATTTGGAAATTAACATATCAGATCTTGTATGTTTGCAGGAAATTGGCTCGTTTATATTTTATTGATATTATATAAGGAGTTATGTTATTATTCACGGAACGAACTGACGTGTGCAATTATTTAAATTATCAGAATAGTATTAATTATAGCTGTATATGTAATTTATAATGACAATATTTAACCTTTTGTGTAATTGCACACAATTATTATATATATAGCTAGCTAGCCAGCGACTAATATAATTAATTCGGGCAGCCCGCATGTCTCCATTCACATGCAGCTATATTTATATATATATTAGCATGCATTGAACCAATTAACAATATGATCTAGCCCCAGCTACCCATCCTTCATGAAATCTTAGCTAATTTAGAAATCCATGCAGTAGATGTATTTCGTGAGTTTCTTAATTAGGAACAATTTGTAGTACTTATTTAATTTTTTAAAGTATTGTGCTAGCTAGGACACGAGTAGGACACGAGCAGTCTGCATGTCATCAAAACCATGCATAATTGCATTCTAGAGCACTAGTATTAGTCTATGCATATCTATATGCAAAACCATATTTGCATAATATGACTCAAAAAACACCCACATTGGCTTATGCATATGCATAAATTTGGCTAGCAGTGAACAGTTGTTATCCAAATTTGGATAACAACTATTCACTCCATCAAACATATTTTAATTGTTATTTCTCTCTCCTTCCACTCTTTCTCTCTCAATCTTTTCCTATTCTCCCTCCCTCAACAACACAACAAATCTTCACATTCACATTCATTTTATTATTATAATATATTATATATATTTTTTTCATTTTATTATATTTTTAATATAATATATAAAAAAAATTATATTTTTTATTATTGCATTTGTATTATTAATCTCAAATGTATATAGTGGATGCTAATTACAAAATATATATAAAAATTTTGATTTTAGAAAAAAATTAATAATAATAAAAAAATAATATTTTATTATTATTTGGTCTCAAATATGCATAAGCCAATGTGGGAGTTTTGCTTGAATGGTCAAATGGTTATGCAAAAGAGGTAATTTTGCATATGCATATGCATAGACCAATGCTAATGCTCTAAGAGATCAGAGAGTGACCGGGAAACGCATTACTGTTTTCAAGTGGCATGATTCATAGGTCAAACCGTGTGACGTTGGGTAAAGTTCAAACTACGATGCATTCAAGGCATGCAGAGGATGATAAGCGATCTGCATGGAATGGTTTGCGGCCGAAGAAAGTTCGTGGCCCGTGAATGTCTGCCGACATTAATGTTCATTAGGCGCTTCAATATTTTTGTGGCGGCCGAGTAGTAGTACTCGCCATAACATAAATAGTCTTTTGTGATAGAAGAAACTGTCACAAAAAATAACAAAAATATCACTAAAGACATTTGGTGATATTTTGAAACCATCACCACGACCGTCACCTAATGTGCGTCACAAAAAATATTGGGTGACGCTTTACTGTTGAACCGTCACTAAAAATATTTTTAGTGACGGTTGGAGGTGTTTCGTTCTGAAGAACGTTTGAGCGTTCTATTTTTTGTGACGGTTCAAAACTGTCACAGAAAGTAACTTTCGAACGTAAATAGTTACGTCCGAACGCCAACCCGAGCAATTGACATTCGAACGACGGAAGTTGACATTCGTTGATTATTGTTCGAACGTATCATATTTACATTCGAACGTTAACTGCATTAAACGTTCAAATTTTCGTTCGAACGTTAATGGAACAATGTTCAAACGTAACGAGTATAATGTTCGAACGTGTTTCATATGTTAAATAAACGTTTGTTCGAACGCTTTGTTCATTCGGGGGTGAGTACGTTCGAACGTTTACAAGTACGTTCCAACGTTATGTAGTAATTTTGTGTAATTACGTTTGAACGTTTGTTCAACTACGAAATAATGTTCAAACATTTTTTGTTTACATTCGAACGTACAGATCAGAAATACTAATTTCATTAAATTAAAAAACATACCAATTATATCATATTACACACCATAAATATTTTACAACTAATAATGTGTTATAAACTTTTAAAATTAAATATTAAAAGGTATATACATGAATAAAATTGAGATAATACATTTCTTTTTTCCTCACCCACCCCGTTGTTGTTGTAATGACATAACACGCTTCATTTGCACCATCATTTCCCGTTGTACTTGCTCTTGGACTTCACTGCGAATTCTTTCCTTCTAATCTCTCTGTTGGGCCTGCAAACGCGTCTCTAAATAAGATTGTCGTGCTAAGAGGGACTTGAACTCTATTAATTCATCATATTAATATGTTTCTAAATATATTAATTCATCAATAAACACCATAAACTCACAAAATATTCATAAAATTCATAAACAATAATCACAACATTTATAATCCATACCACAACATTTTTACAATATTCCCACAACAATATTTCTAAACATATTAATACTCATCAACAAATACCATAAACTCACAAAATATAAATACACTTAATAAACAATAATCACAATATTTCACAATCCATATCACAACATTTTCACAATATTTCCACAGCAAAGTTATCTAAACATAACAATATTCCCACAACAATGTTTCTAAACATATTAATGCTCATCAATAAACACCATAAACTCACAAAACATAAATATACTTAATAAAAAATAATCACAATATTTCACAATCCATGTCACAATATTTTCACAACAAAATTATCTAAACATAACAATATTCCCACAACAATGTTTCTAAACATATTAATTCATCAATAAGCATTATAAACTCACAAAATATTAACAAAATTCATAAACAATAATTACAACATTTATAATCTATATCACAATATTTTTACAATATTCCCACAACAATGTTTCTAAACATATTAATACTCATAAATAAGTATCATAAACTCACAAAATATAAATACACTTAATAAACAATAATCACAATATTTCACAATCCATATCACAACATTTTCATAATTTTTCCACAATAAAGTTATCTAAACATAACAATATTTCCACAACAATGTTTATAAACATATTAATGTTCATCAATAAACACCATAAACTTACAAAATATAAATATACATAATAAAAAATAATCACAATATTTCACAATCCATATTACAACATTTTCACAATATTCTCATAACAAAGTTGTCTAAACATAACAATATTCCCACAATAATGTTTTTAAACATATTAATGCTCATCAATAAATATCATAAACTCACAAAATATAAATATACATAATAAATAATAATCACAATATTTCAAATCCATATCACAACATTATCACAGTATTTCCACAACAAAATTATCTAAATATAATAATATTCTCACAACAATATTTCTAAACATATTAATTCATCAATAAATACTATAAACTCACAAAATATTAACAAAATTCATAAACAATAATCACAATATTTATAATCCATAAAACAACATTTTTACAATATTTCCACAACAATGTTTCTAAACATATTAATGCTCATCAATAAACACCATAAACTCACAAAATATAAATATAATTAATAAACAATAATCACAATATTTCAAATCCATATCACAACATTATCACAATATTTTCACAACATTTATCTAAATATAACAATATTCCCACAACAATATTTCTAAATATATTAATTCCTCAAGAAACACCATAAATTCACAAAATCTTCACAAAATTCATAAATGATAATCATGATATTTCTAATCCATATTATCCATTTTCACAATATTCCTCAAACTCAAGCCATAAACATATATAACTAAAGTTTAGAAATATACCTAGCACTTTTTAATATCCTCTTACAAATGATAAGCTTTCAATTTGTCAAAACAACCACCTCCTTAAAAAAAAACAATACTAACTTGTTAGAGACATATATATATATATAAAATACAAGAGAAATATCATAAAATTGTAAATAATAGAAAAAATAGTTTTTCCTTACCAAAATAGTTTCAAAATCCTAGCCCTCAATAATCACTCTCTTATACAATTTAGATGTGATCTCTCACTCTAACCCGTTCTAACAATAACAATACTCTCTCTCACTCGAACTCTCTCTCTCTAACCATCTCTCAGTCGAACTCTCTCTCTAACCCTCTCTCACTTGAACTCTTTCTCACTCTAACCCTCTCTCACTTGAACTCTTTATCTCTCTAACCCTCACTCACCATTCACCCTCTTTCTTTCTCTCTTGCTCTCTCTATTTCGTGCACGGGGGAAGCAGAAATGACTCTGCTTCCTCCCGTGCGTGTTTTCATGTAGAAAACATTTCATTTGAATTAACGTTCGAACGTTTAATTTATACATTCAAACGTTATTTTCAAATTTTCAACATTCACGTTCGAACATTACTTTCAGCCTTCCAAATTTTCAGCATTCACGTTCGAACGTTTACTTTATACGTTCGAACGTGAATGCTCAGCACAGAAGATGATAATTGAGTGAAAAATTTCCTGCCCACAATTTTCGTACATTCAAACGTATAGGATTTAATGTTCAAACGATACAATTGAGTGGAAAATTTTCCAACCACATTTTTCCACGTTTGAACGTAAATAATACACGTTAGAACGTAAATATAACTTGATTATTAATAGTTAAAAATAAAAAAAAAATCTAGTATATATATAATATATATTATATAACATATTCATACTTACTATTATATATTATAGTTGCATAATATATTATATACACTAAATACCAGTATATATAACATCACTACAAGGGGAGTCACTCTAATCCCTTGATTAATTTCACTAGAAAAGACCTTATAAATTGCCGTGAATGGACTTTCCCAACAATATATACATGACTGGAGGTTCGCTGGTATTAAAGTTCCACTTATAATAACTCAATAAATTTATAAGGAAAAATGAAATATATCATATAACAAAATATATAATATAATATACTTATATATACTTATACTTAATATTCATGTTATATATATACTACTATCAACAACATTTTTTTATTTTTGATTTTATCCGCAACATAATGATTAAGGAAGTGATATTAAGTATTATGATAGTAGTTTTTTTTTAATATTTAAATATATATATATATATATATATATATATTAGAGCATACACTATATATATTAGTACATACACTTATATATATATAGGTACATACACTATATATATATATATATATATACTATGATAGCATAATACTTTAAATGGAAACATAATATATAGTGATAGACATTTGGTTATAATTAATAAAACTAACAACAACTTATATATATAGTATATATATATATATATATATATATATATATTATATATATAAGTACATACACTATATATATATATTATGATAGTATAATACTTTAAATGGAAACATAATATATAGTGATAGACATTTGGCTATAATTAATAAAACTAACAACAACCTATATATAATATATATATACACTATGATAGCATAATACTTTAAATGAAAATATAATAAATAGTGAACGATATTTGGCTATAATGTATTTCACAATATAATATACTATATATTATAATATAATATTAGATATAGTATGCTATATGTTACAGTATACATTATAATATATAACATATATTAATAAAATAATATATTATTAATATATTTTGAAAAATCAATCAAGAAATGTTCAACGATGGACTTCAACGTTCTAACGTTTTATTTCTCACCTTCCAACGTTTCCTTTCACGTCTGAACGTATAGGATTTAACGTTCGAACATAATGCTTTTAAATTTATTTAAGCTTTCAACAATTTGACGTTTATCCTTTACGTTCGCATGTAAACACATACGTTCGAACGTATAACCAAATGTCCGAACGTGTATGCATTACGTTCGAACGTAAAATAATTAAAATTATTTTACATTCTACGTTCGAACGAAATGTATGTTACGTGCGAACATAAAATATACACGTCCGAACGTTTTATCTTAACGTTCTAATGCATGTTTTTTTATGTTCGAACGTTCATGCAAAATAATTTAAAATTATAACAAAAGATGTATCAATAATACTCATAATTTTTTTCCCTTTTCTATTTTCAGGATATGACTTATCCTTTGCATACCAGGAAACGAGGGAGGGAAGGAGCCACTCAGGACATTACTCGGATCGAGACTCATACTGTTATGGTAGAGCGAGAGGCCCTGCTCAACGAGTTTAACGAGCTCATATAGGAGCAGAAGAACCTGAGAGATGGTCTTCCTCAGTAAAGGCTGGGGAAATATCTGAACATTGAAATTCATGTGCAGACAACGCTATCATCTGAGTGTTGTTTACGTACTTCTATCATATTTTGTATTTTATTTTTAATTTTTGTAAGGAATAATATTATTTAATATATCTATAGTTTTTTAATTTCAATTCTCAATCTTCTTTAATGTTATATTTTTCAACTTTAATACTAAATCACTGTACTTCAAATATACATAAACATAAATATATATTTATATATGTATACATAAATATATTTCTATATATAAACATAAATATATTTATATATATAAATATATAATTATATTTTACAAATTGTGTATATATAAATATATACAAGTCAATTTTTTAGACTTGTATACAAATTATACATTATAAAAACCACATAAATTTTAAATTGGAGTTATATTTAATTTAAATTTACAATTAACGTTTGAACGTTAATTACTAAGGTTCGAACGTTGGCGCCAAAACATTTCACGTTCGAACGCAAGTAGCCACATGTTCGAACGTATATGTAACGTTCGAACGTAATTTTCCCATACGTAGGAACGTAAAAAAATTATCATCCGCCTTTAGTGACAGTTTTCAAAAAATGTCACAGAAAAGCCTTTTTAGTGATGGTTTGGGGACTGTCACAAATTCACAACTGTCACTAAAAAACAATTGTGTTGTAGTGACTATTCTTGATCTGTTCTCTCGGTCTCGGCCTGCAGTACTGAACCCTTCTCTATGAGGGCATGGTGGCCTGAAATTTCTGCGCATCAGCCATTTGTTGCATTTATAATGGTATGAATCCGATGATCAATTAATATTAATGCAAACTTCAGAATGTTTGACACGGCACGCTAACTAGCTCATCATGATCCCGTCAATATACATGCATGCAGCCAGCAATAGAATTTGATAAAACAGAGAAGATAAAAGAATCAATAATAGAATTTAATAAAACCGAGAAGATGGAAGAATCGAAGAAGTGATTTCTATGTATTGATTTCATGTGTATAACAGTGCATAAAAATCTACATATATGCTGAATTATAATGTAGCGTGTGGAAAGAATCTGATTCATTCTAGAAGCTTCATTTGATTCTAGATTCTGCTAATGAGTCTTTGGTGAGTTGTGAGGGCTCATGGATTGAGTGACTGACCTAAGCTGCTGTGGTGGCAACTACTGTACAGATTTTCACCGCAACTACTGTATAGATTTTAACATCCCTCTGCAAGATGGAAAGTATATGTCAAAAACTCTCATCTTGAGTGAAAGGGAACAAAACAAAGACAAGGGAAGAGCTTTGGTGAGAAGGTCAGCCAATTGAGAGTTGGAGGGAGTGTAAGTAGTAGAGAGAATGCTTTCCTGAATTTTATCACGAATTAGATGGCAATCTAATGCAATTCAATGTGTTTGGTACATTCGTCGAAAACGAGGTTGGCAGCAATATGTAGAGCAACCTGGTTATCATAGTAGAGAAGAGTAGGTTGAGAGTGAGAAATGTTAACATCAGCAAAAAGATATTTTAACCAGACAATTTCACAAGAGGTAGCAGCCATAGATTGATATTCGACTTTAATAGAGCTTCTTGAAACAGTCGTTTGTTTCTTAGATTTTTAGGATATAAGAGAATGTCCAAGAAAAACACAATATCAATGGTGGATTTTCATATGTCAGGGCAAGAAGCCCAATCCGAATCATAGTAGGTAGTGAGTCGATAAAATGAATAAGAGGCAAAAAATAAATCTTGACCCGGAGACTTTTTGATGTATCTCAATACTTTGTAAGCAACTTAGAGATGAGGAACACGAGGGGCTGCCATGTATTGACTGAGCAAATGAATTGCGTAGGAGAGGTTAGGTCGAGTGATGGTTAAATAAAGAAGTCTCCCTATAAATTTTCGGTATAAAGCTGCATCATGGAGCAGATTGCCTTCATCCTTGGAAAGTTTAAGGTTTGGATCCATAGGAATTGGAGTAGGCTTGCAACCAAGTAGACCAGAATCATGTAGAATGTCCGGAGCATATTTTTACTGACAGATTTTAAAACCAGTTGGATTTCGAGCTACTTCCAAGCCTAAGAAATATTTAAGAGATCCTAGGTCCTTGATCTTGAACTTGGTGTCCAAAAATCCTTTGAGTCCAGAAATTGCTCGAGTATCATTAGAAGCCACAGTAATATCGTTGACATAAACAAGTAATGCCATAAAAGAAGGGTCAGCTCCTTTGGTAAAGCGACTATAATCAACTCGAGATTGTGTGAAACCAAAAGCAAGTAATACTAATTCACCAAGTCACTCATCAATTTCTATACCATCTTCATTTCCTTCGCCCATATTTACAAACTCCACACCTAAACCAAACTTTTCTCCCATTCTTCCTTCTACTTCACCTTCCAATATCTTTGTTTCTGCATATACTTCTCCAAACAATCAATCTGTTACACTTCTTCCTCGACGATCCAACAGAGCTAAGAAACAACCATCATACCTGCAAGATTACTACTATCAACAAGTCATTGTGCCTCCTTCTTCATTGTCCAGCTCTAAGGCAAAAGGTACTTCACATACTACTCATCCATATCCTGTATCTTCTGTTTTGTTTCATGATAAATTGTCACATGAACATGTTGCCTTTGCTACCTCTATTCTTAACCAGTTTGAGCCTACCACCTATAACCAAGCTGTGCAGTCTTTAGAATGGTGCAAAGCTATGGACAATGAAATTGCTTCTTTAGAATTGAATGACACTTGGGAGATCGTTGATTTGCCTAATGATAAGATGACTATTGGTTCAAAATGGGTTTACCGAACCAAGTATAACTCAGACGGGACTCTAGAAAGGTATAAAGCAATCTTGATTGCAAAAGGACACACTCAACAAGAAGGCCTTGACTACTACGAAACCTTTTCCCCAGTTGCCAAGCTTGTAACAATCAAAAACTCTTTTGGCCTTAACTGCTATAAAAGGTTGGGCTCTACATTAGTTTGATATTAATAACGTCTTTTTACATGTCAAATTGGAAGAGAGAGTTTACATGCAAATTCCTCCTCGCTAGTTGGTTCAAGGTCCCAATAAGGTTTGCAAGCTAAAGAAAAGCTTATATGGCTTTAAACAGACCTCCCGACAGTCATATGTCAAATTCTCATCATCTTGTGCATTGTCTGAGCTGTTTCAAGGAAGAGGGAATTGTTGTGCAGGAAATGATGAGGTAGTTAAGGAGTTATGAATGAAAGTATCTGCTTTATATGGAAAAATATGTTCATAGAAAACTACATCTCTTGAAATGAAAATAGAGTGGCTTTCTAAATCCAACAAGATATATTTTCTAGCACGAGAATCAAACTTTTGGCGATTATGTTTCAATGTAGAAGCATAACATAGACAACCAAAAGTTCTCAAATGACTGTAATCTTGCTTGGTTTTAAAAAGGAAATGATATGGAGTTTGATTTTGTAGATTAGGAGATGGGGTTCGGTTAATGAGGTAGGTGGCAGTCATGACACAGTCATTCCAATATAAAATAGGAATTCCACATTGGAACCTTAGGGCACGGGCAACATTTAATATGTGCTGGTGTTTTCGCTCTACAACGCTGTTTTGTTGGGGGATTTCAACATAACTCTTTTGATGGATGATCCCTTTTTCCATGTAAAAACTTGTCATGAAAAATTCAATTCCATTATTTGATCGAATGGCCTTAACTTTGGTTTGAAACTAAGTCTCCACAAGAGAACAAAAGGATTGAAGGAGGGCTCGGGTTTGAGATTTATTGTTCATTAGATAAATCCATGAACATCTTGTAAAGCCATCGACAATCGTAAGGAAATATTTAGAGCCATCATAAGCTGTTTGAGAAGAATGGCCCCATATGTCACAATGAATAAGTTTAAAAGGATTTTGTGCTCGATTCTCACTAATCGGGAAAGGAAGTCTGTGATGTTTAGATAAATGAAAAATAGTACAAGGAGCATTTTCATTCATGAAATTAAAATTTGGTAAATCCTATTGTAACAATGAAAGGCATGAATAAGAAATGTAAGGGGTTTTTCCCCCTTGTTAGTGAGCCTAAGAGGAGTAACTGAAAAATAAGAAAAGAAGGTCTAGCACAAAACAAATAGGCCCATCAGCTCGGTCTGCAGGTAGACTCCCCTAGACGCAACCCCCATGTGGGAGCATACTGTTGGAAGGATGAGACTTTTCCTGGAGATCCCTCAAATAGTGTCCAGCTCTTGAATGCCTGTCCACGTCAATGAGTAGGAAGTAAGGGGGACCCTCGACCCTCTGACAAAATGACATCAACGGATCACCAAGTACACCAACGAAGTAAGGCAAATTGGAGAATCACGTCGCATTAATGACACCACTTCCTTAGCTACATGCCACATTAATGATGTTGTTGTAGAAGCACACTGCATTAAATGACTGACAAAATGAATAGTAAAAAGACATGGATTTCACGGAGGCAAGCATGATTTGTCCCCCCAGACTCTCAGTATAAATAGTAATTTCCAGGTATGAGAATGTTCTCTGGTCTCTAGATTCTATCATTATTTACAAACTTTTAAAATACTCTACTAACTTTGACATCAGATACTCCCCGATCCCAAAGCCACCCTTTCCAAGCTATTTTCTACTTCATTTTTGCAAGTCCTGTTTTGAACACCTGAGTTGTTGGAATCTGGCCCAAATGCATACTAAACACGACGTTAACAAGAAACATGACCCATTCTACAATGCCATAGATTATATTCAGATTGATGATAAGAAACAAAAGCTGAAATGAAATGAAAGGCTGAATACAAGGTAAGACAGATAAAGTGGCAACAAGAGCTATAGAAGGTACTGTTGTCAACTTACGATGGTATAAGCCATTGTGAGCCTCACCCTTCCCAATCGTGCTCCAAGAGGAAAGGTCTTACACGAAACACTCATTAGTAAAGAATATAAAACAACATTGAATATCTCAGGTCAATTTTATGGCTAAAAGAAGATTGAAGTTAAAAGAATGAATGCACTGGACATTCTTAAGAACAATGGTGTCATTAAGTTTGAATGTGCCTTTGTGAGTTACCTCTGCTTGATTACCATTTGGTAGTTTAACTTTGAAAGAAACTTTAATGGGCAAAAGGTATAAATGGAGGTGTAGCAGATCATATGATTTATTCCACCTGTGTCTATAACCCAAAGAATTTTGGTGATGTCTAAGCATTTTGTATCAAAAGCTGAAAGACAAAAGGAAATACCGATCATGGCTGAAGGTGTTGAATCGATGTGTGATATTACTTTCCACTTGATTGCCAAAAGGTTGTGGAGTCTGAGATTGGAGCAAAGCTATGAGATGTTGATATTGCTCTTTAGTAAGAACAACCTGAGATCCCTTAGTCATCTGATTTTGGCTAGATATGCTTATTTGGTTGGCAAATGAGTCAAGTCCTTTGGTCCGATTGTAAAGCTTGTGGCCTAGTGGGTATCCATGGAACTTGTAGCATCTTTCAATAATGTGATTAGCAACATTACAATGAGTACAGATGGGTTTCTCAAGATTTGAGTTGGCTTTGAAACATTTCTCCAAAGAATGTCCGGGAATCTTGCAATGGCTAAAAAATGGTTTATCTCTCATTTGAAAACCAAAATGTTTTGTATTGTCTTGGGTGCTTGAGAAATTGATCTTTGTTGTTGTTAAGGCAACAAAATCATTTATGCTGGGAATGGCAGAGATTTGTTTACGCTTCTCCTCTTGTTGCACAAAAGCATAAGCCTCACTCAAACTTGGGGTTGGTTTGATCAAAATGATTTGAGTTTTGATATTTGTGAAAGAATCATGCAGTCCCATAAGGAACTTCATGACCCAATCATGTTGTTGATTTTCTAGAACAACTTTCATATTTCCACAAGTACAAGAGGGTATAGATTCAAAATTCAAGAGTTCATTTAGTAGGCCCTCCAATTTTTAGAAATATAGACTTACAGAATCATCTCCTTGAGAAAGAGCATGAATGGACTGTTTCAACTCATAAATTTTGGGTCCATTGTTTTGTGCAAATCACTGCTCCAGCTCAAGCCAAAGGGCATGAGCTATCTCAACATCCACAACACTGTTTTTTATTTATAAAGACATTGCATTCTGAAGCTAAGTTACAACCATTTCATTACATTCATGCCATGGTTCTAACAAGTCACTATTCGAATCAGCTGGTTTACAGAGTATTCCATCAATAAAACCCAATTTCTTATTGATCTTGAGTGATCTTCTAATTGTGCGAGCTCAAGAATGATAGTTGTCGGCAGTAAAAAGATGGTTGGTAAGCAAAGTTCCAAGTCCATCGTTTGGGTTAAGAAAATATGGACTAAAAGGGTCTTTGGGATTGGTATTGACCGCAGTACTAGAGGTATTGGTAGCAGATGCCATTAAATCTCTTATACCATAATAGAATTTGATAAAATAGAGAAGATGGAAGGATCCATAATAGAATTTGATAAAACAGAGAAGATGGAATAATCGAAGAATCAATTTCTGTATATTGATTTCATGTGTATAACAGTGCAGAAAAATCTACATATATTCTGAATTACATGTATGCGTGAAGAAAAAATATGATTCTAACAAACGGTATAAAAATTTAACAAAAGTACAGCTCATCTATTTGGGTCCATTCTAGAAGCTTCCTTTGATTCTAGAGTCTGCTGATGAGTCTTTGGTGAGCTGCGAGGACTCGTGGATTGAGTGGCTGACCTGTGCTGCTATGGTGGCAAATACTGTACAGATTTTAACATAAGATTATTAAGCAATTGAAAACCTCATTACATCATTTACGTTTTTCTTTTTGGCTAATTAACAGTGGCCAAATTGTTGCGCTGTGATAGCTTTTTAATTTTGCAAGATTCATTTGATCTAGCTTGACGTGTTGGCCATCTAAAGTTCATTAGAGATGTTCCTTTCCGATTTTATTTTTCGTTTTTAATCAGAGTCAATAAAGTGACATGACGTGTTTATTCATTTTTATGTCAATTAGTTAAATAAAAAAAATTATTTAAAATATAATGCATCAGTCCTATCGACAAGATTCATAATAGGAGAAGGGCATTTCTATCTTGAAAAATAATTTGTATATCTTTTGCAAACAATGTATTACCGTAAATTTTTATGAGTAAGATAATATTATTGTATATTAAAGAAAAAGATATAGATAAAAGGGGATGAAGATCCAACAAAAATCTCAATACATTAGATCAACGCATACATAAAGCATAATGCAAATAATGAGTATAAAACAATCAGTCGAATCTTTATTTAAAAAAAAAAAAAAATCAGTCTGGTCCCATTTGAATGCGCATTTGTTGTGGGCGTGACTGGATTTACTCATATGTAACTAGTTCTTCTGCATACAGGCGTTTTGAAGCTGACAAGGCGTGGTCAGTGATTTTTTTATTAAAAAAAAAAAGAAGAAAAACACGAACTCCCGAAGAGGAGAAGAAGAAACATCAGCCCCCTTCGTCTCTGTTCCAAACTTCCAGTGCAAAAACTCAGATCCATTTTCGTCTTCCCTTCATCTCCCCTCCCCAAAATCCCATCTTCGCACGCCATTTTCGCCATTTGTGGGTGCTACTCTATCGTTCCTCCCTCCGCTGCAAATTGGTCGGTCTCTTACACTCCTCCGCAACGGCCACCTCCTAAGCGTCAGATCCTGAAGGTCGTCGACTGCACTCCTCCGCCGCTCACGTGAACTCCTCTGCATCGTATCTGGTAGGTGCTTTCATTTCCCCACTAGTTTGTTCTTGTATGGTTTTGAGCTTTCATGGTACCGGTTTTACTAGGAATCTCCCCGGCCCAAGCTGTGAATATTTCTTCAATCTTTTCTTACAAAAAAAATTGACCATGCTCGGCCTAGAAATTTATTTAATTAAAAAAAATAATTTAAAAGCAAAAGTTTAAGTTTTCGTTTTCAATGAATTATGAAATCAAAGTGGTATCCTATTGATATACATCCAGTTGATAAGGAAGGTTGATGGCAAAGTTTCAGTGCATTTTGCTTTCGATACCCAATTTATTTTATTCCTGGAGATGCAGCGTTTATTTAGCTTTTTATCGAACAGATTTGGTTGATTTATACCTTTGTTTTCGTTTTATTTCTGTCCATTCCGTCATATATACCTTTGATTGATTTTGTTCCTGGAGGCAACGTAACCCGAATTTCATTTGAGTAAAACTCACCGTTTTACTGACTGACGTGGACATTGGTGCGCTTCGGTACACGAAATAAGTTGCATTCCAGACTTTTCCATATCTAATGGGCCTAACGGCCCCATCCAAACTTATACCATGACATCTCGTCGCGTTTTGGTAGAAAAAGCTAAACGGTGCGCTGGAGCGTGTCAATTGGTGATAAGTAGGTTCCTGAGAGGGGTTGGATAGGTCTAGGGTTCGAAACACAAACCAGCATCCATTGCCCCAAAAAAAAGTTCTCGAGAAGTAGAAAGCAGAAACGCAAGAAAAATAAATGGATCAACCAAACGAGGACCAAGAGGAACCTCCAATTGCGGAGCTATTGGGCGTGAAGAAGAATAAAACGGTGGTTTCTTCACCGAGGACGAAAACGACAACCGGAGTAAAAGCGAAGAAGAAGAAGGGTGGTCCCGCTGCAGTGGACTCCGCAGCACAGTATCCTACGGGCTCCGCGGAGGATTGCTGCAATGCCCCTAAGGTTACGGTTTTGAAGTTCGATAATTCGGCAGAGAATCACTTCAGGGCCATCGACACGATTTCTCAGCTCTGTGGAGAGCCTGAAGACGGTGCTCTTGAAGAACGAGAAATTCAGCAACTGTCCTCCTCAATCACTTTCTTAAGGTAAAAAACTTGTAGTCATGGCTACATGATACATCTTTATCCATATACAAGTGCCTATAAATGTTCACATGTCAATTAGAATTGCATCTCTGCAGAGAATGGAAGTATTTTAATTACGAACCAAAAATCGTCAGGTTCGCTTCTGCAGTAGGAAGCATTGAAGGGAAAGATGTTGTTAGCGGAATAGAGTTGCCTCAACTATCTTCTGCAGCTGTTCCTAAGGTACAGTAAAACAAGTTCCCTTTTCTTTTCTTGTAATACAAATTTCTACTAATATTCGTGAATTTAGTCGGAATTGGAATTGTAGGAGTTGTTAATAATATTGAACGTTGGCAATTCATATGATCTTTCGACTTGCATACTTTGTAGAATGAGGAACCTTCTGGGGGTGCTGCTACACATGCGGAATCATCCGGGTACTTTCATGGGACTTGGCTCGGGACAATATCGATTTTACAATTATAAGCACATGAATATCCCCCCGTTTTAATAATTTTAATACACACGTGTAACTAATTTACTACGTATTCAATAGATTTTGTATGATGGTCCTTGATATGATGTTGCTTTTGCTTGATGCTTGTTTCTTTCCTTCATTATGCATTAGTGTTTCACACAGTTACTGGGCTTTCTCAATTGTAGTTGTAGTTGGATTGGTTCCTTTTCTTATACGCATAAAACTTTGGGTTTTGATTTCCTGTAGTAAGTTGAAAGAGTTTCTTTGTTACAATACCTCGTTCTTTCATCTGTGTTAAGTGCTAATTGCTATTGAATATGGTAATCTAAGGACATTTTGTTTCACAAAATCTAACTAAGTAGAATGATGGGACTTCTAGCTTTTCTTATGTTTTAGCTGATAATGTTATTGTTGGTTTTTTGGCATTTTTGCAATTTTTATATCTAAAAGAAGTTCTTAACTTGCTGGTGCAATGCCATACTGCTATCTACAGTGACCATATATAATCAAACATTGATATGTCTATTTGTTAAATGTCTCTCATCAGATCTGGCTGCAGCAAAGACTTTGTTATTCATGTTGGAGGGCATGTTTGGGCTTTGTATTGGTGTCCTAGAGTTCATGAAAGGCCCGAGTGTCCTATCAAATGTGAGGTACTTGTATTATTTTCTTCTTTTCCTTTTGTGTAAATGTTGTATTTATGTTGATTTTTGGGGGTTACTTATATATATACATATATGTATGTATATATGAAGAATTCTTTGGGGGTTGCACTTCTGTGCTTGTGTGTAGAAAATTTGTGACAATTTAATGGGTTATTGACGTTAAATCAGTTTTATATGACTGTTTTTTTTTCTTGCTTTCCAGTTTATAGCTGTTGCTGCTCATCCTCCTGGATCTTCATATCACAAGATAGGCACCCCTCTTACTGGTAGAGGCGTCGTTCAGATATGGGGTCTCCTAAATGTCAGCATGAATGAGGATGAGGTGCCACCTCCAGCAGAAAAGCCAAAACAGGGGCCTAAAAATTGTAGGGACAGGAAGGACAAATCAATTGTATCAAAGAGGCCCAGAGGAAGACCTAGAAAGAATCTGATAGAAAAACCTCCTGATAATTTGGATTGCAGTGAGCAGTATGTTCAACCCTTGCTGTTCAATTCCCAGAAGATTCATCAGATTTTCTTGCCATAGATGGGGTTCCTGCGGACACTCAAGAACATGCTATACAAGAAGACAGCGGAAAAAAGCAAAAAAGTTACAAGCAAGCTGAATCTAAGTGTAACCCAGCACTTGAAACTCCTCTGCAGTGCAGAAGATTGAAAAATAAGAAAAGGACACGGAGTTGCAATGATAATACAAGTCCACTGTTGTTGGAACTAATTGAAGACATGGGATCTTCTGTTGTGAATCAAATACAAGTGGAACCTGCAGCAAGTGTTAATTTCTCACACAATGGTTCCTTGGAAATTAGCTCTGCTGGTTGCTTGATTCCGAATGATATTGCTTTGCCAAGAGTTGTATTTTGCCTAGCTTGCAATGGGAAGGTTGCATGGGATGTCAAATGGCGGCCTTCCAATGCATGTGATTCTATTAAGATGGGTTATCTTGCCGTCTTGTTGGGGAATGGATCTCTGGAAGTGTAAGACATCTACTTCAGTAGTCTCATCTTGCTGTTCTCTTAAATATTATTTCTCCACATGTTTTTCTTTTGGATTAGGTAGATAAGCTTTACTTAACGGTGAGAGATAAGGATAAGAATCTGAGTACCCGGGGGGGGGGGGGTATGCATTGAAGACTCCTAGTTAGAGAAAGAGAAGAGATCAAGAAACTCCTGATAACTAAAGCTCAAGAGACTTCTTTCTCCACTTCTCTTGTCTACATCTATCAAGCCTCTTCATGCAAGGATTTTTTATTTCTTCTTTTCTGTTCTATTAAGGGAACGTTCATAATCAACATTTAATTGATGATCTTTGTTAATATGTTGAGATAATAAATTATGGGGATGAAGGATGCATATCTTAGCGTTGACCATCATATTAACATTTCAAAAATGGGGATGAAGGATGCATATATTAGCATTGACCATCATATTTTCATTTTAAAATTTTGTATGCACACATGCTCACAGACATATACATACCAAGTTTTCAATCAGAAGATGTCAACGGGTAAAAGAGACAGTTGGGTATTAAACTTGGATATTAAACTATATTACATGATAAAATTGGTGTATTAGAACAATTTGAACTTATAAATTTCATATTGAGCAGTATCCATTATCTGATTCTTGTCCACATATCACATCATTTTTCCTGCATTAATTGCGTTGGTTTTGTTTTTTCAAATGTAACTGGAATCTTGTTATGCCAACATCATATGTATCGATCCAGGTGGGAGGTCCCTCTTCCTCGTACCGTGAAAGTTATATATTCTTCAGACCATCCGGAGGGCACTGATCCTCGTTTTGTGAAATTGGAGCCTGTATTCAGATGCTCAATGTTGAAAGGTGGCGGCACACAGAGGTAGTGCCGTTTCTCCTTTATTCATAAATAATTTGGAAGTTCACTGGAACAAACAAAGTGTTCTCTTTGCCATAAAGATCAGGCTTTACTAGTGGATATATTTGTGGTTACAAAACAGTTTGTTATATTGTGATAAGAGGTCCATAGCTTGTTGCAGTTGCTGGTTATGATTTTCAAAAACATGGTAAAGGTTGTCCAAACGAATTTAAAAATATACTTACTCCCATAGTCTCCCATAGTCTAGTCATGTTCTTAAGTAAAAGATTTAAAATTTTGATTATCTATTCTAGCTTGCATGAATTGAAAGGTAGCCTCTTCTTTCTACTTATGTGTTCGTCAGAAACTTAATACCAGATTGCTTAGAACTCAGTTTCTATCAACCATGCATAAGTATGAATATGTGATTGCTTGAAGTTCAACTTTTTTGTATGAGAGGCACAGCTGTTTGCAGCATCTCTGCCTCGATGTAAATAATGTTTCACCTTTTAGTGTTCGGTTTGGCATGGTATAACACCAGTATTGGTACAAGACACATCTTCAGCATTGCAGCTGTAGGACATGTTCCCTGCAGCTGCAGCCATTTGGGTGAAAGGAAGAAAGAAGAATAAAGGAGTTGAAGAACATGCACACTCTTGTCTCTTTATTTTACATCTAGAAATCTGACCTGTCCAACAAGTATGCTAACGCCTGCCCCCTTTAGCATGTAGTGGCTATTTTGTATGTTATATAATGGCTCTGATTTTGCTGATTGTTTAATTGATAGATTTCAGATCTTACTAAACATTAGATCTTCTGTATAGTATTGAATGCACACTGAGATGCTTGACTTTCAACAAGCTTTTCTCAAGAGATTTTCTGGGGATCATCGTCTCCATCTGTAATTATGGATGGCTTAGAATTTAGCTGCAAATATTTATCTAATGTGGATTTTGATGAGTCCCTGTAACTATTCGCTACAGAATGCTCTTTGTTGACCTCATTATATGGTTTATTTTGTCTTATTGAAGGCTAACATGTACTCCATCCTTATCTGTTATGTAGCATCCCTCTGACAGTGGAGTGGTCGGCTTCACCCCCTCATGATCTCATTCTTGCTGGATGCCATGATGGAACGGTAATATTTTGCTTTTCTCTTTTTTATTTTATTATTAATGTGCTGTATTTTTTTCTGATTTGCCTCAAATTACCTCCTCCATAAAATGGGGAAATACTTATTATCATGTTCTTGCTTAATAAGGCTTTCTATGTATATGTGTTTGTGTGTATGCACACATGCTTGTTAGGATTTGTACTTTAGACATTTTTAGTTTAGTATGGTTATCATTTATCACTGTTGACTAAATTAATGCTAGGTTTTTCATCTTCATTTCATTCATTGTCTAGTTTGCAAGATCCTGCTACTTTTTAACATTGAATTCATTTGTGGTATCAGAACTTAAGAAGTTTTAACATACGTTCAGGTTGCTTTATGGAAGTTTTCCGTAAGCAGTCCATCTAAAGGTAATGGGAAATATCTAAATGCAATATACATCACTTCAGTAAACTCCATTCACCCCTTGTTGCTCTGCAGATACGAGGCCATTGCTTTGCTTCAGTGCAGACACAGTTCCTATAAGAGCACTCGCCTGGGCTCCAGTTGAACGGTAAGTGGTACCAGAAGATTGGTATTCATAAATTATTGTCATTTTAAAATAATCAACCTTATTATTCTCTTACTTGTAAATATAAATTTTAAATTCATAATGTTGAGTCAAACCCGTTGCAAAACCATCAACCATGTAAAAAAAAAAAAAACCTTGTTATTCTCTTTTGTGCAAATGTTCAATGTTGATGGTGGTAATATTTTGGAGCGAAAAGAATAACTATACATTCATTGGTTTGATGTTAGTCTAAATGTGACTGTTGTTTTGCTTGATGAAGAAAATGTATCTTACTGTTATGATTATCAGTGATCCAGAGAGTGCAAATGTTATACTTACTACTGGACATGGAGGCCTAAAGTTTTGGGACTTACGGTAAGTGTGATAGCATCTTTTGTTTGCAGTATTTTTGTTTAGATTCTCGTCAAGATGCTTTCACTGATTTAAAATTTGATGGTTTTCTTGCGCACACATTTCCTTTCTTCTGAAATAAAAGATGTTTGGGATTTGATTTATCTCAATAATTGCTCATGAATGTTACTCACGAAAAAATGCTTGGGAATGGTAGAACATCTGACTAAAGAGAACTTCACAATTTTTATAGGTTAATCATGATATACTTGTCAGGTCTCTGTCCAGTCTGTAAAAAGCCCCATTGCAGCATACTGAGAAATGAAACTTGACCTACCCAAAAGAGGGGAAGAGAGAGAGAGAGAGAGAGAGAGTTCACTAATTCTCTAACTGACAAAAGTTGAGAGGTTTTACCTAAACATAAAACAGGACAGTGTAGTTTAGACAAACTGTATGTAATTCAAAATCTATTCAAAATTTGGTTATATTTTATTTTAGAATTGATGCTTTTGGTTCTGTACCTCGATGGTTTGCCAAATATTACCTCAGCTTTCACTTCAAGGTTCAAAGTTCTAATCAGTTACGAAGCTTGGCTCTTTGAGTTAATTTTGCTCATTCTAGCCTCCTTACTGGAGATTGTGATTACTCTAAAGATGAGTTTTTCCAATCTTTATCTGTTTTTCGGTATTAACACCTCATTTCAACTTAAAAATTGGATGTTAAAATTTTTTTTCTCAACTTCCATTTAGTTCTGGCTATTTCATTTATGGTATATTTTTTCATGTATTGTGTGTGAGATGACTTTAAGAAGAGAGTGCTAAGATTGTGAGTTTGTTCACTAGAAGCATCAAAGGATGGGTATCTCAACATGTATGTGCAGCATGGAAGATAAATAATCATTATCAATATTATTGGTATAATTGCATGCCATACTGAAATTTTCTGCAGTGATCCATTCCGACCTTTGTGGGACCTCCATCCTGTGCCAAGGATCATATATCGTCTGGATTGGCTGCCAGATCCAAGGTAGTGTATAGTTAAGGCAATAGGAATAAGGTTACCCCTCGCCTGTTGCTTTTCACATTCATTCTTCTCTTTTAGATGTGTTATTCTATCCTTCGATGACGGAACAATGAGAACCCTCAGCTTGCTTAAGGCAGCATATGATGTTCCTGTCACTGGAAAGCCCTTTGGTGGCACGAAACAACAAGGATTGCACAGTTATTACTGTTCATCATTTGCTATCTGGAGTGTTCAAGTGTCAAGACTAGCAGGTATCTCTCATACACTTTCTTGTGTTTTTTGTATTCAGTGACCATGTTTCAGTTCACAGGAAAAGTGCACTTAGTTGCTTTTATCAGTCTAAAATACAGTTATGGGAATAGATTGGAAACCAAGTTTTCATGCTCAAAACAAAACTAAATCAGCCTTTTCTTTCCAATATTCCGAACGATACCTGGATCTGTTTTCATTTTCCATGGTTGCTAATTTTTTGTGGCATCTTTAATTTATGCATGCATTCGATATTAAAAAAAAAATGTTGTCAAATATTTAAAAGTAGAGTAATGCTTGATCTAAACAGAAGTTTTACACGAGCAAGTTTACAAACTGACATAGTTTGATGTGATATTTCAAATTTACTTTACTATAAAAACTGTTTATAATCTGACAGATCACATTAAACCACATCAGTTTGTAAACTTCTTTATGTAAGGTATTTGTATAGACCTAGTATGATCAGAGTCTACAAACAATATAAATATTAGATTTTAGATTTTAGATCCAAGAAGTCATTTCTAGTATTTCTCGGGTTCTACACCGTATTGAGTGTGTCCCTAACATTATTCATCAGTTGATTGAAACTATAAAATATATAAATTCTTATTTTTCATGTAAAATGGCTTATGCATCTTTCCACATGGTTCCCCTTTTGGCAAAGTTATTCAGGTTAGGGAATAATAATGGATCATTCGCACAAAACTGCACACTCCTTTGATCAATGGTAAAGTTATTCCGGTACTAAGGTCTTAGCCATGCCTTAGTGTATTAATGTAAAAATTAAAATTTCTTTGACCAGTGGGATAGGATTTTACAATATAATCTAGTTATGCATACAACTTTGAACTAGTTCAATTGAAATCAAGGTTCAAAAAATCGGAATCAAGTTCGGAATTGGTTAGGATTGATTCTATAAATCAAGTGATTCATAAAAATTTTGAATCGGTTATTTCAATGTTAATAAAAGTATTAAAAATAATATATAATGCAATTCAAGCACTTAGTATCTTGTATAAAAAAGCATTGTGCAGACGGGAAAACAAGGGGTTAGGGTGGGTCTTTTGGGTAGAGTTTTAGTTCTACGGGAAGCAAGGGGTTGGGCTTGGGCTTGGTGTATTTTGGGTTTTTTTTCACTGGCTTTTTTGGGTTATTAGGGGTTTTCTATTATGGGTAAGGTGTTCTCTTGTATATATTCAGTGTACTTGATTACTCCTTTTAATATATATATATATAATATTTTTACTTATAAAAAAAAAGTATAAAAGACTATAAAGTATAAATTCATTGACTAGTTTCAACAAAAATATTATATGAATCCAAATAGTTTTAATAAACATGTAATTAATGTATTTCACCTCAATTGTCGACACTTTTTTTTTTGTCTCATATGCGAAGAATATAAAACCATTAAGTTATAAGTACGTGGCAAAGAATATAACCCCAAGGGGTTGGCCCAAGTGGTGAAGGCTTTGGTTTTGGGATATCACTCCCTACAAGGTCCAAGGTTCAATATCTCATGGGTGCATGCAATCATTCCCATTCCTTACAAGATTCTTCCCCCAAAAGCTTAAAGTACTAAGGAAAAACTCCCTAAGTTCCCCTGTAGAACGTTCACAATTATCAAAACACCTCCCGTTCCTTTCTAACCATAAACACCAAAGTAAGCACAGGGGGATCATCTTCATCACAGCAGTGGTGTTACTTCTCCCCTCAATACCTGGCCAGCATGCAAAGACATCCACCACATGCAAAAGCGTCACCCAGAAAATGCCAACCTTCGCAAAAGTCTCATTCCACAACGATGTCGCCACCTCACAATGTAGGAAAAGATGATCAATAGATTCACCATCCTTCTTACACATAAAACAACATTCAGCCACCTGAAAACCTCTCTTCGTCAAGTTGTCAATGGTTAGTATTTTCCCAAGAGACACCAGCCAGCAGAAGAAAGCAACCTTACTAGGCACCTTGGCTCTCCAAATACATTTCCACGGATAATCTTTGACCCCGTGACTGGTTAATGCCTTGTAAAAAGAACTCACAGAAAATCTGGAATTAACTGTTTGCACCCACAGCAAACTGTCCTCCCTGTTCTGATCAAGTTTCATCTCATATAATCTTCCTAATAATTCTGAAACTTCACGTACTTCCCAATTTTGCACATCTCTAATAAATTCCACAATCCAGCAAATCATATTGTTAGAAAAGTGATAGGAATCAGCCACTGCAGCCCCTTTATCTCTAGCAATCCTGAAGAGATTAGGGAAAACAACCTTAAGAGGTTAATGCCCACACCAACTAAAGAAAATAAAAAACACATGTTTTATCTTTCAATTTTTCTGCGATTCTTATTGAATACATTGATGAAGAAGTTAATATATGTTTAGTTCTACATATTTTAATACTAGAAATTAAAAAAAAAAAAATCTCAGTTGTTAGACATCATAAAAATAAATACAGTTTTGAATCAGTTGGAATCGGCTCAAATCAGTCTCGGCTAGAATCGGCCTAAATCGGTCAATTGAAGCGGTTTAGTGAAGATTCAAAAAGTTCACTAGAATTGGTTCATTCTCTGACCGATTCAATTTGATTCGGCTTAATCGGCCTAAATCGAACCGTTTTTTCGAGCTTTGGTTGAACCTAATTTCTGGTCTCAAGTTTCCACCAACGGTTAAATTTCTATTTAAATTTTTTTTTTTATAAGTAAGAGATAAATTTTATTAATATGAATGAAAATTTTATATTAATAAGTAAGAGATTAAAATTCTATTTTAATCTTAGGTATGGTTGCATATTGCAGGGCAGATGGTACTGTTCTCCGTTTTCAGGTGAGTTTAGTTCCATTACTGATCTCACTTGCTAATATTTTTCATCCCCTCTTTTTTTTTTCCCTTTTGTATGCTTAATTGTATTCCATTTTTTAAAGATCTTTTCACTTTTAAGTACCATCCTTTTATGAGATTTGGTTTGGACATTGTAGGATAGGTGGCCAGCAAATAATTTTTCGTGCCCAGTGATTAGCATGATGTTACATTTGTTTTATTTTTAGGCCAACTGATTTTTCTTAGTTATCATTCGTAATGAAGTGTTGAGACATCCATGGAATGTATTGGTAAAATCAAGTTAGAAGGTCCAACAATTTCCGATCAATCTGATAATTCAAATCAACATTTGTTTTTAGTTGGAGTGATGTGATATATAATAATTGGATGCAGTTCTAAGCTGCTGATGAGCTTTCTCTAAATGTGAGTGCTATGTTTATAATCAGCTTACAACCAAAGCAGTGGACAAAGATCATTCACGAAATTGGACACCGCATTTTCTCTGTGGGTCACTGACAGGAGGAATCGGCTATAACAATCAATACTCCAGTAGCAAATTCCCCGTTCCCATTGAAGAAGTCGCTTAACAAAAGTGGGGACACTCCAGTATCCATGCGGGAGTTTCATTGGAGCCACGAGTGAAAACAGCAAGTGATAAGGTGGCAAACGGTCCTAGTACAGATTCTCAGACTTTAGGTAAGTTTTGGCAATTACAGTACCACGTGCATTTTGTAATTCTTTGTCTGCTAAGATTTACCACCAAATTGTCAATCTTGTTGCAGCCCTTTGTTATGGCGACGACCCAACTACAGAATCTGGACCCGTGGAAGCCTTAAGGCATCCCAAGAGCAAAAAGAGACCAAAGAAGAGTAGCAGTGGGAAAATTCCAGAAGATGGCCAAGCCTTGGTATGCAGAGATGAAGAGCCACCAAAAGCGCAGGGGAAAGAACATGTAAAAGTGGAAGCTCGGGCAATTGAAGCTTTCCCTCCAAAAATTGTAGCAATGCATAGGGTGAGATGGAACATGAACAAGGGTAGTGAGAGATGGCTGTGCTATGGTGGAGCGGCTGGAGTCGTACGTTGTCAGGAGATTGTTTTGTCAGACGTTGATAAGAAATTGGCCATGAAGAGATGAGATGGGTCCCTTATCTGTCCGTAACTGGCTCTGTAATGTAATTCCCCTACTCTATACCATGTCGGCTACTTCCATGCTCTTTCAAGTTGGGTGGACGAGCGATAAGTGTGCATCTAAAGTTATTAGTTACCTGTAATTAGTAGGAAGTATTGTCACAAGCATAGTGGAGAAAGTTGTGTTCCTCCACTATTATTGTTGTCGTTAATGGTATTATTAAGGTAGACAAATAAAATAATAATTTAGAAAGAGCCTTTCCCTGCACCAATTGAAGATGAGGAAATAGGCTGTTCGATTGGTATGTTATTTGAATTTCTTCTCTCTTCATAAATTACTATCATGATTCAGCTGATAGACAAGAACGGAAAAAAAGGGTCAAACCTGAAAATTTAAAAGGGTCAAACCTTAAAATTTATAATGAGTGTTCGTGCTTGCCATGATCTATGGATGTTGTTGTGGAGTTGTAAGCACCTTCCAAAGTTGATTGTTTCCTCTATAGAACTAATGCATATTTCACGTTTTTTTTTAAATAATGTCAAAACCATTGAAACGGTATGCATAAACCAAAAAGGCTCCCATCGAAAAACTCTTCTTGCTATGAACGGATTACAGATCATTACTATGGTTACAACACATCAGCACCTTGTGATTTTCTTTGGATGCCCGTCTTTAACTTCAGGGTCCCAGCAAATGGCAGCATTGCTCCAATTAAATTGTACTCATTTTCTCGCACAATTCCTTCGGATAAACCACTCGGAAAATGCCAAGTCCTCGAAGAATCACTCCTCTCTTGAAGACTTGACATGTTGACCTAAATATATTATAAAGGGGCTACTGGAATTTCTGCTCACATCACATTTTAGCCCAAAGAAACCTAGATGATTTAAGACAAATTCCTGACTCTCAAGCAGTCTCAGAGGACATCAGACTACATGCTAGCGACCGTTTCTTCAAAGGCCCTTTATTGTGTTTTGGCTAAGCGTTCTAGGCTTGGCAAAATCTCAAGGACTTCTTTAGGACTAGGCACAAAGCCCGTAGAAAAACTAGTAGATAAACAGCTCTTCTTTAGTGTTCTTTACCTAACTAGTGGCTTTATACTCAGCAATGCATCTGACATTGACGGCCATGCAGATTCTTCAGCTTTGTCAGTTCCTTCCTCCTCTTCCTTGCTTCTGCTGCAGCAACCATGCCAATTAGCTTCCTATTTGGGTAAACGGTTGATTTTTGCTTCTTTTCTGGCAAAGCATTTGCAATACAACAAGCAGTCGAAGGTGTTTCGATATCTGGAGTGTAATCCGATTGGGGCCTGTTCTCGTGCTTCATGGTTGATGCACGTTGGAAACAATCTAATAGTGCAGGTGTAAAGAGAATTTCCTCAGAGTGAGCTCCAGTATCCTGATCACCTCCATCTGGGGGTAGCCCGACTGGGGTTTCATTCAAGTCATTAGCAGGTCTGGCTTCTGTTGAGCCTGAAGCTTCTGTCTTTACTTCAATGGGCAAAGAGCAATGATGGTTTTCTGCATATGCAACAAATTTTGTGGATGAACTAACATCATAATGGTTGTCATGAGAAGTTTCATCTTGTTCATCTTTCATGCCAGTAGAAGGCTCAGGTTGGCGTCCATTCCCATGATCAGGAAGGGGGAAGAACCAAGGACATGGCAATACATATAACGAAGTTCTTGGCCCATTAACATCTATTTGGTTTTGTTGTTCTTGAGAAGTATCAAGGCTACAAGTTGCTGGCACGGGAATGTTTGATTGAATGACGATGGCACTTCGCCTTCCATGGAGCGACTGAACATGACTTGAAGATTGAACGATAGAAAGCCAGAAAGCAGGCATAAATGGATGATGATCATACAAGAGCCGTGGGCAATTTGTAGATGAAGAGAGAGAGGCTCCAACATCAGCTGAACCACGTTCACCTGGAGTTTCCTCAACCTCAGCCTTTACTACCTTTGCCATCTGCAAAATCATACAGCATGTTGAAATGGAAATTCATTTAATATTAAACATTTCCAAAATTTCAACTGTAGCTTACATGTTCCTTTTAAGTGTTTATTACTGGTCTCCAAGGACTGATACACTTTCAAAGCCAACTCTTTTTCCTTCTCATTAGAGGTGTCATGAAATGTGAAGAAATGAATTGGATGATGTTTAGACAAGTTTAAGGGGTAAAATCATAAGAGAACTACTATAAATACTACAAAGATATTAGGGGTACTATTCCCTACCTTCTTCAAATTTTCATTCTCCCATGATAGATTAGCAGCTTTTCTGGTTAACTCCTCACACAGAGCCTGGCCACCAGGGAAGGGGAAAAAGTCAGAAGAAGAAGATTCTCATATTATATTGATGACACATGTTGTCCATTACGCCTGCCATATTTGACTTGACTAGCACAGATAACCATTTTTTATTCACCTACTTTCAGGACTCAAGAACACATCAAAATTATGTACTTAGCTTTATAGCCATTAAAATCAAAGAGGTCATTGATTTTTATGAGGGCGTCAACTTGTATAAATGCAAATTCTGAATTATGAAATTCAAATCGCTACAAAGCAAAGGTTAAGAAAGCCCATTTCATGCTAACTTAGGTGACCCACCCAGGTACAAGTGCATATCTAGGTATCAGATTTGTCCAATTCCAAGAATTCAGGATGCAGAGGGCCAACTAAACTATTAAAACTTTTAGTTATCTATCAGACCTCATTGACTTTAGATCTTCATTAAACAACAGAATCTATCCAAACTGAGGACCACTTTAGGAAGAGCTTTTAAGGATCGTTTACATCAGAAGTAATCTTGGGAAATGGCTTTGGAGATATCATGTAGAGAGAGATGCTTTATGGAAGAATGTTGTTGTTGCTAAATATGGTAGTGGGTGGGGGGGATTGGGGTTCTAGTGAAGTTAGAGGAGGGTGAGTTTATGGAAGTTCATTAGGAAAGGTTGGGGGAGTTTTCAAAACACATTAAATTTAAGGTGGGGGAAGGGAATACCGATCAACAAAAAAAGGTGGGGGAAGGGAAGAGGATTCTGTTTTGGTATGATTTTTGGTGTGGGGAATCAGCTCTCAAATATGATTTTCCCTCTCTTTTTAGGATTGCAAGGGATCAAAATGCGGCTGAGGTAGATTTTTTCCAACATACGGACAATAATATTCTGTGGAATGTTGATTTTATCAAAGAGGTAAATGACTGGGAAGTGAATGGAGTTTTTGATTTTTTGGAAAGAGTTTATAATTCAAAAGTGATGCAGGGAAGAGAGGACAGTTTACTGTGGGACCATACTGGAAATTCCAGGGTTTCAGTTAGTTCTGTTTATAAGGTGCTGACTTGTCATTTTGGTTGTGCTTTCCCTTGGAAAACCATTTGGAGAACAAAGGTTCCCACTAAGGTGGCGTTTTTCAGTTGGGTGGTTGCTCTAGGGAAAGTTTTAACTATGGATAACCTTAGAAATCGTAGTATATATATTGCTGATTGGTGTGTCATGCGCAAGAAGGATGGTGAATCTGTAAGTCGTCTCTTTCTTCATTGAGAGGTGGCAAAGTCTTTATGGAATGAGGTTTTGGGTCGGACAAGTATATGTTGGGTGATGCCAAAGGAAGTTCTGGATCTTCTTGCATATTGGAGAGGTTTTGAGGGAAGTAAATGCGTAGCTCCCAGACGGAATATGATTCCTTTGTGTTTAATGTGGTGTCTTTGGCTAGAAAGGAATGTGACATGTTTTGACGACAGTGTTCTTTTAGAGAACTTCGAAATTTTTTTTTTCTACTTTGTGTTTGTGGGTTAGGATTTTTGTAAGGAATGATAAAAATGTACTGAATCTGTATTAGTCTTTTTCCTGCTTCTATAGTTTAGTAGGTATTTCCTTTGTATACTTCCTACGTACTTAGACCGTGCCTATTCTTGGTAATAAAATCTCTTATTAATTACATATATATATAAAAAAAAAAGTAATGTTTTATAATTAGTATGAAATCCATTATGAAATCCATCACTCAAGTTATCTAATGTTCAACAAAGTCATGAATTTTTTTTTTTTTTTTGGATAGGTACAAAGTCATGCAATTTTAAAAGCCCATGCAAAAAAACAGAAGCATAAGACTTGCACAAAGATCAATATCTATGTAACAAAGTATATTGAGAACCTTTAAAATAACAACAGCAACCCAGTACTAATGATGGATTTGGCAGAACGATTCTCCTCTCTGGCGTCTTTCTCCAGAGGAGGTGTTTTAGTCTTGGCCGTTCCAAACTAGATAATTGGTTTTCGTCTGGTGGTGCGCTCATGGATGAAATAGAAGACTTATGTAGTAACCTTCGGTTGACAGAGGAGGAAGAAATCATTATAAACGTTCCTGATGGCGACAATGACGAAGTTCAGCAAAATGGGGAGTGTAGTCTTCTTGGCAAAATCTGCTCTGATAGATGGATCAGAAAGGACACCTTTTTTCGCTACGATGGGGAAAATATGGCGGATTAGTAAAAAAGTTGTCTTTCAAGAGGTGGATAGGAATGTGTTCGTGATCACTTTTGCCACACATGCGGATCGCCAGCGGATTCTGGAGGGTAAGCCGTGGCTGTTTGATAACTCCCTCTTTATGATTCAGCCCTATGATGGAAGATTACAACCTACAAAAATGAAGCTTGAGACTGAGCAGTTCTGGATGCAAATACATAATCTCCCTTTGGGGCTTATGACGAAGGAGTGGGGAAAACAGATTGGTGGTTCGGTTGGTCAGGTGCACGAGATTGCCATGGCTGATGATGGGGTTGGCTGGGGCAAATCGCTTAGGGTGAAAGTTGAAGTGCCAGTACAGCAAACTATTGCACGTGGGAGAATCATTATGGCAAATGGAAAGAAACTCTGGGTTAGTTTTAAGTATGAAAAGCTGCCCAAGTTTTGTTTTAATTGCGGCTGGCTACTGCATGGGGAGAAAGGCTGTTTATCTGGAGATCAGGCACTGAACTCAGGACCACAATTTGGACCTTGGCTCCGGGCTGAGGAGAATTACAGGCGTCGAAGCTCTGGGTGGTCATCAAAAGGTCGGTATGGAGGCAACGATAAAGGGATCACTAAGGATCTAGCAAAGATGCAACCTAACAGTGGGACTGAAGGCTCTATGTGCAGTACGGCGGTTGGGGGGCTTAAGGCCAACTCAGGGAAAGGGCAAGATGGGAATTCAGGGGATAAATTTAGTTATCATAGCAGCGAATCCCATGGCTTAAAAACAGGAACTGCCGTTTTAGTGGATGATCAGGAGAGATGTAGTGGAAAGGAGAATGATCTGCATCCGTTTCGGAAGATGGAGGCATCAGGTAGGAAAATAATTGAAGCCGTTATGGAGATAAGTATGGAAAGTTTAAAACTGCCAACTAAGACTAGCGCGGGGGAACTTAATGCAATACATCTAGAGGCCGGTGGGCCGAAAGGGGAAAATAGGGCTGAAATAAGTGAAAGGGCTTCTGGGCCCACTGCTGAAGATTTAACTGAGAATATGCTACGTGAATCTTTTAAGCAGGATATGGTGAAGGAGGGGAGCATCACTCAGAATATTGGCAAGGGGGAGAGGCGGTGGAAGAGACGAGCTAGAGCTTCCAGAAGTAACACAGTGGAACCAGTATCTAGAGTGGGGACAAAACGCAAGAATGAAGCTGATGAAGACAATGGCGCTTCTCAGGTAGCCTCTAAACGAGGTAAGAAACTAGTTTTGCTGGATGAAATTGATGAGCAGACCCTTGATATTATAACGGTGGAGGCTGGGTGCCAGCCCTGCCGAACACCATGAAAATATTAAGTTGGAACTGTCGGGGGCTTGGGAACCCCCGAACAGTTCAAAGCCTTTGTTTTCTCATAAAGGCCCAAGGTCCCGAGGTGGTTTTCTTAATGGAAACCAAGATATCGAAGTTACAAGCTGCTAATATTGTTCGGAAGGTTAAGTTTGATTGTTTTGTGGAGGTGGAAGCTGTTGGAAGGAGTGGGGGATTGCTAATTATGTGGAAACAGGAAGTATCTTTGGAGCTAGTTAATTTTTCTCATCGACATATTAATATGCTCGTAAACAGTGAGGAGGATGACACAAAATGGCTGCTCACATGTTTTTATGGGCACCCTCAGACATCAAAGTGAAGGGAGGTGTGGCAACTTCTCAAATCTTTTAAGCCTATTAATATGGGTAGGAGCGTAATAGGGGATTTTAATGAGATCCTTTACCATGATGAGAAAATAGGGGGGAGGGATCGTCCCGAAAATCAAATGGCTCTCTTTAGGGGGGTTCTGGAGGAAGGCAGCCTGTTTGATCTTGGATGGAAGGGTGCAAAATTCACCTGGTGTAACAAACATGAAGATCAATCTTTTACAAATGAGAGATTGGATAGAGTTGTTGCAAATAGCAAGTGGATGGAATGTTTTTCTGATTTCCAAGTTAAAACTCTGCCTGCATTATTGTCTAACCATCAGCCCATTTTGTTAGTTTTTAGGAAGGCAGGGAGAGCAAGGCCTCAGCAACAATTTTATTTTAAATATGAAGCAAACTGGTCAAAGGAAAAAGGTTGTAGTGAGGTTATAAGGACTGCCTGGGAGAGAGGTGGAGATGGTTCAGTAATTTTGGGGGAACAACAAGGGAAGCTTGAATTATGTACTAGAAGACTACAGTCTTGGAGCAGAAATATATCCAGGGAGAGAATAGCGGCCATTAAAGAGAAGACAAAGCTTATCTCTCAGCTTCAAACTAATGAAAGAGCAGAAAATATGGGAGAGCTAAAAAGGTTGCAAAGTGAGTTGGGTTTTCTGCTGGAGCAAGAAGATATAAAATGGAAACAACGAGCTAAAAGACATTGGTTGGCACAAGAGGACAAAAATACAAAATTCTATCATGCTTGTATAAACCAAAGAAGGAAAAAGAATTTGATTACCAAGATTACAAATGGAGCTGGTCAGGTTTTGCAGTCTACGGAAGAAATTGTAGAGGGGTTTAGAGATTATTTTTTCCAACTTTTTAAGTCTTCACAACCATCAACTGAAGCTGTCCAGCAGTGTTTATTGGGGCTGCAACCGAGAGTCTCAAGGATATGAGTGCACAGCTTAATAAAGTTTTCACCAAAGAAGAAGTTGAATTTGCTTTGAAGCATATGTCTCCTTTCAAGTCCCCTGGGGCAGATGGTTACAACGCAGGTTTCTTTCAGGATCATTGGAGTATTGTCGGACATAATGTGACAAAAGCAGTGCTGCATTTTCTTAGAAGTGGGGAGATGCCTCCAGGTTTGAACCATACACTTATAGCTCTAGTTCCAAAGGCTACTTGTCCAAAATTTGTTCATGAATTTAGACCTATTAGCTTATGCAATGTGTGGTATAAGCTTATTTCTAAGGTGTTGGCTAATAGATTAAAGCATGTCTTATCAAAAATTATATCATGGAACCAAAGTGCATTCATACCTGGGAGATTAATCTCCGATAACATAATGGTTGCATATGAGCTTCTACACTCCATGCAATCGAGACACAAAGGAAAGGAAGGAAGTATGGCTATTAAAATCAATATGTCAAAAGCCTACGATCGTGTTGAGTGGGTTTTTTTGGAAGCCATGTTAGAAAAATTAGGGTTTAGTGCCAAATGGATAAACCTGGTTATGGTTTGTGTTAAATTTGTAACTTAATGGAGTTCCAGGCGATGTTATAATGCCAACTAGAGGGTTGAGGCAAAGGGATCATTTGTCCCCTTACCTCTTCCTTATTTGTGCTGAAGGGCTTAGTTTGTTGTTGAATCAAGCTGAACATAGGGGTATTATAAAAGGCGTTTCAGTAGCAAGGGGAAGTACAAAGGTCAATCACTTGTTATTCACAGACGACTGTGTGATATTGTGCAGATCCAGGCTTGAAGAGTGGTATAATATTCTTAATATTCTAAAACAGTATGAAGAGGCTTCAGGCCAAATCATTAATCGGCAAAAGTCCTCTATCCTTTTCAGTTCAAATACTAGAGTAGCTACAAAGCAATGTATTGTTCAAATGGCTGAAAGGGTAACTTGTGGCAATTATAACAGGTATTTAGGCTTACCTACTGTTGTGGGAAAGTCTAAGTACAACACATTTAGGAGGCTAAAAGAGAAGATATGGAAAAGGATTTCTAGTTGGAAAACAAAGTTGATCTCCACTACAAGGATAAAAATTTTAATCAAGAGTGTATTACAGGCCATTCCAACATATACTATGAGTGTATTTAGGCTGCCAAAAATCTTGCTCCAAAAGATTGAGGCACTATTTGCAAATTTCTGGTGGAACCATAAAAAAGATGGGAAGGGAATGCATTGGAAGACTTGGAGTAGTCTTGGATACTCTAAGAAAATGGGAGGACTTGGTTTCCGCGACTTGAACTGTTTTAATAGGGCTCTTCTTGCTAAAAAAGTATGGCGGATGTTAAAAGAGCCTCATTCTCTAGTTGCTTGTATTTTCAGAGAAAAATATTTTCCAACAGGTGGTATGATAGAGGCGAAAATGGGACACTGTCCATCCCAAATTTGGAGAAGCTTAAGGTCTGTTATGGACTTGATAAAGGCTAGGATGGTTTGGAGGGTAGGGAATGGGAAGGGCATTCGGATTTGGAAGGATAAGTGGGTTCCTACTCCCACTACTTATCAGATCTAGTCCCCTGTCAAAAATCTAAATCCTAATGCTACTGTGGACTCCTTGATTGATGATGACCAAAAGGCATGGAGAACTGATCTTATCTATGATACTTTTAGGATGGAGGAGGCTCTTAAAATCTGTTGCATCCCGATTAGTTTGAATGGAGCTGCTGATCAGCTCATTCGGGGTCTAACTGAGAAGGGGGTGTTTTCGGTTAAGAGTGCCTATTATGCTAATGTGATGCAGAAGAGAGTTGCAAAGGGATGTTCTTCTAGTGAGGGACAGCCTACTAGTCTTTGGATAAAAGTGTGGAATTTAGCTGTCCCGGGTAAGGTAAAACAATTGGTTTGGAAAGCTCTTAATGATATACTGCCTACAAAAGTCAAGTTACATAAAAGGAATATTGTAGACAGCCCTTTATGTCCGATATGTTTAAATGAGGAGGAGTCTGTCATTCATGTGCTTTGGGAATGTCCTGCTGCAGGTGATGTATGGGGGGATTCAATTAGTGCTGTGAAGAAATGGAGTAGATATTTTCCAGATTTCTTGTCTCTATGGACTGAACTGCAGCTGAGATTGGATGATGATCAGTTAGACTGCGTGGCAACTGTTTTCTATGGGATATGGAGTAGGAGAAATGAGTTTATTTTTCACAATAAATTTAAGGCTCCTTCTTTGCTGTATCAACTTGCTGCTAATGATGTGGAATTGTTCAAGTTACTGCAGAATGATGCCAGGGTCTCAGAACATAGGGAACATGGACAACTTGTTGCTATACCAGTGAAAAATTGGATTCCTCCACCAACGGATGTTTTGAAGGTTAACATAGATGCCGCTTATAATAAAGGAAGCTCAAGAATGGGAATTGGCATTGTTATTAGAGACTATAGAGGTGATATGGTGGTTGTCTTAGCAGCACCAAAAGAGCATGTAGATTCTGCAGTTGCAGCCGAGGGTATGGCCATTCTGAGAGCAATCAGGTTTTGTGATGAATTGGGTTTGAACAAGAGTGCTATGGAGGGGGATGCTAATGTTGTTGTGGATATTGTTAATGGGAAATCTACAAATTGTTTGTGGCTAGGCCAGATCACAGATGACATCAGTTTGAGTTTGCTTGCACATACAGGTTGGTCTCTGTCTTATTATAGCAGGATGGGCAACATAGCTGCACATGCAGTTGCAAAGCTAGCCTTATCACTAGATTTTGAGCATGTATGGATGGAGGAAGGACCTTCACAAATTCTTTCTATTATTTTAGAAGAAAAGCATTGTATTGATTGATTTATTGAATTAATGAAGTTTATTTCAAAAAAAAAAATATTTTATAAAAGTAATCTCATTTTAAAATATGTTTTTTGAAATATATTATATTGTGTATATATCATTATTCATACAATTTTTTTTTAAGAAAATGACGGTATCTCAATTTTATTGATAGCCTTCATTTTTGAAAAAGAAAAACTGTAGTTATAATCAGACATCTGAGATTAGAAATAAGCATAAAGACCAAAGCCCAGGTATCAAAACCAAAAGACTCAACCACAAACTAAAAACCAAAAATTTACAAACCAAAATAGAAATAACAAATTTAAGAAACCAACCTACAAGAAATCACACATATAAGAAAATAACAAAGATACGAGAAGCAAAAATAAAGTACCTCACTTTGATAACCTCAAATAAAATTCAATTTCTGTCAATACAAATAAAGCTTTTTAACTGACTAGATAAAGTATTTCTATCATATATACATTCCATATTTAAACTCCAATACCTTACTTAGCAAGAAAATCATAATTGTTCATACATATATATATATATATATATATATATATATATGTATACAAGTTTCTTCATTTTAAAGCACTCGAGACTTGGGCACAACTTCACGCCTATTTGAGTATTGGCATTGGTTTTATCAAAGTCATTTTCAAAATTTGATAAAAAGTACATATTTTTCATAATTCTAAAACCTTCCTATCCAAAACCATACATTGGATTAGCCATTAGATTCATCAAACTAATAATATAATATTATTTTTTTAATAATGATATATTTTTTTTCATATTTTACAATTACACTATCTGAAGAAAGCTCAACAATTAATAATCAAAGACTAAACGGAAGACATCCCAAATAGTATCGGTAACTTTTTTGCTGGCATGGAATTAGATGGGAGTATCAGATTTTTAGCTAATAATATTATATTATATTATTATAACAAATAAGAATGACTGTAGCTATAACCCTATACGAATTTAATTTAGTTATTATTTAAAGAATAAACTATTATATTATTGTACATCATTTATGCGGGAAATAAGTTGGTTTTAGTTTTTATAATAAAATATTAACTTTTGATGATAAACAATACATCTTCAAATTGTAATTAAAATCACTGTAGCTCAAAGTTTAAATTTTTACATTTTGATGAAGTCAATATAGATGATTTTATCTATATTTTTTCAAATTTTAAAGATATATTAACTTTTAATGAAACATGTCAATTCTATAAGAAATTCACCCAAATTTCCGGATGCTTTTACATACCGACTCTCAAGTAACAAAATTCTTTAATGAAATGATGGCTGAAGTTGATGTCAACTTACGTAGCAGCAAGGATGGTGCATCGTCTACCTCACTATCCTCCATTACCCACTGTACATTTCTACCCTATTCTCCATCCTTCTGGCCCAAACACAAGAAAAAGTGATCACAACAATCTCCCAAAGCATATTTTATAACCCACGGTTGAAAACTTTTACTTCATTTGGAGGTTGGTAGAATTTATAGCATATGGTTTGAACAGCGACATGAGATGATATGCGATGATTTTATATAAAAATTAAAAGTTGAATAAAATATTATTTTTTAATATTATTATTATTAAGTGATTCAAATGGTAGCCATGGCCGGGCGAACGAGGTGCATGATGCTTTTTGGAAGTAATTAAATGATTTAGTACATTGAAGAGACCTAACTTAAAACTTCATGAAACGGTGAGAGATTTCTTGCAGATTTCACGATAAGATTAAACGAATAGTGTGCAATCATCTATACAATTGCTATCTATACACTATACAAGAATTTACAATATAGGAGGTATCAACAAGCCCATTTCAACAAACATACACTGAGCTTGCAACAGATCGCACAAAGGCCTCATAAGGGCCCTCCGCAACCCTAAACTATAAGGAAGTTATTTACACCAAAAACAAAGGAGTGATTTTACAATGACTATACCATTTTTTAGAAGCTCCACAAAAATTAAGAGTTAAAACATCATCTTTCTAATAATCGGACAATTATCCCACGAACCTAGTGCCACATATTCGGGACTCCCCAGAATTCAGACTTATGCAACATTTTATCCATGGCGGATTCCTTACAGAACTACTATCTTCCCCGTCAAGCACCCCGAGTAATTTATTCACCTTAGATTTTAGAACATCAATGGAGAAAGAATCCCCAAAAAACTCTACCTGCATTGGGTTACGAGCACGTTAACCAAAGAGCTTAATCAAAAGGGTAAATTTTGCAATCACCTAACTTATGTAACTTCGCTGAAAGAGTATCAATCTATTTCACCATTACCCAATTCTCCCCACTTAGTGTGGCATGCATTCTTGTAGTTGGGTCCTCCAATGTCAATCTCATTCTGTATTGACCAGACTCAATAGGCATGCAGAAATCCTTTGCCTGTGGGGGGAAAACTGCCAGCACACGAACAATACATTTGATTGTCACATCAACCTGTATAACAATGAAAAAAAATGTTTGACTGAATATTCCAAGACATCTCCATCGAATACGTCAAAAAGTTAAGAACTCTTGCTCTTTATTTTTTTCTGTTTGTTCATATCCTGAAAGCTTATGAAGTTGATAATATATACATGCATATAATATTTTTACTAATTCATTATTGATCAATTGCAAAATTGAAACCAAGCGACATAAAAGTTCTGACAGCAAGAAATGCACAAGAGACCTCTGGTTTAGTGAGAAGATCCATCAATGTTGCAAATGGAACATTTTCGTAATCTACCACTGAGAAGAAACAGGGGCAAACTAAGTTAAGGAAAAATAAAATATTACTTGACATCCATCTCACTAATGTTTACATGCTTGAGATTGAAGAAAAATAACAGCAGAACATGTCCAAAACAAAAACGTTAAACATCTAAAACAACTATAACTAGATTACCAGTTAAATAAGGAGGACTACTCCATGATGGAAGAGGACCGTCTTCCCCAGCTACTCGGAAATTAAAATTTCTGGTTATTTAACACAAGTAATTAATACAAAACATTTAAAAATCAATCAATTCGTGTGATTTCCATAACAAAATCGTTCTTACCTAATACAGTCCAAGACAGTGTTATCATTGTCAGGAAGAAACCGAAATCTAGAAGAAGAAAGTAGAAGACCCTTCCACAATCCAAAGTGCACTTCACAAGTCATGTTTCGAATCCTCACCCAATTGCCAATACCTTTAAAGTTTAAGCCAAACTTTTCATGAGCTTCATTAGTCATCACTCGTAGGACAGTCCCAACACAAGGAAATGAGCAGATGATATCCATCGGTAGAGGAAATTGTTCAACGTGTAATGGAAGCCGGTTCTGTTCATCATCCTGGAGACTAAGGCATGCAAATTGATGTTGTTTGCAATTGCCATTAGGAAAAATAACTAGAAGTAGGATACATTGAATCTGACAAAACCAGTTTTGCAAGGGGATGATATCCAAGTAATGGTAGTATAGTTATCATCTTTCTAGGAGTATAACATGTTACCCACACAACACACGTATATTACAATATATTTTACAACACATGTTTTAAAATGAGGGTATTTTGTAAAGTGATGTTACTTTTATAAAGTATTTTTCAAAAATATCCCTCGTTTTAAAACATAATTGTGTAAAGTGTTGTAAAAAGTGAAGCGTGTTTATCATTTTTCAAAAGGACTTTTTATACTCTGACAGGAAGCAGAACTTTCCCCGAGAAAAAAAGGGATGTCTTACCATAAAGTAAGATTTTCTTTCTTCAGGTAGCTAATTATAAGTAGCAAAAGTTAAAATTGAAATGAACAACTAGAATGGAAAGAGGAGATAACTGAGTTTTTCATCCCACCAATTACAGTCCAAATGAAATAGTCACCAACCAACAATCATCGTCGTCTGTTAGATTCCATAGAAGGTAACTGAGAAATAAAATAGTTTTATCTAGCTTGTCCACCCAATCTATGAACCTAAACTGGAGCTAATAAGACTAGGCTTACAGCTGAAAGATAATAAATCAATGTATACTTACTGCATATCGAAACTTAATGGGGGAGTATCAGTCCCATCCCACACAAAAAGCATCCATCTATTGTTGGCAGTTTTTTCAACATGCAGAACCTAAAAGCAGACGAGTGAAAGAGAACTGCATCAGTTGTTTAGTCCCTTGAAAGAATAACATAGACCTGCACATCAAGGTCATCTACCACACTAACAAGAATTACCTTGCATACCACATCAAAATACTCCTTATTTTTTAGGTGTTTCAATGACAATAGGTATTCATCCATTCCTAGAAAACATAAGGTTGAAGCCTCAAATCAGTATTTCCAGTAGCAGCGGTTCAACTTCCAAGCAACAAATTCAAAACTGTGCTGGAACAAATACATAGATCATTGGTTCATTCAGTTGTATAAAAAAGAAGAGTGCGCATTACAAGGATAACTATAGGGAGGGAGGGAGAGAGAAAGAGAGAAGTGAGTCCATCTGAAAGACTCTTGAAGAATATTCACTTTAAAGTCCACAACTTCTATAGAATAGCAGAATAATCTAAAGAAAAATACTAGGCCAAATAGCTTAAAGAATACGTGTCCAAATTGTATGAGACAACCTATCCAGAGAGATTAAAAAAAAAACCAATTGGACAAGACTATACCTCCCCGAAACGGAAAGGTAGCACATAAATTCCCCATACGTCTGATAAAGCCAATGTCAGGTCTTAAAAGGCGAAATCCTGGAGAGGCTTGATACGGATTACAGTTAATGCAACTCTGTTCATCAAATAAAGCATATGAAGAGAACTTTTTCTTAAAAACGGCATCTATCCGCCCATTAAACTCTTCAATCTGCCCAACAAAGAAAAAAATCCTGCTGCCATATTAGATAAATGTCATAACCAAGATTAAGCACTACAATGAGAATCATAATACAAGGACAAGAAATCCGCCCTTGACGGTGTGAGGAGATTTATAAATGCATTCCAGACCTGATCTGTGATTCTAAAAGACCAGAATAGCAAATATACATTTATATGCTCCAAAATTTTACACATATGGGGACTGGGATTAAATATGAAACGGGAATTGATGTTTCAAACGTTAAAATGTAACCAAGAAATCCCAAAAATACAAAATTAACAACTTTGCGCCATAAGAGTGAAATCCAAGAAGCACCTTGACTTGGTAAAGAATGATGATGTCTTTGTATGACCTAATGACCGGAAGATGCTCCAGCTTCTCGGTGAATATATGTACGGAGAACTCTTCGTCCTTATAGGACTCATCCACAATCTTCAGTATCGAAACATAATCTGAAATACACAAAGAAATTCCAATTTTAAAAAAAGTTGCAACCTTCTAGTTCATGCTCAGACCCCCAGCCAAAAAAATAAAAAGAGAAATACATAGAACCGTAAAAAACACAATAATTAAATACCAGTTCCCAGACTCTTTCTCGGAAAGCTGGATTCCCTAACAAAACCAATCAGATTAACTTTCTGTTTTACGCGTGATAAGGCATCCCTTATCGGGATTATAGAGTGTCTGTTGTTCATCGCCGTAAACTGAGAAAACTGTACAAACTGTAATCCCTCTCTCCCTCTCTCTCTCTCTCACACACGCGCGCGCGCGCACGACATACGAGTAAAGCTGATGCTTACATATGGGGGGCGGTTGTGCAATCAAAACGACACACAAGTGCCGTCGTGCCGATATGACTCCTACAACAATCGGAACTCAAACAAGCGGTTGTCCGGGTACGACTGTCATTTAAGGTTTTATAATTGATTTATTGTTTAAAGTTTCCAACAAATATTTTCATATTTTTCAGTGTACATGAAAGTTTGAGTTACTAGAAACTACTTTTTGGCCTTTCTGAATGCGGGAGGTCTCGTTATGTTTGAAAATAAATATTGCAAAGTGAGATACAGGTCTTATTTAATCATGGCAATTAAGATGAGATTAGATGAGATTAAATATTTTAAATAATAATAAAATTTTCAAATTAAGATAAGATGAAATAGTTTGTAAAAAAAATATGTATTTGAATAGTGAGATTATATGAGATCATTTTTAATTTTTGGCATTTAAAAAATGTGTAGGTCACGCTGTTGATTAGAGAGCTTAAAAGTATACTGTTTATGCACTAAACACACATTGTTCATGCACTGTTCATTGTCAGTTTTCACTGTCCATGCACAGATCACATACTGTTAATTTTCTGTTCATGCTAGTTTTTCACTATTCATGCACAGTTCACGTCATTAAAAAGTAAATTTTTTATGTAGATTTTAAAGTTGTTCATTTTTTTTCAAAGAAAATATGCGAGACTTATACATTCTAGAACTATATCAAATATTATTCAAATAAATAATCTCACACCTAGTTTTTTCTCTCAATTTCATATTAAAATTATCCAAATATCCTTGTAACGTAACACAATGTTATATCAATTTACTCAACAAATTGATTAGTCGTCAATCATACAATTATTTAATAATAAAATAATAATATAAAGTAAATAAATTATATAACACTAAGATTGATAACAAATGAAAATTCTTTAAAGGTAAAACCTTACGAATTAGCCAAACTCAGAAAAGTCAATTTTATTATTTGAAAATAAGTTATAAGCAAGTTTCAATTATAAAATCTTTGTCAATTCACATTCTTAATTAACTAGACAAACTACATATTTATCTCTACCTCAGTAGCAGCCAGAACCTTTGATGATCTTTTCAAACATTGGCTTTTCTTCTGAAACTCCCGTAGCTTAATCACGATTACGCTATCTCAATTTTAGATTAACGATCATACTCTTTGAGAGAAATAATATGAAAATTCTCTAAGAAATTTTTTCAACAAAATATGCACTAAAAAATGCTCTAGAAAATATTTAGAACTGAATCTCTATCGATCCTAACCAACAGGATCCCTTAAATAAACAATCTGAAAGCAGTTTGAACTGCAGTCAGATTTTGTGAACGAAACGACTCTTTTGACAGGATGCTGACACATGGCACATCTTCTCGACTGTAGTAGTTTCTCATTCAAACTCTTCTCTAAATAATTACAAAACCCTTGGAACTTGATTTTCACACTCTTGACTTATCTAAAACACTACCTAATAACTTATAGATAAACTCAAAATAGTTATAGATAAAGTCAAAAGTATTTTACATTCATCCAAATTACAAAACTAAAAATAAAATGAAATCTATCATTTTAGCCATCTAGTCTTATTCAAACTTATCAACTTAGCCATCTAATCCTAGCTAAATTTTTGCATCTACACATATAAATGGACATGTCTTCTTGAGGTGAGGTTTGAATTTAGTTTTTATTAGAATTGGATCAGCTAGATGTAGAACACATTTTCATAACAAAATGTAAGAGGAGAAAGTGTTATAATTACAAAAATAAACTCACAAATTGATATTTTTTCATGTAATATATATATTATATATATTTTACAGTAAAAGTAATTTTATAATCTGATGTACAAGTCATGTCAATTTATGAATTTATTTTTATAAAATTTTTTGTGACTAAAGTATTTCTCATATTTCAAATGTCCGGATCAAGTGTTCATGAACCTATACTCCAAGCCTTTTTCTTGAACTGGCTAATAACTACAGGACTCGTCAAATTTTTGTTAAAATTAGCAGGGTCAGTTACTTTTACAAAGGAAAGGCATGCGCAGCTAATCGATAACACACCTTATGCCTGTGTGCTCAAATTCAAGCTCTGCAAGATGCAAGCAACCCATTTTCTGTCCGGAAAGTGATCACGAAATAGTGGAGCTGAAAGGTTCGTAATGGTATCTTCGACCAGAGATACCATGATCTATGGTATCGCCATTTATATCTATTAATACCTGGTCCATTTTGTGTAAGTTGCATATTTTGATTATGATCTATTTGTAGCTAGCTCGAGGCAACATGCTCACTTATTTACTATCACAAATAAACAGCCTCTAATTACGATCGAGTCTGCTTATGTATATATACAAAAAGCAAGATAATTGTTGGAGACAAACATTTAGAAAGCCTTCCAATGATTTGCATTTAATGTTAAATTGTGTGATTTTAGATTCCATCATGCTTGAAACTCCAGCAATATTTCTTCTCATCATATATATTGAAGTTCTGAACATCAACCGAAACGAAGAACAATGCTTCCCGGCCCCTCAAGTCGTGCAAACAACACTAGCAGGCAATTACAGGAGTGACCCTGTCTATCTGACAACAAGCAATGCAAACAACATGATCATCAGACAAACTGACTAAAATACAAGAGACGCCAGACCACAAGCAGGGTAATCATGATGTGATTAGAAAAGAAAAACTCGTAAAAGTCCATGCATGAGCAGCCGCATATGAAAATGAAATAACCAGCTTAGAGATCAAGGACATGACAACTGTTGGGGATTTTAATCGATTTACTTTTGACCCAAATTCTAATCAAACTTTCGAAATCCTTGTCCGCCAATTGGTCGACCTTTACAGGACCGAACATGAGTTGCAAGACAACGTGGTGAGAGAGAACGTACAGTTACCTGAACTCCCTTAAGGTTCACTCCATGGTCTCCTAGAAAGAATAAAAAGCGTTCAATGCTCTCATTTGTAGGCCTGTAATGTCCACTACATCCAGATATGGACTGAAACGTCAAAGCAATCAAGGATTAGAAGCCGGAGAAAAACAAAACAGATAATGGACCAGCTGCTTTACTTAATTAATTGCATGGCCAATATTATATGTCGCCACTCTCAACAACTTTCCCACGTACGTATGAATCTCTACGATCGAACTGTACCTTGAGAATTCCGTGCTCTGCCACTAGGCTTCCGGCAGCTATTGTGGCTCCTCCAGCCAAGAAGCTAGAATGATGGAACCTTCCTTTCTCTTTCTGTTAGATTTAACAACATTTTTCTGTTGTTAAAGACATTAATAATATATAGATCGACTCGATTAAGTCGTCAAAAAAGGATCGAAATAATGCTCTTTTTTTTTCTTGTGTAGTAGTCTCTTATATATGTTTACCTTTCCGACGTAGAGCCTGCCTGAGGTGCTCACAACGAATATCCATTTGGCCTCTTGTGATCCTCTGATTGTATGAAGGTAATGCCCACTCTGTTTATGAATAACTTTCCCCTCAGAAACGGTGTATTCGTATTGGTTCCTCTCTAGCTAATTCCACCAGATAAACAATTCACACTAAAAGAAGACCTTCGCAATTTCATTTATCTATGCAAATGTATCCAAAAGGCTCAATTTCAATAAATAAATGTAATCAATATGATATATATGGATGCTGCACATACAGGTCCAAGATACTTAACGCATTGTTGGTGAAGCATTGATCTCGAGCATTCTGGGAGATTAATCTCTTTGCCAGCTCCAAGATCCATCCTGCACGGTAAAACTAATTATATATAAGAGCATTGGCATTGACTTCATCAAAAGCTTAGCCAAATATAAAATATGATGAATCTCATCAAAAAAGAGCTGCATTGGATTAGCTAAAGACATAAATATGAAACTTTTAGTTACAGTAAATCTATAGGTTTCTTCAAGTTTGAAGGGCTACTATTCATTCATCAAATCTATTTTTTATTCACTTTTAATCTCCGAAAGTCTTTTCTATTCACATTTAATCTCCAACCATCTTGTAATAATAATGTAAGAATCAAATTAAATTATTAATTAACATATGATTAGTGTGATTATAAAATATGAAAAAAAATAAAAATATTATTATTAAAAAAATAATATTATATTATTATTTTGATGAATCAAATAACTAATCCAATGTAGGATTATAGATGTGAAGGTATTACATTTATGAAAAACATGTACTTTTCATCAAATTTTAAAAATGAATTTAATGATTCCAATGCTAGTGCTCTAAACTTTTCAAGCAAAAGCAAATTTACTAGAAGTAAAGACTTTATTTAAGAGTCATGCATGTGTCTATATCTCTCCTACTTTAGTCTCTAAAACTCAAGATATATACTCCTATATATATATGGCCTTCAAGCTGTAAATTATGACTAAAGCATATATAACAACTGCCTTTCACCTATTAAATATTTGTACGGATGAATTAATTCATGCCATGTTTAGCTAAAGTAATGAAGCAGCAATTGCACCAGATCATGACCAAGTAAAACAAGACGTGTTTATTTTGATTCGTCTGACATGAAACTCAATTCATAGAGATTCAATTAAAGAAATCGATCCCCGACCATGCATTAATATTGTCATAAACAAGAAAGAAAGTACTCTTTCTCACGTACATCTAGTGTCAACGTGAACGTACAATATCCTTTAAGCAGAATTTTGGTTACCAGTAAAAAAAAGGCTGACCAGCATTCGATGCACACCATCGGTTGTAGTACAAACGTAAGTGATGCCCATAGCGATGCCTTGGATCAATCTAACAGTCCGATTAAAAAAAAAAACACCGTACATACGTACGTGATCATGAGTATATAACTAATGTAAGCAAAGAGCGAGCTAGGGGTTAGAGGAGATCAAACTATATATTACAGCTTCAATCCAATGCTGAAAAGCCAATATTTGCGCCTCGTCGTTTTCAGACACTCCTCTGCCCACCTACCATGCCACAAAGTTCAATTTTCACAGTGATCATCGACTGAACTTATAAAATCAGGTTTCTTGCGACAAGCTAGTTAGCCAGTGTGTTTGAAAAATAACAAAAGCTAAAACAAAAATTACTACATAAATGAATCAAATTTAATTACATACGATAGAAGCGTTGAAGCCAATCCGAGTCCACCGAGTATTACAACTTCTCTCGTTGATGCACTGGAAGAAGAAAGTCGTGCTGATATTCAGTCTCGCAAAGTCTATCGCGTGCCCCCTTTACAATCATATATATACCCTCATTTTTCAGTTAACATTCGATAATTAAACAAATAGAAAGAGATCGCTATAATCGAATTATTTAAGAGGTTTCAAGCACATATATATATGTGCGTGTGTATACCAGAGCTCCATTATGATGGTGTCAGCTAACATGCGCCGGTGGCGAAAACTCCGGTACATGTTCTGCAACTTCACTGCAGCGAAAGCCTGATCCATTGTGTAAGGTTGTCTCGTCGTTGAGGGAAGTTAATTGGACCGCCTGAGACTGATCAGAGAGGGAGTACTCTCTGGTTTTTAGGAGTTCCAGTCAGTAGTAACGTGTGGCTTTAGCGGGAAAGCTGCGTACGCATCAAATTTATACTCGTGCTCTTATTTTTTTCAAAATAATCATATATTGATACGATCTTGATTTTCACGTGGTCCACTTTGAACCTCATTTGCAGGAAGTTCTGCACAAAGTGAGAAAGTGGGATGGTATGTGAGACACAATGAGTTCACAAAAGAAAAGGAGGGTAAAAAAAATGTTTAGATGGTTGGATAAATGCCTAATTAGAGAAAAAAGAATGAAGAAAATGGCCATATTAATGATTGAAGAGGTAAGTGGATTGTTTTAAAAAAAATAGAGGTAAGTGGATGTTTTCTACATAATTATACAAGGAAGAATGTCAGCGACGACAGCCAATACTTTTTACGTAGGTGTGTGACGTGTAAATTTGATTGGAAGAAAATGGCAATGCTTTAAGTGGTTGGATGCTTATCAGATTTGATTGGAAGATTAAAGGGAATTTTTTGGAAAATGAAGTTGGACTTCCTCCTTCGAAAGTCGTCTTTGTGTTTAGGTCAGATAACCACATGATCAAAGAGACCAACACCTAGTACTCCTTGTGGGAGTGACCAACTGATGCTTTGGTCATTGTCTTCGGCTTTTCGTCCACACACACACACAGGCTCTTCGTCCACACACACACACATATAGAGGGGTCACATGCAATGCTAACTATATAGAACGGGGATAGACAAGACATCTTTAATTTTGTGAATGAATATTCAACTTGTTAGCTTTTTTAATTTTCCCTCTATGTTATCATTTAGTTAAATTCATGATTCGTGAAAGAAAACATATATATATATATTGAAAGAAAACATATATATAATTCGTGACCAAGAATTATATACAAACATGATTCAACTTTCTGCAATGTCCTTTGAACACCTTATTGAGCCGTTATGATGCAGAGAGTAATTCGCGTGATGGGGGAAGCTTTAGAGCCAAGAGGGAAAACCTTGAATATATTGCTCCAATATATCGTACAAATTTATTTCTATTCTATGGAAAGCAAACTCTAAAATATAGAAGATGGACAACAGGATACAGACAGGTTCTACTGTGAAAATAGTTGCCTCACATTGTTGACATTTTGAAATTTTCAATATGGTGGGCAAAACAGCGAGTGTTGCGACTATGGAACCTTGAATAGATGTAAACAAGATAATGCTTTGACCATTCCAAGAGGGTTTGAGGTGACATGCAGAACGGATCAGATACGAAATATGTACACTAAAGCATCCATTAAACAGGAAAAGCATAAACGTGGTGATATTTGGATTCAATCGCCAGAGGTCCCAACGCCATTACTGAGATCCAATGCGGGTTGAGTTAAAGTTGATGCATTTGGTGATGCAAGACCAGCCATTCGCCTGGAAGGTGTGGGTGGAAATCTTGGAGATAGATTGACAAACTCCAAGGCCTGTACTCTCAGTTCTACAGGGTAGTCGGCAACACAACCAATTCTTGGTCCAGCTCCAGTTGACCACTTGAGTGAGAGCTGATTCCCTAATTGGTATGATTTTGCTGCCTTCTTGGAACTAATTCGTTGCAATATTGCGGTCTTGGGCACCTCAGCTCTCGGGCTCTGAAGACCGCCAGATAAAGTCCTTTTGTAATTGCTTTGAGTTTCATTTTGAGGAATTTCAGTTGATTCTAAGGATGGGGTTTCCTTCTCTTTCTCTGGAACTTCCACATGGTTGGTTTTTGAGTTTGTCAAAACTTCAAGTGCAGCCCCACCTCCCAGTTTGATGTCATCATAACTATCAGAATCTTCATTTGCCTTATATATCTAAAGAAATGGATGCAAAACATATTGTCAGGCAATTGCATGAGATGTCATTTTAACATTGAATTAAAACAGACTAAAGACAAATGAGGTTAGGAGGACAGATAAAATCCATTCTTCAACCCAAGTAACAAGAATTTCAAGGACATATATGGCCAGAATGTTTGACAAGAAACAACTCATGGCTAGAACAAAATCTAGTGCATTCTGTGAGAGCTTTAACCAATCACCTTTCCACATTTTAGCCTAATTTTTTTTTTCCACTATCTGAATTCTGTTTTGCCAGGTAACCATCAAGTTTTCAATATCGCAAAATTATGAGACAATGAGGTCAGACAGCAATTACCTGCACTTCATTAAGATTCACACCGTTTTCCTTTAGTAAAGATAAAAAGCTGTCAAGCTTGTCATCTGTCGGCCGGTAATGTCCACTATATGCAGAGATGGACTGAAAAATTATAATAAAAAATGATTAGATGGGAGATAACATGATATACTAGAATTTCAATTTGACATCATCAGAGGTATTTGCCAGAAAATAGAACTCACAAAAAAAATACGAAGTGTAGGGTGAAAAAAAGATGGCATCTACTATGTAGTACTAGTATTCATGAATTACTTGGCCTTTCAGGAATAAACAATGCATAAGAGTATTTGATTAATGATTTATCAATTTCACGAAAATGGTTAAAATTAATAAAAAATGAAAAAGAGAAGAAAGGAAAAGATGCTATCAATGAAGACAGAGCCATTGATACGATCTAAAAATGGGTACTTGGAAGAGGTTTTCCACAGGTATCCAATAGAAAACATAACCAATTAAAACAATAAACTTTTGTTCAGATAAATCAGTCCCCATGCCACTGCCTACAGCTTTTCCATGTATAAATCTTTCGCAATGATACCTTCAGAATTCCATGCTCTGCCACTAGCCTTCCAGCAGCTAATGTAGTTCCTCCAGCCAAGAAGCTAGAATGGTGGAACTCTCCCTTCTTTTTCTGTGAGTAATTAAAAATGTATTAGTTGTTCCAGAAACAATAGAAACTCGTCAGAAAGAAATTGATCTTCAACTTTTCTTAATCTCTTACCCGACCGGCATAGAGTTTCTTGGAAGTGCTCATAACAAATATCCACTTAGTCCTGTCTGACCCATCCATTGTATCAAGGACATCTCCAGTTAGTTTGTGAATTACTTTCCCTTCAACTACTACATATTCGTAATGCCTCCTCTCTTGCTAATTCCAGGAAATACAAAAGAGAAGGGATGCAAACAAAATTAGAATGTCAGGTTGGCAAAAAGTCCAAGATCCTTAAAAAATTGTATTTCATTATGCAACAAATTGCATTGCAATCGATACTCAATTTCAGTTGATAACAGGTTTCAGTTTGATTTTTGCAAGAGCATACAGGTCCAAGATACTTGATGCACTGTTGTCGCAGCTTTGATCTTGGGCATTGTTTGAGATCTAAATCCTTTCCATCACCGACATCCAACCTGCAGAAAGTAGTTGTAACAAAACTTAGCACAACACATTGCAAGAGACATACTTCTAGCCATATGAAAACTGTATCGCATCAGCAAGACGCAAAAAATAACTCCGATTCATACATCTTGTTCTTTTTTTCCCTCAATATTGTTTTCTCATATTATCATGTGACGAAAAAAAATTCTGAGGGAATGTGCGTCTTCCAGATCATTTGCAGCATACATAACATGTAAATCCTTTATTACCATAATATTCTGATTGAATGAAACTCCACCTAAGAATCAGATCAGTACCCAGCATCAACAGAATGGGTGTGGAATGTAATGTTAATGTTGAGCCATCGTTCAGGGACATCAGCCCTAAATATATGGCAATTGATGCACATGTCACACAAGTACCATAAAAAAACCACATGGTCTGGCTAACCGATAACCAGGGCTTTTTCCAGTTTAATGTAATAGTACAAAGAACTCCTTGTGAAACATATTTGATTGATTCTGGCCAAATGGACCTTGTATTATTACAATAAACCCAGAACAAGCATAAGGAGATATTGATGATGTTCATCAAAAGTTGGTCGTTTTACACAATTCTGAAACAAATTCAACTCACAGGGCTCAAACATTTCTCAAAGATTAATTATATTAGTTTTGTATAACAATCCATTTAAAATTTTGAAGTATTAAACTCCCAACAGGACCAATACCATAACAGAAACTTGGAGAAATAACTTCTTGTATAGCTTACTATATTCTGGGAGCGGAACTTTTCTTACCAGTAGAAAAATGGCTGACCGGCATCCGCGTTGCACCACTCTTCGTAGTACAAATGCAAGCTATGACCATAGCGATGCCGCGGATCAATCTAAAAATTTTAGTGATATTGAGAAAAGTAAGATGATCAGAATGACAAGTTTACAACACAACGGAAAATCAATCTATTAAATAAATGGTTCATTTTGATCAAAATCATAAGCAAGAAGGGCTAAAAGAAGAAGGTAAGTACAGCTTCAATCCAATGCTGAAAGGCCAATTTTTGTGCCTTGGCATCTTCGGACAAACCTTTTCCTACCTGCCCAAAAAAGATCCAAATTTGCATGATCTAAACTCACTTCACCCAAATCGTCTATTTTCCAAATCACGACAAGCATCCATACGGTAACTATTACAGCTTGTTCTTTTCTGATCCCAAAGAAAAACATAAGAACTAAACTAAATATTAAAAAAGGAAAAAAGTAAGGAATTACCTTAGAAGCATTCAAGGTAATACGACTCCACTTGGAAGCCAAGCTCTCGGGCTTCAAGAAATTGAAGAAAGAAATCGTACTGTGGTTCAGTCTAGCATAGTCTAACGCTTGCCACCTAAAAAAGCATCCTCATTTTCTTTTCTTTTCTTTTAATTTCAAAAAATTAATAAAGTAAATAGAAACAAAGAAGAATTAGCTCGGAGATAACTTCCACCCACCAGAGCTCTTCGGCTACAACCGCGGAGTCCGCTAACCTACGCCGCGTGCGATAGCTCCGGTAGACCTTCTGCATCTTCACCGCCGCGTTTCCCAGCGAGCCCGGCTCATTCCCGGTGGAGCCCACCAGCAGCGTGGATTCCACGTCAGTCTCCAGCGACCCGTCGCTATCTTCGGAAGTAAAAGCCGTTGCTCCATGGCCTTCGCCTCTTTGACCACCATTTAACGATGGCGGTTCATTAACGGCCTCGTGGGAGTCCAAACCGACGGTATTCGGAGTGCCCGTGGGGGATGATTCGGGCGTGCCGGAGGTCGGGAAGTCTTCGTGGGAAGCCAACTCTGTGGAAGACGGGTTCATTTCGTCAACAGAGTAAGAAGAGACTGGAGTCTTTGACTGGAGCTCAAAGTTTGAAACAGCTTGTGTTTGAACCTCCATTTCAAGACTCAGTAACAGTCAGTCAATGGAGGATTGGGAGCGAGAGAGAGAGACAGAATGCGAGTTCCGCAGGTCCACGGACTGTTATATACGGACGTGCTTTACCGGGAAACCCACCTGTCCTTTGTTTTTTCCCTTCTCAAATATCAACATGACATGCCACATAAGTGATGTTGGGTGATGTTGCAACTAACCTTATTTTTATAACTTTAGTATTGAAGTATTTATGAAAAGTATAGAGCACTTTTAACTCATTCAGTTTTCTCATTAACATATAATAATTTGATGATCGTATATACTTTTACTTATATTCTTCATTTGATTGAAAAATATACATAATTTAATTTTTTTTATATTTCTTGAAATTTACTTTTAGCTACATTTAGTTAGTTAATTATCTTGAAATGTTTGTTTTATTAAAGGAGGAAATTAGGGAACCCTTTAAGATCATCGAGCTGTAAATTGTAATGCAAATAATAAGTGGGAAAGACCTTGAAGTCTGTGTGAATGTCACGTGGTCCACATTTTGAGCGAGTCCGTCTATGGAAATCATATTACAGCCCATCATTAATTCCCTCGTCTTTCCGGCAACTCACATGTGGAACGGTCAGAGACGAGAGGGCCACGAAGACGGACGTACGTACGGTGATAACACCACTTCACAAGTGATGATTTTGGATTTACTCTCTGGGAAAATGTTTGTTTGCTCTTTTATTTTGTCCATTTATTTTGATCATTTGTGTATTTATTTTTTTATTTAATAATTAAAAAATTAATTTTTAATATATTGATGTTTTTTATTTTTTAAAAATATTTAAATATATTAAAAATTACTAAAAAAAAAAATGAGAAAAAAAGTCAAAATGACTTAGCGGGCAAAAAGAACAATACTACTCAGCCGACAAAATAATATTGTTCTACTTTGTAAAATAATAGACTTATTATCTTTCTACTATCTATTTATTATTTTTTTTATATTTGATTTTTTTTTAATTTTAATTTTAATTTTATTTAATAATTAAATAAGTGAATATTAGTAAAATTATATTTTTTTAATTTTTTTTAATGATTAAAGATGTTAAAAAATACTTAAAAAAATAAATACACTAAATGTATTTATTTCTTGTTTGTGCGTATTTCTATCTAAATGTATATTCGAGGATGTTTTTTATTTGGTTATTTGTTTTCCTAAGTTGAAGTGGGCAGGCAGACACGGTTTTAAAATAAAAAAACTCTTCTCATCAATTAATATTTATCATTTCATACCTCACATCCTATAAAAATACTTTACACTCTATAAAAAGAATTTTTATATTCTATAAAAAAATTATAAGTATAAAGTATAAAAATAAATAATAAATAGCATTCCTGCGCATGTGGATCACGTAGTTGACAATTTTTTTTTGTTTTTTGGGATCAAAATAATGATCGGCATGCATGCACGGTCATTGCAATACGATCTAACCACTAATTGCAAAACGTAGTGTATATTTGTTTATACACCCTCAAATTAATTGATGGTTAACTTTATATATTTTCGAATCCTGGTTGCAGTAAATCGTGGACTAGGACAAAATCATTTAAAAAAAAATTAAAGAAGGGGATAAGAGTGTTGCGCAAGTCGTTTTCTAAATAACATTAATTATTATAACTAGTGTAGTTTATATAGTCGTTGAGATATAGTGGCCATATATATATATATATATATATTGCAGAGGGACTATTTCGTGGTTTCGTGGTGATCTAAGAAAGAGTGTGACACGAATTCTGACCTATATATACTACTCGGCCAAGTGATCGATGCAAAATTTTAATTGCATAGTCTTTTCCAATGTATTTAGTGGCAAGATTTAATCGTCTGGTCGTTTTATAGTGGGGTCTATATTATATGTCATATTGTATATGGTGGCAGTCTTCGTCATTCCATTTTTTTTATTATTATTATTATCATTATTATTCTTTGGGCTACTTTTCGTAGTGTTTTCTGATCTTTATATAAATGTCAAAGCTTTGGAGGACAAGATGGGATAACGTGACTAGGGTTTGCTGCATGCCCTCGACCGGTTGAATACTAGTAAGGAGAATCCATCTCTCTCTCTCTCTCTCTCTCTCTCTCTCTCTCTCTCTATATATATATATATATATATATATATCTATGTTAGTGTGTAGTTTTTTTTTTTAAGAAAAGTTATCGTCATTCATTCATCAAGAAACTTACATCCATGAGTGGATACATTCTAAAATATTTCTATATCAAACATAACATTATAAACCAAAATAATGCATTTGAAGCTCTATCAGTATATTATTTATATTTGTGACTGGTTTGGTCTTCACTACTGCTGATACTCTCTACAGACTAATGTCCAAAAGACAACCCAACCTCACCCTTTATAGAATGAGAGAACTCAACATCTACAAACAAAAGTTCAAGTGATTAACTATTTGTTATGTTAATTAACAATAAGAAAACCAAAAAGTAATGCAGGAAGATAGATGTAAAAAATGACTGATTACAGTTTGAACCAATTTCGGTTGACTTTGAAATCTGTGATGGCATGTGAAGACAACATGCTTGTTTCATTTTAACCACAAATGTCATATTTGAAAAATCAGGTGATGGTGAGTTCGGTGATCTGGCACGTATGACAAGAAAGTTACTGGAAGAGGTGACATGTGAGGAACACTCGTGGTGATTTTCACAAAACAGTCACTTTTCTCCGAACGATTTGCGATTTGGAAGTTTGCTTATGCCGAGCGTGTTTCTCGAGAGTTACTGGAAAGCTATAAATCTATCTTTTTCGGCCTTGAAAAAAATTTAAAAAAAAACTAAATAAAAAAACAACCTTTATAGATAATGTAGGTAGATATAGAAAGGAAGAGAATGAGTGGAAATGAGGCTATTCCGGTGAAAATCAAATTTAGAGAGTCCTTGATTTTTTTTTTTGTGGGGGGAGGGGGGGGGTGGTTAATCATGCATGTGATCATATAATTATGCAATTAATTTGCTATGATTCTTTTCGTGATTGATCGGTTTTGGTTATAACTAAGAGTATTTTAATTTATCATCACTCGTATATTGAAATGGTAAGTGTCCGGCCGCATGTATTTACTGGTTTAGGATTTGGGTCGAGGTTATAACTCTGTGATATTTATAGTTTTAATGTGTGTAAGTCTTATATATTTTAAAATAGATAAATCAGTCACATAAAAAATTTATTTTTTAATAATGCACTCTTTTTTCTTTTAAAATAAGTATATAGAACTCGTACACACTAAAATTATATATAGTATTACTTTTCGAATTATAATGCAATGTGGATCACATCACATAAATTGCACAGGCTAGGCATCGCGGAGGAGTTTTTTTTTTTTTTTTAATAGAAAAAAGAAAAAAGAAGAAGATGAAATTGACTTGGAAGTTACACTTGTTATTTCAAATGACTGCATGGGTTGCTAATCAAATAAAATGTAAAGCTGATAGATAAACTTGAATAAAATGATAGAATTAAACACATATATAAGGTTATAAGCGATCAAGTAAACTAAAATTTCGAATTCCTTTTCGGTCAGTACAGTAGTACTGGCTGCATTTCCCACTCATATATATGAACTCAGTAATGGCCTTGCGTTTACGAAAGTCCCAATATTGTAATTGGGATATATATCGTTCGATTCACATATATATTAATACTAGTAAGGAGGCTACATGGCATGTAGAGGTGAAAACCAACCCCATCAGCATAATTTTTGGGCAAAACTGACGTCAACCGATACTTCATTTTTGGGGGAGAAAACCAGCCGAAACCGATCAATGGGAAGGAGAAACACCAGCCGTCTCGACACCGGCAACTCTCTGGCGGTTTACAGTCGATTCATCAATGAGCTGGGTCTGAGAGAGTAGAGAGAGAGAGAGAGAGAGAGAGAGTTGCATAGGAGAGAGGATGAGAAATAAGATCAGGCAAGAAGGAGGAGGAAGAAAATGACCTAATTTTGAAACAACGCCATATGGTTTAAACCAAACGGCATCGTTTAACTTAAATTTTTTTTTTAATACATTATAAATAAAATGACACTGTTTGGTTTAAATTGTTTTTAAAACACAATTTCAGACTTAAAACGACATCGTTCTACTTAAATTTAAGTAGAACGGCGTCGTTTTGATTACAGAATAAAAATATATATATAATTTTTTTAATCGATCGGTTCAGCTGTTTGAACTAGGTTTAAACCAACGCCGAATCGACTGATATCGGTTTTCTCTATTTTCTGCCGCACGCCTACCGATTCTTTACCGATTTTGATCGATTCTGAGTTCTAGCGGCCAATTTGAGTCGGTCTAGGTCAGTTCTTGGTTTCTTGTACAGCCCTAGTAGCGCGTATGCCCCTTGTACGTAGCATCTAGTCAGAGGGGAAAAAAAAAATTATATTTATAATCTTGAGTGGGGGACTGCATGTGTAATTCCATTGATAAATGAGGGTAAAAAGGAAAAAAAATCATTTTAAAAAAGATATTATTGTAACTTTATTTTTTTAAAATATAACTGTATGGACTTGCATGAGCAGTCCCCATTTGAGGATTGTATATAGATTAACTCAAAATAAAATCTATATAAAAATAAAATCTCTATGTAAAAGCATACAATAGCAACAATTCATTAATTAAATAAAAGCTCTTTAAAAGCAGATTCTAAACAACACCTAATTAAAAATACCATTATTTATATAAATGGGCCAACATACAAAATCATCTTTCAATTGACAAGCTCACGAGAATTGCATATCTAAAATCACAAAATTTATAAACATAATTGCTATCAAGTTTATAAGCACAAAATAAAAAATTAATGCACGTTGAAGTTACAATCAAATATAATTGTCCAATATGTGCATGGCAGCATGCATATAATGTTTTACAGTATATTTATGTTTATTTGATAATTTCTTTAAATTATCAAATAAACATAAATATAAAAAAAAAAAATTCAAGCTGGAGCCAGCAGGAAGACTAATATTTTTCAAAAATAATTATGCCTGTCTAATATATATATATATATATATATATATATATACACGTATGAGGTTACGTGACTATTTCATAATGCACTCACGTCAACCCATCTAAAAAAGTCAGGATCATTTATGTCAATATACTAAAAAGAGTTCAAATCCTTTAGAAAATACTACACCGCAAAGGATTTTTAATCCCAATCTTTATAATTATACGAAGCCATTTATGTACTTTTCTATAAAACTGAAAGACTTAAAAAGGCACAATTGTAATTTTGCGGATTTTTAATGCCAATCTTTATAATTATACGAAGCTATTTATGTACTTTTCTATAAAACTGAAAGGCTTAAAAAGGCACAATTGTAATAATAGTCAGTTACACAAGAGTATATACGGAACAAAAGTGTCAAACAAAAACACTATTTATTACTGTGACTCTGTTCGTAAGCGGATAGGCGCTATAAGATGAGTAATGATAATCTTTCTAACCGGTTCACTACTCATTTATCATTCATACTATATTTAAAATTTTTTATTTTTTTATTATTTTCTTTTAAGTATTTTTGTTAACATCTTAAATCATTAAAAAAATTAAAAATATATATAATTTTACTTATAATCACTTTCTTAACTATTAAGTAAAATTAAAAAAATAATTAAATAATTAAATATAAAAAAATAAATAATAAATAAGAAGTAATCCTATCATTTTTTCAATAAGATATATAAGAGATATATGTAAGAGATGACAGAGACATGTCATGTCCACCCATGATTAGCAGGATGCATATATGATTGGTACTGCTCGCTCTTCATCACGTACGCATTAATTTTTAATATCTCAAATTAAGGTTGGCCTTTCCTGCCGCAAGAACGTACCTAATATATAAATATATATTAATATTGTATTAATTAACAAAAAATCTAATCGATTTTCTAAAAGAATGTGACAGTACTGATCATATATATATATATATATATATATATATACTCCCCAACTTCCGTACAAATGGAATCTAGTATTTACTATCTATTTTTCATTAGTTACAGATTTTGTTCACAGTTATTTTTGTTAATTAGCGACGTAGAGTCAATAATATTATTGCGTACATGCTACGATCGAATTTTTGTCTCTTCTTCACAAACTTATAAGAACCATGCATGCATGCAATTTCCATATATATATATATATAGCAATTAATATACATATATATTGTTTTTGTCCTACATATATGTTTGATACAATCATTAATATTCGCACTCCATCGATCCAAAAATACATTTAGCAATTTAATTAATATCACGTGACAAAGACAAAACAGTCATTTCATTTCGTCAAGTTCTATTACTTTTATGATTTTAGAACAGGAATTTGGGCTCCAATCAATCTTGCAGCTTATAACATATTACTTTCAAACCATTTATTTTTTAAATAGAAAGGATTAGAAATATAAACACCACTCGATCTTTAAACATATAATTTCATCAAAGACTACTAGTGATTAATATATATATCAGATGGTTATCAAAAGCTGGCCCAAGATGTGCATGTTTCATATGGTTCATTAATCTCATGAATCACATTAAAACCAGCTGGCAATTGTCATATGTCTAACCCAACTTACCACTTGCCATAAAAAGTATTGCAAATCGATGGACCGACACTAGCTATATTATTCTACGCCGCCCATACTTATAATCATTTGACGTACGTGCTGCGTTTAATATACAGACCTACTTTATCCTTTGGAGATGATATACTTACCCCAACAACAGTCCTTTTATTTTATTTTTTATTTTTCCGAAAACTCAAGAAAATATTTAGGAGATAGTCATTAATTTTCCCTAAAAATAATGTCCCATATATAAGTGAGCCATGACAGTGGCAGGTGGAAAAGAAGTCCAACTTTATTAGCTGTCCAGAGGAGATGTCAGAGAAAGACATTGTTCACTTTCACCATAAACACAATCAAGTTTGTACTCGAGGTTCCAAATTTACAATAAAAGACAATCTATCATTTTATTTTTTTATAGGGACGATCTATCCTTTCAGCACTGTCTTTCTTCTTTCAAACGAAGAAGAGCAAGAATCACATCACGAAGATGATTAATTACTGTGATAAATATTTTAGTTATAAAAATTTTATATGAAAATAAATTTATAAATTAATATATCTTGACTTAATAAGTATGTTAGATTATAAAATTATTTTTATTATAAAATAAATTTAATATATCATATGAGATTATATTAATTCATAAATTTATTTTTATAATATTTTATATATGTGACAGTAGCTTAGTTTTTTTTTTTTAATTTTAATTTCAGATGCGATTCACTGTTTCGTGTCACGGTACAAGAATCATGCCACGTAAAGATGTCGATGTCAATCAGAGTAATTCAAGGTGGCATGTACGATAATCCTGATCGGAAAGTTTGAGATATCCCTCGCCGACACCAAGCGGTCAAACCCTTCACACAGTAATTTGTAGCAGAGAAATCCTTGATTCATTAAAAGAAATTATAAAAATATTTTATTAATTGAGACATAAATTATAAAATTATTTTTATTATATAATAGACTTAACATATTATATCCATCCACGGGAAATGATAGACTTCCCGGGGCTACCGCTCCCGTTCTCTTTTTTGTTTTTTTTAATTTTTTTATTTAATGATTAAGAATATATTTTTTAATAATATTATTATTTTTTAAAAAAATATTTAAAAGTATTATAAAAAATAATAATCAATCCCATAGCTAGTGGTGCTCGAGCTGGAGCCGTGGCTGTTTATGTTCCATCCACATAGATTTAGAAATAATTATCACGTGGTTCCATTTGTCAAAATTGGTCTGACTAGAGCTAGCATATATGTTCCCCCTCATAATTAAGACCTCCCTCATATTACACCATCATTAAACATCTTAAAAGTTTAAAATTAAAAGAAAAATCCTACGGACAGTTTTCATTTAGGGAATGCTGATATAAGTTTAGTCAATTTTATTTTTAAAATTTTTTAAAATTATAATAATATCTTTTTTAAAATAATAATTTTTTTTTTTTTATAACGAAGGATTTGCATGAGTCTCCACTCGGAGACTACAAATAGAATTTATCAAATTTAAATGGATAGAAATAAAAAAGAGTAGAGTTCCTTCAATTATATTTTAACACCTCTTATTTAAATAGCAAGCCCACAATAACTTAGATCATTGACATTGAATAGTCATTTCAATATTTAAAATCAGACTAATATGAAACTTTTTTACTTTTAACCAATCACTCAAAATTTAAAGTCTACATTGAATTAGTCATCATACACTCTATAATAATAAAATATTATTATATTTTATTATTAATATTTATTTAATTGAATTATATAGATGAACATTAGTTATATTATAATTTGTTATAAGATAAGATTATTACATTATTTTGTACTTTATAAATAATTAATAAATAGTTTATTCATATTTTCTCATATTATTATAATTTTTGCATGATCATAGATAGATGTAAAAAATAATTTATTAATTATTTTTATATTTTAAAAAATATTAAAAGAAAGATGATTAATATTATTTTATAAAAATATAATTAATAATAAGAAAATGCATCGTAATTTTAGGAATGAAGTTATTTTAAGGATGAAGTTATACTAGAGGAAAGGAAAAAATAGAAACACAAGAGATAATAAAATATTAGAATGAAGATGCTACAAGTCCCTTTATATAGGACTCTAAGGATAAAATTATTATAGCTCATCTTCCAAATGAATTGTGTTTTACTAATCTAATGTAGCAAAAATTTAGTAGATATTCTTCAAAATATGACTTTCATTACCATTTAATTAATCTAATACCAGTGCTCTTGGCCGTCATCATGGTTTGGTTTCGTGATATTTATAAAACCTCAAATAATTGTAAAAGGTAATATGTATGAAAAGTTAAATTTTCAAGTTAGTGTGTAAATTATCATATCTACTAAAATATATACATTACTTGATTTGATTTGAAAGATAAAATTTAAAATTTAAATATTAAAAATCAAATATTATCTTTTAAATTTTGTAGATAGTGTTCTAACGATCTATATATCGATTTAAAAATATAATAATTTTAAACAAAAATATGCACTAAAATAAAAGTAAGAAATAATTAAAAAATGTACGAGATATTCTATAATTAAATTACAAAGTTTGTTTTTGCAATGGATAAGACGCACACAAATTTTTGTTCAAAAAGATGTCAGAATATGATGGGACACCGGCAATATTATTCATTTCGAAAATATATAATGTTTTTGAGGATGGACACGATAACGCTATATCGATCACTAATCAAATTAGATACACATCATAAGTACGGAATCAATTATCTAATATCAAACTAGAGAGAAGGGGCCAAAACCGTAAACAGGATACAGCCCAAAGCTGGTACGTATCTTGTTTTTTCTTTATCTTTTTTAAATGAAGGGATATTGGAGGACACGTCATGCAAAGAGTTTGTGAATAACCTACTTTGACTGGGTTGGAAACTTGGAATTGTTGTGATGAGTTTGTTGGAGCTCACATTTTTCTTGAGCCACTTTAATCAGATACCTACACTGCATATTATTTTATTATTTTAATTTATTTCTGTTAAGTTAAAAAAATTCTTATACGCATAATTCCTATACTGCACATTTGCTATGAAAAAAATAAAATAAAAGTAAGTGATAAGAGATGATGAGGGTTAAAATTTAACCCTGACAACTACTTGAAAAGGAAGTTGGATTTCCAAGAATTGATCATATATATTTGAAAATCTAATATGATTTTCAAGATCATCATAAAATTCTTATGCTTAATTAATTTAATATTCACATGCCAATAGTACAGCATGCACGTGTCCATGACAATTGTGCCAATTAAACACTTAATTACAAAACGCAACATATGTAGAACGAGTAGTCATTAATTTTCCCTATAAATAATGTCCCATATATAAATGAGCCATGACAGTGGCAGGTAGAAAGAAGTCCAACTTTATCAGCTGTCCAGAGGAGATGTCAGAGAAAGACATTGATCACAGCTTCCACCATAAACACAGTCAAGTTTGTTCTCGATGTTACAAATTTACAATACAAGACAATCTATCATTTTTTTATTTTTTTATAGGGACGATCTATCCTTTTAGAACCGTCTTCTTCTTTGAAACGAAGAAGAGCAAGAGAGGTAGAATCACATCACGAAGATGATTAATTACTGTGATAAATATTTTAGTTACAGAAAATTTGCAAAAAAATAAATTTGTAAATTAATATGTCTTGATTTAACACGTATATTAGATTATAAAATTATTTTTATTATAAAATAGATCTAATATAATAATAAAATTATGTTAATTTATAAATTTATTTTTATAATATTTGATACATGTGACAGTAGCATAGTTTTTTTTTTAATTTTAATTTCAGATGAGCTGGGATTCACTGTTTTGTGACACGGTGCAAGAATCATGTCACGTAAAGAACTCGATGTCAATCAGAGTAATTCAAGGTGGCATATACGATAATCGTGATCGGAAAGTTTGAGATATCCCTCGCCGACACCAAGCGGTCAAACCCTTCACATAGTAATTTGTAGCAGAGAAATCCTTGATTAAAAGAAATTATAAAAATATTTTATTAATTAAGTCATAAATTATAAAATTATTTTTATTATATAATAGACTTAACATATTATATCCATCCACGGGAAAGGATAGACTTTCCGCTGGGTTACTGTTAGTAGCTCCGTTCTTTTTTTTTTTACTTAATAATTAATGATGTATTTTTTAATAATATTATATTTTTAAATTTTTAAAAATATATTTAAAAATATATATATGAAAAAAGAAAAAATAATCCTATAATTAACTGTGGCTACAACAAGAACCGAGAGCAGTGACCGTGAGCTCACCATCCATTCACATAGTTTTAGAAATAATTATCACGTGGTTCCATTTGTCAAAATTGGTCTGACTAGAGCTAGCATATATGTTCCCCCTCATAATTAAAACCTCCCTCATATTACATCATCATTAAACATCTTAAAAGTTTAAAATTTTAACGGGTAGAAATAGAGTAGATTTGACTGATTTGATTACACAAAATTAAATTATCTCATCTTATATAATTATTATAATTTTTCTAAACTCCAACACAATTATAATAAATAATTCAAATTTTTTAAATCTCAAAAGAAAAATAATATTATAATAATATTTTATTCAATTTCCAACAAAATATCTTATCTCATATTATCTAAATTGTGTAACCAAATGAGACTATTTCCTTCAGTTATATTTTAAAGCCTCTTATTTAAATAACATGCCCACGATACCTTAGAGTATTGGCATTGAATTAGTCATTTCAATCTTTAAAATTTGATTAATATAAAACTTTTTTACTTTTAGCCAATACTTAAAACTTAAAGTCTATATTGGATTAGCCATCATACACTCTATAATAAAAAAATATTATTATTATTTATTATTAATATTTCTTTAATTAAATTATATAGATGAACATTACTTATATTATAATTTGTTATAAGATAAGATTATTGCATTATTTTGTACTTTATAAATAATTAATAAAAAGTTTATTCATATTTTCTCATATTATTATAATTTTTGCATGATTATAGATAGATTCAAAAAATAATTTCTTAATTATTTGTATATTTTAAAAAATATTAAAAGAAAGATTATTAATATTATTTTATAATAGAAAAATGCATCGTATTTCTAGGTATGAAGTGTGTTTAGCCAATTTAATATAGCAGAAATTTAATAGACATTCTTCAAAATATAACTATCAGTGCCACTTGATTAATCCAATACCAGTGCTCTTAACCTTCATCATGAATTTGGTTTCATGATATTTATGAAACCTCAAATAATTGTAAAAGGTATGCAAAAGATAAAATTGTAAAAGGTAATAGGTATGAAAAATTAAATTTTCAAGTTGGTGTGTAAATTATCATATCTAATAAAATATCTACATTACTTAATTTGATTTGAAAGATAAAATTTAAAATTCAAATATTACAAATAAAATATTATCCTTTAAATTACACAGATAATGTTTTGATTATCTACATACCGACTTAAAAATACAATAATTCTAAACAAAAATATGCACTAAACTAAAAGTGAGAGATAATTAAAAAATGTACGAGATATTCAATAATTAAATTACAAAGTTTGTTTTTGCAATGGATAAGAGACCAATGTTCACTTAAGCGCACACAATTTTTTGTTCAAAAAATTGTTAGAATATGATGGGACAACGGCAATATTATTCATTCCGAAAATATATAATTTTTTTTATAAGAAAAATATCTAATGTTTTTGAGGATGGACACGATAATGTTATATCGATCACTATTCAAATTAGATACAGATCATAAGTACGGAATCGATTATCCAATATCAAACTAGAGAGAAGGGGCCAAAACCATAACAATCTCGCTTCTAAGCGGTCAGGCTATTTTTTGAAGTCAAACAGCCTTCCATTACATTACTGCCACGTCAAGAATCACACAAAAACATCAATAGTCTCAACCAAACACAAACCCCTCTCCTCTATCACAGATCCTATGACCCTTAACCCACTCTCCTCTCTCCCATCCTTAATGTCTATAGTATCTGATTTCGCTTCAAATCCCAGCTCAGTGCAACCCAGTTTCACTTCATTTTCAAGCTCCACAACGAAGTGTCCCTCTTCCAAAGCTCCCATTGATAGACCTCAAAACCTCCAAATAATTACACAAACCCAGTTACCAAATTTCAACAAATGGAATGAAATAAATCCTCCTAATAACCAAAAGTCAACAAAAATCAGCTTGAAATTTGCTTCTCAAATTTGTTCAACATGAAAACAACCCAAATTATTATGAAGATCAGCTAAAAGGAAAGGGGAAAAAAAATTCTACCACGTGAGGTATTACCATCCCTATACTCCTAAATCTGAGATAAAAAAAATCAAAAGGAATAAGAATGTTATTTGCTTCTTGAATTTGTTCAAAATGAAAACACCTGATATTTACATAATATACTTGTGATTTTCTCTTCTACATTTTAGCAAACACCTTGAATGCACACCGTGTTCTCCATCACAGCAACTCTTTTGTGTATCCATCATTCTTTTCCTTGATACAAACAGCCAATCTTTTAGAAAATTTTTTCTAATATATCAAAATAGAGAATAGAGAAATTTTTTGGGTCTCCCATTTTTAGACACAAATTTTTTGGATTCTCTCATGCAATTCCAAGCAGCATAAACCATTGATATTGTATTTGTTTTCTTTGTATCTGACTCATTGATCTTGAGATTTCACCTCATGTGCAGCGTCAAGCACCCTGGAGATAGCGACAAAGGAGATTTAATTGCGGTCAGAGATGGATCAGCCGCCTGAGGAGAAGGAGCAAAAATTGGAAGAGTCGTTGCCAGAGAGGTGGGAGATGAGACCGATAGAGATGTCTTCTAGGATGAGATAGGAGACAAGCTTTTTTGTAAATGGAGAAACGAGTGTGAAGGAAGAAATGAGTGGGAGTTGAGATGCACAACATTTTCATGATAATTGTAATGAGATGCCTACATATCACTTAATTATTGATAGGCTATTAATTGTTAAATATCAAATAGACCGGTACTAGGATTTTCTCAAACCCTAAACAGGATACAGCCCAAAGCTGCACGTATCTTGTTTTTTCTTTTTCTTTTTGAAATGAAGGGATATTGGAGGACACGTCATGCAAGTGAGAGAGTTTGTGAATAACTTACTTTGACCTTTTTTTTTTTTTTGAGATAACCTACTTTGACTTGGTTGGAAACTTGGAATTGTTGTGATGAGTTTGTCGGAGTCCACATTTTTCTTGAGCCTCTTTAATCAGATACCTACACTGCATATTATATTATTTTTTATTTTTTTAATTTATTTCTGTTAAGTTAAAAAAATTCTTATACGCATAATTCCTATACTGCACATTTGCTATGAAATAAAAAATAAATAAAAAAAGTGATAAGAGATGATAAGTAGAATTTTTCTATTTTCATTTCACCTCCATTCCAAAAAATGAATTAAATTTTCATTAATTTAACCTGACAACTGCTTGAAAAGGATGCTGGATTTCCAAGAATTGATTATATATATTTGAAAATCTAATATGATTTTCAAGATCATCATAAAATTCTTATGCTTAATTAATCCAATATTCACATGCAAATAGTACAGCATGCACGTGTTCATGACAATTGTTACAATGAAAAAAAGTAGATTCAAACACTTAATTACAAAACTCAACAACGTAGAACGAGTAGTACTGCTTGTCTTCGATCTTCAACTATAAGAATATTCAACAAATTAATGAAAAAAAACCAAATCCGCGTAGCACATATAAATTGACATTTTTATTTTGAATCCATGACACATTAAAAATGATTAAAACCCTCATTTAACTACAATCACGTACATTTGACAAAAAACTACAATCACGTAATTAAAAAAAAAACCTACAAAAGGTATGTTTTAAATTTAATATAAAAATACAAACGAGGTTACGAGGGTGATCATAGGAATATTGCTGGTTTCCATATTAACCTCTATGTAAGAATGTTAAATGTCAAAAATTGCACAACCGATTGGAATGGAGGAAAGCGTCATCTCTGATCCATGAGATGATTCGGAAGTCAATACGGTACTTTTCGTGTTCATCCATAAAATAAATAATAAATAAGCGAATAAAAAAGGGAGACACAAGAATTTATGTGGTTCGGCATAAAAGCCTACGTTCATGGGTTGTTAGGGGCAAAATCCACTATAACATGTGATATTTTACAATGTTTGATAGCCTCACATATCACTCAATACAATGAGAGAATTTAGTCTCATAAGAGTTGGTGGAGAGTTAATGGAGAGAGCATGTTAGATTTGTAGGGGAGCTATTATTTATATAGAGGTTATTTTCTTGGAGTGATAGAGTCTAACTTGACTTATGATACATTTTTCTTTTAAGAGTCTGAGTCAATGTTATGAATGTAACTTTGGCAACCTCGCTAGTTTACCGCTATTTTACTGCTTTGAATAAATGCTTGCAAGAGCTAACTTGCCTTGTTGGGAATAAATCAATTAGCTACAATTATATTTGAGTTTTGCTTAATTTTTGTGTATGTCATATTACTTTCCTTGTAATATTTTCCTTGTAAACCCATGGTTATAAGTTTGGAAGGATGCTATGAATGGAGGTATCAGAAAAATATTCAAACAATTGTTTGCAGATGTGGGATCCTCATTAAAATAACCCACGTCTTTTATCAGAATTCATCCACAATAGGTAAAGCACACCGGAGTAATCTAGCAACTTTTCCTGTTGAACCACCAAATACACAATCAATCGCTCGTGTTCGTAACATTTTGGCATTAGAGCAGGTCATGGCAGACTTTCGAATTAAGCGTTTGGAACAACAAATGGCTAATTTGGGAGCCTTATGGAACACTTAATGAAAAAATTTGAGGAGACAAGTGCGAAAGTGGATTCTTTGGCCAACAAGAGTTCGGGTGATGGAGAAGGATCGGGGTCAAAGAATAGGAATGGAATGAACTATGGTGGTGGAAACAACTCGGTAGTTCCCAAACTCACCAAGTTGGACTTTCCGAGATACAATGGCATGGACGATCCGACCAGTTGGATTTACCGGGTGGAGCAGTTTTTTGACTACCAACAAACGGAGGAGATTGAAAAATTACCATTAGCCGCTTATCACTTGGAGGGGGAGGTGCAAATGTGGTACCAATTATTTAAAGATACCGAAAAAATCACATCTTGGGAGGTGCTAAAAAGAGAACTTTGTATTCAGTATGAACCAACAATGTTCGAGGATCATTTTGGTTCGTTGAGCAAGCTGCGGCAAACTGGAACGGTTCGAGAGTACCAACTGCAATTTGAGCAATTACTAAGCTGTGTTGGAGAGTTGACCCCAACTCATCAACTAGGGTGTTTCATAAGTGGACTCAAAGAACCGGTGCAAACTGATGTATAGGCTGCTCGACCAACTTCCATCACAGACGCCATTGGTCTCGCCCGATTATTTGAAGCAAGACATGCTAAGAAACCATTGACAGTAGAGACCAAACAATTTGAGTCTATGGAATCAACGGAACCCCCGTTGCCTTCGACAAGTTTATCAAGAACAAAAGCACCAACCATTCGGTACCTCAGTCCTGGCGAGTTACAAGAAAGGAGGAGAAATGGACTCTGCTTTAATTGTGACGAGAACTAGGGGTGAATTCGGTCCGGTCCGGTCCGGTCCGAGGAGGTTTTACGGACCGGACCGGACCAATTCGGTCCAAGGTTTTGTCACCTTGGACCGGACCGAATAGACCTATGGACCGGACCGGTCCGGTCGGTCCTATTCGGTCCACCCTATTCTTAATGGGCCAATAGCCCAATCAAATTCCCTATATCATTTTGGCCCAACAGAAAAAATCCACTAACATTTTATCCAATTTTAAGCCCAAAAATAACTTGAAGGAAAATAAAAATAATCATAATAACAAAAAATTGTCTATATAAAATATATTTGAATAAAAGGTTTGACTAAAAAAAATAAAATTTATCTATATCCATTCAAACAATTTAAACAAGATTAAAAACTTAAACTAAAAATTATACTAGATAACAAAAGAAAATTGAAATAACATTCTCAAGCAAATTTAACTTCTAAAAGAGAGAAAAATAAAAACAACCATTCAAATCCCAAGCATTGATAATGAAAACTAAAAATTATACAAGTCCTAAAAATTGAAAAATTAAAAGTTCTAAAAAAATAAAATTAAACATAACTAAAATTTATCTATATCCATTCAAACAATTTAAACAAGATTAAAAACTTAAAGTAAATTATAGTGATTTAGTTTAGTTATCAATTCATAATTATAGTGATTTCTACTTAAGTGATTTAGTATTGCTATATAATATAATAGTATTAATATTATACTATTAGTCTATTACTATAGTTATAAACTTATATATTATACTATAGTGATTCCTTTATAATTAATATTTATAGACTATTTTTTTTTCTTTATAGTGATTTAGTTTAGTTATCAATTCATAATTATAGTGATTTCTACTTAAGTGATTTAGTATTGCTATATAATATAATAGTATTAATATTATACTATTAGTCTATTACTATAGTTATAAACTTATATATTATACATTTATACTATAGTGATTTCTTTATAATTAGTAATTATAGACTATTTTTTTTTCTTTATAGTGATTTAGTTTAGTTATCAATTCATAATTATATTGATGATGTTAGTGTTACATTGTTAATTGTTAATTTGTTATTTGTAAATAGAGATAGGTTAGATGAAAATTACATAATTTATTATATAAAATAATATATTTATAAAAATAAAAAATATTAATATTTAGTTTCGGTCCGGTCAGGTCCGGTCTGGTCCGATAAGTGCCCAGACCGGGACCGGACCGAAGACCGAATTCCTAGATTTATATGGACCGAAACCGGTCTTCCACTATTTCGGTCCGGTCCGGTCCGGACCGAACCATTCAGTCCGGTCGGTTTATCCGGTCCGGACCGCCAGACTTACACCCCTAACGAGAACTTTGTGCCCGGCCATCATTGCAAAAAATTATTTTTGATCGAAGGAATTTTTTCTGAAGAAGTAATGAAGGAAGAAGAAAAAGGAGTAGACTACGGGTGATCAAAACTCAATTTTCGGAATTTTTCCTTGAGGACAAGGAAAGTTTTGAAGAGGGGAGGAATGTTATGGACGTAACTTTGGCAACCTCGCTAGTTTACCGCTATTTTACTGCTTTGAATAAATGCTTGCAAGGGTTGACTTGCCTTGTTGGAAATAAATCAATTAGCTACAATTATATTTGAGTTTTGCTTAATTTTCGTGTATGTCATATTACTTTCCTTATAAACCCATGGTTATAAGTTTGGAAGGATGCTATGAATGGAGGTATCAAAAAAATATTCAAACAATTGTTTGCAGAGGTGAGATCCTCATTAAAACAACCCACATCTTTTATCAAAATTCATCCACAATAGGTAAAGCACGTCGGAGTAATTTAGCAACTTTTCCTGTTGAACCACCAAATACGTGATCAATCGCTCATTTTCGTAACAGTCAACTTCTTTGCCTTATCTTTTTCATGCCTTATCTCTTCTCCTAGTGATAGGTTTTCACAAGATTTAACCCAGTCAATTTAGTCCCTAACAAAGAAGATTTTAGATACTACGTACGTATATACGGGCCATGCGTATTTTGTTTTCAAATTTTCACGTAAAAGAGGCATTATCCCTTTAATTTGAAGGACCCGCGGTTCGCATGATAGTCAGGCCCTGGGCCGCTCATTGAGTTCGTTCCAACTTGGGATTTGTCAATCCTACCCAAAAATGACTTCTTTCCAACTTGGGATAATTATTAGCGTTCTCCAATCTCCCAGTCCAACTCTGAAACGTCTCCAGTACTGTGACTATATATATAGTTAACGGACGAGACTTCTATATAAAGCTACAAGACCCTATCTTTTCACGCATAATTTGTGTGTACGCCCAGTACTATTCTCTGATCTCGCTCTATTGCTTTTGTTTGCTCTCTCGCTCTTTTCCCCGTTTTCTCTAGAAACCATGAAGGTGATTGCTGCGTATTTGCTGGCTCTTTTGGGAGGGAACACAAGCCCTTCCGCTGAAGATATCAAGAACATCCTCGGCTCGGGTACGTATCCTTTTTTCTTTCTAGGCTCACTTCACAGGTTCTTTTATGGTTGTATATATGCATGTGTATTATTTTATCTTTTTAGCATAGATGCAGGAGTACTGTTTTAATTAATGTATATACGTAGCTAGCTATTTGTTTGAATCTTTTTAATTAGGATTGTTAATCCGAATAAGTTATTCTTTGTTGGATTTTGGATGTTACGGATCAGTTTACAATTTTATGTAGTACTGTATATTGTTATATATGAATAAAATTATTTATTTGAAACATTGAATATCTGATGCAAGTTGTCTGCTTTATGATATTTATAAACCTTGAAGGAGCATATGTTTAATCTCATATGGTTAATTATCTGGGTTTGCAGTTGGAGCCGAAGCTGATGATGATAAGATAGAGCTTCTTCTGTCACTGGTCAAGGGCAAAGACATTACAGAACTTATTGCTACTGGGCGGGAGAAGTTGGCCGTTATGTCTTCTGCTCATGGTTTTGCAGTTGCAGCCACCGCTGCAGATGGTGGTGCTGCCGCTGCTGCTGCCGCTGCGGAGCCAAAGAAAGAGCTGGAAAAGGTGGAGGAGAAAGAGGAATCTGACGAAGTAAGCCCTTGATCATCTTGACGTACATCATTATCATTTTCCTCTAATTTTGCACCGCTTGTATTCAAATATTAATTGTAGTTGTGTCCAGTGGCATACTAAATTTAATTAATTTACGTCTTTGAATTTAATTACATTGTCTTAGATCTTTCCTGACAGTGTTACTTGTTCAATTGAGTACTACTGCTGCACGCATTATAGGGCGTTCAAAAGGATCGATTATGTCATATATATATAGCATGCATCTCGTTACCACCTAAGCAAGTCAGCTTAAGTACCATATATGATTTATTTAGGTCAGAGGGGCTAATAAATGTAATGTGCCACCTATATATTTTAATGTACTCCAATAAGAGAAAAAAAAATGTTGACATATATATTATGATCTGTTTCTTGATATTATCTGATTTGTTTTGCCTTGAACTCGTTGCAGGATATGTGCTTCAGTCTCTTTGATTGAGGAGTACCTGGTTCATTTGTCATTGGATCTAGAAGATACGGCGTGAGAATGAATTAGTAGTTTATAGCTTAGTTTTAGACAGAAAAAAGGCTGGATATTGATCAGTACTTACCACTCTAATGTCATATTTGAATTTGGTCTATTCTTTTATCCTAGGATTTGATTTATTATATATATCATACTGATATCTTATCCCTCTTGACATATGATCTATAATTTTGAATTTATTGCGATCAAGAACCAAAATTGAATTAGGGATTGAGCGGTACTACTCTGCCTCTTGCAGGTGCCTGCTTATTGTGCCACCTAATGCAAATTGTATTTTTTTTTTTAAAACATTTTTTTAAACATGTAAATATTTTTAAAAAATAAATAAAACATAAATATCCTAATAGTCACTTTTTTAACTATTAAGAAAAAAAATTAAATACATAAGTGGTAAAAAAGAAGAGACAAATTGAGGAGACATAATAGCATTATTTTTAAAGATTTTTGCAACCGGATGATTCCGAAATCTAATAATTTTCTAATGTTGATTGTCACTTATGCCACCGCTAAATGAAGGAAAATCTCTCTTAATTAACTTACCATGCGTGGGAGATAGACACATGAATGAAGGAAAATCTCTATTAATTAACTTACCAGCGAAAAACAAAACGAAGAAGAAAATGACAGTTTGTTTATATCATGTGTTCTCCGTACTGCGTTCGATGTTACGATGCAAATCATTTATCTTTCCATAACTCGCGAAGTCAACCATAAGTAATTAACATAAACCAATGAAAACCAAAGCCAGCGTAGACCATAAGTAATTTAAATCTTGGTGGCGAAAGCGAGACCCTCTTTTGCGAGCAGATCAAGATTCTCGACAAGAGGTTGAACCCTTGCAACTTTAGCAAGAGCCTTGTTTTCTTCAGCACTCCCACCCTCCAGGAAAGCTCCAAAAAGCTTCCCATTTTTGATCCAGTATGTTCCAAACTTGGGCTTTGGTGATGCTGGATTGTTGTCTCCAAATAGCACCGTGTCACCAACGTTGTCGCCATAGAATTGCCATGACAGATCAAACTCGCGAGAATAGAAGAATGGGAGGTAGTCATACTCCTCAATTGTCTTCCCCTCCTCACTTGCCTTGATTGCCTGCAAAAACAAAACATCATGACAACGTATTTTTTTTTTATATAATCATGCACATGGTTGCATACCGCTATGCAGAGCAGAATTACCAAGAGGGGCAAGAGAGCACGAAGATATGGCAAAAGGCATACAAAACAGAGTTGGAAGTTATCCCCCTTGGTTGGTTATTTTCAAAATCTATGCGGCATGTGTTTCCGATCTACTTTCACGATTTAATGGGCTCACAATTTGGTACTTTCAAGGTACACACCTTCACAGCCTGCTCAGCAGATTTGCGTGCATGGTCAACATGTTCAACTCTTCTCAGCTCATTGTACATTTTCAAAGGGAAAGTAGACAGATCGCCAACAGCATATACATCAGGTACGCTTGTTTTAAAGAACCCATCGGTCTGAAATCAAACAAGTTGAGTCATTACTTTAACTAAAAATACAAAACAGCCATCAGGCACATATCCTGTAGCAATAATCATTATGCGTTGAGACAGAAATCCTAGTAAGGAATTCCAGTCTAGGATCAGAAAAACAAGGGCACTTAGAAGTCCCAACTAACCTTAATGCCACCTTTCTCCTCTGCAACCTGACCTTTGAATAATGCTGTAAGGGGCTTTGCCCCAACGCCAACAACAACAATATCAGCTTCTAGCACCCTGCCATCCTTAAGTTTCACTTCTTTTACCTGAATGGTATGCAAAATATAGTCAATTAAGCTTTCAGTCTCGTAGATAATGTCATCAACACTTAACTTCTATGTGATTGAATACTCACCTCTCCATTTGAATCAGCAGTAAACCCAACAGCAACTGTTCCCTTAATAATTTTGACTCCTTTATGCTCATAATAACTCTCATAGAAAGCAGCTATATCACGAGTGAAAAGCCGAAACACTGACAGTACAGCCCAAATTAGGAAAAACAGGATCTCCCAAATTCCCAATGAATTCCAACAAGGAGTAGGCCATATAATTTTATCAATACAATATTCCAATTAATTATACAAAATAACAACTTCAATTTATCTCCACTTACTGAACCAATCTTCAGGGCAAAGCATGCTGACATCAAAATTGTTCATTTTCATGACTGCACTAAGCTCAATACCAATATATCCTCCTCCAACAATCACAACCTTCCCATTCTTTTTTGCTTTCATAGCTTCTACAAGTGTATCAGCATCATCAATTTCTCTCAAGTAGAAGATATTTTTGGCATCGGCTCCTTGCACGCCAAAATCAGTTAACCTGATAACCTGCAAAGAAGCCAAAAGCATTACTCTGAGCAGGTAGAAAAAGGCAAGAAAAAGTGGTTTTCTGGAAGCATCAGGAACATTGTTATGCTTGGGGGTGAGATGAGAATTTTGTGTTTTGTTTTAAAGTTTAAAATATTATTTTTTAATTTTGAGATTTGAAAAAGTTGAATTGGAATTTGAAAAAGTTATATTGGAATTTGAAAAAGTTGAATTATTTATTATATTTTGTATGGGGATTTGAAAAAGTGTAGAGATGAGATGAGATGAAGATGAGAATTTTAAGTAAAACACTTTTTCCAAACATATCTTACAGTTGAGCCAGTTGCAATAATCAGAATGTGAAACTTGAAAGTTTCTCCAGAAGTGGTTGACAGGGTTTTGGCAGCAAGATCAGCTTTAACTATTTCTGTGCTTAGGATCAATTCAATTCCTGCAACCATCAGTTGAGTTTCCATGAGACAGTGTTACGTAAGCCATTCTCCATTTGAGTTTATATAAATTGCAAGCCACAAAAACACTGTATTGAGTAATGACTGTTTGCTAAATCTCCTTAGGATTCTAGCATGCACTTGCATTCCAGAAAACCGTCTCATGCATTAAAATATTAACGTTTGTGTGCAATGGATGAGGTAAAACCTTTCTCCTTGTACCACTCAGGAAGTAATCTCTCTCCTCCGCTTCCAACACAGACATGGAACCCAGGGAGTCTAGCAGGAGCTGCAAAATGGAACATGGAACGAAACCAATTTGATTTTCATATGGCATGTTGAATATAATTAAAAGGCCAGAAGAACAACAATCAAGCTTCAAACTAGCTTAAACAAATTAAGCACATGTATGCTGCTCCTTACACTCGGGGAAGAGATAAGCCTTGCTAAGTGCTGGACGCTCATAAGGAGCCACCTGCAAGACTAAGCAAGCAAAAATGAGGGAACATCCAATACATGTTCATTGCACAAGGTAATAAGACCATAATCAAACAACTACTATAACAGCCACCGGTAGCAAAACAAATTAAAACATTATGCAAGGAACATAAAGTTGAGTTGTTTTGCTTATCCCTTTTGATTCCGTGTATGTTTAAATGACCAGTCATGTACTAGGTGACCACATTATTGCTATGATTTTCCCATATGCACAGTCTTTGAAGCTACATTCATCTTTCCTATCTGTACAAATGCGCTTCAATTCACTTGGAGTCTCATGTACCATCGAGATTTTAGATTAGGCTCCAAGGCAATCTGCCTTGAACCTAAAATAATACTTGTCATGCCTAAAATCCTCAAGACATGACTACAGCATATATGATACTTTTTTGTTTTGCCTACAAATTGCATAAAATATAGAAATGCAGTAATAACACAAGCTACACGAACTTTCTCAATAGCAAGTAAAGTACATCGGCATAGAGTAATACATCTATATAAAAATTCTGGATATTTACCGCATCCATGGTCTAAAACAGATAAGAAACGTTGTTTTCTACACAGAGAAACGTTCGTAGATAAAATTATAACGTCAACCAGATAATTGAGTATAAAAGGAAATAGATGAATGCCTACCGCCTCTTTGGAAATGATCGCCAGCTCGCCTGGCTTAACCCCCTGTTTGGCAAACTCCCTAGCTGCATATCCCTATTATTTAAAAAATGCTTAATTCAGAAGAAAGAAAACAAAAACTAATTGAGGCAAAAGTAATTACCACGAAAACCTCTATTTTGAATATTTGAGTAAAATATGTATATTCGTAGATAAAGAAAAGACAACGAAGATCCATGGTTTCAGTCTTCCTTTACTTCATTTTCAACAATACTAGAGTAATTAACTAAATCCCTCGTTTTAAAAGTATTTCTCTGCTACAAACCACTGAAACGCATATCGTCGATCATAATTGGGGGAAAAGTGTGCGATACTAACATCTGCGAAGAGCATAAAGTACAAACCGAACAGAGTTCAGCTTAATTATTCAGAATCCAAAACCGCGGGCTCATAAACACTAACGGAAAATAATCAGCGATGCAAAATTAAAATAAAACCGTGGAGTTTGCACCGAGGAAAACGTTTAAAGATGAGGGGGGGGAAAAAAGATAGAATGGAAAAACAGAGGTACGAGAGTCGATGATAAAGAAACTCACGGCTGCGACTCCGCCACCGAGGATCACGTACTTGAAGTTCTTCTCCGCCATTGATGATAATTGGGAAAGATTTTGCTCTGGGTCGTGCGTTGTGCTAGATAAACAAGAGAAAATGTGATGAGGACCATGCGGCGTTAGGTGTGCGATTGGTCAGATAATTATAGGACAACTGGATATTGCTCATTGGTAGTATAAAGGAGGCCGGGGTTTTGGCTTAGAATTAAGCCACGTGGCGAGCCGTTGTGGAACTCTGGGACTGATTATACCCTGCTATTCCTTGTCATCTTGATATCTTGTGCGTTATGAGGGCTGAAACTATAAATACGGTCCTATAACCAGGGCAACGCGCATTGCTCGGATCGTGCGTATGTTGCGTACGAGGAAGATTGATCTATCGAGAGATAGAGTTTTATAGTGAAAAAATTGAAAACGTTTTATAAAGCGAAATAATATAAAAATTGAGTGTGTATTCGGGTGAGTCTACAATCGGTTTATATTTTTATATATAAAAATAAAATATAATTTAATAATTTAATAATTTATAATAAAATATTATTTTTAAAATAATTACCACTTCATAAACACAATAGTTCAAAATTCTATTTTTTATTTTAATTATTGTTAATAATAACTTATTTTTATGAGTAGAATGTAACGTCAGAGAAATATGAAATAATATAAACGTTGAAATAATATTTTTGAGTGAAGTCTTGAATCGATTTATTTATTTACATATAAGAAAAAAATGAAATTTAAAAATTATAACAATTTATAATGAAACATGACTTTAAAAAAAATTATCGTTTAATAAATATTATATTTTAATATTGAATTTTTTATTCTAATTATTACTAATAATAGCTTATTTTTATAAATATAATGCAACGTAAAAATCATGACTCTATTTTTATATATAGGAATAGATGTATTGTTTCCAATAATATAAAAATAAAGTCGGTTTTATTTTCTATACTATATTTCGGCTAAAATAAGAATCGGTCAATGCGAAACTAGTATTGTATTACGTGTCCAGATAATAATGGTCTTTGAATTTTATTGGAGAACTTCTGACGTCATCGATGATGATTAAGGATCGTCATCAATATTCCTTTCACACTTTTTTTTTTTTTTTTCTCTAAGGAATCAACCTTTATTAAAATAAAAAATATACATGTTAGAATGGGTGAGGTTTCTCACTTTTTTTTTTTTTTTTTTCTAAGGAATCAACCTTTATTAAAATAAAAAATATACATGTTAGAATGGGTGAGGTTTCTCAACAGTATACTCCAAAACAATAAAATAGTATAAATATGATGAAAAAATAACAAGTTCTGAGATCAATTTATTGGTCTCTACCCAATCCCTATGAAGAGAGAAACGTCTTAAAATACGTTTTGAAGGTAAGTTACTGTTGGAAGCGATGCAAGTGGATGCATTTTAGTTGAAAGTTTTAAAGTATTTGTTGGTGAGGTCCTTAGTTTCTCTCACAAAATTACTGGTTAGGAAAAGTAATAACCTGGATAGACCGGCATGAAGAGAGTAGATTTGCAGTAGAGGAATGGTCAACCAATGCCTTTGAAGTGGCACATGGTCCTGGAATAGAGGTGGTGTTTCACTAATCTATAGGATCAAAGGGTGGGGAATCTGTTGGTGCGGCGGGTGCAGTTAGCGGAGTTATCGAAGTGTAGAGGCGCGTTAAGACCATGCACGTGAATGCCACACACAGACATATTGGGCGCGGTTTCACGTTGTTCCAATAGATTGGTAGGAGGGAAACATCGTGGTGGGGCGCATATCGACTATTCATGGCCGGAGTACAGTAGATTTGAGAAAATTCGTGTCGATGGAAAAAAAACATTATCATAAAAAACATATTCACAAATAAGTAATAAAAAGGAAAATAAAATGAAAATGAAAATAGAGATAAAGGTGGAGCCAAGGTTCACACTTTTCTCCGGTGATGACACTTGGAGGGATTGTTTTCTTTCTAGAGAGAAGGTAGAGCTTCTCTATCTAGGAAAAAAAAAAACCAATATTCCTTTCACACCTAGTAGCTCTGATCTCGTGCAAACGATAACATCTTTGACAGGAAGAGAAAAACGCATTGGCACAGTACGTATATAATACATAAAGAACAGTGAAGAAGAGGGGTGGGGGGGATCAGGGCCCAATTAAATCAACCTTTTCGTTGCATTCTGAAGTGGGCTTCGCTCTTCAATTTGGGCTCCTCTAAGATGCCTGTACAGTGTACTCCGTTTTACATGTTCATTTGAACCTACGATTTGTTTGTTTTTTTAGATAAAATGAAATGAGATGAATTGAAATAAAAATTAAATTAAATATTATTATAAAATATTTATTATTATTTTTGTTTTAAAATTTGAAAATATAGAATTATTTATTTTATTTTATATAAAAAATTTAAAAAGTTGTAATAATTATATAAGATAAAATAAAAATGATTGTGAAAATAAACGAGTCCTATACTTATATCCTTCGTTTTTATTGTATTTTTGGACATAAACAGACACAAATCATAATTTTGTATAAGAAATAGATTATTTAATAGGAGATCAGTCCTTCTAAAAAAATTATTTCTTATTATAAGAATTATCTATTTACAACTTATACATTCAACTTAGGCTGCGCTTGGTTTCCAAATTCAGTTGAGTTCAGTCTAATTTTAAATTGAATCTAACATTCAAATACCTAACTCTCAAATTACCAAACTCATCCCAACTCAAAACCTTCTTATATGTAGGATCCACAACTTTTTTTTAACTTAAAACATATTTATACGTGGAACCCACGATCTTTTTCAATTTTTTATAAAAAATATTAAATTCATTTTAACATCTAAACACACTCTAAATTCACTCTAAATAGATTTTATATAACTTCTTTTATTACGTAACTTATTATTATTTATAAAAAATTGAGCTGAACTAAATATTTCAATGCAGCCTTTTAGAGCATCCACATTGGTCTATGCATATGCATATGTAAAGTCATATTTATATAATATAACCCTAAAATCATCTACATTAACTTATGCATATGCATATATATCACTAGTTATGAATAGTTCTTATCCAAATTTAGATAGCAACTATTCACTCTACAAAATATATTTTAATAATTATTTTTTTCTCCTTCTACTTTCTCTCTCACAATCTTTTTATCTTCTTCCTCTTTCAACAACACAATAAATCTTCATCTATACATTTATTTTATTATTATAATATATAATATATTTTTTCATTTTATTATATTTTTAATATAAGAAATAAGAAATCATATTTTTTATTATTATATTTGTATTATTAATATAAAATATATGTAGTGGATGCTAATTATAAAATATATATAAAAAATTTAATTTAAAAAAAAATATTTTGTCTCAATTATACCTAAGTTAATATAGAAATTTTACTTAAATGATAAAATAGATATAAAAAAAATATGATTTTATATATATAAATGTATAGACCAATACTATTATGAACTAGTTGCTATGAGCTAGGCCTGCTGCCACGAATTAAAACAGTGAAAATGGCAGCTCGAGGAGTGAATAGGAATCCAGGAGGTGCGGCCTAACAACGGGTAGCCATCTCCTAAATTTATAGCCCCTGGCTCTATACGGCAGCGACAAAAAAATAACCCGTCACTTTCGACAAATGTGGGGGGGGGGGGGGGGGGGGGGGGGACTAGACATACCATGTGAATCATGAGCATCATGGTTTCGCAGTATTCTACAAATCTTATATAAATATATATATAGATATATTTTAAATATGGACTCTATAAAATAAATAAAAAATTATAGAGTAAAATTGTATATATTTTCTGGTTATAATTTTTTTTATGATGAAATTCATTTTTTTTTTAAATTTACACAATATTTATACATTTAAAACTTATATATATAATTTATCTATTTGAATTATGTCCGTTAGTTTATACCTTCACTTCTCTATTTTTGTATACTTTTTATTTAAAAGAAAAAAGAAATTATGGTTTTGAGTAAAATTGATTTGTATACACTGACGAATTCTATCAGCATCAGTTATATTTGCCAATTTGTTATATTATTAGTGATTTTAAGTGACAATTAGTTAAATAATAATCATTTAAAATACTAGACATAACAAATATGATTGATGGACCAACATGCATGCTTAACACACAATTTGTTTTCATACGAAAAATGATTTATTACTTTTCCGTGTTTGTGTCCACCTAATGGTAAGCAAATTGAGGATTTGTGAAAGAAAAAAGGGAAGGAAATAATTGAGATTTATTTATTTCTCCTCTGAATGTTAAAAAACAATAGCATGTCAAACCATAAGTGTACGTGTTAGAAACGGTGAGTTCTATGAAGCTTCAAAAGCAAATATGTGGAGCCCGTTATTGTCATTTTTTCCCTCTTCTTCTTCATCCTAATCAATCATCTCACAATGTCAAGTATACTTTGAATAATTATAGAACGTAAGATGGAATGTGGGCTCTAAGAACTACCGGAAAGTTCCTAAAAGTCTAGAATGTCATAATTAGATCGTTGCCCCATATATAAGATTCATTTATTTTGTTATGTTAAAATATGACAAAAATAATAATACAAATATATAAAATATATATATTCTAAAGCACTTATGTGACACACGTTCCCATTCGAGAAGCATGCCCATGACATCCAAAGTTGTTCTTGAGGTCCAGGGAGGTTGCCGCAGTAGATGCAACTACGTGCTCACTCAAGAAAGTATCTATATCAAGTTATTGAATGCTATAGTTGAGATGTTCGCCTCGGAGCGATATATGAATGAGGAATCGAAAGAAAATTTAATGGTAGGTTCATAATTTCTCCCTAGGGCAAATTGGAAAGATCTTTGAAGAGACGGTTGACTTAAGCATCAGAAGGGACTCGGCCAAGTATATCTTATAATCTTCTTGTTTTATGATTTTAGATCAAAGCATGATCATCCGATAGAGCGTGAATGCAATTGGTGGTGTGTGAAAGGCGTTCTTAACCAAAATTGTGTGCTGTTTATTCAGGAAGTAGGTTTGGTACAAATGTTTTTGTAATTCATGTGGGATTAAAGATTAACAAATATTAACATTTTTCTTCAAATCAATCTAGATAAATAATCGCATGTGTCGTGCATTGATGTCTTCCCAAAGTTCTAGCTCTAATATAATAGAAGTATTTTATTCATTTATTTATTCTTTCTAAAAACAACTTAATAATTGTAAAGTACGTGGATAGCATCGTTTGTACAAAGTTTTTTGTCCGCGTTCTTTGCTACCAACCATCAAGCACGCCACGAAGAAGGACATGTGCAGCAACTACTGTACCCACCGATTAAAATATAAACCTTTTTATTTTATACCATATTTATCCAAAAGATCTGTATAATTATTAAGATGATCCCAAATCTGGAGAGTAATATAGGTATTACCGTATTAGCTTACCAAAAAACAAGTTCAATCTGTAATCGAAAGGGACGGTCGATGCTTGTCTCGTTCCATGTCCAGTTTTTGGGACGCTCGAAAGGTACGATCGATGTTTGTCTTCCGCTATTTTTTAATTCCCCAAATAACAAAAAAAGCATTTGCTGGAATAATATTAATATAACATCAGTTATTGAGAAAGTAGGAAGCTGAGCTTAGTCTGCATTTCAAATGAATCTGCATTGGATTCTTAGCAATAAAGTCAAATCCTTTGGTTTATAAATAATTTATAAACACGTCTATAAAATAAAATAAAATAAAAATTCGTGAGATGATAATTGGGAAACAAAAAATATGAATTTAAAACCGATTTCCCATGGGCTGCATTCCTTGGGATTTTTTTATAATTTTATTTATTTTCAGTTTGAAAATTTACTCGTATAATTTAATTGGGGTCCAGTGAGGAACATGCAAAGGAAATAAAGCCAAATTGGTCAGAAATTTTTTTTGGTGTTTCCTAAGCTAAGCAGTGCACATCAAGATGCTGCCCTCACTGACAACATTTAGTGAATAATATCTCAGAATACGATTATCACTATGTGGGATCCATGTTAAAATCTATTATCATCATCATAATATATAGGTTGAGGTAAAATTTACCAACATTAAAATCCTTAACTTACCTTAACATTAATTGAGTGCAGCATTAATTGGTTATAATTATATATAGTCGGTTTTTGTTTTTTCAAATAGTGGTTGGTTGGTAAGTGTTCCATTTTGTCTCGTAGGAAGAAGAAAGAGAGAGAGCTGGGGGGATGATTAATGGTGGAGTGTTATAGTCATGTCAGTGATGACAGGTGACCAGTTTTGAATCAAGTAGTCGGTATAAGTTGCAATAACGTGATGTTTCATATATCCTTTCATTATTATTTATTTACTGTTCTGTCGGTCCCTTTTTTTTTTTTTTTTTTCTTTCTATTGTTTTTTCGACAGTAAAAAATATCGGCAACATTTATTTGAACGCATGTTTATGGAAATATTATCAAAGTCCGTCACATTAATTAGTACAAAAATATTATTACGTTAATCTTTTATAATTATAATTAATATTTTAATAAGAAACCATTTTGAAGCTATTTTTCCTTTTAATTTGTTTGATCTAAGCTATTTTTCTTATTTAATTTATAATTATGCCAAATTATCGATGATTTATAAAAAAAACATAAATATTTTATAAATCCGAGATTTTTATCCGTGCAAAATTGTCGACGAAGGCAGATCCATCCACATAGGACACGTATAATTGCAGATATGTTGGGAAATCTAGAATAGCGACAAGCCATTTGCTATTTCTATTTTCTAAGCAATATGCCCTTTGTTCGATATTCTACGTTGGAGGAAATTAAGAAAAAAAAAGAAAAATCTAATTCAATACGTCTTTTATTTTTATTTTATTTTCATTTTATTTTGTTTAAAAGTTTTTCTTCCCTCTTCCTCGATACTCCCCAACAGCTTTATAGGGTGGGCCCTCGTCTTCAAAATAATCAGAGCCGGTATGGAAAGCGAAACAGTGATATTGTACTGTCCCCCCTCTCTCTCTCTCTCTCTCTCTCACATTCCGCCTACCGCTTCAAACCTCCGCACCGTCTTTAGGGTTTCTCATCCTATCTCGGACTCCTTCTTCATTCCTCAGATTTGACGAGTAAAGTTCTGTCTCAATGTGTTCTTGTTCCAGGTGCTGTTCCTCTTTTCGATCTCACCCTTCTTGCACCGTTTTAATTCATTTCATAGCATACGCGTACACACATACATACATATATGTATATGTTTTTGTGTTTGTATTTACTATGTATGTTTACACCCAATTATTTACAAATGAGTATAAACGTCTGTGGGATTTGTTCGAGCCTTCGGGGTTTTGTTGTTGAGGTTTTGGTTCCTGCAAATGTTTTCGGAGTTTTTTTTCTCTTGTTTCTATTTTTTCAATTATGTATGTAGTTTTTATCTCGTTTTGTTGAAGTAAATATTGATTACTTTCCAGAGCGTTTCTTATTTGTGTTTGGTTCGTTGGTTGGTTAAAATGTTACAACAGGCTTTTGCTTCACGTTGTTTTTGATCTATTTATTTGAGAGAATAAATGAATATCAAGTTCCAAATAGTTTCTAACTGCAAATGGGTCTACTTGCTGCTCCTGTTTCTTCTTCTTTTTTCTTTTCATTTTTTGGTATTTATTTCTAAATGATTTGCAATTTTTCGGAGCAAACTTGACTGCTTAAATTTTGAAATCGTGTTGGATCATCGGACTGACTGGAGATTGGTTTTAGAATATTCTTTTTAATTTGTAAAAACCAAATTGCAATTTCGTATAAAACTTGCAAAATACGCAGTTTTGGACATGGCTCGGTTAGTTCAAGTGTCGTAAATCTGGTATGGTGATGACTCTGTAATATTGATGAGAGCTTCCTTTACGTGTCATCTCAATACTCTATTTGCTGTGTGAGCAAACGGGACTATTAGTTAGTTAACGTTTTACTACTCTCGTGGTTGCAAATTGAAACTCATCAATTAGAAATGCTCACTAAATAAATGTTGTTGTCTGTTAGTATCTTACGCCATCAGCAAGTGCACTTTCTGTTGTGGATATAAACAAAGCATACCTCTGACTTTTGTTTTAATTTATCAGATGAACTTGTTTTTTTTATCAAAAAAAAAAAAACAACAAATCCATAGGGATTTTTGGTGACTAATATCATTCGAAAATTGGTTTTCATTTCAGGCTGTGGATGTCACAGTTTGGAGCCAGTGAAACAAGTGGACATAGTAGACCAGCTTTCAAGTTTTATGGAGGAAGAATAGTCTAAACTACATGCGCCGTGCTTTCAGGCATCAGAATTTGTGTGTGAAATGCTTCTCAAGTGACGAATTAATATAAACTTGCAGGACTAAACTTTCACGTTGTTGTTGGGCACTATTTTTGAAAGCTTTAGCAGGGGAATCCAATTATGGGTTCATTTTCTGGTACTTGTGAAATTGTTGAAGCAGGGGAAGAGCTAAATTTTGGTCAACATTCTAGGGAAACTTGTGACAAAGATCAGAAGCTTCGTAAGCTAAAACTTGCATATAAGGATTCTTTGGAAGATGACATTAATCATCTTTTTGAGGCAATTCATCTCAAGGCTTCAACCAAGGGCTTAGGTCTTTCCCAACAAATGGGATTGAACCCTTTAAATAAAAGTGCCTTGAAAAGGCCAATTACAGTTGGTGCGCCACGTTCACCGGGAATGGGGAGTTCAGAACCTGTGACTCTGAAGCAGGCATTAAGGGAACTATGCCTTTCTAAGGCATCGGAAATGGCTGCTATGCGACGTTTATCAAAGTCTACTAGTTCTCCTGGAGTCTCAGAAGCTGGAAGGATAAAAACATTGTACAATGCTGTTGTAGTTGACGGTAGTGGATCTGGCCCATCTGTAGATGAAGCTAAAGGGAGTGGGGTTGAAATATCGCTCATGCCTGAAGAAATCATACTAAATTCTTCTGGGAAGATGCCCAGGCATCTTCAAATGCAAACTATGAAGTCATCAGGCCAAAGTGTTCCGAGTTCTCCTCGAGTTGCTGTTACTACCACACAGAATAATACTGGGAGCATACCAATGCAAAATGAGATTATCTCTTCATCAAGTAACGCTGGGGGTCAAACAACAAAGGTAGAGCTTGGCAAGAAAGAGAAGCATACATATGTGCCTTCTCTATCTACTCCTAGTACTGATGGACAGATTTCAGAGCTGGTTGAAAAAGTACCTGCCTCAACCAAATTGACGAATAAAGTATCGGCACCGAAATCCGTTCGGAAAGGCAGGTTGCAAGCAACACTGTCCTCCTCTAGCTTGCTTGTTGGAAATAGGATGAGCAAGTTATCCAGGAATAACTCCCGCTCAGTCAAACCGATTGTTAGGAACAAGAATTCTGTTAAGAAGAAAATTAAGCAGAACTCAGGTTCCACTGCCTGCACATCCAGTGCATATAAAAGTTTTAATACTGACTTGAATCCTAGTAAAAGTCCACTGGTTTGTGAGAGATGCCAGTGCACATTGAAGAATGCAAATGAAGAGTTCAAACCAGATTCTCTTATGTCTCATTCAATGAATCCTAATGTTGAAGTCAGCCCAAGTAATGGGAATTCTGGAGCAAGTATGCCAGGCATCACTTCAAACAGCTGTAATAAAAGCAAAGCCATTGTTATGAAAGCAAAGAAAAACACAAAATTGAAAGAGAAGGGGGAATTTTCCCAAAGTTCAAAAAGTAGCCAAGGTGAGTATAGTACTAGCACAAGTATCAGCGATGAGAGCAATTTGAGTGGGTCTAGCTGTGGCAACAGACCTCACATGTCAAAGGATGTGAGGTGGGAAGCCATCCGTCATGCACAGATGCAGCATGGAGTTCTGGGTTTGAGACACTTCAATCTTTTAAAGAAGCTTGGTTGTGGTGACATTGGAACTGTATATCTTGCTGAACTGATTGGTACGAATTGCCTATTTGCTATAAAGGTCATGGACAATGAGTTTTTGGCTAGAAGGCAGAAGATGCCAAGGGCCCATACGGAAAGAGAAATATTGAGAATGCTGGATCATCCTTTCCTCCCAACACTATATGCACAATTCACATCAGATAATCTATCATGCTTGGTTATGGAGTATTGTCCAGGCGGAGACCTTCATGTCCTTCGGCAGAAGCAGCTTGGCAGGAGCTTTTCTGAACCAGCTGCGAGGTAGAATACTTGAATAATGGGTTCATTTACATGATCATTTGCACTCTTTTTTTTTTAATTCTCATGCATGACGAACTCTGAATTGAAAATGAGAATATCCAATAAACAATACAAAGACTGGCATATAATTCATTATGCATAAGACTAGTTGATTTGTGCATTTACCATACTTGGCAAGACCACTACTGCTACTTTAAAAATTAAGCAACACCTTTGCTGCTACTCTCAGATACTAAGATGCTCACTGCTACCGAGAGCACCTGCATCCATTTTTGACTCAGAACCTTCTGACCCATCTGAAAATCAATCCATTCTGCCTTCTGTATCTTAACACTGATTGGCTAATACTTTAATTTGTGTTAGATCCCAACTTCTGCTCCTCGTCCTTTTGAAATCAATTCTTGGTGTGCATAGCAGCTCAAAAGAGCTATAGCTTATGCAAATCAATTGAACTCCTGCAGGTGGATTTGTGTCGTCTGAGCCTATATTTCTGAAGTATAGTTGTACCTTTTTTTTTATCATTTAGATTGGTGCTGGAATTTTATCTTTAGGAAACTTACGCTGAATAGAGGCTTTCTTCTTAACTTATTATTCTTGTCTATGTTTGTGCTTTTTTTACAAGTACTTTATTAGCACAAAAGGGAAGCTTTTTCATTTGCCATTGACTTCTAAAACTAATTTGAACATCCTCTGCACTATCAGGTTTTATGTTGCTGAAGTCCTCCTTGCTTTGGAGTACTTGCACATGCTTGGAGTTGTGTACCGTGATTTGAAACCGGAGAACATTCTTGTTCGGGAAGATGGTCACATTATGCTCACAGACTTTGACCTCTCACTCAGATGTACCGTGAGTCCAACACTCGTAAAATCTTCAGCCAGTTCAGATCCTGCAGAGATTTCTGGTCCATGTACAGATTCTAGCTGCGTTGAGCCATTCTGCATCGAGCCATCCTGTCAAGTCCCATGTTTCAGCCCTAGGTTTTTACCTGCTAGTGCAAAAGCAAGGAAATTGAAAGTTGATCTTGCAGCCCAGATCAGATCATTGCCACAGCTTGTGGCTGAGCCTACTGAAGCACGATCGAATTCCTTTGTTGGCACCCACGAATACTTGGCACCCGAGATCATCAAAGGAGAGGGCCATGGAGCCGCAGTTGATTGGTGGACGTTTGGTATCTTTCTTTATGAGCTTTTATATGGCAGAACACCTTTTAAAGGTATTAATAACGAAGAGACGTTAGCCAATGTAGTGTTGCAGAGTCTCAAATTCCCTGACAGCCCACTCGTCAGTTGCCACGCAAGAGATCTCATCAGAGGGCTGTTGGTGAAGGAGCCTGAGAATCGGTTGGGATCCGAGAAAGGGGCTGCTGAGATTAAGCAGCACCCGTTCTTTGAAGGCCTGAGTTGGGCGTTAATACGCTGCACCATTCCCCCAGAGCTACCCGATTTTTGCGACTTTGGATTTCCAAACACTTCTTCCCACGAAACAAAGAACAAATATTTGGAGTGCAAAGCTACAGGAGAGCACCTGGAGTTTGAATTGTTCTAGAGAAAAGCACCTACATTTGGGAAGAGAGACTCTATGGTTAGGTTCGTCCTTGATTCAGATCTATCCTCTTCTGTTGTATCTAATATGTAACTTAAAATGTAAATGTACGGGAGAATACTTTGGTAAATGCTGGTCATTTATGGTATAGAGAGCTGTAGCTGAGGTTTTGATACACGGCTTCATGTAGTTAACAACATGGCCCGAGGTGCAGTGAAAACGCCTTTTCGGTCCAAATTAACCAATAAAAAGACCCATATCTTGTAACACAGAAATCCTATTTAAAAGAGGTGTAATGCACATTCCCTGCTTTGGTTGTAATTCAAGTGTCCTTGCCTAGAGCCATGCAACCTCAGTCTCCGTCGAACACTTCTTCTCGTCACAGAGTAGGTATAAATTTAGGGATAATACTATATGTTAATGCCATATCAACTACTAATGCCATATTAAATTAGATTAGTCACTCTAAGATTTTTTAATAATATTGTGAATTTTTTTAAAATATTTAAGAATATAAAAATATATATATGAAAAGAAAAGGGACTTTACCTTCTGGGTAGAATTCGTCGGGAGTGAAACAACGCTGATAATCGACAAAGACAAGGAAGTCGTTTACACCGACGAAACAAAACAGTGAGCAAACCGAGCTCATCGAGGAATCAAACTGTAAACTATCGTCTGTGATTACAGAACGGAGAAAAATAGTCCATGGCATCGAGCTCAGATGATGACTTCATTATTCTGATATGCTCAAACCCCAACCCGATCGAAGCGGAGACGCCGCATGAAGAGATTCACATCTCCACCACAGATATCCTAAGCTGGGACTTGCCCACAATCCTTAGTTATCCGACAGTGAAAGTTCACGCATGTCGTAATCGGTAATAGGCCAGTCACTTTCTATCCTATGCCCGTCATTTTCCTTTCCATGCTTGGTTCTCGGGAAAGCGAGAGCAAAACGGAGCGGGTTAAATAATATTTTTTCTGTTTGTTTGGAATTCCGGTCTAAGGATATTTTAGTAACTCTCATTGCTGATTTCGCTGTTTGATTCTCTGTACATATTTCAGGCTCATTGAAAAATCTACGTATTTCCAAGGCCTGCTACGCGGGAGCTTTAGGTAACTTGTAACTTTTAGTTTTACCGGTTATTGGCTAAGCCTTTGTTTGGTTGCTGACTGCTGAGAAAATTCAATATAGAATGGAAAACACAGGTTTGAAGCAGCTCATTGTGGCCATTTCCTCAAATTAAGTCTCGAGTTCAGGAGTTTTTGGTTCTCTCGATTATAAAGTAGTATGATTTTAATACTTTTCAAGAAATCGTATTTCTTATCTTGTTTTATGTTCTCTTGGCAGCCAAATGAATCTTGAGGTGCAATGAAATTTTTTCTGTCAACGTAACATAAAGAAAGCCGTCCTCTTTTTCGGTTTTAATGAGTTTACTATTAGATCTTCTGCTTGGTTGAGATTAATATTATTTCCAAATGTGTCTTTTGTCCTGAAACGCTTGAACCGAATATATTTATGCTTACTAGCTGTTTTTTTATTGGTTAAATCTTCTCCAGTGAATCATGTCTTGACAGTACACCAATTCAGTGGAACCTGGAAATATTTGTGCATGTTCTCAAGTGTATATACGGGTGCCCATTACATTTCACTTCAAAAAATTTCGTTCCTCTTTTTGAGGTAAGCAGTTGGCATTTTTTTTTAAATTTTGCTAGTACCCTAATGATGTGCAACATGGATCAGGCAATCTGGAATGTTTTACACCTTTGTTTTAGGAAGTTTAAGCTGGTGAATTACTTATTTCTTTTAAAAGTTAACCTTTGTGCGTAAAGATTTTAATTAAAAAATAGGCGATAGTCATCGCACATCAACAGAACAGTGTAGATAGTAATCTAAAAATCTCCCTTATTTTATTCTTACCAAGTGTGCCAAAAAGAGAGTTTTTTTGTTCGGAGGTATGTTCCCTGTATATTCCAATAAACGAAAAGAAAGCAAAAACCGTGCATATATGATTACCATTTTACATTCTAACTCTTAGTTAGGGGACATGTAAAGCCTGCCTCTGTTGTACCACCTTGGCATAAGCAGATAGTCATGTGCATACTTCTGTTGTGCATATCGTAGTGATCATGTTCCAAGCAACTCATTCGGCCAATCCTCTTCCTTGAAGATCTACTTTGATGGCATAGCCATAACTCTCAATGTGCTAGCACCTCATTTCTCTGACTGGAGATTAGTGATAGTAGTACTGACCGAAAAATTGGTAAGAGTGATGTATGGGATTAATAAATGCATCAGTGAGATTCAGTTTCATATTTAACATTTCTCATGCACTTCCATGTATGATTCCTTCAGTGTTACTTGATTTAGTAAGAGAAAACCCTATAAAAGACATTGTAGGCCTTTAGGCTTAGGCTCAATTTGGATTGAAAAACACTCTCAACTCATCTTATCTCATCTCATCTCATCACATCATTACAACTTTCACAAATTCTCACATAAAATACAATAAACAATTTAACTTTTTCAAATCCCAAAACAATAATAATATTAAAAAATAATATTCTAACAATATTTTATTCAACTTTTAACTTTTAACTTACATCTCAACTCACTATCCAAACCTAACCTTAGTGTGATAAAAGTGTGGGCCTGTAAATCGTTTTATTTCTTGGCATTATTGTGTATAATTATCTATTTTCTTAAACATTAAATTGCTCAGAACATCTTCCTTCAGTGTTTTGTTAGCTGACAACTACATTGCCGTGTCCTTACAGTTTGAAAAAAAGACACTGGTGTATTACTTTTGCAGTTCAAATTTAATGGTTTAGATACTTGAACCCCTTTCAAAATCATGTGCTAATCTTCCAGGGTGCACTTTATTTTGGGGTGGAGACGCTCATCTCAAAGTGTAGAACTTGGTTTTCTGAAGTATCTTCTCCCAAAGGGTCGGGGTCTTTTCAAATAGAATTGGATGATTTGATTCATATATGGATATTTGGTTTAGAATTTGGTGAGGATTTCTCTGATGTTTATAGTTTATACTGTTAGAATGATAGAACATGCAAAAAATGCTTCTCATAGTTTTAGAGAATGAGAAGTTATCATTGTGGTATTTATAAAAAAAATGTTATCATTGTGGTATCCAGTCTAATAGATGGACTTTAAATGCGTTGCAGCAAATGAGTTTCTTCCAGAATTATGTGCTAGCTATCTTGCAAGGAACTTTGTACGTGCTTAATTTTTATTTAGCTTTTAAGCGCCTCTGTGTACACTCGGATCGTTTCTTAGTCCGAAATTTCTGTGTAATCTGATTCAGTAATTATTTTTTGATAAGTTGATTCAATAATTATTCATTACGTGCTTAATTTTTATTTAGCTTTTAAGCAGCCTCTGTGTACACTCAGATCGTTTCTTAGTCAGAAATTTCTGTGTAATCTGATTCAATAATTCTTCTTCTTCTTCTTAGTCAGAAATTTAAGTTTAGCATATTCATATATTAGATTATTTAAGGATTGTGTTTGATCTTTTCTTATAAACCTTTTTTTAGCATTCATTTTGTTAATAACTGTCTAAAGATCACTGGTTAAAGATCACTAGTTTACTTATCAAAAAAAAGAAAAAAAGATCACTTGTTAAACATTCAGTTTCTAAAACATCGTATTGAGCAACAGAAGTTCTGAACCCAATCAGCCTCTCTGTGTAATACTTTGAGGAAAAAGTCCCTCTAAAAAAACTCCATCTATCTTTTGTTTAGTTCCTATCTTTCATGCAAAGCCCAGAAAAAAGAAGGTTGTTCAACTTGTTCTTTTTTTTAACAATAGTGAGGAAAGAGGCAAGGGGGCTAGAATGACTAGAGGAAATCCAAAAGGGATGTGGGTAGAGTCAAAGAGAATAAAAGAGAAAGGACAAGGTTATTTTGAATTTCATAGGGAATAGGATTTTTGGATAGAGCTGAGGGGTGAATGGAAGAAAAATATCATGTACGGGTAACAAGAAAAATATCTTGTTAGAGTGCCAAAGGCAATCCACGTTACTCAAAGCTGCTAATTTGGGAAGTCTACTTGTTGGTCACTTATACTATAAGCAGTCAGAATAAAGCACATATAATTGATTCTTTGCTTGAATTCCCTTCCTTATTTTGTATGTTTGGCTTTAACGCTTCCAGATTTAGAATGCCAACAAAAGGTTGTGATAGTTTTTAATACTCTGTGCAAGTATTTTTTTTGTTTTGCTTTCTGCTAATGGAAGCAGACGATGTTGTGTTTTCTGGGCAGATGTGGGCCACGACTAGCAAAGTTTTTGGCGACGTTCCATACAATTTGTTATTATCTTGCTTAGATCATCCCTATTTAACCGTTGACAGGTTGGTCAGCTAACCTTAAATATATTGATTCAGTTTTATGCTCTGAGTTGGGAATACTGAAGTTTTATTTCTCTTTAACAGTGAGATGCATCTCTCTGAGCCACTTTTAGTTTGGCTTAACGCTAACTTAAAACAACTGGAAAACTTCAGCAGAACCGGCGAGAATTGTCGTGGCATCTTTAGACATGTAAGCTCTGATGCTTTGTATAGTCTAACTTGAGGATTCAAAATTAGATTTTCTAGCAAAGGTGCACTTTCTTATAGGAGATAAGAACGTGGTTAAAGTGAAAAGGACTGCCCCGTTTAACTCAACTCAACTCAACTTGAATCCTTTTAATTGAGCTATTCTTTATTTGATGTGCCCATAATAAGTGTAGGGCAACAAGATAATCTGTATCCTGATCCTAGATCCTGGAGTTAGTAGTAAAAACTGATTGGATGACACGATGTGATGATCACACATATGTTAAGGAATCGGGAAAGTAAGGATAATTTAGTTAAAAGCAATATATTGAAATCATGAAATGAGAAAATAGATTTCACTGGCATACAATCTGATAGAAAGTTAATTACTTGCTACCGTGTTGATAATTCACCAATTTTCATGATAGATGGATGCAACCTTTCACCACTGCCCTGTATTGGCTATAACCATAATTGGGACATAGTTAAAGCGGCACGTCATCTCGCTCTTCACTATAAGAGCTTTTTTCATCAGTTTTCTTGTAAATTATCTTGGCTTGTTTTGTACATCTGATCGATATGGTTCTAATTTTCCTAAATTATCTTTTAGCAATAGACTTTTCTCTTCAATTATGATATCATAAAGAGGACAGATAAGGATAAATTAATTATTAGTGTATTTCTTGTCTGGCAATTAACGTTTATCTAAAACTTCAATTGATTACGATATTCTTTCTGTGTACTCATTCTTTGCTGTTGTTGGAAAGGTCCGCATTGGCCTTTTGCCATTGTGGTTTGCTGCAGGTATGCACAATTTTCCCAATATTTTTCTTCTAGAATAGGAAAGATATATACTCTTCATAAATTGATTAATGACATAAGTTGACTGGTTTCATATTTCAGGGAAAAGAAGTTCTTGTTATTTCTCTAAGGTATTTGAGGAGAGCATTGACTTAATTTTTAGACTAGTTGATGCTCCACCAATAACTTCCATGAATGTCTTGGAACATGCTGATTTGCACCATCTCAAGATTCGGTTGACAGAATATTCTAAGGTACTCTTTCAACTAACTCTAAAAGGACCCTTGGAACCCATGCAACAACTTTTTGGGATATGTTGACTTTCTTGTAAAACACTCGAAGACTCATTGCTATTTGTCTATTAGCGTATATTTTCTCAACCCAACCAAGAAGTTGTAGTGTGTTCTCTCCATAAACACTTTTCTTAAAATCAGAAATTGAGCAGAATCAATGAAAAAGAATCATTTTATTTTTCTTAACAAACTGATGTAATAAGTAAATATTCATAAGCTTTGCTCGTTGCCACTATGATTTGGATAAGATTTGGATGGGTATAATATGCAGTTTGGTTGATGCCTCTCTGTGCAGAAGCTGAACCTTTCACTCTTTCCACTTCTAGTTTTCTGATATCTGTAATATATGTCATTAAGTTGATGAGCAATGCCATTTTGGCTGGCCTTAATTAGGGTCCAGATGCTCAACTTCCATGTCTCTGACACATTCTTCATGTTTGTATTACTTAATATTTCCTCTTTGTGCAGAAGGTGAACCTTTCAGGTTGTCCACAGATAACATTAGCCACTCTTCTCCTTTCGGTGCTTCCTTCATCATATAGTATGGACCCCACCTTAAGAAAGAGTATTAAACAACTTTTAATTGGCCTTGAGCGTCGAGAGAGAGATCGAAGTCCAATTCCACAGGGTTTGCTGCCAATGTTATCCTTCGAAGCAGTACAGGAGATAGATATTTCCAAGTGCCCAAGGCTACATCTTGAAGCTGCCATTACATGTATAAGCAAGTCATTTCCTTCTCTAAGAATACTGAAAGCAGCTTATCTTTTGAACTTCAAGACAACAGCTTTGCATCAATTGGTGCGCAAGTGCCCTCTACTCCGTGAAGTTGACTTAACCATGGATATTAGTCCTCTTATACCAGCACAAGTGTCGGTTGTATCCTCAAGTCTAGCTATAACATCACCACTATCAAACAAGTACCTCAGTGTTGGCGATGATCCTGCTGATGTTATATCATTAAAAAAGTCTGGATTATCATTGCCAAATATCACAAAGCTCACATTGGAGGGTCGAAGTGATATCTGTGGTGAGATAGTTTCCATTTTGCACCTTGGTTACGTGGTTAGCAGCTGCATGCCAATTCTTTAAAATCTGTATGCTTAGGTTTGATGGGTGGAATTTACGATTTATGAAATCTAGCCTTTTTTAATGCACTTTTGTTAGTGATAAAAAAACATAACACCCAAGTACACGGGGAGTGTTCATCAGACAAACTTGGCAAAATCCAGCTTTGTTCCATAAAGGTATTGTGTTTATCTAGTAGTATGGGGAATTGGTGGGATAGAATACACCACAACATGATAAAAAACTCAGTAATATTTTTAAGCCTGTAAATATCAACTAGTAGATGGATTTTGTACCACCTTGGATGTGTCTGGTGTGAAAGTTCTTGCTAGTGTATGGATGTGCATATTGTACATCGACAACTCTGCGCTAGTTATTATTGTGATGTTATTTGAATGAGCTGGGCCCCAGGGGAACCACTGGCCTCCACTTTATCGGATGTGGTCCCCTGTATATTGTGCTACCCCTTGATGTTCTATTTGTTGCTATTTTTATTTAACGTATTGTTAAAATTATTTTTGTGTACAAAACACTAATTACCATTCCCTTTAACATGTAGATTTGGATCTCCAGTATATTTCAAAATTCTGTTCTTCCTTGCACGAGCTGAACATTCAAGGGTGTATATCAGTGACAGATGTTGGCATATCAAATCTTCTTCGCAAATGTATGAAACTGCATTCAATTGTAGTCTGTGATACTTCTTTTGGGGTAAATTCAGTTCTTTCTCTGTGTTCTGGTGTTACTAATCATGGTAGCTTTCCGGTTGCCCATTTTGGACTGAAGCATAAATCTTTGGCATTTAGTCTTCAAAAACTGCATATGGGTGGCTGCAAGGGTGAGTTTTATTTCTTTCTCGTTACTCTCTCTATTGAACTTTTTTTTTTAAATGAAACTGTTGAACTTTTTTATTGTAAAAGTTTTTCAAAAAATCTTTTTCAAGAGGGTGCATCCTGAACAGTAAGTTAACCATTGGAATTCCTCAAAAAAGATCAGGAAAACTGTGGGGGGGGGGGAGAGAGAGAGAGAGATTCATTGAAACTGAATAATATAATTCCTAGAGAAAACCAAGTTGTGCTCTCCCATGGATTGCTCCTTGCCTTCAAACTCCTATTCCTCTGCAACCAAATTCTCCACATCAAATAGGGCCACTTCTTTCCAAGCAATGATGTTGTTTTCCTTACCAGAATTCCTTTGCGAGTAATCCTGTGTACTTTGATGGTTTTCTTGTATCTTTTTCTTCTTCTAGGTAGGTGTCTCCCTTGGATATATCCTGTGTACTGGATTTGCACCTTTTATGCCTTCAAAACAACTTCTGTTTTATCATGGACTGTGATGTCTTTTCTTGGGGGCATTGATCCTCATTCTATGTGGCCTCTTCAAAATCTTGAGGTGCCTCTTATGTAAAAAAATCACTTCAGGAAAAGCTTAATTAATTATAGATGGGACCTTAGAAACTATAAATGTTTAGATGGTAGGAGTAAACAGTCCAATCAATTGGGATTAGGGCTTTCTAAATTCAGTTAAATTAGTTTCATATTTGGTTTGAAGAAACTAATTTAGGATTTATGATGCTGAAAGATGTACTTGGGACAATATATCTAAATGACTCTGTGTGTGTGTGCGCGCGCGCTCGTATGTATGAACATGTAATTTCTATTTCAGGTGTCGACGAAACATCTTTTCGAGAGCTTCTGTCTCAAACACAAACTCTAACGAGTCTTTGCTTGCGGGACACTCACCTTAATGATGAAATTCTGCATTGTTTCTCAGGTTCTTCCTTGGAGATGCTTGATGTTTCTAATACCATGGTTAGTAATCAGATTTATGGAAACTGGAATTTATTTTCCTTGGAAGATGTATGAAAGTATCATCTCTGTGTCCTTATGTGAAGAAATTACATTATCAATGATCTTAAAATTTTCAAATATTGGTTAGTTTAAATACGAAACTAGCGCTACTTACAGCATGCAGATAATTCTGAGCTATGACTTCAAGTGAGACAATTTATTTTTGATCAATAGCTTCAAGAGGGACAAATTTAGCAGAAGACTCAGTTGATCAGATAGAAGGACTGCATCTTTTTTGGTTTCTTTGTTCTTGCTGTTGCATCCATGGTGGTGATGTACTGATTTCTGAGAAAGCAGTTTTTCCTGACACATGCATATTGTTCTCATAAAATTGCAGGTTTCTGGAGCTGCATTAGCTCAGATAGTCCATGGAAATCCTGGTTTAAAGCACTTGAGAGCGAGGGGTTGCAGAAATATGTTGCAGCAGGAAACTAACACCTCAGAGGGGGAATTTTCTTCCTCATATACGTGTAAAGAACTGTATCTGGAGTTGGGCAAGAAATGCAAATTGGAAGAAGTGGCACTAGGATGGGGATTTTCTTGCTTTTCCGTTGAAGCTCTCCAACCTGCGATAAAGTCATTAAGGTCAATAACTGTGGGTTTAGGCGGATCATTAGGTGAAGATGTGCTGCAACGGCTATCTGTAACTTGTCCTATGCTAGAGTCACTAATTCTTCATTTCCAGGTATTAATGGTTTGAAAAAACTTGAGATTCTTAATCACTTAAAAACTTGAGATTCTTTCACCTTTTTATTTTAACTTTTCAGAAACAGACAAACTTCCCTTGATCTTGCATAAATAGATTATCTGATGACCTATCATGACTGATTCAGATGACCTGCCTTATCAAGTGGCATATTATTTTCATTTCTTGCTAATTGAAACAGACTTAAAATTACAGTTGTTACATAAGGATCTGCTTTCTCTACAGGTTGTATCTGACACTGTCGTAACAAACATGATGACATCCTTGAGAAATTTGCGAGTGTTGGCTTTGTGCTATTGCTTTGGTGATATATCTATGTTAAGCTTCAACTTTTCTACGCCAAATCTGAGGAAACTGAGGCTTGAAAGAGTAACCCCTTGGATGACCAACAATGATTTGATTATTCTGACTCAGACTTGTGCAAACTTAGTTGAGCTTTCATTGCTAGGATGTAAGCTTCTCGGTACAGGTCAGAGATTATTATTCAAGAAGTATATAATTTACACCATTTGATCAATAAAGTTTTGTTTACCTATAAAAAAAAAGTATATAATTTACACCATACAGCATAATTAGCATGCATACTTGTGTCCCCTTGAATCATGATTAAAATTCTAAATATAGTTTTATGATTAACAAGAAGCCAATGAGACCCATCATTACTTGATTCTTTGGACTGCTGCATGGTAGATAGTAGTCCATGACTTTCTTTCCGTAGCTAGAATGTAATTAGATGTTTTCTTTTGTATACTTCATGTGTACATGGGTTATGCCTATTTCATTCATATGAATAAAATTTTCTTATTACTTATCAAAAAAAAGATAATCCCTTTTCTCTATGACTTACCATGATTAGTGTCTCGTTTTAGCAGGTTTCAAATAATGGCCATATTCTTTTTAAGTGCTGGGCAGTAATTAATATGTTATTGTACCTCCTTTTGTTCTTCATCTCAGATTCTCAACAAATCATCGCATATGGATGGCCTGGCTTGACTTCTATCCATCTAGAGGTTCGCCATTGTCTCTTTTCTCATGGATGAATACTGGATCCCCCTTTTTAGTAAGCTGGAATTTGATACAGATTCTACTAGAATGCTTTTAGGGTGCTCCTTCTGAAGGAGGCAAGTGGTGGCTAAAGCTCCAAGAGCACTTTTTGTCTCCTCCATCTTCTTGAGTTGAGTTGACTAAGGGAAAAGAAAAAACACGTAAACAAAAAATAAGGAAGACAAGATAGAAAAGTTGGTCTCTTTAGCCTGAGAGAACCTCAAATAAAGCTCACGCATATGGTGTTAGTGGCTAACTCCTAACAAAGATGCTTATTCTGTTAAAGAAAGATGATCTTTGCCACCCTCCTACCCTTTTTTCTTTACTTATATATACATATATATATATATATATTGATAATTAATAAGAATTTTATTACCAAGAATAGGCACAACCCAAGTACACAGGAAGTACACAAAGGAAATGTTAATTTCGGTCTGAATGCCCTTTCACTAGGGTTTGTGCATCAATATATAGAGTAGAATTTACACAAGTGCCAGATTTCTTGCCATCAATTCTGGCGTGATTTCTGGCGTGTTTCCAGGATTACATGTTTCCATGTTTCCTGGCTTTATGACTATTTACAATATTTAAATCCTAAATCCTATCTAAGTCCTATCTTAGTGACATCCCCCCTCAAATTGATGCTGGGAAATCTAGAAGCATCAATTTGTTAATCAAGAACTGATGTCGATGCCGAGAAAGAGCTTTAGTGAAAATATCAGCAGTTTGAAGTGTGGTGGAAATGTGAGGAAGAGTGATCACATGCTTGTCAAAAGATTCACGGATGGAATGACAATCTACTTCGATGTGTTTCGTTCGCTCATGGAAAACAGGATTAGCAGCAATCTGAATAGCACTGGTATTATCAGCATGAAGAGGAGTGGAATGAAGTTGAGGAAAGCCAAGTTCTCCCAATATCCCACGAAGCCATGTGATCTCAGAGCAAGCAGAAGACATAGCACGATATTCAGACTCAGTGGAGGATTTGGAAACTCTGTCTTGCTTTTTACTCTTCCAAGAAATAAGTGCATTGCCTAAGAACATGCACTACCCAGTAATAGAACGACGAGTATCTGCACATCCAGCCCAATCAGCATCACTATAACCCGTTAACTGTAAGGAAGATTCTTTAGGAAAGAACAACCTGCGTGTAGAGGTTCCCTTTAGATATCGGATAATGCGTCGGACAGCTGCTAAATGAAGATGTCGAGGGGTTTGCATAAATTGACTGACCTGTTGCACAGCATAAGAAATATCAGGGCGAGTAATCGTCAGATAATTCAAACTCCCAACGAGCTGCCGATACAAGGATGGATCTGAAAGAAGCTCGCCTTCTTCCTGATGAAGCTTGAGATTTACTTCTAAGGGAGTAACAACAGAGTTACCCGCTTGGAGGCCAGCCAATAAAATTACCTCCTGCGTGTATCTGTGCTGATGTAACAATGTACCAGTGGAAGTAATCTGCACCTCAAGGCCAAGAAAGTACTGTAGGGGACCTAGGTCTTTCATGTGAAAAGAGGTCTTGAGATGCTTTTGTACTTTCTGAATTAATTTAGTATCGGAGCCAGTGATTACAATGTCATCAACATATACCAGAACCAATACAATTCCTGCAGAAGTCTTGCGAAGAAAAAGAGAGGAATCAAACTGACTCTGAGTAAAATGAAAAGCAAGCAGGGTAGAACGAAATTTATCAAACCATGCACGTGGAGCCTGTTTTAATCCATACAAGGATCGGCGTAGCCGACAAACTTCTGAGGAAGGTGTCACTAACATGCCGGGAGGTGGAAACATATAGATCTCTTCCTTCAGATCCCCATGTAGAAAAGCATTCTTCACATCCATCTGCCGGAGAGACCACTCTTGTGATGCAGCAATTGCCAAGATAGTCCTTACAGTAGTCATTTTGGCAACTGGTGCAAATGTCTCTTCATAATCGATACCATACTCTTGTCGGTTCCCAAGAGCAACTAGACGGGCCTTATATCTGTCCAGTGAGCCATCAGATCGGAACTTGACTGAGTACACCCATTTACAACCAATAGGTTTGACATCAGAGGGACAAGTCACAAGATCCCAAGTGTGATTCTCTTGAAGAGCTTGGATTTCTTCTTGCATAGCCTGCTGCCAACATGCTTGGGTGGCTGCCTGGGTATAAGAGTGAGGAACAAAAACAGTGCCGAGAGTGGCAGTAAGCGAGGTATGAGGAAAACTATACCTATCCGGTGGATGTGGAATCCGCGTGGAACGTCGAGGTATCGGAACCGTAGAATCAGGTGACGGATCAGCGTCTGGAAGGGGTGTGGAAGAAGGGAGACGACTTCGATGATACACCATTCCTGGTTTATATCGCTCAATAGAAGAAGACACATTATCAAATGCGGGTAGACGAGTAATAGGAGGATCAGAAACAACCTGAGACTGAAAGAAATATTGATTTTCAAAGAAAATCACATTCCGGGAAATTCGGAATTTGTTCGCATGAGCATCATAACAAACAAATCCTTTCTGAGTTGGACTATATCCCATAAAAGCACATGTGACTGACTGGGTAGCAAGCTTGTGACGATCAGTAGGTGATAGATGAACAAAACAAATACACCCAAAAGTATGAAAGGATTGATACTCAGGAGATATGCCAAATAATCGAAGATAGGGAGAATCATAATTTAGAGTGGTAGTAGGCAAACGATTGATCAAATAAACAGCAATAGATAAAGCTTCTACCCAAAACTTAGAAGGTACCGATGAATCAATCAGTAAAGTACGAACGACATCTAAAAGATGACGATTCTTACGCTCAGCGACTCCATTTTGTTGAGGGGTATAAGGACAAGAACGTTGAGAAATGATCCCTTTTTGCTGAAGATAAGTTTGAAAGGAATGAGACATGTATTCCCCTCCTGAGTCGGAGCGTAAGGTTTTGATACAAGTACTGAACTGTGTCTCAACAAGGGCAACAAATTTTTGAAAAACAGAGAACACGTCAGCTTTAGAACGGAGAAAATAGATCCAAGTAAATCGACTATAATCATCGATAAAAGTCACAAAATAACGATACTGCCCATGAGAAATAATAGGGCTGACACCCCAAACATCAGTATGCACAATCTCAAAGCAAGTAGAAGCACGACTACCATGCGCAGGAAAAGGTAATGTTTTACTTTTACCAAGACGACAAGTAGCACAATCAAAAGATACAGGAGACGAAAAAGAATCTTTATTGCCCAAAAAATCATGTTTCAAAAGATGAGTTAAGACAACAGAATTAGGATGACCCAATTTCTTATGCCATAATTCATTATTATTGGCAGTAGCCGTACAAGCAAAGAAACCACATTAGGAATAGAAAACTGTAAGGGAAATAGACGTCCCACTTTAGGCCCCTTCGCGATCACCGTCCCCGACACCTGATCCTGCACAAGACAACCATCACTAGAGAAATGAACACCACAGTTATTATCCACCAATTGTCCAACAGAAATCAAATTGGTAGATAATCCAGGAGAGACAAAAACATTGCGAAATGAAGAACCCAAAGTACCAACAGCAGTAATAGGAAGTGTACTGCCGTCAGCAATCTGAATAGTTTGTGTGCCTCCATATTTACGAACACCATGAAGACCCGTTGTACTACCAGTCATATGATTAGAGGCACCCGAATCAACAATCCAAGAAGAAATGGAGTTAGGGTCTGTACCTTGTAGGCCTAAAGCCGTAAAAGCAGACACAATCATCTGTTGGACCATGGCAGGTGTGAGAACAGATGAGTCAGAGCTTACAGTGGGGAGCACAGAAGAAGAGGGCTGAACAGTAGCTTGAAAGGCTTGGGATTGGCGATTTTGAGGCCGCACTCGACAGTCTTTGATGAGATGACCTTCTTTCTTGCAGTAGTTACAAATTTTCTTCGGACAATTGCGAGCAATGTGACCGAACTCCTTGCAATTAAAACACTGCAACTTGCTCCTCCCTCTGCCTTGTGCTGCGTAGGCTACATTCACAGTCTCAGAAAAGATTTTCTCAGAATTCATACCCATCTGAGTGGATAACCGCTGTTCTTCACGCAATAAATCTCCCAAGCAAATATCCAAGGAAGGAACTGGATTACGGTTCAATAAACCGGCTCGAACAGGCTCAAATTCAGGTCGGAGTTTCATTAAAAACTGATCACGTTGACTCTCAGCATGAACGGCTTGAAGAGCCGTGAGAGCCACGATGGGAACTTTAGCGTGGATAATAGCAGAATATTCGCTCCAAATATTAATAAAACCAGAGTAAAATTGCTCAATAGTCAAATTACCTTGAGTGTAATTGCTAATTTCCAACTCCAATTGGAATTTTCGAGCACTGTGGTTTTGGTGATAAATACGATACAGGTAGTCCCACATAGTTTGAGCCGTAGTAAAACACCGAAGGTTGGTGACAAGATGAGGCTCAATCGTGCTCAATAGCCAAGAGATCACCTTAGCATCCTTGACCTCCCATTGGGCCAATTCTTTTTCATCAGTGGGAACTCGGACAGAATTATCAATATGATTTGATAATTCTTTCCCTTTTAAGAATATTTTAAATTGAAATGCCCACGTAGAAAAATTCTTTCCGGTGAATCGAACAATAGTATTATCAAGAGACATAATAATACTTCTTGATGATTTCAACAACAGAAAATAAGAGAAAAGTCCAAATAATTTCAAGCAGCCACAGAACCCAATTAAAAGACTAAAGTCCAATTAAAAACCCAAAGCCCAATTAAAAATGACAAAAGCCCAATTAATCGATACTTGCCACAGATTATAACACAGCCCACGGATTGATTATCACCCCAGACACCCACGGCAAGACCCAGGAGAAACTTCCAGCACCCACGAGCACAAAACCCAGCAGCCACACCAGGAGAAATCACGGCAAGACCCACTATCGACACTGCCGACCACCACAGAAAATTCCGATCACCACGTAGCTTCCCACAGAACCGGCCGACTACCTCACAGCCACCCACGATGTCGCCGACTCCCACAGAGAACGCCGATCGACACACAGCAACCACGGAGAGCTCCCAATGCTGTCAACCACCACAGAAAATGCCGAAGAATCACCAACAATTACCCACAGCCAACGTCGACTGCCACAGATGGTGTCAACAACCACCAAGCCACCCTCAGATAGTGCCGACAGACACCATAGATGGTTCCGAGAATCACCAAAAATTACCGAAAATGTTGAACCCACAACCGAGAACTATCAAAGAAAATCGAGAGACAGAGGAGAAAGAATTCCTTCTGTTGCACGTGAATAATTTAGACCACAGAGATGAATATCAGTGTAAGAGCTCTGATACCATGTTAATTTCGGTCTGAATGCCCTTTCACTAGGGTTTGTGCATCAATATATAGAGTAGAATTTACACAAGTGCCAGATTTCTTGCCATCAATTCTGGCGTGATTTCTGGCGTGTTTCCAGGATTACATGTTTCCATGTTTCCTGGCTTTATGACTATTTACAATATTTAAATCCTAAATCCTATCTAAGTCCTATCTTAGTGACAGGAAATACCTACTACACACTAGAAAGCAGGAAACTACGACATAAACAGATTCAGTACATTATAATCATTGTAAATCCTAGCCCACAAACTCAAAGTAGAAAAGAAAAAGTAACGAAGATCTTCAAAAGAACGCTCTGTCTTCAAAACATCTCCCATTCCTTTCCAACCATAAACACCACATTAAACACAAAGGAATCATTCTCCATCTGGCAGCAGCACATTTCCTTGCCTCAAAATCACGCCAACATGCAAGGAGATCCACAATTTCCTTAGGCATCACCCAATATATACCTGTTCCGACCAATAACCTCATTCCACAAAGACTTTGCCCCCTCACAATGTAAAAAAAGATGATTTACAGATTCACCATCCTTCTTGCACATGACACACCAATCAACTATACACAAACCACGTTTTCTAAGGGGAATATACAGCCAGAATGACAACTAAGCATCTTATAAAAAGAACTGACTGAAAACCTGAAATTTCCAGCATGATCCCACAATAGCCTGTCCTCTCTTCCCTGCATCACTTTTGAGTCATAAATTCTTCCCAGAAAATCTGAAACAACATTCACTTCCCAGTCATTTGCATCTCTAATAAAGTCAACATTTTGAGTTATATTTTTTGATAAGTTATTATTTATATATTATTTTGTTGCTGCACAATCATTTAGCATGCATGTTGGGTTACATTTGCTCTGACTGCTTCAATAGGTGATGTTACTTATGTGTTTATTTTTACTTATCAAAAAAAGAAAAAGCTTTGGTTTGGTTTGTTTTGGGGGTTCTGTCCCTCTTCTTTAAAAAGAAAAATATGCTTTTGTTTGTTTTCAGTATTTTGTAACTGTGAAAGTGTACATGAGATTTCTGTCGCTTCAGTGCTCATTTGTTTGTAATGACACTGCCATTTAGGAATGTGGAAAAGTGACGGAAAATGGGATTTCTTCTCTTCTCGATTGCTCAGCTCTTGAAGATCTCTTGCTGCACCATAATGTAAGTCTTCTGGACACGGATCTGATAAATACAGTTCTGACTAGATAATATACAAAAATGAGGCTGTAATTATTCAAATCTGAGACACTGACAGACTTCATGGGGGTACCACTCGTGTGCATAATTTTAATGTGATAATCCTCATGAGTTGTAGTTGGAGCTTTATGTTTCTAATGTCTGATTGTTGTCAATCTGTTTTTTCTTGCCTCAAGTAGGAGGAAGTAGATAAATAAACATGTGCTGTTTGATTATTTGGATTCTAAATTCTTTCTGTGAACTTACTGACATTTATAACCGACCGATGCTGGTTATTTGCTGGGCTGGACTTAACCAACACTATTCAGGGCCCTGGGATACAGAAGAACTTCATTTTTTATGCTGCTTCGAAGGTAATTATAAACACAGTTCCACGTTCTCTTCTGCTGTTCGTTTTATATCAGAGAAACAAAGTTTAACGGCTAATACCTGATTTTGTTGCATTGTGTCATGGGTACAGTTGCCAATGCTTAGGAAGGTGTCATTGGATTTGTGTGATGCAAGAGAAGGTGACTTTGACATTCCAGATGTAAGTCACAAAATGGTCATCCCTCTTTTTTACTCATTATAATTTGATCAAGTAGAGATTCTGCATATTTAATTGCTCGACTCACCCACCAACGGTACTTGCTCATACACACACACACACACACAGAGGCAAGATTATAGCATTTTAGCTGCCTTTGCTTTGAATGCACAGAACACTTGTAGTAAAGAAGCGTGAGACTATACAAATCATTAATGTATGTGATTATCCCCAGTAACGTGTTTGTTTGATCCTGTCGTGTCTGCCTCAGTACGAAGATAAATGATTGGTGAGTACTTTGAAGATAGCGAGATGCAAGGCCCGGAGATGTAATTTTAGCCTCCCAGCTCATCGAAGACCTGTGCACGAAGAGACGCTAGTACTGATTCGGAACAGCAAGAATCTGTATAGAACAGTTGTGAAGGAAAGACTATAAAAGATGTGACATGTTGTACATTTCTTCCCGTTTACACGAGCAAATGGTGCCAAAAAAAAAAAAACAATATTAATTTCTTTAGTTTTTTTCCTATTTATTGTAATGAAAGTAAAGGGTGTCAGATTTGTGGCTGTAGACTCGGTTAAATCGCAGAAGCAAATGTGCGGGTGAGAAAAAAAAAATTGATAAACTTTGTAACTTTTTATTTAAATATTGATTTATAAATCATTTACAAAGGATCATATCAATCAAAATAGTTAAGATAATAAATATTTAAGGATTTTAAAAGTCGATATTGTATATAATCTTCTCTCCTAAATACGACATCGTTTACAGAGCATTAGCACGCGTACTTCCATTATTACTGCACGATTGTATTAGCTCCTCGATTCTATTTTTCGCTTCATTTTTTCCCTCCCCCTCTTTCCCAAGCCCCCGAGACCCCCCATCCGTGCAGCTCGGCACCACCGCATCGCCGCCATCTTCCGCGCCGCCAGGTATCTCGTTCTCTCTCGCTCTCTGTCTCTCTCCACTTTCCATCTTGTTGGTACTCAGTAAATTAGTGAGTAAATAAGCTACATCAATGTAAATCAATTCCCATCGACATCGATTTTGTTGGTACCCACATGAGCGGCATCAATGGACTGAGTTGGTACCCACGGATTTACTGAGTTGTGGATTTATTTTTTTGGATTGTACTGGAACTTGGGGTTGGTTCTTAAATTGAATGTTTCTAATGTTCTTAAGTTAGAGACCGCGAGAAGACAGACAGACAGACAGACAGACTGCGAGAGTCATTGGTTCGATCGTGTACACTCCTCAACCCTCCTTCGCCCCCTACTCTCCTTCTTCTCTGTATAACTATAGTTATATATTGATTTATTACTGAGTTTTTTCAAATTTCCCGAACCCTAAGTCCATCTAATTCTTGCAGGTTTGCAGCAGTGTCAAGTTTTTGAACTCGAATCTTAACTTTTCTTTCTTGACAAAAACTCGGACAGGCATGTTAAATCTTTGGTAGTACATGTTTATTTATTATTTTTTTAACTTTTAATGGACTGTACTTCTGGGATTCTGAAGGTTTAAGCTCATTGTTGTCTCTTCGTAATTTTTTAGTAAGATTGAAAGTAGGGTTTTCTGGGTAAAGGTGGTAAGGGATTCATATTTCACGCACTGAGAATGGGAAAATTAGGTGGTTATATTTATTTTTGGTTGAAGATTATTTATTTAATAGGAATTTCTTTTCTTTTTAACATTGGGACTATTTTTTATTTTTTGGTTGAACGTTTTTCAACCTTAGTAGTAATTTATTTTGTGTGTATTGACACAACTATCGAGATAAGTCCTTTCAGTTAGATGGATTTGGCAAGTTTGGAGAGTGAGATGAGATAAGAATTTTATGAATAGTAGTAAGATAGTTTGTGAATAGTAGTGAGATAGTTTGAGTTATGTTTTATGGGGTTTTGGAAAATGAGTGAGAAAAAGTTGAATAAAAAATATTATAAAGTTAAATATTGTTAGAATATAGTTTTTAATATTGTTTTTGTCTGGGGATTTGAAAAAGTTGAATTTTTTTTTACTTTTTGTTTGAAAGTTTGGGAAAGTTGTAATGATTAGTTTAAAATTTTTGTAACGATTAGTGTGAAAGTATTTGTATTTAAGTGATGTTTGGAAAGGAGATGAGATGAGAATTTTGGGATGGAAACTTTTTCCAAACTAGCCTTTAGAGTTTCACATTTCTCTTTTGTGTAGAAGCAAAAAGGTTCGGGATTAGCCTTATTATGCGACTCTGAATAGGGGACAAGTACACGTTTCACAATATATCCTACTTTGAGACAAGGGGACCCGCAATCTCTTTTCCTTTTTGTAATTGTAATGGAGGCATTGAGTCGTATGGAGGCTGCTGTAAGGGGGGGATTTCTTGCTGGTTTTTCAGTGGGCAGCAATAGTAATACCAGTTCCATTTCTCACTTCCTATTTGCAGATGATACGCACATTTTTTGTGATGCTGTCAGTGGCCAGATTCAAGCTCTAGGGCAGTTTTTTTGTGTTTTGAAGCTGTTTCGGGACTCAAGGTGAATTTGGAGAAGTCGGAGTTGGTTCCAGTGGGGGAGGTGAGTAATATAGCCTCTTTAGCAAAGTTACTAGGTTGTAAAGTTGCCTCTCTTCCTATGAAATACCTTGGACTCCCCTTGGGGGCATCTTTCAAAGCAAAGAGTATTTGGGATGGAGTGCTAGAGAAGGTTGAGCAAAGAATATCGGGTTGGAAGCGGTTATATCTATCGAAAGGGGGGAGATTAACCCTCATCAAAAGCAACCTCTCCAACGTTCCTACTTACTATCTTTCTCTCTTTCCATTACCGATGGGTGTGGCAAACCAGATAGAAAAGCTGTTTAGAGCTTTCTTGTGGGGTGGCATGGGGGAGGAATCCAAATTTCACCTTGTTAGTTGGTAAAGGGTGAGCTGTCCAATTGCGAATGGGGGTTAGGGGTGCGAAATTTGTGTGTTTTTAACAATGCACTATTAGGGAAGTGGTTGTGGAGGTACCAGATTGAAGGGAACTCACTGTGGAGAGAGGTTATTGATCATAAGTATGGTTGTGCGTGGGGGGGATAGTGCTCTAAAGCAGGTAGGGGGTCTTATGGAGTAAGCCTATGGAAATTCATAAGGAAGGGGTGGAACACCTTTGAAAAACATCTCAAGCTTTAGGTGATGGAGCACAAACCTGCTTTTGGTTTGATGTATGGAGTAGGGAGAGTCCTCTTTGCACGCCTCTCCCAATTGTTTTTAACTTGGCTGTAAATCAGCAAGCTCCAGTTTCAGAAGTACTATGTCGTGCTAATGGGACGGTCACTTGGAATGTCACTTTTACAAGAAATGCTCAGGACTGGGAACTTGAAGAGCTGGCAGATTTTTACAGTTACCTGTATTCAGCAAAGCTAGGGGCCAATGGGGGTGATCGTATGTTGTGGACTCACATGAGGAGAAAAAAGTTTACTGTTAAATCTTTTTACAAGGTCTTGACAGTCCTACAGCCCACTTTCTTTCCATGGAAGAGTATATGGAAGGTATTAGTTCCATCTAAAGTTGATTTTTTACATGGACAGCTGCACATGGGAAGATTTTGACGGTTGATAATCTAAGAAAGCGAGGTATGATGGTCATGGAGTGGTGCTACATGTGTAAAAGGAGTGGGGAATCGGTAGATCACTTGCTTTTATATTGTGAGGTGGTTGGGGAGTTATGGGCCCGTATCCTTAGTAGAGCCGGGCTGAGTTGGGCTATGCCCAAGAGTGTGGTGGATCTATTAGCATGCTGGAATAGGTCGCACAGTAGCGTCCAACTAGCAGCCGTGTGGCGGATGATTCCTTTGTGCTTAGTGTGGTGTTTATGGTCGGAAAGGAATGACAGGTGCTTTAACAACAAGGAGCGTGCAGCGGGGGAAATCTTGAACTTTTTTGTATTCTCTCTTTTCCGGTGGTTTTTTGCTATTGTATTGAAGGGAGGGAATGTTCATGAGTTTTTATCTTCTTTCTAGCCTACTAGGATGTAATTAGGTGTCTCACTTTATATACTTCCTGTGTACTTGGGCTTTGCCTAGTTTCATTCACATCTATAAAGATTATTACTTATCAAAAAAAATATATATATCCTACTTTGTACAACTTCGTCCACAAAGATGACAGTTATTATTTAGGATTTGATGGTGATGGGATTTGCAGGTGGGAGTGGTTGTGTGAGGTTAGGTAGTTTAAGTACCACATTTTGAAGGAAACATATTGAAAACCTAATTTAGGTTCAGGGTGTTATGTGTCTCACTTGAATAGAGTTCACTTGAATTTCAGTTTGTATTTCCGTGTTAAATTGGGTATTGGATTATGTACCTCATTTCTATGTCATGCTTTTCTGGTTGCAATTATTTGAGCATGCTCTTGATCATATAGTTCTAATTTTTCTTTCTTATAGACACTCTTGAGGTTTGTTGTTGCACGGTCAGTAGCCTACATTCGAATTTTTCTTTCTTATAGACACTGTGAGGTTCATTGTTGCTTGTCAGTAGCCTTTTTTTTTATAAGTAATAAGATATTTTATTGATAGAGAATAGACATAGCCCAAGTACACTGGAAGTATGCATGTGATTACACCTAGTTAGGAACTAGCAATGGTTACAAGGAAATAGAGTCTACAGGAATGTTGCATTGGTTTTGAGGATTCAAGTGTCAATCTTTTGTGCATACCAAAGGAAATAAGTTGTCATGCTTGCTACGAATAAATGTAGTAATGCCACTCGAGTATATCTATTCTTGGCTGTGTGTTTATGGCAGAAAACTTTTTTGTGTTGAAGATCCTGTGGATGAGATTATGGGAACTTCTGAACTTGGATGAAGCATTAAATATTCAGGCTCAGTTTGGATACACAATACTTTTATCTCATCTCATCTCATCATTACAATTTTTTCAAATTTCCATACAAAAATATACTAAACAATTCAACTTTTTCAAATCCTAAAATAAAAATAATACTAAAAAATATATTCTAACAATATTTTATTCAACTACTATTCAAAACATCTCATCTCAACTATCTATCGAAACCCAACCTCAATGTTTGGTTTGAGTTTGTGGTGGGCATTGAAACATATACTGGTGGTTATGTAGATAAAAAAAACATGTTCTTATCAAATTCATGTTAGATCTGTGTGACATTATTTCTTGTGAGATCATGTTCGAGTGGTAGATATTAAGGAATTAGTGTTAGAGAGAGAGAGAGAGAGAGGGGGGGGGTGTTTGGCCCAGTTTGTATCAATTAATCATATTCCACTCTTTCACAGGTAGAAGAATGCCAAAGGTGAAAACAAACCGTGTTAAATACCCGGAGGGCTGGGAATTAATTGAGCCTACTCTTCGCGAACTGCAAGCAAAGATGAGAGAAGGTTAATGTTTTCCCATCTAGTGCATGAGTTGGCTAGATTTTTTAATTCCCACATAGTTTGCTGAACCGTGTGAAACTAACAATGGTATGTCCTTTATTCGTTGAGCAGCTGAGAATGATCCACATGATGGTAAAAGAAAATGTGAGGCATTATGGCCTATTTTTAAAATAGCACATCAGAAGAGTCGCTATATTTTTGACCTTTACCACCGGAGAAAGGAAATATCCAAGGAATTGTATGAATTCTGTCTGGATCAAGGCTATGCTGACCGCAATATAATTGCAAAATGGAAAAAGGTTTGTCCCAAAAATTCTCTTTTATCATGCTTTAGCACTGTTGATTTATGTCCAGCTTCTTTTACAGGTGTATGTGACTGACATAGTGGCAAATCCAAAACTTGGGACCCATTCTTATGTGCTCAAGTAGTTCATAAGCACTTACTTCTCCTTGTTAAAAGGAGTATAAGCATCGACTTGAGTAGGAAAAAGAACACGCAGGACAGTTAAGATCGCATTATAAGTCCTGATGTTCAGAATTTGGGGTGTATTAAACAAATGTGGTTCATTCAAATTTATCGTGATTTATATGAGTAGTATAGATCTCCTATGGAAAATCAGGAAATGTTGACCATTAAATCAGATATTTTTTGCCTGTTGCTTTACTTATGGAACTAATTCTGATCGATATCCATTGTTAACTTCGGCCTTCTGTTAATTGCAGCCAGGTTATGAACGTCTCTGCTGCTTAAGATGCATTCAACCACGGGATCACAATTTTGCTACCACGTGCGTGTGCCGAGTGCCAAAGCATCTGAGAGAGGAGAAGGTTATCGAGTGTGTCCATTGCGGTTGTAAGGGCTGTGCAAGTGGGGACTAATTTTTCTCAACTTCCAAGAACGACAAGATCCCGGTGCCATGTACTTGTCGGCAATATGTCTAAACTTCATCTTGGTTATCATCCTGAAGCTGGCCCATAGCAAATTGAAATGGTATTAGGATGTCTTTTTTTTTTTTTTGGGGCCACCGTGACAGATTGTTTTGATAATTAAGCAGACATATAACGACAATCTTTGCTATCAACACTGTGCAAGATGTTTCCCACCTATGTTAGATATGTGCTATAATTGTTCTGATACATTACTATGAATCCATCATATCGTGCTATCAGCCATTCGTTAAATTTCTCTTTCATGTACATAAATTATCAATTAGGAAGGGCGAGGTGGCAGCCATGATATTAATTTAACAGCTTTTTGTGCAGAAAGATAGGATTGTTAAAAGTAAAAAAGCCTGTGTTTATTAAGTGGGGCATATTTTAAAAAGATAGACAAAAAATTATTGTTGTTGATGGTTATAGGAGTGTTAAATATCTATCTCATCTTTCGTTTTAAAGTTGCGTTATTTGAAGAAGATATTCGAAGTCCAACCTCAGTGAGTGAGGGTTTTCTTAAAAATAAAACTACGGGATTAACATATTTATTAATACAAAACTTGATATTTTAATTTGAAAATGAAGTTTATTATGTAATTATTCTCTTGTTTTATTCTCGAGAGTCAAACATATATTTGGATGGATTAGGCTCTCTCTGGATGGTGCCAGAGTTTGCCCAGCTTTCCAAATCTCCGCCACAATCAGCTATCTTATTCACGGGCTTTCATTCCGAACGTTTTCTTTGAGCTAAATAGTCAAGACTGGCGTGCACTTGTCTTGTCCTGACACTTCCGTATAATTTAAGCATGCATATTAATAACAATTTCTCAGGATGCCACCCTTCGATCTCTCCCGGTTCTTGCCAGTTGCAATGCCATATACAAAAACAAATCCATGAGTACTGACTCTTCACCTGCTCACTGACAAGAACTTCAATTTCTGAATCGTTCGTTGCAGTTTCTAGATATTCAGCTAAAGTCAGTATTTGGAAGAACTCGGCTAACAAGCTCGGCTTTTTGTTTATCTTAGCGATCTATACGTATGCACATCTATATACAAAATTACCTCTTTATATATCTATTTTATTATTCAAGTAAAATTTTTATATTGATTTATACATATTTGAGACAAAATAATAATATTATTATTAATTTTTTTAAATCAATTTTTTTATATATTATATTAAAAATAAATATAATATATTATAATAATAAAATAAATATGTAGATAAAGATTTGTTGTATGGTTTGTTATATTGTTGAAGGAAAGAGGAGAGGAAAAGATTGTGAGAGAGAGAGAATTAATGATTAAAATATATTTTGTAGAGTGAATAGTTATTATCTAAATTTAGATAAGAATTGTTCATAACTAATTATATATATGCATAAGCCAATATAGATATTTTAGAGTTATATTATATAAATATGACTTTATATATATATGTATAGATCAATATAGATGATCTAAACATACATGAAATTGAACAGAAAATTTCTGAAAGAGCAGCTCAGAAAATAAAATTGGTCCTGACATGGTAGGCCCTATTCCACTTTAAACATCAAGACTTGGGTTCTTTATTTAAAAAAAAAAAAGAGGAAACAAACAGGAATTGTAGACCATAGATTCCACATGTAATATTAACTTTTTCAACAGTAGCAAGTTAATGATTCAAGTACTCAAAGCATTCCCTTCTTACCGTAAAAGGCATTATTGCTTGGTGCCTTGGTCCAAGGGGCTACTTCACACTCATTTAATACTATCTTAGACTAGTAAAATTAATAGCGGTTTTGAGATAATTTTTTTTAAGTGCAGTTTGGATAATAAGATGAGATGATTTTAGATATCTATAATGACGAAATTGACAAGTAAATCTAAATATCTACAATATTTATTAAATATTAAAAAAACTATTAAAACATCAATAAAATATTTTTCAAGGTCATATGACAGATCCCATCTATAAGAAAGTATTCTCACTATCCTTAATAATTGAGGAGCTGAAAGTCACTGTCACGAAGAGTGCAATCCCTCAATGAGCCAATTTCAAGAAGCCTCGAGTCTAGATTAAAAATAAATAAAAATAAAAATGTGTCTAGATGGAGTACTGTTCCAATAAATGAGAACACAAATTCGTACGAAGTTGACCCATCCAATATGTTATCCCTTAAAGTAGTGGTTCTTGCGTGGGATAGGCACCATCGGGGGCTATGGAGTTTATGAATTATGTTCAGTAAACTATATTATATATTAATTAATAAGATCAAACGACAACATATATTGAAAGAAATCGGACCCGTATATTTAATATAAATATATATATATATATCAAGATCCAGTTTTCGATGACCAACCGACAACCGTCGTCACCCTCTTTTGCCTTTTTTTACTTTTAAAAAATAATAATATACACGAGAATCCCTCATATTGAGACAAGTATTATAATCCAAAATTCCAAATTCCTACCTAATTTGACTTCACACAGGAAATAGAATAACCTTTCGGATTTGAATTTCGCGAACCATTTATGTTTGGACTCATGTCCCACTATTAAACAATTTGATGAAGGTGACATATCTTTCTTTTTTCTTTTTTAATTATTATCATTCGAAAATGTCGAGCAACATTCTTGACATGTCTCGATATCAACCGTTCGTCATCACCTTCTGATCATCACCAGAGGAATGGTAGATCCATTCATCCATCCAGAAAGGTATTGGTAGTAATTTTATAATTTATTGTATTATATTAACTTTTGTTAATTTGTGAGTTTATTTATTTTTAGATGTCTTTGACGTTAAAGTATTTCTGATGATATATATTAACTTTAATATTCTTTTGTTTTTATTCAGAGCGACAATGTCTTTCTTGGGTTGGGTTATATATATATATATAGTGTTAGTACTGTTAATTAGCACTATGAAAGACTAAAAGATCATCGTATTTGTTACTTTAATTAGCGGCCAACAACATGATGTACATGTATACGTGAGTCTTCTTGTTATGATTACTTCACCACCTGATAATTTGAGTGCTTTTATAACGCAGGATTTGCTTAATTCCCCCCTGGTATACATGCATGACCACCACCTCAGGCTCAGCTTGTGTTGTTTTGATTCTTGAAAATAACAACTGTACCTATGAGTGTCCGTACATTACATACAACAACAACTCACAGACTTCATCATATTGGTGACAGATCAATTTGATATTATTTCACCCAGAAATATCAAATATCTATATATATATATATATATATATGAAGATTCATGCATGCATTCTTTTCCACACTAGCTTAAACAAACAGACAGACAGCCAAAGACAGAAAATCAACTCATGAGCGGCAGAGATTCTGGCCAACAGAAAAACTATAAACAAACTACCAAGGACATTTTATCATGTGATGTGAGCCGCTACCTACGCATCACCTTAATTATATATCCTATCCTAGCTTAATTTTATTTAATCTTCAGAATTAATTTTATATTCTTAACACTAATACTTACGTGTAGATTAGATTTCTCTTCAATAAATGAATCCAACAAGTGAAATGTTTAGTTAAATGAGTTAGAAAATAAAGTCAATACTTGAACTCAAGACTTCTACTTAATTAATTTGATACTATGTGAAGTTATCAATTATTTCAAGAATTTGAGTTGATGGTAAGAAGTAGATTTAATTATTTATATTATAATATTCTTAGAGTGCTAGTGCCTCATCACCTGGCCTCTAAGGACTTATGAAGATTTATCAGTGAATGCAATATGGCGGGATCAAGAGTTCTTTAAGTTCGGATAATTTGATGACATTAAGAATTGTAAAATTCAGTAATTTATATTATATATTCTTTCTCGCTTAAAAGATTTTGACTTTTGAATTTAGATAAGAACTTTGATAAGAATATCATTTTCTGCATTATATTAAAAATAATGTTATATGTACTTCTAATTTCATTTATATGACTCATTTTATTAATTTTTTAAAAAAATTTAATTTTAATTTTTGTAATTTTCAACGTACCGCATATGGCATGTGAAGAATGAAGTTTTTTTAAAAATATATTTAGCAATTACCTAATAGTAATGAAGAAGGTGGGGGAGGTTGAAAACTTGAAACACCGAACTCGAACTGATGAGCGGCTAACTCGAGCCAGCCGACGCTCGTGCAATGTTGAGGCGGGGCCAGGAGGAGTGGAAATCACGAATATCGTTCCCAACTCAACACGCGAATGCAAATCCTTTTTTACTTTTCTATTCTAGAAAGGCGTCAGAATCAATATTTTGAATATCGTATCGAATATTTTATCGATTAAAATATTAAAATAAAATATTTTAATATTAATATCGTTTTAAGATAGTTAATATATAAATAAATTATATATATAAATACATAGATATATAAATTATAAGTAATCTAGTTTAAATTGAAAATCAAAAAATAAGTTTATAATTTGAAAAAATAAAAATAAATAAATAAATAAATTAAGGCTAAATTATCAGTCGGTACCGGCCGAAATATTGATCGGTACAAGTCGAAATTTCAGCCGAAACGTCTGGTATCGACTGGTACGGAAAATTTTGACCGTACCGGCCGGTACGGTACGAAATTTAAAACAATAATTAGAATGCAACGGGTCATTTTTTTTATTATTATTAAATGAAATTATGTCATATAAATATTTTACTATATATATTATTCAATTGAACATATTTAATGAAGTACATAAAAAATTATCAATTTGTATTAATGAGGTACATATATTAATAAAACGTTCGATGCTATTCATAGAAGATCAAATTTCTTTATCATTTATAAAATTACTGTATATTTATTGAATTTATGAGAAGTGTTTTAAAAAAATATGTACTTCTTACTGTATATTTATTGGATATATGAGAAGTGTTTTAAAAATGTATGTACTTCTTACCTACTAAGGTTAGGTTTGGATATTAAAATAAAATATAAAATTTTCATTTCATCTCATTTTATTATTATATATTTTTTAATTTTTCATACAAAATATAATAAACAATTCAACTTTTTCAAATTATAAAATAATAATCATATTTAAAAATAATATTTTAAACTTTTATCTAAGATTGAAAATTCTCATCTCACTTCCCAAACCTAACTTTAATGGATACTTGTGATTTTTATAAATGGGTAAATGTTGAAACTTTCTCCAACCCAATAGTTTAAAAAGAACTCCATCCTTAAAATGAATATGAGCATACACCAATTTTCTAAATGCACGATAAAATTACTCATAGGATAGGGATAATAAGGCTTAAGAAGTCAAAACAATTAATGTTGGTATAGAAATTCAAATATAAATAAAGATACTGCATGCTATCTTGATTTAATGTTTTAAGGGAGGATTTAAATTTAGAAGTGAGTTGAGACAGTTTATGAATAGTAGAATAAAATGTTATTATAATATTATTATTTAATATTATTATTATTTTAAGATTTAAAAAAATTAAATTATTTATTATATTTTATGTAAAAATTTTAAAAAAATTATAATAATAAAATAAGATAAATTAAGATGAATTAAAGAGAATTTTAAATCAGTTTGACGGATGACCAGCCACGACTAAAGAGGACATGGTGCTGCATGGGAGTAATTGCTGGCAGCTGCGCAAGCCTTGCCCTGCAGAATGCATTTACACACGTAGGATCGGACCAATTACCATTTGATGTCTCTATCATAAGCGGTTTCAATGCCGTTCCGTTGGCACAAGTGTCAACACTCATTCTGGTCCTCTGCACCAAAAATATCTCTGTATTTTCACGGAAAATATATATATAATCCGACTACAAATTCATTGCAATATCATTCAATTATCATGAATCTAAGACGGATAAGAGTTGCATATTCTATTAGCTCCGTGACGTTTATGTAATCGTGTTTGTCAATGATATAGACGCCTTGATCGATTAAAAGACTCGTAAGCTTTTTTACTTTTAATTAATTCGGAAAGTCTTTTTGAATCTTAAAGCTATTCGACCTGTGATAGCGAGCGGTTAGCTTGGTAATTGTAATCAAAATAGATGATTGCTACGGCTTGAATTCACTTAGATTTATTTGATAATCTAAAATATAATACTAACGGATACAAAGATCATAAGGGTCCATTACAAGTCCTTGTGTTTGATTTCTAATATAAATTCTCCTTCCAAACAAGTTAACAAGATCATCTTATCTCATCTGATCATTATAATTTTTTCAAATTCTTACATAAAATAAAATAAACAAATCAATTTTTTAAAAATTTAAAATAAAAATAATATTAAAAAAATATATTCTAACAATATTTTATTTAATTTTTAATTTTTATCTCAACTCATCTCATCTTATATACGAAAACAAACAAGACAGTTAATCTACACTTTGATTATTCAAATTTATATATTGACTCAAACCAATCAATTAAAGTGATTATTTAATGTGATGTATTAATCCCTCACATGAGACTTACATATCAATAAGTTTAGAAACATATTTTATTTATAAGTTTGTTTATTTTCACACTCAATATATAATTATTATGAAAGCGTACATGGCATATTTTTACTCCTTTTTTTTTTTTTTTTACATAATTTTAATAGATCATGTAGTAATAGTGTGTTTGCATATGGACTTATAAAGACTAATATAATACATTTAATATTTATATATAGAAACTAATAAACGTTAGAGATCATTTATGTATAAGAACAATTATTGCTACACAAATTTTTTACAAAATATATATCACACGCTGATTTGGTAAGTATTGACTTGACAAAAACTTAGTAAAAAAATTAACTTAAAAAAATGATTTACACTTCAGCGTATAAAATAATTTATATATAATTAAGATGTTGACAAAATAATTATTTTTCTTTTTCAAGTATAGCCAATTTAGCAAGTGGGTTGAGAAGGATATACTCGGGAAGTCTTTTAAACCCATGAAAAAGGTATAAGGAAAAATGATGTATATACATTCACTTTTTCTACGAATGTGGCGGAATTCGCGTTAGAATGCCACAACAAGATTTCATTTTTCTCCCTTTCCTTGTAAGCATTCGTCATAGTTTTAGCATTACGGTAAATCCGTGTCAAATAACATTTATTTCATATTAAAAAATATATATATAGTGAATCACATTAATAAAATATATATATATATATATATATATATAATATAAAAATGACTAGATATAAAATTTGTTTAAAAAAAAAAAATGTACCATCTTCCCGTGATTTTCTAGAAGTCAGAGACAGATTTCTCGAGAGGAAAGTTATACAGTTGGATTATGTTGTATCCACCATAAAAGTTACAGTGCTTTTGTATCTACAGTATTTAAATATTATATATATATATAAATATAAAATATAGAAATTTGTTATTCATCATTCCACATCATATATTATAATAAAATTTTTTTAATTTTAATTTTATTATTTATTTAATTTTAAATTAATTAATTTTTTCTACTCATCATCCATACATTACGTATTTAATAACAAAAAAAAAATTATGTATAATATATGATGTGTAAAAATAATTAGTAGACTTTTTCAAAAAAAGTAGAAGACTAAAAAAGAAACAAGCATAAATATTAAGAAAAATACATTTCGGTACACATAATCGATACAAATCCTAGTTGATTCTATCATATTTTCCTATAGAGTTTAAGATCAGAGGAAGCTTCGGTGAACAGCTGTCACGCCAACAAAATAGTACCACTCCCGCGCTAATATATTTTTATTTAGGAAAAATAATGATAAAAGTCACTGTTTGTAGTATCTATTTTGCACACACCACGCAGCTTCATCCAGATAATTTATTTCTTAATTAAAAAAAATAAAAAAATGAGAAAAAATCACATAATGAATACAAAATGTACATTTATAATAATGACTTCTCTCTAACATTACTCATTATCCACACTTTTTTTTAATCAGCCACTGTACAAAATCAACTTGATTCGAGTCAGTTGGGATATCTTCGTGTATTAATTTCAGCACCAGCGGCGACCACTGTGAGTCGTACAATTAACTTGCGTTTGCATGAATAGTGTTTCTAGAAACAAGCTATCCTTTTTTTTTTTTTTTTTTTGAAAGAAGCGGATCACCCTTCATTAAAAAAGGACATACAACTCTGACTTGAAAACAAATCAATTACAAACATTTAATAGTTCTCCAGAACACATACGTGTCTGACAGGGTCTAGTCCAGACGACACATCTCTAAAGACTTAAATCTTAGAGAGATACCACCTCTGTACACGACAGAGGTTAAAAAGCCCCCATACCCCGATAAAGCAGGGTAGGGTTCTTCAAACCCCACCATCCGACAGCGCGGAGGGGGGACTTCTTTTTAGATTTTTATTAATATAAAAATCCTTTTAAGCTATCCTTTTAAGCTATCCTTTTAAGCTTTCGAATCTATCTTTTTATTTCCTCAATTAGTGATCATGGAATATTTTTTCATAAACCAACTATATATATATATATATGCGGTTCTCAGTCTCGATCAGCGAGTTATGATATTAATAATGATGTATATATGTGCGGAATAGGAGGCCCGCAAAGCTTGGTTGGAGCTGGAACAGTGGGAGGCTTGCACTGCATGCATACAGACACTCTAGCCATCTTCATTTTGACCCGAAGATGCGTTGATTTTCGCTTCCCTTTCAGATCACCCTCCACTCCTTTCCTTTCTCACCAAAAATTCCACCACCTCCACCCTTTCTCTCTCCCACCATTTTCTCTAAATAAAAGCCACTAATTATAACCAGAAAATGGTTCAGAGCGAGCCAGAGAGAGTTGGTGCATAGCTAGAGCCGGTTTTCCGGGGGAGTTTGTTTAGCAATTAGCACATGAGAGGCCCAGTACAAATTACAAAACAAACAATTCGTTTGCAGGAGTTCAGACAAAACGGATAGAATACAAGAAATACTGCTTTTACTCACTCTTATCCTTACCGTGTAACTCTATTTGGTTATCCAACGTAGCGTAAAGCACTTTAACACAGTAAGCACTCAGCGCGTAATGGCGTCGGCTTTGGCGGGAGACGATCTCGCCCGGTCGACTAGCAGTCGGAGGAGCTATACATCGGCTGGCCGAAAGAGCTGGGCGTCGTCCAGCTTCCGGGAAGTATGGGCCCCGCCGATGGACGTGTTCAGCCGTAGCGGGCGGCAGGAGAGCGAGGAGGAGGAGCTGCGATGGGCTGCCATCGAGCGGCTGCCGACCTACGATCGGCTAAGGAAGGGGATGCTGAGACAGGTCCTCGACAATGGTAGAGTTGTGCAAAATGAGGTGGACGTCGCCAATCTTGGTATCCAGGACAAGAAGCAGTTGATGGAGAGCATACTCAAGGTTGTGGACGACGACAACGAGAAGTTCCTTGGGAGACTCAGGGACAGGACTGACATGTACGGATGTTTTCGTTTGTTGTTGTTTTTCCTTTCTTTCTGTGATTTATGTTTTAATTTGGTTGATTTGGCTTGGATTGGTGGCAGGGTGGGGATTGAGATTCCTAAGATTGAAGTTCGGTATGAGCATTTATCCGTGGAGGGGGACGTGTATGTCGGGAGTCGAGCGCTTCCTACTCTTCTTAATGCTACCTTGAACACGATCGAGGTATAATATATATAATTTATATATTCTTTTGAAAATTGATCCAACCCGACTTTTCTTTTCTTATTTTTGTTTAGATTTGTGTGGTAAAGAAGAAATCTTGTGAGAAATGGAGGGATTACTTCCCTCTGTTAAGCAACAAGAGAATGCTAATTGTGTTATTAGGAACTATAATTGCTAATTGTGTTATTAGGAACTATAATTGCTAATTGTGTTATTAGGAACTATAATTGCTAATTGTGTTATTAGGAGCTATAATTGCTCTCTGTCCTTTCCACCAGTTGTTCTGAGAGAGCCTAATTACTAGAAGAAAGAAATCTTTACTAATTGCGTCATTTATCTGTCGAACATTTTAACTGATCTTTTGCGGATAATTGTCTCTGCTTCTATTTTCACTTTGTAATGGTGAAAGCAGAGTATTCTCGGAGTGGTTCACCTGGCTCCATCCAAGAAAAGAAAAATCCAGATACTTGAGGATGTTAGTGGAATCGTCAAAACATCGAGGTATCTTTTTGAGATGGCAGTTGATTTCAGTTCTTTATTTTGTTTTATTCTTCCAAATTTGATAGGGAAGTGAACACTTGCCAAGGTAATCTTACTGAAAATGGAAATATAGCGGTAAAACTGATCTTGCTTGCTTCGTATCTGGTAAAAGTAGCCTTTCCAAAATGAATTTCATGCCTACATATCCACACCCTTTTTTTGTTGTTGATGAAGACAGAAGTTTGTTGCTCTTATTTTTATTTCTTCAGAATGGCCTCTAACCGATAGGAGAATTTCAGGATGACTCTACATCTGGGTCCTATATATTGCTCTTATTTTTGTTTCTTTAGCATGGCCTCTAGCTGATATGAAAATTTCAGGATGACTCTACTTCTGGGTCCCCCAGGCGCAGGAAAAACAACGTTGTTGCTGGCGCTTGCTGGGAAACTCGATGACGATCTAAGGGTTTGTTTGTTGTCCCTTTCTTTTACTATTTCATGTGTATCTCAGTCCACATAAATCTGTTGCATTAAGGAATAATTTTTGCAGCCTGCTAAGTAACTAAAGCTCTGTACAGGCATCTGGGAGAATCACCTATTGTGGTCATGAATTGAGTGAATTTATTCCTCGAAGAACCTGTGCTTACATTAGTCAACATGATCTTCACTATGGAGAAATGACTGTCAGAGAGACGCTGGATTTCTCAGGACGCTGTCTAGGGGTTGGTACAAGATATGAAATGTTGGCAGAACTCTCAAGAAGAGAGAAAGAAGCGGGAATTAAGCCAGATCCTGAAATTGATGCATTCATGAAGGCCACAGCCATGTCAGGTCAAAAGACTAGTTTGGTAACAGATTATATTATCAAGGTTCGCTCTCTCTTTCATGTTGCTACATCTGTTTTCTGTTTTTGTTCATTTAACAAGCCAATTTAAGATTGCTTACTTCGTAAGAATCTTTAACAGTTACTTGGACTGGATATCTGCGCGGATATTATGGTTGGAGACGAGATGAGGAGAGGTATCTCTGGTGGACAGAAGAAGCGTGTGACAACTGGTACGTTTTCCTTGACAGCATCAAGTTGTTTAAAATGGAACTGGAGTTATTGTTCTTCGACATTAGATGATGTATCCAGTTCACATTCCTTTTGCTTATAGAAGACAAACAGAAGAATTATGGCTCTTCAATCTGATTGTTTTATTATAACTGGGAGCAGGGGAAATGCTGGTCGGACCGGCAAAGGTTCTTCTTATGGATGAGATATCAACGGGGTTAGATAGTTCTACCACTTTCCAGATATGCAAGTTCATGAGGCAAATGGTTCATATTATGGAAGTAACCATGGTCATTTCTCTTCTACAGCCAGCACCAGAGACATTTGATCTTTTTGATGACATTATCCTACTTTCAGAAGGTCAGGTTGTCTACCATGGTCCTAGAGAAAACATCCTTGAGTTCTTCGAGTTCATGGGTTTCAAATGCCCAGAAAGGAAAGGGGTCGCTGACTTCTTGCAAGAAGTAACGTCCAAGAAGGATCAAGAACAATATTGGTTCAAGAAGAACCAACCTTACAGATACATCTCGGTTCCTGAATTTGCACAGGCCTTCAGCTCTTTCCATATTGGCCAACAGCTTGCAGCTGATCTTAGCATTCCTTATGACAGAGCTAGAGCCCACCCAGCTGCATTGGTGACAGAGAAGTATGGTATATCAAACTGGGAACTATTCAAGGCATGCTTTTCAAGGGAGTGGCTGCTAATGAAGCGTAATTCTTTTGTGTACATATTCAAGACTACCCAGATAACAATTATGTCGATAATTGCCTTTACAGTTTTCCTTAGAACAGAAATGCCAGTGGGATCTGTATTGAATGGAGGAAAGTTTTTTGGGGCATTATTTTTCAGCTTGATTAATGTGATGTTCAATGGGATGGCAGAATTGGCAATGACTGTTTTCAGGCTTCCTGTCTTCTATAAACAGAGGGATTTCTTGTTCTATCCTGCTTGGGCTTTTTGCTTACCTATTTGGGTCCTCAGAATCCCTCTATCATTCATAGAATCAGCAATATGGATCATTCTTACATACTACACGATTGGATTTGCACCATCTGCTAGCAGGTAGACAGGTTTCTTATTTCTTCACTATGGCAATTGGTTCCCTACTTACTAGATGTTGGAACTTTATGTTTCAAATGCATGGGTTTAGTCAATGTTTTTTTCACTGACACATTTCTTCCTCTATTACTTCAGATTTTTCCGACAGTTCTTGGCATTCTTTGGCATACATCAGATGGCACTGTCCCTATTTCGGTTCATTGCTGCAGTCGGAAGAACACAAGTTGTTGCAAATACATTGGGTACCTTCACCTTGCTAATGGTTTTTGTGCTTGGAGGGTTCATTGTCGCCAAAAGTAATTCATCTCTTTACAATCTATCTTTCAGTGTATTTTCAAGCATTAATTTATTTTATAACAAATCTTGAATCTTCTTTTCCTTTTGTGCCTGCAGATGACATTGAGCCATGGATGATATGGGGCTATTATATTTCTCCTATGATGTATGGGCAGAATGCCATAGTAATGAATGAATTTCTTGATAAAAGATGGAGTTCGGTAAGATATGTTCACAGTTTAATTGTATTTATTTGTTGATTTAGGAATTGCATCTACAGTTCATATGCAAATGTAAGCTCAAATTAGGCTTTTTCAAATCCATAAGCTATGATGATAGTCATTCAAAACTTTATATGTTGCAGCCCAGTATTAATGGAAATACAGTTGGACAAATCCTGCTCAAGTCCAGAGGCTTCTTTACCGATGAGTACTGGTTTTGGATTTGTATTGGAGCACTTTTTGGATTTTCTCTTCTCTTCAACCTTTTATTTATTGCAGCATTGACTTTCCTTAATCGTAAGTATCACATCCCAATCTACTCAGAGTTCCGTTTATAAAAAAGAAACCTTGCAGTTGATAAACCAGTTTGTGGTAAATAAATTTCAGCTTTGGGTGATTCAAAAGCAGTAATTGTGGATGAGGAAAATGACAAGAAGAATAAGAAGTCATCTTCTGGACAGCATGGAGCGGAAGGTTTAATCCTTTACTTTTCTTCCCCCCCCTTTTTTTTTTTGGTTCCCTTGTTCCACAGCTTCTGCTGGCATTTAGTCAAAATTACCTCATAAAATAACTAATTGGTCTTTCCTTTTCAATTAGAAAGCTACACTTTTAAATGTTATTTTGTAACAAGCAAGGTATTATCTAGAAAAAAGTTTGTACCAGTTTGATATCTCGCCACATCTCTGCACAAAATACAGTTTTTGATGCGTGCAGTAGTAACACCTTTAAGCAAGATAGCTGGTAGCGTTAAATGCATTAACATGATGTTTGAACAAGAACAAATGTGATGTTTTGCAGTTATAGGGGTAACCGACCAGAGCTAAGATCAGGCAAAGAATTTTACAAAAACTCTTTTTTTATTCCTTGAAGTAGAACAATCTTTTAAACTGTGAGAAGTATTCGTACCTGCATCAATGCTTTTTGCCCTTCCCTTAGAAAAGGAAGATAATGTGATACATGTATATTTGAGAAGAAAACCAAAGACACGAAGGTTTAGTTAGTTAACAGGAAATCTATATTTGGCATAAAAAGATGAACTTCCAAGGCACTACAAAATCTTCAGGAGAGAAGCTTACATGCATGTTTCAATGGTTAGAGATTTTGTATACATCCCCTGTACTTTGACTGTGCCTTCTTTTCTTATGAATAAAAATTATTGGTTACCTATAAAAAAAATGGTTTAGAGATTTTATCTTCTTTTATAAGCCTGACCTTTTGTGAAAAAATTACAGGTATCGATCTGCCTGTGAGAAGTTCTTCAGAAATTGTTGATGCTTCAGATAATAGCCAAAGAAGAGGAATGGTTTTACCCTTCCGACCCCTTTCACTTGCATTTAACCACGTGAATTACTACGTGGATATGCCAGCTGTAAGTCACACATTTTTAAGCATGGCATGCTCTGGCATATAAATTCAGGGTTTCATGGACACTGGAAATTCTATTTATCCCCCAAGCACTGCTGTGAATATTTTGTCTTTCATATCAGGAAATGAAGACTCAAGGGGTTGAAGAAAATCGCCTTCAATTGTTACGAGATGTTAGTGGTGCTTTCAGACCGGGGGTACTGACAGCGCTTGTGGGTGTCAGTGGTGCAGGGAAGACAACCCTTATGGACGTGTTAGCAGGAAGAAAGACGGGTGGCTACACTGAAGGAACCATTAGCATATCCGGTTATCCTAAAAACCAAACAACATTTGCCAGGGTTTGTGGTTACTGTGAACAGAATGACATTCATTCACCACATGTTACTGTCTACGAATCTCTCCTATATTCTGCTTGGCTCCGTCTGTCTTCGGATGTAAAGACACAAAAACGAAAGGCATGTTGCACTGTCTTTTAGCTAGAATTGATCTCTTTCTAAACTTTTATGCACATTCACTTTCTTCTAATCGCCAGACGCTTGGATTCCTATTGTTTAAGGATCCAAGTTCTGAGTGTATGTTTTTAAATTCTTGTTTTAATTTTCCATTTGTGGTATAGATGTTTGTAGAAGAAGTTATGGAATTGGTTGAGCTTAAACCACTGAGAGACGCGCTAGTTGGCCTTCCAGGGATAGATGGTCTTTCGACAGAACAAAGGAAGAGGCTGACAATAGCTGTGGAGCTGGTTGCTAATCCTTGTATCATCTTCATGGATGAACCGACTTCTGGTCTGGATGCCAGAGCTGCTGCTATCGTTATGCGTACAGTTAGAAATACAGTGGATACTGGAAGAACTGTTGTATGCACTATCCACCAGCCTAGCATAGACATTTTCGAAGCTTTTGATGAGGTACTGCTCCATTTTCTTAACTTCTTGTTAGAGTTTGTTATTTTAAATATTTTTTATGCATCTATGTTACAATCTATTTTAAACCTTGACATTGTGCTTCTTGCAGCTATTGCTAATGAAAAGAGGAGGCCAAGTCATTTATGCCGGACCTCTTGGTCGCCATTCTCACAATCTAATAGAATTCTTTGAGGCGAGTATCTGTTTCATGCATTTTCACCTTAGAATCAAATGGTAGAGTTGATCAGTATGTCTAATGTTCATAATATAAGCTCTGGATTTCCACTTCCACAAATTCCTAACAAATTCTTGAAGAAGTGGCTTTTTTTTTTGGTGTGTGTGTGGGGGGGGGGGGGGGGGGAGGAGAGAGAGAGAGAGATTTGAGCCACTGACCTCCATTCATGAGACATGCTACCAAAACCGATCGTGCTATCTCATAGAGTTAACTAATAATTATTTTGCTAGCCAATGACTAATTTCTATGAACCATGACAGGCTGTACCAGGAGTTCCTAAGATCAAGGATGGCTATAATCCTGCTACATGGATGCTTGAAGTCAGTGCTCCTTCAGTTGAGGGACGACTTGATGTGGATTTTGCAGAGATTTATGCCAACTCCTCACTCTATCGGTAAGTTATAATCATGTTTATTTTTATAATGATTACTTTCTTGCATCCCTGGATTTTAGATTTTTTCTTACTCTGACCTCTCTCTCTTGAGGCACTCTTTCAGGAGGAATCAGGAACTCATAAAAGAGCTCAGTACTCCGGTACCAGGCTCCAATGACCTCTACTTCCCAACCCAATACTCCCAACCTTTCCCTGTTCAGTGCAAAGCTTGCTTTTGGAAACAACATTGGTCTTATTGGAGAAACCCTCAGTACAATGCCATCCGTTTCTTCATGACAATAGTCATTGGTGTATTATTTGGTCTTATCTTCTGGAACAAAGGAGACAAGATGTAAGTCTTTAATTTTTATTTAATCACTTTAGATTTCTATCATGTGAAAGATTGCATGAAATGTAAACTCCAGAGGTTAGAAAGTGATCCATTCAATTAAATGCTAGGAGCACCCCTATTTTATCCTCGTTTTGGTTGGTATTTGTATTTAGTGTTAACTCTAATATTTTTGTTAACAGGACCAAACAACAAGATTTGATGAATCTATTGGGAGCCATGTATGCTGCTGTGCTTTTCCTTGGAGCTACCAATGCTTCTGCAGTGCAGTCAATTGTTGCCATTGAAAGAACAGTTTTCTATCGCGAAAGAGCAGCCGGAATGTATTCCCCACTGCCTTATGCATTTGCTCAGGTAACCTAAATGCAATTCTTCTCTTTTCTAATAGGACCGTAATTCCAAACTGGCTACAGGAAGTATCTGGCAGTCAAGAAAACCTTGATTGAAGTATATAATTTAACTATATTGTACGTATAATGAGACTCTTTTGCACAAGTGCACTTTTAATACTCTACTGAAAAACTGTCCATATTATGCAGGTGGCCGTAGAGACAATTTATGTTGCAATTCAAACTATTGTTTATTCTCTTCTTCTTTACTCCATGATCGGGTTCGAATGGAAGGCAGCCAAATTCTTGTGGTTCTACTACTACATATTCACGTGCTTTGTCTACTTCACATTGTATGGAATGATGATTGTTGCACTGACACCGGGCCATCAAATTGCTGCCATCTGTATGTCATTCTTCCTCAGCTTCTGGAACTTGTTCTCTGGTTTTCTACTTCCCAGGACGGTATGCTTTTCAAACCCAGTATATGTATATATGTTGCATCCTGCACTCTCATTTTAAGAAACTTTTGAGTCTCTCTTTTCATACAAAACTCACAGTTACCTACACATTGCAGCAAATCCCAATTTGGTGGAGGTGGTACTACTGGGCTTCTCCGGTGGCTTGGACGCTATATGGCCTGGTGACCTCTCAAGTGGGTGACAAAGACACTGTCCTTGAGATTCCTGGATCCCAAAGCATGCCATTGAAGACATTCCTTAAAGTGGAGTTGGGTTTTGATTATGACTTCCTTCCAGCCGTTGCCGTGGCCCATCTTGGCTGGGTTCTCCTCTTCTTCTTTGTGTTTGCCTATGGCATCAAATTCCTCAACTTCCAAAGAAGATAACCAGCTTCAGTTCACACGTACTAGTCTCAGAATTGCCTAGACAAATAGTAAACCAATTGTACAAGTAGTTATAGACATGGAAACAAAATAGTTACCTTTTTTCTTGGGGGTAAATTTTTTTCATAACGTGTATTTTCATTTTTTTTCGTCATGATTATCCATAGGCAAACAAAATGTTTGATATCAATGTAAATGTAATAAAATGACATATATGTTCGTGAATGGCCTTTTCAACATTTTTTTTCTTTCCCTTTCAAGTTTTTCCCCAACTCAGCATAATTGCACGAGAAGCTGGCAGTTTGCTAGGAAACACATTCTCATTTCGGCCTGCCCAACACTATTTGACATAAGCCAAGCATGATAGATTGGGCCTGATGCTACTCTCTTTCTTGTGTTTATGAGGCCCGGGACGGTTTTAGTTTGTTGACCTGCACCACAGGTATCATAAAATTAATTAAGAACCATTTTATTCATAAGTTGGTGTGTAGAACACATTATTTATATCATTTATATGAAATAATTTAATTTATAAAATTTAAATTTATAATTTTTTTTTATAAATTAAATCCTTCTATATCAACATTTTTCAGTATATGTATTATGTATTTCACACCAACTTGTGAATATAGTTTTTCATTAATAACAAAGTTTATTGTTTTATGCCGTCAACCATGTTGAGATATTTTGGAAACCATAGGTCTAGTTGTAATGCCTCGGCCCCAGATGGATTTCCAAAATAACAAGTGACTGAGCAAAACAAAACTATTGAATAAAATTCTCCAATAACTGATGTACCTTCTTTGTACTTAATTCACTGTGATCACATAGCCTTATACATACTTTCTACTCTTGATCCTCAGTTGAAATAACTAAAACATCTGAAAATATTGTGAAGATAAATGGTGAGTTATTAACAACTCAGTAAGAAAAGAACATATACTAGTATGTAAACATGAACCTTTTACAGAGTTCATAATGTAGAACAAAATATTTTAGTTTCAGAATGCAGATCCAAGCACATGTTATCAGAATACCAAAGCGACAGTTCAAAATGTTCATATTAAAAAAATGTCATTTGGTATAACATGACTGAACATCATCATCTTATCATATCATATCATATCAGAGTATCATATCATAATAGAGACCATGTTTACCCCTGTGGTAGGGTTGTGCATTATGTGGAAAGCTAACTAAAACATAAATCATCATGATACCAAGACAATTGCACTCAGAACAAATACCACTATTATATCTCATAGCGAGGTTAAATGTCACTATTGTATCTTGTGGCAGGACCAGATGTCACTATTATGTCTCGTGACAGGGCTAGATGTCACTATTATGTCCAAAAGTCACTATTATCACCCGTGACAGAGTCATAGGCCACTATTATCACCCATGACACGGTCATATATCAAAACAAAACAGAATCAAAATTATCAGATCATGACCTAAAACAGAATCAGAATCAGAATGTCATGCCCAATATTTTTCAAATGCCACATCTTATCAAAATAGAATATTGAATAGATTCATATCATTTCCACATAATCAAAGCATATTCACATGATCAAAATAGATTCAGAGCATATTCATATAATATGCACAAATTTTTAAATTTCATATTCACTTTTTTGTGCAGTTCAGAAACAGAATGCCAAAATATTACTCATGTATACACCAGTCATGTCCGAAAATATTTTTCACTTTTATACAGATTTTATGAGTAATGCAGAACAAATAACTGAGATTTTTTCAAATTTCTTTTCATAACAAAACATGCAGATTTTTCTAAAATCTACTCCAACTCATTTCTTTTATGCAAAATCTAGCATAAGAATCTCATTCACTTGAATTTTTAAATTTTTTTTAAATTTTTCCACAATCGTGCCGAATGAATATTAATCGTCATCTATACGGAATACTAAACGTTACTAAATTTCTAAAAGGACTTGCTAAAACTCCCAATTTACTTAAATTCATACTACGGAGATAGCTTTAATAATTATTTAGTTATCAGAAATCTAATAAATACTATCATCATTAAATGTATATTCTTAACTTATAATAATATAATTCTATTAAATATGGCAAAACAACTTAAATTCATTTCAAAATTAACTTAATCACATTTAAAACTCATATCTCTATAAACTATTGTTGAAATCATAATTTAATACTACTAACATATAATATAGTGAGAAATCATAAATTTCTTAAACAATAGTAGTTCATAAAATATCCTTAATAATACTTATATTAAAAATCATTGTAAACTATTAATCATATATAATTTAAAACCATCAAAGATTTATTTCATATAATAGGCTAAAAGTGTTTAAGATAAAAGATTAAACACTTACAATTTACTACCAAAATCTAATTGTAAAATTAATACTAAGTAATATAATTAAAACCTTTGAATATTTTATGTGAAATCAAGTTTATGGACTAATATATTTATCCGAGTAAAATTATGATAATTTAAAAATACTAAACACAACCCAAATTAAAATAATACATTAGTTTCTTAATACAATAAAATAAAGCCCATTTAGAATCTCTAACACAGTTTCTATAAAGTACAACAAACACAATTTAAACATCAACCTCACATGCAGTCAGCCCATTTAAAATTTTCTAATAGTTTCTGAATTATAATAAAATCAAATTCAAACCGATTTAAAAACAAGCTCATTAACCCCATCCCACAAAACTCAACCTATTATATGGGTGTTTTGGGAAACATCATAAATGGGTATGGGCATTTTGGTAATAAGATTGACCTCATAGATGCCATATTACTAGAGAGATAAATCTCTTTCCATTTAAGAAAAATAGACATGAGAGAGATAGAGAGAGAGAGAGTCGGGCAGCTGCTCATCGAGGAAGTGTTGGACATGGTGGTGGGTCTGGGTGGAGATCGACGGCGATGCAACTAGGGTTGACAACGACGAAGCCCTGAGAGTAAAAAGGTATCGGCGCTATTAAAGAAGAAAATGGTAAGAAGAGGAGAATGGATCAGAGGGAAACTCAGGCTTACCGAGATAGTGTTGTGCGGTAGAGTTGACTGCGAAAATAGAGTACTGAGAAAGAGAAATGTTGTGTGTCAAAGCTAGGTTAAGAAAGTGTAGATTTGAGCTGAGCATCGTCGGCTTGTTCTTGGCTTTGCGGTAGTACAATTTGTGGTGCATGGGGATCCTTTGGTGTAGTGGCTTGATGGTCCGTTAGTGGCTACTTGTTTGTGGTGGTAGTGACAGAGTGGAGATCGTGGGGGTGGAGATTGAGTAGTTCACGATGGTTGCGTGTCTCTCTTTCAGTGGTTCTTCGGCATGATGACAACGATAGTTTCTGTTTTTTGTGGGGAGAAGACATGGGTTGTTGGGTTCGACGATGGTGGTGATGGGTGCGACAGATCTGAGATGGTTGACGGTGGATTTGGTGGTGATCTATGGCTGTGAAGCTTTGGCATCAGCTTTTGGCTATTTTTTGATTTGGTTTCGGCAACGATGATGGTTGTGTTTAAAATCAACTGGATACCGCTAATGAGCGAGTGCTTTCAATCACGGGCAGATATTCCATGAGGTTGTGTGTGGCTTACAGTGGTACAAATGGGAAGAAGGATGTGATGGACAGACATGCTAAGAACGTTGGATTTGGTGAAGGGAGCTTGAATAAGGAGATGAAGACCTTAAAAAAATGAGAGTGGGAAAGGCTGTGAAATGATGAAACTGTCGGTTGAGGAATTAAATAATGATCAGAGTGGAGGGAGGTAGGAACGTGGGTTGTGGGTTTTTCTTCAGCCTTAGTGTTGTCAATGAGTGGATTTGAGTAAGGTTGAGAACATTTGTGAGAGTGAGGAAAATGAGCAAAGTAAGTAACAAGGATGAGAGAAAATGGGCAGAGAAGGTAATAGAAAGGGAAAGTGAATCAAGAAGGAGAGTGATGGGTAGGATAGGGAAAGCTAAGAGTGGAAGGATTTCTTACCAAAATGGTGTTGTATACTTCAACGGCTGGCTTTTCAGTGACTTGGTGTTATACGAGTCAAATGGTAATGAAACTCAAGAGAAACCAAGTGGCATTCAGAGTTCATGAAAATCTAAAGAAGATAAGAAAACATATAAATATATATATATATATATATATATATATATATTCTACAATAGAAGAGGCTATAGCCTCATAAATAGTGGTTTGTATTTTTTTTCCTCCACTTCTCTCTCTCTCTCTACCAAAGTAACCAAAGATCTCATCCTTTATGCCTAGAGGGAGGCTGGAGTTTTTACTCTTCTCTCCCTTTTACTGTCTAGCCAACGTCGGAACTGTCCATAGTTTTTTGTTCTGATTTTTCTGTAGTTTTCCATCCATAACACCAAGATGAGTTGATCTGCTGCCTACCGATCTCCTACGACTGCCACGCGTCTCACCAGTAGACTCTCCAGTCAAAGATTTGTCGGAAGGTGGAAGAAAATTAAACAAAAGAGCGGCACGTATGGCTTACGCGCAACGTGCCAAAGGGAGTATTGTTAGGGACCTTGGTCTAGTCCTTATAAACACTATGTTCTTCTTTTCTTGATTCTCCTTATGATGACCGAAGTGGCTAGCCCTCTTGCTTGACCTTACACATATGATGGCAATGGGGGGTTCCTAAGTTGATGAATGTCTGGTGTTCAGTGATAGATGTGATGATGATGATGATGAGTTCGGGTGATCTAAATGATGAATATGCGTGTTTGATGCAATGTGGAACAGCTTGAAGGTTGCCCTTGATGTTGGGACCACTTGGGTGATGCTTATGGTTGGTATGGTGGAGTTAGGCTAGGGTTTTGGATGATGGCTATGCATGATTTCGAGATTGGGAAGAGTTAACTTAGAGTTGGAGTGTAGGATGAGTTGCTAGGGTTTGGAAGGATGTGGATGAGTGAGGCTAGGACTCCTAGATTGATGGAATCAATTTGGGGATGATAGGAGTTTTAGATAAGGTAAGAAAGATAAAGATGGATGGTATTTGAATGAGTCTAGGATTGTTCCTTGAGTTTAGGAATTGACTAAGGTAAGATGAGATTTGGATATGGCAAAATGATGTAAGTCTTTGGTTGACTTGAGAGATTCTAGGAATGGAGTGATTTTAGGGATAAAGTGATTCTATGGAAGTTCCTAAAATTAAGGGATTCGAGATAGAAGATAGGATTTGAATATAGCAAGAAGATGAGGATTTTTAGTAGGATTTGGAAAGATTGAGGAGTGAGCTAAGATTCCTAAATGGTAGGAATTAGTTTAGGAATGATTGGATTTCGGTTTTGGTTATGGAAGAAGGTCTTTGGTTGACTTGAGTGATCTTAGGGATTGAATGATTTGAAGCATTGGAAGATGTAAGGGATAAGAGATGAAATGGAAATTCCTAAGATCAAGGGATTGGATTTGGAGATGAGTCAAGGATTTCTAAAATGTAGGAATTACTTTGTGGGATGTCAGGGTTTCGGCTAGGCTTAGATGGATGAAGGGTGGCTAGGGTTGGGATTCCTAGAATTTAGGAGATCCTTATGGAAGGCTAGGGTTTTCAACTAAGGCAAGATATGTGTATGGAAAGATGGAGGCATTGGACTTTCGGCTATGGCTAATGTGGATGGAGGAAAGCTAATTTTGGTAATTGGCAGATATGAGAATTATGAGATTGGAAAGATGGAAGCTTAGGAAATTTCGGCTATGGCAATTGGTGGAATGTATAGAAAGTAGATTTGGTCTTAGGTGACAAAGGAAAGATGAAGATTTTTATTTTTGGTGTTTATGGATATTTGGGAAATCAAAGGATATGAAGACTATGGCTTAGGATATGCTTAAAGGGAGGGGGATGACAAGACCTTAACAAAAATCGCCCTAGGACAAGGTCCTAGGCATGCATGGATTGTTGAGATCGGACTACTTTCGAGGTCAATCCTAGCTTTAAAAGACTTCCCTAGGGGTCTAGTGTATGCCCTAAGAAGATTACAGGAATAACAGGGGTCAATTAGAACGTAGCTCACATTTTCCCTCTTGATCGTGCCATGGCCCCACCTTGACAGCCCATTGACATTGCTATTGACATGCCTTGGTAATATAAGGAAGATATGATTTAAATATGGCAAAAAGATAAAAGTCTTTGGTTAACTTTAAGAGATTCTAGGAATGAGTAATTTTAGGGATTGAGTGATTTTAGGGAAGTTCTTAAAATTAAGGGATTGACTAAGGTAATATAAGGAAAGTCTTTTGGTGATTTGAGTGATTCTAGAGATTGAGGGATTCAAGGGATTGGATTTAGAAATGAGTCAAGGATTCCTAAAATGTAGGAATTACCCTATGGGATGTTAGGGTTTCGGCTAGGCTTAGATGGATGAAGGGTGGCTAGGGTTAGGATTCATAAAGTTTAGGAGATCCTTATGGAAGGCTAGGGTTTCCAACTAAGACAAGATATGTGTATGGAAAGATGGAGGCATTGGACTTTCGACTAGGGCTAATGTGGATGGAGGAAGGCTAATTTTGGTAATTGGCAAATATGGGAATTATGGGATTGGAAAGATGGAGGCTTAGGAAATTTTGGCTATGGCAATTGGTGGAATGTATAGAAAGTGGATTTGGTCTTAGATGACAAAGGAAAGATGAAGACTTTATTTTTGACGTTTATGGATATTTGGGAAATCAAAGGATATGAAGAATATGGCTTAAGATATGTTTGATATGCGAGAAAATGCAAGGAAAATATATGAATAAGTAGAAAAGATAAGAACAATGTATTTTTGGATTTTTGAATATATTGAAAAACATAAACAAGAAATTGATAAAATGAATCAACACCTATTCACGAATTGCAAGGTGATGAAACATAAGATCGATAAAAATAAAAATAAGTGATTCAATACCTATTCACGAATTGCAACGTGTTAATCCTCTAATTGGAATTCACGAATTGCACCCAAAAGAGCCCAAGTACAAAAGCACCGAAAGTGATCTTTAAGAATACACCAAACCGTTCTACAAAGGAAATATGTCAAATTGTCCAAAGATGTAAAGTAAGATGCTAAGGGTCCTATTTATAGAGATTACAAAGTGGAAACCCTAATAGGTCCCTTGATAAATAAAATAATTAAATAAATAAGTGATAGTGGCGTGGGGTAGCATGGCCCAAGCATGGGTTGAGCGCTGGCATGGCTGCACGCAAGGCTTGCTAATGACATGGCCTAGCATGGGCTTGGACGTGTGGCTAGCATGGCCTAGGCATGGCCTGGGCACTGGGGCTGCTAGCCTACTGCTGCATAGGCACACTGGCATGCTGCTGTGGTGCGCTGGGCTAGGCACATGGGGCTGCTAGCATGGCTATGCTGGGATGCTAATGCTTCTAATGCATATGCGTTGGGCCACTGCATAATGGGCGTGCACCCGCAGGGCATGTACACGCTGTTATGCACATGGGCTGCTACTGCGCGCTGCTGGCAGGGCTATCACTAGCCTTGCTCAGCGTCTTGGGCGTGCCATGGCATGCCTACGGGGCTATCAAGGGCATGCCATGGCCCTTTGGAGCTATCTTGGGCATGTCATGACAGAGGCCACAAAGTGTTAGTGGAGTTGTCCTGGGCATGTCATGGCAAGGGCCATGGTATGCTTGTGGCATGTATGTGGTGCTAACATGGGAGTGCCATGACAAGGGCCATAGCATGCCACTGATGCTGTTAAGTGCATGCCATGGCAGGGGCCATGGCATGTCTATTATGCTATCATGGGCATGCCTTGGCAGGGGCCACGGCATGCCTGTGGTGCTGTCAGGTGGGTGTCATGGCAGCAGCCATGGCATGTCTGTGGGGCTATCCTAATCGTGCTATGGTAGGGGTCATGGCATGCCTATGGGCGTGCTGATGGGCTGTTGATGCTGCTGGGTAGGTTGATGGGCGATGGGGTTGCCTACTGATCATGCTGATAGGCTACTGGGCATGCTGATGGGCGCTGGGCTGCTGCTGGGCGTGACATGGCATGTCAGCGACAGTGTCAGGGCATGGCCTGTGGGGTTGTCAGGGTATGTCAGCGACAGTGTCCTGACATGGCCCGTGGGGCTGTCAAGGCTTGTCAGTGACAGTGTCAATGCATGTGTCATGGGGTTGTCAACGTCAGTATCGAGGCATGTGCCATGGGGTTGTCAAGGCTTGTCAGCATTAGTGTTGAGGCATGTGCCATGGGGCTGTTAAGGCTTGTCAGCGTCAGTGTTGAGATATGGGCCTTAGGGCTGTCAAGGCATGTTAGCGACAGTGCAAGGGGTTGTCATGGCATGTTAGCTGTAGTTTCAAGGGGTTGTCATGGCATGTCAGCGGCTGTGTCATGGGGCTGTCGTGGCATGTCTGCAGCAATGTCAGGGGCTATCAGGGCTGAGCCATGGCACGGTCAAGAGGGAAAACGTGAGCCACGTTCTAATTGACTCATGTTGTTTCTGTAATCTTCCCATGGCATACACTAGACCCCTAGGGAAGTCCTCTAAAGCTGGGCTTGACCCCGAAAGTGGCCCAATCTCGGCTATCCATGCATGCCTAGGACCTTGTCCTAGGGAGATTTTTGTAGGGGTCTTATCATTCCCCCTCCCTTTAAGCATATCCTTTCCCTCAAGGATCAAACTCGAAAAACTCAAGCCCACATAGTTTTTACTTGCCTCCTTCAAGGCAAAACAATTTTTCCCACCTATACACAATGTTTTGGACATAATGGCCTCACAAGGCTTGACTTCCTTAGCGGCCAAAGCGGTCCAACTTCTTTTCTCCTCCCCCATTTCCTCATTGCCTTTCCAAGGAACTTCGATTTTCAAAGGTTGAGACAACTTGCTCCCCATGTTCTTAGATTGACGCTTCTCCATAGTAAAGTTTCTTTCTAAATTCTCCCCCTTCCTCTTCACCTCTTGGAGCCTTGTGGGTTGCTTCAACTTACTCTTCTTGGCTTGCAACTCATATGGATTCCCCCCACTACTCTTGGAAAAATGCACCTTAGGCCTCTTAGGTCCCCGGTTATAAGCCCGGTTTCCTTTTCTCTCCTCATAGTGGTCTTCCTTGTATCTTCTCCCACGGTAGCTTCCACCTCTCTCTTGATGGTGCCGTCTTCCATCAAAGTGGCCATAAGGCGTCTCATTATTTTTTCTTTTAGACTTCTCAAGTATTGCATTTGTCTCTCTCTGCATGGCTTCAATGGCTCTTCTATTCTCTTCACTATTATGTCAAGTAACTTTTATGGCCATCCTTAACATGGCCACGACAGTGGTGACCTTATTAAGGACATGTCTCAAGGCGTTCCCGATTGGAACATTCGACTTCTAGATTGCCTCCGTGCATGGTACTTCAATTCTTGAATCAAAAGAACTTGCAATTTGGCTTGCAAATTGAAATTTCAGCACAAAACAATCGGACAGCAACTTGGTTCTCTTGGACACTTGCTCAAGGTTTCACAAGTCCAACTTTGCGTCCCCCACTTTTTAGGGTGGTCAACCCCTCTTGCACAAGAATGTCCAACCTTGGATCCCCCACTTTTTGGGTGGTCGATCCCTACAAGTCTCACTATTCCGTCCTTTACTTCAATTCCCAAACTTCAATTTCACAACACAATAACAAAAATAATTTGGAATCCAATAGGGATTCCCCAATCTAGCCGCAAGTGTGAGTTATAGCATCGTTTACCTCAAGGAGAAGTGAGAACTTCTCAAGAACACCAAGCAAGATAGCTCCATACGAAACCTCTCAATGAAAGCACTAATTAATGTTAGAGACCTCGGTTTAGTCCCTAAACACTATGTTGTCCTTGCCTTGGTTCTCCTTGTGATGACCGATTGCCTTAGCCCTCTTGCTTGGTCTTTGATCAATAATGGCAATGATGGGTCCTTAAGTTAATGGAGGTTTGGTGTTTAGTGATGGAATGGTGTATGGTGATGATGAAAAAGGTGATCTAAGTGATGAACTCAAGCACTTGAGTAGTGAGACACGACTAGAATGGAGACTCTTGGAGTTAGTGCCACTTGAGATGAGGTTAGGGTTTCGTGTGCTAGGGCAACTAGGGTTGCCGTGGTTTAGGATAATGGAATTAGGGTTGGCTTGATTTGGGGTTTGGATATGGCTTGGATGGATTGGAAATGAAGAATGAAAGATTCCTAAGTGGTAGGAATCTTTTTAGGAAAGATGGAAATTTCGATTTTGGCAATTATGGTAGGTTCTGATTGACTTGAGTAATTCTATAATGATTCCTAAAATTAAGGAATCTACTATGGCAAGTATGACCAATCACCAAATATGAGAATAATCGGATATGGAAGGGAATTAGGATTCCTAAAGTTAGGAATCCTTATATGGTAAGTAGGACTTTCGGCTAAGATAAATGGAGGATGGAAGAATGTGTTTGTATGGATGTAGCCGAATATGGTAAGTATGGAAAGAACTATGATGGGTGAATGATGTGTTTGTGGAGGTGGAATGGATGCAAGAAAATATGGATGAATAAGACGGAAAATGTATGAATACTCAAGAACTTTGAATGAACACAAAAATAAACAAATCAACTTCGATTCACTAATTGCACAAAATTGAAAAGAAACCTCATATATTAGATAAAATGAATCACATCTATTCACGAATTGCAAGGTGCGATTCTCTCTTTAGGGATTCACGAATTGCACCAAAAAGAGCCAAAGTGCATATGCACCAAAAGTGTGATCTCAATAACAATAGCCGTCCTTTAGGAATATTGTCAAAAAATGTAAAATAAATGACTAAGGGTCCTATTTATAGAGATTATAAAGTAGAAACTCCCAAAAGGTCCATTGAAAAATACTTAAATAAAAATAAATGAAAGCCATAACATAATCTTGCAAGGGCCATGGTGGCCCGTGGCATGCAATGGCCCATGGATGGGCTAGTGTGGTTTATGGCTCATAGCTGGGCTGGTCTGGCTCATGGTTGGTGGGGTACGGCATAGTGTCATGCATGGCCTACTGATGGGCATGGCATGGTGCCATGTATGGGCCTGCTGGTGGGCACGACATGGTGTCGTGCGTTGCTGTTAATGGGCACAGCATGATGCCATGCGTTGGTGCTGCATGGCCTAAGCATGTGGTCTGGGCATCGGCTCCGCATGGTCCAGGCATGTGATTTGGGCGTTGATGCTGTAAGGCACGGGCTAGTGCCGTGCGCTGGATTGCATGCCCACTGGCCTCGCCTGCAAGGCAAGGGTTGGAGCTGTACGCCAGATGGCATGCTTGCTGAGGCATGCCACTAACCTTACTGGGTTGTCGTTGGGGGGTGTCACGGGCATGTCATGGCTAGGGCCATAACATGCCCGCTGGGCGTTGTGGGCTGTCAAGGGCATCTCAAGGCCATGGCATGCTTGCTGGGCACTAGGGGCTGTCAAGGGCATGTCAAGGCTGGTACCATGGCATGCCTGCTAGGCTATCTTGGGTGTGTCGGTGAGGCTATCTTAGCATGTCAGCGATAGTGTCAAGGGCTTGCCTTGGCACATCACTGGGTATGTCAGGGGATTGTTTTGGCATGTTAATGATAGTGTTAAGGGGTTGTCTTGGCATGTCAAAAGCAGTGTCGAGACGCAGCCTGAGGCCACTTTCATAGGGGTTCTGACAAGTATGCCACCGTCACGCGTGGGACCATTGGGATCAACGCATCTGGATCTCCTAGGTTTGACTATTACCTTCTTTTCAAGAGGCACGTGAACCACACGCACCTCCACAGCCAGTGACGGTCTTATGCCGGTGTATCAACTCATCTTCCTGTTGCTACTTCTCCATGTCTCTACTTTTCCTAATCAATGATAAAGATAAAATGGTCGTGAAAGTTTCATTCAGCTAGTCCTTACCAATAAAATATAGTTCATAACATTCCACTGCGACTTTTATTCTTAATTTTATAGTCTAAACATACTATACAAAAATCGCTTCAAGCGACTTTCCCTTAGTGGAAAATAGGTGGGAGCCAAAATTTTTGTTCTAGATCCCTCTTTTTTATTTTTTTTGTGTTGCATTTGTTTGCTTTGGGATGATTGTTGGAGGCTCCTACCCTATTGAATATAGTATCCTGTAACCACTTAATTTATCCATAAAATGTTTGCTTAGAAAAAAAAAATAGTGGTTTGTATTTGAGTTCACACTATCCTCATTTTCATAATTATATTTTTGCCCTCATTTACATAGTCACGTTTTTGTCCTCTAATTCACCATTAAAAATACAATTAAATTGAATATAATAATAATACAAATGAAATATTAATAATTTACAAATAATCTAAATTGAAGATTTTGGTTTATTGAACTTTCGTTGCTTAGGATATTTTTTTATATTTATTCTTAGATTTATAAATAATAGTATTTTTCTTATATAATATTATTTGGAAAATAAACAATAATTATCTGCATATTATATTTCATAATAATTCATAAAATAAATCATAATCATTGGACTAATAATATTTTCATTTTACAAAATTCAATTATGATTTTTAGGTTCCAATTTATGTATCAGTTCATAATTGGTATTTAATCTATTATATTCATTTTGTTTCCTGAAACGATTAAAAATAATATATTTTTAAACTAATATTACTTTCATTTGAAAAAATATTATACTTTTTAAAATTTAAAACTAATAATCTATTTTTATATTTTATCATTCCAATAACAATTTCACGCAACTTTTTGAAATAATTAAAAATAATAATATTTATTATTATTATTTTAAACTAAAGCCTTTAATATTAATAGATGCCAAATCGTCAAACAGTGCACAGCTGAAGTAATTGGTCTTATAACAATTAATATAAGAAAATTATTATCATTATTATTATGTACATGTCTAGTTGGTCTTATAACAAGGGGAGCAATGAATGCACGTCCTATTATGATTTAAATATAATGAGTTATAAACACTTGATTTGCTATTTGTTCAATAACTTCACATTTTATGTTTCCTTCATTATTTTCAAGTATAATAAAATCATTCTTAAAATTTGTTGCACAGATTTATGATTATCGTTATATTTATTATACTTTTTGTTCTAATTGATATGCATCTTCAAATTCATATTTACCATATAAAAAATACAGTAACATTTTCAACAGGTACCACGTGCCTTGCACATATGTTCCTAAACTAGTGTGTATATATATATATATATATATATATATACACATATATTTCACCAAAGATACAAAGCTGGTTCAGTTATAAGAAAATTGCTAGTCCACTTCTTTAAACTTATCATTTGATTATTTTAATTTTGTTTATTTATTTATTTTTACGTAATGATTATGGAGTTGACTGTTAGGAAAGTTATATATATATTTATTATTTTTAATCATTTAGGATATTAAAAAAATATTAAAAAAAGAATTTAAATACACTAACGGCCATAACAGTTGGCGGCCTGTTAGCGGTAATCCTAGTTATAATTGGGAGATGAATCTGCAGTTAAAGATGCTCCCTTGATTTTGATACGGGATGGTATATTCGTTTATGATGGTGCCATTAAAGAGAAGAAGGACCGTAGGTTTTCACGGAACCACCCCCACTTGCATGCGTTCGTCATTCACCATATTCACCTCCTTTAAGTGGAGGCTGGGGGTAATGATATACTTACCTTTTATTTATTATTGTTTTATTATTTAGTTTTTTTTTTTACTTTTTGAATTTGAATTAAAATAAATAAATTTAATAAATCATATAATTTAATTGAAAATAAATTGAATTTTATAAAAATTAAGGTTATTTTACTGTTTGAATCAATTTTTATAAAAATTCAATAGTATGGGTAGCGAGAAGTCAAGTCGAGGGACGCTACTACTGGATTGGAGTGCAGACCTATCTATAGTACTGTTATAGAGGGCACCAAAATACCAACAGAATATCCATAGCCTTTCGTTTCTGATCTGCCACGACGTCAGCGCGCACGTGGCGGGCCAAGATTACCCCATTCGCCAAATGTACGATGCAGAATCCATCTTGGGGTCCCACTTACCCCCATGCAATTCACCAATGCACACGGAGCACTTCTCTCCTCATTGGCCTCATGCGCCATCACTCAATTCTGTGTTTGGTTTCCTTCCTCCACGCTTCCCCTCGGCCTCGTAAACCCAAAAAATAATCTCTCTCTCTCTCTCTCTCTCTCTCTCTCACAGTAGAGAGTCTGGATCCGTCTATCGGTTTTCAAAGCACTTGACGAAATCCCTTCCAAAAAATGGTCTACACAATCTCGGGGATACGGTTGCCTGTCGTTCCCTCAGCGTGCAAGTGGTCGCGATCGACCTCCAATGGCAATCGCAATACAAACCTCTCTCTCTTGCTGAAGGACTCGTTTTCTCGTAATCTCTCTCTCTCTCTCTCTCTCTATCAATTTCTTATTTTCTTTTTCTTTTGAATTCATTCTCTCTTGTTCCGTTTTCCTCAGAGCTTGGTTCTCCATGCTTTTTGTCATTGCGCTCTGGCGTCTTCATTCATTTTCTCAAATGCACAGTGTTTATACTCTTTTTAGTTACCAATGCAATGATCATTGTTTATTTAGTAATGACGTATGCCATGTAAGTACAGGAACTCTAGCTTTTGATTGGAGGATGGGCTTCCACCAGCCAATAGTAGCTGTATGTGCGTGTGTACATGTATTTGTATAAATATCCACGATTTGGTTGTCGATCTCGTCGTTTCATTGCCATGTAAAAGCCGTCAAATATTGACTATAAAATACTTATATTGTGCTTACTTAATTGAATTGAACTGAAGCAAGACGATGGCAAGTCATCACAAATGACATATAACTATAAATTTGGATGTATTAGCCCTTAAAGGTCCCGTTGTATGTTTATGAAAACTTGTTTTGGTGTATTTGTAGAAACTTCTTTCTTGGTAATTAGAATATGCCCTGAACCTCTTGTGACGGAGCTTTAGAATTTGGTAGTTTTTCAAGCGACAAATTGACGCTGCAAAGGAATACGGACCAACGTTCTGGGCGTCAAATAAGTGGGAATAGGTTTTACCTTCAACCTTGGTGCTTACACTAGTGTGAAGCTGTACTCCTGGACATGTTGCCAGAGTAGTAGTCTGAAGGATAATATTGTTAACTGTAGTTATTCCAAGCTCAGATATGTAAATTCCAGGATTCATTTTTAATATATTTTTGGTAATAACATCTTCTTCCGGTTTTGTTTAGTTGAATAGACTTATTGTAATGCTAGGTACAAACTCCAAACAGACAAGTTCCATACAAGCTCTTTGTAAAAAAGTGAGTCCCATTAATAAAGAAGTTTTTTTACATTTTTTAAAAATGGAGTCCACTTTTTTACAAGGTCTTGCATGGGACTTGTACAAATCATTTCTCATTTAAGATACATGAGTGATATTCCAGAGGTACGTTTCTTATGACTGGCTGTGTAGAGCTTCTTCATTGGAGGTTGCCACTAGAGTTGAGTGTATTAACCTTTTGACCAGTAAGACTGACTGATTTGTTTTAACCACTTTAAATTCTGAATGATTAACTTAATGATTTCTTTGGTTTTAAACAAGAATCTCATTTATTTTCAGACAATAACTATATATTTGCAATTATTTCCTCTTATCTTATATTTAAATCTAATATGATGACTTCTGTAGGGAACGTCTTTGCTGGAATGTCTTCACCTGATTCTGACTCCTCATCGGTAATGGTTGCTGCAACTAATAAAATCCTTGTTCCTGGCAGTCAGGGAGATGGCTCTTTATCCTTGACAGACCAGTTGGAAAGCCCTGAAACAGTTCAGGAAGATCCCCAGGTATGGAGTACGTGCACGGATGTAATGCATTGACACTTACCATTATGGTCTCAGAATTTCTGGTGCGTATGGTTTCAAAATCTGATATATACTGTAGGAAGAAATGGCCAACTAGTTTTTGACCTTTTGTTGAAAGGTGATGCCCACTATGAGTACAACTCAATACAATATTATTTGATGATTGTAACGAAGGAAATTGCAAAACACAATGATAAGTGGAATTTTTTCGATTGTTTTACTTATAAAAAAAAACAAAAAAGTGGAATATAGATTAGTTGGACTCTGAATCGTGGACAGATTCTACCCCAAAGGGTAGTATAGTCGAAAATCAGTTGAACATATATTGCTTTATTGCTCTGTTGCTCAAGATGTGGGATTTTGCCTTTTATCATTTGGAGTTCAGTGGATGATACCTTTGAAAGTTATTGATGTGTTTCTTTATTCAGAGGGTGTGTGAGGTAGGTGAATGCTGCTCCTCTATCAGTATAGTTGACTATTTGTAGGGGAGAGGAACAACAGTACCTTTAATTGAGATCATTAAATGAGTGGAGGCATGCTTCAGATCCATCCAGCTTTCTATTTTTTCAGATTTTATAGACCACTTGGGTTTTGCATGTATGAAAAAAGAGGAAACTACTGATTAAAACAAGAGAAGGAAAAAAAAGGACCAGATGGCATAAGGTCTAGTCTCCATATGGGAGAGCCAGGTTCAAACCCCCCACCCCTGTATTAAAAAAATATATAATCTTTTAACTATATAAAAAAAAAAAAGAAGCTAGGGTTTTGCTGCTGTAGAATAAACCAATTTTAAAAGTAGCTATGCATATTCTGATAGTCAGTAAAATATTCAAAGGCTTTCTTCATATTTTAATGGGGGTGGGGAATAAAGACTGATTTAAGGGAGGATTGTGGTTATTATTTTTTATAAATAATAAGTGAAACAAAAGAATAGGTGATAAATCAGGAGGATTTAAAATGCAAGATCTAAATATATATCTCTTGTGGCACCAGTAGTAAGTAACTTTATGGTTTGGGTCTGTGTATAGAGATCGGGTTATGCCATAAAGACAGATGTGTCTCGGTCCCCTCAATGCAACTACCGTAGACATCTTGTGTGAACAAAAAGGAGGTGTACTAATTAGGGTGAATACCTTGTAATCGAATTTTTTTCTTTGTGAGTCTTATTAATTATATTGCTAATGCATCTTTGAAAATTCTCTTCCTGAACAGCCTTGAGTTTCTTGGAAATGGATGTATAGTTGTGATCTGAAACTGATTGCCACACCATTGATGAATAAAAAAAAAGGTTGTCAGGGCAAGATATATGGTAGTAATCAGTTATATCAGTGCATTGAATGCAACAACCAAGTTTTGCTGAAAAGGCCACCCCTACTAGTACGGGGAAAATGGAAATGTGCTCTTGCGCACCAGCTGAAAAACCCTTTCCCCTTTATGAAATAATAAGGTTTGGCCAACAGAGTATTAGTGGAAAGGAATGGTGAAACCCATCCAGACTCGGTGTAATAGAACGCTTACCTATAAGAAAGAAGAGAATAGAAAGAGATGTTTGGTTCAAGCAACTGCACATTAGATTCTTGGTACAAGCACCTAGAATTCTTTTTTTTTTTGGTGGGGGGGGGGGGGGGGATGGCGGAGTTGTGAAAATAAGGCCCGCCATTTGACAGAATGCAAAGGTGTGAGGCAGCATTTGTGACTTCATTAGAATGAGAAAGACCATGGAGATAAATTGGGACACTCTAAGGGAGCATAATCCGCGCTTATTCTAAAATGTTCAACATGAACACTATGTCTTATTGTTTATTGGAGAGAAGTTGAGCTCTGCTAACTCCTATTTTGATGTGGGGTTTGTGATGCTACAACTTTTCTTGGGGATTCAGTCATGGGGTAATTAAATGGGTATGTGTCCCCTTTATCAACATATTCACTATAGAAGCATTTACACAGATCAGTCAGTTTGGTGAAGTTCTTTTTATTAATAAAAGTTTCAAACTCTTTTCTGATTCTTATATGGTCATTTTCTTGCTAATGGAGGGTGCTTTCAAATTCTCAAAACAGAGTCAGCTTTTGGTTGACAATCATTACCTATTTGATTTAATTGCCTTCTTCTATCTTGATGATATTATTTTAGGTATTGGGTGATGTAGATGATCAAATTATTGAAGATGACAAGACGCACAAGAATGAAGTAAAGTTTGTTGAACCAACCAATGGATATAATGAACTCAACAATGAACAAGATTCAGCTTCTTCAACAGTTGTAGGTGATGATGGTAGAGCTCATGGTGATAAGGCATCTACTCCTGTTGATGAGAAAAAAGGTGTCAAAAAGGATGAATCTAGACCAAGGACCGTTTCCCCACCTGGCACTGGGCAAAGAATATATGAAATCGATCCATTTTTGAATAATCATCGCGAGCATCTTGACTACCGGTGAGATGCATTTTGTTCTTTTACTTATGAGATACATTGGGAAAGAAATGTCTGAGTAATTGGCTTAGGGCTTAAAATAATCTGGGGTGCACAATTAGATGCTTCAGATTGTGCATGTTGCAGCTGCAGTGATCAAATGTTGATGTCTACATTTTTTTTCCCGTAACCTGTTATACTTTGCTGGGTCTTCTTGATGTGGCGTTAATGTGTTCCCTAAAAGATGTTATTGTTCCCATGGAGTTACCATTGTCCATTATTCTGATTGATTGCGCGTTAATTATGTTAGAGGCCTGATTTAAGTTGAAAACTAAATAGGAGTAGCAATGGAAATCATATAAAGGTATCGGACTTAGTTTATACGAAGATTTGTTATATTTGTGGCCTTGTTCATATACAATTAAGCATGTAAACCATGAATATCTAAAGCAATATCAGGAGAAGTCATTTCTTTTTCTTTTTTTAATTAGATTATCTGGTTTTATTTAGCTTTTCTGAGCTGCAACTTAACTTCGTTTTTTCACTCTATTCATTCACCAATATGTAGGCTAAGTTCTTGTTCTCGCCTCCTCTTAGTCACCCAATTATATTGCTAGAGTAACAACCTAGAGAAAGCGCTAGCCACATCCGCGCTATAGGTGAAAGTAATTCTAGAGAAGTTTTAAATTGTCTAGCACCCACGACTACCTTAATAATATATCTACTCCAATGTGGGACTGGAGTGTTAGAAATTCCCCTCTTAAATTCATGACGTCTTCATTAGGGCCAAGTCATATTTTGCAAAGATCCAAGGAAAGATTATAAAGCCGCATTTTACTATTACCTCAACACGACTAACCAATTTGAAACTTCACAAAATTCATTTATATAAAACCCAATTTCACCTAGAAAGTAGCCAATGTGGGACTTAGCACTCACGACTCCCTTTATACTCTGCTCACTCCATGTGAGTTATTTCTTTTCCAAATGTAGGATAGGGGTGTTACAAGGTTATTTATTTTTTGTTTACAAAGTTATCTATTGCTGCTTTTAAATAGCTTACATGGTAAGATAGATCCAACTTTTTCAGGAGAATCTTCCTAGAATCAAACACATATTTGTAACCACTATCCATGAGAACCCAATGCTGATAGTACTTTGATAGTACACAATTTTTTTTTCTTTAGTACTTTGAGTTGTGGGCTAAAACTTTTGTAATGGTTGATAATTTCCAGAATTTGTTTTAGATTTCCTTTTGGTATCAGATTCTAGTAGGTATTTCCTTTGTATATGTCCTGTGTTCTTGGGCTTATGCCTATTCTTGGGAATAAAATCTCTTATTACTTATATAAAAAAAAAGAGAACCCAATGCTGATAGGTAATGATGATCCCATTCTTAATTTAAAAGTGTGAGTGATTGGTTGTTTGGTTTATATCTGACAATACTAGGGGGTTATTATTACCCAATGCTTTCTTTTGTTTATGACTATTATACAGTTATTTGATTATGTTTCTTCCATTTTCCCCTAATTTCTCAACATTCTTGATTATGTATAATGTGGTTGTAAAACTTTAACCTATTTTATGTCGTATATGCTTGCCAACTACAGTTATGGACAATACAAACGACTGCGTAATGCAATAGACAAGCATGAAGGTGGTTTGGAGGTGTTTTCTCGTGGTTATGAAAAGTTTGGTTTCAGTCGCAGGTATTATTAGATACCCATTTTGGGAAGTTGATTTTAATTCTGTGTGTGGAAATCTAATGTAGGGATATCATTAATAAAATTGTAACATCTAGGGAGCAAAACAATAAAATTGAAAACCCAACAATCAAAAAGATAATCACGCAAATTCAAAGGACAGTTTTTGTACTTAACCCAGTGGTAATAAGAAGAGAACACAACTAAAAAAATTTCAGTAGAGAAGAACAGAGGAAACCCCAGTGGTTTGGCTTAATATTTGTATTACCTCTTTTTCTAGTATTATAAAATTAGTATCCTTTAGTGGAATGTTCACAATCTCAGCTAAATGGATTGATTTTGATTACGAATTTCATCATTGTTTACTCAATGAACTTTCTTGTGATTGATTAACATAGGAGGGGTGGAACTCCTAACTAATGATCATTTTGGTTGTGGATAGGTTATTATAATTCTTCTAGGCTTCTTAGGAAAAACAATTGTACGCATGTTCTAGGTTAAACAGAAGATTAGTAAGCAGAAAAACTTATTCAGTATGCAAGCAGACCTTTGGCAGAATATTTATCTATCCATTGTATTCTGACACCCTCTTTCCTTACGGTGTAGATCTCTCATATATAGTTATAAGCTCCGAAATACTTGAAATCTATACATCTTCATTCTGATTTAATTAATGTTTATGTGCTTCTAGTCAGAACCTGCTACTTTTTCTCTCTTTTAATCTAGTTTTGTCTCACTTGCTGGTTATAATATCAACTGCTTTTCCAGTGCCACAGGTATAACTTACCGAGAGTGGGCACCTGGAGCTAAGGTTTGTTTTACCTCAGTTATTTTTCATGGAGAACTTATCATTACAATTGCTATTACTAGAATTGTTATTATTGCTATCATTTGGTTATTGGTATTAGTTCAGGCTTACGTTAGAATCATGTTCTGCTCAGGATAATTACTTGTATTACTAGAATATTAGTGCAGGCATTCCTACGCTGACATAAACACAGAGTAGTAAAACATAGCAATTTAAACTCGTCATTGATATAAGAGAGCTAAACATAGCAATTTAAACTTGTCATTGATATAAGAGAGCTATGCTATGTAACAAGTCACTTGGATTGCAGGGATAAACTATGCTCGTGACTGAAGTCAAAGGTATAGATGAACTGACAGCAAATGTTATAAAATGTAATTTGGAGCTGTGTACCATCCTTTTATTAGAGAAAGGAGAGAATAATATTTTATGAGATGATTGAAGTCAAGACTTCTATAATATCCATTGATTTACAGACTGTTTTTTAGCTTGATGTAGGTGTATTTATCATGAAGATTAGCAATTTTATTCATTAAATACAAATTCATTAAATGTGCTAATGGGGTGTAGCCCAAATATGTTGAGTTTATAAAAATGTGCATCCCAGAATACGAGGAAAATGGGAGAAAAAAAGAAATCAGTTTTTCAAATTGAAAGAATCAAGAAGCCTAAGAAGGAACCTAAAGAGGCGGAAGGAGAATCAACACCCAATAAAAAATAGGCCGTGAGGACCCACTTTGATCTCTTCCATTTCAGCATTATTTTGCTAATTTGGATGGGCTTATCAAAAGTAGTCAATATGGTTATGGTTTTTCTAAACTCTGTTCACACTGTAATTTGGTGAGGCTTGTGTGTGCATCAACTCAATGTGGAGGGATTTATGCCATGTAATGATCATAAATAATTTGGATGTTCTGAATGTATTCGGTTAGCACCAAATGATCCAAAGCTTCTCTAATTCAATAAAATTCACTTATTTCTAATAGTAGTATAATCAGCTTAAAAATGAGGTGTATTCTAGATCATCATATTGAAGTATTAGCTTATATTTTTCCTCTTACGAATAATCCAATCATTAAATTTTGCAGTCAGCAGCATTGATAGGTGATTTTAACAATTGGAATCCTAATGCTGATATTATGAACCGGGTATGTTTTCTTTTTAATTTACTCATTTAGTTAAGACCCTTAAAAGTAGCTATTTTTTTTAGTGAATTAAAATTTTGAATCATTGTGGTGAACATTTCTAACCCTTATGTTTTCTTCAGATAATGATCTAGACAAGAAGTCCCAGGTGAAACTTAGAGTAGATGCACTGATGATGTCCTCTTAAGCTCCTCACTAAATGAATCGTGAGATGGATTTTAAGACAAAGAACGTGCGGTATTATTGAGTTAAAAGAACTCCAGCCTAATGTACACTTGGTTAAGGCTCAATGGACACCCAAAAACTAAGGGGATGTTTGGCCCTGGGGAATGAGATGAGATGAGGATTTTGTGAATAGTAGTGAAATGATTTGAGTTAAGATGTTTGATTAGGTTTTGGGAAAGGAGAGAGAAAGTTGAATAAAAATATTATAAAAGTAAAATATTATTAGAATATAATTTTTTAATATAACTTCTGTTTTGGAATTTGAAAAAGGTGTATTGTTTTTTGTGTTTTGTTTGGAAGTTTGGGAAAATTGTAATGGTTGGGTAATAATTAGATGAAGAAGGAAGGTTTTTTATAAGACCTATCAGGATGGAGCTAAAGCTCTATTTGCTCATAGGCACTCCAATGTGTATGGATGTTTTTTGGAAGTCACAGATTATGGTGGTGGCACAGGTGGTCGAGGTCTGTTAGCGATCCCAGAAGGAGTGGAAGGAAAGGGTTGGGAGATTCTTTTGATGGAGTTGATGAATGCTTTGTCATGCAATACTTCGGCTAAGCAGGGTCCCAGCTTTACCATGGCTGGTTAGGGAAGAAGGCAAGGGGAAGGAGAAGGTGAGGTTGTCTTATGCAGAGGTGGCGTTAGGTGGTGGGGGGAGAAGAATGGAAGAGTTTGGAAAAAATAAAAAAGAGAGCATGGCAGGGGAACACTCAGGCGTACATGCAGAGAAAGTTGTCAGAACTGTTGTACCGAAAAGCACAGAGGAGAGAGAGATGCAGAAGGCTCTGTTTTTCTTGATGGAGGAAGTTACCGGGGTGAAGGAGGAACTGAAATCACTTAGGAAGGAACTGGAACTTCTGAGCTCCCTTATTGATAAAGGCTTGGGTCTAGGCCTGTTGGTTTCTCTTGTTGGACGGAAACCTCCCAAGCCAGTCATTGGAAAGGCCAAGGTAGGGATGGGCTGGAAAGGCCCAAGTCGAATGGACTGAAAGAGAAAACAGCTTAGGCCCTGTTTTGAGAAGGGCTCGTCCTCCAGGTCTGTTCCAGAGGCCTCTCTCCTGGGCGAAAGGCCTGAGTCTGCTAAGGGCTCATCCATGGAGAATGTGCTTGAGCCCACGACGACAATCCACGATGAAGCCACCTTTTCTTCACAAACCCAGAACAGCTCAATGGTAGAGCTCATGGGTGGGCTGCCGTCCCTGGAGGTGCCACAAACTTGGTCGCTGGTATGTTCTGGCCTACCTCTTGACTCTTTAGCGGTGAAGACAGGTCTCCCAGTGTTAACACAAAGTAGCTTGAACACAAATTTGGCTAGGTGTCGGGGATCGTGGTGGCACAATCAGAGCAATCGACACCTTCTAGTTTGCTTCCTGTCTCCATGGCAGCGAAGGCAGTGGTCTAGGTGTCGGAACAGGCTAGCTTTTTGGGTTTGGAAACGGTAGAGGAGCCCAGTGTTTTCGAACACTCTGGCTCTTTGGTTCCATTTGCGGTTGATAGGGATGGGGGGGATGAACTCCCTCCTCTCAACTCCTTTCATCCCAATGTGTCAGATTGGGTTATCCAGAGAGTGATGAACATTAAGGATATGGTAGGAATTTCTTACGGGGATTTTGAAGCTGAATTTATGGCCCTACTTACAGTTGTAGAGGTTGTGAATGCCCAATCCAAATCCGATCAACCCTTGGCTTTGGCCAAAAAATGGGAAAGAGAACTCAGAAAGCTAACATGGGCAATGAAAGAGGCTAGGGGAGAGAAGAGCTCCAATCGGGAGCATTGTAAGGGGAGGGGTAAAATGGTTGTCCCATGAAGCCAAAAATATTATCTTGGAATGTAAGGGGGCTGCATGATCCTAATAAGCGGCTCCAAGTCAAAAATTTTCTTCACCAATGGAAGGGAAATATCATATGCTTATAAGAGATTAAGTTGGAAGCTATTATAAGACAAATAGTTCGTAGCCTTTGGAGAGGACATCATGTCGGGTGGTCTTACCTACCATCAAAAGGAGCATCTGGGAGAGTTCTAATTATGTTTGACACAAGGGTGGTGGAAAGGGTGGAGGAGTGTATGGGTGATTTTATGGTCGCATGCTCTTTTGTTAATCTAGAAGACGGATTCAAATGGGCATTTGCTGGTGTTTACGGCCCTAATACTGACTCAGAGAGAAGGTTACTGTGGGAAGAACTGGCGGGAGTCCTTAGATGGTGGGAGTTACCAAGTTGCATTGGGGAGGACTTTAACATATCTCGCTTCCCAAGCGAGAGGTCGGGTGTTTCTCACATCACTCTAGCCATGAGAGATTTTTCTGACTTCATTTCAGAACAGGAGCTCATGGACATTCCACTTTCAGGAGAAACGTTTGACTGGTCCAACAACCGTTATTGTCCATCTTGGTTGAGGATTGATAGATTTTTGCTAACCCCCGATTGGGAGTCACACTTCCCAGATGTACCTCAAAGAAGCTTACCTCGTTTATGCTCTGATCACGTCCCTATCATTTTATACTGTGGAGGCATCCAAGGGGGTAGAAGGTATTTTAGATTTGAGCAAATGTGGCTTAAAACTGACGGTTTTGTAGACAAGGTTAGACAATGGTGGACTTCCTATAATTTTCAAGGTTCTCCAAGCTTCATTATGGCAAAAAAGCTAAAAGCGCTGAAACATGACTTGAAGCAATGGAATGAACAAGTTTTTGGCAATGTGTTCCAGCAGAGGAGCTCTCTTATGGAGGAGCTACAGGGTCTGGAAGGTGAGGAGGAGGCCAGAACTCTTTCTGAATTTGAAAAAATCTGTAAGAGTCAGGTAGTTGTTGATCTTGAAAGGTTAACTTTGATGGAGGAGATTTCATGGAGACAGAAATCAAGGGTGCTCTAGCTTAAGGAGGGGGATAAAAGCACAAAATTCTTCCATAAGATGGCTAACTCTCACAGGAGGAACAATGCTATTGATTTACTAATGATAGATGGGGTAGCTTCTTCGGATCAGATGGTAATAAAAAATCACATTGAATAGTATTATCAACAACTCTTGTTTGAAGAGCACAATTGGAGACCAAAAGTGGATGGTTTGTCTTTTTCCACACAACCAGCAGAGTGCAAGGTGGTTAGGGAGACCATTTACAGAAGAGGAAGTGTGCAATGTAATCAGAGTTATGGCAAGTGATAAGGCTCCTGGTCCGGACGGATTTACTTTGGGATTCTTTCAAGCTTGTTGGGAGGTGGTCAAGGAAGATATTATGCAAGTTTTTCCAGAATTTCATACTAATGCTAGATTTGAAAAGAGTCTCAATGCCACCTTTTTAGCCCTCATTCCTAAAAAGGTGGGGTCTAGGGATGTGAAAGACTATCACCCCATTAGTCTAGTGAATGGAGTGTACAAGATTCTATCCTAAGTGTTAGCAAGTAAATTGAGTTTGGTGGTGGAAAAATTAATCTCCAAGCCACAAAATGCATTTGTCAAAGGTAGACAAATTCTCAATTCGGTACTCATTACAAATGAAGTTTTGGATGGTCGACTGAAGTCTAGAAAGCCCGGGCTACTTTGCAAGTTAGACATGGAGAAAGTATATGATCATATCAACTGGAAGTTCTTAATATACTTACTCGGAAGATGTGGTTTTGGGAGGAAATGGCATAAATGTGTAGAATTTTGCATCTCTTCCGCTCGTTTCTCTATCTTGGTAAATGACTCACCGGTGGGTTTTTTCAACTCCTCTCGCAGCCTGAGACAGGGAGATCCGTTTTCCCCTCTACTTTTCTTATTTGCATGGAAGCTCTCAGCAAGATGATTGAGGGCCTAGTGGACGGCGAGGTACTCCATGGCTTTCCGGTGGGGAATGGAGACCTAAACATATCTCACTTGTTATTTGTTGATGACACGCTCATCTTTTGTGGTGCACATCTTGGTCAGGTTCAAGCCTTGAGATCACTTCTACTTTGTTTTACTGTTGTGTCAAGTTTGAGCATCAACCTTGCAAAGTCAAAAATAGTGCCAGTAGGGGCTGTCCCCGGTGTGGAGATTTTAGCTACTACGATGGGATGCAGGATATCTTCGCTTCCTATGAAGTATCTTGGCTTACCTTTGGGTGCCTCCTTTAAATCTGATAGGATTTGGAATGATGTGGTCGAAATAGTGGAGCGCAGATTGGCTGCTTGGAAGAGCTTATACTTGTCGAAAGGCGGTAGGTTGACTTTGATTAAAAGCACTCTCTCAAATTTACCCACCAACTTTTTGTCTTTATTCCTGATTCCCACAAAAGTGGCTAACCGCGTTGAGAAGTTATAAAGGGATTTCTTATGGAAAGGATTGGGGGAAGAGTTCAAATTCCACCTGGTCAATTAGTCAACAGTTTGTGTCCCAATCTCCGGGAGGGGGGGGGATTCGCCACTCTTTTGAGTAAGTGGTTGTGGAGGTACCAAATCGAAAGAGAGGCCTTATGGAAGTCTGTTATAGATTCACAGTTCGGGGAAGCTTGGGGAGGATGGTGCTCGAATGAGGTTAGAGGTACTCATGGAGTGGGGTTGTGGAAAAACATTAGGAGCCTCTGAGGGACCTTTCGAGGACATGAACATTTTGTTGTGGACAATAGTTTGCATGTCCGCTTTTGATATGATAATTGGTGTGGTAACCATTGTTTACGAGATACCTTCCCTGCTATCTTTGAGCTTGCTAGAGATAAGGAGGTATCGACCGTCGAGTTTTTGGTCTTTTCAAACGGCACCTCTCAATGGAATATTGATTTCATTAGAGCAGCCCAAGATGGGGAGTTGGAGTCTATTACGAAGTTCTTTGTGGCATTATACTCTGCAAGTATTTCAGGGGGCACCGGAGACAAGATGCATTGGAATCACTCTAAGAAATGTATTTTATCTGTTAGTTCTTTTTATCAAAAGTTTACAAACTCCGAAATGTCTATGTTCCTGTGGAAGAGCATTTGGTAGACAAAAACTCCTTCAAAAATAGCTTTTTTTGTTTGGACAAGATCCTTACTACAGATAATTTGAGAAAACGGCGAGTTATTGTCCTAGATTGGTGTTGTATGTGTAAGAAGCATGGGGAGTCAATCGATCATCTGCTTTTACACTGTGAGGTGGCCAAGGTCATGGGGGATGATTTTTTCTCAAGAGTCGGATTGTCTTGGGTTATGCCTTGTAGATTGGTGGATTTCCTTGCAAGTTGGAGAGGTCTACACGGCGATTCTCAAGTAGCAGCAATTTGAAGATTGGTACCAATATTTATGTGTTGGTGTATTTGGAGGGAAAGAAATGCTAGAAGTTTCGAAGATTAAGAGAGAACAATGGACGAATTAAAAGTTTTCTTTCTCAAGTCACTGTTCTTATGGGCGGGTGCCATAGTTTGTAACGGACTTAGTGTCCATGATCTTCTTCTTTTTGTTGTAACCTCTAGCTAGGCGTTTCTTCACGTATACTTCCTGTGTACCTGGGCTTGGCCTATTTCTATGAATATAATATCTATGATTACCTATCAAAATAATTAAATGAAAAAATTGAAGATTTGAAATTGAAAAGTGTTTGTGTTTGAGTGATGTTTGGGAAGGAAATTATGAGAAATTTTAAGATTAGATGGGATGAGATAAAATGATTTGTGTTCTAAAACAAGTTCTAAGCCTAACTGTTTCTGAATATTTTTGTTAGTATTATATAATTTCTGTTCAAATTTTGAAGAAGCTTGAAATGGACTTTCTTCTTGGGAGAGCGTGTAACACACCCCAGGTGTTTGATAAAAATACACTAAGAATTGCTCACTTCTAGGGGAGCACCTCCAGCAAAGAAGAAGGAGACTAGGAAAGAAACTGAAAAATTCTAGTGTTTTTCGATAGCCCCCATCTGAGCAGGGAATGCTCCTTACATAGTAATGTCCCAAAACGGGCCTAGCTAGACAATAGGAAAATTAAATGCAAATAGTTCAAATATTACGGGCTGAGGCCCAATATCTGTTACAACCCAAAGTAATTAAAAGCAACTAATAACATAGTTTGAAAATAAATGTTGGCCCATGGCCCATGGCCCATAGTCTTCTCGCCCAAAGCTCAGCTTCTTCTTTTGGCTGTGACAGAGGGATAATTGGAGCCCCCCCCCCCAAATCAACAGCCTGAAAACCGGAAAAGTATCTTAAATATTTACGTTGTCTAAGGAGTTGGACCAAGGTATCTGTATAGTGAAGAATTTAATGTCTAAGAGATCATAGCTTTCATTGTCCTGCAGACTGGGTAGGTGTCATTCTGATCAATCAGGGTAATGAAGAAAAACAAAAAGAGGAAAGAAGATTAATATAATGTTATACGCAGCTGAATCGCTGATCCTCTCTAACTTATTGGAGGAAAGAAAACTCTGTTATTTCTATTATATGTTTTGCATTAACAAAAGACAAAACCACCTCCTATTGTGTTGGCTGTCTTCTGTACTTGCAGTATATATATTTATTTGCATGTTCATGTTTATGTACCTGGGAAACTCATTGCCTGTATATGATGAACAGAATGAGTTTGGTATCTGGGAGATCTTTTTACCAAATAATGCTGACGGTTCTCCACCAATCCCACATGGTTCTAGAGTGAAGGTAACGTTCCTCCAGAATGTCTTCTGCGCTGCTAAATTTTGGCGATTCAATTTAGCTCCAGTTCCTATTGCTCTTTGAACATTTTCCCAAGGAAGTAAAAGTCTCCACTTTTCTGAAAGTGAAAGTTAGCGAAATTGATTACGAACTTTTCTTAGCTACAGAGGGTACTCTCCATTACATCCAGCTTTCAAAATCAAATGAGAAAGCTGGAAAATTATTTCTTTAAAACAGATTTTCATAATGTTACCTTTCCATCATACGTACATGGCCTAATACATGTAGAGCAATGACAGACTGATGTGTTAAAGTAAATAATTGTGAATTGTTATATGCATGAGACATGATCAGAAACAGGCAAGAAGAAAACAATCAAGACAGAGAGCTTGATTCTTTACCGGGACTCCCATTGATTACTTCTTAGTTTTTAGATAGATGGCTGTTGGTCATAGTAGCTTTAGCTAATTTACCATCATGCCACTGCTCAGATAGCCTTCACCATTCGTTTTCTAAATTCCATGACTCCAAATATGACTTAGGCATTTCATATGGGGGTTTCCAGCTTTTCACAAAATTAGCTGGCAACACCATCACCTCAGTAACTAGTAACCATCATCTATTAGGATTTTACTGAATAATTTTCCATTTAAACCCAAGTGCTGTCAAATAACTCTATCTTAATCATGAACTGTAGATCCACATGGATACTCCGTCTGGCATTAAAGATTCCATTCCTGCTTGGATCAAGTACTCTGTACAGGCTCCAGGTGAAATCCCATACAATGGCATATACTATGACCCACCAGAAGAGGTATGGTTCTGAAATGTTTTCTGCCCCTTTGTTTGGCTTGAACAATAGGGAAATTTAGGATTTCTGATTGCAAAGTGCTTATAATATTGAGGCCATTTAGTTGGGTAAATAATTTTACTTGACCTTTTGAACAAAAATGGTAATGTCAAGGAATCCAGGGAAAAGAAACGCGGGAGTAATGATTCTCTCTTTATTCATTACCTATAAAAAAAAAAAGAAGCGCAGGATTAACATCTGAATTTGGAAATAATCTGCAATAAGTTGGAAATATATAATGAGATTCCAGAACATTGAAACACTATGATTTTAAATAACTGCAATAGTGGCTCCTTTGCATTGATGCCAATCATTCTAAACGGGAGCGTGTCTATAATTCACAAGTCATGAAATTAGTTATCATGTAGGCTGAATATAATCATTCATGGATGAATGGCTGTATTACTATCACCAGTATTCACATATGTTAAACAGAGTTGAATTTGCTTGTGAACTTGGTCAAGGTTATTGATGAGGACATCTCCTATTATTGTTATTTTACTTATATTGTATTTATTTTATTTGGGTTTGTATTAATGGGCTTGGGCTTTAGCCCATAGACTTTCTAGGGTTTATTAAGGGTTTCTATTCTCTTACCATTGAAAGGCTTGTAATGAAACATTGGGGGCAGTTTTTGGAGAAAGAATTGAGCGCTTGTTACAGCTGCCTCCTTCCAACCCCCTTTTCTCTTTGCTTTCTTCTTCTCTTATCTTTTCTGGTTTCTTTTCTTCTCTGTTTTGCTATTATTCTGCTTCTCTTTCTTGTTCCAATTTTATCCTACATCAGTTATTACTTCTACCAATTATTCTGAAGTATAATGCTCTTGTTCACTTTTTACAGGAAAGGTATCTATTCAAGCATCCTCAGCCCAAGAAACCAAAATCACTTAGAATATACGAGTCACATGTGGGAATGAGTAGTACGGTGTGCACCTCTCCCTATTCTCTTGCATTTAATAGTAATTTTTATAAGCTCTTGCTTGTAATAAATTGTTGTTTGATGGTTCAATCTGATATCTCTAAGATGCTACTGCATGTTATAATTCCATGGTTGTAAAGTATTTTGGAAAGTTGCTTTCCCCTTAAATGAATTATATGGAAGCCAATAACATAGTATCCTGGAGCAAACTTCTTCTCTTAGGTCCAAAGCTTATATACAGCTAATCCAAATTATATTATTGGCCATTTTGATAACTCAGATCATTTTGCTATCCTCATAAAGAAAATTTTGTTTATTGTCTATTTTTTAATATATTTGGTCTGTCGATAATTATATTTGGTATCCTATTGAAGGAAGATGCTTCAACATACAGAGAGTTAGTACTGGGACCTCTAAAGATATAGGATGCTGCTCCAAGACATTTAGCCTGCTATTCAAGAAATTGATTGTCATATACATTTGTGGCATTAAGGACCCGACTTGAAAGTTTGAAGCTCAAAGCCCAAAATATTCTCTTATAACCTTTATGTTAAAAAGGTGCCAAAATAAAATGGAGAAAAAACCAAGTTGGTATGTGCTCTGATTACTAACATCACTGCACCAAGCTTTTCTTATTTTCCTTCATTTATAAAAAATCATCCAGAGAAAATTCAAATATTCTTTTGCCAGTGTTCTCTTGGAACTTAAGAATATAGGAGATTCTTTATAGTGCTGATCATTTCTTAAAAACCATAGTCAATGTTGTCCAGGTGTGGTTTGTCTTTAATTGTAACCTTAATTAGCCTGTTTTTAGCAAAAAAGGTTAACCTTAATTAGTCCTTTTGGAGAATAAGTCCAGATGTGGCTTGGGTTTTCCTTCTGCCATTACAATTTTCTTCATGCATCTTCCTTTATCTTCCATTTGAATTGGATTATTCCTTGTAATTTTGTTTTCTGACCCTCACAATGTTGTCAACTGTGAAATGTAGGAGCCAAAAATAAACACTTACGCTGAATTCAGAGATGATGTGCTGCCACGCATTAAAAGACTTGGTTATAATGCTGTTCAGATCATGGCTATTCAAGAGCATTCATATTATGCTAGCTTTGGGTAGCATTCTTGTAGTTCAACCTTATTCCCTATTTTTTTTGTTTGTTCTGCTGCATGTACTTTCACTATAACACTCTGGGTAGGTGGACAAAATTGGTCTATAATTGGTGTTTTTAGTCAATTTTATTGATTGAGAAAATATCTTTACTGATTGAAAATTTTATTTCACGTGCTGCAGGTACCATGTCACAAATTATTTTGCCCCTAGCAGTCGTTGCGGAACTCCTGATGATCTCAAGTCCCTAATAGATAGAGCTCATGAACTAGGTCTGCTTGTTCTCATGGATATCGTTCATAGGTATTGCTGGATTGAAGGGTTCTAACACACTATGCCTGCCATTGCATTTTGATGAGTTGTGCGTTTTTATGGTGGGTGGACACTCATGCAAACTGATTTGAAAAGGAACATCTACATGTTTACATTGAGCTGAGTGGTAAAAAACTCTTTTAGTTGAACTTCATTAGTTGGGATTGAAGGACTCGTTCAACCAACCTCTGGTAGTTTGGATTGAAGGTCTCGGTGAGTCAGGTTGTAGCTTCATGTTTTCGAGAGAACCCAAGTATTTTAAAAAACGATTTGAGGGTGAACTGACATACTGATTAGTTGCCACTATGTCACTTATGTTTGTTTTCATTTCAAATGTCCTTTTAGTAAATTGCATTCAGCTGTTACTGTTTTAGCAATATGAATAACTCCTGTTTTCCAATTTTCTATCATTTTTTGGATGTATGTTCTTTTTCTTTCCTCTAGTTGAATATTTTTCTTGACAATCCCCTCAATGAGAATCTTCTCTGATAAATCCACACGGTCTAAAGAGATGCACTTGGACCCTATAAATCACATGATTAATTTTTAACCATCTATATGGGGGAAAAGAAGAGTGTGGGAAAGTTAGAATGGGAGAGTTATGTAGTAAATATGTTTTTTTCTTTTCAAATTGTGGATGCATGTTGTGAACAAGAAAAAAGGGAGTTTACCATTCCCAAACAATTTGTGGAAGGCAGTTAAGCTTCCTGAGGTTGAGCCAGTCTTGGCAATATGTCTAATTTCATCAAATTCATCCTTATAATGTCTTCAGTAATAGGTCATGATATCTGCTGGATGCTCAATCTCATTCCCCCTGCCCTTCCCCCAACAATGCAAATAAATTGGGTTTTGCAAAAATATCTGTCAAGTCCAGTGTATTGTTTTGTGAAAATTTTGAATTGTTGGTCAGTTTGATATTCTACCACACCCTGACACCCTGACACCTTAGCTATCATATGCTATGCATTTAATCACGGTCAACTTTATTTTTTCCTTATATTGTGTGCCATGTAGTTGGTTTTACTTATATCTTCTTATGTCTTGCCGCATATTGAATGAGTCCAGCCATGCATCAAATAATGTCTTAGATGGGCTGAACATGTTTGATGGAACTGATGGTCATTACTTCCACTCTGGATCACGTGGATATCATTGGATGTGGGATTCTCGCCTCTTCAATTATGGAAGCTGGGAAGTATGTGCTTCTCTCATAAACTTAATGAAAAAAATATTGTGATGGATTTTGCCTGTATCTTTTCTTCTTTATCTCAGCTAACAGGGATTACTTCTTACCTATTCATATAGGTACTAAGGTTTCTTCTATCAAATGCAAGATGGTGGCTGGAAGAGTACAAGTTTGATGGCTTCAGATTCGATGGGGTGACATCAATGATGTATACTCACCATGGACTGGAGGTTCATTCTTATCCTTTGGGAATGCACTTTTGTGTTTCTTGGTCTGGCATGATGAGTTGCTTACATGCTTTAAGGATGATTTTCAGGCTCTGGAAATTATGTCTAACAGTAATGGGGACATAATAATATAACAAAAATGATTTTTATAGGTGCTTTTTGTACCTTTTAAAATACCTATGATTATTACTAAAAGTCATATTTTTTCAGATGTTTATCGAATCCAAAATACTGGGGTTCTACTGACATTATTGGCTCTGACAATATCTTTCTTCTGTTCTGTAGGTAGCTTTTACGGGAAATTATAATGAGTATTTTGGATTCACAACTGATGTGGATGCTGTGGTTTACCTGATGCTGGTCAATGATGTCATTCACGGACTTTATCCCGAGGCTGTTAGCATTGGTGAAGATGTATGTCATCCAATTGGAATCAAATTAAGCACCTTTTATGTTTTCTAAGTCATATTCTGATACTGTGGAATGTTGATAGGAAATTTAGTAGTTTTAGTTATATTTAACTAATAATATCTGTTACAGGGTTTGTATTGTATTTTTCTAAATATTATTGCATAAGGGTGTAAATTTTTACAGGTCAGTGGAATGCCTGCATTCTGTATTCCTGTCCAAGATGGTGGCGTGGGCTTTGATTACCGACTTCACATGGCGATTGCTGATAAATGGATTGAGCTTCTCAAGTAAGTTACTATAATGACCCCAAAAAAAATCTGTGTATATAGATCCACCCACCCACCCCCCCCCCCCCAAAAAAAAAAAAAGAAAGAAAGAAAAGAGTTGTACTTTATATTCAAATTGAGAAGATACCACGGACTTCCTTGACTGTCACTTTTTGAAGATTGCAATTGTAGATATTACATTATGAGGAGAATCTCTTTGTGCGTAGTTATCAAATCATGGAAAAAGAATTGTTAAAGGGAAGAAAAAGTAAGAACAACAAAACATGGTAGACACACGCTACCACTATGAAGCATGGAGTCAGAAGCGGAACTTGTCTATAAATGTAAAAAGTCCCGAAGAAAAAGACAATGTGGTGGTCTTATTGTTCATATGTAGTTTTACTAGCATATATATCATTTTCTGAGACAGCCACGAATTTATATGGTATCCTCTACCTCTTGTGGAATATATTTCACTATCTCTATATATGACTTATGCTTCTTAAGATTGGCCTTAGTTCTAACTTTTATATATGCCACAACTGATTTATGTTCTATCTAAAAGTAGTCTTTTATTATTAAATTGAAAGAATGACACATTTCAATCCTTTTTGCATGTATCTACCGTGGGTTAAGGATATATCAGAGAGGTGTTGTAGAAGTATCCAGAGTCATAAACAAACTTTTCTAACAGTGACAGGGCCAAAGTAAAACACCTATTGAGGATTGTCTTAGAAGTTTAGTACATCTGTACAAGTGTCATTTCTACGTAAGCTACCTAATATAATATAGCCAAGCTTGACAAGTAGCTAAACAAGAGGTTTCTTAGTATTGGAGAATGCAGAAGAATGCAGTGTAATCGAGTGAGATGCAATTGCCAAATCTTTTCGGAGTTGGAAATTTTACTTCCCCATGATTGAGATTTTTAGGATTTTACCATGCACATCCTGGCAAACAGATTGGCATTGGAGTGAGTATAACCGATCAGTGGAAGATTTATGAAACAATATTAATGTGATGTGGGTTCTGGTGTTATGGGACAGAAGGAGCATTTTATCTTGAAAGGACCTTTATTTTATTTGGCCTACTTATGTTGTTGTTGTAGGAAGAGGGATGAGGATTGGAGAATGGGTGATATTATTCACACACTCACCAACAGAAGGTGGTTGGAAAAGTGCGTTGCCTATGCAGAAAGTCATGACCAAGCTCTTGTTGGTGACAAGACACTTGCATTTTGGCTGATGGACAAGGTAACTTCTTATATATCCTGTGCATAAATTTACTGCCAAGGACAAAGGCTTTCAGCATGAGACCTCTGGTTGAACCCAAATGTTGATTATTGAATCTTATGCCAACAAATTTAATGATTATGTTGACTATGTCTAAGATGAGAGGCATATGTTTCACCAAGTACATTACAACATTAAATGTCCAATATTTCCAAGCAAAAAAGAGCCTATGATTCCCGTTTATCTTACATATTAATACAGGAATTTGATTTCAAATTAACTTCCTGGTTCTACATGGTGATACCTTCTCAATATGCTATGTTTGAGTTTTCTGGTTTTCACAACCAACAGAACAGAATTAAATATAATATCCTCAAATTTAGACAGCACTATGATATTAAACTTAGATTGTTGGATGTTTATTCTATATTCTGATCCCTCTTTCAGGATATGTATGAGTTCATGGCTTTAGACAGGCCATCAACTTCCCTTATTGATCGTGGAATAGCACTGCACAAGATGATCAGGCTAATTACCATGGGATTGGGTGGAGAGGGATATTTGAATTTCATGGGAAATGAATTTGGACATCCTGGTAAGTAAAGCACATTGTATCCGTACTTCTCTCAATATATGATTCCTCTTTCTGTTTATGATTGGTAAATTGAATCAAGGGTGCCCTTGCATGGTTCTCAACCAATGTTAGATGTGATGGTATATATTTTTTATTATTGTTTCTTCTTCTTTTTTTGGCAGAGTGGATTGATTTTCCAAGGGGTGATCAACATCTTCGTGGTGGCAAAGTAGTTCCTGGGAACAATTGCAGTTTTGATAAATGCAGGCGTAGATTTGATCTTGTAATTTTCTTCTAGAAATTGCCTTCTGTGGGATTTCACTTTCCTCTAAGCACCAATATTTAGGTTTAGGGCCTGTTTGGGATTGCGTTAGGAGTTTTAAAAAGTGCTTAAATAGCCTTAAAAGTTCTTTAATGGAAAAAATAAGTTGTTTTGGTGTTACATATTAAAGTACTTTTTAATTTCAAATAACCTAAAATGTATGTTTGATACTTTTCCTCAAATGTGCTTTTCGGATAATGCGGAATGTAGTTCCAATTTTAAAAAGACTGTCAATGGGCAAAAATACCCATACAACTTTCAAATAATTACAACTTTCAAACTTTTCAAGAATATGATCATAATCTTTCAAAATCAAACGATAGTCATTTCTATCACAGAAAGTACTTTTTTAATTTTTTTTTTCCAAACAAATGTAACAAGTTTGAAAGTGCTTTAAACATATTGTTACTAAACAATAAATAACTTAAGCTATAAGCTATATTTCCCACCGCAATCCCAAACATGCACTTAATGGGATTCATCCAAGCCACAAGAATACTCTGCAGCAAACTATGAACATGTTTATACTTCTTTTTGCGAAAAACAAAATGCACATCTCATTTAATATTCCTGAGATATTTTTATTCTATTCAACATTTACAATTTGATATATATAATCTCTGCGCTTGTTGATTATTACACCCAGGGAGATGCAAATTATCTAAGGTATCGTGGAATGCAAGAATTTGATCAGGCAATGCAGCATCTTGAAGAAACTTATGGTGTAAGTTTTGTCTTTGCTAAAGTACAAAGCTGTATTCAGTTGCAGGGGTCCTGATTTGTACTTAATGGCTATCTATTTATTCGTGTTTATTCTTATATTAGTTAAGCTTGTGAAATACTATTAATATCGTGTGAGAATAAGAAGCTCAAGAAGATGTCTCATGTAATGTCATCTATTTATGCAAAGTCCCAAAAAAAAACCCAACATACGCTATTATATGAAACTGCACCTTCTCCCCAGTACAAAAATTGGGTGAAGGGCGAGGTTGTGATTTAATAGCCACTGTGTGCGCGTGCGCATGTGTGGGGAAAGGGAAAGGGGGGCTTTTTACAATATTTTTGGTTCATTGAATTTGTGGTGCACTAGATCTATCTCTATCATCTTACTTTTCCCCCATGACATCACATTTTGCATATCCAAGAAAGACTTGCTTTCACCCAAATCATTAGTTAATTGTTGATGCAGTTCATGACTTCTGAGCACCAATATGTATCACGGAAGGATGAAGGAGATAGGATTGTTGTCTTTGAAAGGGGGAACCTTGTTTTTGTCTTTAATTTTCATTGGATCAACAGCTATTCAGACTACCGAGTGGGCTGCTTGAAGCCTGGAAAATACAAGGTATTATCTCTGTAATTTTATTCTCGGTTGGCAGAGGATTTCTTTTTTTGCTTTGGAAGGGGTGGGTGGTGTTAGAAAATGGACTGTGTTGTCAAATATACTTGGCCGTCCTGCATTTTCACATGTAATTTTGTATCAATGATATGTTAATTATAATCTTTTATCCATTTGGTTACTGATAATAAAGTTCTTCACAAACTTTGAGGGACAGACTGCCAGCGCTATAACCCACTAGTGTGGATGCAAGAAAGATATTATGTTGTGAACTGCTCATGTTTTTCATCAAATTATAAATGTCTCTTTATACATAAGGACGTGATATAGAACTCTGGAATACTCATTATTTCACATTGATGTACTCCAATAAAGCTGCTAATATAAGATCATTAAGTAGTCAGCCAGAGGATTCTATCCTTAAATTAAACTTTGTTGTCCTAGTACAGATTTTAGACTTCATATAATGGTCATCTTAGAGAATGTCCGACATATATAAGAAATTAGATACCTTTCTGGTGGGCATTGACATTGAACTTCTTCAAAGACCATCTTTGAGGGATCGAAGATCTTGGCTACATTCAATTATGAAATATCGGCCACATTGACAATATATTGATTAAAGGATACTGCAGACATAATGCAATGTTATGTCCACCAATCATCTGGGTACTGTACAGACTGATCCAATCTGGATCTCCGTAAACTATGAATGCTTTCCATACATACTTCATGGAATGGCTTTTTGGGGATCCTCTGGAGTTTTGTTCGTTTAATGTGTATATTGCCTTATGCTATACCAATTTCTGCACAATTAAAAATGTTGTGAGCCATGTTGGGTGGACAGTTGAACTTTGTTTTAGACATGAGCACGTGGAACATATTTCCTTCTTGTCCAGTATCTCCGTCAGTTGATCCTGCATATGCTAGTTTCCTATGTTTAGAGCAAGCCCCAAGTTTTCTGTTTCCTTTTCAAAGAATGATTTGTTTTGTTCTCCATTTTTTTTTTCAACAAAAAAAAAAATTATGCTGTATCTCTTGCACAGATTGTTCTGGATTCAGATGATCCATTATTCGGAGGCTTCAGTAGGATTGATCACCGTGCTGAGTACTTCAGTTCTGTAAGAAATTTCTATTGAGAGATGCATAACAATAGTTTTAACTGTTTTCACGTTCTTTGCATATCTCTACTGAACAAGAGTTTGTTTAAACTCTCGCGGATGGCTGTGCAGGACGGGTGGTACGATCATCGACCCCATTCTTTCCAAATATATGCACCTAGTCGAACGGCAGTGGTCTATGCCCTCACAGACGGAGTGGAACCTGTCAAAAGCCTGATTTGATTTCAACAAAAGCTTCTCTCCTGATGTGATGATTTCGCTTTGCTGCTCTCCTGGATTTGCCCCTGCTATCTAATGAACTTCAAAAAAGATGCAGTTCGGTCCCTGTAAATTTCTGCCGTTTTACAGAGGTAATTCGTAATTGAGTATTGAGTTGGAAGAAAAGTAGCAGAGGGCAGAACGTACAGCATGAAATTTCATATTAATGCGGAGCACAATACCCTCCTATGAGAATATCCGTGCCATTCTGTATATGTCTTGGGCGTATTTTCTTTTATGCTAGGGCGGCCAAAGATGATTTTTTATTTTTTATTTTTATGTGAAGCACGCCGCACTTAATGTCCTGATATTTATGAGTTGCGTTATCTGATTAAATGCAAGAGATATTAGGCCGCACTTGCGCTCGCCTACTTTTTCCTTGTAGAGTGTACGGACATCATCCCATAGGCCATGGTAGGACTGTTTATTCGGGTCGGGTTTTTTCTCGGTCTGGTCCGGAACCCAATTATCTGGATTCCAATTACGGGTTCTGGCCTAGAATAAATTCGGACCGGTTTCTGCTTTTTTAAACTCGGGCCTATCCGGCCCGGATGCGATTTTTACACCTGGGTACCGGTTTTAAACCCGGTACCCGGGTTTAATATAAAACCATCATTACAGAGAAGCCCTAAGAGCCCGACCCCCCCCGGTTCGTGAATCACACTCTCTGCCCTCTCTTCTCTCTCTCTCTCTCTCTGCTTTGCGAAGTTACGCCTCCATCCTCTTGATTCCTTTCTCTCATCTGCGCTCTCTCTCGCTCTGCTCTGCATCTGATGCCCTATCCCCTTCCGAAATCACTCATTTATACCTAAAAACAAAAGGCCCCCTTGAATTTCCAAACCAGTTCATCTCTTCAAGTTTCTCTTCGCACATCGTCTTTCTTAGGTTTACCTTTCATCTGTCCCCCCTCTCTCTCTCTCTCTCTTCTCTTCTCTTCGAGTTTCTCACTTGAGGCTTCGTCGTCTGAAACCCTAGCTCCTTTCACTCTTCCTCTGCCGATCAAAGATCTGTTCCTTGTGGCCGTCGTCTTCTACTTTTTTGCTCCGTCGTCGACTTCTACAACCAAAATTAGTTTTTCTCCATTTCACATTCTCTGTGTTGGTGCTATTATTTCGATTTGGGTTGTGAATATTGTCTATGTGTTGGTTCTTCTTGACAAACCGAAGGTTCGTATTTCTTTCTTTGGGAAATATCCCCGAAACCTATGATTTACACTTTCAAATCTATGTTTTTTGACAGTGTTTTAGATCTGTAAGCATGTGGGAAAGGATTAGGGTCTGTTTTTAAACGTGGGGTTTATTTATTTATTTATTTGGGTCGGTTATATGTTGTTATTTTGCTAGATCTGCTATTTTTCTGGTCTTGGCTTGCTTTCGACGAGTGGGTTTTTGTTCTCTCTTGATTTGGGTTTATTTTTATGTGAATGTTTGAATGAAGTAATCTTTGTGTAGTGTTTTTATGGGTTAGATCTGAATTTGTGAGACCTTGTAGGGAGGAGTGAAAATATCCATAACCACAGAGTCTCCTAATAAGATGTGGATCTGGGTTTGTGAGATTTAGATCGTGGGCATAAGTTTTAGATGATTTTGAACCCATTTTTTTATAATAGATTTGATACTAAACTCGTATGTACTTTTATTTAAAATCATGATAACCCTTCCAATCAATGATAGAGCTTTGTAGTAGAAATTGGTAATCATTTCCAAGTTCTATCCTCTATTTTAAAAATATTGGAGTTATTAGAAGTTGAAGATTTTAAAATGCCCACGATAACAGCTCCTTTTATTAGTTTCAATTACCAATTCAACGATTGTTTCAACTAAATATAATATCAACTTACCTATAAAACTTTCATAAAACTTCTGTTTGCTGTCTTGCAATATATTAGACACAATCTCAATTAAAACAAGAAAGAAAATTATGGCTAAGAAAACGGGAGGTTTTATACTTTGTGAATTGAATGTATTTACTTGGTCAATTCTGGACAGAGAGAGCAAGAAGTTTTTGTTGCCTCGCTATCTGTTGTATTAATTTCTATTCAATATGCTGATAATTAAAGTTATACATAGTTGTTTAATTTTGTACTAATTTTGTGATTTTCTAATTGCATTGCACATTTTAGTATTTTTCTTTTATCTGTATTAGTCCCTTGTCTAGTAATTTTCTACTAACATTTACTGCTTACAGAATGTGCAGGATCTCTCTCAGTCAGATCACTTGAAGTAGCTATTTGCTGGAATTATTTTGTAATTCATATTTTGTAGTTTTGTATTTTGCAATGTAATGTAATGTGTAAATAACAAAATAGTGTAATATGTAGTGAACTACATGCATTTTAGTTTTTTATTTTTATATATTTTTATTATTTTCAAAAATATTAATATTATGCTTTTCAATGACGACTCAGAATTTGTTTTCATATAATATATGCTTTTATAAAAAATTATGATTTTTAACACTTTTTAAATATTTTTTTAATAAATATAGAAGAATTATGCTTTTCAACATTTTATAGGCTTTTATAAAAAAACAATTATGCTACTAAACCCATATGGACTTAAAAGGGAAAAAAAATCCGGGTACAACCCGAAATCCGGATTTCGAACCGGGTCTGACTCGGAACAACCCAATCCGAGTTTCGGCCCGAGTTTGAAATCCGGATTCCGGTCCGGATATGCCCGGATCGGAACCCAGATGAACAACCCTAGGCCATGGTCCCAACTCCTTCCTTTTCTCAAATAATAACGTCCACGCAATTTATACGAGAGAGAATTATCACAAGTATGTTAAGACTGCTAAAAAAACCACGCAATTTATACGAGAGAGAATTATCACAAGTATGTTAAGACTGCTAAAAAAACCAAACACGAGAAAAATAGCATTATTAACTCAAAAAACAACAACTAATTTCACGTGCCAACAAAGCTAGCCTCAGAGGCTGGAGCACGGTGCAATTGATGAAGAACACTCGTGGGCGATAAATTGGAAGTGGAAGATCTCAAGGCCTCCGCAAGAGGACCCCCCATTGAAGCCGCTTGATTAGTAGACCACCCTGCAGCCCAATTCATTTGCGATTGCTCTGGCTGTGCATTGCCATCCCGGGAGCCTGGCTCGTCTCCATTACCAGTAGACAGTTTCAGCGACACATCCGACGACGAATTTTCTGGCATCGAAATTGAGAGACAGGTGGCAGAGTTCATGGGGCGGACATTGCTTCCAGCGTTATCGGATTCTTGAACTGATCGCGGCCAGTCATCGAAAAAATGCCGTAGGATATGGCCATCTGATTTACCATTGGCTGCATCATTTTGGGCTTCAAAGAGGCCCTTGTTCTCAGTTTTGGACCCTGAGCAACTACAAGGGACAAAAAACACATGATGGCGCAAAATATCAAGCCGAGAACAACATAAAGATAAAGCTTGGAGAACACGAGCAAAAGGCACCATCTATTGAGTTCAAAAGCAATGGTTGGGGTCGGTTTATACAGAATCTCTTTCCCAGATTTGAGACATATTTGCCAGGTCCATGTTATGGTCCTACCTTAGAGATATCACATGGCTAAAAATTCCTATTGAGATCCCACCAAATCCAATTTTATGATATAGAAAGATCTTCAAAGAAAAAGCCTCGGAAAGGCACCATGGAACACGAAGCATACTAGTATTGTAATGGCTATAAGATTCACTTTAGGTCTTCATAATAACGCTCCTAATGAACTTGCTGAAGATGTGCTACAGAAATCAAACCCAACAGAAACAAAAATATTATTTTTTACCTGTGACTAAGATGGAGGAGATCGTTGGAATGAGATATCGTTCCTGAAAGAGCAAAGTGGCTCGCACCATCCACCGTTGCCAAGGGCATGGCGGCAACGGGGATCGTGGTTTTGAGAGCCCCACCACCACTAGCTATAGTACCAGTAGAGGAAGTGATGGATGTGGGGATTTCCACAGGCTTTCTTGAACGGTTTCTGCCTCGGTGCACGTGGCGCTCGCAGTACTTCTGGCCGGCCACCACGTCCCTCGAGCACCGCCACTTCTTGCCGTCAGTCCTCCGGCAGCGCCCTGGCTCTGGATCCATGGCGGCTCTCCCCCAATAGCTTGATTGCAGTACTGATACAACATGTGCAAACTCAAGTCATGCAACATGCAACAGCGTTTCGTCAACTCTAAGTTATATATGTGGTTATATAGTATATATGCGGCCTTTAAGCAGAAGGCAAATAGATAATTATGGAACTATGGCATACACATCAGAAAAATGAAACCATGATCCACATAAAGACTTAGCAAAGTAGTCGTTCTTTCTTCAGTAACGATTATGTTTCACTCCACATTGCCATAGAAATAACTGCCGCAATAGAATCAAGAAATGTTACTGCATATATAAAACGAGAGGAACTGAAACTCATAACTCACAAGCAGGCTGAAAATGCGAGTAATGTTGAAGAGGGTGATGAAGGAAATATGAAGGACTGTGAACAAGGCTTTTCTTTATTGGCTGAAGTAGTTCAGGAGGAACAGCAGCACCTGCCAACATATACCTGAATATCAACGCCTGCAGCTCAAGCTCCTGCCACTGGGCCAAGCTGAAATAGCTACCCATTCCTAGCAGACATAAAAACAGACCCAGAAAAGATGAGGGTTAAAACGCATCAAACCGGAAGGAGAAAAGTAATTTGGAAGGAAGCCTAGAAAGAAAAGGAAAAGAAATCTTACTAGGAAATATGGTTGCAGCAGCTTGTGTTGAATCAGGAAATGCTGACAGGGAGCTGATTTTGCTGCTGGGTTCAGGTACAAACAAGGGGAGAGCAGAGCCGGATAGTTGCGGCTGTTGTGGATGGGGCTCAAGGAGAAGTTTTGGTATCTTTGCAGAATGTTGTTGCTCTGACTCATGCTGGTTTCTCCATTGCTTCAGATGGAAGTCCATGGAGAAAGAGAGAGAGAGAGAGAGAGGATGGGGTTTTAGCTTGGCTGGATTTAGGTCTGGTTGGTTTAATAGCTAATTTGTTTAGTGCTTTGGGCGTGTTAAGAGAGAGTTTATTCAGAGAGTTCTGAGGGTTCTTTTATATATTTGGCAGGATGCCTCGGAGAGAGAGGGAGAGGGGGTTCTGACAGGAAAGCCTGCAAAGTTTGTTTAACACCAGTGGAGAAGCCTAGGGCACTTGGGCAAAAGACAGACAGACAGGACAGTTGATAGAAAAAGGAGAGCTACAAAATAATTAAAAACGGGAACAACTAGATAGGTAGAGAGAGAGAGAACCAGTAAAAAGAACCTGCAGTCTTTGTGTCTCCTGTGCTTTGGAAATGGCAATGGGGAAGAAAAGAATTGAGCGGCATATATAGGATATGAGAAGGAAACAGAGCCTTCCCATTTATACAAGTAAACTGAGAGTGGATGAGACATGACTAAAGAGAGAAGCTTTAAATAGATAAATTTTATACGAATTTTGTAAAATTAAATTTTATAAAAAAATAAATTGTTATTAATAAAATTCATTTTTGTATAAAGAATTTGTATAAGGCATTACTCTTCAGAGAATTTACATTAGAGAGAGAGAGAGAGAGAGAGTTGAGCCGACAATACAGTTCCATTGCAGCCGAGCCCAGGCTTTACCATTTTGTTTACGGTTCCTACGAAAACTCGGAGACCGACGCGGGTGGGAGGGTCATCGATCGTTCTACTTCCATAGTGTGAAAGATGGTACGGGTGGCATCATTTGTTAAAATGCAGCATTATATAAATTAATTTTAAATTATATTCATTTTATAATAAAAATAATTTTATAATTTAACGTTATAAATTATATTTTATTTCTACATAATTTCTTTGTAATTAAAATATTTTATTTATTAAAAATTGTTTCTAATTCTCTTTTTTTTATTATTGATAATGCTAAGGTGCATATCAAATTTGCATCACAAATATACATATCAGTGTAATGAATTTTTTTTTCTTTTAAATATTTTAACCATTAAAAAAATTAAAAATATCTATTCATTAATAATCATTTTTTAATTATTAAAAAATAAAATATACAAATAAACATATTTAATACATACATTTTTACTATCGTTTTCTTTTTATTATTCTTGATAAATAAGGAAGCGGCTAAGCCACCAATTAAACGGCAATGTCAAAATAGAAGAAACAAGATATAGTTAATAGATTCCCAAGACCCATAGAAAGCAGCAGGGATCGAAGTTCAGGTTTATGCCTTTCTTCGGCGTCGGCTTTTCATGAATATTTGAGAATGTTTGGCTATTTGTGGTTTTATTTGAACTTTTTGCAGTTACCAAGTCAATAAATATTTGAGAATATTTTGAGAAGAAAATTAAATTAATAAATTTCATTAGTAATATTATAGCATACTAAGATTTACACAGCTTTACGAGCCTTTTAAAAAAAAATTAAATTCTCAAATGCACTCTTTATTCTTAGGTTAACAACATTATTTGCAGTTTAGATACATTTAACTTTCGGAAAATAATATTTTACCTTCTTGGTTAATATCTGATTGAAGGCTGAAGGCTATTGACCTTCTTTTGGAGGAGGGTAGCGAGGTGTTGTTCACATCTATCTCTTGTACATGTAAAAAATAAATATATTTTTAACAAAAAAAAAAAAACACATATCAACATTTAAAATTGGACTTTAAAATAAGCATACATTTATCATATTTTTAATGAATAATTATCATATTTATAAATATGGGTAAAACTTTGTCCACGACAAAAAGGGTTTCTGCTAAGAATGGTGACAAACATTGCTGCATCCGAGTCATAAAAAGATAAGAATCTAATTTAAAACGGTGGAAGTAATTCACGAATAGAGTGATAAATATATATTTATCAAGACCCCATCGGTCAAAGATAACTCGTTAGTATGGTAATGCAAAGATGATAGCCTTCGATGGGCTCATCCCATAAATAAGAGGTCTATTTGGCCTGGTCCAAGAATAATGAGACACTGATAAAAGTGGTCAAGAGTGACATACGCCGACCTGCCAGCTGCCTTGAATCATTATTAACACTTGATCATTAGACAGCGTGTAGGAGAAGCTATAACTACCATTTCCTTAAAAATTGGGGAAATGAATGTGGGTGCCACCAAGATAGGCCGAGAGATGCAAATTCCTCAAGTTTTTATAAAACAGCTGCTAGGAAGTATGCAAAAGAAGTAACCATGACTCATGCGCGGAGAAAAGAAAGGAAGGCACCATTGTAGGAGGCTGAGAAGCCTTCGAAATGATGATCATGAAACAGTAACTATGGAGATATTTGCCGAAAAAGTAACCATGACTCTATCTGCGCAAAGAGAGATTATACTCGTCAACCTTGGTTGAGAGGACGTTGAAACATAAATTAGAACCCAACGTCGCATTAATTATTTTCTTTAGGATAATTAATTCACGTGTTTGAAGCATAGGGTACGATGAGATAACTCATTGAAAATGGAAGCCAACAATACCCCAAATCTAGTATAAAAGCTAACTTAAAGTATATTCAGACTCACGAAATTTGAGGGGAAAAACACTTCCTAAAAGGAAAACTAACTTAAGTATTGGAGGGCTCCGTAACCATTCCCAACTACCCTATATTTTTGTATGTTTGTAGCAATATTTTGAATACTATACCGGATGATGTACCGGTCAAGCCACTGAAATAAAATATTTCGGTATAAGTACTGTTTCGTGTACCATTTCGGAATAGTCTATATATAAATATATATAAATGATATTCCAAAATAATAGTCTATATATAAATAAATTATATATAAGTACATAAATATATAAATTATAAATAGTTTAATTTGAATTAAGAGTCAAAAAATGAGTTTGTAGTTTGAAAAAATAAAAATAAAAAAAATATTGAAATATCGGCCGATACGGATCAAAATATCAGCCAGTATAGTCGGTATTTAGACCGGTACGAAATATATAGAATATTTGTATTATACCAATAGCTGGTATGGTACGATACGATATTTAAAATATTAATTTATAGGTATTTTGCTTCATCCCCACTTGTCCAAAGAGACCTCTTGTTACGTACGAAACACATCCAAAACATTTCTTATTAATAATGAATATATATACACCAAATATTGATTTGATTTCTCATATTATCTTCTTCCCTTCATAATTGGTAAAGTTTATGAATGGCACAACTATCCATACTCAAATATGGTAACTAAAAATGTATATGCTATTTTTATTTATATTTAAGAGAAAAACAAACAAAATGAATTTAAAGAATAAAAGATATATACAAATTCAACGAAGAAATGGGGACCAATGCGACAGACAAGTGGATGATGTGCCCTCTGACATATTGTTCTCAAAACAAGAATAATAATTCAACGTAGACTACTTATAAGGCTTGTAGCCTATAGGGCCTCAAGTCTGACCTATTTCTCTCTCTTTCTCTCGGCTTTTATTAATTACTAGATACCTGCAGTTTCATGAATGTAACCAGCAGCCATTATTTTTTTTTTTAATTTTATTTTTAAATCAACTATATTGTTAAATAATTAAACTCAGTCAAAAATATCTCAATTGATATATTATCCTCTCATTTTCTTTTGATTTTCATATTGCATGGATAGATACTATTCATCAATTATTTAATTAAAAATTATTCTCATCAAATATTATTTATTATTCAACATTTTACATCTTATCAAAAACATATTTATATCTTATAAAAATTATCTTCACACTTTATAAAAAAATTATAAACGTGAGGTGTAATAGTAAATAATGACTGATACATAATAAATTATTATTTAAATAATGATAAACACATATTCTTTACAACTTCACTTTAAATAAACACAATTTTTTAAAATAATTTATGAAATCTTTATAGGAGAAATTATTATTTTATTGAAATTTAAGTGTCAACAAAAATGATAAAAAAGGATTGTCCAAATTATTTATCCGTAGGATAGTTTCTTGATAAGCAAAATCCCAAATTTGGTTGCTTACAAAAAAAAAAAAAAAAAATACATGAGGCCTGTGGTGGGCTACAGCTGTCACCGTCCCCAAAATGAATGAGATCAAATAAGAGGGAGGGACTCGGGTGAGGGGAGGCGTGGCTAATTAAAGAGCGAGCACGCCACTTAAGCCAAGCCGATTTGTCTTCGTCTGCTAAAGTGGTCCACACCACCACCTCTTCCCACTCCAATTATTACCAAGTTCTTTTTTACCGACACATCCTCCTTTCTTTCTTTCTTTCTTTATTTACCCTCTTCCCACCTATTAGTTTTTATTTACCGAGATATTCTCCTGCTTTTTCTAAAAAACACAAAACAAAGTGAATAAAAATAATTATTTTGAATAGATTATTTTAATGTTGATAAAAAAATAATAAATATTAGATATAATAGAGTTAAATATTTTATATTATGCAAAAAAATATAAAATATAAATTTATTGACTAATTTCAATATAAATATTATATGAATATAAATAATTTCAATAAAATTATATTTTCTTATTTAAACTTAATTATTGATATTTTTTGTCTCATAAACGAAGAAGATAAAAGACTATTAAGTTATAAACACATGGTAAATGTAGTATTTTTGCACAACCAAAAATTTAACATAAAATACTAATTCATCTCCTAAATTTGTTTGTTCAGCTAAAGAAAATAAATAACTACATGTTTTATATGTCAATTTTATGTTATTTTTATTGAATATAATGAGGAAAAAAGTTAATATATGTTTAGTTAAAAAAAAAACTCAATTTTTGAACAACTTAAAAATAAATGCAATTTTGAATTAGTTGAAATCGGTACTGATTCAATTCAAAATCAACCCTGGGTCGTATCGTTTTTTCATGCTTAACCTGACTACAACTTCTCCTGCCTCTATAGCCAGATCCATGCTTCTATGATTTTTAATTACGATGCATAAAAGAAAAACGTTAGCTGACAAATAAATTTTATAAAAGTATAATTTATAAATTGATATGATTTCTAACACATTTATCCGCATAAAATCCGCTATTTTTTTTTAAAAAACGGTGTGTCGTAAATTTTAACTATGTCTCTTAAAAAAAAATAATAATAATTTCCATTGTATCCAATCTGTGCTATACTGTTTTCACACAAACAAAACCAATTTACATCGTACAATTAAATAAAAATCTTTTTTTTACAAAATTTATCTGTTTTAAATCGATCCCACCACTTAAAGAACAAAAAAGGCTAATATTTTTCTCACGAATTTTAATATGGATAAATACTCTTAGCTTTTGAAATGAAGAATTAAAAAAAAAAAAATACAAAAAACTTATCTGTGCAGTGAGCTTCGTTATAATTTCGTTATAATAGCAAAGTTTTTCCGACGACAAGTCGCAGCTATAAATCGAACCTTTTGAATATCAGTTAGTTTATTTTTGGGAGAGAATATCAATTAGTATATGGATGATATATAGAGAAGTACAGAATGTGGTGAAGCAGAATAACTTGGCAGATGCCGCAGTCCGATTATTAAAGCGGCGTTACATGCCAATCATATGTAATACAGGTGATCGATAAGGGTGCTGTGTTTATATATGGCATGTGATCGTCTCTGTTTTGAGAGATATTGAGTCCGAAAGCCGTCAAGTCGTGACGTTGTTCCCTTCCCTCGATCGTTTCATTACTTACACGCTTGTCTTAATTTTAACAACACTGCTAGCTGACAATTGAAACTCAACAACCAACCAACAACTTCACGAATTTAAGTCCGGAGTTGGCAAAATATTACATATGATAGATATATTTTTAAAGAAAATAGGAAAAAAAATAATTGCGGGCAATGATCTCTTAACCTCCAAGAAGAGAAGTGGGAGAGGGGAGGATATGCTTTTCGTGTATTAATATATATATATATATATATATATATATATATATATATATATTTGTTTTTTGATCAATGATGATTGTATCTTTAGATTACTTCAAAGTAATTTAATATGTATTAACTATTTATTTTGAATTCGAATTTGAATATAAATTCATCTTAAAATATTGATACTAACCACCTCAGAATTTATTAAATTTTATTGTTGGATCGGTACCCAAATTATGACTTCAATGTAATTTGAGAAAATGGTTGCAACCTCTCGACATTTAATTCCTTCAATCCAATTCTCAATGAATATGATGTTACTATGGAGACAAATGGAAATCTCCCGTTGGCCCCTACCCTTTTTAGCTCTTAAAAAAAAAACAGAAATGTTTGCTTTGTTACAACTGTCCAGCTTCATAAATTGTGAGAGCATCCTATGCGTGAAGCGGAGGGATTTCAGTAGATCATACAGTTGTATATAAAATTGTGTATTTTTTTAAAAAATAAGTGAAATTTATTATTAAAAAATATTTTTTTTATGTAAATTTTACATTTATCTATTTTTTTTACTATACGAAATTTGGACCCATGCATATATCATTTCTAGAATCGAAGGAAAAAAAAGAAAAGCGGGCACAGAGAGGGATAGGAAGGTAAATAAGAGGGGAGCAATGCAAAGAACTGGTGGAGAAAGAAGAGGCATCTGAAAGTGTCAGAAGTTAAGAGGAGAAAGTGAGAAACAGCAGGTGGGTGGGTGGTGGGTCTTTGTTTTTTCTCGATTTTTTTAATTTTGACGGAGTGATGTGACCAACTACTCTTTTGTGAAATGACGTGACTACTCAGGTTCCCCCGCTACCCTCACCGAAATACCACAATTTTGACCAGAGCGGCTGCGTTCACAAATACATTACATCGGATAATTATTACTTATTTGATTTATTAAATTTATTTTATATTATGATATATCATTTTATAAAATTTTTTTGTGTAAATTTTTTTATGATTAAATATTTTTATATTTGGATAATAGTAATAAAATAATTTAAATATAAATATTTTATTAATATTTTAAAAAATAAATAAATAACGAGCCTATTGGAAAGCAACCTAATAACATCACTCTCGCAAGATTCTATGCATAAAATAATACTACACACTTGCAATGACCAAGTTTAATCTTACATCCAAATCATAATCCATTATACATTAGAAAATTATTATTTTTCATTCTAATTGTATTATCTCCAATCAGTCGATTTAGTATAAACTTGTAAAATACAGTTTTGGCCAATCTCAAAGCACATAATACACCAACAGCTCCATAAAAAAAAAAAATTACGCAAACAACAACATCCATACAGTGACCTTTTTTTTGGGGTGGGGGGCCTAAATCATAAATATTGTTTAAGATTATGTTTCGAAATAAATTTATAGATGACGACTTTCTTATAATTTATTTATTAATCTATATTGATAATGAATGTAATAATTAATGATTTTTATTTATTGTAAGAACATTTATGATCAATTGACATATTAAATATTTTTATTTCTTAGTTAAGATTTAAACTTAGAACTTCCTATATATTTATGCAAGTTTTTAAATAGTCTTTTAATTTTTGTTATACGCAAACTTTTATATATCCTATGACGCCGGCCCGGCCTCTACATAAATCCTTGCTTCGCCCCTAGAGTGAAATTAATTGCTTAATCTAATGTAATATGTAGTCATCATTCATATTATATAGGATGGCAGAACATTTTTTTTGTTATCTTTTTAGCGTGGAAATGGGTGACCGATACGGAGATTTAAATAGTGAGTTGAGATGAAAATAGATGAAATGAAAGTTAAAAATTGAATAAAATAATATTTAAAATTTTAAATTTTAAAATATTAAATTATTTATTATATTTCGTGTGATAATTTTAAAAAATTATAATAATTATATGAGTTGAGATAAGTTAAAAGACTCTTTCAATTCAAACAACTGAGCATAAATCACATCCTAGAGCTAGGAAATGTAAATTTACATGCACCATCCATCCATTCAAAGATCCAATGGTATACACTTCTGGATGACTATATTGATTACCACATGTTTGTCTGATCATACAAACGATACATTTCACAATAAATATTGTAAATTAAGAGTATTTTTGTAAGATATTATATAAAAAAAAATCTCTTCTTTTAGGTTGTGTTTGATAAATGAAATAATCTCATACTATTCATAATTACTATATATTTATAAACATTTTATTATTATGTACGGTTAACTTAATTTGATTATACTTTGTAACAGTTATTCACGTATCATTAACATAGTTTTAAAATATACAAAAAAATCTTTATAATCTCTTACTATTTACTCCACACTCCACACTTATTTTTTTAATTTTTTTTATTAAATATTTATTATATAAATAATAAATAAAAAATTTGAAATAATTTAAAAAGAATAAACTAAAAATAAAAAATATAGAATATTGTAAAAATTGTGGAACTAAGTATCGAAGTGAGTGAGATGTATTTATCATTTTTCTTGTCACGAAGGACGAGAATGAACATGAGTAGTTACTGTTACAATCATATAATTGCAGCAGAGGCCAATGACCAGGCCTGACACTTCTTGGTGAATCTTTTAATGTATCACAACGTTACTTGATCAGGAAAGTAATGATAATGTCCCAAGGTTGCTCTACAATCGATAGAAGAAACTTAATTCAAGCTCTACTATGAATACTGCTATTCTTACCAGATCAAATGAAACGCATTAAGTGCTTTGTTGGGTGGATCAATCTTTTGCAAAGAAATACTCCTTAATATTAAAAAAAAAAAATTTGGGAGCTCCGATTCCGAAAAAATAAGTAGAATATTAACATCCACGTCAGATTTATATTATTCATAAAACTAAAAATTATATAATTATTTCCGAATACAGTCATTTAATTCGTTTAAACATTGAAATAGATTTTTATCACATGTATCTGACCATTTCAAGCTTATTTACACAAAATATCTCATATGGTGTATAGACTCCATCTGAGCAAATTCCAAACCCTGGCTTATGAAGTAGAGAGTCTTCCATAAGAGAGAAGCACGCAGAGTAGGCTCTACATTTATGAAACACACGTCCTCTTTGGATGAATTTATTCGCAACGTACATTTCTCACAGTTCCTTAGAATCCGGCCTGTGCCGGGGCATCATATACGTCAACGCTCGACAGTCGGGACACAACCCACGAAGGAGAGAGAAAAAAAATCTTGGATCAACTCCTGGTCGTACGGGTAAAGACAAGGGCCCACACGAACAGTCCACGTCATCTAAGTTGTCTTTACTCGAACTCATTTGTTTGAAATTAAAAAAGAGATGGGGGCTGGGCTTCACATGTCTGAAGAACTCAGACGTCACTGACTCAGTGTGTCAGTAAAGTTGTCAGAAAGTTGGAGAGTAGCTTTGCCCACGTCGGTCTCTTAACTTTTTTTTTTTTTTTAATTAATGTTTTTAAAAAGCTGGGCACGCGAGAGCTTACGATGACCTCACGTGCCTTCACGTGAGTCCTCACTTTTTTTACCCCTCGAGGTTTGTCTTCCGCCCTTTTATTGGAGAGACCAGCTTTGAATGTATTCACTCGTACCAAGGCCATTCTTGTCTGCGTGTGAGTATTATGTCCCTGTCGACGTGGGTCTTTCCCTTATGCCCCCAGTCCCTCTTTTCACTAGCTTGTTTCCGCATATAAAATTATACGAATTGAAACGAGTTAAATATTAAAATTAAAAGTTAATTAAAATATTATTAAAATATTTTTTTTCAGATATATAAAAATTAAATTTTTTATTTTATTTTATGTGATAATTTAAAAAAATTATAATAATTAAATAAAACGAGTTATTAAAAAAAAGGAGACCTTAAGGGCTGGTTTGAGGCAGAGAATTCTCAAGAATTCTTATCTCATCCTAACTCATCATTACACATTTTTCAAATTCCCATACAAAATATAATAAACAATTCAACTTTTTCAAATCCCAATACACATTTTTCAAATCTCAATTCAACTTTTTCAAATCCTAAAACTAAAAAATAATATTTTAAACTCTAAAATAAAACACAAAATTCTCATCTCACCCCCAAACCTCCCCTAAATCTTTATCCGTTACTGTTTTTTCATTTTATTTCCACTAGGTTGGATTGTCTTCGTTCATCACACGTTGGTTACACCAGTGATTACCGTACTCACAATATACCAATCTTTAAAATTTATGGTTGTCAAAAGAACGGCACATGAGATCAAACAGTAAATAGCTCGTATGATATGGATGATGTCACATAAATAAAAGATAACACATTCGATAATATCACATATAGCATTTTCTTTGCCATGCATTAATGCATGTCGTCTGGGGGACCTAGATTTACAACTTTCTTATATAAGAACATTTGTATTGATCTATGTATATACATATGTAAAATCATATCTTTTGCATATCCATTTTGCCATTCAAGCAAAACTTTCACATTGACTTATGCATATTTGAGACAAAATAATAATAAAATATTTATTATTATTATTAATGTTTTTCTAAATCAATTTTTTTATATATATTTCACAATTAGCATCCACTATATACATTTGACATTAATAATACAAATGCAATAATCAAAAATATAATTTTTTTATATATTATATTAAAAATCTAATAAAATGAAAAAAAATATTATAATAATAAAATGAATGTGTAAGTGAAAGTTTGTTATGTTGTTGAGAAAATGAGAAGAGGAAAAGATTGTGAGAGAGAGTGGAATGAGAGATAAATAATGATTAAAATATATTTTGTATAGTAAATAGTTGTTATCCAAATTTGGATAAGAACTGTTCATAACTAGCTATATATATGCATATGCATTAGTCAATGTAGATTATTTTAAGGCCATATTATGTAAATATGATTTTATATATATATATGTATAGATCAATATAGATGCTCTTAGGGCACTAGCATTGGTCTATACATATCTATATGCAAAACCATATTTAGATAATATGACTCAAAAACACTCACATTGACTTATGCATATGCATAAATTTAACTAGCAGTGAACAATTGTTATCCAAATTTGGATACCAACTATTCACTCCATCAAACATATTTTAATTGTTATTTCTCTCTCATTCCACTCTTTCTCTCTCAATCTTTTCATCTTCTCCCTTCGTAAACAACACAACAAATCTTAACATACACATTCATTTTATTATTATAATATATTATATATATTTTTTTCATTTTATTATATTTTTAATATAATATATAAAAAAAATATATTTTTTATTATTGCATTTGTATTATTAATATCAAATGTATATAGTGGATATTAATTACAAAAAATATATAAAAATTTTAATTTTAGAAAAAAATTAATAATAATAAAATAATAATATTTTATTATTATTTCATCTCAAATATGCATAAGCCAATATGAAAGTTTTGTTTGAATGACAAAATGATTATGCAAAAGAGATAATTTTACATATGTATATATATAGATGAATACTAATGCTCAAACTCACAAGTGGACTGTATATATGTTTATTTCACAGAATAGACATTCTTTTATCTCTATAGTTTTTCGAACCCATACATTAAAAATTATTTAAAAAAACAAAAACAAAATATTCAAAAACAATAATTTGGTGAGGTTGCCATGCACGCTCAAAAATGGGAACGCGAGCCACGACGTCATGACCATCGTCTCGGTGCCCAAAAGGCCCAATTGTATAACAAGATTCAACTAGGGCGGAGGCTTTTCCAAAATGGCTCTTGTTCAGACCATTTCTGTTTATCAGGCCCGGTTTGGCAACTTTCAGCCATTTTCAGGAAAAATGCCGACTTAGGCTGGCCCAGCGTCGTATTTTGTAGTGAGCCTGCACTGGACCCGGGCCGTCAGTTATGGTCCTGATCTTAAGGCCGGCCATTCATATAATCTTTTACTGCTGCACGCTATATATCCTGTACAAGAAGATCTATAAGAAGTTTGTAGATCATGCATAACTGACTGGTTGAAGGGTTACAATCAAACCAGCTGTAAATTTGCAGATGCATAAAAAATTGACAAAGATCCAATGAAACTTGGTCCCCGGAGCATTTTAGCTAATTGCAACAAAACGACAGAGCTTATGGCTAATTAAGCAAAAATCCAAAATAAAGGTGACAAAGGCCTAACAGCCTAGCTATAGCTACCGGCTGTTTGATATCACATTCTATTTCTCGTGAGGGACAGATGCTTGATTGCGAGAGCAGCAAACAACATCTTATATGTATCTTTTTTATTGAGTTTTGAAGCCATGGACTAGTTGACAACAAACAAACAACGATAATAATAAGACTATTATTCTGGTGAATGCTAGCTAACATTGTAAGATTATTACTCATGAATTAAAAACTAGCCAATAAAAGCCGACGCATTTCAGCATAATTAATAAAGTTTTTTTTTTCTAATTAACAAAGATTATCGATTGCATGTAATTTTTAATCCATTTTTTAGTTCTCCGGCAATGAAACTCAATGCATACGTCAGCATATCGTGCGTTTGTCGTTTTCTTTTGGGGGTCATTTAAGGAAAATAATATTAGTGTTTATCTAAATACGACTTCGTGACATGGGTGGTCAACTTTGGTAACCTGAACTGACATCGGATCAGAGTTCTGATCCAAGAAACCCTGGTTGGGTACTGTTCGCATTTGAGGGTGAAAATATGAGCAGTGCTGGCAGTGCTGGGGGTGTAGCCGAGAGGGTACCGTAAAAAAGTTTTTTTTTTTAATAATTTTTTTCATTCATTTTTATTATATCCTTAAATATTGTTAAAAAAATTCATAATATTATTAAAATAACAATAATATATATATATATATATAGTGGCCACATCAATCGGATACCCCAATATTGATTCTAATTTCTACACAACCCACCAACTCTGCATGGATAACTAGTAGTCGTTGCACCGAAAGCAGAACATCGATGGTCCGATTCAAGAAGTATCGCTGAAGAATCCAATGAAGGAATTGTCAAGACCAAAGTCAACGTGAAATCTCGAACAAAAGCATTTTCTGATTCGTAAAAATTAGCGACTCATCTAATTATAGTTGTCATTATCCTAAACCTAAAGGCTCTTTAAAAGGCTATACCGTATTAATGTACACTTACTTTTTTTAAAAAAAAATTCTCCCCGAAGAATTACAAGTATGCATGCATGAGTGACGTTTACTCTGGGTTATGAAAACATTGCGAAAAGAAAATCTTAATACTTGGGAATATGTACAGATTTTCGATTTTGTCTGTGGAACCAATCATCAGGGTCTAGCCTAAGAGCCTAAAGGATAAGGTTGCCCAAATCATAAACTGACACCCAACAAAATTCTCAGGAGAAGAGCACAGTAATGTCGTACGTAGAGGTTTGCCAGACCAAGACATTGCACTTTTTTTGAAAAAAAAAAAAAAAAACAAATCATCAGCAAGATCACAACATTGTACCACCGAAATCTGCAATTTTTTTTTCTTTTTTGGAAATGCAAAATTTGAATTCAAACCCTGTAGTGGTGGGCCTGAGGCGACAGATCATTTGAGTTCGCAAACACGCCTCTAATCGATGCTAATGCTGGCATTATGCAAAAGTGAAAATCTTCGTCGCTTTCATTTATTATTTAAAAGAAAAAGGAATATATTCACACCATATATTTTTACAACATATTTTATAAAAAATATTTCTGATTTAAAAAATAATTATATAAAGTATTGTAAAAAATATTGTGAGTAAATTATTTTCTTTTTAAAAACAAAACAAAGCAAATAGCACGCCAATGACCCCAACGCGTGTATTTAACATCAAGCATTGGACTTTTCAAAAAAAAAAAAAAAAAAACATCAAGCATTGGATGGCCCACTGAAGATTCCTAGGGCCATTTGATTAGATCTTGGGATCGCGACCGTTGAATCAATAACTCGATTTTCTTTTTTCTTTTTTAAATATCTAATGAAAATTTTTGTGCTTGAAAATTTCAAATGGTGAAATGGTTAATGGTCCCCACCTCATAGACCGAAAGAGGGAGAAAAAGTAGAAACCCATTAGCAAGGGATTATGTCATTGAAGAATATAAGTACACCTTGACTCAATCATACCGAGTAAAATAAGAATTAATCAAAGAAACAAGAATAAAATCAAAGAATACAAAATAAGAAAAAGAATGAGATTCCTCCATCGAAGCCCCCAGATTGGAAAGTGTGTCGTAGTTGTCAAAAGGTTAGCTAAGCTGCCGTTTAGGAGGTGACCTGACCCATCCTTTAGGTCGACTCTCACGCCATATTTAGGTTATAAGTTCGATTGGATATAGAAATATTTTTAATTTATTTTATTATTATAATTTATTTAAATTTTTATATAAATTATAATAAATAATTTAATTTTTTCAAATTTTAAAATAATAATAATATTAAAAAAATAATATTCTAACAATATCTTATTTAACTCATCTAAAACCATCTCATCTCATCTTATCTTATTATCCAAACGAGTCCTAAAACAGCGTATGTCTTCAAGCAGAGAATCAAATGGGCAAAAAAGTTATTAAGTTTTGAATAATTTTAAAAAATTATTTCATTTTCTATCTCCTATGGAAATTCAATCCAATATAAATGCATGCAGCTACGTGACTTTGCAGCGCATCAAATACAACACAATATTGGGTACGGGTTATAGATACAATGGTCTCAATAAGCATCAAATACACCTGATTTGCGAATAATGAATAAACATGTGCAGCGGAAAAGTGAAAAAGACAAAGAGACCAACAAGCATAAGTCAGACTCATAACAGATAATGTTATAGTAGCATTTGAATCCTTACATACTATGAAATCTAGATTAAAAGGAATGGATGGTTACATGGCTTTGAAGCTCGAAATGAGCAAAACTTATGATCGAATTGATAAATTTTGGAATTTGTTATGAAGAAAATGGGGTTTGCAGCTTCTTAGATTGATCTAGTGATGAAATGTGTCTCTTCTGTATCCTACTCTTTGATCATAAATGGGGTGTCACAACCATCATTTTGTCCCACACGAGCTATTAGGCAAGGGGACTCCATTTCCTCTTACCTATTTATTTTGTGCACTGAAGTTCTAAGCTGCCTCCTTAACAATGCAGAAGCCTCGGGTCTCATTACAAGTCTCCTAATTAGAAAGAATTATTTGCACATTAACCATCTTTTTTTTGCAGATGACTCACCATTGTTTTGTAAGGCCAACTCAATTTAATGAAGTCATCTTTATCACCTACTGGACCTCTATGAGATAGCATTAGGGCAAAGGCTGAACAAAGACAAGACATCCATCTTTTTTAGTAGTAACACAAGAGGAGAAACAAGACATTGTCACTAGTATTGCTGGAATTATAGGAACAAACTCCTATGAGAAATACTTGGGTCTACTAACTCTAATAGGTAGATCAAGGTGTCAATCCCTCAAGGGTCTTCTAGAAAAAGTATAGACCAAAATCAACAGCTGGAAGTCTAAACTCTTGTCACAAGCAGGAAAAGAGACCATCATCAAAGCAGTCATTCAATCCATTCCAACCTACAAAATGAGGATTTTCAAACTACCAAAACAACTACTACATGAACTCAGTAAACTGGTAAGGTCCTTTTGTTGGGGTCAACAGGCTCAAGAACACAAGATCCATTGGGTAGCTTGGAAGCAAATGAGCAAGTAAAAAAAGTCTGGAGGATTGGGGCTGAGGGACTTTCAGAATTTCAACTGTGCTCTTCTGGCTAAACAGTGTTGGAGAATCATCTCTTCTCCAACTCCCAGGGTACTTAAAGAAAAATATTTCAAAAGAGGCACCCTCTTATCAGCAAAAACTGGCCACAACTCCTCATTCCTATGACAAAGCTTTGTTTTTGTCATTCCTTTGCTTGAGAAAGGTCTGATCTAGCGTATTGGTGATGGAGAATCTGCAAAGATCTGGATGGACAAGTGGATCCCCCAACAATCCACTTTCAAACCCCAAAGTTCAATTAGATTCTTACCTGAGGACTCAATAGTTGCAATGCTCATTGATAGGCACACCAACCAATGGAACCAATCACTGATTGAATCTATTTTCAACAGGGAAGAAGCTGCTATCATTAAGAGAATCCCTCTTAATCTTTACCCCAAACGCGATAGGCTGATCTGGAGATGCACTACCTCGGGTGAACTCACATTCAAGAGTGCCTACTACCTAAAGTCTGAAATGGTCAATCAAAACCTGGGTCAATCCTTTGAGCCTATGAGGGAAATTAGATCATGGACAAAACTGTGGCATCTTCAAATTCCTCTTGTTACAAAGACATTCTTATGAAGGGCTTGTCTAGATTTCCTACCTACTAAAGCCAAGCTTTTCCAGAGAAGGACTATAGAAGAGGAGTTATATCCAATATGCATGTGTCAACCAGAATCAATTGAACATGCCCTCTGGACTTGCCCATCTGCTCAAGATGTTTGGAGTCATAGTATGAGGAAGCTTCAGAAATCCAACCTGTATCCTCAAACCTTTAACAATCTGGTGGACACCTCAATTAAGACACTAGAGGTAGAGGAAATGGTGGTCTTTGCAATTACAACATGGAAAGTCTAGAAAAGGAGGAATAAGTTTGTCTTCAAGCAGGTCTTCCAGCATCCAAACTCCCTTATCCAACAAGTCAAGCTCATGGTGGAGGACTTTACCTTGCTTTAGCAATCTGCCAACAAGCCTCCAAAGGTTCAGAGTGCACCTCCTCAATGGGAAGCCCCTCCTCGAGGTAAACTGAAACTTAACTGGGATGCTACACTTGATAAGATCCACTGCAAGGTAGGAGTTGGAGCTGTGATCCAAGATTGGGAAGGCCAAGTTAAAGCTACTATGAGAATGAACCGTGACCTTTTCCCTAACCCGTTACTAACAGAAGTCTTTATAGCTCTTCAAGCATCATTGTTCTGTAAGTCTTTAGGAGAACATGATATAATCATAGAATGTGACTCTCTGCAAGTGGTTAACTGCCTACAAGCTAACACAGACTCTGCCTCTTATGTCGGTACACTAATAAAGGACACCAAGGCAACTCTTAATTCCTTTACATTATGGACTGTTAGGCACACTATGAGAGTATAAAACATTATAGCTCATGCCTTAAGTTGAGATGCTCTCAGCATTAGTAATAGTGTCCTCTCTACAGATGCTATCCCTTATTGTATCCGAACCTTGTTATAATTTTTAATCAGTAAAGGTTTATTCAAAAAAAAAAAAAACTACACTGAATTAGTAGTTGCTTGAAGTTGGCGGTCTACCTACTTCACAAAAATAACAACCTTGTCAAATCAAGCAACCTGGTAATAAAAAGATAAGAAAGACATACTGGTAATTGGGAACAAAAATTGCTATGCCAAAAAGATAAACAAAACTGAAAACTGCTTTAAATTCACTATACAAGGGGGCCATTCACATTAGATGTGTCCGTAGGTACAATTGAATTTGATTTTGAAAATGTAAAAGGTGTTTATCAACTCATACGGAAATTGTGTATACAGGTTTTGAAATTTCTGGGACCCAATTCATTCAGTAAAGTTGAATCGGGTCTCAATCTTTATCAGTGGTTGGCAGTTTAGTCATTTCAGGCTTCAGCCAGCGCTTTTTGAAATTCCATGGGTTATTTATTTATTTATTATCTTTTGCCCTTTTCTTTGTTTTTGGCTCATAAAGAAAAGCTAACGCTGGACACTCTTAAATATACCCTTTTTTTAGGGCAAAAAAATTAAGGCCAGCCTCGTTTATCAGCACTCCCAAGTCGCAACAGGGGAAACAGAGCAACCCATCTGGGAAGGCAAAAAAAGCAAGAGAGAGAGAGAGAGAGAGAGAGAGTCAGAAAGCAAGGAAAGAAAGATAATAAAGAGGGGAATTCAAGGAAGAAGAAGGGTTTCTGTGTAGTTGGGACTGGAGACCATGCAGACAGCGGAGCCTCCTCAAAACTCGCAACAGCTAATGGTGCAGACCTCGGGAAGCCTCAGTTTCAACAGCAACTTATCCAAAGAAGACGAGGAGATGTCAAGGTCTGCTCTCTCTACGTTCCGGGCTAAGGAAGAGGAGATTGAAAGGAAGAAGATGGAGGTCAGAGAGAAGGTTCAAGCGCAGTTGGGCCGTGTCGAAGAAGAAACCAAGCGTTTGGCCACGATTCGTGAGGTATGTCTGATAAAATTTACATAGTATGTCATCGGAGGAATAAAGAAACCGAGATTTCTTCTGTATTTTCATTTAGCTTTTGGTGAAATAAGAAGTGGCGTAAGTCGCAAAATTTCCAAGATTCATGATCTGAATGAAACGTTGACGGTAATATCAATGAATTCTAGGAAATTCACCCTTTCTTATCTAAAAAAATCATCTTTTGAGAATCCGAAGCACTTCTTCTTTGACGTCTTCACTGTTAATTTCTGATGTGAGTTTCTCATGCCTAGAAAACTTAGATACTACCAACGTGGTTTATTTTCTCGATGTTAATTCCCATGAACTTTTACACGACTTATATAAGCTCAAACAGTCACCAGAAGTCGGGATCTGGAACAAAAAACATTAAAGATTGAGCTTGCGACAGGGTGTTTTCAACTGAGACCCGAAAAATTTAGAATCATTTGTTTCTCGTGAACCTTTTCATGGCAAAGCAAGGTATTTTGTTAATTTCCATGAAATTAAGACGCTTTTTTCCCCCTCAATTACTTGATAACTCAAAGGTGGCTCTCTGAAAATCTTTGAAGCAGGCCAGTTGAATAATTCAAGCCAACCAAATATCCAGTACAATTGTTTTAATAGAATATTCAGTACTAGCAGGTTTTTTGTGGTAATATTGGCGTGTGTAATTGTGAGACTTTAAGGTGTAGATACATAGAGTCGGTTGTGTGCAATAATTGTTGTAAAAAATGTAAGACTGCATTTTTTTTATTTTGTTCTGATCTTAAATAAAATCGATGGAGCTACCAGGAGCTTGAAGCGCTAGCCGATCCCATGAGGAAAGAAGTTGCAACCGTCCGCAAGAAGATTGATGCAGTGAACAAAGAATTAAAGCCATTGGGCCATACCTGCCAGAAGAAGGTAAAGCACTTATCTAATGCCAAATTTGGTCTCTATTAAGTTTTGCTCTGCATATTAGGCCGAATCATCCAACATCTTACTTTGATTTGTATGAGAAAACCGAATCAGAACCAGTGAATTTGGGTTTATAATTTGATGCAGGAGAAAGAATACAAGGAAGCTCTTGAGGCTTTCAATGAGAAGAACAAGGAAAAAGTACAACTTATAACCAGGTTAATGGAGGTTAGTATCATAACTTTCTGCTTAAATGAAAGCATATGAATCATTGTATAACCAAAGATTTGCCGTCTAATAATCGTCCTTTTTGGCAACGTTTGATGATTTGAGCAGCTGGTGAGTGAAAGTGAGAGGTTGAGGATGAAGAAGCTGGAGGAGCTTAGTAAGAACATTGATTCATTACAATGAAATAGCCTGCTGCTAATAACTGATTAGGTTTGCGTAGCTTTGTGTGACATATTTATATTTTATATATGGGTGCTTTCGGTTTGGTGTATTTTATGATATCTTTGTTTGTTTCATTAGCATTTTATGGAATACTCATCTGATTTTAGGAAGGGAAATGCCCTACAAACAGGTTTGTAACTAAATGTATTTGGATCTAGCATTTTCTTCTCAAAATTTTCCCCTTGTGTTCATATTTGTATTCTCTCTTTTAAGCCCTGTGTAATTTGATTTTTCTTCCATTCTCTCCCAATAATGGCTTCTAAGAGCCATTGGTATTTATTTAGTATGTAAACTGTTTGGAATTGATAAATAATTATTTGACCCAAAGAGTCTAATAATTAAGAGATGAAGTAGAGCTGAATCATCTTATCATTGACAGTTAGAATATTCATCTTTCCCTGAGCTTACTTTGAAGGCACTCTCAGTAAGGGTGCAGTGGCTAGCACTGACATGCGTTTGGATTCTCCCCATGGCCATAAAAGGTAAAAGTAATGGAGCTTTCATGTTTTTCAGTGACACATGCCGAACTGGATTCTCCCCCCATTACGAGAGAGGTCCTGCCATTTGAGCAGCTTCCAATAACAACGGTTGAGGATAACAACAATTGAGAGGTCTCTCGATTCTCAAATCAACATTATGTATATATCTCTTATGCCGAGTATTTAGTGTTTATATTGTGTTAGGCTACAGTTTATCGTATCTCAAAACCGATTTCATTTCATCAGTCTTAAAATATATGGATGAATGTTTTCATAGACGAGAGAGAGCATTTGTCAATTTAATTATTCATATTACCCTTTTTTTTTCTAGTCTAATTTATGATAATGATCTCAGAGTTTTAACAAGACCAACCTAAACTTCGCTGTCTGTTTTGTAACGACTCCATGGAAAATATTCATCTAAGATTAATTGGAACATAAACAAATGGGAGGAAAACAACAGAATCAGATCCATGTGGTCTGTGCACTGCTACTAGTTGCCATCTCCTTCCAAAATAGATAATTTACCCAACTGATTTAGACGTAAAAGACAATTGAGTGGGGTAAAGGTGCACGTCACTCACCCTGCTATATGTTTTTTCGTGTTAGGATCCCTTTCTTTAATAATTTTAAAAGGACAGATTAGGCCAACTGTATTAACCACTACGACTGCCAACAAAGTGAAAAGCGTTCCTCTTTCTTTTATGTTTTTTTGAATTGTCTGTAATGATAAGTATTGTCGACCGTTGGATAAGAATGAGATAAAGCCAAAGTTTCTGCATTGTTGTTTTAATAATCATGCCGTTTCTCCCCAAACCCCCCCCCCCCCCCCCCCAAAAAAAAAAATGGACATATGGGAAACACAACCTGAACTGTATAATTGCTGTTTTATTATCTATATATTAGCTTGAGCCTCAAATTCAAAAGATTGATGTCTAAGACCATATGATCAACGACACGTATTATGCTAACAAACCCGTTTTAGATTATCCAGCATTAATGGGTGTGTTTTTACTGTTTTGTGTAGAATTATCGAAGTATTATTTTCTTTCAGAGAAATGATTATAATTTTAGAATATAATTCTGTCTCTATTCCATTTGGCTCCTGTATTTTACTGCTCTTAAATACAGAGGAAACTGGACCACCTTACCCCCCGGAAACCGGACCCCCCCCCCCCCCCCCCCAAAAAGAAAAAAAAAGACTCGGCACGCTTTGACTGGGCAAATAATCAAATCAAAGCATGGACTCTTGACCACGGCAGACCACCTATAGGCATTTCTCAACGCGCCTAGAAGAGGGAGGCTACTGGTCTTCCGTCTTACCAAGGATATGTTTTTTCCTTTCTTTTTTTATTATTATAAAAAGACAGAAGATATTTTGCATATTCTATAGTATTTGATCAGTGCTCTTGTCAAATAGAGTTAAATTACAGTATATAATACTTTGAATATTGGAATTGATTTGAATATCAACATAGCTCATTAAGGGCATTAGCATTGGTTTGGTTAAAACTAAAGATTGGTCAAATTTTAGATAATATGTGCTAAAAAGTCTCCACATTGGATTGGGCATCTCTAAAATAATTTGGATGCTAGCTACAGTGATTAGCCAAATTTGAAGAACCAAATTGATTCACCAAAAGTTAAAATAATAATTTCTCACTCCAAGCAAACATTAAAATATTAATTTCTCACTCCAATAAAAATATTATTTGATTTGTAATTAAGAAATTTAGATAGAGTTTTTGATGAGTTTAATCAAATATTTTTTGTTATTAACATTGAATGACTTTTAAAAATATGATTTTTTTTAATATTAATTTAATTAGAATATAATTATTATTAATATTAAATTGGTAGAATTATAAAATGTGATATAAAAAAATTAAATAAAAAATTATTAATTTAATAATATTTTATTATTATAGAGAGAGTAAATGGCTAACCAATGTGGGGATTGAATTTAAATAAAATATGCAAATGTAAAAAAGTGTGATATTGGCTAAAATTTGAAGATACATTTGGCCAATCCAATGCTAGTGCTCTCTCGTTTGTTCAATAGTCCAACGTGCTTACGTACCGAACAAGTTCTCCTCTTCTGTTTACAAGATTTCAGAAGCGAAAAACAGGAGCAAAAACTATGGTGTTTTTATTTGAGAAGTACGGTAGCTACAAAAAGATTCTATTAAAGTAAATATACTAATTAATATGGTTTGATATGATATATTAGACCTACTTTACAATAAAAATAGTTTTACAATCTAATGTATCACATCAAGTTATATCAGTCGTAAATTTATTTTTATAAAATCTTTATGTGGTTAAAGTATTTATCTTTTTATTTTTCGTTTAAAATTGTAAATAAAACGACAAATGGAGGACCATTCCATACTCCATTTGCAAGTTTCCAAAGTGGGGGGCCATTGTGTAGTCTCTGTTGCTTAAACGCTCTGGATACCTTTCACTTCATGGACACTACTTACAAGTCTGGGCTCCCGAACCTGACCGTTGTCCAATGAATTTATGTATATAAGAAAGCCCAAAAGCCCATGCTAAAATTTTAAATATCCTGTGGCTGGTATATTAATATATACTCTTTATCACCACATGAGAATCTACCAGCCCACAATCCCCCATTGTTCAATTTTCTGTGCCTTCGCCTTTGTGTCGGCCGTAGTTTAAGCCCATTGAGAAACTAGGCTTCTCTTGTTTCTTCATTTTTCTATCAATATTAATATATATCCAGTTTAGCATAGACATTGGGTCTAATTACGGACCCGGAGGGATTGGTAAGAGAGAGGATAAGGTATTGCTTCTTGTCTGGTTCGGATACAGCTAGCGGTTCTATTAATTATTTGTAAGAAGCTTCCAAGATACTTTCAGCAAATTAAATTAAATGAGTTTAATATCGCACTAATTAAGCATGTTTTTGTCTACAAAACCATGTCGAGTAAGAAGCTAAAACATTTTGTTTTGGCCGGGTAGATGCCCGTACGACGGTGTGCAGCCGACTGATCCTTTATTGTCGTCGTTTGATGCAGTATGGAGGAACATACATTCACAGATTTGATCTCTTTAAACATGAAACGACAAGACTTTGTCCCATTACTCGAATAGTCAATGAAATTATCTGGACAAATGCATTTAGAATAGAATAAATATAATTGATTTTCACATATCATGTGTTCAAGGCAGAATCTATGTACCCATCTCCATATCTTAGGTTTGAATTGTGTTAGGTTCCCCGGCGTTATCCATTCCTTTGATGTGCCTCATGGCTAGATGAAGAGGATACTCTCTCTCTCTCTCTCACACACACAGGATTTGCATGTCTCCTGTTAGAGTGGCCCCTCTCAATAGAATAATAAGGCTGCCAATGGGAGGTTTTGTACTTTTGTGGGCCTCTAAATAGGAGACTACACGTTGAGAAAAGAGTATGATAGTAGGAAATTAGATTTTGCTTGAGAGACGAGATAAGATGAGAATTTTTAAAAATTTTATAAATAGTGTTAAGATGAAAGTTTAAAATATTATTTTTTAATATTATTATTGTTTTGGGATTTGAAAAAGTTAAATTAGAATTTGAAAAAATTGAATTGTTTATTATATTTTATATGAGAATTTGAAAAAGATGTAATAATGAGATGAGATAAAGATGAGATGAGATTTCTCATCTTTGTTTCCAAACATAACCTTAAGAAACGCCAAAACTCTTCTGTTTATAATTCACTGCGGTGGAGTTGAGAACTTGAGGTGGGCTTTCACACTTTGACTTGCTGACGTTATTAAAAAAATGAATTCTATATCATATGCTGCAGTGGTATGAATAATTAAGCATATTATGAAAATTTTTAGAGTCAGTTTGGATTAGGAGATTACCTCACTACTACTTATAAATTCAACTCACAAGTCTAATTACTATTCATAAATTATCTTAATTTATCTCATTTCATTTTTCAAATCACACTATTATTCATATGCTGATCACTTATTGTAATACTAAAAAGAGTGTATACAAGGAGCTGGATGGCAATTCCTCTATAAGGTAATGATCTTGTGTTTACGATTCTAGTATAGCCACGTCAAAAACATTACATTTGATAAAAATGCGGAATTCGAGAATAATGCAGTCATGGTATACATGGTATCCGATGCAGAGGGGTGCTGCCGCGTCACATACGGAGCCACATGTGCAGTTTGCAACGATGGAAGAGCTGGGCCCACAACAGTACGCGGACAAATATCCGACCGTCTCTGACACGTGGATTCGGGCCTTCCAACAATACACACGTGGAAGTTAGACTCGCCCAGGATTGGTTGATTTATTTTTTTCATCTGGATGCATCGAATGACGGTGCATTTGTAGGAAACCGTCTCATCCATCTTTTGTCGTCTGAGAAAAGTTTAGGGCTTTCGGCATATTGTGTGGAGGGGCCTGTAGATTTACTAAATGTTGCTGGTACAAAGATTGCGTGGTCGTTTTGTCCTGCCATTTATTACACGGGCTGAACTTAAGCAGTGGAATCAGCATCATGGATGGGAGACCCAGAAAGTAGTAGTAGTAATATGGGAGAGTGAAATGCTCGGAAGTCATATGGTCAATCAAAACATTTGCATTTAATACCATATAATGAATAGCCCAACGAAAAAACGTGCTTTATAAAAAAGCAGTACCTGTAAATTAATGATGTCAAGGTTTTGTCGACAATGATCAAACTAAAAATCCAATTTAAATCGGTGGAGATAAAAAAATATTACAAATTAAAGTATTATGCACGCTTCCTGATCGCACATGGTGGTACAATATTGGGCCCTTTTTTTTAATGAATTGATCCCAAATATTATATGAGCAACTAATGCAGCATAACTTGAGAGTTCATACAGCTTGTGTACGCACCATATATCAAACTAGTATAAATATATATATTTACGATTATATAGGTGGATCATCGCGCACCACTGCCAACAACCAGCTACAAAACCAATTAAAAAACGTAAAATAAACAATATTATCTGAATTCTTTTCCTTCTTTTCTATTCAGATGATTCATCATGAATCAATTGAATAGAATTTTTGTTTTTACTTTTGTTTTTTGATTTCTTCGGTTTGTCGAGAAGCTTAATTAGCAAATTATTAAATCAAAATTAAAATTCCTAAGCAGTTGGATACAGTGGTGGAGAATTGAACAAATCTGCTTAATATATATATAGGGTGCATCTCTAAATTTTTGTCTGATCTCCTACCAGCATTACAAGGTTAACTTATTCGAGGCTCATTTGAAAATTAGGGAAGAATTAATTGATAGCATCGAATTAACAGCGTTTTTAAGTGCTTGGGGTTAGGTAGCAATACTGTAATTGCAGCTCTCGAGCCATGCAGATGGGCGGGGCCCGCGTCATTGGAAAAAAGTTTTAAGTGCCAATTACTCTATAATAATCAATCCATGGCGTTACAATTAATATATTATATATTCTTTAGTCATCTTTTGACTTTCTATTAGAAAATTAATCCCTTTAACTTTTGTGTTTTGTATTCAATTTCCAATGGCCAGAATTATAACAACATCCCAACTATCTAAATTATTGAACTTCTTAGAATTACATCATGACATGCATTATCGATTATCTTCTCTCTCTCTTTTTTCTTTTTTTGGTTTTTAAATACACATTCTATATTTTTTACTAAACTCACGATTACAAGATCAATCTACTGTGAGTCCTGTTTACATTTAGAGATAATTTGAGATGGTTTTATATGAATTGAATAAAATATTATCAGAATATTATTTTTTATATTATTATTATTTTAAGATTTGAAAAAATTGAATTATTTATTATATTTTTTATAAAAATTTAAAAAAATTATAATAATAAATAAGATAAATTAAGATGAATCTCGAATCCAAATAATGGCTAAGTTGAGATCTAGAGTGAATTTTGAAGTAGAAGGAAGAATAAAAGAAGGGAGATCAGGACACGTACAGCGAATCACTAGCAGCAGCAGCACTTAAGGAGATTCTTTCAACTTAAGCCAGCTTCGATCTCTTCTAACTACAGGATTAATTGGATAAGATTTTAGCTATAAAGCTGCCAGTTGGAAGGCGGAAGTGCTGTATAGGGTGGTAAGAGCTTTAAGCATTGGAATTTGGGCTTCAACTACAACTTTTATCGGGAGTACTTAATTATTATTCATAACTTTCCAACGTTGTATAAACTGGTTGGGACGACTTGATTGGCCACAGATTAAAGAAATGTCTTTTTAAATAATTTGATTAGAAAAAATCTTATCCCACTTAAGCGTGTTTGTAGCGGTGGTAGAAGGATTGATTAGTAAAGATCAAATGATATTGAGACAACAAAACAAGTCTACTTAGATTATGTTTGAATCTTTCATCTTCTTCAAAATTTTCATCTCATCTCATCTCATCATTACAACCTTTTCAAATTCCTATATAAAATATAATAAACAATTCAACTTTTTCAAATCCCAATACAACTTTTTCAAATTTCAATTTAATTTTTTCAAATCTTAAAACTAAAAAATAATATTTTAAACTTTAAAACAAAACACAAAAATCTCATCTCACTTTCCAAACATAATCTTAACCGCCGAAGATTCTCCTCTGTTGTAAGTTTCAAAATTTATTTATTTATTTAATTTTTTTCAAAAAAAACCTACATAAAAAGGAGAAAGGTGAAGGCAAAAGAAAATGCAAACGCTAGCCAATATTTTGGAGAATGGGATATTATAATAATAAGTTATCGTTGCTGTAATTATGCAGCATGCCTGCATTATTAAACTTGAGCATGTACGTACGGCTCTTCCCGACATATGGAACTGTAAGTAGAGAAATACTACACAACCTCCTACACAACCTCCTACCATTCACCCACACTCCACACTCCATACTTTTTAATTTTTTTTTTAATTTTTTTTTGAATTCATTTTTTTTTAAATATTTCAAATTTTTTATTCACTATTCATAAAAAAAATATTTGATAAAAAAAAATTAAAAAAAAAAAGTGGAGTGTGGAGTGTGGTAAATAGTAGGAGGTTGGGAAGATTATTTCCTGTAAGAATAGCTACGGAAAGACAAAAAACTTGAAGATTTGTAGAACTGTAACGCAAAGGACGAACTATATATATATATATATATATATATATATACACACATGTATTCGTTGATATGTGGGTTTTTTGTTGCCTTCTCCCGGTAAAAATCAGTTTGAACGATGTTAGGAGTACTTGGCAACTGGTTCTGTGCTTTTTGTATTTCTCGTTGTCACCCATGTTATATATAAAAGTCAAGTGTAAGTTCCTAGCTAGCTATTTCAAGTCGAGTTAGCCGTATGCAGATGTTCTTTCACGAAAACCAAACCTCCACGTTCAATCAAAAGTTCCCTGGTTATAATAGAATTAATTAGAAAGCATTTTGTTTCACGTTACCACTTGGTATTCATGATAATTGTTTTCTTTTAATTTGCTGTTTTTTTTAGTGGAAAAGAGGTGAGAAGATCTTGCTGCCATGCTCCACCTTCATTCCACAAGATATTTAATATTTGGAAAGCTGAACATCGAGGCTTGGTTTGTTTTTAAAATCAAAATCTAAAATTTTGAAAATTTTAAAAATCTCTCATACAAAATAAAATAGATAATTTAATTTTTTCAAATCTCAAGATAAATATAATATTAAAAAATTTATTCTAATAATATTTTATTTAACTTTTCAACTTTAATCTTATCTCATTTTTGAAAACAAATGAGGAGAGATATTCCAAGTTGGTTGATGTCTGTTAGCTGCTAATAATGCCAAGTTTAAACACGTTTTTTGCTTTCAAATTATGCTAACAATGATAAGTGAGCAAAGAATACAAGTAGAGACTTTCACATGCATCTTTTGTGTTCGGATTTATGTTAGATTTTTATTTTTATTTTTTTTTCGATTTAAAAATTAATTATAAACTCTAATACGCCATACCAATCCTATTGACCATATCAAGCAGAAGCCATGGTTGTGAGGTTGGAGGATTATGCCATAGTTTTATGTAAAAGGAGACGTGGAAAAGCACTTTGGTTGTCATAATTCATTTTCAAAAAGTATAGTAAAATTTGACACGGCTCAGGAAAAAGTAGCCCCGAAACTGTTAAATGAAGTGGGTCACGCTTGGCCTTTTTCGAGGCCTGTAGACAACAAATTACAAAACGGGTAAAATTAAAAAATGTAATTTTTGTTTTTGTTTTTGAAATTTAAATTAAAGGTGATATAGGGGAAATAGACGAGACAGTAAAAGGTGCCAGGTGGGGGTACGACTGGCAGGGCAGGACGCTCTCACACGCATGCGTACGCACGTTTGCTTGGTTCTGAATTGCAAGGCAGAGGTAATCAAGATGAACGGGTGAGACGAGACGAGCGAACAGAGCCAGAGGGAGTGCTCTTTCGAGAATTGTCAAAGATAGGGTCAAGATCCGGTTCGTCGGGCTGTCGGAGTACTGTGTAGGTGACTCAGACGGCACGCGCGGTAATTGTGTCTTTTCTCGTTAGCTTTCCCCCGTTTTGGCTCTAGTGCCGCCAAGACTGCTCCGCCAATCCCACTTCTTCCCATCTTACTTACTTACAGCTGGCTTTTCATTCCCATATTTTTTTAAGGTTAATTAAACGATGTTTTTCACAATTTCATTTGTCCAGCTCTGCCATTTTTAAATTTTTTTTTTAAAAAGATTATGCCATGCGTACCAAATAAGCCATTTTCTCAAATAATATATATCTATTTAAAAAAAAACGAAACTTAATTTACAGGAACTAAAAATAAATTGTCAAGGGTAAGTCAACGCTTGACTTTCAATCCAAAAGATGTTACCATTCTTTCGGGATATTCTGTGATGTTATGTACTTACAATTGACGTAAAATTGGTGATTAGTAGGGGTATAAAGGTGGCACTCGAATTTCTAAATTAGTTAACTGTTTGTAGGAATAAATAATATTCTGGAGGGAGAGAGAGAGGACCCATTTCACTGCAAGGAGTATTGTATTAGCACCTATTTGATAATGATAGTTCTGGTATAAAAGGCTAGTATTGACCTAAGAGCACTAGTATTGGTCTATACATATCCATATACAAAGCTATATTTACCTAATATGACTCAAAAAACATCCACATTGGCTTATGCATATGCATAAATTTGGCTAGCAGTGAACAGTTGTTATCCAGATAACAACTATTCACTCCATCAAACATATTTTAATTGTTTTTTCTCTCTCCTTCCATTCTCTCTCACAATCTTTTCCTCTTCTCCCTCCCTCAACAACACAACAAATATTCACATACACATTCATTTTATTATTATAATATATTATATATATTTTTTCATTTTATTATATTTTTAATATAATATATAACAAAAAATTATATTTTTTATTATTGCATTTGTATTATTAATCTCAAATGTATATAGTGGATGCTAATTACAAAATATATATAAAAATTTTGATTTTAGAAAAAAATTAATAATAATAAAAAAATAATATTTTATTATTATTTGGTCTCAAATATGCATAAGTCAATGTGTGAGTTTTACTTATGCATATGCAAATGGTCAAATGGTTATGCAAAAGAGGTAATTTTGCATATGTATTTGCATAGACCAATACTAATGCTTTAAACCAGCGAAAGTTTGTCTACAATCACAAGATATAAGACTTGCGATCAACATCAATTTGTACTCTTAGACACTCGTGCCCTCGTTTTGGGGTTATATACCCTACCATGTACTCTTTTTTACATTTTAACTTACCCGATGCAATGCAATTAAAAAGAACATATCTTTCCGAAGTCTCACATAGTCCAGTACTTGGTCCGGCCATGCAGTGCGCTGTTCTCGCAAAATCTTCTCCTATTTTGCAGTAACAACTAGATAATCAGAATCATAATACATAAAAATAAAAAATGGAAGGAAGATCAAGGCGCGCCCACACACATACATATACATATATATATATATATATATATATATATATAGGTAACAATTTTGTCAATTTACATGAGCCCAACTGACCAAAACTGTAATACTATATTGTAGATTTAGATTATGTTTGGAAGGTGAGATGAGAATTTTGTGTTTTGTTTTAAAGTTTAAAATATTATTTTTTAGTTTTAAGATTTGAAAAAGTTAAATTGGAATTTGAAAAAGTTGTATTGGGATTTGAAAAAGTTGAATTGTTTATTATATTTTATATAGGAATTTGAAAAAGTTGTAATGATGAGATGAGATGAGATAAAAATTTTGTAGAAGATGGAACATCCAAACATATCTTATAGTGTAGTATATTTCTTCTGTATCTCTTTACATGCACTTCGGTTCACCTACAATTTGCTGCCTGCCAAGTTTTTAACCTTTTGTCCATGTTTGTAGCTATTATTTTATAATAATTTATTTATCACACTGCCTTGCCTCGAAGTTGTATTCCTATCAGATTTGAATCGGGAAGTCTCCGTATTCTTTCCCCTCTCTCTCTCTCTGCGGTATATTTGTTACAAAGCTCCCTCCCCAACCTTGGTCCTCCCCTTCGGAACTTCCACTTCAGTTGAAATCTCTTCAACTATTTCATGTTGCCGAAATTCTTATATACACCGCCGAAAGTTGCAAGCTTTCTTCTGTAATCAGGTTTCAAATACATTTTCTTCTTTTGCCAATACCCGTGTTCTTTCAGACTCTGAATGATGGCTCAAAAGCACTTACACGAGCTACTGGAAGAAGACCAAGAGCCATTCCTTCTCAAGAACTACATTGCTGACAGACGCTGCCGGCTCAAAGGGCCTTCACCCAAGACCCAGTTACAAGCTGTCAAGAAACGAAAATCCATCTCCAAAACGCCGAGCTTTCCTGGAAGCTTTTGCAAAAACGCTTGCTTTCTCCCCTTCCACGACTCCCCGGACCTCAGGAAATCTCCACTCTTCGATTTTTCATCTCCGGCCAAGAGCCCTTGCAGAAGTCCAAATGCCATTTTCCTCCACATTCCTGCCAAAACCGCAGCAATTCTTCTTGAAGCTTCTCTGAGAATTCAGAAACAGTCATCAGCTTCGAAATCCAAAACCCAAAACAAAAACCATGGATTTGGTTTATTTGGGTCAATAGTAAAGAGACTGACCCATTGGGGCCGAAATCGCGAGATTGAAGGCGATAGAATTAACGTCTCAGTGAAGGACATTCTGAAATGGGATTCATCAGTTTGCCGAACCTCCAACGAAAGCCTGAAAAGAATGCACAAAAAAACTGTGGCCATGGAGGACAAAAGTGCTTCCGATAAAAGTGCTTGTGAGACAACCTATTCTTGTTCTTGTAATGGTAGACCAAGTAGTGCGATTTGGTCAGAAAGTAATGAGGAAAGGTCTTTGGACCTCGATTTCTCAAGTAGTAGCCAATCCGTAGACTCTGAAGTAATTGAATTGTTAACCAAACGGAGAGAAGATGCAGATTGCTCTTGCTGCGACAAACAATTTTGCGAAAGCCCTTTCCGTTTCGTGCTCCAAAGAAGTCCATCGCTCGGTCGTCGGACCCCGGAGTTCACGTCACCTGCGGTATCCCCTAGTCGCCACAAAAGAGAGGTTTGTCTTTTCTTTTTTAACTCGAATTCTTTTACCTCTTACTTTATTCTACGGTGAAAATTACCCAATTTACCTTACAAAAATATTGTGCGCGTTGGACTGTACCAATTGACTCGGTTTGTGAATTGTCGGCAACATTTACCACGTCCTTTGAAGTTGGCCGGAATGTTGCCATCAACGACTATAGTACAGCAAAAATGTTACTCGTAAATCATAACTGTCAATGGCTATTGACTAGGCCATTTTAAGGGCTATATATGTCATTTAAGCTTCGAACTCCAGTCTTCGACGTGCGAATCTCTCTATATTAGCTAATTACTTTCCCGAAAATGACAAATCCCTTTTTGTTTTTTCTTTTTGTTACCAGTAACAAACTCCGACATCCCTTTTTCTTGAATATTGTTTTTTTGCTTTATTTACTAAAGATTGGGATAGAAGTCAACAACCAACAATTATGATCCGGGTCTTGATCTAAATTTACCAACGAAATTCAGCAAAAAAATTGTGGCTCAATTGTGAAAATTGTCCATGTCTTAATTAACGTAGTTATGAATCTAATAGGAAAAAGAGATTTCTGAAGCGGGGGCTCTCGGAAAATTCCAAGAAGAGGAAGAGAAGGAGCAGTGCAGTCCAGTGTCTGTATTGGACCCTCCATTCGAGGACGATGAGGATAGACATGACGATGAGGACATGGACGAGGACGAGGACGAGCACGAGCACGAGCACGTAGAGGGCAGTTTTGATCACGAATGCAGCTATGCCATTGTACAAAGTATGTAACAAGTTATAAATTCGTACTAAATTATTGAACTTTTGTTCCATTCTTTGTTGGTTGTGTGGTCGTTATCAATAAACTAAATTAAAGTTGTACTAGTTGCTTTTGCTTGATGACAACCTTTTTGTCCGGTACAGTAATATTTGATGGTCATGGTTGAATGATTGTGTTGATTATGAGCCATAGTATCTAGGTGGGATCCATTGAAAGATTGTAGGTTAAACAGACACTTGTGTTTTGGTCATTGGGTATGTGACAACTCTCGTAGGCTCGTTAATGTGACTAATTAATTTGATCGAAAAAATGGACACTGCCAAAGTTTTAACATCGTATGTGACCCATCTTTGATGGTAGGAGGTTTGTATTAACTGTAGGAGTCTCTTCAATTAATTGGATTGGACCGTGCAATTGTCAACCAAATTCATTTGAATTTTAGTGCACACAATTTGGTACCTCTTATTTGTTCATGGTTCAAGCATTTAACGGTAGCCTAAACTTTCTTGAAAGCATTTATTAAATGAGGTCATTGCCATACTGATATGTTGCAGCAATGGGGCACAAAAAATACAGTAATACTCGAAAGGGATCGCAGATGTTTTTCATATACCTTTAGGAACCGACTTTCCCTTATTCTTGATATCTCCTAAGTGCTATTTCTTTTCCTTCAACAGCCTATAGAAATATTTTTTTAAGCCTTTGTATATCGATGAGTCTGTGGTGTGAAAGCTTGTGCTCGTTAAGTTCGTTCTGATAGGAAAATTGAGGTTCAAAACCCAAGAATTAGTTGTTCTTTTTCATACTTCTAACTTCTTTTGTGACTCTATATTTACCGTTAGATTGTCATCATAGGTCCCTTCAATATTGTTTTCGCTGTCAATGTTACTTATCGGTGGCATGACTTTAGTTATGAGAGTCGCAACTGTCTTAATTCTCTTGTATTTTGTTGGAACTAAACCTCTCTTGTACTTGATTTGTCCTGATTTTCAGTTAAAACTTAGAAGTGAAAAATTATAGTACAGATAGAGTCAGTCAATTGTAGTGTGAAACTCAAGCACAGTAAGTTGAATTTAAATTTTGGATTATGCTGCAAACTAGTACTGAATTGAGATTCACTAAATTTACAATGTTCTTCTTGAATTTACTACATCCTTTTTAACAAATCATATAAACTTAGTCTATTGCTTACAAAGTGCAAATACTTTGGATTTCAAGAACAGAAGTGCAAATACTCTGTATTTTCCTCCTGTGTCTGCAGGAGATCGCTCGAGCAACTATATTTCTCTACTTTTTCAAACTGATATACTTATCACAAATGAAAGGTCCTGTTTTCTGTATTTTTTTAGTTTCATGTTTTTTTAGTCCAAAGTGATTTAGTGGGTATATATATCTATGCCATGCGATCTATTCTCTTACTCTTTGAATCAATTCATGTATAATTTGTGAAAGATATCTAAATAAACCTTTTCTTCCCTGTTTGTGATGGGATGGTGAATGGTATAGGCTTGATATGGCTACGGTATAGTAGCTTAGCCGTTACCTGTGTTGAACTAAATCAACTTGTAGATTTAAAGTAGCAGTTTAATGCAAATTCATCACAGAACTAGTGCTAAAGTTTATGAATCATAAAGCAAGTGATTTATTATGATTTGCCCTTTGTTTGCCTGTTGGATATTTGCAGGAGCAAAGCAGCAGCTATTGCACAAGCTTCGTAGATTTGAGAAATTGGCTGGATTAGATCCAATTGAGCTTGAGAAAAGAATGTTAGAACAAGAAGAGGATGAGGACTATGAGCATAATGATGATGACCTAGAGGAAGAAGATGAAATTGAAGATGAGCTGGAAGCATCATGCAGAGAAGAGAATGTTGATAGGTTTTTTATGGAAGTCCTCTGCAAATCCCACTTCCAGAGTTTGCGGCAAATCCCAGAGGACATGAAGAGATTGGTTTCGGATCTCATCATCGAGGATAGAAGAGAACAGGATGCCTTTGATAATAGAGAAGAGGCGGTGAATAGGGTTTGTAAGAGGTTGGAATCATGGGAAGAGGTGGAATCCAACACCATTGATATGATGGTAGAGCAAGATCTTAGAAAAGAGCTTGAAGGGTGGAAGAGAAATCAGCAGCAGGCAGGAGAGACAGCACTAGAGATTGAGCTGGCTATCTTTGGATTATTGGTTCAGGAATTGTCTGAGGAACTAATATCTCTCAATGGAAATTGATAGGAGCTGTGGTTACATTCAAATTGAATTTTGGTACAACTTTCTTCTTTAATTTTTTATTTAGTTTTCCATTGGAGCATAGTCTGACTTGCACTAGGATGGAATAGGCTAAATAGGAAAAGACCGAAGAAGGCAAGAAAGATGCGACTTAGATGGTAACAGGCACTATGTATATGGAGCATGTAAGTAGTGGGGAATGGTGTATTTATCCTTGCTTAATGAAACATGACGTGTAATTATAGAGTTTTTTGTTTCCCTATCTTGGAGATCTTTCTGTGCTCATGGGTGTCTATGAATCTCTGTTTGTAGGGAGCTTATTACTTTTTTCCAGCAACATACTTAGCAATTGATTACTAAAATTGCTCATCGTCCCCGGGGCATAAGTAGAACATCCATTATACTATGTTATGCTTGATTTCTAATTCTATCAGTTTTGAACTTAAAAGACATGATTGTTCTAAATTGTATGCTGATTGAACCAGAAAAAAAGTCTAACCATAGAAACATCCTCTGAGCGAGTGACATTCAAGTTTGGCCAAGGAATTGAATTTAAAGTGGAGCAGAGCAGCAGGCTTGATCTGCTCCAACAATGTTCAGGTAAATCCACAAGGAGGGAAAAAAACATGGAGGGAATAGTGGAGGACCTTCTCCAGTAAGGTAAAAATTAACAAAAAAATCTTCGCAACCTTTTATTATTCACACAATCTCTACTCACTACATTTTTTTTAATTTTTTTCTTTTATCAAATATTTATTATATAAATAATGAATAAAAAATTTGAAATAGTTTAAAAAGTATAAACTCAAAAAAAAAAAAAATATAGAATATAGAGTGTAGTGAAGGTTGTATTGCAAAACTCAAAAATTAAACAAGGCTTTCACTATTTGTTTTCTTTTAAGGAGGTGTAGGATGTCTTGTTCATTGCTTTTCCAGCTGCCAACAGCCAATCGAAGTTCCTTAATTATATTGCTCAACAATGCATTGTCGTTTTCTTCATGACCGACACCTAAAAGGCATTATTATCAAGGTTTTGCTTCTTTGCTGACAAATCTATTCGGGGGGACGAGACGAGAAAAAATAAGTTTTTGCAGACTAGTTAGTTGGTGATCGATGGGACCATCCATCTAACGTTAAAGCTTTAAAATTGTTGACCTGATGCAGCTAATTAAGGAGAAGATAGTCCATCTATACTGCCATTTGATAATGATTGTACAAATTCTAAATAAACAAGCTTCATGCAAGCTCTTGTAAAATAGTAGACCTCACTTTAAATAAGTGTAAAAAAAATTATTTTTTATTAGTGAGACTTATTTTTTTACAAAAAACTTGTATGTAATTTGTCTATTTGAGAATTATATCTAGCATTACTCCCTGCCATATCATGGTACTGTCAAAACTTCGCTTCTATGCTGGTTACAATTTTTCACGAATTCACTCTCTCCATAATCCTGACTTTAATTAAGGATTGTTTTAATTAGAGCACGCATTTGATAATCAGATTTGTCAAATGAGATGCAAAGTATAGTTTTTCTTTGACTAAAACCTATAAAACCTCTTCTCAATCAACCAGCTTCTTAAATAATAAAAGTAGTGAATTTTTTAGATTAATTTGCATCTTTTTTAATTTTATTCAAAATTCAACATCCAGTCTCCTCTCTCTCATTTAGAATGAAAAAAAAAATCATTGTTTTTTCAGTGAAAATGGTGTTTTCTTTTTCACACGACAGATTAATTAATGCTGGTGCTCACAAGTTCTCAGCCAACCAAAAAAAGTCGAAAAAGAAAAAGAAACCTATATATATGCCTTTCATATTGGCCCTTTATTTTATGCATTACTTTATAGTTCAGGCTGTGTTAAGTCTTCAAAAGACAACAGCCGAATTAAATAGATGTTGTTACAATATTAATTGTTGGGTCGAGAAATATAAAATTAATTTTTAGAATTAAACTAATATGAGGTCGTATCAAATAAAACTTGAGTTTATCGTTTCTAAAGTTTTTCTTCAATGTTTGGTGGAGCAAATGCAAGTAGTGTCCGTTTCAATCCGGACCTACTTGCAAATCACAAGTTCAGCTCAGTGGGCAGAAGCACGTACAAAATGGGAATGGAAATGGAAATGACCCGTCGATCGGACAACGTGACCAAAAATAGTAGGCAAACCTGGACCAAACCCTAGTATCTTTTTCACACTGATCGTACGGTACCCACTACCTTATTCATATTGCTTTTTATCACTCTGATTTATTTCGATCCAGCCACGTGCCAGGTCCAATATTAGACACGTTAGTCGTTAGGCTCGTGAACAGTCGGACAGAAACCAAAGGTTTTCCGCCAAAAGTAGGAACGCCTGAATTGGACCCACGAAGTTGCCTCGTTTCTTTTCAAAAAAACATTTCATTTTACTTTATAGTTATAATTTTTTTAAATTTTAATATAAAATAAAATAAAAAATTTAATTTTTTTAAATTACAATATAATACAAAATAAACAATTCAATTTTTTCAAATCTTTTTCATTTTATTTGATCTAATTATTACAATTTTTTTAAATTTTAATATAAAATAAAATAAACAATTTAATTTTTTTAAATATCAAGATAAAAATAATATTAAAAAATATATTTTATAATACTCTATTTAATTTTAATCTAAACTCATATCATTTTATTTCTAAAAATAAATGAGACGGAATGTTCCGACTTTTCTTTAAAGAGTAATCATACATACATAATACTTTTTATAATACTTATCACAATACATAATTTTATAATAATTTTTACAATATATAATATAAAATAGGATATTTTTGTAAAATAATATTATTTTTATATAGTATTTTATAATAATATCTTTTATTTTAAAATATAATTATAAAATATTTTAGAATAAGTATTATGTATTTATCATTTTTATTCTTAAAAAGTGGTCCCAGAATATCAAACTCACGCCCATAAATATATCCAAAAAATCCACTTGTTAGCAACGTCTCAGACTCTCAGTGCCTCTTTTTTAAGGAATTCCTGGTTTTGGTGTCGACGATGTTTTTTGGGTAATAAAAGTATTATGAACCTTTTCCCCACGTGGGTTTCTGAATTTCCAGCTCTTCCACGTGTTGAAATATCAAATGTCTCAACAATCAAAACACGTTTTAAATTCCACTTCTTCCTCGTGCCATAAAATTTCCACAACGTCACTGCTACTCTTTTCTCCATTTAAGGTACCAACTCCTCTCCCTCTCGATCTGTATATTGCTATTCTGGTATTTTCATGGCTATTGGAGAGGAACCCTCATCTTCAACCTCGGACAACCAACGGAGTACTACTTCACAGTCGCTAGTACTGGAGCAGACTAGTTCATGGCAAACTGATCATCACGCGCAAAGTGGCAAGCAAAAGAGAAAGGCAGGAAGAAAAAAGTTCCGGGAGACGCGCCACCCGGTATACAAAGGCGTTCGGCAAAGGAAAGGCAAATGGGTTTGCGAGCTGAGGCAACCGAACAACAAACCTCGTATCTGGCTGGGGACCTTTTCACTCCCGGAGATGGCTGCTAGGGCTTACGACGTTGCCGCCCTAGCTCTCAAGGGAGAGTCCGCTTCCTTGAACTTCCCTGAAGCGGCATGTGCCCTACCACGCGTTAAGTCATCATCCTCCATTAGGGATATACAGTGTGCTGCTATGGAGGCCGCAGGGGCATCTTCCTACGAAGTAAGACCATCTCCTTCACTGTCCTTGTCCAACTCATGCTTGGGTATGGTTCCCAAAACTTGTAGGATATCGTTTTTGGATGAGGAGGAGTTGTTTAACATGCCGGGATTACTTGACAGCATGGCAGAGGGGTTAATCCTCACTCCACCAGCCATGCAAAAGGGCTTCAGTTGGGACGGTTTGGAAAATACTGTGGACCTGACTCTATGGAGTGACTGACGTTATATATGATATTTCAGGTACATGCATGCATGATTTTAAATTACGTACCCTTCCTAGAATATTTGGATACTATCCGATTTGCATGAGGAAGTGCATTGCTTTGTTCAAATAGAGAAATGATAGCACATCTCTCCGGTTGGCGCTAACGTTTATAGAGCTGATCGTAGTTATTAATTGATTATAGCAATTGCTTGAACATGCGTGGGCTGACTAATTTCTACTTATGACCCGACGTTTATACGGGCTAGCTATATATGGTGAATGTTAAAATTAAAAAAATAAAAATAAAAATAAAACTGTAGATCGATCCTTTTGCTCAGGGGCACTCGGTCATGATCATCATGTCGTATATTATATCATTCCAACATGGAAGTATCAGCTAGCATCTGGTTGCATCGATCGTTGGATATAGAACAATTACACAAAAATATTTGTAGTACTATGCCACGTCATTATATATCAATGCCGCTTCTACGTACAACATCTTTCCTTTGGGTAACTCTCCTTACTTTTAACTGATCATAACACACGGCTCGGCTATCTGGAAATCAAATGGAAAGAAAATAAAAAATAAAAAAAATTCATCCACACTTGTTCCGTTCAGAAGCTCACGATCAGGTTCCAGCCGTACGTGTAAATTACAAGGCATTATTTTCAGGTCCATTAGAAGCACTTGACTTGATCAAGACAAATGTTTTGTTTTCCATTTTGCAGTCCATTTGTACGTATCTTCCAAGCATTCAGACGATTTTTTTTTTTTTTTTAAAATCTGGCGAATAATCCTTAGATCTGTTGATTATAAAAACTGCTGCCATTTCGCTATGTGGATGTGTTTTCCCCGACTTGTTTGTTAAACCTTTGTCTTTTCTTCCACATGATCGGACCACAACACATTTGATATTCTACTTATATATAGATCTTAAGGAAAAAGCTAAGGTCTACCAGATATTATCCCAGTTGTGATTTTTTTTTTTTTCTTAATGGTTAAGAAAGTATGTTTTTAATAAATTTGTGTTTTTTTTAAAAAATGATTGAAGTGATTTAAAAAATGCTTGAAAAAAAGTCAGACAAAATTAAAAAGTGCAAAATACACTTATCGGTGGGCAGCGTTGGGATACCTCTCGGTGGGCCTAGTACTGCTCTAAACCTCAATATTATAAAAAAGGTTAGTATGTTAGATCACTCATGTGTTTTATTTTTAATTTTTTTTATTTAATGATTAAAGAAGTGACTTTTAATATATTGATATATTTTTTTATTTTTTAAAAATAATTAAATACGTTAAAAAATATGAAAAGAAATAAAAGAAACAAATAAAAAGAAAAATTTATGTTAGGCGACACGCTTAACGGTCAAAATTGAGCTGCAGTCTAGAATTACTCCAATGTTATTGCCATTACATAAGTGGGAGGAGCTGTAATATATATTTAATGTTACTGCAATTAGGCGCTTATTTTAGGAATCCATATTGGCATCAAAGTGTTTCACTTCTTTGGTTTTTGTTCCTTTTTCTTTCTTTTGGGTCAAATGTACGTAGCTCGCATGACATCTGCGTCATTTGGTTAGACTTCACAATGGAAAAACTTAGAATGAGATTGTTAGGAAACACGTAAAAGTACTGTACGCCAAGAAAGAGGAAAGGTCGAGATGCGATCAAAGAGGTGTGCATGCATGAGAAGTACTCCACACGAAAGAAGGCAAGCAATTAGGGCCGAGATTAGATAAAACACACCGGTTGGCAGACCAAATGACGACCCTTGGAGTTATCATGATCGACAATCATAGTTCTATCCGATAGAGCGAGCTTATCTCGTGAGAGATTCACGCAGACGAAACAAGTCCTGCAGAGGCACCTCCTGAGTGTTGTGCTCAGCGTAACAATTCCTCTATATCATGCCCTCCAAACCTTATAAATACACTTTTAGGTACACGTAATTACAAGAGATATAGATTCATTAGAGATTCTTGCTTTTCTCATTGGGTAATTAACTGTTAGAGATATCCCTATTAGAATCACCTCAAGCTGTTTCTCTGTTTCGCAGGCGGCTATTATGGACGTGGATGACGCTGCAGACACGGCTAAGAATTGTCTCAACAGACGTGGGATATGACTGTCATTTTTGATAAATTAAATTGTTTTATAGTTAAAAAAAAAGAAATAAAGAAGGAAGTTTTAAGAGAATCGGTACGTGATGGGCCTACCACTAATAATACATAATCGGTCTTCTTAAAAGAATCGGTAAGTAATGGGCCTATCACTAAGAATACATAATCGGGAAGGACTTCTCTGAGCCCATTAGATGAGATTGTTCTGTAAAATGATGATAGGTCAACTAGCTAAGTCCAGGTATTTAATAATTTGTAATGCTATATATAATTGTAAAGTATGTAAGTATCGTGTAATTATTTTAAAAAAAATTATAATTTATTATTAAAAAATTAATTTTCTTTTCATGTAGGTCTCGTATTTATTTACTTTCTTCAAAGTGATTGCGTAAAGCTTGCACACTCACGATTACAATTATTATTTGTTAGAGAAATGCTACATACAGTCGTAGAGTGCACAAGTATCGTGCAATCACTTTATAAAATAGTAGACTCTACTATTAAAAAATAATTTTTTTTCATATAGGTATTTTTTTCAAAGAAATTACGTGACGTTTACGCACTCCACGATTGTAAATATTATTTTTCTTATTTTTTAATGTATAATCAAGGCTTATGTACTTGAACTTTACATATAGGTAGTATACCTTGTATTAATAGGACCAATTAAACAATTTTTTTATTCAAACTTTAAAAATTAAGAATCTTGAAGATATAATATAAATATTGGGATCCACATAATCGGTTGTTCATCGCATTGGCATCAAAACTAGAAAAGATAATGCAACTACATCTAATTTAGGTTGCGTTTGGATGTTAAGTTAAGCTCAGCTGGATTGAGTTCTTTATGAATAGTAGTGAGTTGAGTAGTGGGGGAAGTTATGTGTGGCCCAACTAAACTGAATTTAAAGTGTGTTTGAATGTTAAGATGAGTTTAATACTTTTTATGAGAAATTGAAAAAAGGTTGTAGGTTTTACGTATAAAGATGTTTTAGGTTGAAAAATGTTGTGGGTATCACGTGTAAGAAGATTTTGAGTTGTGATGAGTTTGATAATTTGAGAGTGATGTGTTTGAATGTTAGACTCAACTTAAAATTAGACTAAACTCATCTAAACTCAGCTGAGTTTGAGAACCAAACGTAGCGGACCATCGGCTGTTCATCGCACCGCAGAGTTCCAACCATATTTAATTGTAACCAATATTAAAATCTTTATTTTGGGTATAGCCTCTTTTCCAAAAATAAAAAATAAAATCTTTAATAATCATAAATATTATTATTATAATCTTAAATACTATTTCTCAACTCAACTGTGAACCCCTCATTTAAGGAGATCAACTGCAATGGCAAACGAAACCCATTGAATTACTGGAGTGGGGAAGAAAAAACCTTCACCCAGAATTTTCCTCCCAACATCTTCATGATCAGGTTGAGCTTTACAACAGTAATTAATCTGAGAAACGAAAGTCCACGATGGAAACTGATTGTGTAGAACATGAAGCCAATGATCACGTCGTGGATATTTGGGTGGCAGACAAGGAACGCCAAGAAGCGATGCAAGACATGATCTCCAACATCTTCCCCCATTTACTAAGGACAGTCGCTAGTAAAGCAACTTATTGTGTCTTTAGAGTCCCCCAGAGCTTCATCGAGATTAACGACAATTCCTACTAGATCCGCATTGTTTCCATCGAGCCATACGGCCACCGCGACAAGCCTCACCTCCAGATGATCGAGGAGCACAAATGGCTGTACCTTCGCTCCTTACTCTAGCTCAAGGACAGATCAGACCATTGGTAGGACCTTAGAGGACTACTTGAAAAGCATCTATCCTTTTGAAATGGATGCTAAATAGTGTTATTCCGAGACCATCCACCTCTGTACTAATGAGTTTCTTGAAGTTATTGAGATGCCTAGTATAACCATTGATGATTTCATGAACTCTTTCTTGGTGAATTGTGTGGCATATGAGCAATGTCACAACAGCTACTCCAAACAACAGACATTGTTTTGCATGGAATGATTTTGAGAGAATCATGGATTTCATAGTGAGCAAAAAAAACTCTCCTAGCTCAATACAAGAAAACTGCTTATTTGTGATAAGCTATTTCTTGCGAAAATGATTTTTTGCTGTTAAAATGGGTCTGCTTTTGTTCCAAATGGTCATTATTGTCGTAAATAATCTGTCACAAATGCTCATTTTTTGTAACTAGGTTATTGTTTCACTTCTGAATTTTGCTATGTGAAATCCATAGAATGCTAATATGTAGATAGATGTGTTGCAAGTTGATTTCGTCATGATATTCTTGTTATTTCAAGAAGTCACAAAACATTCAAAGTGAACTACAGATCAAGTAAACTAAGGGAGTGTGGGAGTAGGTGTCGCTGTCTGTTGACTTAAAGAGAGAACCTCTTCCTTCTGTCTAGAAAACTCCATTTTCATGAGAGCTGTTGCCGAAGAAGAAGGTGGAGTTGTGCCTCTCACTCTCCTCTGATTCTCCTTGCCATTTTTGCACTGTGTATACATTTTCAAGATAGTCTTTTTTCCCTCCTCCCTCCACCGGTTTGGTTTTGGCCAAATCTGCTGCTCTCCGGCTGCCATCAGCCTACACGCACCCCACCACCTCATCCTACTGCCACCGATCTACTGGGATTGAGCGGAGTTGTGCCAAAAATCTTGACGAATGGCCCTCACGTGAGGCTTGTTTCCGCTCGTGTTCCTCACGCACTACCGCTCATCGACGCTTCCAATGGCCACATGTGTTGTACCAGCAACTTTGTCTCGCCGAGATCTTCCAGATTTGCGCCACCTCGTCTCCATCCCACTGGCGCGTGGTAGCCATGCGCTATCACGGGAGCGCCGGAACACATATGATCACTGGCCGTAGATTAGTCCACCCAATGTCGAGTTTTCCACTATATTATCGTTTTTCCTAACCCGTGATATTGAAGAAGGGACTGTAGGTCTCTCTAAAAATCATCTCAAAATAACAAGCAACAGTGCACTCGTCGCTTTCATTTCTTTCAGCAGAGGTTCCATCACTACCAGTGGTGGTTTCTTTGTTCGTAAATTTTTGCGAATAGCTTATTATCGTCTTTTAAAATGACGTCCTCTTCATAGGACATAGGTGAATATCAAGAAATTGGTCCCAAAAACCTTTTTTTTTTCTTTTTTAATATCCACCACTTTGCACTGTTGTTATTTTTCTGGACTATTTGTTGGGGAACCCCACCCCCTCCTCTTGTATCATCTTTTCTAATGAAGTTTACTTGCTTGCTTGAAAAAAAGAAAGAAAAAAGTAAAAAAAAAAAAAAAAAAGAACTACAGATCAAGTAGTTACCGGACATTCAATGATGAGGGAAAACATTCACATGTTGAGTTTTGACACATTATATTATTAAGGCATGTAGCATGATTATGGCAGCTTGTCAAATAAACCGGCTTGCAAGTTTGGTTGGTTTAATTTGTTCAGTTCTTGGTGGCGATATATAGTTCGGTTTTCAGTTTAGAGAATATTTATATACCAAAAGCTTTGGCTGATTCATTGATTGAAGTAGTAATTTATCCAAAATAAATTCTCATAGCGACAACATATGTTTAATTTTATACCCTTGTAGTATCTATATATATATATATATATATGTTACTACGATTATATTTGAAATAGTGTGCAAGTAAAGCACTAGATCGACCATACACTGCATCTAGAACAACTTTATTTTGAGGTTATTAATTAAGATGTCACACAATAAATATTTATGGTCAATCAGCAGGGAGTATGATATATGAAAAATTATATTTATCATCTCCACACACCACACTTTTTTTTTCTCTTACCAAATGTGTGGTATAGAGATGATGAGTAGAAGAATTCAATAAGTTTAAGAAGAATACAATAAAAAAAAAATTTAAAAAAAAATAAAAATAAAAAATATAGTGTGTGGTGTGTGGGAATGATGAGTAGCAAATCTCTAGATATATTATATAAGTTTCTTTAGCCTTCTAGTAAGAGATAAACGTAAAATGCTAATATTTATCTCTCGAGTTAGAAAACCTATTTGCTTATCTTTTTTCATTTTTTCTATTTCAGTTATGATTTTGTTTGTTCTATTAGTTAGATTTTTCATTTTTTTTTCTGTCAATGAGTAAGTTGCACAATCCATAAATCGAATTTGAATTCAGGCACAAAACAAATCAAGTATAGAGCTAGAATATTGCAATCAAATGGGGAGATAAATATTAAAAACACATGGCCGTGCTTCCATCTTATAACCATTCGAGTGTTACATTTTTTCTATATATAATTTGAATATATACAATGTATTGAATTGGATGAGAATGAAGGATGTCTCATTCAGGAAAAGATCATTCCATTTATCTTCAACTCGTGCCGGAAGTTCAGCTTCATAAGCTCTCCATCTGGCCTTTGTCCAAATCAAACGTTCAGATAAAAAAAAATTAAAAAAATTAATTATCATTGTTAGGACTTATGAGAGATACCACATTTACGATCTCAGCCCAATCAACATCCATTATCATAACCAATAAATTAAAAAGAAAATTGCAACTTTATTTTATTTTTTTATATTTTTTGCTAATTAGAGGTAAAAACCGCATAATTCCAAGTATATTCTTGTATAGTATATAGTATTAAAGTATACATGATTAATTGCATCGATTGCAATCGATGCTAAATGAAATTAAACCCGGTTCATTACTGCAGAGAACAAACCGTTGACCCTCACGAAGTTTCCTCCTAAATCCCATGGCATACAGGGCCCATACACCACATGCAGCTTGTAGCTCATGACCCATTATCAAAGAAAAACAAAATCTACGATAGTAAGCAATTCTGTGGAACTAGAAGATAGTAATCATGTCGTCGAGATTTGGGTGCCCCACAAGGAACGTCAATAAGACACGACGCAAGACAGGCTCTCCAAGATCATCCCACGGTTACTTAGCACAGCCGCTGGCAAAAACACATGCTGCATCTTCAGAGTCCCCAAAGCTACGTCGACATTAACAGCATGTCTTACCAGCCTCACATTGTCTCCATTGGGCCCTACCACCGAGGAGAGCCTCACCTTCAGATGATCGAAGGGCACAAGTGGCAGTACCTCCGCTCCTTGCCTTCCAGGACTCAAACCATTGGTAGAAACTTAGAGGACTATTTGGGAAGCATAACCCCACTTGAAAAGGATGCCAGAGACTGTTATTCTCAAACTATTCATCTCTGCTTCGAAGAATTCCTCGAAATGATGGTTTTCGATAGTTGTTTTATAATTGAGTTATTTCGAAAGGTCAACAATCCCAGACTTTTTGGAGAGGAGGACCCTTTCGTCACCATGGTCATGTGAATATTACCATTTTTCTATAGGGATTTTCTACGACTTGAGAATCAGATCCCGTTCTTTGTTTTAGCAATGCTATTTGAGATTTCCAAAATATCTGACGAGGAATCTGGTGATAAGAAGGAAACCTAGATGAAAGTCGAGAGAGAGAAAGTAATTTGGTGAAATTCTAGGAACTGATATTATTCATTTGAATATGTATTTACACAGTATTTATACACTACAGTAAAAACTAACTAAAGTACATGTTCGCTTACAGTGCACGTGAGTGTAGAGGAATGATTCAAAACTTTCAATCTCTATTCTCTAAGCATTGAGCCTTAACCTTTATTTATTTTGAGAGAGATATAGTTTGCGTTGTATTGTTCTTATTCCATTTATTGAGGAGTGTTTTCTGATAACCTACCCACTATTAGCTTTTGTATTAATAAAATGGTATGTATAACCCTTATTTGTGTAGAATGTATTCTATATAGGGAATAGTTGAATCACCACGTGTAAGGTGATTGTAAGTGTAGTAGGTGTTATACATGGATTCTTTGTAGCGGTACTATTCAAAGGTGTAATAGATTTTTATCTCTACCTGAGGAAGGTTGAATAGTGAATTTGAGAATTCTTAAGGGGTAACTTGAGGCGAGGACGTAGGCAGTGGGGCTGAACCTCGTTAAAATACTGAATTTGCCTCTCTTTTACCCTTACTCCTTATATTTACTGCTATTTCGTATTTTGCTCATATTTTATATAATGCATTTGGTTTATAATTGTTAATTTTTAAATACAACTCAATTCACCCATTCTTGTGTTAGTCATCTGGGCAACACTTAACAAAGACAACTAAATGTTCTAAGGTGATTATATGGGGGTTTGATAGAAAAGAGTAATTCATATGGTGATCTTTTATTTAAAATAGGGGTAGGTATTCTATTGATGAGATAAACAACAATGATGATACCGTCACTCCAAAAATTTAAAGAAATATTTGATTGAAAACGAACAGATTTGGCAACGTTAAGAATATATTGATGTTTTCTTTCAACACTAGCATTTTGTTAAGGAGTATATACACAACTGTATTGATGTATAACTCCTTTGCTAACAGAAAAAGTTTTCATGTCAAATTCCAAACCATTATCTGTACGGATGGATTTGATTTTACAATTAAATTGAGTCTCCACAAGAGTAAAAAAAGATTGCAAATATGATCGTGTTTCAAAGTTGGATTTAAGCAAATATACCCAAGTACATCGACTGTACTCATCTACAATGGTAAGAAAAAAATCTAAAACCATCATATGAAGTGACTGAAAAAGGCACCCATATATAACAATGAATTAGTTAAAAAATAGAACTATTTAGAAGAACTTAAAGGAAAAGGAAGTCTTTTCTGCTTAGCAAGTGTACAAACATCACAGTGAGTATTATTTGAATTTTCAGAACAAGAAATATCAGGAGCTAAAACATGCAGTCTAGAATCAGAAATATGTCCAAGTTGACAATGCCAAAGATAAGAATTGTTTGCAACAACATTACAATATGAAATTGTAATTGAATTACAAGAAACAGAACTGCTTGAGACTTGCAATAAATGATATAAACCTTGAGAATGTTTAGCTACTCCAATCCTCCTCCAATTGAAGAGGTTTTGAATATAGTAAAAACCATGTAAGAAAATTAGAAAACAAGATAATTGAGAAGTTAACTTGCTAACTGAGACAAGATTAAAGGTAAATGTAGGGACATAAAGAACATCAATTAAGACTAAGGAATCAAAAACTCTAACCGTGCCTTTATGTGTAAGTTGAATATAAGAACCATTAGGTAATTTCACAGATATATTTGCAGGTATTGGTGGTGAGGTAAAAATTGAAAGAGAACTAATCATATGATTAGTCGCTCCAGAATCAAGAATCCAAGACTGTTGATGAAATGCAAGTGTATACTTGAAAAGGATTGTATAGGGGAGGTGATGGTGCAGTGGAGCTAGAAGGAATTGTACCTGCTTGATTCACAGAAGAGACATTAGTTTTATTTTGGAGAAATGTAAGGAGCTGCTAATATTGCTCTTAAGAAAAAAGAAAAGTTGGAACCATAATTGAATCTAAAATAGATTGGCTAGTAGTAGCCTGATTGGCAATGGCTTGATTAGGGTTTTGTGGTTTTGCCTTATATCCTAGTGGATAACCATGGATCTTGTAACATTTGTCAATGGTGTGGCCTAACAAGCCACAATGGGTATAGTAAGGCCTATCCTATGAGGAGCTGATGGCTTACCATTTTTGGATCCAACAACAATAGATCATTTCATCTGACCAAAATCACGATTAGTCAACATAACAATAGCCTCATTAGAAGATAAAGAGTCAGAAACAATTTCTTGCTGCTTTTCCTCTTGAAGAATAAGAGAAAAGACCTTATTAATTGGAGGCAAAGGATCAGAGAGCAAAATTTGACTACATAAATGAGCATAAGACTCATTAAGCCTCATCAAAAATTGTAAGACATAATCCTTTTGTTGGTAATCAACAATCCGTTTGATAGCTCCATAGGAACAAGGATGCAGAGGATGAAAATGAACCATTTCTTCCCAAAAACTTTTCAAACGTGTAAAATAAGAACTTACAGAGGTATTTTCTTGAAGTAAAGAAGTAATAGCCTTCCGGATCTGGAAGATACGAGGCCGATTACTTTGTGCAAATTGTTTCTTCAAATCACTCCACATTTCTTCCGTAGAATCAATTTAGAGGAACGAGGATGCAATTTCTTTGGACAAAGCATTAAGCAGCCAAGAAAGAACAACAATATTGCAATGAATCCAAGCGTGATACAAGGGATTACTCTCAGAAGGTTTCGGCAAAGCACCATCAACAAAACATAGTTTATTTTTGACAATAAGAGCCATAGACATGAATCGATTCCATATAAGAAAGTTATCACTAGTGAGGGGTTCGAAGATGAGCATCACACCAGGATGATCTCCACTCTGAAGGTAATATGAATTCGAGTAATCCACAGAGGAATGAACAACGGAAGGGTTAGGGTTCATAGAAAACGATTCGTCGGTGGGAATGGTCATGATGGCGCTTTAGTAGTCTAGGGTTAGGGTTTTTTTGCTCTGATACCATGATAAGAGGGAAACCAAGATGAAAGTCAAGAGAGAGAAAGTAATTTGGAAAAATTATAGAAATTGATATTATTCATTTGGATGTGTATTTACATAGTATTTATACACTACTGTAAAAACTAACTAAAGTACATGCTAGCTTACAATGCACGTGAGTGTAGAGGAATTAAATAAAATTTATACAATATATGATAATATCTGGTCCATCCTTGTCCTTGCTCGCTATGTAATTCTTCAACAACGCAATGCAAAGATTCGAGGAAGTCATAGAGAGGTGCCACAATCTCAAAGGCTTGCATTTGTTGGACTTGGTTCATTCAAGTTTTATATCACCGGATTGTGAACTTTCACCACACAAGGGTAGTTCTACGTCCACCAATATGAATTATTCAACTTGTCTCAAAATTTCACTGTTCTAGGATTAAGCTTAGTCTGGGTAACTCAGAGATCTTCTTGGTTGTGGGATTCAAGCACGGTGTGATAGAGATTCCCAGTATAACCATTGACGACTTCATGAGTTCTTTCTTGCTAAACTACTTGGCGTTCGAGCAATGCCATAAAAACCGCTTCAAGCATGTTACCACTTACGCTACTTTCTTAAACTGCATCGTGAACACTACCAAGGATGTGGAGTACCTTTGTGAACGCAACATCATTGAGAATTATTATGGGATTGAAGGTGAAGTTGCACGCTTCATCAACAACATGGGCAAGGAAGTTGGGATTGATATTGATCGGTGTTATTTGTCCGAACTATTTAATGATGTGCACGAGTATGATCAGAATCATTGTTTTAAATACCGTATCGTACCGGCCACCGATCCGGTACAGGTATGCTATGTGTTTCGTACCGGCCGTACTGGCCTGTACCGATCTATATTTTGGCCTGTACTAGCCGATATTTCGGCTTTAAAATTTTTTTTTTCAAACTACAAGCTCATTTTTTGACCCACAATTCAGACTAGATTATTTATAATTTATATATCTATATATTTATATATACATTTATATATATACATTTATATATATAATTTATTTATATATATACATTTATATATATATAATTTATTTATATATCGACTATCCCGAAACGGTACACGAAACAGTACCGGTACCAAAATATTTCATTCCAGTGACTTGACCAGTACAGTATTCAAAACATTGATCAGAATAGCTTCCACGGAGGTTCAAGTATACATATTTTGACACCCCATGTTCGTTTATTTCAGCGTTGGTTGCATTTGTACACTTATTTCTTTCATTTTTGCAGACCTTCTACACCATCTCTACTTCTGTGCTTGATTCCACAAACTCTTCTCCTCTGCCTTCCCCCTCCACGCATTAATGAATACTGCTCGCTCACATATTTAAGAGGATCATGGATCACTTTTTGTACATGTTGTCACTTTTTGAGTTAATGTAAATGAACAATATTTCCAAAGGAAGTTTGGAGATGCATATGAGATGATTTATCATTTGCGTCTCAACTATTGTACCATTGATATTTTTTTTAAAACAATAATCACTGGAAATCAAAAATAAAAAGAGATTCGATTTGATATTTTCTTCCTTTAAAAGGCCTATACTACTAATATTTTAACCAAACATCCAACCACCATTTGGATGGGTTCCGATTGAGAATAAGATAGGATGAGATGAGAATTTTAGGATAAGATCTATTTCTAAACAAGCCCTTAGATCTCTTTCTTAAAAGAAAGAAAGTCATTGGCATGCCAGAAGTTTCTATTGTGAATGCGACACACACACACACACACACATATATATATATATATATATATATATTATATATAGAAACGCAACGTGGTTATTGAATATCTGAATATTGAGTCTTACTATTTGAGTTTATTTTTTATAGTAATTCAAACGTCATTCTAATGCAAACGGTTAATTTTTCTCATTGTTTATTTTAGAGAATTCATTTATTTTTTTTTTAATTTTATTTATAGGCAAGAGTGGTTAATTTGTCTTATTCAACATGGCCAAACGTTTTTTTTTCATATTAAACACGTAATGAAAATTTATCGTGATATAATGTACTTTTTTATTCTTGAAATCATGATACGACGAACTTTAACCAAAATTGTTATTATCATAAGAAACATTAATTAATATAGGAAAAAAATAATAAGTTTGGAAGTTACTAAGAAAGTGAAAGAGTTATACCAAAAATATTTGCCAATTAACAGCGTGAAAATATGATTTGCCAAGTGATATTAATGCACGGTAAGCACACCTATTGATCAAGCCCATGATTGTCTTCCCTTTTCCTTTTTCAAGTTTGAATTCTGACATTCTTATCACAAAAAACAAAACTTTATTGTACATCAAGGAAGTGAAATCGTGACAATTAGATTGATACATGGACAAATTGTTTAAGTTTTGTCATGTGACAGTTTAAATTGTTCCACATATGTCGTAACAAAGTGTCAAATTAGACTATCTACAACTGGTTTTTCGTGTTGAAAATCGGACTAAAACTTTCCAATTTTGAACTTTGATTTTTCATCACACTGTTGACAATTCCCATCCATTTGTTATACAAACCAAGGCCACTGCCTATGTGGGACTCAAAATTCCGTCCACCCTTGATCTATTTGTTTCATTCAACGCACAAAGTATATTCAGCTTGACATATCATCTCCTCCTTCTCCTGGCTGAGCAAAAGATATATCTATCCACCAATTGACCGAGCACATCTCTGAAATTCAGAGTCGGTTAATTTTCTCAAACCCAAGCAATTATATATAAAAAGCCACAAAATGACTTTTAAGATCACCAACACACATCAAAATGGTTCTGGGCCGATTATTTCCTCAACCTACAAGACCACTACTAGTAGGCAACTACGATGTTATGAGCTTCGCGCCAAACAATTATATTGAACTTGAGAAAGTAAGGAGCTAGCTGTAGACTCATTTGATATCATTTTTTTTATTGACAAAGAATTCCAGAAAAGGCGTAAACAAAACTCTTTTTTTACCTGGTAACAGAACAATTAGGACTCATTAGGACAATTAGGAGTAGGAGAAGAGTGTGAAAAATACAACCAATGAGTTATGAAGAACCAGACTCATTAGTATAGTCTCTTTCCATAGTGACAAAACACATAATAAACTGAGTTATTATAGCAAAACATATATAACAAAACATAGTCGTTACATGAATAATACTAATACTTTCATTGAAGATGAACATATTCTCTCATAATAGATTCTAAAATTTTCAGCATGAATGAGAAGGGAGACTCGCAACAGCCTTGATTGAAGATGAAGCTACATATTCATCTAAAAAAAATCTAAAAAACTGAGTTAGATAGATAATAGACAGAGTTAGATAGATATTAAAAAAATATTTAAAATTTCAAACTTAACTTCAATGTCCATCGACTGTATGTATTCTTCCAACTTCTAAATGTTGACTTGTTTGGTTCTTAACCAATTTTAGGTGCAAATGAGGGTTTTGATAGTTTCTGGAGACAATGAACTCTTAAAAGGATCCAATATCCATCATCCAGTACTGAATGCGGACTCTAAGGCAACAATGAAAATGTGAGTGGCTAAAATATCACGCGCTACCTCATCAAGGATATAATAATTGGCGGTAGTAATTCTCCACCAATCTAAGATATCAAAACTGAGCGAGTCTTTTACACATGCATTAGACAAATACCTCTCTTGCTCCTATCTAAACTCCATAACACCTTGATTCTCAAAGTATTTTGTGAATATGATCCGAAATTTAGTCTGAGACAGTGTTGGCTCATTGCCAACATATGTATTAGTATTGCTTGACCTTCCTTGAGTCACATTAGAACTCCTCCCCACTAGCCACACAAAATGTGTTATACTGCTCGATTAAACGGCCTAAAAGGAGTTTAACCTTATCCTTTATCTTATTCGCCAACTCATACCCTTTGCACTTTTGCAACCAAAATTTCATTACCATCATTTTATATCGTGGATCAAGTACAAAAGTAACATATATCATCAAGTTGAACCTATTTATGCTATCCAAATACTTGTCATACTTACTTCTTATATTATACTAGTGATAATATCATTACTCAAATACATATCATTTAATGTATTTTCAATTGTGTAAAATTGTTCAAAATATATATTAGCTGTCACATACAAAGCACCATAAATGTTCAATGTAAGATCATAAAAAATTTTCAAAAACTTTACAAAAATCTATGCATTTTTCCAATTATCACTAGTGGGGTTCACAAATTGTTCATCCATAAACACATATTGTTCAAATGCTTGTTTATATTTTTCAATGATACTCAACATCAAATATGTAGAGTTCTATTTAGTAGGGACATCCAAGCAAATCATCCTCCCACTGATCTTTTCCTTTGCCGCACAATCCTTGAACTTGGTAAATCTTGATGGCCAAGATTTCACATACCTGATGGCATCCCTAATCTTTGTTACAAATTCATAAGTATCTTTTAAGTCGTCCATAATAATTAGATTCAATATATGGGCAACACAGTGCATGTGATGAAATTCATCACCCAATATAGTACAATCATTATCTTTTATTCTCCTCCTCATTTAATCAACAACAATATCATTTGAGGAGGCATCATCAATTGTGATGGTCAAAATTTTATCAACACCCCATTCATGTAATCCTTAGTCTATTTCAATAGTTTCGTTCCTATGGTCAGGAGTTTGGTAAAACTTAAGTATTTTTTTATGTAATCTTCAATTACAATCATTAAAATGTGTGGTAATGCACATGTAGTTTATATTTTACACCGACGTCTAGGTATCGATGGTAAGACAGATTCTTTAATCATCAAACAATTTATTTAGCTGTATTGTCTCTTCGTTATATAGTTTAATACAATCCCTTTTTATAGTGATTCAGGATGGCAAAATAAATTGAGACTCTAAATCAGTCACGAACTCAACAAACCATTCGTGCTTCACTAGCCTAAAAGGCAATTCATACCTAATAAAAAAGTTAGCGGTAGTTAGTGGTTGACACCCTAAATTTTTCTACATTATACTTCACTAGACCTTGTGAGCTATATACTCTTCCCTCCGCATCCCTCTTAACAGTAGATGATTGATTTTTTCCAACTCCTTTAACTCTAAGAGGGGAAGTTTCACATGCATTCTGAAAGTGGTGTATCATAGATGAAGTGTCATTCTTGTAGTGGCAACTATATAGCTTGACGCAATAATTATACTGAACTTTTGTATTATCGTGGTCAATAGGTTGCACTTTAGTAAAGTATTCACAAACCACCAAATGGTTACTATGTGTTTTTTTGGATTTCTTGAGTAAAGGTGGAATGGAATGGGTAGGATGCTGTGTATATGTGAATGAAGGGGTTGGAAGAATCTCATGCTCCTCCATATCCACTGGAATAGAGGAGTCACCACCAAACTCTTGGGTTGTACCGACATTACAACTCACAGAATTTTCTTTCATCTGTTATTGAGTAATAAAAACCATCAAACACGATATAATAAATAATCAAACACAAATAATCAAATATAATAAAATAAATAATCAAACACTGATCTAGTCGTGGACTCTACTGTAAAAACTACCCTAAATTTTAATCGGAATACATTCCAGCAAGAGCTATCTCTATCATCCATGCACGGAAATTCAAATTTATTTGTTCATGTATAAGGAACAACAAAAGTAGAAACAGAATAAGCAAAAAAATAAAAACAGACCAGACACATTACTAATGGGAAAGTAGTTAATCAACATATATTTTGATTCAAACAATAATAATTCATGTGCAATTATGATTCTGCGTAGTCATTTTGAATAAGCACAATAATAGAGAATAAGTAAAGAACATGATGCTGATCACGCTTAAGCTGAGTACTAATTAAGTTCTACTTGAGTTGGTATGGCTATATCATTAGATCATCTGAATGATATAAGTTAGGATTACAAAATTAATAAATTGCAGGAATTCTTGAAAATTACTGATCCTATTAATTGCTTTTACATTATTAATGTTCTTTTCTGTACTCATGCAATCATAACTGATAAAAGTACATACATATGAATTAAATAGGGAAAAGCAAATAAGATACACTTGATGCAATCACCATTTGAATTCATGACATAAAGAACTTATACATACGTACATATGCGCAGAAAGGTGATGAAACTAAGGAACAGATCATAACTGATAAGAAGGTACATAAAAGAGAAGGAATATATCACAAGATTTGGTCAATCCACAGCAATTAAGCATAACAGGTTTCTGTTGTGACAAAGGTTTGAGAATGACCCCATTTTTAGTTTTGTTGTTTCCGTCTTTCATTGTTATAAACAGTACTGCTGAAGGATTAAAAAGTGTTGAAGATCTTGAAATAGAGAAACAACTCAAGATTATGAACAAAATGTTCCCATCAAGAGGACTCGGAAGGAAGACTACTATGGGCCAAAATGTTCGTGAGAAATTTTGGGTCAAACGTACGACGGGTTTTGCTACACAACCTCTTACTATTCACCTACACTCCACGCTCCACATTTTTTAATATTTAAAAAAAAAATTTTTTTGAATTTATTTTTTTTAAACTATTTCAAATTGTTTATTCACTATTCATATAAAAATTATTTAATAAAAAAAATTTTAAAAAAATTTTTAAAAAAGGTGGAGTGTGGATGAATAGTGGGAGGTTGAGAAAATTTTTTGATAATTAATATACAAAGCCCCAAAGTTATAGATAATCAATTCAGCCAAGCATTTATACAAATCCAGAGTGGTGTTGATGTGATTCAAGTTGGATGGATGGTAATTAGTTTCAAATCCTCTTGTCAATGCATATCTTAGGAGCCATCTATTGGTTCTTAAATAGGTGTTTGATTCATTGCAATTATTTCCATATATTTTTTCTCTTTTTAATAAATGTAGATTTCTTGGTAAATTTTTTAGGTAAATCCGAAACTATACTGCATGGCGATAATACTACGCATTCCTTTGGTGCATGGACTGTAAGGCTGTGAATTTATTTATCTTTCTGCATTTATATATAAATCTCAATCTCAATTCACAGATTAATATTGCGTCAAACCATTTTTAGTATTCTCAATTCCTCACCATGCACAGAGAGACAGATAAAGATCAGACAGAAAATGCCTTAAGCATTTGCAAACTCAGTCATGAAATTTGAGCATAAAACAGACCCAAATCCTCTAAAATTTCTAGTTTGAGCATCTGTACTCGCATTCATATATTTTGGTTTGAATGAACATTTTTTATTATCTTATCAATCAAATTCCTCTAAAATTTCTAGGCATTATATATATATATATATAAAATATATAATTACTACTCCAAGTACACTACCTCTCAATAATTCTCACATCGTGCATGCCCTAAAAAAAAGTGCACATCTTACAAGGTCCCAAGAATTAAAAGCTCTTGGCAAGTTGCAAACTTGCAACCTCCCAAAACCCCACTAGATCTGATGCATGCAAGCTGGTTCATTGCGACCGAATCCGCCACTTTCTTTGAATGCCAAACTTTCAATCAATACAACGTGTAATCTCAGAGCAAGAACAGGTCTACGAATTAGGAGGAGTACAGTGGATACATGCATATACTAGTTCAACTCTGAATTAATACTGATCCACCACTTGCGCATGCCTACCCAACAGAATAAATAAATAATAAATAATAGTAAACTACTCGTCGCTTTTCACGGGCCCTCTGCTTATATAAACAGAAGCCAACCCCATTAGGCTGCCATAACATTTAACGTTTGCCTGCTGGCCTGCCTTCCTGCCTGCACTTCCAAATATTTCCTTCTAACGTACGTACGCGCGCTTGCAAATAAAATCGGTGCACGTTTCCTTAAAACTGCATCTGCTGCCTGCCTGGTGATCAAAGATTCAAAACTAGCCGGCCTTCAGTTTCACGCCATGAATCGTTGTTCGGTGCTTCTTCAAATTCCTCAACCCTCCACACCCACTAACATGATTAATGGTATCTATTCCAACTCGCCCGTATTGGCCATGCCTCCAGCAGACATATTATCGCCTCAACTTTATAAAGCAAACATGCAGTGCATGAAACTTTCTCAACCCGGAAGAACTTTTCATGGTCACAAAAATAATATTGGTTCCACACCCCTCGTGCATGTGATGCCATCGTGTACAACAGCATCAATGGAAGAAGAGAAAATTGAAGAGATCGAAGACCTAACCAGAGGCATCTCAGGGTTGTATGCGGACGGCACCGATGCCAGGAAAAGAGGTTTGAATGTTCGGACCATCATGCAAAGGCGCCGTCTGAATGTTTGGTCGACATCAACTCGTGGTGGTCCTGGAATGTTTGGTGGCTTGTTGCGGAAGCCTGGACGTTTCAAAATAAGGACTCTGATTTTGGAAGGGACCACCAAGGAGGAACATAAATGAATAAGAAATTAATCACTTTCTTTTCTTTCCTTTTTTTAATTTGTACTTTGGTTAATTATCATGATCTAATTTTTCTGAATTGTAAATGAGTAATATAATAACATGTTTCGGATTTCATTTTAAGTTGGTCTCGTTTGTTTTCACAACTAGTTTCAACTCATCTCATATAATTATTACAACTTTCTTAAATTTCAATACAAAATAAAATAAATAATTTAACTTTTTCAAATTTAAAACAAAAATAATATTAAAAAAAAATAGATTCTAATAATATTTTATTTAACTTTAATCTCAATTCATTTCATTTTATATGTGAAAACAAGCTAGGTTATTATTAGGGGTGAAAGCTGGTCAGTCGGGACTGGAGAAACCTACCGGACCGAAGCTTGGACCAATTGGTCTCGGTTCAAGGATTTCTTAACTTTCGGTCTTCGGTCCAGTCTCGAGGTGGGGTTTCCTCTGATCGGACTGACCGGATTGAAAAAATATATATTTTTAATTTTTAAATATTATTTTATATAATAATTATATAATTAATTATGTAATTTTTATTTAATTTATTATCATTAAACATATAAATATTTTTTTAATGAGTTAGTTATATAATCTACATTAATAATTCACTTAATTTTGATTTAGTAATTTAAATTTTTTTTATTAATTTATTTGAAAAAAAAGAAAAAAAAATAAAAAATTATTGGACCGGTCCTATGAATGTTTTGGTAAAAAAAAATGGACGTTCCGAGTTGTTTTCAGATTTCTTAGGAGAATTTATCGGTAGAGTTTTTTGATTTTTAACTATGCATCGTTATTTACATAATTCATATTTTTTTCACCATTTGTGATGTTTGGAAATTCTTTATTAATATTTTCTTAATTTATTATACATCACTTATTAATTTGTAGGTTGACTTTACAATATGTCTGAATCAATTAATGGCCTTATCGTATAGATAGCCTTATTTTTTGTAGCAAGTAATAGATAGCCTTATCCATATATGGGCCTCCAAATTAATGGCCATAATTTTGTTAGGATCTAATACCACAATTCTCAAATTACTTTTAAGAAATTTCTTATGATTGTAAATAATACCTTATCCATTTAAATTAAGGTGGATTACAGTATTGTTGACAGAGGAGTAAAGGATTTGCTACACAATTTTCTAGGAACCTTTAGGCAGCCTCCAAAAGTTGGCCTGCAAAGAATACATTCAGGGTGCATGGCGTAAATAATAATGTTACATATAGGCCTAGTTTATTTTCAAGAAACTTCTACCTCATTTTATTTAATTATTATAATTTTTTTAAATAAAAAATATTAAAAAAATATATTCTAATAATATTTTATTCAACTTTTAATTTTTATCTTAATTCATCTCATCTGTAAAAATAAACGAGACCTAGTTGTAAATGTATAAATATCAAACAATTCTTTTAAAAAAAAATATGATTTACAATTAAAAAATTATTGTTTTTTATTTGAGTAACGTATTTACTTATTTTTTTAAAAATATTATATAATAATTACATACTCTATCACTATAAATATCATTTTGTAAAATGAGATGATAGGAGTGGATGGAGAGAGCTTTGCTCATGGAAAATATTAGACAACGGGCCTAAGCCGGATGGTTTAAGCCCATTAAAATTCGAAATTAACGATCCGTATTTTTGGTGGATTACTGGCTTAACAATATAAATATTTGTTGTAATGCATGCATTGTTTGGGAACTTGGGGCCTGGGAGCCTACCTAAGTAGAAGCGATATTTGTTAGACTCTGGGCTGGTCTTGTTTTATGATCTGAACATGGCCGTAGATAAAAACTATAGCTATAGGCAGAGTTCAGCCACTCACAAATATTCACGTGATTGCAGGAAACTGGCCTGTGGCCGTTCCACGTACGTCGTTAGTAATTGAAGTCCTCATGTATCCTCCAGAAAATTACTGTGAGCAGCTGGAAATTCTGATAGCGGAATGACCTTGCTAGTGGCTTAATTAAGCTTAACTAGCTGGAAATTATCAGCCATATTTAGAATTTATTTTTCGTATATAGAATTATTTTTTCCTAATTAAATACATCCATATATACTAGATCAGTTGAAAGCTGGTGCAAGTTGCGACCTCGGGAAAACCTGAATGATCTGGAAGTGGAAAGATCATGCATGGCAAGAATACGACGTCGATGCAAAATTAATGGACGCCAAAAGTGCCCAAATTCGCCGCAATTATATTTTTCCGTCGGTTTCTGCTTCAACCCATGTTGGATGTCAAAGTTGCTTTATAAATACTATTTACCGACAATTCTAAATTATTGTAGCAAAAATATGTTGTTTCTAGCCTCATGAACTACCACAAATGAATTTGCCATTCATAAGCCTTATACACAACACACTACAATTTCTTTTTTTGGTTTTATTCTTCTTAAAATAATTGAATTCTTCTACTCATCATCTATATATCACATATTTGATAAAAAAAAAATTTTAAAAATAATAAAGATGATGGTGTGTGGTATGTGAGGGTTATGGATAGAATTTTTCACCGCAAATATACGATTTAAGCGCCAGGAAAAAGCAACAAAGTTGATCACCTATTGCGTTGCAAAAAACCTATACCGGAAAAAATTGATTTGCCGCAAAAAGTCATTTACAAAGAGAAACGACACGCCACAGAGTGGATTCAAAAGAGGTGATAGAACAACTTGGTTGCAAATACTTATTTGCGGCTATTTTGGTAACTGATAAAAGTATTTGTGGCCAAAAAATATTTATGGCGATATTTGATCGCCAAAAAAGTCTATTACAAAACTTAAAAAACAGAAAATCATTGAAGCATAATACAATAAATAATAGACATGATGCACCATCAATACTAGCAGACTGAGCCACAATTGAAGCCAATGATACAATCTCGATCCTAGCTGCTACAGGTTTCAGGTTGCAACAGTGTCCTTTACTACCTAGTTCATATTAACTTTCCAGTGTTTTAATAAAGAATTCTAGAAAAATTAAGCATACAAAATAAAGATATCGTAGCTGAGATTAAAGACTTCTTTGAAGAACCTAATTACATACAAATAAATTAGGTGAACTACTAACAGACCTACCCACTGATGATACTAAAACCATGGTTGCAATACAACCATGTTATTAGCAACCATGCAAACTAGTAACCTGATATGCAAATTAGTAAATTGTAGAGAAAACTTCTTATCAAAGCACCTGCTGCTTCTATGCTTGAGCGACTTTGAACTCAAAAGAATCTCGAAGAAATAGTTTGTATAACATTGCTTGCAAAATCCTGGAGACAGAGGATAGGGTTGTTAGTTAAAAAAAAGCATCCTTTAATTTTTGACAAATATAAGCAATAACTCCCTTATTTCATAATAAGTAAAAGCTCTTTCGTTTCTTACAAAAATTTGAGCTTCTTGATACATTATCAATGAGGTCTACCTCAAATTCCACTGGGACTCTCCTATATGCTATTAGCTCCTTATGGTCATAAGATGCGTTGGCAAGCCCACAAATCAAACAAGCTATCAGTTAAAAGATTAAATGATTGCATCGACAATGGTGATTGATTTTATGAGATGTATTAAACTTTACTGGCCTTCTTACCAATTAATCAGCGTCACTAACAGGAAGAAATCCAAAGAGATACCTGCATAAGCAAGTTAAGAGTACAGAAAAAGTTGCTTAAACTCTGGCTTGGATATACACTTGATGGGTTTGACCACTTCCTAAGTCATTCATAAAAAGGAAAATTCCAGAAATATGTTACTACTACAACAAATTTCATCCATAAAGTAAAATAAGGAAAGTCATGTAAATAGATGATAAATGTAATTGAATTAATAAATAAAATGCTTAAGATCCACCAACATGCAAGCTAGCAAATTGCAAAACTAGCTAGAGCTCTGCTTGAGCTTAACTCTAGTATAATCAAACTGAACTTGAATCGTCACTTATTAACATGTCCCAGTCTTACTCCCACTTCCCTTTTTCTCTCCTGTTTGATTGCAATTTGCTGGTACAGTGAACTACCTTTTAGTTGGGAGATTGACTAATCAAAGTACTTTATGCTCCTAATATTTGACAGATCAGCAAAAGGTAAATTCAAAAAAAAAAAAAAAAACAATGCTCCAAGTCCTACCCTTCATTACTTGACAACCTCAGAAGAAAATATATAAGAAGACAAGCAAAATAAATTATATTGTTCAGTACTTAGGTTCAAGTGATACCAATTGTTATACGTAGCTACATTGTACTCCTTGAACCAGATAAAGAGATATATCTAAAATCTGAAGAATAAGAAACGGGAGAGGAAAAATATCACAAAGTTATTGGCAAGGAAATTTCAGGCTTTTCCATCCACTAACAGTTGGTGGTACAGTGTTCAGTTCAAATCTCCTCTAAAAAGGCCAACCTAAATCCTGTTGAAAAGGAACTATTGAGAAAAAATAATTATGTACAAATCCAGAAAAAATAAAAAGGAACTATTGGGGTAAAAGCAAATATAAGAAGGATCATTAGAAAAAGTCATCATGCAGTGCTTCAACTATCAAATGCATATACAAAATTTAAAATTACTTGATATAAACTACTCCATGTGAAATCTAAAGCACACCTGATTTTTTTCAGCCCTGCATATGGAAAGCAAAGTGTGTGAGTAATCCAGTTTCTACAAGCACAACATAATAGAATTTGGAAACAAAGTCTACTATTGTTATAGTGAGTCTTTACAATGCAAATTTAGAGAAATATAGGGCAAATTGAGAAAAAGATCAATTTCCATATTAACTTAGAAAATAAGTATAATTATATATAATCAAATAAGAGACACTTATACAGTCCTTTTTTTAAACTCCCTGCTAAAAAACAACCATATAGACAGACCATATGCTAAGGGTAAAAGACAGCAAAAGCTTACATGGCAAAACTACCAAAACACAGCCACAACAATGGACTTTACATTGTGGTCACAATATAACCAGTGTATATATCTTGGGAAAATATTTTAAAAAAGTTGCACCTAGGTAGCAGTGTATTTTCCTCATTTATAATCCACAAATTCAGATTGAACTAGCGGAATGTCCAAACAACAGTTACTGGAGTTCACAAAAGACCAAAAACATCATATAACAACAGCATATAGATTCCAGCAGTTCACAAAGTTTCAGCAAACAAGAAATCATTCACACAAATTTCACCCAAGAACACGAAACTGAAGAGAAAGAGAGGGAGAGAACACGAAAACTGTGAGCAGGAGAGCAAAATGCTTCCGAATCAAATCTCAGAGAGCAATCCCTAATAGTCAAAATTCTCAGCGAGCAAATGTCGGAATGAAATTTACTAAGCTATTTATAGAAATACCTCCAAATAGATAGCAAAATAAAGAAGAATGGAGCTTATTGAAATGCAGACCGGGCGGAGGAGGTGGCGGAACCACATGATAGAGACAGGGACGGTGTGAGAGTTAGAGAGAGAGACTCACCGGCTGGCGAGGTGGCGACAGCGTGAGGGGCGGCGGAAAGCTCATACAAAGGGAGGGAGGCAGACTATCGAGCGAGGGAGAAAAGTAAAGAGTGAGAGCCTACAAAAAATAAGTTTTAATTTTTAACTATTTGCGGCGGCTTAATTCGTTGCAAATAGTTAAGTGGGACGAATCATCTTTAGCGACAAGCAAATCTCGCCGTAAAATATTATTAAAAATGTTTCCGTCCAAAATATTGGCAGAAACATTATTTCGCCGCAAAAATTAGATTTTAGTGATGAATTCTTCTTCGCTAGAAATAAAACGACGCCAATGCAGAAATTAGCTTTTTGTATCCAATATTATGGGCGTCACAAAAAATTTGGCTGCAAAATCCGTCACAATAACTCAAAAATCACTGCAACAAATTAAAGAATTAATGCATGGGTAATATATCTCATCTTCACCCTGGAATTCAAGGGCAAGATTAATATCGTCGCGATTAGTTATTATTAGCGAAGATTTCTTTTGTGACAAAATTAAATCATCATAATAAGCCATTTTTCTTGTAGCGTGAATAGTAAATGTTTAAATATCTCAGAACAAGACTAGTTTAGGTTTCGTTTGGTTACCAAACCAAACTCATCTCATCTCACTCATCATTACAACTTTTTCAAATTTCAACACAAAATATAATAAACAATTTAATTTTTTCAAATCTCAAAACAATAATAATATTAAAAAATAATATTTTAACAATATTTTATCATCTAAACTCAACTCACTTCAACATCTAAACGCATCTACGAATCAGCAAGTGAAGTACTGGATATATATAACTCCTAGCTAGCTAGTTCAGCTTTGAATAATATTAGTAAGTACTACTGCTAAAGAAAATTATTAATTAATTAACGCTTATTATACGCTATAAATAACGGACTATTTTTCTTTTTTCTGTTGGCTGCCGCGTGCTTTTGTTCTCATCCCTATTAATTAATTAAGAGATCATTGAAGCATCATGAAAATAGTAGTGTTGAAGTTGTGGAGGAATAGCTAGCGCGAGTACGTTAAAACGTTGAAATTCGTACTTACTCTTGCTTTTACTAATTGATAAAACAACGGGAAAAAAATTAACATGGAATTAAGATAAGGAATAAAAGATATATTAATATTGTCAATATTGTAGGAAGTGGTAGGCAGAATAATATCATGTAATCGATGATGACGAATATATAATATACCTACATATATACAATATTTTCCAGTTACTTTGAACATTTGGGTCGATTACTACAGTTGAAATATCAAATTGATTGGACGTTTTGAAATTATACCAAGTTTTACTTCGTTGATTTGATACTACGTCGTACTTTAGAATTTAATCTGATCTCAAAGAAGAGACGTAATCAAAGTTATTGCGGGCCTTCCACTTTCATGTTAAAGCTGGATCAATCTTTGAATATACAAAACTAATTTGCCAGCTTTGTTTTATTAATTTTGTAGTTTGAAAAATTAACTAGAATCAATTTAAGATGTAAAATGAAAGTACTTCTCAAAAGGAAAAAAAATAAACTAAAACCCCTAATATAATGTATATTTGGGGGAAATATTTTGGGCCGGCCGGCATTATTGCTGAAGCAATTTATATATATATATATATATATATATATATATATATATATATATATATATATAATGTACCACTCATCAGCGTACCAGTACTGTATAAATATTAGACGAACATCCAAGATCAAAGAAAAATGATATTGTGTGCAAGTATTGCGTAATTTTTTTTTAAATAGTAAATGATTTACTTATATAAAAAAAAGGTTAATTTTTTAATAATAGATTGTATTCTTTTTTAAAAAAAATTATATAACACTTGCACACAAACTCTATGACTATAGTTAGCATTATTCAAGATCAAAAGGTTTGGGGACAGAAAAAGAAAAAGGGTTGTTGGGTCGCTAGCTAGCTAGTTCTAGTTTAGTTCCAGGCATGAAAAGCGAACTTCGTAGTTAAGGCCTGGTTTGTATACACAAAACTATCTTATCTATTCTCATCTCATCATTATAATTTTTTTAAACTCTCATATAAAATATAATAAATAATTTAATTTTTTTAAATTTTTAAATAAAAATTATATTAAAAAATTATATTCTAACAATATTTTATTTAATTTTTAATAAAATATTTCATTTCATTTGAACTGAATAACCATAAGAGACCTAGTTGGAGTAATCGCCCAGCCCAGTGTGGACTAGCTATCAACTTAACTCCAATATTAATGCTTAAGGACACTGAATTCGATCGTCTATAATTTGTCTCTTTGATATATAGATAGTGCATATATACAAATATATATATTTATATATATTCAATGACTTGAACACTTGTATCTTTTGATAATCTTGTTTCGCTCGATCGCATTAATCCTTCCGAAACGTTCCTGTAGTTTCGGAAAGCAACCCAAACGTACCTGTAGTATTGAAAATTTAAATTAGGCGGCTTTTCCTTGAGTTTCTTCGATTGCTAGCTGTTTAAGTACCTATAAATTGAGGGATCCTAAACCAATTGATGAAGTTTCCTAAATATATAGAAGCTGATCGATTGGATGTTTACATATATAATCCATGGCATCATGGTATATTACTCTCCCATATATCCATCTTTTTCTATTTGTCATGAGAAACGATTCTTAATCTCATAATTGATCTTTATCTATTTACATGGATTGTATCTGGACGAAAATACATCTGTCAAAAAGGGTATATAATAATAATATAATATAAAGATGGAAATCCAGATCCTTATGATATCTCTAGCCATCTTGTCAAATTTCGAAAAGCAGATTTTTAAGATCAAGACAGTTGTGTTGTGGTTGTATCAACATGAGTCTGGCCTCATTGGGCTAAGCCGCAGTATATGATCACAGAGATGCCCGCGCCGGCGCATGTCATCCTTGGCATGACTAGGAGAACCATAACATGATGGTAATTAATTGGCACATTAATACAAGTAGTGATAATTCGCCTTTCCGTGGTGCTTAAACCATCGATTAATGCCTAATTATCACTTTTCTTGACTTCTGCCATTTTTGGAGTTTTGCCCACTGTCCGTAGATATTTAAAATATATATATTTATATATTTTGCTTCATAGTTACAACCCCGGCCCTTGGATGTAGGAATCATATTCATTTAAGCTTGATATTACTGGTTTAAGACTTCGTGCCTACAATATGTCCCACTGTGGATAGACCACACGTGCAGTCAGATCTAGTAATTGAAAGCACACTTTCTCATGTTTGTTTAGTCATTAATCATGATAGTGGAGTGCTGGTACATGCAGACCTAATGGCGGCTAGCTTATATATATACACACACTACTAATGGCGGCTTAATTAGTATATATATATATATATATATATGGAAATTCATTATTAATTTGCGTTTGTTTGCATAGCAGAAGAAAGCTTGTTTACGCACAAAACAAAGCGATTACAATCCATGAGAGAACTATTAAAGAGTTATATATAAACTCAGAAAGGAATGTACCATTCAACTTCTATATATATTTATTAGAAAGTAAAATACTTTAACTACAAAGAGATTATATAAAAATAAATTCACAAACTAATTATTAGAATATTAGGCCCGATTTATATGCACGAAAGTTCTAGCCACATTTATGATTTATCCTATGTACGTATACCTTAAAACGATAGTCACAAATGATCATCAGTCACTTGAATCACCTTATAAAAAATTCATACTTCTAATTAGTATATACAAACCAATATAAGGAACTTAAAATATTCATTCTTTTCCATATCAATATATATATATATAAATATATATATTTCCTAGTGTACGTGAAACTTATTATTACAATAGTACGTTTACAATCCGGGATGTTATAATAATATTCCTCAGAATAAATAAATATATGGACAAAAAAACTTATAATGAGTTGATGCGAGAAGGAAATTTGAAAATGAGCTGGCCTCTCGATCGATTTCATGTCCCGACTTTTGTCGCCTTGGCGCGCAAGATAGAAGTAAATTAAGTTAGGTACCGATCGAGCTATCTCATGGTAATTGATCAGGGCATATATAGCTAGGGTTGGGACCGAAGATCCTTGTTTGATATTGTTACACATTTATTCTTGTTATAACAGGCCGGAGGCCGGGTGCTAACAAAGCTCCGGTCATCTTCCAAGTGCTAGCTAGTAAGATTAATTAATTATGTTTAGGTGCATGGGTACTAAAGCCACATTCCTCTTCATGCCTCACACTAAAGTCTCTCGGTCTCATCTCTTTGCATTTCCACTTTCTAAATAACTGAAAATTACATATTACTTCTCGGAAGCTTCCAAGCCTACGATGCATGACTATGTGGATCCTGTCGATCGAAAGGTCGAAGCTAGGTGAAGAGTCAACATCCCTGGTATTTATCCCCCAATGTCAGAGTGCCACGTCATAGGAACCAAACGGCGAGAATGACACGTCAACAGAGGGTAAGGTAGGGCATAATCTTTTGGGGAGCTCCATCCTAACAATCACAACGTGTGGCTGGAAATAAAAGTCATGTCAAGTACTGCAGTGTTAGAAGTAATAATATTATAAAACACCCTTAAATCAACATCTTGATTGTTTTGTTGACTAAGCCTCCCAACTTACTTGCTTTTCTTCACCTAACCATTCATCCTATTTGCTTAATTTGGAACCTCAGTGCAATGAAATGGAGATTGAGCATCCGAAACATTCTAGAAACATATCCTTCCCATTTGCAATGCTATTTCAAAGCCTAATAATACCGTTTGTGTTTGGCCTGATTTATGGTTCAAGTAGTAACAAAGTTCTAGAGGGCCGGATTGAGATGGGATCGAATTACTGATCATGATATTTTGCAGTGACCATATAGAAGTTGGAGGATGCAAATTGAGGTGCCATTTATGATTCAGTTCATGGGAATATATTTAGTCATTTTTTGGAAACTACTTTCTCAAATCTTAAAATTTCTCGTGGATTCTTTTAAATCTTTTGGAAGTTGGTAGTTACAAATTCAGTTGCTGGCAGTTATGGGCGGTACGGACACTTTTTTTGTGTTCTTTTCTTTTCTTTTTTTAACCAAAGCCTTCTGCTGTATATTTTATTTTACTTCGAATTAAAGCATAGTACCTGAAATCAAGAAGGCCTTTGTTTTACTTGGATATCACGAATTTAAAGTTCTTTTTTTTTGGCTTTTGCCTTCTGGGTAGGATTTGATCATATGTTTTAAGAAGTCAATTTCCAGTCGCTGATGAAATCAAGTCGAGCTGCTTGTGAATTGTATAAGGATGTTTCTTTGATCCTCACACTGTGTGACTCTTGATCAAGCATTGAAAGACAGGAAAGTGCAAAAAGAGAAACTCCTAATACACAAAATCCTGTACAATTATTAAGCAAACAAGCCAGCACTCTCACACGCACTTGATGTTGTCATCTTGCATTCTAGATTATCAATGGAAGACTCCGTCGTATATTATAGAGGTTAAGTTTCTTCATGTTTTGTTTTTGGTGGAAAATATTGATGATTATGCTGTTGTAGATATATGGTGGTTTAAGGAAATTTCCAAAGGTTCTGATCCTGATCATCAGTGTTTTCATCATCGTCGCCAGCGACGTCCAAGCGAGGTGGGCTAAGAAGCATTCCTTCAGCCATATTCACAAGAACATTGGGCATGTCAAAGATCAAATCCTCGTCAACAAATTCTTCAAACACTGGTTTTTCTGGTTCTAGTGCTTTTTGTGTTCCATCACCCTCATTCGCGGTTGAAGCATCCTTTGCAGCCCCCATAGCAGCTGCTGCAGCCCCTAAAGCAGCTGCAGCAGAGGCTGCAGCTGCTTGGATATCACGTGGGGAAGTGGAGGCGGGCACGGGCAAAGAAGAGGCTGAGTTGGGAAAGTTTAGTTGATCTGTATCATGACCTTTGAGAGCAATCACTGCCACATCGTAAGCGACTGCAGCCATTTCAGGTGTAGGAAATGTGCCTAGCCAGATTCTATTAGGCTTTCTGGGTTCGCGAATTTCGGACACCCATTTCCCAGTACTCCGACGCCTTACTCCACGATAAACTGGGTGACGCCCCCTAGTGGGGGGTGCGGCCCCGGCAGTAACAGAGGCATTGCTGCCACTTGCTCCACTACTGCCGCTAATGCTAGAACTCGTATTTGTGGTGGATTGCGAATAATGCATCACGGTTTTTTACTTGGGTGAGGATCGGAAGATTGGCGGGAAGTTGGGACTGGTTCGTTGGAGGCTGAAAGAAAGCCATTTATGGTGGATGAAATTTTAGGGCAAAATCGGGTTGCAGTGCTTAGAGTTATGTGAAGAAAGTGCAAACCAGTTGTTTCTGAACTGCGCTCGCTGAGGATTTTGGTGTAAGCCAGCTTTGTGTTGGACATCTGGGTTGGCCTGTGTTTTTACGGCAAAAACTATATATCTTAATTAACGTCAGTTATATGTAACAGTGAATTTTTGGGCCGCGTTAAAATATAAAATATATTGTTCGATTCAATATCACTTCCTTTCAACTTTAAGTTTTTGAAAAAGAATATATACACTCATCCAAGAAAAAACCCTAACGGGTTCAGATACATATGTAAGGTAGTACTAGGGCTTCACCGGAGCACCACTTTAGATTACCCATGTTAATTCACCTGTATAAGGCCATTCAAATTCTCCTGAGGTAAAATAACCGAAATTGAAAATGGCCTTTTACAAACTAATAAATAAAAGAAATTTGCTTCACTCTATATATATATATATATATATATATTGATATTCCCGTACAACGTACGTGCTAGTACTGCATAGTCTGCATGTATATTTGTATGTCCGCGGTTCGTGAAAATAAACTCTTTGCAGAATTAAAAGATATTCCATAGCAGGAACTCATGAATGCTGCTTAAAGCCAACAGAAGATACTTATAAATTTGGTGAAAATGATAGACATCTAGATTTCCATATATTATTTAATATCCATCACGTGGCATGGAGTTGTTTATCTGCAACATGCTAATTTCTTGCTTCAGTAGCGCGCTCGATCGATCCTTCAAATTTGCTTTCTAGCTCCACCCTTCTTCATGATCCATTGCAACCGAGCAAACGGAGTCATAACATCCACCAAGTAAGTAAATTGTAGCGTGTTTCATATCTAATTTGAAGGTAAATTTATGAGATAATTTCACAGGTTAAATTAAGTAGTACCCTACGCGCCTGACCATGTATATGACTCTGTAAAATATTATGATCAACAAGTGTCTGGCTTGACTAAAAACTTTCTATATATGTTGGGTCATCTTTGAAGAGGATTAAATTCGATTAAAGATAAACCAGTGGATACTTTTTTAGCAATGTTTTAGAGTTTTTATTTTCTGTATATTCATAATATTAATTAAGGTTATACGTACGTACTTATCAAAATAATATTTATATACATAATTGATCAGCTTGTAATAAGATGAACCAAAAAGGTTTTTATGGTCCACCATGATCCAATAAAAAAATGAATTAATTAACACAAATATATCGTGCAGATGATCAAATATTAATAACTAAATGATAAATTCATAACCTCCTCCTAGATATATTCGACTAGACCTTAATTTCTTAGAGAGCAATATGCTACACACATACAAGTTTGGATATATAGTTGGTGACAGTACTTCCAACCAAATTTTCTTGAAACACACTTATATAATTTGATGATTGCTAATTCTATCATGTAAGTCATACCTAAAAATAATTAGTCATGAGCTAGCTAGCTAGTTTACTTGTTTCTTATAAACATATGGTTGAGATCAGCGAGCATATTGCATCTAGTGTGTGTGTGTGTGTGTATACATACATATATATATATATATATATATATATATATATATATATATCTTTTCCTTTTCTTTTGGGTAATTAGTGTAATATATTCAATTTCTAATTAGTTGAATCGAAAAGGTTTTTCCACTTGTAAAGAGAGATCGTGATTTCGTTCCCAATACGCCGTACTACCCAGATTTAGGTAACTCGATCGAAAGGACTCGAGAATTAGGACCTGAGAAATATAGATAAGTTACGAAAGGGTCTCTCCTTCAAAAGCCGCCAGGCCTGTAAGGCTGTATCCACCCACTGAACTCCGATCCCCAAACACTTTTGATCGCAGTATTGATTCATGCTGTGCGGTTTTGCCTTTTTAGTCCATGAACTAATTGGTATTATCACACCCTTGACCAACGACGGTGAGGAATTTAATGTTACTCCAACTTGCAGCCAATCAACATTTCTAAACAACTGTGGATATATAGAAATTACAATTGCAAAACATCGTGGATTGAGATAGCAGACGTACGTCCTAGCTAGCTAGTTTACTTATTTTAGTCAGGAAATTAAGCATTGGGGAAAAAAATAGTACTATATACGATATTTATTGGTTTGAACCCATTAATTGTCACGTCCGAATTAATATTACCTGCATGCCTGGGCCACGTACGTACGTGAAAGCAAATATTTTTCGTGGATCTAACTAGCTAAAAGGAAATCTTGCCGGCTGGCCTTTTTTAATTTATTCTACAATTTTTATGAAAAATATATATTATGGTCATTTTTTTTGTGATGAATTAATTATCGTAACTAAAAAATTAATATGGTTATCTTTAAATTCAAGATAATCCCCAGCTTGTAGTTACTATATGATCTACAAGCTGTCAATTAATTTAATTTCCAACTGCCAAAACTAATGATCATATTGATCTTTTAGTCCGTACAAAACCAAAAAATAAATGAATCCAGTACATATATGAAGTCGACATGATATAATTATATATAATACCACCTGTGTACGGATCGAGTCATATTATATATATATATATATATATATATATATCTCTGGGGCCACCTTTGATCTTAATCCATTTGCGCCATTGGAGTTATTGCGGTATATGTATAAGAGAGTTAAATATTGTGGGTGGGGCACCCCACTCCAGCGCGCAGGACCTATGTATGCGTACTGATGCGTCTTGCCTTTTATTTTGAAGCGACATTTCATGGCCCGGTCCCATTCAGGGATAACGTTCATGTGTGTGGAGTTCCTCCATGACTAATTAGGATATCGATCCTTAAACTGTTTGAGCCAAAGCATCTCCTAAAATTTAAACAAATTATATTATATGCTCGTAGCTAGGTTGTACCCGGGTGATGATCAGCCTCGGCAGCGTGAAACATATATATAATCTTAGCCGTGTTTCTGTGTCCGTAGGTTGTCACGGTTCTGCCGCGGCCGCGTGAAACATAATCTCAATGCAGTGTTTGGATATGCATGCGCCATTTTCTGACTCCCCTCCAACTGCGGCTTTTGGCCATTCTTTTTTATAATGATTCTTTCCTTTGAAATAGAGTAATTAATCCTAATTAATTATTTTGCAGGCATTGGGCGTTAGTTTTAAAATTTTATATTTTGCACTCATTAGTAGTACTTATCAAGATTTCCAACCCATTTGGTCCAGGTTTGATTTTTGAACTTTCAGTTGGGAAAAATATTAGGTGTATCGACGTTAATGTTAATTGGCAAGTGCCTTGAATCTGAAATTAGGTCCTTCTCCTTGTCGAATTCGTTGTATTTTCTTTTGCCGACACGAAGCATTATATATCATGTACAGCCTTGGTTTGCTAAGCGAGAAATTAAACACACAAATCTAATTACTTTGACAATCGCACCACGACGCCGCACAACAAGTTTGACGGGAGTGCCTCATTGCTGTACTACAACAATTAGGAGATCAGGGAAGGGACCGGAAGATTTTCCATTTTTTGGAATGTATTAGAATTTGGAGTTTGATAAGTGCGTGCATGGCTTTTCTTCGTCAATTTTTGTTTCCAACTATAATAAATTATATTAGCAGATAATTTCGATCTCCACGCGATCTTTCTTACCGTGGATGTACTATTTATAATTTTGCATTCGAAAGACATGATTTTCTTCGCCCCTTCGGTTTTTGTCCTAATATTGTTATCTTATTTAATTTATTTTTCGCCGTGCTAATATATATATATATATATATATATCTATTACTATATATAAAAGTGAAGTCATATAATTTTGATGTGACATTCTACCTATAAAAAAGGAAGTATTCTACCTATTAAATTTAAAGTGTTATATTTATAAAGCGGTAAATTTTTTAAAAGTAATATTTCATTATTATGAACTATTGTAATTTTTAAATTTCTTTTCTTTTCTTACATATAAATATATAAATCGATTTAAGACTACAAAAAAGCACTAATTCAACATTGTATTGTTTTGTATTTTAAGCGGAATCATATAATTCCGATATGGCGTTCTACCCATAAAAGTAAACATTCTATCCATTAAACTTAAAGTAATATGTTTATAGAGCGGTAATCTTTTTAAAAGTAATGTTTTATTATGAACTGTTATAACTTTTAAGTTTTATTTATTTTCTTACATATAAAGATATAAACCGATTCAAGTGATCTCCACTTAAAGGTATTATTTCAACTTTTATATTATTTCTTCAAATAAATTGTCTTACAAATCTTTTCAAATTTTCTCACTATAAAACTCGATCTTTCTAAATTTATCTCTCTCATACACAATAATCTGTGCATTGCGCAGATTATAGGCTCGTGTGTAGAGAGAGAGAAAAAGAGTATGAAACTGCTTATTTAAATTCAGATGCCCATTAGAAAAGTTGTTTTAAGATTTTCAAAATCTCATGATAAGGTAATGTAATGCTTCCCGTGAAAAACATAAAATCTTGCTTTTATCGGATATTGTAACTGGATGACCGAATGTGCTGACATTGCACCTTTTGATCACTTCTGCTGCACGTACGTACGTTTGTGTCAAAAGATAAATTAAATTATTAAAATCGAAGAAATGTTGAATTTATATATTAATATGTACTCTATTTTAAAAGCATCAAGAATACAATTAAATTAATGTTGTTATTAAAATAATAATTCTGCTACAGGTACCCGGCATTGGGTACCTGTTACGGAATCGGCTGACGTGGTTAATGTCACGTCAGTCGATATTATTTAAATAAATAAAATAAAATAAAAAATAAAGATATGAAGAAAAAGAAGAAATCAAATGTCTGAAATCGGTCTGAAGCAAATCTGATAAAGAAGAGGAAAAAGAAGAATAAATCAAAGATCTGAAGCAAATCTGATGGAGGATGAGAAGAAGAAGAAGAAGAAGAAGAAGAAGAAATCAAAGGTCTGAAGCAAATCCGAAGGAGATTTTGAAAACAATTTGGCTTCGTATAGGAGTGGTTGCCTCTTCATCTTCTCCATCCCCACTCTCCTCCACTAACCCCGTTTGCCTCCTTGCAAGTTTGCCCATTTTCCCTCCCACTGTACCTTCCTCTGTTCTCGGTTACTCCATTAATACTACCATTGGAGATTTTTCCCTCTTGAGAGGTATGGGTCTTTGACATTCAATTTGTTTCAGCCTTCTTAATGTTTCAATTTGGGTAATTTATTTGCGAGCAAAGTTTTTTATTCGCATGAATAGATATTTGGGCAAGGTTTGTGTGGCGCTCTCGGCCCCCACGTGTTATTTTAGTAGAGTTCGTGACACTGAGATGTTGATCACACGGATCACGCACCCAACGACAAGTGTTTAGAGTGTGTACAATATGCAATAAATGTACAATATAATACTCGCAACGGAATAAAAATATCATTCTTTATTAAGTACCAGAAAGATAATAAAAGATTCTTTATAAGGATTTACAGTCATCCGACATATAATAGAAAACAAATAACATAAGGGGAAACAAATCACATAACACCGAACAACATAACGACAACTCATGCCTCCGGCGGAGCCTGTCCTTCAGGTTCCTACCCAGTCTCTGTGTCAAAATCTACGGTACCATAAGACGGAACCGCAGGGTGAAACACCACATGAGATTATGACATCTCAGCAAGTATTTAACCAAAATAACATCAAAGAGATTTAAAATGCATTAATATAACCAACACCACCACGTACGGTCAAAGATCAATTTTCACATATTTTCTAAAAATACACATTCAACCACTCACGCCAAAATCTCATTTGGCCCATATATATTTTCATTATTTTAATATGCATGCATTACGGCCTCCTCTATGGATCATATGCATACCCTGGCTCTCATCGTCACACCACGGGTAACGTCCGTGCATGAGACTTCGTAACAAGTGATGCCCAGTTCCGCGCTCGGTGAGTACATGGCCAAGCATCCTCTAACCCCGCCAGCAAAAAGGTCACAGAATCGGTACGAGAACATTACCGTCTCATCCGTTCCCTTTGTCGCCTTGTGACAACTCAGAGGACGACACGTCAGTCTGTTATGCTCCCGAGTGACCAAAGGAGCTCTATCGAGATAATGCCTCATCTCGACTCAGGGTCGTGATACACACACATCCACACGATTAATACCATAAATCTCAATTTCCAAACAGACAACGTGACTTCATAGCACAATTAAATTTAAGACAATAAATATGAATGATAACAATTATTGGATGACATAGTAATTTGCTCATTTATTTAATAACACAAAAATTATAATTTCACAGTTTTACAACCACTACGCGCGTAATCTCATCCTCCAATCCGGCCCAAGGCCCAAATCCAACATCAACAATTAAAAACCCAATATTTTAACAAATACAATTTAATTCTCCAAAAATATACAATTAAATTCTCCAATAAAATACAATTAAATTCTCCAATAAAAATACAATTTAATTCTCAAAAAAATACAATTTAATTTAACGCTATTTAAATCACATGGATTACACTTTGAAAAATTACTCACAATCGAAGACAGAAAAAATTCTAGAAGATCGCAAGGGAGAAGATGCACTCTCAGCAAACACAACAAATTTCTCAAAAACCCGAATGAAGCTCACGGCTTCTATAGAAACTCAACTTCAGATTTTTACCAACACAAATTCACAAGAACTAAAATCTAAACTCCTAAATTTAAGATGATTTCAGTAATCCAATCCTCCCAAAAATTGAACAAATTGGTCTTATTTATAGATTTAGTATGGCGGTTCGTATCTTGCAGATGAACCTCGAATCACATGCAGCGAAGGAAAGGTGTGGTAGTGGTGGGTTGACAGCAGTTGAAGGGAACACTCCCGATCGACACGGGTACAACCCGGAAGCTCGATGTGGAGGGTGGAAGAGGAAATGGCGTAGCGTTCGGACGTGTGGAGCGGTCGGTTGACAGCGTATTTGCGAGATGCCCAATCGATCAACATAGAACAAATAGGAGGTGGAAGGGAAAGGAGGTGGTGGCTTGATGGTGATACAAGGCATATCCGTGCATGGCTATGGTCGATTGGAGGAAGAAACGGTGTCGGCAGGAGCTGGAACAATTATTTGCAGAAGAATGAAGAAGAAGGAAGAAGACCGAGCGGCGCAGAAGAGAAAGCGATGGAAGCCCTAAGGGCTTTTGGCTAAACGGCGTCGTTACAATTAAAAGGGAGGGCTGGGTTTGCATCTGAGCGGGCTGGGCCTCTTTCGGGCTAGATTTTGGTTGCTGCATGGGCCGGTTCTTCACGTAGGCTAGGCTGGGCCCGATTCCACTTCACACACACGGGCTGAGCCCTTCTTCGGCCCACCAAAGAAACACACAACCCATAATTAAAACACTACAATAAGAAGCTCAACCCGAAAATATACCAAAATAAAACAAAAACAAATGAAATAAAATACACAACTCTTAAGATAATTTATAACTAATAAATATAATAATAATAATTTGAATCAATTTAGCCATTAATAATAAATTAAAATAACTAATAAATTTTTTGGGATCTCACAATTTGGGCAAACCAAGAAGTTGCGACGACGTCTTCGTCTGTTCTTCGGGAGGGACGTTTGCCTTCTTACGGGTTGAAGGCAACAAGAAAATTACCTACAAGTGTTTGAACTTCTCCGTCTTCTGAATTTGAACGAAACACTTCATTTTAATTTTACAATTGGTTAGACGTGTACGCAGGAGGTACCCTTCCGAGTGCAAATAAATTTTTTCTAAAAATAATTATAAGAGGTAAGAACTTTTGCATTTCAAGTAACGTGGAATTTCATTCATCACTACCTCTAATATATATATATATACACACACTCAATTTAGTATGTAGTATATAATTTTTTTTTAATAAAATTTATTATACATCTGATCCCCATAATTAAGTAAAACAACAATAACATAAAAAAGTGCACATAAACAGATATTAATATAATCTGAAAATATAAAATCCAACATGATGTACAATCTCAAGTTATAAGTAGGAAAACCAAATCAAAAAAAAAAAAAAAACCCAACAAAGAGATCATACTTTTCTGGCTCTTTAATGCTCAATGCTCAAGGATACGTTGTTGTTTGTAAGCAATCGATGTTATTTGCTTAGAAAAAAAATAAAGAAGAAAACAAATTATCAATAGGATTCTCTCCATATGACACGATTACATTTTTAGGCATAGCAATGATATTTCTTGTTGTTAGTCATCATAGGATATAGCTTGATCTTTAGTAATATATTAAGTTAGAACAACAGAACTCATGTACATTTCAATAGACCACCATGGATCAAGAAACACGATATAGATAAAAAAGATCAAGATAGAAACTGCCTAAATTAAAACATAGAAGTATTAATAACTACTGGCCAGTGGCCACTTATGTAGACAGAATTGAAAAGAGGCAAAGATCCAATCTTCAGGCGAGGTTCTTTGCTTAGACGTTTAATGTGTGTTCAACTTCAGCTTTATAACAGCTACTAATTGGAAAGCCTCAGGCTGACCGCATGCATGCCCAACTTTATCGAAAACAGAGTTCATATCAATATATTTGGCTTGACAAGATCTGGATCACTCTCTCTCTCTCTCTCTCTCACCAAATTTTATAAATGCAACAAGCTATCAAAGCAAGTCGAATCATGATGAAGGTGTTTAATTAGCTTTGTTTATGGAAGTGACACTGTTAAAAACCAGAGACGCAATATATAATCGCTACTCCTTAATCTAGCTACAATCATCTCTGGTTATCCTTTTAACATAATTTATGCGTGGATTGTCCTACTAATTTGATCTCATTATTCCTGCAATATTCATCTGCCTTTTCTCTTCATGTTTGGACTTTGGACCCTCCAATTGTCATCATATGGAATTCGGTGGCAGTGTACAAAGACTGCTGGCATGAAGCAAATGTTACCATGGCATGGTTGTGATATACATGCCCTGTGATTTATGCGCACATCCTTTCGGCCATTTACTGAACACGTGAAAATTTCCAGTCTTGAAATTACCTGGGGTTCAATCTCTAAATATATAAATGAAGCATCAACCTTTTTTTTTCTCTCTTTTATAGTCTGTGATGTGAGGAAAGTATTTATTCGTTTTTAAATGCGTCCTTGATTTCTAGTTAGTTTGGGCCTTAATAAAATCAGCTGAAAATTAAAGTGGCTTGAAAACCCAATCTGGGCTGGCCCAGCTTAGATTTAAAAAATATGAGCTAATATATATAACTATACGTGGGCTGGCTATAGAAGCCTGGTCCTAATAAGTTAAGGGCATTATGCTTTACTTTTGTGCTTAATTGAGGGTAATATAAATCTATATAAATATCCCTAATCTCTTGAAATCTTTATTAAAAACAGTAGTACTACTCTTAATTGAGGGTCATAATTAAAAACCAGCTTGCTACAAAGCACATCCGAGTAGCTAGCTAGGCCTAAATAAAAGCTAGAAACTCGAGGCTATGGAAGACAACTGCCTAGATTTGATGGGATTTAACGATTCAAACAAGGAAACTTTAGCAAAGAAAAAGAGATTCTTCTTTAATTAGTACTGAAATCAAATCCTGATCTAACTTTCTTATGTTTAATGATTAAGCTTTATTGGGGTGACAACTCACTCCCATATACCGATAAGACAACTTTTAATCTCCATGAGTACTACTCAACCAAAAAAGGGATATTGGCTTGGTTGGCAATCGCAGCTCTTGCCGGATGTTTTCCGGCCAGCAATCGAGTCCTTGTTTGACTAATCTTTCTGATCCCATTCGATCCTACTACTAGTGCCACCAAATTATATAAGGTGGCCTTTGATCTCTAAAACCCGGCCTAGCTAGCTTGCTTGCTTTTCCATCCCATCACACAAATCCTTCTTTCATGCTGTAATTATTGAGCAATCCCTATCGTTAGGTTTCATTATAATCTGCGTGGGGTCCAAAGCCATCATGCGACATCGATCGGACCCACAATAATGGATCTCAATGAATCGGATGGAATTTCTCTTAGCACTTACACATGTATGGTGACAACCATTTATCAGCTGCAATTAATTTGAATATAGATCATGGCAATTACTTTCCTTGCAGGATCGATGACATCAACTTTATTTTACTAAGCTAATATTCTCTTGTGTGGGACCCTTCGTATGACCTTTGCAGAAATCAATTAAATGCAGGGCGGTATTAACACCTTTCTGGCATGCCACTTTTGCTGAGATAATGTTCTATATATATATATTTTTTGTTTCTTATATATATCATCATCATTAGATGTAACCTCATGCAACCCGGTAAGTACTTACCATCGATCGACTGCGTGACTTAAAACAATCGGCCTAGCTAGTTAATATTATTAATTATATATTAGTTTTTATCAAATCATCAGCTTTTATTATATATAATATTTAGCAAAAGAAAATTAATTAGGGTTTTCCTATTAATTAATTGGTTTATAGCACGAATAATATTAATCTTAATTAACGAAAACCAATTTTTTATTTTCTTTTTGCAGAAGTCCTATGATATGATATGATCGTCCACATATATATATGATGTTGTGGTCTGTTGCTGGTTTGCAAGTAATAATAATACTTGGTAAGTGCAGAACTCATTGGCGATGACGACGGAGCCCAATTTTAAGTGAGTGGAGGCAATTGCTCGATCCTATTTAAATTTTATATACTTGCATGCGATGATTGGTTAAGATTTTTGTCAAGTTGTTAAGCTGTCCCCATTAAACCAGATTATTCCCACTGAAGCTTTATGAAAAGGTGGACATTGTTTACAGACAGTTTAAACTTTCCTAGAGCAGTGATCGATATTGCTCCATCTCTCGCTAAAGGAGTGATCGATGTTTTCTTTTCTTTTTGTGCTAGCTAGTTAATTAATATGGAGTAGGGTTTCAAAATGATCAAATGTTGAAAACAGATCATGCAACCAGTACTAGTACTCATAATACCTTTATAAAGTTAGGTCGATTCAAAATATTCTTGAGAAATTATATATGTTTGTAATGTCCAGATTCAAAAATGGAAACAACGAATGACGTACTCCATAAAATTAAGCAATGAATCATTACTTTAAATACCTTAATTGATGAGCAGGCCAAGGAATGAGTACAAGATTATGCCCTCCTTCGATCAAAAGCATTATATATATATATATATATATATATATATATATATATATATATATATATATATATTATATTATAATATTATATATATTTTATTCACAAACTTTAAACCAATGAGAAGAAACGAATTTATTATTAGTCATGATTTATGTCTTAAAATGTACTGCAATGTTGTTAACGTCCGGCCAGAACCCGACGGACGCTTTTTTGTAACATCTGCCAATGGATTGCATGAAATAAAAAGATTCTCCAAATTACTATGATCCAACGGATCAAAAGGAGTGGAAATCCAGGGCTCATTTACAAAATGACACATGCATCCTTCTTAATTGTCGCCGTTATAAAGTTGTCGCATCAAATGATAATCTTGGCGATCAAGAATTTCAAAACGTATATATAATATTCCTTGGGCGATCGAGTCAGCATGCATGAGTTAGAGAGAGAGAGAGAGAAAAAAAAAAGGGGGAACATTTGTACGTACAATGCACGAAAGAACTTTGACAGGATGCGATTCAGCCTGCCAGACAAAACAAATTATAAGAAAGGTCTAGACCAAAGAAACCCCATCGATCAAAAGCCATAATTAAGTATATACTTAAAATAGACATACATTCTGCCGACGAAATTTTTTAAGGCCCTCGATCAACTTCGATCATGTTATCGTAAGAAACAGCACTTTGACTTTCGCATGCAGCTAGCAGCTATGTGATCTCAGATTAATCCCCCGAGGATCACTCCTAAATCTGTGGATAGTTTTCCAATTAATGGATCCTACACCTGCTAATCAAGCAAAGAAAAAACAGCGTTATTCCATGATCTTATCAAAATCTAAGACATTAGGCTTAGAAATTGAAAAACAGTACTATATATTCTCATAATTAAGGACACGGTACTGCCCTTAATTGCTATTCAAGCTGCAGCTAGCTACATTAACCATCCTCCACCGACGGAGTGGAAAATATCACAACTTATTCACGCCAACATTCAATATTTATATTACTTCCGCAGTTCAAATTATGGCTCGCACGAAGTCATGGCAACAGTAGTACAGTACTTGGCCAATTGACTACTACTAATGCGCGCAGTGCTTATCTACTTCCTCCTCAATCGATCCCTAAGACATGACTGATCGGAGAACATATTACATACATTTAGGTTGCCAAGGAAAAAAAAAAGTACCAATGGAATTAACGTGCCTTAGTGTTGATCCACCATGTACAGCTGAGGAGAACAACAGCACGATGCCACAAAAAATTAGGAAAAACTATTAGCATTGCGTTAATTAAGAAAACAATCAATTAACCTTATGTTTGAAGTACTACTCAGAAAATTATCGATTAGTGGATCTTTTAAAGTCGTTATAAAGCGTAGGAACTTCTCACTTTTAGATAATATTGTGAAATCTCAATCATCTCACTCGTATACTCAATCAAGGTATTACACCCAAGCTAGGTCTAAAATCCAACTTCATTTGCACATATTCAAGAAAAAAGAAGCATAACTCTTCTAAAAATATATAATATATAGTTATACTCATCTAGAATTAAATAACCAAATCTATGGAATGTTAAGGAGAAAAAAGATAGCACAATTACAATGTCTTTATAGTTAACTTTTGGGGCTCGACTCCTTAATTTTCCATTTAACACTATCAAGCTGAATGATCCACGCTTCAAAAAGAGGACGGGAAAGTGTCCTCTCTCTCTCTCTCTCTCTCTCCCCCCGAAAAGTCAGCATCTATTCATCCATCATCGATCCCATTCGTTCATCGTATAACCCAAAGGAGTCGATGGGTGGCCCAGCTAAAAGAGATCGGACCCACATGCCCATATTTTGTCAAGACAAGGGCCCCATATATGCAGCTTTCTCCATCCATCCAAAGCCCCAAGAGACTCTCATTTTCACCTCTCGAGAACTCTTGATGTTGCCATGTCAAGAGCCTGCCTGCCCTGACTGACTAGGTCTTAGCAGAAGGCTTTTGCAGCCTGCAGTACCTGATCAGCGTGGTCTATGCATGGGCCACTCGTGTACCCTTTTTCCCGTCGTTAGTCGCAATGCGTTTGCATGGATGGAACGTTCTGCTACTAATTCAAAAGCAAGCTATCAGATCTGAGCTAGGCTCCAATGCTTCGGAATCTGAGTAAGTCAGAGATCACTCGGAGACGGACTGAGATTCTACTGTAGACCCTGTCTAGCTAGCGTCCTTTTCCTGAATGATTTCAACTTTTCTAATTTAATCGGCCCATAGATCGTAGCTAGGAGTACTACTTATGGTGCATGCGTATCGCCCTCCCCCTATTTACCCGTATTTTCCCATTTTGACTACAAAACTCATATAGATATACATCGATCTCATACAAACAAGGATGATGCATATAAAATGAAGTTTTAGTAGTAAGCTTATCATTAAGAAAGGAAAACCCACTTCTCAGTACGCAAGGAAACCTGATCCACACAGCTAGCGCCTCTGGCCTTCAGGTGATGGGCATTGATCAGCCAATAAATCATATGTGCAGATGATAAAATGGACACCCTTTATATGGATCTTATAAATCTGCTAAGTTGTTGTAGACTTGACTCAGACCACTCATTTTGAGAATTAAGCAGATATTCTCCTAATGGAAGATCACCTGAGCCCTGACGCTTCTATAGACAAATAGAAAATAGGCGCAGGCCAGGCCAAGTACTGGATTGTCCGTCCCCACAACATGCAGAAGAATAAAACCAATACATAAATAACTTGAGGTATATATACGTGCATATTGAAGAAGCCCGCATACATAATGAAGGAAGATTAAAAGCCCAAGCGAGAGGGCAGGAAATTGACAGAAAATAAACTGACAAGCGATTTTCTTTTCCCATTTCTCCTTCTTGACCTTTTCTTCGTACAAACGTTTTCTTTTTCCTGCTCGCATTGAAAATTTTAGAACCATAAAAAGTCGCTCCCAAATATTGAACCATAAACCCCCTCCGTAAAAATTGATAAGATTATGAGATATTACTTGATTTTAAAGACAAACCAAAGAGATCTTTATGACTGGACATGATATGTTTGTTACTTTCATGTCGATATGAAGCATTAGATTGACGCTCTCGTGAGAAAGTTTGAACAAGAAAGCTAAAGCCTCCTTTGCAATCATATAATTAATTTCTTTCATAGACGTCGAAACCGATCAGACGAGTGATGATGTAATTTATAGACCCGGGACGACAAGTTTGTAATGTCTGAAAAGAATGACGCGTAGAAAAGCAAAATAAGCTTTTTGCATTTTTAGGCTTCGCAGATCTTGCATACAGGCCAAAAAAGGATATTACGTTAGAAAAGTTCAAGCATTTTTAGGCTTTAACCTTCGTATATAATTACTGCGATCGAACTCGATCTCGCAAGGAAATGATCGAATAATTGAAAACGACGTGAAAGCCATTGCAGTCGTAAATAATGGCAAAGGGCTGGGGTATGTTGTACATGATGCATTTAGAACTTGTTTGTTTTCATAATTCATTTCAATTCAATTTATCTCATTTTATTTAATTTCATCTAATTATTACAATTTTTTTAAATTTTCATATAAAATAAAATAAACAATTCAACTTTTTCAAATCTCAAAATAAAAATAAAATTAAAAAATATATTCTAATAATATTTTTGTGAAAGAATAAAGATATTGGCCCTAGGCCTAGTAGGGGACAAGGGGCCACGAAGGCATGTGAAGAGTACTAAAAGTAAAAGTTAGGGACAAGAAGGGTCATGGGGTGTCAGGAGGATCATGGGGGACCAGGATGCATGGGCTATCAAGGAGGGACAGACGTGCAAAGGCATGGCCTTACCTGTAGGGGCACACACGGGAAAAGGCAATTAGGATAAATAGAGGGGGAGGTTCTTCTTCTCCGGGAGTTGGATCTTCTTCTTCTTCAGTGCTTCTTCTTCCTCTTCAACTTCTCCTTTGAGACCAGATACACAGGGAGCTCTAGTGAATGACTCTTTTTCAATAAATTTATATTTAGCATCACCATTGTACAATGATATATGAGAGACTATAAACAAAAATATTATAATAGATTTCTTCTCTCCAAAAGCCTATGGACGTAGGCATTAAGTCGAACCACGTAAATCTATGTGTTCATCTCTTTTCTTTCTCTGCACTTATATTTTCCATTCACCGTCCACACCGAAATATTACCGGGGGCTCCAAACAATATCGAACGAGGCCCAAGTCGTCCTAATGGGCCGGGAATGACTATTGCTCCTCTTCTAACCTGTTGAACGATTTTTATTATAATAATAATTTTATTTAATTTTTATCTAAATTTATCTCATCTTATTTATAAAAATAAATAAGACCTAAATGGCGGTGGCATTGTTGAACGCATCACCATCAGCTGGAATCACATGGGGCTTCGTGTTCACGTTGAAATTGCAACTAATGGACCCGAAATCAGAGGGGTCCACCTTCACAGATCAGGAGGTACCAGTCAATTATATATATATAGAGCTAATTTTTCAATAATATTGAATTCAGTTTGCATGCATGGTTTCATCACTCATAATATATATCATCATAATTAATTGAATTCAGTTTGCATGCATGTACTTTATTTTTTTGGCAGTGTCACGTCGGTAGTCTCCTCTACTACTCCAGGTTCGTGCCGGAGTCCAAGGCCAATTATTGGAGAATAACATTCTAAAATGGGTGTAGTTTACCGTGCAAGCCTAGTTTTCTTGTTTTTAAAATTTATTAGTATTGCAAATATATTGGGAAGTGATTTTCATATAGACGAGTACTATTTCTTAGATCAAATGTCGACACACATTTTAGCTTCTTTGGGCTCGAGTTATCAATATTTATGAGACAAGTGTTTCTAAATAGGTTCCATAATATATATATATATATATATATATATATATAAATATATATATATATATAATATTAGACATCTGAAAAATTATTAGATACTTTGAAAATATAAATGAAGGTTGTTGGATATAAAATAAATTAGGATTCTGTCCATTGGAACAAAAAGAAAAGATAAATTAGTCAAGAGAGGTTGATTGATATATAAATATGCGAAAGCGACATGAGACAAATACAATTCAGCTGGAAGAAGATTTATATAAAGAGGGATCCCATGCCACTACAAATGCAAGGCATCTTCGCAACTCTACAAGCTGGAAAGACTCTCTACAACTCGTGGGGCTCTCCCTCTCTCTCTCTCAAGAAAATATCTTCTTCTATCTCCCTCCAATTAGGGCTGTAAATGAATCAATATGTTTGATAGCTCACTTGATACTCTCCCTGTTAAACTCGATTAGTATAAAAAAAAAGTTCGCCCGTAAAAACAGATACCTGCTCGATTAGTAAAAGACAAATACCTGACAAAACTTAACTAGATTCGGGTAAGACTCGTTAAAGCCCGCTCATTTATGCCTGAGTCGACTCGATTAAAACTCATTCATATATTAATAAATATACACATATATATCTATATGTATATACATATATATATGTATTAGTATATATGTAATATATATATATATGTATTAATATATATATATATATATTAAAACCCACCCTCATCTGCACCCCTACATATGAGGGTGGGTTAGGGATCAGGGATTTTGGGGATGTTCAGAGAGCCTTACACATGAAGCTTGCTTGGAATCTTATTAAGGGAAAGTCGCTTTGGGCGGATTTTTTCAGAAGCAAATATGTCAAAGGTACTCACTTATCGCTCCTAGAGCCTTCTAAAGGGACCCGTTTTTGGAAATCGATTGTCCGTAATATTCCGGAGGTTCTCAATGGTTCCAAATGGATTGTGAGAGAGGGAAACATCTCCTTCTGGTATGACAATTGGGATACAGAAGGTCCCCTCAATAGTCTTTTCCCTGTGAATGCTCATCAGTGGCTGAAGATTAAGGATTGTCGTATTGATAATGGGTGGGATGTGCCCCTGTTGAACAGCTTAGTGGGGCATCAGAAGGCGGGCGAGCTGTACGAGTATTTGGCGAGACGGAAGGAGGGCACTGATGTGTTGGTTTGGTTGAGAGACACGGAGGGAAATTTCGCTACCAAGAGTGCCTGGGATTGCATTAGGGTCCGGGCTAACCCCCTTCCTTGGGCCCAATGGATCTGGCATGCCAAGCTTCCTAAGAAGATATCCATCATGATGTGGAAGGCGACTAATAACTGTCTGACTGTTGACGATAAGATTAAAATGGTTGGCATTTCAATGGCTTCCAAATGCAACTGCTGCCATGTTGGCCACCCTGAGGACCTGAATCACGTCCTCTGCACGGGGGAACTCCCCAGGCATGTTTGGCGTCTTGCAGCTACTCAAGTTGGGGTCCACATGCCTCGGTTCCTCACTTGGAAAGAACAGACGAACTTCTGGTTTCGCCGCGCGGGTAACTCTTCCCAGGTTCGTATCATTTTTGGTCTCATCCCCTCTATTATTTCTTGGAAACTTTGGGAGAGACGCTGCAAAGCCCGGTATGAGGACAAGAATCACTCGGCTCAGTCGGTCTGGCATGCCTCTAAAGTATGGCTCCGCTGTATCATGGACCAGATTATGAAAATTTCTTCTGTCTCCAACAAGGATCTTGATATCTTGAATAGATTGGAAATCTCGATTTTGTCTCCCAAGCCGAAGATGGTTAGGGTGGTTAGATGGACTCGCCCCCTCCAGGGTTGGGTTAAACTTAATACTGACGGTAGTAGTCTTGGGAATCCGGGCCCTTCTGGCGCGGGGGGTGTTATCCGGGATGCTAATGGCGGTTTCCTTCTAGCTTATTCTGTCTCCCTGGGTTTGGGTACAAATAACCTTGCTGAACTCAGTAGCCTCTTGGAAGGAGTTCGTAGATGTTATACTCTTGGTTTTCACCGTGTTCAAATTGAGACTGACTCCCAATTGCTGGTAAATTGGATTACTAAGGATGCTTGCCATATCTGGTACTTAGAAGATTATTGGGATGATCTGCAATATTACCTAAAGAGGTTGGATTACACTGTGAATCATATCTTCCGTGAGGGAAACGCTGTGGCTGACTTCCTTGCTAAGTGTGGGGCTGATGGTTTAAACTCTGATTGGTCCGACTGCCATACCTGGCCTAGTCATTTAAGAGGTCTTCTTCATATGGACAAATTGGGTCTGCCCAATTTGCGTGTTCTATAATGTTTGTGTCTGGTTAGTTGTTTTTCGGTTTGATTATGTTGTTGTTTGTTTCTGTTTTGGCTCTGGTTTTTCTCTGCAGGTTTCCAGGTAATTTGGTCTTTATTATGTATTTCATGAAAACAATGTTGTTATTTCTATTTGTTTTATCCTTTATTCTGGTGTTTTGACGCCTGGGTTGGACTTTATGTAATCACCAGGTGTTGGGTTGTAACCACGGTTTTCCTCCGATACAAGTGAGGGTTTTTAATTTAAAAAAAAAAAAAAAGGCCTAGAGGGGTTACCGCAGGCCCTAGAGTGTTTGCCACAAAAAATATATATATATATATATATATATATATATATATGTATTAGTTAATAATATAAGCGTAGCACTTTTATAATTAAATATATAATATGTAACATAATTACTTATGTCTATATATTGAATATACTTCATAACTATATTTTATAATTTGTACAATAATTAGTCAATAAGATTTTATAATTTCATATACTAATATGTGAGAACCATATTTGAAATAGATATATGCTATTATATTATGTGTATGTATTAATAATTTTTGTATGCATATAATATATTGTTATTATGGATAAATATCAACTAGTTAGATATTAATTATTTATAAATGTTTAAAATCTTATAATTCAATAGATGTTCTATTTGTTAGTTGTACAAATTCAATATTAGATTTTTTATTTTTTTATCTAATTTATTAATTATTAAATCTTATTATGAGAATTTAGCTTACCGAGTCGATCTTGAACAAAGAATAAATAACAATTTCGAGCTCAGGCATAAGCTCTACCTCGAGTACTTTGAGTCGAGCCGAGCTCGACAAGCCAAAGGCCGGCTCAGTTCGGCTAGATTACAGCCCTACCTCCAACCCTATTTTCTTCAGTGTATTAAAAGCTATGAGAGGCTATAAAAGATTGTAAAATCACCAAATATAGTATATTTCTCTCTCAAATGACCCATGGACATAGAGTACTTTATGTCGAACCATATAAATCTTTGTATCTCTCTCTTTATATACAATTTATGTTTTATTTACTAATCAATTCATAGATAAGCATCCGAACACCGTATCAATGCTCAAATCATCATGGTGGGTCATTCAATCTTATTGTTGAGCTCCGATCCCATCGGAAAAATGCATCAACAAATATTATGCTCTTATTCTATCAAGAGATACACATCATGTTTAAATTAATTTGTAATGATGTATTATTATGTGGTAATATGAAATTAGCTAATAATTTCTTTAGACATTGAGCCTTACCTATCAATGATATATATAGAACTAATAAGACATGAGCGGTACGTAGCTTCAATCCGAATACGATTTAAGCTCGTTCGGGCTCGAGTAGCTTAAGGATTTTGGTCCAATTAGAGGCTTCAACCCAAGTACGGCCTCCCATGTAGAAGTTATGTAGCTTTTGGAAGCACAAGGACTAGTTAATTCCTTTCAATTAGAGCTAGTAGTTTGATAGAATTTTAGGTTAGGATGTATTTTGTATTGATGTTAATGGAGTACGTATTTTTTGTTATCAGACGTACGGTAACTATCCAAGAACACCTAGATTTATATATTAAAATAATCAGTTAATTTTTCGATCACTGCCGGCCAGCTTGGAAATGATTATCCGTCGCAAAAAAGTTTAACGATTACTATTTATAAACTATATATATTTAAAATGTTCTCATTGGAATCCCTTGAAGTGAATATAAACTGCATGATTTTCTCAGACATGATATATAGTATCTCATTCATAACTTCACATACTGTAAAGTACCCCCACATTAACGTAGTTACTCTTTAATATACATACATACATACATACATACATACATACATATATATATAAGGGACGGTACCTTGAGCTCCAATTTTATTAATAATTCTCTTTTATAGCAGAAAAATACTTTTTATAATCGGTGTATATAAGAGCTTTGGGGGTTACTCTTTAATATATATATATGATAATGTATATATCATATAATTGATATATATATATATATATATATATATAAATGGTTATTACGTTAAAGCATATATATATATTTGTCATGTTTGAGAATTACGTTGTGTTAAATTTTTTTGATAAGTGATAATTTTATATGGTATTATAATAGAAATTTTGAATTCGAACCTTATCCTGCACTCCACTTCAATTAAAATATTTTAAGTACTAGTAGACTCACATGTTAATTAGGATAAGTCTGATCCACGTGCGAGAGAATTAATTTGCATGTTAAGATGTATATAAAGATAATAATGTATCTCTTTTTGTTGGCTTAAACTTTTAGACCAAAACAAGTAATTATGATTTCACATATAGAAAGTACTTTTGGTTTGAAATTAATATGTAATTCTTGGCTAACATGCATGCACAAAATCTTCGCCATTTTTAGTTTTTATTTTTAATCATAGGTTAACCTGGTGGTATTCCAATCATGATCATGTGAACATGAGTAATTCGTGGAGATTTTGCGTAAGGAATAGTTAAATCTCATCTTTGGATTTAAATTTTCAACAAGGTTGTAGGAATTAAAAATTTGTCTTACATCCCATGCATGTAGATTTGGACTAAAGGCAGACTCATGCGGCCTCTAACAAAAAATAAAAGAACTCAGGCTGGCCTGGCGATGGGAGAATTCCAGCGCACAGCCCCACCTAGCTAGCGCATGGGGGAGGATCTCCCGACATTTTTTTTTTTTTTTCTTGGACAATAATTTCTAGTGTTTTTTAAGTAATGTTGTGTATGTTTTTAAATAAGAAAATTAAGAAATAAAAGGGATACTGTTTTTAATTCAGAAAAGTAAATTGGTATCTCAAATATCTGAAAATCCAGAATTATCATTAATGATTTAGTAAAATCTTTTTTGCCTTTTTCAAGAGATAATGGCTGATTATTATTGTGACACATTTTTTAAATGATTTTTAATGTATATTATATCAACAAAATCTCAAAATTAAGAACTGCATTGGTCAATAATTATTATTTCTTGAAAGCGATAATTTGGGAGCAGCTCGATCCGGCCACTGTAAGAACAACAACTTCAAGAATTGGCAATCAATTGTTGGTTCTCTTTGTAGGCACGGAGGAGTCTCTCTACGAGTGTCACAGATACACTGACAGAGAGAGAGAGAGAGAGACGACGGTCAAAAGGCGGGATCCCGGAAACTATACACGCGTCAGCAAGGCACAGATGGTCTGTACTCTGTACCCATTCGTCGTCTTGCCTGTGACCACGTGTCTCTCATTCATTAGCTCTGATGACTATTACTATTACTACTACGTGTTTGTTCACTTTCCTTCGCTCGTAATTCGACTTGTCCAAACACACCCAGACCCAACCTCTACGTGCACAGGACGAGGAGACCCATTTCAAATGAATGACAGACAGAGTTTACAAATTACACACATTTTGACACGGACATGGGACCATTGTTCTGTACATAAATCGAGCTTTTTCGTGGACGACACGATCCGAGTCTGCCGCTCATCTCTCCCTCTCTCTCTCTCTCTCTCTCTCTCTCTCAATACCTTTTTATCTTTCTGCTCGGCCTTCTTTCTATTTCCCTTTCTCATATTTCAAATCCTATGGAAATGGAGGATCAGTATGGCATGCCCGATCTCAGGCAACTCATGAACGGCAGGTCGTCCCATTTCCCGTCCATCCCACAGCCACAAGAGCTCTTCTCTAGCCACCATCGAAACCTCTCACCCAGCAACCACTACGACATGATTATGGTGGGTCGTCAAGTAGGGGCAGAAATGTTGCCCCGTGGCCTTCACGAATTTCGCTCTGATTCTGCTTCTACTGCACCTGCCACTACCCCCACAGTTACTGTCACCACTTCTACTTCTACTCCTTCGCTTAGCGGGTTTGAGGCCGAGACTGCAGGTTGCTTAGGTGGCGATGGCGGCACTGGAAGATGGCCCAGACAGGAGACTCTCACTCTTCTTGAGATCAGATCTCGCCTTGATCCAAAGTTCAAAGAGGCTAATCAGAAGGGACCCTTGTGGGATGAAGTTTCCAGGTATATTACATATGAGCCCTAATCCTCCTTTTATTTTTCTGTTTTCTTCGTTAATCATTAAAACTTCCTCTCTCTCTCTCTCTCTCTCTCTAGCAACAATTTTACATTTTTCTATTGTTGATGATGATGATGAAGGATGCATGGAATGGTTTGTCCATGTCACCAGGAAATATTAATGGAGAAGAATGATTGCTGTTAGTATTTTTGGCGGTTACATTTGAGTACTTTGGAAGTGATATATGGTCGCTTTGTAAACGGATTCTGAGTTGGAAAATGACTAACTAGGAGGTTCAGTTCTAGTCCCCGGCAGTAATAATTTTCATCTTAGTTTATTAAAAAAAAAATTAGTGGCTGATCGTCTGTGTGGTTCTTCAACAGACTCGTTATTTGTTTGAAAATGTGTACCCTTCTTAAGTGAAAGTTTTGCTGGTTTTTGCTAAAATTTTGGCCGACGCCTGGGACGCTTAACCACCCACTACTAAAATTGTATCCTTATATCATTTTTTTTTAATCTTTCGACGCATCATTGTTTAGATATTTGAATAATCATGTGTTAATTAATGGGTTATTTGTAATTATTCAGCAAGGAAAGAATATGAGATTGCGTAGCACCATGTTAGCACAGGAACTTTTATGAGATGTTCTTAAAAAAAAAATGTAATCTAGGGTTCCCTCCTATCATTATGTAAAACCTTACTTCAGCCTTCATATCCATGCATTTTTATGTTTTTTTTCTCTTTTAAACTCTTCTTTTGGCAGGATTATGTCCGAGGAGCATGGGTACCAAAGAAGTGGGAAGAAATGCAGGGAGAAGTTTGAGAACTTGTACAAATATTACAAAAAAACAAAGGAAGGCAAGGCAGGAAGACAAGATGGAAAGCACTACAGGTTCTTTCGCCAACTCGAAGCTCTCTATGGAGAAACTAACAATACGACTTCGGTCCCAGAACCCCACTTTGCTGGACACAGCATTCGGTTCCAAACCACAAGCCAGACCGCAGCTCAAGCAAATCAAGAGGCTTTTCAATCTCAAAAGCATAGTGATAGCCTTAGCCTCTCTAATTCCTCTGAGTACGATACTTCTTCCTCCAATGACAATGACCTCAGCACCGCAGTTCTGGGGGAGAACGAATCGTTGGAGATCAAAAGGAGGAAGAGAAAAGGTGGAAGAAGCTGGAAGGCGAAGATAAAAGACTTCATCGACTCGCAGATGAGGAAGTTGATGGAGAGACAAGAGGCATGGTTAGAGAAGCTGACGAAAACCCTTGAACAGAAGGAACAAGAGAGGATGTTAAGACAGGAAGAATGGAGGAAACAAGAGGCAGCCAGGATAGATAGGGAGCACAAGTTTTGGGCAAAAGAGCGGGCTTGGATTGAAGCTAGGGATGCCGCTTTAATGGAGACCTTGCAGAAACTAACAGGAAGCGAAGTAAAGGCTTCATCTTCTGAGGGTCTAATGGCCCCTGAAATTCAAAACCACGGTGAAAACCAGAATGAGGATGGAAGTGAAATACTAAATAATGGTGGGAAAGGTGAAAGCTGGCCTGAATCTGAGATTACGAGGTTAATACAACTTAGAAATGCCACTGAGTTAAGAATTCGCCCAAGTGGGTGTTCAGAAGAGGTTCTGTGGGAGGAAATAGCTGGAAAGATGGCTTGCTTGGGATATGAAAGAAATGCTTTAATGTACAAAGACAAATGGGAGAGCATCAATAATTATCCTAGAAAAACCAAGGAAGGAAACAAGAAGCGCAAGGAGAATTCAAGAGGTTGTGGATACTTTCAGACTAGCGAGACGTCCCTATACAATCATGGAGTAGCTTACTGCGAAATCAGCGAACAAGAACCAGAGACTGTGAGACTGCACGGGAATGATGGTTCTTCCCCTTCCAATTCCAATGCCGGAAATTCTGTGCACGAGAGCTGCTTTCCTTTCTTGATGGGCGATGGGGATCAAAACTTGTGGGAAAACTATGCTTTGAAAGTCAACAAAGGCGATCATAACCAGTAAGCTAAAAGAACGTGGACGTACGTACAGAGGGAGAGGAACTTTGAAGGGCGAGAAAGATGGTTGACTTGTCAAGAGGAAAGAGATTTAATTGAAAATGCCAATGGGAAAGTGGACATACAATGTGTAAGGAAAGAGCTGACTTGGACTGGGACTTAATTATGTATAGGGATTGATCTTTAGGACCAAAATAAAGGGTTTGTGTTTTATCTCCCCATTGGGGAAGGGCGGAGGCACGTACATGCGATGTTCTCGATCCAAGCGTTGAGTTATCATCCCAACGTTTGTGTAAGTTTTCTATTTTGTACTAAATTTCCCTTTTGTGCATGCAATTGATATGTTAATTCATGTAGCTCATTACACATTAATCGGCCTACGACGTTTCGATCCTGTTCTTCGATTGGTAACTTTTGAACTTCTAGCGAAACATAATAATTAACTGCGGATGTGTTTGGGAGCAAATATATAACACAATCAACAGAAAACACGTACCATTAATAGCTACGATCACCTCATTTAATTTAATTGGTAGTTTGCAAATTTATAATTTATATTTGTTAAATGTCTCCTATAGCTCCATTCTGTTTTGCAATATATAATGCAATCTAATTAGGATTGTTGCCTTACGTTATGATAATAAAATTAATAAGAATATATCATGCAAGTTTAAACAAGCTAATAACAGTTTGTTAAGGTTTGGCTTGTAGTCCGGATTTTTTCCAGAGCAGATGTGTTGTTTGGCTTCTAGTCCGGATTTTTTCTATATTGATAAGTCGCAGTTATAACTTTGGTTTCGTTGAATAAAATAAAGTTTATTTTCATAATATATATATATATTTATATATGCTTTTGCTTTCATCAATGGTGTGGGACAGATCAAGGAGAATTTCGACCAAAGCACATAGCTAAACATATTCCCTCCGAACGTCACTCCTATATATATACACCCGTGGGGAAACTGAGCTCTAGTAGTACTTGTCAGAGACAAAATTTTCAAGATAAATAATGTTGTTTGGAAAGGAATCTTCGTGCCGACCAAAAATTTACAAAAAAATGATATTTATAGTTATAAAATATGTAAGTATCGCATATTTCTTTTTAAAAATATGAGTAAATATGAGATTCACAACAAAATTAATTTTTTAATAATAAGCCACTCTTTATTCAAAAGAAATACATAGCTTGCACAAACTAGTTATAATTGTATTTAGCATTACTTACAAATTATTTGCTATGACTTATATATATATATAAGCATTTTTTCTGACATTTCAAAGCTTATATAGACAGTGTGTGAGTCTTCACGAATAGTCACTATAAAAAGAAGCGGAATTAATATGACGCTAAAGGCCGTAGTTTCGAAGCCAATGTGGAAACTAATGGGCACTTGGATATATTTTGAATCTTTGATATTTATTGTTGCACTTACTGTACATATGGTGAATCGGTGTTTGGATGTATCTGATCAGAAGAAGTAAGGGTTTTGGAATTTGTAATGGTTGGAAGGCTAGGGGATTTTCAAGTAAATTGCATCTTGTATAAATTACTTATATTAAGAAAGCTTATATTTTTAAGGAAAAGTGCTACAACTACAAGAACATCTCAAAAAAATAAACCTACAAATTGAAATGTTTTTATATGATACGTGGTTAGATTTATTTTACAATAAAAATATTATTTTAATCGATCTAACGTATCTCATCAAGTCGTATTAGTTTATAAATTTACTTTTATAAAATTTTTTTGTAACTAAAACATTTCGCATTTTTAAGTACCATTTCCTTTGGCTGATCATTAATGGGAAGCAACTCTTTAGATCAGTTGGAATATTATTGCTTACACATTTCCCATTTACTCTTTATAAGAGTCTTATAAGTAGCAATATGTATATAATGAGTTTTGCTATATATTAGTCACTATTCATCCCCACACTTTATACCTGACAATTTTTTTTCACAGAATGTAAGATAGTGAATAGTGACTGATGAGAATAATTATTCATATATAATATATAATCTTCTTCTTTTTTTATGCATTGGAGAGGGAGTTGAATCCATGATCTCCATTTTGGAGATGTGGGTCTTGTGCCATCTGTTATATATAATATAATAATTAGTATACATATAATATAATTAAGAATTGGCATACTTTGAATTTCGGAAATTGGGTAGAATGAGGTATTTTTGGCGACGTTATAAACTAGACAGTTCAGAAAGTTGGACAATAGATGGGATGGGAGGTTTGCTGAAACCTTACTCTTTCTTGCATATAGAATAATATACAAGCTTGATGGTACCAGAAATGCATAGTCTATCATGGTCCACAGAAACTGTGTCCATACGTTAAACTAGTAGACAGGGACTGCCCGTATTTAGGAAGGAGTAAAGAAGCTTCCCACCAGGGGCAGGGGGAACCAAACAAGCTGGGAGAGACGACGTTACAGTCCTTATCACTGTGTCAAGTACCAGAGCTTTCTTTTGGCACCCTTCAGCTTTTATCTGTTTTTCCTCTTCTCTCTCTCTATCTCTCCTCAATCTTTCACCCAGAGAGGCGCTGCTTCCCTTGTCCCATGGACGAGAGACAGCTTTTGGTCATTAGCAATAGCAATCGAAGGAAACGAAATTACTCATCAATTATGGAAAAATCAGACTCCAAAGTATCGGCTTTTTTTGTGATTCCATTGATGGGACTTGACCAGTAACTTGGATAATATTTAAAAAGTGACCTGCCTTTCTTTAACGTGTTACGTGCCCCAAATTATTAAACAAAAGGGCCACTGTTTAAATATTTTTTTGCCCTAAAAGGCAACAATCAATACCTCATCTTTCACCCTGACTAGCAATATCAATTCTCTGTGATCAAACATCTATTTTTCCTTGAATACCTCGGTACTTTGAGTGCTTCTATGATCGGGGCATGCATTCTCAAAACAAAGGCAGGAGGAGGCCGGAGGGTCTTAAACCTTGTACATTTTTCTCCTTTTTTTTTATTACTTATTTGCACCCAAACCATAAAAAAAAAAAAAAAAAAAAAACTATAGATTAATTAGCAAAACCTAAACTTAAATAATAAAACGGGATGATGCAGACTTCACATTTCTGTACTGTTCAAAGCCCATATGCATCTCTCTCTCTCTCTCTCTCTCTCTCGGAATGGGAGAGAATGACTTTTCTTGACAGATATAATTCTTTTAGGCGTACGGAGAGAAAATTATTGAGGTACTGATTCTCCTTCTATGATATGGTCTTCGTCCGCTTATGATTTCTGTGTGATTGCGACTGGAGCAGAGAGTATTATGTAATACATACATATGGAGAATAGGCCACAGATACATACACCCAACCTACCCAAGTCATGACTGTCTCATTCGGCCTCGATCGTATTAAAGAAAACGAGGTTGCAATCTAAGAATGGGCCCAAATTCCAATGACCAAAATGAAAACGATCGACGATTAAGAAGGTTTCCAAAAGCAACATAAATTTTGCTATCATATTTTTGCATGATAATAATAATGAGGATGATGATGTCTGGTTTCCGGCCATTTCCCCTTCAATCTTCATGGCCTGCTTAGCCAACATCGTTAATCGTAGTCCTTTGCTTTCAGAATTCTTTTTTGGGGTTTTGAGAAGTGAAAACGAGTAAAAAGTTGTGCTTGATCAGCCTTCAGGGCCCCATAGGAAACATCGTTATCCTTCTGCGAGAATGAGTCCCAAAGGACTGAGGACCACTGGCAGCATCACAGCAAAGCAGCACTGTCCATTATTTCTGTCAATTCATCCAGCTCTGATATCTTAATGTGCGCTAGCTACATTATCACGTATTTCTAACTTTTCCCTATGTGTGTGTTTATTCGGTACTGCCATCCGTCTGTCCAAATTATGACTAACGAATTCAATTCGTCTTCTGTGCATCATAAATTTCTTCTGACTCCTACCCGGCGATGGGAGGGAAAAAATAGAGAAAAAAAGCTTGAGAGCTTACCGGAGGGATAGTCTCCAAGCTTACATAAATTTCTTCTGACTCCTACCTGGCGATGGGAGGGAAAAAATGGAGAAAAAAAGCTTGAGAGCTTACCGGAGGGATAGTCTCCGAGCTTAAATAGGTTCGTAAAGATGGATCTAATAATATTTAACACTCCATTTGTATCGATATGTTAAATTATCAAATAAAATTCTACTTATTATCTTTTATACCACACGCCATCATATAATTTGTTATTTTTATCTTTTTGTTAGAATAAACGCGTATTGATGTATAAATAAATATATATATATTTAAATAGAAGAATAAAAATGACAAATCATATGTTAATTTTTACTATTGAAGCGGAGACGCGTCCCCATTTTCTTTTTACTTGGAGCTCCTAGTAGTGTTTTGGATATACCTGATCACCACTTCTCCTACCTTCTCCGATTTACCGAATCAACCATATTAAGGTGGTGGAGAATTCAAGCACGTTAAGCTTACGCCACATTTTGCGGCCCACAAACTGCTTTGGTTTGGGCTAGGCTTATCTGGCTGGTATTTGGGCTTGATGGATTCGATCTCTAGTTAGTTGGTGTACACACGTAACACAGTAATGCTACGAATATTTTTCTTAGCAAGAACGTACTGTAAAAATATGTGTTTATTGTTTCATATAAATGTTAAAAATAATACTCGTATTCTTGTGATTGGTTTAATAATTGGGATATTCCTTAGCGCTTGACTACGACAAGAAGAGGGCAAAAAGCTATAAAAGTAGGTAGGTAGGTAAATGTAATGATGCCAACGGTGGGAGAGGTGGGGTGGGGAGGAGGAGGGTAGAAGCAAGGGCATGAAATTAGCACAATATAGGTAGCCTTGACTGTTCGAGAAAAGGGAAAGTGGAGGTGATAGTGCGAAAATAAAGGAGGAAGAGGTCAGGAATTTATATGCTCTTGAACTGCCATGACGTGTACGTGGTAACGTGAGTAACTTTTTCTTTACGAATTAATGATGTGAATGTGGCTTAGTGCCGTTTTGAGACTGTTGAAATTAACATGCGTGCTCTACAATTGCAACGGAACTTTTTTAGAGCTCGAACTTGCATGTTACATGCTGGAGGATAGAATAAACCGAGACTAGAGTAGTTGAGGGGAGGGACAGGTTTTAGCGCCTGCCTGCAGTCTGCAGATGTAGTCATTTGTAACCAAACCCACACAAACATTGCATCATTTGCGTGATTTTTTTTATTTTCCTTCTTCCATTTCTCGTCTCATTTGACACTCGAAGATCTTAACTAGTTAAGGACTTTCCATTTTTCAACGTATACGATTCTCGACAACGATACTTTGTCACTTTTCCTGCCCTATGGATTTAATTCCGTTGAATACGGAAAATGCAAAAAATTAATAAAAAAACTATTTTGCACCAATAAACGAAAATAAATGAAGCTTGAAAGGTAAAAAAATTCATTCCAGATTTCATGGGGGGATACTTTGATCAAACAGAATTTTTTACTGCTTCGGCAAACCTTCACCTTTTATTTCAACTGGAATCTTTGTAAAGCAGCATAAAGGAATAAATTTCACTTCGCAAGGGAAGCTCAACAAAACCCAATTATCGTGCCTTACCGAAGAAGCCCTTACACTAACACAACCCCCCAACACCAGTCTTCTAGAGCCAGCAGTCTTCCTTCAAAGAAAAGGTTTGCCACGACTGCCCATCCTTCGGCTGCAAGAGACGCCCGCCCCAGCTCACGAACGAAACATCCTACATCAGAGAACATGTTGCCATGGATCCACGTATAAAGTCAATAGACTACGTATTCAACCGCAACACGAAACGGAGAGTGGATAGAAACCAAAGTGAAGTTACATTTCTGTGTTTGTAGAATGAAACGACAGTCATTTGACTCATAATACTTTGTTTAGAAAGCAAATAGAAATATAAGATATACGAAGTTCTCGGCTGAAAAACCCAAGCTCACCAAGCGAATGCTCCTCAAGCTTTATTATTCTACCACCATCCTATTAGGACTGAGATAACGAAGAACATTGAAAAAGTGCCCTAACCCTATGCCTGAGAATAGAACAAACCCAAAACATACCGCATCAACTCTCCAAAAGAAAACGCAAACCACCAGATGCTTAACTTCATCAGTATTCAGTACTTATAGTCCTTCACGTGAAGGCTCTCCGAGGCACCCTCACTGAGTTTTGCATCGCCCTTGTAAATTCCCAGAGTTGCCTCTGAGTTCGCCTTGGCCCTGGAAAGGAAAGCAGCCTGAGCCTTCTCAAAATTTTCCGGCTTTCCACCCCAAGTCTTGAGAGTGCTCTGCTGCAGGGCCCGCCCAAAGGAGAATGAAAGACTCCATGGCTTCTTTCCCTTGTATTTGTTCATTGCATTGAGGTTGCGGGTTGCCTCCTCCTCACTCTGACCACCAGACAAGAAAACAACTGCAGGAACTGCAGGAGGCATAGTTCGCTGTAGTGCCGTAACAGTGTACTTAGCAATCACCTCTGGTGCAACCTTTGGTGCCTCAGATCCTGGGGTCACCATGTTGGGCTTCAACAAAGTTCCCTCAAGCAGGACATGGTGATCATTTAGAGCTTTGTAAACAGCAGCAAGCACACGTTCAGTCACATCAGCACACTTCTCAATATCATGGGGTCCATCAACCAGAATCTCTGGCTCAACTATTGGGACCAAGCCATTTTCCTGGCAGATGATAGCATATCGGGCCAAACCATTGGCATTATCGTTGATGGCCAGCTGCGACGGTTCAGTCGCGCCAATCTTGAGCACAGCACGCCATTTGGCAAATCGAGCACCAGCTTCATAGTACTTCTGGCAACGCTGTGCAAGGCCATCAAGACCCTGGGTGGTGGTCTCACCATTGGTACCAGGAAGCTCAACAGTGCCCTTGTCGACCTTGATACCAGGGAGAACTCCACCTTCCTTCAAAAGCTCAACAAAGGGCTTACCTGCAAGGTATAATATAAAGGTTTTACATTATCAGGGGAAAGTGAAGGTAAAGTGAACACTTGTAACAAGATGTCTTTCAAAATATGGTACTCAAACATCGAAATCGAACCAGAACACCCAACTTTGACCTTATGCAATTGTATGAAATCCATGTCAAATTTTATTTATACCACAAAAAACTTAAAGTGTGCTTAAAACAAATTCATAACAATAGATACAAGAATTGATCAAAATACCAGAAGCTGTCTTCTGATAGAGGGTCTCCTCAAAAAGAATTACTCCACTGAGGTATTGGAGGGCACCAGGAGTGGTGAACAGAAGCTCTCGGAGAGCACGCCTGTTCTCCTCAACATTCTCGACATTAATGCTGGAAAGACGCTTGCCAATGGTACCAGTTGACTCATCAGCAGCAAGGATACCCTTCCCAGGGGTACCAATGTATGCAGCATTAGCAATAAGCTCGTCTGAAAAAAAATAAGAGGAAACAAGCCATTGATCAGAATTCATGAGACGAATAAGCAATATTCAATCATTTTGTTGCCAGTTAACATGAATAAAATAAACTAAAATCAGCACTAGAGGCTTAGTACAGAGAAAGTATTAAACAAAAGCCAAATACCAATATGCAAATATATTTAAGGGTCAACACAAAGGGCAGAGGATAACAGCTACTTATCACAAACTTTAAATCTGCTAACTTTCAAGAAAAACATAAACCCTAATGATATATAAGTGACATTAAAATTGTTGGCAGCTAAATTTTATTGGGCTTAATAACCCAAACGAAAAAAATCTGTACTTCTACGATATAATAACTAGGCATTACATATTTCAACAAGCGTTATCTGATGCATAAGTAACTCAAAACATTTACTCTAATAACCCAATAGAGATAGGCAAACCGGGATATAATATGAACCAAAATTATACAGACTCGTTGGATATCTATTGATAAGTGATTCCTCATACATCCATAAGAACAAACTCTTATACAGAAAAACAAACAAACTCCATTAACCAAATAATTTTGGATCTCCATAAAACCCAACAACTCATTATTTCATTATTCTTAACTGGCAGAATGCTATGTTCCCGAAGAGCCACTAACATCAAAATCTACAAAAATTGCCGATGATCGCAGTCAGAAGGCTAAAAGTAACAAGTCCCTACAGATGATTCAGACGAAGTGATAATTGAGAAATCATCTCAAAAGCCATCCTATAACCAGATCTGATGTTTATGTGAAATAACAAATACTCACCCGGACCCATAATTTTCATTCCCGATTCATTCTTCTCAGCTTAATATACTCATCTAAAAAAATCTTATCAGCTTAATCAATACATGAAAGGAAAAAAAATATTCTTTTCTGCATGGCGTAGTTAGTATTCGATTTATCACTAACCAACCAGAAGCTGTACCATATAGAAGAATTGGTTAAAAAGTTTCAAAGTTCAAAAAGCGGATCTGAGGCTACTAGGTGCCTGGATTGGGTTTCGTTGCAAGGGAAAGGGCAACGATTCAGTTAGAATCCCCCCAATCCGAAAGATCCATACTTTTTATTAGTAACAAGAAAGAGGATTTTTAACTAACAGTCCTTATTCAAAGATCCGCTCTAAATATCATAGACAATCTACAACGACAATAGTTGAATAAACAATACTACATCGAACAAAGCAGTATTCATCCCATTAGAATTTCCAGATCTAATCAAGGAGGATCGAGAAACGAAGAATACAGGGAACAAAAAGCACAAACAGAGAAGGAACATAAGTTGTGAATTACCCTGGTATTTGCTCTTGAAAGCCGACATTTTCTGTTTTTGCCAATAAAAGGGAACAGAGAGAAGTTATTTTCTGAGGGAAAGGGAGAGAGCGTTTGGAGATAGGAATGAAAAGAGGATTCGGGGTTGGGGTTTATATTTAGGTGAGGGAAAGAAAGGTCAGTGGTAGCTGAGACGGCGTTGGTTGGTATCTATATATATAGTCGGCTTCTCTGTTTTGGCTTTTTCTGCAAGCAAAGTTGTAGATCGCGAAGTCGCTCGATTTACTTTTTTAGCCTTGGGCCGGCCCAGCTGAGCTCGTCAATTGTCCTATAGGCTTGCTGGGGGCCGCACAAGGTTCGTCACGCCACATGCGAGTGAGAGGAATTATTATTTTAATTTTTACGTCCTTGGCCGTTCAATGCGGTTCTCAAAACATATAAAAATTAAGGGTAATGAACCCATGAAATTTGATTAATAAGTGTAAATGTATTTTTTTCTTTTATTTTAATCATTTTTTATATATCTTTAAAAAAATTTTAAAAAAATATCAATTCCTTAATAATCACTTCCTTAATTTTTAAATAAAAAATAAATAAAAATAGAAAATTCAATCAAACACTTTTATCAGTAAATTTTATCAGTTCAAATAATATTTTTCATAAATTAAATAACATTTTCCATAAATTAAATAACATTTTCCAACTTATGGGTTTGACCTTCTCAAACTAGATGATGATTTCCATTTTGTCAAGCTCCTCGAGAACTCCATTTTATTTTTATTTTCGTTTATAGTTGTTATTCTCTCTGTGTGGTTTCGGAGGGCTCAGGAGACGTTCAATAAAGGAGGGGTATAATAGGGCAATAAACAAAAGCCGAAAGGAAAATGGCCCACTGGCTAAAAGTAAAAGGGAAAAGTGGTTGTGTTTCCAAGCTAAAATTTGATCTAAAACCACTGCGGAATTAGGTGGGCAGCAGCAGGAATAGGGTGGGTCAAATTCTGTGGGAGTTGAGAGTGAGCTCTTCAGGGTTTGGAATTGCTGAATGCTGAACACGCAAAAACCGAGTCCCTTTGGGTATCGGTTTACTTTTTCTTTACAACAATTAAAAGAGAAGTGATTATTTCATCCAATCACATCATGAATTTTACTTTACGACATTTGTTTTTTGTAAATTTAACATTCTCTTACTAAAAATCAGCGGGTCTGTATTTTTATAACCGTCCTTTTTTAGTTTTTTGAAAACGATGAGTATTACATAATTTTTTAATATTATGTTGTTTATGCGTAAAAAATAATTTTGAATGGATAGAACATTAACGTATCAAAACAGTGAGAGATATTACTGTGATAAGATGAAGTATCCAAAGGCCTCTGCCCTTCCATCCCTTCAATTATATAATAAAAATTATAACAAATTATAATTTTGAGAATTCCATCTGCCCATTTCTTTATTTATTTTGAGAATTCTGTATCTCGGCTCTGTGTTTTGGACAAGTAATCTCATCGAAATCATTATCTATTTTTCTTTTTTCACAAAACAAAACTGATTAAGCTTGTTCAAATGGACGTATAGAGAAATTAAATTGTATTCCCATGGTAATTGGAGTATAACTTCTCGAATTATTGGCGATTAAATTAATACTAGCAGAGGGAGAAAAATACTCATTGTCTATAAATTGGGCCGAGCCCATCAAGACATTACTAGGGATAAAAATGGAGATAAGAAAGATGCAGAGGAAGACTAGGAATATATGAGGGCTGCAAATGTCAGAGGGTCAGGAGAAGAAAGCAAAAAGGCTCACGCAAAGAAAATCTGTCATCTCATGACAGGTTGGCATTAGGGGTGTAAATTTAAACCGGTAAACCGGTCCGAACCGGACCGGATCGAACCAGTTTTATCGGTTTTGAACCGATCCGATCTGAAACCGGTTCTTATAATTCATAAACCGGTTGGAATCAATCTGGTTCCGGTTTTAAGATTTTTCGGACCGGACCAAACCGGTTGATAAAAAATATATAAAAATTAATATTTTATATAGAAATTTTATACAAAATTAAAATTATACAAAATATTTTATATATATTAATATATAAGTTTTAGATATAATGTATAATTATATGTGAAATTTTTATATATAATTATATATCATATATGAAATAAAATTATAATTTATAAAATATAACATAAAATGTTAATTTTAAATATGAACATTTGTAATTTTTTTGATCATATACTATTAATATAATTATATATAAGATAATGTTATTAGAAAATAAAAGTTTAATCTTAAAAATGAAAATGTAATTGATCATGTACTATATAGCTATACTAATATATAGTTTATCACTAATACTAATATATACTAATATATAGCTATACTAATAGTCTAATATTAATACTATTATATAATCTAATAATTTATATAGTTATACTAATATATAAGTTTATACCTTGTACTAATAGTCTAATATAGACTATAGTTATAGTTATATTAATAGTCTAATATAGATTAATAAAAGTATAATAGATTTTTTTAAAACAGTTTTTTTTTTTAAACATATTTTCAATAACAAAATGTCAAACTTACATTTTAAAAAAACTGAAAAATTGGACCAGAAATCGGTAAAATCGGAAGTACCGGTTTATGAGGATAACCGGTGCATAATCGGTTTTGAAAAATACAAAACCGGTCATACCGGTTCGGTCCAAGATTTTGTCCAAAACCGAATCGAACCGGACCGGTTACACCCCTAACTGGCATCCACAATAAAGAGTCAGGCAAACATATAAAAAAAGAGGTCCAGACAACATAAAGAGGGAATTGAGATTGAACATTAGAGGACTGACGGATGAGCACGGATCAATAGGAGATCGGTGGAAATATATTAAGGAAGAGTTCCAACTTCTTCTGTACAGTAAGATATAAGGATTCATGAGTGATTGTAAACAGATATATTATAGTGGAAACTTCCTTCCCCAAAACCCTTGAGGACGTAGGTATATTGCCGAACCACATAAATCTTGATGTCCATCTCTTTTTACTTTTCCTACACTTATTTTCTATTCATCGTCATGGACGTACGAAACGCTACCGTACAGCCACATCGGAACACTACTGGGGGCTTCTAATAATTCACATTGGAGCATTGCCTGCATGGATTTGCCCAGATCAGCGAAACACGAAGTCAACAAGCACGTTTGTCACATTTTTCTAATTGAAAGAAAAAAATGAAGTGTAACTCCTTACATGCAGCACAAAATATTAAATAATTAAATTAGTTGTTAGTTCACAATCATCAAGGTTGAAAAAGTACATAAGATGGATTTGTAAATAGTCTAATGCATAAGAGCATAAAACCTAATATAAGCAAGCATCTATGAATTTTCATCTTTCTCTATTTTAATAATAAGAGTTTGTTCAAATCACAGTATCTCCAAACATTTCCCTTGAGTTGATCGTCTGTATGTGAAAAATCAATCATGATCACGTGTTAAAGCTCTACATGGAAGTTTCAGCTCTACAAACTAACCATATTTGACTGTAGCGATCAATGCATGCATGTCATGTTACCCAACCATGTAGAAGATGTAGTGAGCTCATATGAAGCAAATCCACACTCCCTATTCCTAATCTCCCTTTTTTTTTAGTTAATTAAGAATACTATAAGATTTAAATTATGTTAAAAACTCTAATTATTTATATGGTTTTACTTTCTCAAAAATATTTAACAAAACTTTCGTCATTTAATTATGTGTACAGAGGGACATAAGTGGGAGAATAAAGTATCAAACAAAATTACTTCATAAGTGGGAGAATGAAGTATCAAACAAAATTACTGTTCATTCATGCTCATTATTTATTATGAGATTTAAATTATGTTGAAAATTCTAATTAATTAGATGATTTTATTCTCTTAAAAATGTTTAGCAAAACTTCATCATTTATTTAATAATGGTTTTATCCATTTAAAATGTGTATGATATAATATTTATATTTTAATTATCTATTAAGTTAGTTTAAATCAGTATTTAAACTTCCGTCGTTAGATCAAATCTGGAGATTCAAGATGAATTGTTGGAATTTAAAACCCCAAACCTAGCATTTTCCCCTCACTTTCCCTTTCTCCCTCTCTCTCCTTCCCAAGCCACATGTTTTCCCTCTCTCTCACTCGATCTCCTCCCTTAAGCAGCCCAACATTGTCGTGTGCCACCCTACGGAGTAACCGACCACCTCACCGGCTTCCCCTCACGCTGGCGACCAAACCCTATCGTCGAAGCCCCTTGGCAGCTCCTCCCTCAGCCGCACGCGAGCAACACAAAATGGTTCTCGCCGCACGGGTTCTCCACCCTTACGCCACCGCGGCTCAACCCCAACTCCACCAAGCACCACCACCGGGTTCCCCTCATGTCGTGGACCACTTCCATGGAACCCACCACCTGTAGCTCCTCCCTAGCCCCACGCACGCAGCCCCTCTACATGCACGGATTTCTCCCCATAGCGCCGCTGTTAGCCACCCCCACACCACTGCACCACCACCAGCAGCCTTCTCCTTCGTCGACGACCCCTCCACTTCCTCCAACCGAAGCCCTAACTTCTCTCATGCTCCCTCTCTTCACAGGATCCCAGACCCACCACCATAGGACCACCACGACGCCGCCGTATGTCGCTTCTAGCAACCATAATGCACCTCCCTTGCTATGTTGTGTGGTGATTTTGTGATCTGTTAGATGGTGATTTTGCAAGGAATATAATTGTTGTGAGGATGTATAGAGGGACATAAGTGGAAGAAGAAAAGTGTCAAACAAAATTACTGTTCATTAGGCGATAGCGCTTTTAAGTATAAAGAGATGTAGGCTGTATAAAAACCCAATTGTGCTGTTAGTCAACTTTTTACCTTCCATTTTAGTGTGTTTTGAATGACCATGGAAAAAAATAAATAAAGAAGGAAGAAAAAAAGAGTGAGATTATGAGAAAGATGGGTGACGAGAATTCACTATAATTGTTCTATTTAGATAGTAAAATGAGATGAGATTAAATAATTTTAGATAATAGTTAAAAATTAAATAAAATATTGTTAGAATATTATTTTTTAATATTATTATTATTGTTTTAAGATTTGAAAAAGTTAAATTGGTATTTAAAAAAATTGAATTATTTATTATATTTTATATAAAAATTTGAGATAATTATAATAATGAGATGAATTAAGATAGTTTCTTAATTCAAACGGAGCCTAAAAGTTGGGGCGGAGTAAGCATCTCTAGTTTGGAGGCAAACCTATATAAAAAAAAATTTTTTTTTTAGAGAGGGCATAAATGAATTTTTTCAGTTTTCTACGTAAAAAATAAAATACCTCCAAAATTTGAAGGGATTTTTTTTTCAACTTCGGATGGCCCTGCACCCTATAACGTGGGTCCGCCCCTGATTAAAAGCATTATATTGTAAGGAGTTAAAAAAATAAAAGACACCAACTAAAAGATATATCAACTTATATGTAAAACAAATATCACACGTCGATCAAAGATTGGACTATAACTGCTAACTAGAACTGTTGATACTGAATAACTTTGGGTCCCCAAAAGTTTCGAGTAACCGTATTCTCGCTCACCATTTTCTTTCTATACAGCCGCCTCTTTAAAAAACTCAGACTAGAGGAGGGGTTGGAGTTTTGGCTCTTCTCTCCCTCCTCCATTTCTTCTTCATCCCTCCTTCCTCTTCTATCTAATTTTTTTTTTTTTAGTTTTTTTTTTTTGTTTACAATAGAGCGAAATGCAGATTTATTATTCTCCAAAATTAGGCGACCACCACGTGCCCCACTGCAAAATTCATAAGGTGCCAACTCTTCAGACAGATGAAGAATCTGAAACTTGTCGAACGGAGTGATGCGTGAGCCACACGCGAGGCCCAAGGTGTGTGCGTGACTTCCACATGCCACCGCAATGGAAGCTCTATCGTCGTCGCATGCGACTTTTTTAGGACCAAGGCAATCAATTTCTTTAGACTTGATGTTCCGCTGTACTTCCAGGGTATAGTCTCGGTGTTTGCATTTTTTTTTATTCTAAAGTTGAAAATGCGAATCTACAGCTTTCCAACCTGTAACTCACTATTTTTTCATATATCTTTTACGTTTTCTATTATTTCTTTTGTTTTAGGTCTAAAAAAAAAAACACAGTCTCTTAGATTTTATTCATAGTGTGTCCTCTACTCCGTCTCAAACAAAGTGTGAGGTTGTTTAATTGTCTTGGGATAGAATATGGGATTTGTTAAATCTGTTTTAAAACAGTGTTGTCTCTCAAATAATTTGTCTGTAGAGAGTTACAGCAATGGACTAGACCATGTCAGTAGCAAATAAATTTATGTATTGAAGAGCCTTAAAAGTAATAGTTGGCTTGTATTCTTTATGTCTCATGTCAAAATTATAATGTCCTGTTATAAATTAATGAAGTTTGTTTTATCTTTAAAAAAAAAAAAACTGTTGATACTTTAGGAATATTGACATTAATCATATGATTATATATATACACATATATATACACATACACAACTAGTCAAAATAAGACGGGGGTTACTGTAACACTTTTTCCTTAATCTAATCTAATGAGCGTTGAGAAAAAAAAAATTATTTGTTATGTCGACTTTGCGGACACAATGAATATGATATTTATTTATTGCATTATTTGTATGCGAATCCAAGTCAAGAGCTGGATGGCGTCATTTTGTATTTGTTTAGGCGGACCTGCAGCTAGAGCCTAGAGCATCATGTCTAATTTGGATTATGCAAATGTAAATGTTAACTAATGATACGCATGAGTCATTATGCACGCACCGCGGGCGTCCTCTGTCACCCACCGACCTATCTCACTTCTATACTCACAAGTCAAACAATAATAATCTGTGCGTTACACATTTCATACTACACAAACTTTGGCAATATAATTATATATAGAGGCATTAATTTATTTATTTTATATGGCTCATTTAAGCAAAAGCACTATCTTGAACATCACTCCCAATTAATACTCTCTATACTTTATATTTATATTTATATTTCTATTATATGCTTTTATTTTACCTTCATCTCATAATCTTTTTGTATGAGAGCACCAAATACCAATCTGTTTTCTATGTTTTTTTTTTTTGGGTAAAGTATGCCTTAAATAATCAAAACCATTGCGTCAGGATGCAAGTGGACTCTAAATTATCATAGTCACCACCTAGATATAATTAGTCTCTATCGTGAAGCATGGTTCCAAAGTCAATATAAAAAGTCCTATAAAAAAAGTCAATATAAAAAATAATTGATTAAAAATATTAATTCTAAATAATAATGAAATGATAATAGTGACAATAATAATCACCTATCGACACTCGTAGGTCCATTAATATTTTGTATTTTTTTCCTTCTATATATATATATATTTTTTCATTTGGTATCTTCTCCGTGTCTGAATGGTTATTATTGGAATAAAATATAAAAACTTAACTTGCATTAAAAAGGTTGTCTCTACCCAACCTCACGTCCTTTGTCTCCGTTGCTTTCATGAATCATGTGAATGTGATCGCTCCGATCAGATGTGCACGTACATGACTATACGAGAAGTGGCGCACTTAATTCATTCACATACTAATTAGAGTATCCCAAACCTTTCTGTATTTTGCATATAAATACAAACTAGCTAATGGTATTTCAAAATAAGCTCTTTATCGATTATGCAAGAAACATATTGCATATATAATATATTGCATTGCACTACATGTGAATTTAAAACTTATAATACTCTTTTTTTTTTGTCGGATGATATAAAAAGAATAAATTAACTGATATATAGTACATGATTAAGTAAAATAATAAAGTAGTTTTTACTCTATTGTTTTAGATGAAGTAGAACTCTGACTAGCCATTGAAAGTGCTATCATTTAAGGAAAAATATTGGAAGCAGCTAGTATTGACAGCAGCCACTTTTGTACACACTACATGGTATCATCGAAACCACACATCTATCAAATTCGAAATTAGTATCAGACTGAGAGAAACGATGAGAGAGAGACCGAGAATGAGAGAGAGACGATGAGACAGAGAGAGAGCTGTTGATGAGAGAGAGAGACGAGGAGAGAGATGCTGGAAAGAGATGATAAGAGAGAGCAGATGAGAGTGATGAAAAAAAAAAGACCAGAAGTAGCCACGTAGTGAGTGCAAAGTGTGCACTGCTACAGTGGCTGCTATGTAGTATTACTCATAATTAAAAGACATGAATAATGTTATATATGGCCCATGGGTGATCGGAGTTCGGAGAAAGATACGCACTGAAGAAGAGAAAGGTTCGAAATTCTCAACAAACACCCATTTAACACTTATTCGCAATATATATATATATATGAAAAATACTTTAATCATTAAATTTTTTTATAAAAGTAAACATACATAAAATGGTGCTACTACGTTGTCTGAGCATGCTCACTTTATGATTGTAGCAGTTATATATATATATATATATATATATATATATATATATATATATATAGAACGGTGCTGTTATGTTGTCTAGGCATGCCTGCTTTGTGTACCAACTTGTGCAATTTGCATTTTACTTTCTTGTTTTTTTACATTTTTTAAAAATATTTTAAAACATTTTAAAAAAATAAAAAAATACCAATATACTAATAGTCAATTCTTTAACCATTAAAAAAAACTAAATATATGAGCTGTCAAAATAAGAAAGCAAAATGATGAGGCATACTAGTATTTCATATATATATATATATATATATATATATATATGGTCTAAGTCTTACTTATATTAGTGAAAGAAAAAATCTCATTTCTAACACGATAACAGCATAATATACGCGAGTAGGTGTTTGTATATATTTGGAAAAAAAAATTGCTAATTATTTTGATATGTTCCTCTTTTGTACTAGTATAAAATTCTACACCACGGAGATTAATCGCATAGTTGCAACTACCGCCTCTTTTATTGGGCTTTTCTTGACCAATATGATAAAGACCATCAACAATCTTAAGCTGCCAACGGCCCAACAGAGTACTTTTCTTTCTTCTTTCTCATTTTGTAGCAGGTCAAATTGAAAGGAACATCAAACACTGACGAACTAATGAGGTTGTATTGAGGGAGGGTTTTTGCCCCAAACATCAAGCACAAATACCACAAGGAGGTATTGGTGAAGGGCATGATTCATGTAAAATCCAAGGAGATAGTCTATTTTATAGACTACTTTTTTTTTAAATATGTTTTATCAGTAGTGTTACATCTCTGCAATTGGATAAAAATAGAAAGGAAATATTGTATATAAAAATTTTCTTTTAATAATATAATCAATAAATCAATCAATTATTTGGTCCCATCTTACCATGATACGACCAAAAGAGAGAATCAGAAATTGTGCAAGCCTACCTTATGTTAGGGTTGGTTTGCCCTTGGGTTGCATCTGCCTTCGTAATCCAAGCCCAACCCAATGTCATGAACCGGACCAAGCCTTTGAATTATGTGATTTTGCTTGGGCTGGATTTGATTGAAGTTAAACGATCACTAGCTGATGGCCATGCTTTCAGGCAACCGGCAGGGAGTGATTTTAGAGAGGATGGAAATGGGCAAAAGAAAAAGCACTAATGGAGGAGGGACTCGAACTTTCCTCCATTTTTGGTATAGGAAAAAAAAAATGCCAAAAAAGTGAAGAGGGTGAAAAAAGCACTAACCAAGGGATGTTTTGCACCCGGCCCCATCCAAACTTTTCTGATTCGTTTGAGAAAAAGTGGAGAGATTGAATTTGAGAAAGAAAATTAGTTAGGTGATATGATTAATTTTCCCGATACAACGGTAATAAACCTACACCATTGATCTGTCGTTTCTACCATTTTTCTTTACTACCAAACATGGGAAACAGGCATATTTTGCGCCATTCCTTTACCTCTTTCCCATTCCTTCCATCCGCCAGAACAAACGGAGCTTAAGCTCATAACCACAAGAAAAAGGAATCCCTTTTAAGTTGCCAATAAAACAAAAGGCCGAGAAATAAATGTTACCGCAGGAATCCACGTGAGACCTGGCCCGATAGATTAGTTAATCTTAACGAAGTGGGGCCAAGGCCAACCAAACAAAATAGTAAATACACGAAACTAATCTCGTATGTAATCTACCGTCAATCAACAGCTAGCATCAAATGTTCTTCTCTGCACAAATTCCAGTAACGTACGCATACTCCCAGCAGGCCTACAAGAAAGAATGTTCTGCCTTGGGAGAGGTGGAGAAGAAAAGGGAGAATCCATCCAACAATATGTTTCATGTGCTATTAGAATCTATTTACAATTGTATCAATCCCTACTCACATAACAGTTCCCAAATCCACGTAAGGCATATTTCCCTAAACTAAAAGATGAACCTTCTATATATCTTCTTTCTGCTGTTAAAATCACAGAAACAGTTAATAAATCAGTTTCTGTGTTAATATAATTTTCTTGTTCACCAGAAAGCAGATTTAAAAAAAAAAAAAAATTACCAACAAAGAATCAATCAGGTTTCTTTCTTACAAGCACAGATCAGCAACGTGAATCCAACCTTCTCTTGTTCCTTCAGTTTCAAATTCTTCTCCTCCAACCACAGCCTGCTGTCAAACCCACTTCTAGTCCTAAACATGAAAACAGCAGACCCAGATGTTGGATTGAAGAACCAGTCATGAACATCCCACATCAAATCCACCAACAAACCATCTAGAAAGATAGCATGGTTCCCTCTAAAATTCCACCTTAATCTATTCACTTGAAAAATATTCTTCTTGTCAATGAAAACAGATAATACAGGACTCTTTGATCCTATTTCTCCAACACATTTGATCAAGATGTCATGAGGTGTTCCTGTGTCGCAGAACTGTGCCTTAGTTGAATAAACAGCATTACCAGAGAAGTGCTCACTCCTAGAAACCAATGAGAACTTTGCGTGTGTGGTTTCCGTGGTGTGTCTCTTGTCTTCTAAGTCTTCAATATCATTGTCTCCAAGGCGCAGGCTAAGCTCTGAGTCAACAAAAACCATGACATAAAACCCATCCAGCGGCTCAGGTCCAGAATCATAATTAGCTTTCGAAATATCCCAGAAGACTTCAATCTTTGAGTTGCAAGATTGGAAATTTTTTGCGCCTTTGCTCTTTTGCAGTTGTTGACAATTGGAATTAGACTTGGAGGGGGAGGATGTGTTGTCATCGATGTTAATGATGAAGCCTTGGCCCATAAGTTCATTGCACCAATTGAGCGTGATCAGGAGCTGCTTTTGGGTTGAGAGTTTGGCTTTGTATATACATCCCACTGTATTTGGGATCGAAGGAATCATCTTTGTCGAGAGATTAGGCTGGTTTGAAGGGCCCGAGCAATACAAATCGGACACCTTAACGGCATGTTCGCTGTAACAAGATGCTATACTCCTCATCGTGGAGAAAGTCACAGAAAGGAAATGAATGGGAGAAAAAAAGACGAGACTTAGAAAGTATTTTTGGACACAGAGAGAGAGAGAGAGAGAGAGAGATGGAGATGAGTGACTCTTCCTTGTCTTACTCCTCTATACCAGAAGAAGATGAAAAGATTGAAGGTGACAAAAGATGGGTTGCTTCCACTGTGTGTTCTTTTCCATGTGCAGGTACCTTTCTATACTTCCCTATAATTTTAGAAGAAACATCTGAATAGGCTAATAAAGGAAGAAAATGAAATCCGTTACACTTCCTTCCCCGTTTGTCGAAGCAAATGAAGGGATTGGAGATGACAAAAGATGGGATATTTCGCTCTGTGTTCTTTTCCAACTGCTGTTGGTGGTACCTTTATATTTTTCCATTTAATTGTAGGAGCAAAATCTGAAGAGACTAGTATAGGAAGAAAATAAAATCCATGTTTCACTCCACCCCATCCTAGTCATCTAAATTACTGAATAGTGAATACTTCCCAAACCTCAAAGGTTTGGTTTGGTAAATAGATAAAATATTTAGGTAAAAGTTGAATAAAATATTATTATAATATTAATTTTATTTTAATATTTGAAATTTTTAATTTTTAATTATATTTTATGTAAAAATTTAAAAAAATTATAATAATTATATAAAATAAGATGAGATGAAATTATACAACCAAACCAGCACGAAATATTTTTTTTCTCATAAAACTTGAATGAAGTACATGAACAACCCTCCTTTCTTTAATTAATGGAAAATAAATAAATAAATTATCTTCAAAGAAAGTTTGACCTAATCTGATACAGGGAATAAAAAAGTGTGAATTTATTTATCTTTTAATCAGTTTCTTTGAATTAATCATAGATCTGTTAACGCGAAAAGTGGGGAGTTGTTAAAGATTTGGCTAATAAACCTCAACGAACTCAAAGACATTTTATTTTTGTGTTAAATAAATAAGTCAAGTAAATGAATGGGGTTTTTCTTTCAAATAAAATTAATGATATATATAAATTTTAAATGAATGAATCTCACGTAAATTTTTGATAAAAAAAAAATTACTCTTTTTCTAATCAAATTTACTTTATTCTAAAAAAATTTATATAAAATTTGTTAGATTAACATTACTCAGAGTAGTAAGAATATTAGCATTAAATTCATCATTTTTATTTTTAAAATTTGATAAAAAAAAATACATATTAATCCAATACTAGCGCTATAAGCCGCAGATTTAAGCCCAAACGGCAAACATGATAGCTTTGAAGATGCATGATGACACGTGTTTTGTGGATGACTTGGAATGGGGTTGAGCTGATGGTGATGCGATGAATTGACGATAAAATAGCTGTCCCACAAATTAAAGACCGCCTTCCAATTCACCTACTACGATAGAAAGACAAATATGAATGCTAAAGTTAATTTCCCATAGAACCCCTCATCTTACGCTTTCTACGACATGGGACAACAAAACATCCGTAGAAACTGCCAATTCTAACATTATTCAAATTATTAACCCTTTTAAATTGAAAAAGACAGCGACAGCTTCCGAAGATCCGAGAACATTATGAAAATAAAAGTTATGGTCGAAGTTTTGAGTTGAGATAGAAGGATCAACCTCGTTTAACCACGCGCACGACCCAAGAAGATTTTTAAGAATTTTAACTCGAAATCACTTGAAAAATCCCGGTTAGAGGTAGGACTGGAGTTGATTTGGTTGGTCACTAACCGAATCGATAGTTGTTGTCATGAAATGGATCCTGCAGCTAAAGAGAAGAACACAAAATTCTAATCCGGAAAGGGAGCAATATTAAAGGGTGGACCTAACTCACCGATAAAAGTAATGAAAGGCAAAGAGATAGGACCAACCTTTCAAGTACAGTGGGGCCAGTGTGGCGAGAACATGCGTCATGAGATGATAGAAAGAAGGTAAGAGCACTAGTATTGGATTCATCAAATTTATCTTTAAAATTTGATGAAAAGTATATGTTTTCTATAAATGTAATACCTTCACATCTATAATCTCACATTGGATTAACCATTGAATTCATCAAAATAATAATATAATATTATTTTTTTTCATATTTTATAATCACACTAATCATATGTTAATTAATAATTTAATTTGATTCTTACATTATTATTACAATATGGTTGGAGATTAAATGTGAATAGAAAAGACCTTTGGAGATTAAAAGTGAATAAAAAATAGATTTGATGAATGAATAGTAGTCCTTTAAATTTGAAGAAACCCATAGATTTACTGTAGCTAAAAGTTTTACATTTATATCTTTAGCTAATCCAATGCAGCTCTTTTTTGATGAGATATATCATATTTTACATTTGACTAGGCTTTTGATGAAGCCAATGCCAATGCTCTAAGAATTAAAACGATGAATAGATTTTTTATCTTGAAATCCAGACCCTAAGATGCTAAACATTTTTGCAGGCCGGGGTGAGGGTACAAAACATAGTGATAGTCTGGGCTCTTTAAAGCAGCATGAAAATAGCGGCATCACCAACTATCACACTCGCACGGCTTAATTACCAAAGGTCCTATCATGTTCTCTCTTCTTCTTTTTTCCCCCCTTTTTTATAGAAAAACATCAGGATGTTTGGTGCTTGTGTTATCAGGAGATTTGATATGAATATATTTCTAACAAGAAAATTAAAAAAGAAAAACAAACACAGAGACGTGTGGAAGCCACCTAATTTACATGCAAAACGTGCCAAAAAAGTTGTACGTGTAGTACTAGCTAGTAGTGGTAGGAAATTAATTAATTAGGATATTTTATGTAAATAGAACATATAATAATCAGTGATCTAGACTTGATCTTAATTAGGCGAATACTTACGTATAAGAACCTATAGTATCATTTCCCACTCGCTCAAATTTCAATAATAGTATTCGTCGGTTAAAATTCATATACGAAAAGGTGTGGAGCTCATGCTTAAAATTGTAAGAATATGATACTACTGAGCTCAGGATCATATATGAGAGAGACAGGGAGGAGTCCAAGTTCTAAAAGATCTTATCTAAGAAGTCGGCCTACCAACTTAAAAGGGCTTATATAATAAATGGAGATATGCGCGAATTTCTTAGATAAGATCATCCATCATACGAGTCAATTGCCGATAAAAGGGGAAAAGAGAGTACAGACGATGAGTGGAGGGCGGCCTTAAACATTGCAGCATGTTGTCCTCGATCGAGACACATTTCTTCTAATTAATTTCCATATGAAAGGAGATATCGTAGCCTGCTGTATATTCATTATATATATAGACAGCTTACAAAACAAAGAAATATGCACAGAGATACAGAGAAGCTTTCCTAAAATATATAACGAATATACAAAGAGTAAATCACGCACGCTATACACAGCTAATTATCTATGTATGCTTATTTTACATAAACCAACTCATTGGCAGCTAGAATATGATCAGTGACTGGTTGATGTGATATTGATTGTTTTTCATCCCCCGCACACGAATGGGGACGTCACAAATCATAAGTTTGTCTTTCAAGAATTGAAATCGAGAGGATGTCAGACCTTCGGTAAAAATATCTGCAATTTGATCAAAGGTAGAGATATAGTGAATTTCGACATCTCTATTAATCACCTTCTCACGAATGAAATGGAAGTCAACCTCGATGTGTTTGGTGTGAGCATGGTAAACAGGATTAGTAGCAAGTGCAATTGCACTCTGATTATCGCACCAAATTGTAAGAGGAAAAATGAGTGGTATACGTAGGTCCTTAAGCAACATTCGAATCCAGTACAATTCAGCAACAACCATAGCTAATGCTCGGTATTCAGCCTCTGTGCTTGATCGAGAGACAAAATTCTGTTTTTCTGCACACCAAGAGACTAAACATGAACCAGAAAAATTCCATTCCTAGCGGTAGACCGTCTATAAATAGGATTCCCCCGCCCAGTCAAAATTGCAATAGGCATGAAGGTTGAGTGACCCTTTTGTCACTACAACAATTATGGGTTTTTCCCGGAAGTGACTATCGTGGAAAAATGTATATTATTGGTGGGAAAAAAAATTTTCTCACCAATTTGTTACATGGGAGACTCGTGACATATAATTGGTGAAGAAAGAGTCTTTTCCCACTAAAATCACAAGTTCATGAGAAAAACATTCTTTTTCCACCGACATCTGCGGCGGTTAAAACATTTTTTCTTCGTGGCAAATATGGTCACAGGTGGGAAATAACATCATTTTCCATGAGAAGAGATTGTGCCAAAAAAGTGTTTATTCATGACTTCTCTTCGTGGAAAAAGTTTTTTTTGATATTTCCGATAAGATACTTTATAGGAAATATATATTTTCCACAATGTATTCCGTTGGAAATACTTATTTAGGAAGAAAAGTTATCGTGGGAAATAATTACTTCTGGCAAAAAAAAAGTATTTGCCACGAGTTGTATTCGCGGCAAATACTAAGAGATTTTAGAAAAAAAAAGTTGTAAAATAAAAAAAGTAGACTAAGCAAAAAATAATCATAACAAATAGTCTAATATAGTCTAAAATAAATATATCCAAACCTTGAAGATCTAAATTCATGCTTATAATAATTTTTAGAAAAACATATAAAATTGTACTAACATTCACAAGAAAAACTTTTAATGAGAACCCAAGAGAGAAAACTGCCCATACAATTTATACACATACACTACACAACCACAAAACTTTATAAATTACAATTCATGGCTTCTACCCTTTCCTGCAACCAAATAAGAAGGCACCAAAATAAAACCACATTAGTCAACACTTAAAAAAAAAATTCAAAAACCTTAAAGGCTAACCCAATTAAAATGGCACAAATAAATGCAATAGTAGTTAGTTATCTCAAAAACCTTAAACAAACCAATGACAAATTATAACTAACCCAAACAACAACATTTAATTAAAATTTGTTTATAATTAAACTACCTTTAATTTAATTAATCAATGAAAAAATGTATAAATTTCATAAACTAAGCCCCATCACACAATCCATTGTTCATGCATAGCACACTCAACATAATCAAATCAGTCCAATTCTTGGACTTCAAGTTCCTCATGTAAATTCAATTCCATAAACCATTGCATTTAAGTAAAATCTAACATATTTGCCGCCCATACACATGCTCAATTTATCAATTATAAAACTTACTAACATATTTGCTGCCCATCTACATCAATCCAACACAATTACAAATTTCAAAATTTTAATTAGCTTCATTCATGGCTCCACACAATTCCCAACCTTCACATCATTTTTCTTGGTTCATTGAAACCAACACATTCAATGTATAAATCTGCTCATATTATTTATACACCAACCCCAAACACAATCATAAAGATTTATAAGTTTCATTCATGACTCAAATCAATTCTAACCCAGTATAACACAACTTGCTTATGTCCAAGCATTCAAATACAAGATCATTTAATCAAGTGTGCTTATTAATCTAAGAGATAGGGAAATAGAGGTTATACCAAAACTCTAGGGGCTAAAAATGTCTCGGATGGTTGGTGGTGAAGCTGCCCGTAGGCTTGAGACAGGAAAAGTAGCTGCAAGAACAAGAATAGTCTATCGCCCAACCAACAAACCAAAAACATACAGCATGCTTGCTGCCCAAAGGAATTTTAATTCATTTATCACTTGAGCCCAACCTAAATCCATCACACAATTCATTGTTCATGCATAATACACTCAACATATTCAAACTTGTCAAATTCTTGGACCTCATGGTCCTTAAATAAATTCCAAGCTATAAACCATTGTACTTAAGTAAAATCTAACCAATTCTTCTACTAAATCAATATACACATATAAATTAATCATATGAACCATTCTATGAAGTCACTGCACATCCGACTCAAAGTTAGTAATCAACATCTTTTGTTTTAATTGCTTGATCTTAAAAGTTGTATTTTTTACTAGAGAAAACAAAGAAATATGTGATTAATGTGTTCTATAGTAAGGACTGACAATTTCATATGCTTGAGCCCTAAATTTTTCTGACTTTAAATTACATGGACGACCCACTTTAAAGAAATATGTGATTAATGTGTTCTACATATCTACTCTGTTTGTTTTGAGCAAATAGCATGGAAATTAGCTATTGATACAGATGAGGATGAATAAAAGGCGGATATGCTGAATAAATAAAGCAAAGGCCTTACGTAGAGGGGGGCCCTGCATCTGGAAAAGATAGAAGCCCCTTAATTCCACCACAAGCACTGTGTCCAATCACCACAATGTTTTCCACTTGCGGATGATAAGCAAATGCACTATTAAATCAAAAGGTAACAACTTTTTGTCTTTTTCTTTTTCCTTTTTGCCAGATCAATAGGTAACATACTCAATTGTTAGTGCACTGATCTTACTTCGACGGTGGTTTTTCTTTCTTTTTGATGAATCTAAGAGTTGGGTTTGAATTATTCAACTAGCCCCTTATGAACTATTTATTATCAGTGAAGTTGAACTCAACCGACATTCCTCTTAGAGAAAACGTGCAGTCTTGAATACCTTGAGATGCAAAACCACATATTCAACGGCAGCCCCAACTCCAATGTATCTGGTAAAAAGTGGCTCAAAACAGAGAAAAGAATTACAGAAATAAACTCAATATCCAACAAACCCAAATAATCGAGCTCTAATTCAGTAGCTGTCATTTATAATCGAGCTATCATGCATTATGAATAACAAAAAATGCAGAATTGACTAGTTCTCACGAGTGGCTGCCTTCAAACTGTTTCATGAGTCTCCAATTTCAGGCAAAGTCTTTGCTTTTTGTTCATGTAAAACTGTAAGTTCAGGCATCAAAGTAAGAGCAGCCTCCCATTTTCTCAGTGCCTCCTGGTATTTCCCATCCTCCAAGGCAAAAAAATGCTATGAGAATTAAGCCATGAATTCGTGTGGCATAACACAAATAGCAATAGGCAAAAGAATTAAATTAACATGAGAATCATGGTAAACGGTTCAATATCATTCAAAAACGGGGGAAAATTGATCGCCAGCCGTGGGAGAGTGGATTTCCAAAAAAACCCCAATCAGAATTTAATATAGAGAACCCAATACCCGAAAGGACACTCAACACAAGTAAAACCCATTTCTATCAAGATTGGGGCTTTTTTTGTTTAATTAGCTAACTGGGTATATTTTCATCACTAAAATTGAGAACTAATTACATATCTAAAACCAAGATCTAGAAAATCACAATAAAAGAGGGGGATTTAAAGTTTTGGGTAGCACCTCGGCGAGCTTATTTCCCTGCGTCTGAAAGGACTGGGCAAGTTGCTTGGCGTCCGATGAATTAGAGGCATCGAGAGAAGCTAATCCCTCACTACCGTTCTCCTTTTTTTTAAGTTGTATATTGCTGCTGTTATTAGCTTCATTGTCTTCCTGATGATGCTCAAAGGGGAGGTTTGGGAAGTTTGATACGGCGTCCGCTGGAGGGGAGGAGAACGAGGTGGCCGGTGAGGTGGGGTCGTTGGCGACGGGCTGTGCGTGGCGGCTTGGGTTGTGCACGACGGAGGCTTGAGGAAAAAGAGTGATTGGGGAGAGAGAGCGGCGAGAGGGGGGGAACGGGTGGAGGGAAAAGAATAAGAGGAAATGGGTTTAAATTGTAATATCTTTTTCGGCGACTAAATATTGCCACATAAAGAAAAAAAGCTCGTGGCAAAAACTTATAACCCACTAGAGAAATAATATTTCTGGCAAGATTATTTTCGGCGATAACAAATCGCCGGAAAAAGTTAATACCCTTGTTGCAAAAACTATTAACCCACGAAAGGAGCTTGAATTTGGTAAGCTTATTTGTGGCGAATTTTTATCACCGAAAAAAGCATTTATTTCGTCCCAAAAAGGGTTGTTCCCATAGCGTTTTACTAGCCAATGTCATTTCATGGTAAAAGGCTTCTCTTTTTTTCCATGAGCAAGGTTTGTGTGATCAACACATTATTTTCCATGATGGTATGTTGGTGGGAAAAGAATTCGTGGAAAAGGCCTATACTTGTTGTAGTGTGTGAACTACAAACCATGATCAATTGTTCCTTTAAGATAGCGTAAAACACGCTTTGCGGACTTCCAGTGGATAGCAGTAGGTGAATGGAGATGTTGGCACAATTGATTTACTGAATAGGCAATTTCTGGACGGGTTAGAGTACAATACTTAAGAGCCCCAACAATCTGCCTGTAAGCTGTGGCATCCTGAACAGGGTCATCAGTTACACCAGAAATTTTGCTACCTGAAATGTAGAGTGCTGGATATGGTTTTACACCCACCATAGACCAAAGATAACACCTTCTCTGATATAATAGATTCCATCCAAACCAGCACAAACCGGTTTTTACGATTCCATAAAGTGAAATCGGAATTGGTTTCACGAGTTGTTCCACCTTCAGTGGCAGGTAGAAGTTCATCTGGGCACGGTTCTGTACCATCCACACAGTTCAAAAGATCGTGAATACTGAGAGCATCTTCAACTTGAGATGACCAATTTAAATAAGAAGCAGGTCCCTCAAGCCTCACTGAAACAAATTGAAGGAGATTGTTTGGGGGAACAAAGATAGCAGCGGAAGACGACATTATGTAAGGATTGGTCGTAAGAAAATTTTGCTTTGATTACCATGAAAGAATAAGAGAAAAAGGGCTAGACCAACATATCGTCGCCTGCTGTATATTCACTATATATATAGACAACTTACAAAACAAAGAAATATGCACAGAGATATAGAGATGCTTTCCTAAAATACATAATGAATATATAAGAGTGTAGAAAATGTAATACAACTAAACTGCAGAGGATATTATTTTCCTTAACTTGAATATGTATATGGGTGTGTTTATATACATTGCTGAGTAACAGAATGCCTAACTTATTGCAGTCGTTGGGCTCTCATAAAGAATTCAAAACTCAAATAGTTGTTTACATGAGATAACTATAATATTTAAAATTCAAACACTTGATCACAAGATCACATGTCCTACTCCTACGTGATAGGAACCGCTTCAGCAAGACTTGAGTCAGAGTCTGGTAAGAGTTGGTCTTCAATACGCCCCCTCAATCGCAGGGGAAGATCGCGGACACTGAGATTCAAGCTTAACAACTTAAAACTAGAGGCTGCGAGTGGGTTGGTGAGCAGAGCAGCAAGCTGATCTTGGCTGAAAATGAAACGGACTAGAAGCTTGTGATTTGCGACAAGGTCACGCACGAAATGAAAATCTATTTCAATGTGCTTTGTGTGTGCGTGAAACACAGGATTGACACTCAGATAAGTTGCACCGATGTTATCACACCACAACGCAGGTGGACTGTCCATACGAAAATCAAGTTCACGTGTGAGAGATTGCAGCCACTGGAGTTCCGCAGCGACATCGGCAAGAGCTTTATACTCTGCCTCGGTACTACTTCGAGCCAATGTATTCTGCTGCTTGCATCGCCAAGATACTAAGTTCTGTCCAAGAAAAATGCAGTATGCTCCCACAGACCTTCGATCATCCCTGTCACCTGCCCAGTCGGTGTCCGAAAATGCCTGAAATTGAGGTGCAGAATGGCGAGAAGTAAACAGCCCATGTGAGACCGTGTGTTTCAAAAATTGTAGGATTCATTTTACCATCTGCCAATGGGATACCTTTGGTTGATGCATAAATTTACTGACTCGATGAACTGAGTAAGCAATATCAGGCCGCGTGAATGCTAAATACTGTAGTCCTCCAACGATGCTTCTATACAGAGTCAGATCCTCAAAATCTCCTGCATCACTGACTGAAAGCTGTGAGGTAGTGGAGATAGGAGTGACTCACGGTTTGCATTTATCCATTTTGGACCGTTTCAGTAGTTCAACAATATATTTACGCTAAGTTAAGTATAGACCATCAGTAGAATATAGAGCTTCAACGCCCAGAAAGAACGATAAATTGCCTAGATCTTTTACTAGGAATTCCTTGTGTAAAGCATGAATGGCATTGTTGACTAGCTGAATATCAGATCCCATAATTATTATGCCATCTACGTAAATGAGGAAGAATATAATCTGAGAGTTAGATTGATAGATGAACAACGAAGAATCAGCCTTACTATTAACAAAACCAAGCTGGACTAGAGCATCTGTTAGTCGAGAGAACCATTGCCTGGGAGCTTGACGCAGGCCATACAGTGATCGTTTAAGCCGACATAGATAATGCGGATACTGTGGATGTTGAAACCCCGGTGGTTGAACCATGAAAACCTCTTCTTGGAGTGATCCATGTAGAAAGTCATTTTGGATGTCGATCTGACGAAGGCACCATCCTCTAGATACAGCAATAGAGAGGACAAGACGGATAGTCGCGGGTTTAATCACGGGACTGTATGTCTCATGAAAATCAACACCATGCTGTTGATGATAACCCTTAGCTACTAGTCGCGCTTTGTAGCGTTCAACAGCTCCATCGGCATGCCGTTTGATTTTGAAAATCCACCTACAACCGACAATATTAGCATGCGATTTTGGAGGAACTAGCTCCCACGTTTGATTTTTCAGTATCAAATTCTGCATTCATTGCAGCACGCCAGTGACTGTGTTTTGCAGCTTCAGTGTAGCAAGATGGTTCAGTACTTCTGTTTGCAGCTTCAGCAAGTAGTGTTCTTGGAAGAGGATGCACTATAAAATTCGGTGGAATCTGTTTAGGCTTCCGAATGTTGTTTTTAGACCTGGTAGTCTTAGGATGCGTATTGGTGGAGCTCCTGTGAACTGCACTGGGATTCGGGCAGGGGACTTCATGACCAGCGTTTTGGGAAACGGGAGCAGGTACGGAAAAGGGTGCCTCATCATAAGGAGTAGCCGATGTCGATGGTGCTGTACAAACCGTGAGATGCGGTGATGCAGGTTGCAAAGGACCTGTTGGTGACACAGTAGGAGAAAAAATAGGAGAGGCAACAGCAGTTATGGGGGTTGATACAGCAACCGTGTTGGATATAGAAGGAGGTTCGACTATGGGTGGTGGGGCATACGAAAAGGATTTTTCATCAAAGATAACATGACGAGAAACATATATTTTTCCAGTTGCAAGATCTAACATTTGTAACCATGATGGTTAAGACTAAATCCAATAAAGATACATGTTTTTGAGCGGAAATCAATTTTGTGTTTATTGAAAGGTCGTAGATAAGGCCAACATGCACATCCAAAGATTTTGAGAAAATGATAGTCGGGTTTAGTGTTATAGACAATTTGATAAGGAGACTTATTTTGTAATATAGGCGTGGGTAGCCTATTTATTAAATAGACGGCTGTAAGAAAAGCATCTTCCCAGAATTGTTGGGGTAGATGTGAATGAGAGAGAAGAGATAAGCCAATCTCAACAATTTGTTTATGGCGTCGTTCAATAGCACCCATTTGTTGATGAGTATGAGGGCATGCAATTCGATGTTGAATACCAGTGTTTTTGAAGTGAGTTGTTAATTTTCGAAACTCACCGCCCCAATCGGATTGGAACATTTTAATTTTGCGTTCAAACATGCGTTCAACATATGATTGAAACTGAAGAAAAATAAGTTCGACATCGAATTTTAATTTAAGTGGAAAAAGCCACAAAAATTTAGTGCAATCATCTAAAAAGGAAACATAATAACGGCAACCAGAGTTAGAGAGAACAGGTGCCAGCCCCCATACATCACTATAAATTAAATCAAGGGGGAATTTTGTAACAACCCGACCCTAAGATTAGGATAAGTTTTATGTATTTTTTTATAAACTATAAGTATTCTATTATTATTATTATTATTATTATTATTATTATTATTACTACTACTATCAGATTTTATAGGATTATTATTTTAGAGTTCTATTCACATTAAAATTCCTAGACCTACACTCACGGTTCCACTCACACTCACATGCACATGCACATCACGTACGCCTCTTCTCCTCGTTTCTTCCTACCTTTACTGAAGTATTTATCTCTTAGTCGAATAGGTTTCCTAATGGGAAACCAAACTCTCAACTCCAAATCCTATCCCATCTCCTTATGGTCACGATACCCTTCTCCTTGCCTATAAAATCCACCCATAGCCGAGACCTCCAGAAGAAAACATAAGAAACCATAGCCACTATGGCAGGCTTTTGCAAACTGAGAATTCAACTCCCTCATGCACACGTCCCATGCAAACAAAATTTTTTCCTCATCAATCTAGGGTTGTCGTCGACCCTCTTGTGCCACCAAGCTTCATGCCACTGCGATGCTCCTCCAAGCCAGACCAGCGTTGCATGCCTCCCACGTCAATCGCGACCGCATTTGCACCTCCATATCCTTCCCGTGTGAAGCCCAGCAGCACAGCACCCCCCGGCTCGGCCACAAACCACCCAGTTGCACCTCCGTAGTTCACTTGTACTCCACACTCTCAAGCCACGACCACCACCTTCTGAAACTGTCAACACTCTTTCACCACCGTCCCCTAGCCGCTGAAAAACCACAACCGAATACTTTGTTTTCCACTCCCGAAACAAAGCAGTCATGTCTCTTCCACCCGAGCCACTTGCTTCGCCGGATTCCACCATAGATGGCGTCGGAATGCCACCACTAGCCACCACAGAAGACTTCAGACCATCCTCAACCGCCAAGGCACACCGCAACAGCCACAGACGTGAAGTCGAAGCCTTTGTTTCTCTTCCACAGTAACCACCTCAAGGGACGTCGAACCACCTCTCCGACGACACAGAAATTTTCGGCCATCCTTGTTCCGTCGCCGGAACTCCCAGCCACCCATGGCCACCATTGCACTCAGCCCTCTCTCGGTGAGTCTCGCCGCAAGCCTCACTCCCACTCTCCTGTTTCTCTACAGAATATATATATATATATATATATATATATATATATATATATATATATATATATACATTTAGTTGCTTTTAGGTTTTATTTACATAGTGCATGTGTTAAAATAGATTTACTTTTATGCCTTTTTAATCCCTGTTTTAAGTATAATTACATCTATAACCTTGTGTTTAAATATATGTTAATTATGAATGTTAGTCATTTTATTTGAAGTCGAGTTTAATATTTTGAGTTAAGTTTAATTTCATTAAATAAATATATGAATCTTAAGATCATTGTTATAAAAAAGTGTTTCAGGAATTTAAAATATATTTTTAAAGTATACCATCAAGCCTAATATTTTATTAATAATATTTTATGTATTTAATCGAAGTTTAATGAAAATTATCATGTTATACTTTAAATAGAAAATAAAGCAATATGTTAAGAGTATTATAATATTATTAGATTTCTTATAAGATTGAATAATTATGTTAAGGAAGGAAAGTATTTTAAGAATTTAAGTTTACGACTTATTTAAAATAGCCCAAGTAGTTTACTAAATTATAACATATTATTAGTATTTTAAGTAATTTAAAATATCAGAATATTTATTTGATTATATTTTACGATGTGAATTTAATCAAATAAGTTATTAGTACATGTTGATTCTAGACAGATTTAGTGATATTTAATATTATGTATAGGTGACAAGTTACGAAACGAGATTCAAGAAGAAGTGCAGCAAGGTAAGTTATTTGATCACAAAATTAGGATCATCACAGTCAGCTTATATTTAAGTATTATTCAAGTCAATTCATTGATAGCTTTTGTTTATGTACCACTCATGTCATATGCAAACATGTTATCCAGCATAGCATACGATCATGTCATTCCGCATCATGTTCAGATTCAGAAATTATAATTATGTATGTATTATGTCATGCATCTCATGGTCATAAGACACGTAAGCTATCTTAATTCAAGTGCAAGATAAGATCAGTTCAGTTAATCAGATGGCCATTCAGATGTTTCAGGGTGGATGTGCAAGTCATGGACTCAAGCGTGGTCCACCATAGTATGCCAGAATACTATCAGCGACTCCCCTCGTGGCCACAGGACGTGGGGCCGGTGCACAACCTCGCACACAGGGTTAAGTGTGTTGGCCAGTCAGTTCAGTCAGTTAAATCAGAACAGTCAGTTAAATCATATCAGTCAGTTAAGTCAGATCAGTCAGTTAATTCAGATAAATTAGTTATGCATAGTATAAACATCAGTATGAACAGTCATGAATTTTAAGCTCTCAGCATGAAAAGCTTTTATAAAACCTTATGTTTAGTATGTTAATGTTGTGATGAATTTCTTACTGAGTATTCGACTCATTTTAGTTTGTTTTCATGTTTTTAACCAACCAGGTGAGGATGATGATTAAGAGCAGACGAGCCAGGATTAGAAGGAGCAGTTATTTTAGTTTCAGACCTTCTAGAATGAAATTTATTTTATTACTTTTATGACATAAATTATTCAGTTTATTCTTTTAAGTTTTTTGAAAACATTTTTATCAGACAAAGTTTTATGAAATAAATCCTAAATTTATTTTCTTAAATATGAGATCTCTTGCCGAGTTTATTTTATGAAAAACACGTGACACTCCTAACCTACGGGAAGGGGGTGTTACAGAATTTAGAGGAATGATGATGTGAATGAAAAGGTAGAGAGCAGCTTTTGGCACTTTGGCAATCCGAGCATACTGGAGATCCTTTATTGGAATGATGAAGAGTGAATTGAGAAACAGCTTGTTTGACGACAGGAGTAGATGCATGACCAAGACGTTGATGGCATACCTGGTATGGAGCACGAACGGCAGAAAAACAGCGAGGATGAATGGAGTGCACGGAGCTGGAAAATGAATATAATCCATCTCTAAACAGTCCGCGATGAAGGAGTCTCCCCAAGTAGTCCTGACATCAAAAAAATCATGGTGAAACTCAAAATAGACATTATTGTCTTTACAAAATTGTTGGATAGACACTAGATTTTTTTGTATTTCTGGAACAAGAAGAACTTGATTTAAGATAAATGGTTTGGCAGAATTAGAAATGGAAGAAGAACCAATTTTAGAGATTCGCAAACCTGCACCATTGCCTACATGAATTTGATCAGTACCATCATAATCTTCACTTCGTAGATTGAGGTTGGCGATGTCGTTGGTGAGGTGATGGGTAGCACCAGTATCAGGGTGCCAATCAGGTCCATTCTGTGGAGGCATGGAGGCAACCAAAGCCACGGGATTGCGTTGGTCAGAGTTGGTAGAGTACGTAACATCAAATCTGTGAAAACATTTCTTGGTCGTGTGGCCCGATTTACCACAGACTTGACAAACCACAACGTCGCGAGTGAAGGGACCATGACTAGAAGGAGAGAATTATTGAGAACCACCACGGAAACCACGCCCCCTGCCTCGGTATCCATTACGACCACGGGAAGCATTTGGTTGAAATTTTCGGGTAGCAACGTTGACAGAAGCCTGCTGCAATGGTTGATTATTGTGGGACAAGCGAGACTCAGTAGTGAGGAGCATAGAATAGACTTCCTCCAACGTAACAAGATCTTTGCAAGCAGAAATAGAGGGATCATAATCATGTCCGAGACCAGCAAGAAGGTAAGTGATTATTTCATCACAACTAAGGGAGTGCCCAGCAATGGCTAGTTCATTAGTGTACCGTTTAATTTGCATAAAATAATCACTAGCAGACAGAGAACCTTTGCGGGCATTAGCAAGATCAGTGCGTAACTGAATGAGTCGAGCCCGTGATTGAGAGGAAAAAGATGTTTCAAGTGCTTGCCAAACATGAGCAGAGGTTGTGTGGGAAACAACCTGAACCAAGATGGTTTCAGTAATGGTAGAAAAAAGAACAGCAAGAATAATAGCATCTTGCCTTAGCCAGTGATCATATAGAGGATTAGGAATTAGAGAAAGAGCATTGGATTCGGGGTTGAGAACGAAATGTCCTTAGAAGGAACAGCGGTAGTGCCATCAAGATAACCGAAAGAGACCTTGACTACGGAAGAAAGGTATGAGCTGGGCTTTCCAAACATGGTAGTTTTCTCGGGAAAGTTTGGTGATATTTATGGTTGGGGGATGATAAAATGATGGAGTACTTGAAGAAGAATTGTCTGACATAGTTGAGAAAGGAGAGGACATGGAAAGACGTAAGTCGAATGGCTTAAGCTGATACCAAGTAGAAAATGTAATACAACTAAACTACAGAGGATATTATTTTCCTTAACTTGAATTTGTACATGGTGTGTTTATATGCATTACTGAGTAACAGAATGCCTAACTTATTGCAGTCGTTGGGCTCTCATAAAGAATTCAAAACTCAAATAGTTGTTTACATGAGATAGCTATAATATTTAAAATTCAAACACTTGATCACATGATCACATATCCTACTCCTACGTGATAGGAACCGCTTCAGCAAAGACTTGAGTCAGAGTCTGGTAAGAGTTGGTCTTCAATAAAGAGTAAATCACATGCACGCTATACACCGCTAATTATCTCTGCATGCTTATTTTACAGAAACCAACTCATTGGCAGCTTGAATATGATCTGTAACTGGTTGATCTGATATTGATTCTGGTTGATCTGATATTGATTGCTTTACACCAAATATTTATATATATATATATATATATATATATATATTCAGTCATCGAGATCCCTTTGTCACTTCCAGGACCCAAATTTTGATACGGAGCACACTACCCTCAGCCCTTCGATCCTCCTCCAAAAACCAGTATGTGAACTGTGAAGCACATGTTTATACTACTTATAAATTTCAAGACCAACCGCCCCAACGTACAAGAATTACAAATGCCCGAGACGACGTCGTACTTTTGCCTCGTCCATATATATGTAAATGCTATATATGCAACCACCATTAAATTCCAATTTTCATTTACCAACTCATATAAGCTCGATCCAACGATCTCTATGGCTATATTTTACTAAATAGTATATTTCTGCTCCTTTTCTTTTCTTACCTTGCAAAAGCAGAAAGCTCACAAAACAGGTCCCCAGCACAGTAATTGCAGGAGGAGCATCCAAACATGGTTCAGACCTTCTGTCCGCCAGAAGAGGATACTTGAAAGTAGTTCCAAATACACCATGACCGAATTAAATAATGGATTGGATCGACTAGGTTGTGATACCATGCATGTTAAATCCTAAAACAGTCAACATATATAATACCACAAGTTTTAGACACTTCAGCAAAAACATGACAACCAAGAAACGCCGACTGGGTTAGTCCTTGCCACCCTGCATGCACAATTTTACATTGTCATTATCGCGCCAAATTACTAGAGTGCAATAAACTTAATTATATATATTTAGTGGACGGAACCAGTGAAAGAACTCGGAAAACCTTAACTGGAATTGAAAAGAAAAAGAGAAGATACAATCTGTATTGGCTAAGGAGGGATGTGGTAATTAAAAACGTACACGATTAATACTGTTGTGAAACACTGAAAATGTAGGCACGTCATGAGGCTCGCCATGGCCGCACTACCCTCTACAAGCTCAGTAGCTCACCAACATCCTATTAATTACAGTAAGCGGGCCCCATCACCCCATCCCACCCCTTCCCATAGCTACACAACCATCAAGCAACGTAGTTACTAGTTAGTTGTAAACATGTAAACATGTGAACATCACTGTCAGTCAAACTTCCAAACTCCAAAAACCGCAAAAAATGTGTCATCTCCTGCGTCATCATCATCGATTGGACATCTCGATGGACTTGAAGCTCGCTGATCCCAGATTCTTATACGGGCCGGGTGAAACGTCACCCTCCTCTTCCCGGGTCCTCCTTTTCCAAATCCTGTACGTCAAAAATCCTACCGCCCCAATCAAGATCACCGCCGCCACACCCCCTGCTGCATACCCGACTCCAACACCCACGTTCCTTTTCTTCTTCCCTGCACCTTCCCGCACCTTAAAATACCCCACCTTACTCTTGTCCCCGGTGGCCACCAACGTTTGGATCGGATAGTCCACCATGTAACAAAAACCGGACCCGTTGTTAAACACGGCCCCCCAACAACTACAGTTGTTCTCGCATAGGCCCTCGCACTCTTCCAGCGAAGATGTCGTTTCGTATTGCATTTGCTCCTTGAACGGCAGCTCGACGCCATTCCTCATCAGAACCCAGAAGTTGTCCTTAATTACCTTTTCGCTGCAGAAGTCACCGGTCTCCTTGGGAAGACACTCCTTGCCGGAGCGATATTCCGTCCGGTTGTCCAAACAGGAGCAACCGTACTTGGGGCTGCACAAACCGTACAAACCGCATGGACTCGGTAGCTCGCAAGTATCCGAGATCGCCTCGTAGTTCAAGGCCCAACTGGACCCGCCCCAGTAATACCCTTTGAGGTTTCCGTCCGGTTCTAACCGGACCCGGAGGAACCCCCCATTGATCGGTCTATGAAAACTATTGAATGGTTGTATGTCCACTGGTGTGCTTCCATTTTGGTACATACCCAGATACCCGTCCGAGTTTACTTGGGCGTAAATCGGTCCCTGTCCTTCGACCACCTTTGCTTTGGCCTCTAACGCCGTGTGTTTCCAGTATATCTGATCCGAGTTATCTACAAACTTTGCGTGTAAGCCCCAAAAGTCGTACCCTAAGCGCATAGAGTAAAGTCCATTTGATGAATTCAAAGACATGTTGGACGTTAAATTTTGGTTCTCGACAAGGGTATCTGTGGGGAAGTCAAAACTTTGCCAGACAACCGAGGGAGGGTCCCTAAGTTTTTGTACTTGGAGATTCGAGGAGTTGAGGAGCATAACAACGTCGCCGTCTGTACGAGTTGACCAAAAAACCCTCGAGTGAGGATCTGAAACCACGAGACTGCCATTGAAGAAGAGCTGGGTTGTGTCGGACCAGCTAGCCAGCTCAGTCGGGTTGGCGAGCCAGAGCGGTTCGGAGGACTGCACGTGGAGAACGGCGAGAGCGAGCTGGTTCTCGTTCACTCGGAGGAAAGCGAGTGAGAAATTGCCTGTGGAATCGCTGAGGAGAGGTTGGAACGACGACACCTTCGGGTCTGGGGTGGCTTCGAATCCTTTTTTAAGCCCTTGGGCGGCGGCTCCAGTAATGATAGACGCCCATGCAGTGGATGTGAAGAGAATATGGGTCGTAAAAAGGAGAAGCTGAGTTGCAAGTAAAAGCGTCACCGAGTTGGTGATTCCGTCCATTGCTGGAGATAGAGATGTAATGCGCAATTTGAGTGGAGTTCAAATTTTCCAAGCAGCCATGAAAAGTCTTCACGATACAGTGACCTCCATACACACACATATATATATTTATATATATATATTTGCCAGCACGCATGGGTATATAATATATATAATGGTTGTTGACAAAAAAAAACATGTTGTATCGCCGAAGGCAAATCGAGATAAGATATACAGTATAAAGCACCCGCGTTGACCGTCGCAAGTTGCAACCACCTCACCGTAATGTGACAATTGGTTTCGGCCTGAATTTTGAACAACCCCGGTATTCACATGTCAATGTTTGGGAAATTGGAATCTAGATATTTTTCCCCAAAAAGAAAATTAAAAAAAAAAGTTACATAATGGATATATTATTTTATGGCGAATCTCGGGCACCACTGCTCATTATTGTTCACCACACCACACCTAGAAAAATCATGTTACAAGGAAATAAAATTTTCCTTTTGCCAAGAGGCAGACATGGTTCTCATGTCTCACTCAATAATAGTGCATTTACAAATATGGTTGAGATTCTAGAAACATTGGTTGGGGTTAGGCAAGCTAGCACCGTTGAATAGTAATAACTCCCAACTTCCCAAGCAATCAATCGCCCAAAACCCTCAAGCACTAGTGATGATCAAAGTATCATGAGAAGCTCGTCCATTCATCGTTAAGCATCAATCGATTTAAATGACAGAAATATAAAAATATATAGTACTCCCGAATATATTGAACATTTAATAAAATTTAAAAAAAAACTACACATACAACTATAAAAACTATAAAACCTACTTTATTACGTTTTTATCTCTCTTTATTTAAAACTCTCGATAAGGGGGAGAGTGAGGAAAGAAAGAAATGTCATTGGAGATACCCTATTGGCGTAGCATTCAAAGTCAACTTCGATAGGATTCTTGATAAGGGTCTCTCGAAGATGGGAATGGGTGTAGTGATTAGAGATAGTCAAGGGGAAGTGGTGGCTACTGTGAGTGCTTCAAGAAGGGATGTTTGGATCAACCCTTATTTGGCAGAGGGTATGGCTCTCTAGAGACTAGCCATGGTTTTTTGTATGGAGACTGGCACAGTGGATGTGATTTTTAAAGGGGATGCAAATGAGTAATTGAGGCTGTGATGTCAGATGAGGAGGAAGACTCCTGGGGGGTCAGATTATTGAAGATATTAAGCAACTGAGGTGTCAACACAGCAATTGGAAGGTGGTTTTCAGCCATAGGGAAACTAATGAAATGGCTCATAATTTGGCAAAAATAGCTCTTTCGAATAATGAGGAGCAATTCTGGATGAAAGATGTACCAAACTCTATACGACAGTACATTGTAAAGGACAAACTTTGTAACAATTTACACTGAATGAAAGTTGAGGAATGATTCAAAAAAAAAAAAAGACTCGAGATAAAGATTTATAAATTAAACCTTTTTTCAAATTAATGGGATGATAGAAATTTTGTTTTATTGCGGTTTGAAAGGTTGTTGGGAGGTGAAGTATAAAATGCCTACTAATTAGAAGTTGAGAAAAAACCTTCGATAAATTCATGACATGAAAACCATGACGAAACACCCCACTTACCAATATGCAATCTTGATTCAATTCAAATAATAAATTCAGGAAAAAAAAAGAGAAGCGAAGAATATATAATATGAACATAAAGAACAATTAATGAAAATAATAAAGTGTAGTAGTTGAAGGGCTCTGCAAGCTAGCAAGGTACTTGACATTAGAGGAACACATTTGATTGAAGGGTTGACTATGGGAAGGGAAGGTGGGACAATTTAAAGCGATCCTCTTATTATCATATTATTGCTGATCTTTATACAAAGACAAAGCGCATTGCTGGCTGGCTGACATCAAGAAATTAAGCAACCAGCATCAACCCCGCCATGTAATTCGTACATGTTCTTGATCTCTTATATAAATATATATATTTATATGTAGCCTGATGCCTTTAATTTGGATAAATCAAAGAAGATCTTGAGCTTGACCGTACGTATTCTCCAATATTTATTTAACTCTTCTAATCTTTCTCTAGATCATGATCAAAACGGTACAATGTTCCGATCAAGTATTCTTGTAGATCATGCACGAGTCACTACAAAAAATAATGACATTAGAAACAGATTATTTACAGTGAGAATGACTATTTGGAATAAAAACAGATTCATTTTTACACGAAATAATCATTTTCATATATAGAAAATAGCTGGTAATAAATAAGCAATTTTCTTATAGTGAGTTTACCATTTAACCTCAATCACTTGTATATTATAACACGTCTCTAAAGATCAGATAAATCTAACTTGCTGAAGCTAGCATGCAAGGAGGCGCGACAAAAAAGATAAAATAGATCATGAGAATTTGTCTCTTTTCTTCTGTCACTTTGATATATCTATCTAGCTTCTAGATGTAGAAAATATTATGATAATATAATTAATCTTGCCATTCCATCTAATTCCTAAAAGAACCCAGAATATTGTACGTACGTTCTCCTAAAGTACCCGTGAAAAGTCTTTAATTATAATAATCAGCACGTAGTATATTCAGTTAATTAATCTAACAACTTGCTCTAATTACAGACCCTACTTGCATGCCTACGTTCACACTGTAACTTTATTATTATTAGTTGTTCCATCAGCACTACTCCCACTTGAATATATCATACAGTAATTTTATGTATAATATTCTTTAAATATTAGAAAAATCACATACCAAATCTCGTCTTCCTGTTAAGTTTCTCTTTTAAAAACAAAAAGCATCGATCGAAAGCAGTTTGTCATGCTAACCAATAATATTAGAGGAGAAATGGTTCCAACTAATATGGTCAAATGATCCTAGCATATCTATATATATATATAGAGGAATATTAGGGTTCATTTTATTTTATTTTTATGGCCGGAGATCCATTAATTCTAAAAGTTATAGGCTTCACAGGTCCAGCTCCAACTAATCCCGATGTGCAGCCACAACCAAATTATGCCCGTTAATGTTGGGGAAAAGCTCATAAATTACTTGAATAACAACCCGGGAAGATTTGAGTCAGATAATCAAGAACCTTAAGATTGGTTACAAAATCGACCCGTCAATAAAAGGGTACAAATTAATTAAGCAAGTTAGTTCCTTGATGGATCTTAGCTCGCTTTGGACCTATGCGTATTCATATGAAAATTTGTCTAGGAAGCATGCAGCACGGGCCTTGGCAGCCTAGTCTTTTTCCTCAAATCCAGCCCATGATTGACAACGACCGACAAAGCTTTTTACGTAAAGTCTGGTCCATCAATCGTCAAAGTTGGGAGAGACCAGGAAAAAGAAGGATTGGCAGAAGCAGTACATGCTGAACATCTTACAGCCACAGAAATCAGTATTGAAAACAAACATGTGACCAGAAGATTATGAAGAAGGTGAAAAACAACATTGACAAGATTGATCGTAGCATGCATTTCTACACCTAAAACTCTTGGAGGATTGCCCATGTCATATCACTTTGATACTTCACAATCTGACATATTGGGCCCAAAGATTCTTTACTTTTGAAGCTTTTCTTGGCCTCTTATCGGACCAATTTTACATAATCTTTTCAAACCTCCGCATATTATATTTTTTAAAATTTTTAAATATTTTTAAATTTTTAAATTTATTTTTTTAAAATTAATTTAATTCTTCTATTCATTATTCATATATTAAATATTTGATAAAAAAAAAAAGTGGTGTGTGGAAGTTATGTAAATAGTAGAAGTTAGATAGATTTTTTCTAATTATCGTGGCTATTATCTTCCCATTATGCCGTGTGCTCCCAGCTCTAAAAATTTTGTGTCTAATACTGTTTTCTTTCTTTTTCTTTTCCCGTCGTATTATCTCAAATAACATACCGCATAAAGTTGATGGATTGAGAAATAAAAAAACCGACAACTGTTGAGAGTGGGATTTGAACCCACGCCCTTTCGGACCAGAACCTTAATCTGGCGCCTTAGACCAACTCGGCCATCTCAACTTTGTTGTGGCTCTTTTTCAGTAAAATAAATTAAATTTGTAATACAAAAACACTCCAACGACCTTAAAACCAAACAATGCAATGCATCTTGTCTGTAGCTTTTGATTGTCCTTACCGACCTCAAAAAGACAAGAAGAAAGAAAAACATGCCACATTCGAGTCTACCAAGGTCAAATATCAGCCATTGGTTGAATGTCATGGTGTCACCCACCCAAATCGTACGTCCTGCGTATTGGTGAGATCATGAAAAGGACTGCTGAAGTCTGCTTTTACTTGATTAACCCCAGCACATTTTAAAAGTGCACTTCCTAGAGTTGTAGCCACCTAGTTGGGTAAGTGTCCGAATCACTCGCTCGAGGGATCGGGACGGCAACTTCTCTCAAATTCTCTTGCTTGAATTGTCTGTAATTTAAACGAGGAATTGTAAAGAATTTAGGTCCTCAATTTCCAAAACGCTCTAACGTCTGCAAATGTTGTAGGTTAATAGGTAATGGGTTGAGATGATCTCATTAGTTAATAGGCGCTTACGCAATAAAAACTTACTGTTATGAGATTGTGATTTTAGACTTTAGCTGTTAAGCAAGACACATAACATTTAATATTGTCAAACCCATCTTTTCTTCTTGGACTTGAACATAGCTGCTAACAAGATAAGAATGGAATGGGTGAGAACATTTGTGAGGAGGTGGAAGGATGAGTGAGAACACGTCCATTCCAATGATAAAGTTGTTTTGAAATACATTACGCATGAAATCTGTCCACTTCATCTGACTCCGAAGACAAGTAAAACTACATAAATTAAAGCAATTTGAAGCAATTGTCTGACCCCATGGCCCATAGGCAGGGAAAGGCAACTTTAGCTAGAGATGGTGCTTTTTGATAAGGCTAATGATCCGAGGCAATCAATCGCGATTAATGGTCGACGTTCTTTTTATAGGTAATTTTGTGTCTCAATCACTGCTCTAGGATTTATTAGCTGTGAGTCTGGGACGATGGAATGGAGAATTTTTTTTACTGGGCATGAAACAAATCATCAACAAAATTTGCCATTTTAATCCATGATTTTCAATCTCAGAAACTGAACTTTCTTGATCACGTGAAATGAAAAAGTATGCGAGCTGGGTCATATGTGGGTACACAATTCTTTTGTGAAAGTATATTCAAAGTTTAGGTGAGAGATACCATGCATGTTAATCGTAAAAAAAATTGTCTATTCAAAAAAGGAGGGCAGGGGACAGAGAAACTTGGCACAAAATTATATGAACATGCACAGATGAAAAGACATAAAGTAAACAAGAATGTAAAGTGTGTTGTAAATAATTGATTTGCTGCCCTATTCACCACGCTTAAATATCAATCCAATCCTCATTATAGCTAGAGAGGAAGCTAAACAGCAGAACCCCACAAATTTGGAATAATAAAAGTACTCGATCGGCAAGACCAAGAACTGAAGTATAATTATTATCAATAGCAGCGGAGATGTTTTTCCTAACCGCCAGAGCTTAGCAGCTCGTCTCCTCAACCAGTTATCAATGAATTATAATTAGAGATTATAACTTCATTAATGTTCACATCCTTTTTCTCTCATATTAATATGATGATAACTTTATTAGCATATCATCCATTATTCGAGGAAAATGTGCCTCGCGAGTGGATTTGTCATTGTCATGCCTCTGCTGTCTGTGCAGATTGTGGAAATTATTCCAGCACTGGCCTTATCATTTGTCATTTCTTGATTCTCTCAGTCAAAGAAATTGAAACTCTAGGGTTTCTAGGTACCTTGTCATAGGCTTGCGTGTGCAATGAGCAAAGATGCAAGTATATAGGAAAATCACATGAAGTGGGACTGGGAGACCATAAAACTGTCTTAGAACTCGATTTACATAGATAAACTTCATGTTCATGTATGCTTGGAGTAACCTCCAAAGTACCTAACATGTCTAACTAATTTTTTATACTGTCTTGATATCGTCTCTTGTTAGACCAAATATTTCTATAAACCATCTAATCGAATGAGTCTCCAAATACTATCCTATTTTTTGAGACATTTCCATACCCAAATTAATTACTATATGTGAAATGCAATAGAAAAACCGTTGGAGCATTCTCATCCTATTTCTTATAATTTTTTTAAAATTTTAGCTAGAAATCATACTTTTTATAAGTTTTTCCTAAATTTTACTCATCTTTAAAAAACTTCCTACATCTTATTTCCTATCATTTTTATATTTTATTAAAATAATATCTTTCTATTCTTTTTTTATTATTATTTCTATTATTTTATTTTTACATCTTTAACTACATACTCCCAATAAAATATATATAAAAAGTGATTTAGAGATGAACAGTAACTTTCTAAATATAGAAAGTCACTATTCACATCTAAACACTTTCCTTAAAATGAAAAAACGGATGAGAATTTAAAAAATATATAAATTGTGGAGGAATCGGATGAGAATGCTATTATGTAAATCTTATGAGAATGATCTTAAAAAATAATGATGTTTTATGTTTGGATAATGAAAGTGTTTGAGAATGTTTATGAATAGTAGTGAAAAAGTAATAAAAATGTAATAATAGAATATTAAATAATAATAAAAAAGTAAGTAAAAAGTAATAAATAGTATTAAAAATAAGTAAAATGAATATTAATAAAATAAAAAATAATAATAAGAGTGTTTAAGAATATTTGTACTCTTATTAGGCAAACAAGCAATCGGACGAGAATTGTCTTATGTAAATAGTGGAAACTATGAAACAAAATAAAATATGGAATGGGAGGCAGCTGTCGGCCATGGCAGTCCACAGGTTGACTTGTTGACGCGTTGTAAACATCCACTATTCTCTTTCGCTTTCTTAGCAGAAAATGGTGAGCAAAACAAGAAAGAAAAAAGATGATGCGTGAGGATTCTTTCTTAATTCTCAGTCCACACACTTTTTTTGTTTTGTTTTTTAACTCCGTTGGACCGCCCTGACAATGGACACAGATACACACGCACAGTGTCTCTCCATTGATTCCTCCTGGATTTGTAAACTATGGTATAAAAGTGAGATGATGAAGTGCTTTATGACATAAGATAGGACAGTAACAAAGTATTTCAAAAAAACAAAAAAAAAATAGTAACAAAGGATTTTGCTATACATTTAGTTACTATTTACTTACACTCAATATCTGATTTTCTTTTTTTTTTATAAAATGTGAAATGTTTTTAATAGAGCATAGAGTATAAAATAATAAATAATGATTTATAAGAAGAATTATTATAATATCAAATTAAAGTAGCAGCAGAGTTATGAACGAAATGGATAGGACCCATTAGTCAGTTTGTAAACTGTCTAGTTTGGTGTAGGTGTTTCCATGTGACTTTGGTCAGAATCCTAGGGGCTCTAGCACTTTTCATCTTATTTATAGCTCTGCGCCCCAGCTCCTTACTCGCGTATGTAGTTTTGAGCTAAAAAAATGAAGCCACAAAATTTTCCTTCAAATGTCATCTTTATCTTCTTTGTTGTTCTTCTTTGCTCCTATCTAACATCTGCTCGTCTCCTGGCAACAGAAGAGGGTAGGCCAAAGCTTCTTCTTGTTACGTTTTCCTCTTTTTCAGTCTCTTTATCAGTTGTATACACATTTCATCAGATTTTCTAAGTTTTAGAACTTGTTTACAGGTGAAAACGGAGTGAAGGTTAATGGGAATATTACTCCTGCTGCTGGAACATTTACAGACTTGGAAGATCTTTCGAACGTAAAATCTCTGATCTCTCTCTCTCTCTCTCTCTCTCTCTCTCTCTCTCTCTATCCTCCTGGTTAAAATACGATATCAATTTGACTGGTTGATTATTTTGTCCACAGCTGATGGGGTTAGAGGAGTCATGTGATGACAAAGATGAAGAATGTTTGAACAGAAGGATGATTGCGGAGGCTCACTTGGATTACATATACACCCAGAAGCACAAGCCTTAGATTTAGTACACCTTAACCTACCCATAACTATTATATAAAGTCCTTCACCGGAAAGGAGGTTTGAGTGCTTTAGATAAAAAAAAAAATACCATGAATGTATGTAACTATTTCCATCAAAGTACTTGTACGTACGTGTGATGTACATGATCAAGTTTGTATTCTACTGCATGCTGCTTTCTTTCTAAACATTAATATTATGTTTGCACAATTGGAAGGGAATTATTCTTGTGTTGAACCAGTTATTATTCTCCAATATTCAAATATATATGCTTCCTATAGAATACCACGAGAGAGAGAGAGAGAGAGAGAGAGAGAGAGAGCTAGCGACTCTGGCTGGAGGAAAAGAAAAAGGCCCCTGCACTATGTGCTGGAATATGATAATCTTAAAAAAAAAAAGGGGGGTCATTTTGTAGACAAAAACATTATTGATGTCATGATGACCAAAGTACCACAATCTCAACTTTCTTCCATCCTATCTAATGCTTTGATGGATTTCATTTCGAGAATATTACAGACAATTAATATCCGCTATAAATAATTGAGGAACCACATCCGGAGCAAGGTAATATTATTGCTGAAATTTATTGGGTATATGAAGTAAGTAGCTAGGAGCTAGCAATAGTTGGAAGTTGGAAGAAAGCATACAGAAATAGAGCGATTGCAAGAGAGTACTGAGATCAATTTCAACTTGCAGTTTTCCTTTTCAAGTAGATTACTGTTACATCTATAAATGAATTATATAAAAATAATCTTACAAGCTGATGTGGTTTCATCTAATATATTAGATCTATTTTAAAATAAAAATAATCTTATAATTTGACGAACCATAACAAATCACGTTAATTTATAAAATTATTTTTCTGTAATCTCTTTGTAGTTAGAATATTTTTCTTTTAAGTATCATATGACTGTTTAATTAATTTTGCCCATCAAGCTGAAATATTTGATGTCCCAAAGCATAAATGATCACGCACTCAGAGTCTAGTATATGAGGAAACTGATCCATCGTTGATGGGGCAAGAGAGAGTAATGAGCATTAATTGAATAGCTTTGCGTCCAAAAATAAATACCACATTTCGGCGACAGGAAAATACGTAAACTTTGTTGATGTCAACTGTCAAGGCGTTAATTGCAATTCTGAGCACGATATATATCCTTACGCACTTCCGGTCGGATATTTTTTTTTTTAGATGAATGTTAGATACAATTATAGGTTAGGTAGGTAATGTGCATTTATTTTAAAAAAGAGTAGAATTATTATTATTAAAAAACTAATTTTTTCATGTAAATCTTATATTTATTTACTTTTTAAAAAAAAGAATATACGATACTTTATATTCTATAGCTGCAAATTATTTTTTTTTAATAATTTATTTATTCAAGTTGACCAAAGCACCAGATGGCTAATGAAAATGATAAAATTAAGGATAGCCAGAAGTATTGTTCGGTTTAGTTGTGGGCTTTGATGGGGCTAGCTGGGTTGGATTGTGGGTTGATTCGGTTGTTTAAGCATAGTGGCTTTACAAGTGTTTTCATACGTGTAATACTTCGTATAATTATGAAATACCTAAACACCGCATAATTATTTGAAAAAGAATGAAAGTTTCACACTCTCCAACAGCAAATATAATTTCTGATTTCTGATACCGTATCAACCTTCTACAGCGATAATAAGCCCTTGCGACTCCGTGTTATCTAATCCTATGAGTTAAAAAGTTTTCCCCTTATCCAAGTCACTCACTCCGATGAAAGGCCGATAACGACCCAGGCCCTTTTGTCATCAGTGCAAGCCCGTCAATTCACTGGCCCAGTTTGTTCTACTCAACAGCCGCTAAACCCCCGAGTCAGAGTTCCCCACCATCGTCAAGTACCACTGAGAAACCCTAGCCTCCCCATAACTGCTAGTCTGCTACTTAGCCAAGCTCTGCTTGCTAGTCGTCTCTCTCTCGATCTCTCTTTCCCTAGAAGTTAGTCATGTTGCAAGTAAAAACTCCGACGAAAGGAAGGGTTAGAAGGGCGCTCGAGAAACGCGCCCCCAAACTTGTGAGCTCCACAAACTCTGCCGAAACCTACCAAAATCAACCATTTTTAATGTTTAGTTGAAATTAAAAGTTCTGATTTTTATATTTTTTCCTTCCAGGTTGAAACCGGGAAGAAGACACTGATACTTCACGGTACGAAGACGAGTGGCGTTCTAAACGCCGTCTTGACTGAAATCTACAACATAAAGAAGGGTAGCGCCGTCAAGTTCAGCCGTAAGAACGAGAATATCAAGCCGTTTGAGAGCGGGGGCGAGACCTCTTTGGAGTTCTTTTCTCAAAGAACCGACTGCAGCATTTTTGTGGTAAGCATTTCTTGTTCTTTTCTTTTTTCAATTTTTTTTGTCGTGGGAATTTGTTTAAGACCAAGTTATTGAGTGATGAATCTTTTGTTTTCTTATATGCCTTCTTTTTAATGGTAAATTTTTGTTTTTTTGTTATCAAATTAAGGGTTGATTGACTCAGAGCACTAGAACAACGATGGAAAGCCATTAAATTTAAGTTTTTAATAGTAATTTTTTAGCCGTATGGTCCACTACTGTTTTCTTCAGTCGACTAACTACTGCGTGCATTGGACCCGATTTGAGATTCTAAAGCATCTATGTGCTAATTTCTTGGCTGTTGGACGTATTGTTTGCCATCTATCAGGGCTCGAGTAATTTTGAATGAAATCCTATTTTAATTTACCTTTTGTATTATTTAAGATCACGTGTGTCAGTTTTAAGCTGTTAATCCCAATAAACCGGTGTTTAAAGAAGTTGTTAAACTCCAGTATTTCAGTTATAAATGACACAATTCGGGGCTGCACTTTGTACTTTTCCTCTTAAAAATCTGTCAGGTGCTCCTTCAAAAACAAGAAGTCCAAAGTGGAAATGCTGTAATTATTGTTTCCTCTACTGATGATTAATTGCTTGCATTGTTTCTACAGTAACTTATTTTTGTCTTTAATTGGTGTAACTTGCAGTATGGTTCTCACTCAAAGAAGCGACCTGATAATCTTGTTATTGGGAGAACTTATGACCACCACATCTATGATCTTGTGGAGGTTGGGGTTGAAAATTTCAAACCAATGGAGTCGTTCGCATATGATAAGAAATTGGCTCCACGAATTGGGTCTAAACCTATGATTGCTTTTGTTGGAGAAGGATTTGAGAATGTAGAGGAACTGAAACATTTGAAGGAAGTTTTGCTTGATCTGCTACGGGGAGAGGTACATTTCTGCAGTCCTTTGCAGTTGGTGTATCTCTATGTTATAGATAAGTAGGGCTAAAAGGAGCATGGGTTTTGATGCATGCAGGTTGTGGAGAATTTAAATATTGCTGGGTTAGACCGCGTATATGTATGTACATCTATATCTTCAAATAGGGTATTTCTCTCTCACTGTGGACTGCGGCTGAAAAAGTCTGGCACAGCAGTACCAAGGATGGAACTTGTAGAAGTTGGCCCTTCCATGGACTTGATAGTTCGCCGGAATCGTCTTCCAAGTGAGAGCCTCAGGAAAGAAGCCATGAAAACAGCTAGAGAGCAACCTAAGAAGAAGGTTGACTAAACACCCTTAAATCTTTCTCATCTATCGTCTATGAAGAAAGAAGTAACATGTTTGAATCATGCTCTCTTTTTGCAGTTGAAGAATGTTAGCGGGGACGCAATACAAGGCAAGATCGGGAAGATATACATTCCAGATCAGAAGGTAAGGAGAATATTTATTCATGTAGCTGCTACATAGTTAACCAATTCAGCTTGGAAATATGAGTCTGACTACTGAGGGATCATCCGTGGTCTAGAAAAGTACATGGCACTCCACAGCCACACTCTTGTTTTCCTTTTCTTTCTTTTCTCGCACAGAATGATTTGATTAATTAGCGGGGGACATGGCTATGTTCCACCCTTGTCCACTTGAGCAATAATGTTATTTTCTGAAGTATATCAGAAACCGTTAACACTTGCACAGTTGTGCTTTGGTTTTTCTTCCATTAAGATTTTCTCTGCAATTTGGTGACTGTTTGTTGTACCTTTCATGTGGTTCCTCTTTTCATTTTGCCATTCAGATTGGAGAAATGGCGCTGCCTAACAAAGCAAAAGGTATAAAGAGGGAGCGCCGTGAAGCTAAGTTGAAAGATCAAGATAACGGGCATGCATCAAAAAAGCAGAAAGAAAATAGAGCGTAACTCTCCTCCTGCAGCTGTTGCTTTTGGTTTTGGGCCAATGTTCTATTGCATTGAAAAGATCCAATGGTGAAATAGACACAAACAGAGCATGAGATATCTTTTCCTCCCATAGTTTCAGAGATTATTTTCCTTGTGATGTATTATTTTTGATAATTACTGTAGGATGCGTTATATTGTTCATTTGTCTTTTGTTTTCCTGCCAACTCTACATTATATAATGAAATGTGCCTGTTCAACCCGATTGGGTGGGGGATGGTGCTGTATGATGGGGGAAGCATAAGCACAATTCAAGTTTACAGGTTTTGCTATTTCTGATCTCCATTTGGTGGCCCCAGCTGCTGGAGAAGCTTCAATCTCAAGCGTTTGTCGGCGGCAAATGCTGGCTTCTCCCAATATGCAGTTCACATCTACGTTTTTCTGTGTCATAATAACTGACGCTTGGTCGTTTTCGTTTTCTAAACAGCCGGCGTATCCAACCTTTTGAACTAAGAACGAGTACGTGCACATATAAGAATCCGACTAAATACTCTGTAGAAAACCGGTGATATTGGATGTGTGATTCCACTGATGAACATTCACTTGCCAAAAGAGGAGATGTTAATTGCCAAAATCACGAACGATCAATCTTCACATGGATTGGTAAAAGTCTTCAAGAGTCGAAAGGCGGTGGAGCTGGGCTTCTTTTTCTTCGCTTCTAATCCGACGGCTATGGTTGTAACTTGTGATTGGTTATAATGGGCCATTGTGTCCGATACAAACAAGTCGAGCGCGCGAGAGAGCACTGACCTTTGATGGGTGGGGAGATTTCCTGGCAGCTGCGCTCCTACTGCGTGTGGTCCGGTACAGTTGGGGCACAGTCCTCCCCTAATTTTCTTTTCCTGAATTTTGTATTTTAAGGCGCAGTTTGGTTGATAAATTTATTTAAATTCAACACAGTTCAATCTAATTTTAAATTAAGTCTAACATCTAAACACTTAAACTTTAATTACTAAACTCATCTCAACTCAAAATCTCTTTACATGTGAGACTCACAGCATTTTTCAATTCAACACTTCTTTACACCTGGGATCCATAACATTTTTCAACTTCTGATGAATACATTTAAACTCATCCTAACATCTGAACATATCCCTATTTGGATTCAGAAAGTGTTTCATCCCATCTCATCATTACGATATTTTCAAATTCTCACACAAAATATAATAAACAATTCAATTTTTTCAAATCTCAATTCAAAATTTTCAAATTTCAAAACAATAATAATATTAAAAAAATAATATTCTAATAATATTTTTTTCAACTTTCATCTAAAACCATATTATCTCATCTCTGAATCCAAATCAGCCGAAAACTCATTCTAGGTGAACTTCACAAAACTCACTTTACCATTTCAATTTACTACTATTCATAAAGAATTTAACTCAACTCGACATTCAAACGCAGTCTAAATCTTTTGGTATGGTTTTCTATCAAATATTAGTAATTGAAGATGTTAGTTGAAATTTCTGATATTTTGGAATGCAAACAAAACAAATGATAGTTTATTTGCAAGTGAAAAGTGCAATTTCTTCTATATTAAGCAATTATATAACAACATTGTCAATAACCTCTCACAAACATCATCCTCGTATCCCGAAATGAGATTTAGGGTTCCAAAAAATAATCATGTGACTTTATTTATCTACACTATCAATTCATACTTGACACCTCTTTTCCAAGGGTTACAAATTTGTGCACTGCAATGACCACTTGAAACTTTTATTGCATGCAAGTATCAATGTAATACTCTGTTTTTATTTATATTTTTTTAATTAAATAATTAAGTGATTTATTCTTATAATTGTTTCTCTTATTTTAAAATTTATTAGATTTCTTGTTGGTTTATTTTATGATTTTTAAGTTGTGAAAATTTTGTTTTGCATTTAAATTTCTCTTAATTTAAATTAGTGTTGATCGGTTTTAAAATTATTATTATTATTGTTGATGGATTTTATTATTGTTTTATTTAAGCATTTCATTGCGTTTGAATTATTTTATTTAATTTACGGTTTTAAAATCATTTTCATTGGATCATTTTTGGGATCCAAGATGTGAGGATTGGATCTCATTTTTTTCCTTCACTTTTTCTTTTTCCCTCTTTTTCTTTTCTTTTCTTTCTTTTCGTCCTTATTTTGTTCGTTTCCCAGCCCGTGCCCGAAACCAGCCCCTATTTCTCTCCCCCATCCGTGCGTTCCTCAGCCCCCAGTGCCGCCGTGCACCACCGTTCGGCGACACCGCTCAACCCATCTGAACCGCCACCTTTCGGCGACCACCCCCACACTGATCTCCCTTTCCCACGCTCCCTCCTCTCTCTCCAAGCCCTGTGAAGCTCGATCGGGTTAAGGAATTTCTTGCACCACCGTGGCAACCACCGCCCCTTTCCTTCTCTTCCCCACTGACCGGCGACCCTCCCCTTAAATTTTCAGCCTCTCCCGCGCCGCCGTTCTCCTCCACGCACGGCTTCAAGCTGCACAGGTTTTGGTGCTCTAGCGCCGTCGTGCCTCCACCGTTCGCCGCCAGCGCTTCACCACATCACCGGCAGCCTCCTAGCAACCTAAACCCCCCAACCCTAGCTCCGATCCGCCACTGGTAAAGCCGCACTATCCACATCTCCGATTGGACCATTTTGGCCTTAAACCGCCACCCACGGCCACAATGTATTTTACACTATTTGGTTGCTATTTTGTCGCTTCAAGCTCATCCGTGATCCTCCAAAAATTACTATATAGTGCTGTAAGTATTTTTCCAAATAGTTTTTGAGATTTAAATGTATTTTTGTACTAATACTCATTTACTGTATACTGGTTGGTTGTGCTGGACTAGTCCGAGGAGTAAGGGAGTCGGATGGATTGGAGAATGGAGTTATTTTTGTGTTTGATTATATTTGAAATTTATTGGTTGTTGGATATTGATGTTGGGTTTTGTTCATTGCATGTGCATGCATGTTCATGTATGTAAATGAAGACTGGGTTTTCGTGTAATTGCATTCATGTTTATGTGTTTATTTGAAAATAGAGTTTTCATGTGAGAAAAAGGAGAATAGACTGTAGGGATAGTGGTATAGTCTCGTCTGTGATTCCCGCCTACGGTGCACACGATAGGGATGGTGGTAAGCAGAGATGGTGGTGTTGTCCTGCCTGTGATTCCCGCCTACGATGCATTCGGTAGGGATGGTGGTAAGCAGGGATGGTGGTAGAGTCCCGCCTGTGATTCCCGCCTACAGTGCTCTGATGGGTACTTTTTGTGTGGAAAGGAACTGTAGGGATGGTGGTAAAGTCCCACCTACGGTGCACGCGATAGGGATGGTGGTAAACAAGGATGGTGGTGTTGTCCCACCTGTGATTCCCGCCTATGGTGCACGTTGTAAGGATGGTGGTAGAGTCCTGCCTGTGATTCCCGCCTACAGTGTCCGATAAATATTTTTGTGTAAATCATTTTCTGGAAAAATGATGGATTATGTTTTGGGACAAAATGAGATTTTGGGCTTGTGTTGGAAAATATTCTTTTTTGGAAAAAATGATGTTTTGAGGTTATGGCATATTTCATCATGTGCATGCATGTTGGTTGCATTAATGCACTTTTATCTTGTAGTTATTTGGATTATTACTTACCTGCGGTATCGTTTTATGGTACCGTAGATTTTGATGCAGATGAAGATGTGGAGCCTGAGGGATCGACTCCACTGGAAGAGTGACATGTGGTCGCTATTATGGATTATGTGAATTGTTATCTTTTATCTATGTATTTGCATTTTTACTGTATTTTTTAATAACTGTATAACTTTTTCAGTAATACTTTTATTTTAGATATTTATATTAAAAAATTATGGTACTTAGTTGACTTATGTAATTATCCGCTGCGTATTTATTGTGCATTGTTTGCATGTTGTACACACTTAAGCACTTATCGTTGGGATGCATGACCCGCGTTGTCATCATCTCGACGTCATGATTCTCGCGTTGCCGTGCGTGGGAGTCGGGGCGTCACAATCAACGTGATCGAAATCAATCTCTATGGCCAAATACATAAAAAAAAAATACTACTTAAAAATAAAGGATTGTTCCTAACCACACCTTTGTATGAATGTATGCAATTAATTAAAAATTTTATATGGGGGCAGTGCACGCGGTAAAACATGGCCTGCTAAACAATTGACTACATCAAACAAATTGGTAACAATTAAATACATGTAAAAGATGCTCCTCTAGTGTATACAATGCCCGCAAAGTTGCTTCCCATTAACTACACTAACCCTTTACATGGAAGATTTAAAAAGAAATTGTACAATTTTCCATTATGTCACAATACATAAAATGACCTTGGACACAATATTATGTAGGAAGGCAAGTTCCTTGCTTTGCGTAAAAAATCAGGGGTCTCCATTATCAAATAGAAAGAGACATATACAATATTGATTCTGCAAACAATCATACCAATTCAATCATTACGAGTTTAAACAATTAAGAAAAATAAATAAATAAAAGATCACCAAGGATTAGAACTCAGCTCTAGACTGTGTTAATTCATTTATACAAAATCAAAAAGATACACAAAATATGGACAACCCCCTAAACAACCCCCCCCCCAAAATGCATTCATATTCTTTCTACCATTTACCATTATTATCATGAAACAATTGTGACATTAGTTCCCCTACCATGCAGCCATGCATCTCTTATCCCAATTTCATTGGGTATTACATCCACCAACAGGTGGCTACTATATATGCATCACTAGGAGAAGAAGCCTAAGTTCAGGTTGTTCCTCATAACATAACATTCCACTTCACTAATCGAAATGCAGAAATGGAATGTTATAGCAAGTTAAAATTGTTGGCTGCCTAATATTCCAAGGCCTTCCTATTTTCCCCTAATAATGTCTCTAGCTACAATAAGCTCTAGGGTACCGACACCACTGAATATTGGTAAACTAGAATATGAGATTTTCGGTGCACCTGAGACCATACAAAGAGCTTGTTTTGCCTGGTAGACATCAAAAAACAAAAGTGTTGTGTTATGTGTATTAATAAAGCCACTCTCATCTTCCACCCCATCAGGTAACTAATGCCATATTTGCACGATCTGGTTGAGGCTATGGAGGCTTAATTAATGGCCTCAAAGATTCCATGATACTGGAAAATGAAGGATGTTTCCAGGGTTCACTACAAAACCATTTATTAATAAAAAAATATACACAAGGTGATCAAATGTACGGGCGCGTCTGACTTGGAAATGTAGATACCAGAGCTTAATGTAAGTGCAGTGTTAAAGTACTCAAGATGGAAGTATCTTTAATAAAGAAGTTTCAATCTCAAGTTATGAGTCATCTAGATTGTCCTTGTTATCGTTTCTAAGATAATCATTGTTGTTTTCACATATTGTTCATTAAATGCTCCAACAAATAGCATTCCTCTATCGCAACTGCCTAGCAACAAGTTGTGCTCTCTAGCTAAACATCTTCACAATCATCAACTCCTAAAGGATTCTCCCCCATGCCCCTTTCAAGTTAGAGAAGCACAATGCCAAATAATCAACATTCACTTTCCATGATCATACTCGACTACTTGTCAAATACAGTTACATATTATAGACCTTTGCTGTATTTAAATTACTCCATGGCTTTTGCAATGTTGCAAGCTCCTACAATATTATACCAAAGCTGTAAACATCTGATTTTTTATTTGATGGCTCATCACCAAGAACTTCTGACACCATCCACTCAGGCTAGTGACATAGGACAACCATAGTTGCATGTCATTATAAGTATATGGCTCATGCAACTTCAAATAATAGTTAGCTAAAGTATGGTTGTCAAGTTCAATAGAACTTACAGTACTAGCGACTGAATTTGATGACATAAATGTGTTTGCCTTTAGTCAGGAAAGACCAAAATTGCAAACCTATCCAAACAAATCATACAATGTGAGGCAAAAGTAAAAGCAATCAACAAATATAAAAACGAAAACTTCTCTACAAACTATGGTTTCACTCTTACCTTTACCATGTACTTTTTTTCAACTAGAAGATCGGGAGATTTTAAATCCCGATAAACAATTGGAGGATGGTGTTTATGAAGATAATTCATTCCCTTTGCCTATATTAAACAATGGCATATCATTTTAGCTTGGATATTTCAGGACATCATTTAGATGCGACAACAAACTAATGGCAATTATGACCTTAATGAGAAAATAGAAGAATAAAAAAAATTCAAAATAGCAAATACGAACCTTTGAATACATACCACATCATAAGCCATGTTCAACCTACGCTTCTCATCCAACATCTCTCTAGCACCAATCTTATGCAAAAGTCTATACAAGCTACCTCTGCACTTTAAAGCCAATATTTTAGTTCATTGAATGATCCATACATTTTAACCAAACTTTCAGTTGCCTATTTTGTTTCCTCTTTTCTCTATTTTTTTTTTTCGGCAGGGTGGGGTGCAGGTAGGATGCTAGGAAGAGTGCTTAAGAAAACAAAACCTTAATCAATATTCTGTGACTATGGATAAGTTTGGGGGTCAAGTGATTGCACCCATGAAAAGAACAATATTCGGATGCCGTAGGCGTTTCATTATTGCGACCTAACAAACAAAAGAAGCAAATCCATATCTCAAATCAAGTTAAATGAATCCACAAAGTGCAATTAGCTTATTCAATATTAGAGAAAGGGAAATAAATGCTTTAGCTACAAAAAGATCATACAAAAGTAAACATACATACTGATGTGGTTTAACATAGTATATTAGATTGTAAAACTATTTTTATTGTAAAGTAGATCTAGCGTATCATATGAAATCATGTTAGTTTGTAAATTTACTTTTATGGGATTTCCTTGTGGTTATAGGACTTCTCCTAGAGCAAACCTGTTCAAATTCTTCGCTAGTACATACCTCATTCAAAAATTCTTTGTAGTGTTAAGCATGGAAGTCTTGTTCCGTGCAGATCTTCATAACAACATCCTGGATATAATTTGACGTAACATATAAAACATAATTGGATAATAACTAACAATCTAATATCGCCACCTATTAAACAATATCTTTTGATAGATAATATCACAACTTATTTAACAAGTTTAACAAAGATAAACAGAAAACACAAGACACAAAATGGATATAATTTCAAATATAAGTTTAAAATGGAACTTTAACAAAGCATGTTGAAAGCATAGTTCATGTAAAAATTAAAATCACAAGCTAATATTAATAAACTGAAAAGGATGTTCAAGATGCAAAAGAAGACATAATATTCACCATAAAAATAAATTAGAATCATACACAACATCAGGACAATCAATATATGGGGTGAAGTACTATTAACAACTCAAGAAGTTAGTAACTTATGGTAGACCATATGCCTTAATGGAATAACTACACATCTAAACATGACAATTCTTTTTCTTTTTCTTTTTTTTATAAGTACGTCCGAACATGGCATAGTGCAGATCGTTATCAGCCTAATGAAGATATGGCTAGTGACAGAATTTGCACAGCAAATAATAGTAGACATCATGTTCTTCACCTCAATTATTATCTCCATTAATAACAAACAAATCGTAGAACTTTCATGATCCTTTTGGCTCTATTGAATAACTATACACAACCTGAAGCATTCACCTCTATATACCCATATAAATGATCATCTCATCAAAAAAATGAACTACGTTCCTCAACCTAACCACTAAATCCCAAAAGTTAACCATAAATTAGATATTTGATTTGCAAGCACATTGAGATTCTGGGAAAGAAATATTAAATTTACATAATCTAAACCACAATTTTTGCATCTCTTGATTTTATATAATGTTATAATTAAAAAATAAGTCGCTTACCGATCCATGCCAATTAGCACAATGGACATTTCCAAACAAACCTGAGAACCAAGTTGATCTAAATACTTTTTAGTGAAAAATAATAAGAATGAAATCCATAGCACGCGTGAGGGCTATATGGCCTCTCTATGTGCTAGAGAATTAACATGTTCATGCTTGACATAGTCTAAACATGATGATAGAAAAAAGTACTTGCTCCAATTATCTCTTTTAGAACAGAATCACTCTATTGTATGTCAAAATCCTCTATTTCAAGAGAAGGCTCAACACTTGATTTACTAGCAACCAGCTGACCTCCCTCACTGAACCTTGAATCCTTCACAACATCTACTCTTAGATTAGACAAAACAAAAAGTGGTTGAACATCTTTACATCCAATAGGTGGAATATAGTTATGAGGGGTTGTATATTTGACCACGGTAGTCGAGTTTGTAACATTCTGAGCAGGATTCCAAGATTTGAACAATTCAGAATTTCGATCATGGGCACTTCGCTGAGCAGAGTGCAGAGGTAAGCAAGAAGTTTCATCATCATCACTTGATATCAGCATACTGTGGTTTTTGTCTTTGTACTTAATATCTTATTGCTTAGGATGCACGGAAACTCCAGGATCTTCATCAACAACAGTTGGGCAATGGGTTTTCAATTGAAATCATTATACAAGACCAAAATTAAAATACAAGAACAATCATGTATCAAAGTTATATGAGAAAGCATAACCAAGAAATAAAACTTGACAATAAGCTTTGACGTGCAACTAGATAATGAATAGTCCTCTTTCCACAGTTGAAAACATTAAGAAGTGTAGATTCATCAAAACATGTTACTGAACCACATATAGGCATGCATCTTTTCAAGTATCCTACAGTAAAGAGGATAAGATATAAGTTAAGATATTTTCTTGTTGACATTCATCTAAGACTTCATAAATTAAATTTCAACAAGATGGTACACCAAGTAGTTCAGCAAGTTATTAATATCAATAAAGAGGGAATCAACTAATAATCTGGAATCACATAGCGACTAAAAAATTAGAAGTGGAGAATTGTTCAATTGAGCATAATGGGTTATTACAACGATACTTCAATCTATTTTCTCTTAGATTTATATTGATATATATGGGATGTGTCACCCAAATATGGTATAGTTCTAGAAGTGGAGAATAATTGGAATAGTATTTCTTATTAACTAAAATAAGGTACAATCCATATGTTTTATAGACTACAAGGATAAGCTAAAAGGAAAAATAACAAAAGGAAAAAATGACAATTGCTAACAAATCTCCTAGAATATCTCCTAAGAATATTTACATAATTACATAAATTTCTCCTATAATCAGAGAGAGTTGACTGGATAAATTTGGAAACTTTCCAATACTCCCCCTCAAGCTGGTTTGAAGATGTCTTCTATAGTAAGTTTGCCGATCAAATTTTCAAATTACTTATTTGGTAGTCTTTTTGTAAGTATATATGCTACTTGTTTAATAGTAGAGATATAAGATAAACAAATCAGTCCACTATCCAGCTTATCCTTTATAAAATGTTTGTCGACCTCAACATGTTTTGTCCTATCATGAAGCACTGGAATGTGAGCAATGGCTATGGCAGATTTGTTATTGCAATACAGTTTCATAGGTAGTGGATTAGTGACTTTCAATTCTTCCAATAATTTTTTAATCCAAAAAACTTCACAAATTCCATGAGCAACTATTCTAAATTCTGCCTTTGCACTACTCCTAGCTACCACATTTTATTTTTTGCTATGCCATGTAACCTAATTTTCACCAACAAAGGCACAATAACCAGAAGTTGATCTTCTATCGGTTAAACTTCTAGCCCAATTTGCATCATTGTATACCTCAACTTGTAGATGTTATGTATTTAAAAATAGACATTTTCCTAGAGTTCCCTTTAAATATCTCAGGATTCTATAAACTGCATCAAAGTGGTCAGGCCTTGGTGAGTGCATGAATTGGCTTACCATACTGACAACAAAGGCTAAGTTAGGACGTGCATGTGATAGATGAAGTAGTCTCCAACCAATCTTTGGTACTAGTCTCTATTCGTTACTTCTTCGGGTTTGGCATATTGTAGTTTAAGATTAGGTTCTATAGGTGTCTCAGCTACTTTACACCTAGTAAACTTGTTTCTCCAAGCAAGTCAAGCACATATTTTCTTTGTGAAACAAAAATACATTTTCTTGACCTTGCAAATTCCATACTAAGAAATACTTCGAGTCACCCAAGTCTTTAATCTCAAATTCATTAGTAAGCATTTATTTTAATTTCTCAAGTTCCTTGCTATCATTACCTGTCAAATTAATATCGTCAACATAGACAATTAGAATAACAACTTTCCCTTCACTTGAGTGCTTATAGAACATGGTGTGATTAGCTTGACCTTAGCAGTAACCATGATCCTTTGCAGCCTTCCCAAAGTGTTCAAACTAAGCTCTCGGAGATTGCTTGAATCCATACAATGATTTTTTCAATTTACATATCTTATCTCTGTCAAGATTACCTTCAAACTCGGTGGTAATTCCATAAACACTTCATCCTTTAGATCTCCATTTGAAAAAGTATTTTTTTTATATCCAACTAGTATAAGGGCCAGTTAGAATGTATAGATAAGGAAAGTGACTCAGATTGAGTTTATCTTGGTCATTGGAGCAAAAGTTTCTTGATAGTCAATTCTATATGTTTGTGTAAACCCTTTTACAACGAGTCTCACCTTATATCTCTCTATACTGCCATCAACCTTGCATTTAACTGTAAACACCTATTTGCAACCTACATTTTTCTTTTCCTTTGGTAAATCAATCAAGCACCGTTGTTCCGTAGTGCATTCATCTCTTCGAGACGTGCTAACTTCCAATCTAGATGATCCATAACTTCATGTGTTATGAGAGAGTCTATGATATGATTAATATTTGGCAATGGAGTGTGTGGTACAACTTCTAACTCCATTCCTAATTGCTATAGATACATCAAGGTCAGTAGATAGATCGACTGGAAGTGTAGTAGAAGGATTATCTAGAATTTCCAAATGACCAATTTTTGGAGGTGATGATTGATTCTGCTATGGAATTGTGGGATGATCCTTAGTATTAGAACAAGACCTACCTCTAGTATAAACATGAAGCTCAGAAGAGGGATTATTCTATAGCAATTCTTCCATTGTTTGTGGTTCCCTTATGCTTTGTACAGACATATTGGGATTTCATTTTTTTCACTATTTAAAAGTTTAGTTCCTTAAATGTTTTGTAGAGGAATGCCAATATCAAGGAAAACATTAGGCATTGGTATAAAAGTTTGCCAAGACTGATCTTCACTACTCTCTTTCTCCCCCTGAAGATAAGTTTGGTTAAAGTAAGACTGATTTTCAACAAAAACAACATCCATACTGATCTGAATTTTTTTGTTTTTTGTTTTGTTTTTGGATTCAAACATTTGTACCCTTTTATTGAGAGCATATCCAAGATACACACATTTTTCAACCCTATGATCAAGTTTAGATTTAAGATGAGTTGGAATATGAACAAAAAACAGTGCATCCAAATACTTTTAGAGGCATATCATAAATTATCCTATTATCAGGAAAAGATTTTTTTAGGCATGCCAAATGAGTGACATACTGTAGCACACGAGTAAGCATTCTATTAATAAGGTAAAAGCAGTTAGAATAGCATCCTCTCACAAATATTTTGGAATATACATAAAAAACATTATAGCTTATGCAAACTCAAGTAAATGACAATTTTTTTTCTTTCAACAATGCCATTTTATTGTGGGGTGTCATGACACATGGTTTGATGTTGAATCCCTCTTTCTTCCAAAAAAAAATTCTCAAAACTTGGTTGAAATATTTTGTACCATTATCCCTACGAAGTATGCTTATTTTTGGATGAAATTAATTTTTTATCATACTGTTGGAAAGTTTCCAAATCTGTCTGGTCAACTTTACTGGATTCTAGGGGAATATTGTTTATAAATGTGTGAATATTCTAGGAGATTTAATTTCCTTAGAAGTTAGCATTTAATTTATTCTTTCCTATTTATTCTTTTCCTGTAATTTATAAATACTACCTTGTATCTTATGCTACAGATTAATGAGAATTACTACTCTCTCATTCTAGATGTAGTTGACGTTGATTCATCATTTTTAACGTCTCTAATTTTATTAGAGCAACTCTGGTTTTGATTCGTCTAAAATCCTAATTTCTCTGACGGCTCAAATCCGACCCTAATCTCTTTGGTTTTCTTCCTTTTTCATCTCTGTCCTTCTCTTTTGTTGCTGTCAAACCTTTCACCATGGCTGATACTTCAAACAAGGCCAAACTCGAAACCGAACCTTAACCAAAAACTACCCATTCTGAATCATATTCTATCCAAATCACCAACATACGATTGAAAAAGGCTAACTTCCTACGGTGGTCACAATCAGTCTGGATGTATATTCGAGGGAGAAGGAAGATAGGGTATCTGCCTGCTGAAACCAAGGAGCCCAAGAAAATAGACCCATCTTATGTTGTATGGGATGTTGAGAATTCCATGGTGATGACGTGGCTTGTGGATGCTATGGACAGAGAGATTAGCGCAAATTACATGTGTTATTCTGCTGTAAATGAACTCTGGGACAATGTTAGTTAGATGTACTCTAACCTTGAAAATTACTCTTAGATATAAGAATTGCAATAAAAAATCAGTAATACTAACCAAGAATAATGCAGTGTAACAAGGTATTTCAATGTTCTTAAGGGACTATGGTAGGATTTAGACTTATTTAATGATTATGAATAGAAAAATCCTAATGATTGCAATCACAATAAGAAGATAGTGGAGAATGCCAAAATTTTTAACTTTTTGGCTGGACTTAATGATGAATTTGATGAAGTCAGGAGAAAGATTTTAGAGAGACAGCCGCTACCTCCACTCGGGTAGGTATTTTTTGAAGTGCGACGAGAAGATTGTCGTTGAAATGTCATGATGAAAAAAGAGAGGATGAAAGTGTGGAGACTTCTGCATTAGTTGCTGCCAACCTTGCTCCTTATGGTCCTACTAGCACAGATTTGGCCACTGCCAATGTTTCAACATAGCAACCTTATTCTAACCAAAGGTGATTAGAAGAAAAGCCTCAAGTTTGTTGTGATTACTTTAATAAACCATGCCACACTTGAGAGACTTGTTGGAAAATCCATGGAAAAACAGTAAATTAAAAGAGCAGTAAATCTAGAAGCAGCTATACAATTTCTAAAGCCAATGAAGCCTAGGCTAATTTCCTGAATGCTGAGCAGGTGGATCCCCTTCTTCAATTGCTGAAATTCACTCCTACATTCGGTCCTCCTATTGGTTCCTTAGCTCTAACAGGTGATATATTAGTGCCTACTCTTGTGGCTTAACTCTTGCACCATGTATTATTGATTCTAGTGCATCCGATCATATGACTAGTACCTCACAATTGTTTCAATCTTATTACCCTTGTCCTAGTAATAAAAATGTTAGAATTGCATATGAGAGTTTTTCATCCATTGCCGGAACAAGTTCTGTCCAAATTTATGAGAAAATCGAAATAAAATCTATCCTTCACATCCCTAAACTTAGTTGTAATCTGTTGTCAGTTAGTAAACTCTCAAGAGATTCTAATTGTCATGTCATATTTTTTTATTCCCATTGTGAATTTCATGTCTAACTCTCAGGGAGGATGATTGGCAGTGCTAGGATGATTGATGGACTCTATTATTTTGATGAGATCATATTCAACAATAAACAAGCTCAAGGTTGAGTAGTAGTACTAGTTCAATATCTGTACGTGAACAAATAATGCTTTGGCATCTTAGACTAGAACACCCTAGTTTTTCCTATTTAAAACATTTGTTTCCTAGCTTATTTAAAACCTTGGATTGCAACTCCCTTCATTATGGTACTTGTCATTTATCAAAGAGTCATCGAAACACTTATAAATAAAAAATTTATCATGCTTCAAAACCTTTTTATTTAATCTATAGTGATGTTTGGGGTCCCTCAAAAATCACTATTGCATCTAGAAAAAAATGGTTTGTGACGTTTATTGACGATCATACATGATTGTATTATGTGTATTTGATGAGTGACAAATCTGAAGGTGAAAAATATTCAAGGAGGTTTATAATATGGTTGAAATCAGTTTCAAACAACAATCAGTATTCTTAGAATCGACAAATGTTTAAAAATGTTTCTTTCAGAAAAGTGTATTCAACATCAATCCATTTGTCATGACACCCCACAACAAAATGACATTACTGTAAGAAAAAATCGTCACTTATTAGAGGTTGCATGGGCCATACTGTTTTCTATGCATGTTCCTAAATATTTATGGGGTGATGCTCTTTTAACTGCATGTTATCTCATTAATAAGATGCCTACTCGAGTTTGCAAATACATCACACATTTAGCTTGCCTAAAAGAGATTTTCCCTACTTGTCGAATGACATCAGATTTAGCTAAACTTTTTTGGGTGCACTATTTTTGTTCATATACCTACCCATCTTCAACCTAAACTTGATCCTAGGGTAGAAAAATGTGTTTTCTTCGGATATGCTCCTAATAAGAGAGGGTACAAATTTTTTAATCCCATAACAAAAAAAATACATAAGTATGGATGTCGTTTTTATTGAAAAACAACCTTATTTGAACGATAACTATCTTCAGGGGGAGAAAGAGAAAAGTGAAGACGAGTTCTAGCAAACTTCTGCACCTTTCCCTAATGTTTTCCTTGACATTGACATCCATACTTCTCCTTTAAAAGGTCAGGAAACCGATACTTTACCTAGTGAAAATAATGGAAATACTAGTCTACCAGTACAAGGCATGAGTGATTCACTAATAGGAAGAGAAATACTACCAGATATTCTCTCATCTAAGCTTCATGTTTATATCAGAAGAAGAGATCGTCAGGATAATAGAAATCATTCTTCAAATCCGGAGCAAGGCCAATCATCACATACTATAAAAATTCTTGAATAATATTTCAACTTCAAATTTTCCATTCATCAAATATACCCAAAAAATCTGAGTATGATCATATATAAAAGTCACAAACCACTTTTTTCTAGATAAGGTAGTAACCTTAGAGGGACCCCAAACATCACTATGAATCAAATAAAAAGATTTTGATGCATGGTAGCCTTTTGAATTATAAGGAACTCGATGACTTTTTTTTTTTTAATAAATGACAAACGTCACAATGAAGAGAACTACAATCCAAATTTTTAAACAAACTAGGCAACAAATATTTTAAATAAGAAAAACTATGATGCCCTAATCTAAGATGCCAAAGCATTATTTGTTCACACATAGGGATTGAACTAGTACTACCACTTAAGTCCTGAGCTTGTTTATTGCTAAATAGGGTATCATCAAAATAATAAAGGCCATTAATGATCCTAGCACTGCTAATTATTGCCCCCGAGCTCTGGTCCTGAAATTCACAGTGAGAATCAAAGAATATGATATGACAGTTAGAATCACAGGATAATCTACTAACAGACAGAAGATTGCAAATAAGTTTAGGAACATGAATGAATTATTATTTTCCCAAAAATTCTAATTGAACTTGTTCCTGAGAAACTCTCATATGCAATCCTAATCTTCTTATTACTCGGACAAGGATAATAAGACTGAAACAATTGAGATATATTGATCATATGGTCGGATGCACCTGAATCAATAATTCATGGTGCAAAGGCTAAAGAACTAGAATAGGCACTCGGCATATTACCTGTTTGGGCCAAGGAACTAATAGAAGTACCAAATATTAAATTGAATTTCAGCATTTGAAGAAGTTGATCCATCTACTCTAAACTTAAAACATTGGTTTGGGCTTCATTTGCTTTAGGAATTACTTGGTTGTTTCCAAGTCCAGGTTTGCTGCTCTGCCAATTTGTTGGTTTTCCATGTAGTTTCCAATAGGTTTCTTGGGGATGGCGTGGCTTATTTCAATACTCAAGATGTAGTTTCCATGTAGTTTTCACCATACTCGAGATTTTTGATTGGGATATGACCGCTGTATAGAGGCATTAGCAGCAGCCAAAACAGCAGGATTAATAGCGACCAAAGTCGAGTTCTCCATTGTTCCATTAGCCCATTTTTTTTTTTAGCATAACATTCTGACGACAATCTTCTCGTCTCACTTTAGAAAATATATTTCCGATTGGAGGTAGAGGTTGTCTACCAAGAATCCTCTCCTAAAAAATAGGACTCTTCCATTCATAATCATTGAATAGATCCAAGTCCTGCCTAAAAAAGTCTAAAAAAAATGTCGGATCTTTATCATTTTTCTTCCAACAAATTCTAATTGGATCAGAGCAAAGTTGGACTTTCAAAATTTATATACACGGCCAATATTAAATTCGTTTAGCTTTATTCATAGGCCAAGCCCATACGGCGACCAGGCCCATCCACCGAATCTACCGGAAGCACAACGCTAGGCCATTAGCCACGCATCGTCCAAAAAAAGAAAAAATATAGAAAGTCGACATAAACATAGCGGTCAAATTATAGGAGGGAAAAGAAAGACGACAGGGGCAGTGATAAGGCGGCAAAACCGGCATACTCTTAAAAAAACCTCAGTTCTTTACACTCGCTTTAGCTCTCTCCCTATCTCCCAAGTTCTGTTCCCCTTATGTGGGCTTCATACGAATCTCACTTTCTAACGTGCAGCAAGCGAAACACTTGACAGGTACGCTTATCGTTCGAAAATCACACCCTATTAATTATTGATTGAGCTGTAAATCTCATCGGTTAATTGATTTTGTTGAGAATATAAACGTTTTATGAATCTCAAAGCTCTGGCTTATTGATGTAACATATCGAACACCGTGTGTCTAAAAAAGTAAAGTGCGCATATTTTCATTCAATTACGTTGCATCGATTATTGATCAGACTTAAATATCATTCAACATGACGTGGTGTTTAAGTGGATATCTTGTTCTTTTATCTTCTTTCACGGATATTTGTTTTGGATACGATCTTGTAATCCTGCTTGTGGTTTATTAGTTTGGTTTCAATTGTTTCTAGTGGCCATTTGTGCCAATTCAAATCGCGCAAATCATGTGTTGATTCACTTGCCGATGATTTCTTAGATCTAGACATCTATGGATTTTTAAACGCTGTAATACCAACCAAACAGGATTAGTAGTAAATACTTGTGATTGACCTAGTGAATCTCAGTAAGCAACATCGCCCTTTCCGTGAGGGAAATAGAAGAGTGGAGCCTTCCGTATCCATTATTGGGGAGAAGAAAATGAATAAGTGCAGTATTCGGTTCAGTTTAGTTTTTAAAGGATTTTCATTCCGAGATTCGGCTTTTATACGTCAGAAGGGGAGACATAACCTAAAGTGACGGTCGTTTCGTAAATTCAGATACTGGGACCGCTGATTTTTTATGCATCTTTCAATCGCTAATTTGTGCGGTAAACCTATTTAATAAGGTCTGAAGCATAACTTCGGTTGAAATGTGTCTTCTTCAATTGTCCAAGTAGAAATTTATGATCTCGATTGGGTGTGATCATGGACTGGAGGGATTACACATACATTTTAAACCTCAAAAAAAATTTAGGGTTCGTAGAATGGGAGTTATTGGACCAAATTGTAACTCACATATTTTTTAATACAAGCACCGAATTATTCCTCAATTCGAGTTGCTTGTGTCTCGAGTCTCCAACGGCATTGGATTATGCCAAAGGTAACTTTACTCTGACATCGTATGATTTTTGGCTATGTATATCAGCTTTACCCGCTTTGTTTTTCGCTTCTTTCTTGTAAACTCGGTGTACCAGAATAGAGAATGTAATGAGGTGAAGAGTCGCAAGTGATGAAGCATTTGCACCAAACCTGCTTGGAGAATATGTGCTGGGATGACTTGCTTGTTGCCCAAAACCAGTAATAGAAATTATTCAGGCTCACTGTATTTCTCGGCCGTCATCATCATTATCTGATTAAGAGGTGAGTAAGACTATCAACCAAACCAGCTGCTCATAAGCACTTCAAGTTAGGTTCACTAAAACACCAGTTTAAGCTCTTTCTTTAACTGGTTAAGATACTTATTTAAGCTCGTTAGTTGAGTTCAAGTTTAAAGCTTGACCCGTTGTATTTGGGTTATTGTTGACAAATTCTGTTTCGCTTTGCTGATCAAAAGTTTGGGACCTCTGCAACTAGCAGCTTAAGTTATTTAAGGGTGCTGTTGTCGGAAAAGCCACACCACATCTGGCCTCGAGATCGCTAAGACAGATTTGTAAGATTATAGTAGGACATGGCATGGGGCTGGTCCGTCAGCAAAAAACAATTCGCAAGTAGTTTGACCGGTATCTTTCTTAGCATTTCTTTACGGGAACGAGTTAGATATGCACGCATATATGTATATATAGTCGTTCTACTGTCATGCTCTTCTCCTGTGCCCTTGCACCCTCTTCCAACTTGCTTTAGTCGTCCAACTCACATTCCGAATGTTTTGCAGGAGAAAAAAAGTTCCTGTTTAGTACACAATATGACACGTTTTGGTCAAGTTTGCTGATTCTAGAAGAATGGCTCAAGATTGAGCAAGACATTAGGTAATTACAAGCTTGTCAATCACTGATTGATACATGGCCCACCTCATCATGAGATCATACAACTTTTCTGGATATTCACTGTTTTCCATAAACCAAGTCAAAATTGTTCAATTCTGAGCCACTAAATTCCCTCGTGTTGCTCTCTAGAGGTGCTCGATTTCTGGAACTGATATCAGTCGTGTATCTTCTTATCATCTGTCTTACCTTTTGTCGTGGTCAACCTGCTAGCCGGAAGGTGCAGCCTGGCCATTAGAGGACGGGGTGCCCGTGTTTTTTGGTCAAATCCTCTCACACAAACATATCCTGCAACCATTTCGAGCAAATTTTGAGCAAACAGTGTCGTGCTTTGATGGTGAGAAGTTATCATGTCAACATAATATGATGAACTCGTCCCTTAGAACTAAGTTCAATTGGAACTTTAGGCAGCAGGAAACACCATATGCCATCATAAGCTGAGACTCCAATGCGTGATATGATGGTGCCTATTATTGAGCCTACACTTTACTCATTAGGAGAGCATAGTTCTATATTAGATGTCTAGCATTTTTTAAAGCTGGGAGTATGAGAATGGCTATGTACCTACATCTTTTCTGTTTGACAGCATGACTGGAGTTCCTTTATCCTTCGCTAAATTCTGAAGTGCTTGAGATCTCTTACCTTAGGCATACGTACATACATATTTATTGGGGGTGGGGATGTCCGGCGAACCTACTTGTACTAGTGCAGGCTCTTTGATATATAGTCAGTCATTGACACTTATCAAAAATATATATATATATATATATATATATATATGTATAGTCATTGATCAAATGCACACTTTGGTATTATGTACAAGTAAGTTTACCATCATATTCATTATCATAAATTTGCTCAATCTGGTGTGAGAAACATCCGAGCCAAAGATTTCAGTTCAATTGGTAGAATGTAGAGAGGATATGAAGGCCTTGGGTTTTTCCCTTTAAAAGGTTCTGACTTATTTACAATCATTAAAGTTTATTAAATGAGGTTGAATTAAATTGCATACCTCTCCAAAAGCAGTGTTGAATACCTTCTGTTGACAAACCTAGTAGACGAGGAACATATCTCGAGTTCCATTAGTTGATCAATCATATTTAATTAAAACCCATCTCTTTTATAATCTTTACCTTTAAATATGGTTGGTATGGAGGTTCCAAAGTACACAGTTCTCCTTCGCAGGTTCCATATCCAATCTCTAGGAACATCAATTGGGTTAAGGCTTGAATTATGGTCCGCAAATACCTGCAAAAAAATAGCATTAAACAATGGTACCACCTGAAATGGATATACATGCCTTAAAAATGCAGAGAGAAAGAGCATGATCCAAGTTGGGACGCATTTGACCTCATTAACTTGAAAGTAGGTGCCATTGAGTGGAAAGCTCCCCCTCATTGCTGTTCGACATGGTATCTGTTCATGATTTGTTTTAATTATCAGTTAGCTTATGATTTTCTTTGTTTCTTCCACTTTTATAATTCATATTATAATTGCACTTTTATAGATATCTACGGATGTATTTGGGTTTTCATAGTAATAGTCATATCCTCACCAAAAGTGTCCCTCGGACTGTCTGGGAATTTGCTTCACGTATACTGTTGCATGAGAAGCATTCTTTGTCGTCACACAATCTGCCATATTCTTGGGAGCTGCACCTTTTTTCAGGTGCTTGGATGGAATTTGCTGTCTCACCTGAGGTAAATTCCATGCATTTGGTGGGAATGGTGAGAAACTGGGGTAAACATGCATTCAGGTTATTGCCTATTGGCTATGCTTATCCTACCATGTAGTGTAGATGTAGCATAGCCTTAAGGCATGGAAAAAAGTTTATTATGGCGGGTCTACTTGTTGTCTGCTTACCTGGTGTCCATATAGCAAGAAGGTATGAGCACGGGTCATCGGGTTCTCGTTTATCTAACTGTAATTGAAGCAAAAGCAACCAATCAGAAAATAACTCGCACATACAAAGTGAATACTATTCCTTTTAAGTAGATGTTGGAATAACTAACCCCTTCCAGAAGAGGGTGTGAATCTGGAAGTTCGTAGCTGCATCAGGGAGAAAACCAATCAGTATCAATTGCAAGGTCTAAACACTCCATACCATTAATAACAAAGATAGACAAGCTTAGGCGCTCTTTGGCATTGGCTCCACTTTTCTTAGGTATTTTCATGTAATATTTGTATAAAGGAGGAAACATTGGTATCTACGATTTAAAAGGTAACCGATCACAGAACTTCGGTTGTAGTTTTCATGAATTTGTTTTTTTGGTAGGTAAGCAATTATCTTTCCTCTCGCTTACTTATACCATTTGCCATCCATTCCAATGCTCTTAGATAAAATCTTTAATGAATGAGTTTGAAAGATCTTAGTTTGAGATGAGGGAGTGCCAACTTACACTTGGTGCTCTGTTCGCAATCGACTCACATTCTTAAGCTTGGGCATTGGAATTGATGCTGCTTCTGGAGTTAGAGCAACTAATGCATTTGACATGTCAACTTCTTGTAGTTCCATGCTATTTTGCATATAATTCTGTAAGTTCTGAGTGAACTCTTCAATGTTCAGTTTGATTGTAGGAATTCCATTGGGATCCTCGTAGAAAGTGTCCTCAATGTCGTTTTCTGCTTGTGTGCATTCTGGCTCTGGTGTTGCTGGCTCTTCAATAATAGGTTCACAATTAGTGACTCCAGATTTTCCTTCTGATTGGTTGGCCGCTTGAGGGAAAGGTAGAGCCAGCTGATCAATGATCACATCAGGGTTTTCAGCTTGTCTGTATACAGCTGCCGTCACTATACTTTTCTCCTCTGGCCCTGGCAGGGCAAGCCTTGCACTGCATCCAACATGGTTAATGATTGATCAAGACTTGCTGAGTGTGCAGGTCATGTGATGGGGATGATATAGGTATGCAGAATTGGATTTCTGGTGTTCTCTAGTGCATACACTTCAAAGGACTGCCAAGAGAGATGATGATTACCTGTACGATGGGGTACAATGTCTATTATATATACCTAATCCCTGAACTCATTCTTGTACCAACCACCTTCCATTTCTCTTTTGATATCTACAATTATTTGTAGCTCTTAAATGATTGTTTGGGCATCAAATTTTTTTATTCTTATGAGATTTTGTTTGTCTGAGCATGTGAAGAGGGTTCTAGACAGTGGTGGATACATGAAAGTGGATTCCCTCTTTATTGTAACTATAAATGTAAATAGTATCGAAGTATGGATGCAAGATAAAGGAACTGAGTAAAGCAGACCTTGCAAATGCACTTGCAAAGTGTCTACACTCTCCCCTCATTGGGCATGAATTGCAATTTGGTTTGCTTTTTGTACAGAAAACCTGCATGATTTCAAAGAATATTGTCCAGTTCACCCTTATCTTTTGATAGGTCATCGAAGGGAACAAATTTACTTCAAGTATAAAATTCATACAACAGACCTTTCCAAATGTAATCATCTGGTAATGAAGTTCATACCTGTTTGCAGAAATTATAAAGAATCAGTCAACTGGTAACTTTATTCAATATATGAAATTGTTACCATCCCAGCTAGAAATACAAAGACATGCATTTGAAAAGTATTGAAGTGGAATAAATCTTTACAATGTTCTTTGGTCGAGCTTGCACAATCGGGGCCAGAGATATTTTTGAATGGATTCTAACACTGGGTACCTATACAATAAATTGAGCTTTTCTTTTACTTATAAATAAATAAATAAATAAATTGAGCTTTTCTCTAAGTGGATATGTTTTTATTACTATTATGTAGGCTGAATTTTACTCACAGTTCTAGGAGATGCAACTGAAGTGACTCAGGTAGTGGCTGAAGCGGCACCCATCCAAGTCTTACAGCTATACGTCCGACATTTGTATCCACCTGTAAAAGTTAAGGATATTGAGATCCATCCTGTGAATTCTGGAGATACTCTCTTTTTTTCTCCTCTTTTTTGCTAGTTGGAAATCTATACCGTCATTTTGCTTTCATTTCGAACTTACTGGGAAAGCGAGATGGTGAAGTGTCAAAAGCCGCACACACTCCACACTTTTCAACCCCAATCCCCTTATGCTTAGTAGATATTCTCTGCATGAATGAGTAAATATTGACTTATATATATTGTGTATTTCTTTTTCCCAAAAAAAAGGTTGGAGAAGTAGTAAATTATTTGTATTCAGTACATAGCATCTGGCAGCAACGCAAGAACACCATACTGATAATAGTATTTGCTAGTGTTGTTTAGTAGGATTAGTGTTTTTCCTGTTAATGAATTGAAGTGGATTATTTGTGGGCTTACTTTACTTGGTCAGGTGGAACATCTCTCAACCATTCAAGATCAATGCTCCCATGTTCCCTAACCAGACGATTAAGGAAATCCTGCACAAATTTATCGAAGTGATTTGATCTGAATTCTTCTCTGTCATGAGTACATTGACATGTAAAAACTCTGTTTCATGGAACTCTTACCTGGATACGCCCTGCAAGCACATTGTTCATCCCTCGTTCTTTGATGGCATTGGCAATCTCATGAACGCCTGCAGATCTTACAGCTTCCCAGTCCAGTGAGTCCATTGTGTTTGTTGTTCTCTCTCTTCTCTTTCCATCCGCTTCCACCTGTTTTCTAAGACTGTCCCAGTTAAACTCGTCTTTTTTCTCCTTTCGAGCTTTTTTACTCTTTGCTTTTACAGTAGCAGCTTTCATCTCACTCATCTCATTACTGAATAGATTACCACAAGCATTCAGATCCGAAACAGATGTCTTCTGTGTACCATCCAAGGTTTCTTCAGAAAGATTTGGCAAGTCTTGCTGTATTTCAGTGTTTTTCCCCTGAGCTAGTGGTCCAACAATTTTAGGGTCCCCAAGAGCCGGGCATTGAGATGAAATGATCACATTTTCATCTCCTTCACCATTGTTGCAAGATTCACTCGGAGATCTTGGGGCTTTATCAACATTCATGACCAGCTCAGTTTGAAAAGCAGCTTGAGTTGAAGATTCTATTGTTTGTGCACTTTTTTCTTTGATACTGTTTTCATCTTTATTATTGGAAACGCCAGAAAATTGTGTTTCTTCTCTGAAGATCTCTGAGTACTGAACTTCCAGTATTCTTGAAGTGGGGGTTGGATGCAAATGATAACTACTGGAAGGGTCCATGGATGATCCTAAGAAGCTTTGAGGATCATTTAATTTGACCGCATTTTGTCTATGGTTTTCATGATTCATACCTTTGAATTGGTAACATTCATCCTTCGAGTTCTCATTGGATGATGCATTTCTACTTCCATTTATTTCGTTTAGCATTTTAGATCCAGCCATCTGTCCAAGATCCGCAATAGTAGCAGAGCCATCTGAACTGTTGGGCTCAAACCTATTTAACATATCTGCTTCCGAGTTGCTCTCTAGGCATGATCCAATTTTTTCAGCAGTTTGAACAAGTGAAGAGTTTTGAGATGAAAAGACAGAATTTTGAGACGAAACTGGCTCCCCTATACTGCCTCCAGGGGAGTCATTGCTGTTTACAACTTCTTTTTCTTCACAACTTTCAGGGTCATAGAGCGTCATGGAACTCTGGTCACAAACTGTTTTCCATTGTATGCTGTCTTCTGTATCCAGTAAGCACACTTCTGGTTCGCTGACTATGAATCTCACCCCCTCTTCGTAGCATGCTTCATGGTTGCTCTTTGACTTGAGTGGGAAGTGTGCAGCGAGTGACATGAATGCAGAACTGCAAGAGATTGAAGCAATTGGGTAAAGGGATTCGTGATTTGCACTTTCTGTAATTACTATTTACTTATTTATATTGGGACAATAGTTTACCTAGAAAGATGGTCAGAGACATTCTGAGTAAGAAAAACTCCAATAACCGAGTCCACAACTGAGCCTTTCCATTGTGAGAAACGTCTATCTCCTGTAGTTACATTTGTAACTTAATGTTATGTTCACACAATAAAATAACAATCTGGCAAAGTTATATAAAGTTGAGATTTTCAATGGGTAAAAAGAGAGGAAAGCTTTATATGAGGAGACTATTATCAAAGTTTCTTAGGCATTGCAACAATCAGTTTTTTGCTAAGTACTTGAGACCATTATTCTTGAGTAGGTTCCCTTGGATTTTCTTATGGGTGAAGCAGTGTTTCAGTTTTTAGGGATATAGTTCGTGTCAGTATTGTTATATCTTTCAAAGTGTAATGAAAAGTATATGGAGGGCCATTCCTTTTCATTGAGGCTTCTATGCACTAAAGATTAATTTGTATAACATCTAGGTTTGGAACAAAAATTAGTTGTCCTAAATTTAATATCATCATCTGTTTCTTCCCCTGTTCACAGTTACTATGTTATATTGGCTGAAGAAAAACTCATCACATATATTGAAGTTGATTTATCATACCTACATAAAAAAGAAGAAGAAGAAGTTGATTTATCATCAAGACTAAAGATGCTCTACTTCTTTTTGCTGTTGAATTTTTTCCTCTCAAGAGAGCTTGGACACTATTTTTGGGAGGTTCAGTTTACAGTTAACTGTTTGGTAGTAAATCAAAGGTTTTAGGGGCACTCTTGAATTCTCAGAAAATGACATTTCTTTAGGAAAAAGGATGCCGGTTGTGGTGTTGCACAACTGGTGCATGAGGTGTGGTGGGTGGACCGGCTGCTTAAGGACTGTGTCATAGTAGGATGATTCTAAAAGATGATAATTATCATGCAACAGAACTAATAACATGCAACTTGTACATTCTTAAATAGAGATAAGTCCTTAGAAAGAATTTGTGATTAATGTTGGAATATTGGTACCTTGTACAAGATGCATGCGTGCTATAAAAGAGTCTGCACGTCCACGGAATACTCTCCGTTCTTCTTCCCACCATTTTGCCTTTACTTCATCCGTACCATCAATCCCTTCACTGTTTATGTTCCCCATCAAAAGCGTCCACACTCTATTAGTCTCTTCATCAAGGTCAACTTTAGGCCGTGGACGCCGTTTCTTTATAGGACCAAACCAACCTTCATAGGGTATAACTGTACCATCTCTTTTGTAGAGGACGAGTGCACTGTGATCTTGGTATTGCATATTGACTGCATTATGCTGTTGTACAAGTTTTCTGCTTTCCCCGTTGATGCTCAGATTTTTAAATTGCTCAACCCTTGCATCAATAGAAATATTCTGCTTCCATGTTACTTCATGAGAAGCACCTGCATCAAGTGGCCTGTATAAATTAGACAGAATTGCTTGGTAGACTTTGTGGGTTCCTTAAGAAAGTATACGTTATTGTGTAATATGAAGTGAAATGAGTTTATAGTTGAAGTACCTAATGGATCTGAAGAGGATGGGTGGCAATTATACAAGACAAGCTTGTTGTCCAGTTGCATTTCATTCATACTGGAAGTTGCTGAAATAACCAGAGAGTTTCTCTTCTTGCTTCGCTTCCTTCTTGCCGGTGTTGCACTCATCTTTTCAACCGGGTTGTCAATGGATGTATGAGGTTTGTGTGGATTCTCATCTGTTTGCCCATCACGATCCCCTAGAGGTTGTTTGGTCAGGTGAGTTATGCACTCTGGAACTTTGGTAAGGGCAGTCAGGTTGCGAACCCGAGTAGGGCGGCCTCTAGACCTTTTTCTTGTTGACCTCTCCGTCTGAATGAAAGCCAGGAAATGTTGAAAACTTTGCTGATTACCTATTCCTTCTTCAACACTGGGGGAAACTGTACCCACCTCAAACTGAGGACAAGAAGCCCAAGTGTTGCCTTTTGTTGAGCAATGATATACTTCAGCTTCACGTTGGAGACAGGTTGCTGGCCTCACAACATCTTTAGTCGCACAAGACGATGAACAAGATGTAGCAGAATTCTGACCCTTTTCAGTTCTCTTTTTCTTGTAAATATTTGGAAAATGCATCCAATTCATGATCTGGTATGCGTCTAAAGTGTTAAAGTGAGCCCCGACTAGATTTGGCATGCTGGCATCATCAAATTCGGCAGCATGAGAATAGCTTCTCTTTGATTGGCTAGCTTGTTCTTCCTTGGACAAAATCACAATGTGTTCCTGTCCATCATGAGCAAGCAGTTGACATTCCCTTTCTTTATTGCTATCCTTTTGGGAATTGGCATTCAACTCTGCCTGTGGGGGATTAGTCTGTGTAGGAAGTGAAGTGCTTGGGGCTTGCCTTTCAGGCATCGATATGTATTCTTTCAGTATTTGATCCATGGAACAAGTGAGGTCATAGGCAATTCCAGCTTCTGTGCGTTCTACCATCACTTCAAGCCCTTCACTGATCTGTACAGGTGATCTTAATTGAACTCCTTGATTGCAATAGTCTTTGGCCTGTAGTTCTGAATCTAAATTAATAGAACATTTGAATGTAGAGCTTTCATCTCGTGATTGTTCAGTGTCAAATTTCAAAGCCCTTCTGCATGACTTTCTGGCAGGCTCAAGTGTCTTTGGATCAGTAGATTCTCCAGTTACTTCTGCTGGAGTTGTAGAGTGTTCGCTGAGTACTTTTCTTCGTACATACTTTCTCTTGCCTGTTGTTGCTTTTGGGGTCACTGGCTTTGGAGTTCTTTTCGGTTTTCCTTCTGTGATCACCTTGGGCCGGTGCTTTTTTCGCCTTGGTTTCTCCTGTGGCGTTTTATTCGGGTCAATGCCATGGCTGCCTCCCTTGTCAGGATTGTGATCCTCCTTAAATGGAGTGGAAATGGCAGCAACTGATGAATCTGCGACAGGCTTTAAGAGTTCTGTATTGTGTTGGAACTCATTGGTGCCAACTCTTGCTGTGACAATTTCATTCTCCAGCTTCTCTCTTTCCTCATTTTTTGTTCCATCTGCACATAAATTTTGTTCTTTGGAAATCAGTTTGTTCTGTACTCTCGTGTCCTTCTCCGGTGTTATGGGTGCAAACTTCGAAATCTTATTACACAAATTTGCATTAGACATTGTCTCCGGTGGCAAATTGAGATCATAGTACTGCCTATGAGTATGAACTTCATCTGCAGTGTGGCATAGGTTCATATTCACATGGTTAATCGGGAAAAAAGAAGCAAATAGTAACTTGCATTGTTAAGGTATGCACAATATGGTCCTCCCCAATAACGAAATTGTGGGACAGATATGGCGTTCAACAGATATTTCTCCTTAATTTGTCTACCAAGTAATCAAAACTTAGCTTTCCATGAAGTCTGCAGGTAATGACACATTTGGGGGATGCACATAATGTGTAATTCGGGGGGATAAACTAGTTTTTTTTTCTTTTTCAAGTGCCTATTTTAGATCAAACTCTGTCATCCGTTTTTGCCTTTTTGCAGGATTTCACAATTGGTTGGGTAAATTCTCGATGATGTTTCATATCAAACTGCCATTTGGCAGTCGTTTGTCTAAAATGTTCCCAACTATTCTAGTTCTCTAACATATTTATTTTCTGCAGTGTGGAAACTATGATTGACATCTCTCCTCCTGGTGATTGTGTGAAATGGTTGCCAGAGGCTTGAAAGTACAGATCCAATACTAAAAGCAAAATTAGCTACACACTTACAGTGAGGCTCTTTCGGCATGCAGTTGACGTTACTCCACAGGTAATCTTCACCGTTACATTCATTCTGACAACCTGTAGCACGCATTAAAGAGCTGGTTGCCACATCATCATTTTGCAGGTGTGCCACAGTACCGGAGGCCACCGAAGCGGCATCTGCGAGGGCCAAGAGATGGCCGAAAGGTATGTAATTCCATCTGTCCATGTGAGACTCTTCTTCGCATGTTTCTTCGTTCCAATTGTTAATACTAGTCCTGTTGAATTCACAGCAGTCGGGCGAATTGCAACATGCAACTAACCTACCTGTTTGAGAGCCTTCTGTAAAACTAGAAAATGTCTCTGATCCCAACCAAGTTGCTCTCTCAATCTGGTTTCCCTGTCCATCTGTGTAGATCGGTGTGGGTCTCGGTAGATGGGGCTTAACTGGGGTCGTTGGAATCCAAGAACCCTGAACTTGTAATCCATCTTCATCCTGTTTTCTCACATCCATTCCTTGTCTTCAGAAGTACAAAGCTTGAAACTTTAATTCTTGTTTCTCTATCCTTCGTCTTCTACCCTTTATAAGCAACAACTTTCCCAGGTTGCTCATCGGAAAAGCCTTCCCATCACTGCTAAATTCTGTGGTGATTTGAAGCTAATTCTTAAGCCCCATTACGTGGGATTTTCCTGCCGGAGATAAAAGAGGACTGTGAGATTAAAAGTCAAAATTATGAAACTGCATACATAAAAGAACAGGCAGAGAATAACAGATAACAGTGTTCGAGCTAAAACGGCTCATGATAAGTGAAACCCAGGTTCCGGAATCCAAGCACCTATTTAGATCTCTCGGACACTCGTGTAGGTAGATTGGAACTTGGGCTTATTGGTAAAATCAGAAAAACGAAAAAAATAGCAACAGAGTTCATCCTGCTAAAACTTTCTCAGAAGCCAATCTCCATGGCATTAGCATGAATTAAAACGAATAATTTTCAGGCCTCAGAGTTACCGGAGAAATGAGTCGATACCGGAGATCTGTTGGAGTCGCTTGGAGACAAAGAAGTCTTGAGACTAGGAAATGAAAGCAGACCCAAAGAACTAGAGGAATTTATATTTTTAGAACTCGTCAAACGGATAACATTCCTTCCCGGTAAAATTACGAAATATACACGTGCGAATGCGAATATAAAATTAGAACGTGCGAACTCAAGTTTGGTTTAAAATATTTTATAGAAGAGTTTAATTTAAAATATTTTATAAAAAAATATACGTATAAATATAAATTTAAATATAAATTTTAAATAATAATTATGATAAATATTATTATAATTTTTAATAATATTATGAAATAATGTATATTATAAAAATTTATTGTATATATAATTTATTTTAACTTTATTAAAATATAATAATGTTATATTTAGCTTAACCTGCATAAATTTTAAGTTATTTCATTTCCGCTATATCATTTCGGAAAATCTATTGTGGGGGCAAAATAGTATAATTACGTCGGCCCAGAAGGAATGGCGTGTGAGGCACCGAAGCAGGACCTAAACACGTGAGCCAACTGAAATTCAAAGAGGCTAAAATTTTTTTGTATCAATTATGAATATATTTGTTGATTTATTCGAAGTTTTCGTAGCCTTTGGATGCCCCACATATGATTAAAATATGAATAATATGGAACAGATCGTGAACACGTGTTTCGTTGAAATTCATTCCGTACTCGTGTCGTGCATATGTTATGTAAAAGATATGAATTTATATGATTAGAGATACACGTCGTGTTTATGTTGCAATTATCCGCGTACGGGACTAGTATGCTGATTCTTGCAACTTGGTGGGAATAAGTTCCTTATTCTTTATTGAGAAATATTTTTATCACAAAATAATTATATAAAAATAAATTTATAAATTGAATTAGTTTAATGTGAGATCTTAGATTGTACAATTATTTTTATTATAAAATAAATTTAATGTATCACATAAATATTATCAATTTGTAAATTTATTTTTATAAAATTTATCTATGGTTTTAACACTTATCTTCTTGATTTATATAAATAAGCTTAAATTTAAATTTTATTAAAGAATTAAATTCTGTTATATCAATAATAAAAATGTTATTTATATTTTCTTATACTAAATATGATTTTTCTTGCATATTTTTCTCTAATAATTTTATATGTTAAGTTAATGAATTCAAAGTTTCCATATTAAATAGAATTTGTCGATAGATAAATATTATTTATTATCTCTACATTACATATCAATATGTAATTTATCATTTTTGTCATTCTATTAAAATATGCATATTTATACATTAATATATATATGTTTAAATAAAAGGATAAAAATAATAAATCACATATTGATGTGTATGTGATGTAAAAGATAAGTAGAATTTCGATAATATAGTGTGATGTTGGCAATGGATTCTCAATTGATTTTATTTCACTTAAGAGTTGGTTTGGTTTTATAAAACTAAACAATTTCATCTCATTTCATCATTATAATTTTTTTAAATTTTTATATAAAATATTATAAACAATTCAATTTTTTTTAAATTTTTAAATAAAAATTATATTATAATAAAATTTTATTCAATTTTTAATAAAATATTTCATCTCATATGAACTATGTAACCAAAGCCTAAATATTTACATTGTTTATCTTATAGTTTTAAATTTTAGAGTGATTAAATTTCGATTCACCTCTAAAAAGGTTCAAATGTTATGTCAGTGAGTCCTAATTATGATAGCATGTTTTGCATCAGCCTCAATTTCTTTTTAAATAAAAAATTGAGACGTCGTAATGTCTATAACCACCTTTCTGACAATACTTTTTTCCCCAACAAGATTCTTGTTTAAGTAGAAATTAATTTCTACAAATTGTGATCTCTAATTTGACCGTTGAGGGAAAAATAAAAATGTTCCCATGCCGCCGATGTGCTGGTACGATGTGGAGCCGTACCTAAAATATTGGCGCGTGGCCTTCATGCGTGATTTATTTCTGCGCGTAGTCTTCACATGTCGTCGCCTTCCGATAGTTCTGTCAACTATATGTGTCACATCAGTAGATTCTCCACCTTCTGATTCTTTAGATTGGCCTGACCCCACCTCCATACTACCGGCAAGTGGTCCTCATGAAACAATTGCAATAGAATTTCAATTTCCCTTTTCACAAATTTTCCCCCTCTCTCTTTTTATTCTCTCCAGACTCCCCATCGCCTTATCTAGAAAAGTCTCTGTTCATCGGGGGGAGAGGGGTTGGTGCTTTGGCTCCACCCACCTCCCCTCTTCGTCGGCCACGACCTTATTTATTTTAGTTTATTTTTTTCAATTTCTAGTTGGTTTTCTAGCTTTTTACTGTTAGCACCATTCAACTTTGTCGATTTGTTGCTTTTCGACGACTTAGTGTTGACACGTGCCCCTCCAAGAGTTTCTCCTAGTGTCAATCGTTCAAATGGCGGAAGAAGCAATTTCGGGACCAACGGCCTCGAATTTGATCCAACTGTCCTCTTCTCTCCACTTGTGGCGTATCGCCTGCACGCATCACCACCGCCATTAACGACCTTCTGCTGGCGATTTGAAACAGTTTTTAGTTGTTAAGCTATGTTCTTGTTTTCCAAAATCAAGGATCAAGTGAAAGTTTCTTCTAACCAGTCCAAACCAACAAATAGTAGCACATAACCCTTTACTACGACTTCTAGTCGCAGTTCTATAGTCTGTTTATTAGACTTTATAAAAACTATCACCAAGCAATCTCTTATCGTGAGAAATGGGTGGTAGCCATACTTTTAACTCTAAATTTTTTTTTCTTTTTCGTGTTGTAATATGTTAGTTTAGGAAGATTGTAGAGGACTCTCACCTCATTAAATTTTGTATCTTGTAACTGTTAATTTATTTATGAATCTCCTATTTTGCCAAGAGAAAAAGAAAAAAAGAAAAGAAACTGCAATAGAATTTCTTACACAACCGTCCAATGCATGGCGCGCAATCCATACATCCATCCATCATAATGTCCCGTGTAAATTGTTGTATAAATTGACGTGGGTATATATTTTTGAGCTAGCTATCGTCAGCGTTGACCATATATCGCTAGGTAAAATTTATTTATTAAATTTTAAAATTTTAAAAAATTAAAAAAAAATTATATTAATAGTTACTTTCTTAATTAATAAATTAAAAAAATTAAATATCAAAATGAGGAGGAAAAAAGGGGCACATCCGCGTTACTTTTTCTCTTATTCGTTAGCTGAGCGTACTGCTTTGTCGGTCACAGGCCATCACCGCTCAGACTCCCGAGCCCCAAGCGAATCTTTTCTCTTCTCATTATTTGTTTTCTTTCGGCGTTCTCTGATTCTTATTTCTCTTGCTTAACTTGACAGATACCGTAACCCGCGGTTCAACGTGTTGTTCGTGACACTTAGTTCACGCTCTGACGCGTGGAATAAGACATGGCAATTCACACCTTTTGTTGTGATTGTCCCATTGGCCTTTTTGTCCAGAATGTCTGACGTGCCAGCTTTGGAGTCTGCATGATATTTCCGCCTCTTCTTTTGGTAATATTTTTTTTTTTTAACTCTGTATAGTTGTGTGCCATCGATTTATGTAGAACATTAACGAGGTAAGGTAACTGAAGATGCCGTGCGTTTGGTCCTGCCTGGGCTCACAGAGAGAGAGAGGGAAAAAAAGAAAAGAAAAAAAGATTGTCTTTTTCGAGTGAGATGCACTTCAAAGTTGAACCAGCAATGAAAAAGAGTGCAGTACGCAAATCTTATCTTCAATCTTATCTTCTACCTTCTTGAATTATTTCCCACTCGCACTAGGGACACTAGTCTTGCATGTGATCAGCGAATACACTTTATTTATTTATTTAGTTGTTTGTTTGTTTGTTTATTTAAGTTTAAGGTTGGAAATTCGATTCAGTTATTACCGTTACGACGGTTATAACTGTCAAATATATTTATTAGTTGATTGTATACTGACAGAAAAGAAAGAGTAATGATATCCTTACAATCAAATTGTTGCTGTCTATTTATAATTTTTAATAATTATTTTAAATATTCAAAACTATCAAATCAAAATAAAGTCAAACTAAAATTTCAAAAAATATATTATTTTAATCTATAATTATAAATAAATTGTTTAAAGTTGTTGCTCTATCATTTTTCAAAATAAAATAAGAAAAGAAGAGGGAGAAGATAGGATTTGAATTACAAAATTTGAGGGGTAATCTTTACTTTTCTAATTATAATTGAATACAAGGTATGCATTAGGAAAATTATATTAAGCTGAAATAAGATAAATAAATTTAAAAATTAAATCTCTTAATTTCATAATTATGAACATGAACTCAGTTGATTTGGTAATCATGTGATCAAATTATTGATTTGATATTGTTTTCAATATCCTTCCTCAAACTCGGGATAGATAACTTTAAAATATTGACTTTGAAACTTGAGCATAGATTTCATATTTGTTAATTATTGTCAATGAGATGATGAAAGTGATGTTGGTGATGAAGCGATTGACAATTGAACATCAAATATAGAGTTGTAGCCAACGATAAGTTGATAATGGGCTAAAGCCAACAAAGGGCTAAAAATAGGTCAAAAGATTGAGCAGACAATGAGTTACATATGGTCTTACTCAATTATAGGACCAAAACCACTAGACCAAAAACAAGCATGAGGCTTCAAATAATGCTCACATCTAATGAAGATGCTCCAAGTACATCAACTTAGGATGAAACATTGTTGAGGAGCGATAAAGAATTTGTAAGAGGTAAAACTAGTGGAAGAAGTCTAAAAATAAACCATGGAATCGAGCTTCACATTAGCCAATGCCTCTAATACCATGATAAAATATAAATATAATAAAAATTGAGATAGAGAGAAGATAATGAGGAAGAAAATCTTTGGAGTCTACTTTTTTACTATTATCAATTGTTATTGAATACTAGGCATGGGTCTTATTTATAGAAAAATTGTATTGAAATAAGATAAGATAAATATCTTAATCATTATCAACTCAAAGTGATTTGATAATTATGAAAATCAAATCAAATTCTTGATTTGATATTATCTCCAACACCCCTTTTAAGTTTAAGATGGAAAACTTTGAAATCTTAAATTTGAGTGTAACTTTCATATGTATTGATTGATCGTCGATGAGATAAAAATGGTGATAATGATGAAGTGACTATAACTGAAACATCAAACTTCGAATTGTAGCTAACAACATTTGGGGCCTCTAACTACAACTACGCAATTCACCAAATGGACTATTGTCAAACCGTCTCTTTCAATGGTTCTCTCCTTAAATTGACCAAACAAACTTACTTCTTGTTAGAACCCACTTTTTGTTTTGTTTCTTAATATCTTGACTTCATTTTAATGTGAAGACACAAGAAAGATAGATTGGAAAACTTATCTTAAAACTATATATCTCACGTGAGATTAATCTTCCCAAATGGTTGGAGTACTGACCAAAATCTGCACCATTCATGGATGAAAACTCCAATCCATCGCAAGAATTGTGTGGACAATATTTGTGTTAGTATTCACGATTTTTAGAACATCTAGGTGTACTTTGATATAATTGACTTCAATGGTTGTTCAGAAAGAGATTCAAATTTGATTTATTTTTCAATCCTTACGTTCTTCTTGGCATGCAGCTGCATTAATTATGCATCTAACCGTTGGATTAGGTTGTAGAAGACTAGCTCAAGAATTACAACATGAAAATCAGGCTTGATTTATTAGGAACAGTTAGGACTTTTCATCCGGGCTGGGAAAAATCCGACCCAATCCGGAATCTGGTTTTCAAAAAATCGGATTCCAGTTAAACCTAGGTTACAGTTTGCCCACGCAACCTGGAACTTTTTTTTAGTTCTTGTTACAATCATAATATTGTACACATTTTAATTTGTAGATCTATTATGCAGTTTGCATATGCTTTATTTTAATTTTTCTTTTTACGGTATATGTAACACGTTTCTCGGATCGGTTTGATATGGTATTCACTATACCGTAAATTTCAAATGTTGTTTCCTTTTTTTTTTTAGACTTGGTGAAATACACATGTTTGTAAAAATGCAGACTAAATACACATGGACAAAACAAACAGACCTTATGAGACTTCATTGTCCCTAGTCCCTACAAGTAAAAAATAAAAGACAACAAAGGCAACCAAAATCTACATTGCTTGCCAAAGCATTGTGATGGGCCAGTCCCTTCTTGTACAATATTATGACGGTAACAATTAAACAAATCGGGTTTAGTTCCGGTCTGAGTTTGGAATCCGGATTTTGGTCTGAGTATATCTGGATTCTCAAATCGAAACCTAGATAAATAATCCTGAAAATAATATGTATTAGTAGAAAAACAAGATTACCATAATATTTGTAATGTAAGAAATTAACCTTACTTTTTAAGACAGAAAGGAGGAGCGAAAAATATTAAAAACAAATTATTAGAGCTATAAGTATAAAATTTTTTTATAAAAATAAATTTATAAATTAATATAAATTAATATGATATGTCAATAAAAATAATTTTTTAATATGAGATATCATATCTAATTACATCAAACTTTCATAAAAGAACGAAGGATAAAATTTTGTATCGCTACGACGCTACCTACGTAAGTGGCTAACACAGGTGGCAGCATGCAGGGGCTGGTTAGTGATTTGCTATATATATTTCAATTTCAGCATTTTTCTGGACATAAAAAGCAGCACAAGACCAGGGAGACCTACTATGCCTGATGATGTCTTTACGAAGAAGATCTTCAATTTCATTTTTACAAAATTCTAAAGTCTCGCTATTCATTTGAATAGGACGAGCTTTAGTTGGAATATCCTTTTCATTAAAACCTTTAATATAAGGTAATGAAACAACATGTTCTTTCCTATGCCAGAAGGCATTGGGAAGATCAGAACAAATCTCGGAAATCAATTTTTTGTTGAAATTCTCAATTTTTGATTGAAGTAGTGTACTAGACAATTGTTCAGAAATCTTTTTGTATCTGATTTCTTGTTGAAGAAAACACAGATGTTTATTTTTTGCAGATAATAAAGATTTCAGACTTTTGTCAGTATCGATTTCAAATCTTGAAGCAAATTTAAATTTGACTTTTTGTCCAAAAGGATCAGTAGTAATACCATCTTTCTCAGACAAAAAAGGATATAAAGAGGAAATAAAAGGAATTCCTAATATGACTTTATCAGACATATTTCGGACTAAAACAGAAGGGATTTTAAAACAAACATTGTTTTGGCAAACATGAGCTGTATTTAGCTCGTAATTGATTTGCATTCGAGAACCATTTGCAGAAAGTAATCTTTCAGTAGATTTTTCAAAGTATCTACTCGGGATTAAACCTTCTTGAATACAATTTAAATCAGAACCAGAATCAATCATAGCAACAACAGAGAAAGAAAATTCATGGCAAACAATGATAGTAACACGTGAAAACCATTTAGGGGGAATAGTATGATGGATCAAACAGATTTGGTTATCAAAAGATTTCTCTTCCTTTTGACCGTTATCTGAATCATTCGATTGCTCATTATCAGAAGGAATGTCTTGATCAAGTTGTTTTTCAACTTTTAAAATTAAAACTTCTTGTTTTAAAACATCATTATCAGTTTTGAGATTATTGATTTCAGATTTGAGTTCAGTTATTTCTTTTTTAATAAAATTGATTTCATGTTGTAAATCACTGATTGAAATATCTTTGGGTTTTTTCTTTTGAAAACGTTCCAAAGTTTCTTGAAAATTAATTCTTTGTTTAGAAGTTTCTGGTTCTTGACGAATCATAGTCTTCTTAAGCTTGAGAAGATATTCTTCTTTAAGCTCAGGATTGGTAATTTGAGAAATCAAATTTAATAAAAGATTTTCTTGCTCTTCGGATTTGGTTAAAACATTGATTGTTTTAGTTAAAGACTTGCAGCATGAATCATTGCAGTTACAACCAAGCTTTATATCAGGAGAATCAACAGATTTAACTTCTGAGTGATATTCTGAATCACTAGAGCTAAAATCATTATTGTCAGATGATAATGAAGTCTGTGTTTCTAGGAGTCGAAACAGTGCTTCTTGATCATTGTCATTGATTTTCAACTGATTAAGCTTCTTCTTAAAATTATTGGGTTTTTCAGGACATTTATTTGCAAAATGTCCGGCTTTGCCACAATTAAAACAAGTTCCTTTTTCAAATTTCTTTTTTGTCGGAAACCTTTTAGAAAAGGAATTAGAAGGTTTTTTGGAGCGAGATTTTGAATAAAGTTTTTTATAAAAATCATCACGGGGTTTTCTTCTTGATTCCCCACGAGGTTTATAATGTTTAATAAGTTGTTTATGCTTTCGTCTTGATAGAGGAATAGACTGAAGGCCGAATTGTTCACAAAAATTTCACATTTCATATTTGGCCTGTTTGCTATTCTTCAATTGTTCGCGAAGCATTCTTTGATCATTACACATACTAATACCAAGTTTCTTAATTATACTGAAAATATCACCATAGGTGTAATTTTCATAATTAATAAAACCCGAGATATCAGTAAGTTGTTCCTTAACTTTAAGAGCAAATAAACGGGGTAATCCATCAATAAATTTTTCTTTCCAGTAAGGCTTATGGCTGTCATCACGAAGCATTACTCGAGAAATAAAAATATCTTGATACCATCTATAATCAGACATTTGACGGCATCTCAAATTATTCAAATAATCAGAAATTCGATTTGTAATGTTGGAAGGAGTTCCAACAAAATGTTTAATAATAGTATAGATCAAAGTATTAATGCCATCAGGGTAAGCCCTTCCTATGGCTTCATCAAAAATAGGTAAACTTTCATCATTACACTTAACAGCATTCTGAATGGTTTGCCTAGTGTCTTCAGTGAGATGTTTATCCCACCAATTTCGTAAAACACCGGAAAAATCATTGGCTAAAATCATAACAATATCAGGTTGCTGAATATTGTTATTAATATAGGCATTTGCAATTAAAGACATTTTACTCATGGTATTGATGATTTCTTGTTCAGATAATCCATCAATATTCCATTCGTAAACTTTATCAGCAGAATAAGAAGATTGAGTTTGAAAAACTTTTTCTTCAAATTGTAAATCAGGAGGAGTGGGCCTAGAATACCAGTTCTTCGTTAGACTCATTGGTTTGGGTTCTTTCGAAGTAATTCTGGTAATTTCAGGTTAAAAATCATGAAAATTCTTTTCAAGTAAATCAATTTCTTTGGCTTCAGAGGAGTCATCGTTAGATGATTCATCTGTAGTTTCAAAAAGAACAGTTTCTCTTTTGTTTAGAGTACTTGTAGATGGCTGTTCTTTTTTTAGATCAGCAAGCATTTGATTAATTTTATCCAAAGTCTTGGCCGGTGGTTCCGTAAATTGGATTTTTGGCCTAGCTTGTGGTAAAATAATCAAAGGTTTTTCAATAATTTTTGAAATATTTTGGGACTGTTCTTTGGGAAAAACCAAAGGATTTTCATTTGTATGTAAAATAGGAGTAGAAGCAAAAACAGGTTTTTCTGCTTTCTCTTCAATTCTATCAAGCTGTTGTCCAATAGTATGTAAAGCAAGGTTTACAAAATTATTTTGTAAAATAATCTTTTTTGTTTCGTTATTGGACCCTGTTTCAGGAAGCTTGAAAGGAGAAGCAGTAACTTCAGCTCCCTTATGAGTAAAAATTATACTGTCAAGAGGTGGATGACTGGATTTAATGACAGTCTTTCCATCTTTTGTGACAAAATCAGTTTTAACAACGTTTAAACTATTTTTTGAAGTGTAATAATTATCAATAAAATCAAAAAAAAGAATGTGCTTTTGAAGCTCATTCATCTTTTCTTTCCATTTTCTTTTAACACGAAATTTTTCTGCGTCAGAAAAAGTCGCATGATAAGTTTTTCTCTTATCATGGTTTTCTTTTGATTTATAGTCATCAACAAGAGCAATTAAATCATAGGAAAGAGGTTTATTTAAAACAGTAAGACTATGATGAATTGGAGGAATGGAAGGAGCCATATCCGAAGCTGTAGGGGACAAAGATGAATTATCTTCAGCTTCTTCCCTTACAGACTTATCCTTGGATGTTTGAGCATCTTTAGTAGAGTAATAAGCAGAGGTAATCTGAGAGGACGTTGTGAGTCCTTTCAGTTTTAAATCAGGATTGATAGATAAATCAAGATTTGGCTGGGCTGTTTTGGCTGAATCTTCCAGAAATTGTTGGAGTTTTTGGTCTCTCCTTACCGAAATTTCAGATGCAGAGCCAGCACAAGAAGATCTAGATCCCGCAAAAGAATTTCTTCTTATGCTAGGAGTACTAGTTTGATCAAAACTGATTTTAACAGTTCCATCCAAATATTGCTGAATGTAATCAAGATTACAATCAGTGGGAATATTTCTGGAAGGAGGAACTTCATTTTGTAAAATCCATTCGTTGGGTAAAATAACATCTTTCCATAAAATCAACGAGGGAACTTGAATATTAGCATCAGGAGTAGAACTCTGGAGTAAAAGAGTTTTACCCGATGTTGGTTTATGAATAACTTTTGCATTTAAATTCGTTTTTAAAAGACGATAATAAATGCGATAAACAAGAGCAAGAGATTTGCTTCCTGCTAGCATGTCATAGCCAACACTGGAAATATTTCAGAGTCAAAGCCTTAATGATATGAGGATCATCTAAAGCAATTGTAATATCAGGAAAACAATTAAAATGAACTGGTCCTCCAAATAAGGAGGATTGAATTATACCAAGAATACTGGTTTCAAAATTATTAAAAGGAGCATCACGTAAACACAGTAGAACAGAAGCATTGATGCCTAACCTTGTTAAGGGTTTGACAGCAACTTGAACAGAACCAATATGTAAAAATTTGTATCCTTTTGCCAAGAAATCTTGGATTAATTTCTTGGTAAAAAGATAGCATTTCTCTTGAGATTTTGAAATAGCATAGGTTTGTTCAACCGTTCTAACATTAAAAGCAATACCAAAAGCATTCTGGACCCAAGAGGTTTCGTAAATATCATTTGAAGCAATTTTTGGGATATTCCAGTTTCTAAAATTACTGGGAGTATCATCAAAAGAACAATCTTCTTCATTAATGATATCAGGTGGTAAAGACGTCCTGGAACTAATTGTTGAATTAAATCTAAACATTTTATTCATTTTGTTATTTAAACAAACCAGTTCTTCGCACTTCAGTGCCTAGGTACTCTCATCTTACCCTATACCTAATTGCCCTCATGCACTCCTAGCAAACGGGTCTTACAAGGTTCTGGGTCTTTTGAAGTCAAGTATCGAAACAAAGTAAGAACTCAGAGAAAGGGTTGTAGAACAACAAGACAAAAGAAATGAAGAGAAGTAAATCAAGCAAGTAGCCACCAAGAGCCTTGTGGCACCAAGAGCCGTGTGGTATCAGAGCCACTTAGGCTCTTGGTGGCTACTTGCTTGATTTACTTCTCTTCATTTCTTTTGTCTTGTTGTTCTACAACCCTTTCTCTGAGTTCTTACTTTGTTTCGATACTTAACTTCAAAAGACCCAGAACCTTGTAAGACCCGTTTGCTAGGAGTACATGAGGGCAATTAGGTATAGGGTAAGATGAGAGTACCTAGGCACTGAAGTGCGAAGAACTGGTTTGTTTAAATAACAAAATGAATAAAATGTTTAGATCTAATTCAACAATTAGTTCCAGGACGTCTTTACCACCTGATATCATTAATGAAGAAGATTGTTCTTTTGATGATACTCCCAGTAATTTTAGAAACTGGAATATCCCAAAAATTGCTTCAAATGATATTTACGAAACCTCTTGGGTCCAGAATGCTTTTGGTATTGCTTTTAATGTTAGAACGGTTGAACAAACCTATGCTATTTCAAAATCTCAAGAGAAATGCTATCTTTTTACCAAGAAATTAATCCAAGATTTCTTGGCAAAAGGATACAAATTTTTACATATTGGTTCTGTTCAAGTTGCTGTCAAACCCTTAACAAGGTTAGGCATCAATGCTTCTGTTCTACTGTGTTTACGTGATGCTCCTTTTAATAATTTTGAAACCAGTATTCTTGGTATAATTCAATCCTCCTTATTTGGAGGACCAGTTCATTTTAATTGTTTTCCTAATATTACAATTGCTTTAGATGATCCTCATATCATTAAGGTTTTGACTTGAATATTTCCAGTGTTGGCTATGACATACTAGCAGGAAGCAAATCTCTTGCTCTTGTTTATCGCATTTATTATCGTCTTTTAAAAACGAATTTAAATGCAAAAGTTATTCATAAACCAACATCGGGTAAAACTCTTTTACTCCAGAGTTCTACTCCTGATGCTAATATTCAAGTTCCCTCGTTGATTTTATGGAAAGATGTTATTTTACCCAACGAATGGATTTTACAAAATGAAGTTCCTCCTTCCAGAAATATTCCCACTGATTGTAATCTTGATTACATTCAGCAATATTTGGATGGAACTGTTAAAATCAGTTTTGATCAAACTAGTACTCCTAGCATGAGAAGAAATTCTTTTGCGGGATCTAGATCTTCTTTTGCTGGCTCTACATCTGAAATTCCGGTAAGGAGAGACCAAAAACTCCAACAATTTCTGGAAGATTCAGCCAAAACAGCCCAGCCAAATCTTGATTTACCCATCAATCCTGATTTAAAACTGAAAGGACTCACAACGTCCTCTCAGATTACCTCTGCTTATTACTCTACTAAGGATGCTCAAACATCCAAGGATAAGTCTGTAAGGGAAGAAGCTAAAGATAATTCATCTTTGTCCCCTACAGCTTCAGATATGGCTCCTTCCATTCCTCCAATTCATCATAGTCTTACTGTTTTAAATAAACATTTTTCCTATGATTTAATTGCTCTTGTTGATGACTATAAATCAAAAGAAAACCATGATAAGAGAAAAACTTATCATGCGACTTTTTCTGACGCAGAAAAATTTCGTGTTAAAAGAAAATGGAAAGAAAAGATGAATGAGCTTCAAAAGCACATTCTTTTTTTTTTATTTTATTGATAATTACTACACTTCAAAAAATAGTTTAAACGTTGTTAAAACTGATTTTGTCACAAAAGATGGAAAGACTGTCATTAAATCCAGTCATCCACCTCTTGACAGTATAATTTTTACTCATAAGGGAGCTGAAGTTACTGCTTCTCCTTTCAAGCTTCCTGAAACAGGGTCTAATAACGAAACAAAAAAGATTATTTTACAAAATAATTTTGTAAACCTTGCTTTACATACTATTGGACAACAGCTTGATAGAATTGAAGAGAAAGCAGAAAAACCTGTTTTTGCTTCTACTCCTATTTTACATACAAATGAAAATCCTTTGGTTTTTCCCAAAGAACAGTCCCAAAATATTTCAAAAATTATTGAAAAACTTTTGATTATTTTACCACAAGCTAGGCCAAAAATCCAATTTACGGAACCACCGGCCAAGACTTTGGATAAAATTAATCAAATGCTTGCTGATCTAAAAAAAGAACAGCCATCTACAAGTACTCTAAACAAAAGAGAAACTGTTCTTTTTGAAACTACAGATGAATCATCTAACGATGACTCCTCTGAAGCCAAAGAAATTGATTTACTTGAAAAGAATTTTCATGATTTTAAATCTGAAATTACCAGAATTACTTCGAAAGAACCCAAACCAATGAGTCTAACGAAGAACTAGCATTCTAGGCCCACTCCTCCTGATTTACAATTTGAAGAAAAAGTTTTTCAAACTCAATCTTCTTATTCTGCTGATAAAGTTTACGAATGGAATATTGATGGATTATCTGAACAAGAAATCATCAATACCATGAGTAAAATGTCTTTAATTGCAAATGCCTATATTAATAACAATATTCAGCAACCTGATATTGTTATGATTTTAGCCAATGGTTTTTCCGGTGTTTTACGAAGTTGGTGGGATAAACATCTCACTGAAGACACTAGGCAAACCATTCAGAATGCTGTTAAGTGTAATGATGAAGGTTTACCTATTTTTGATGAAGCCATAGGAAGGGCTTACCCTGATGGCATTAATATTTTGATCTATACTATTATTAAACATTTTGTTGGAACTCCTTCCAACATTACAAATCGAATTTCTGATTATTTGAACAATTTGAGATGCCGTCAAATGTCTGATTATAGATGGTATCAAGATGTTTTTATTTCTCGAGTAATGCTTCGTGATGACAGCCATAAGCCTTACTGGAAAGAAAAATTTATTGATGGATTACCCCGTTTATTTGCTCTTAAAGTTAAGGAACAACTTACTGATATCTCGGGTTTTATTAATTATGAAAATTACACCTATGGTGATATTTTCAGTATAATTAAGAAACTTGGTATTAGTATGTGTAATGATCAAAGAATGCTTCGCGAACAATTGAAGAATAGCAAACAGGCCAAATATGAAATGTGAAATTTTTGTGAACAATTCGGCCTTCAGTCTATTCCTCCATCAAGACGAAAGCATAAACAACTTATTAAACATTATAAACCTCGTGGGGAATCAAGGAGAAAACCCCGTGATGATTTTTATAAAAAACCTTATTCAAAATCTCGCTCCAAAAAAACTTCTAATTCCTTTTCTAAAAGGTTTCCGACAAAAAAGAAATTTGAAAAAGGAACTTGTTTTAATTGTGGCAAAGCCGGACATTTTGCAAATAAATGTCCTGAAAAACCCAATAATTTTAAGAAGAAGCTTAATCAGTTGAAAATCAATGACAATGATCAAGAAGCACTGTTTCGACTCCTAGAAACACAGACTTCTTCATCATCTAACAATAATGATTTTAGCTCTAGTGATTCAGAATATCACTCAGAAGTTAAATCTGTTGATTCTCCTGATATAAAGCTTGGTTGTAACTGCAATGATTCATGCTGCAAGTCTTTAACTAAAACAATCAATGTTTTAACCAAATCCGAAGAGCAAGAAAATCTTTTATTAAATTTGATTTCTCAAATTACCAATCCTGAGCTTAAAGAAGAATATCTTCTCAAGCTTAAGAAGACTATGATTCGTCAAGAACCAGAAACTTCTAAACAAAGAATTAATTTTCAAGAAACTTTGGAACGTTTTCAAAAGAAAAAACCCAAAGATATTTCAATCAGTGATTTACAACATGAAATCAATTTTATTAAAAAAGAAATAACTGAACTCAAATCTGAAATCAATAATCTCAAAACTGATAATGATGTTTTAAAACAAGAAGTTTTAATTTTAAAAGTTGAAAAACAACTTGATCAAGACATTCCTTCTGATAATGAGCAATCGAATGATTCAGATAACGGTCAAAAGGAAGAGAAATCTTCTGATAACCAAATCTGTTTGATCCATCATACTATTCCCCCTAAATGGTTTTCACGTGTTACTATCATTGTTTGCCATGAATTTTCTTTCTCTGTTGTTGCTATGATTGATTCTGGTTCTGATTTAAATTGTATTCAAGAAGGTTTAATCCCGAGTAGATACTTTGAAAAATCTACTGAAAGATTACTTTCTGCAAATGGTTCTCGAATGCAAATCAATTACGAGCTAAATACAGCTCATGTTTGCCAAAACAATGTTTGTTTTAAAATCCCTTCTGTTTTAGTCCGAAATATGTCTGATAAAGTCATATTAGGAATTCCTTTTATTTCCTCTTTATATCCTTTTTTGTCTGAGAAAGATGGTATTACTACTGATCCTTTTGGACAAAAAGTCAAATTTAAATTTGCTTCAAGATTTGAAATCGATACTGACAAAAGTCTGAAATCTTTATTATCTGCAAAAAATAAACATCTGTGTTTTCTTCAACAAGAAATCAGATACAAAAAGATTTCTGAACAATTGTCTAGTACACTACTTCAATCAAAAATTGAGAATTTCAACAAAAAATTGATTTTCGAGATTTGTTCTGATCTTCCCAATGCCTTCTAGCATAGGAAAGAACATGTTGTTTCATTACCTTATATTAAAGGTTTTAATGAAAAGGATATTCCAACTAAAGCTCGTCCTATTCAAATGAATAGCGAGACTTTAGAATTTTGTAAAAATGAAATTGAAGATCTTCTTCGTAAAGACATCATCAGGCATAGTAGGTCTCCCTGGTCTTGTGCTGCTTTTTATGTCTAGAAAAATGCTGAAATTGAAAGAGGAACCCCTCGTCTTGTCATTAATTATAAACCTTTGAATAAAGTCCTAGAGTGGATCAGGTACCCTATTCCCAACAAAAATGACTTGATTCATAGGCTGAGTGATGCTGTTGTATTCTCTAAGTTTGACCTCAAGTCAGGATTTTGGCAGATCCAGATTAGTGAGTCAGACAAATATAAAACTGCTTTTACTACCCCTTTTGGGCATTTCGAATGGAATGTAATGCCCTTTGGTCTTAAAAATGCTCCAAGTGAATTCCAAAATATCATGAATGATATTTTCAATTCATTTTCCAAATTCACCATTGTTTATATTGATGATGTGCTCATATTTTCCAAATCTATTGATGAACATTGGAAACATTTGAATTCGTTCCTGGATATCATTAGATTCAATGGTCTTGTTGTTTCGGCTCAAAAAATAAAATTATTCCAAACCAAGATTCGATTCCTTGGTTATGATATTTCTGAAGGCAAAATCAGGCCTATTAATCGGGCTATTGAATTTGCTGACAAATTTGCTGATGTTATTACTGATAAAAAACAGTTACAGAGATTCCTTGAATCTCTTAACTATGTTGCTGAATTCTACCAAGATATGAGGAAACAATGTCGTCCACTTTTCAAACGACTTCAACAAAATCCTCCACCTTGGTCAGGCATTCATACTGCCTTGGTTTCCGAGCCACTTAAGTGTTTAGATCTGCTCCATGCCGAGCCACAAAATCAAGCAAGTAAATCAAGCCAACAATTGATTTTGCAGAAGAAGCAGTTGAAGCAATTGCCTTTCCTTTGTTTGAAGCAGAAGAGGAGACAGGGGCCTGGAGCTGGGGATGTCCAGTTGATGCAGATGTATAAGGGATCCAAGGGGGATTTCGGGGAACTTCTCTCTGTCCCGGAGATCAGGAGCAGTTTGTGGAAAATCCCGTATGACATAATCATTGATTTTTGTGGTATATTTGTATTTATCCCACCATTTGGTGAAACAGTGTCGTACCATAATATCACCATTCCTTTCATAACTCCATCTCATTATCCATGGTAGTTTGTACCGGTGGCAAAAATGGAGAACATAAGGAAATTTTTGCTAGTGCTTGTCCAGTTTGGAAGTGACAGCATTTGTAAAGCATTTGAATGTAGTAATCAGTTCATCAGGAAAATTTTCTGAAATTAATCCAAATTGGTCCCACCATTGATTGAACCAGTAAGGAAAAGTTCCATGAAATTTTTTGTCAAAATTAAAGAACCAAAAATGGCTCATATCAGAAACTTGGTGAAGCATGAAGCGAAACCAAGTTTTAACATAATCATGGTAATTGAATAAAATATCAGATTCTCCTAATCTTTTTTAGGAGAAAGGGTTGGTGCCCCATTCTTCTTCTGTGATCAAGTTGATGATATAAGCACTGTGGTAAATCAATTTGTTTTGATCAATCTTATCAAAAATTGGTTTTATGCAAAGAGAATTGGTTTGGATCAAAATATTGGTGTAGAATTGCAAGTTTTTTGTAGGATTGTCTGGAATCCAATGGAAACCAGGGGGAAAATAAGAGGTTGCAATTTTGTATGGATCATTCTGCTTGGACCTATTTGGTTCAATGTAAAATAGGTTGACAGGGAAGCATTTTCTAATGTATGAGGATTTGGATTTTTGGAAGATGTATGATGTTTGAGCAGGTGCTAGGGCAATAGCTTTAGCATATGGATCATAATCAGTGGCAACAGTTGAAGCATATGAAGCAGGCTGAGTAATTTTGCCTAAGGTTGTGAACCTATTGGCAATTTCAATGGGGGAAGCAGGTTCATTCTTGATAAGTTTCTTATCAGGAATGGGGGGTAAAGCAGGTAATGTAGAGGTAAGAGTGGAGTATTTATTTCGAGGTCCTTTTTTCCTTTCCATAGTTGGGGCTCTGCAAAAATTCACGAGTAAGAAAATCAGGAATGGAATTTTGGGAACCTTTGATAAACTCAATATCAAAATCAAATACACTTAAAATAGCTTGCCAACGTGCAAAAATATGTTTTGATGCAATATTTTCAACATCTTGTTCTAATACATATTTAGCACTTTTGCAATCAATCCTTAATAGGAATTTCTTATTAAGAAGATCACTTTGAAATTTAGAGATGCAGAGTACAATAGATAGTATTTCTTTTTTAATAGTACTATAATTACTCTGTGCAGGATTTCAGACTCCAGAATGGAAACGAACAATTTGTTCAGAAGAGCCTGGTAAAATAGAGTTTTGTTTCAGAATGCCACCGTAACCAGTTTCAGAGGCATCGGTTTCAACAATTTTAAAGGAATCAGAGGTAGGAATACCAAGGCATGGTAGAGTTTTAACATGGGCCTTGATTTTGCGAACCAAAGCAGTATGAATGCCTGACCAAGGTGGAGGATTTTGTTGAAGTCGTTTGAAAAGTGGTCGACATTGTTTCCTCATATCTTGGTAGAATTCAGCAACATAGTTAAGAGATCCAAGGAATCTCTGTAACTGTTTTTTATCAGTAATAACATCAGAAAATTTGTCAGCAAATTCAATAGCCCGATTAATAGGCCTGATTTTACCTTCAGAAATATCATAACCAAGGAATCGAATCTTGGTTTGGAATAATTTTATTTTTTGAGCCGAAACAACAAGACCATTGAATCTAATGATATCCAGGAACGAATTCAAATGTTTCCAATGTTCATCAATAGATTTGGAAAATATGAGCACATCATCAATATAAACAATGGTGAATTTGGAAAATGAATTGAAAATATCATTCATGATATTTTGGAATTCACTTGGAGTATTTTTAAGACCAAAGGGCATTACATTCCATTTGAAATGCCCAAAAGGAGTAGTAAAAGCAGTTTTATATTTATCTGACTCATTAATCTGGATCTGCCAAAATCCTGACTTGAGGTCAAACTTAGAGAATACAACAGCATCACTCAGCCTATGAATCAAGTCATTTTTGTTGAAAATAGGGTATCTGATCCACTCTAAGACTTTATTCAAAGGTTTATAATTAATGATTTCAAGCTACTTCATTTCGAGCTACTTTATATATATATATATATATATCCATCCCTCTTTGAATGAGAGAGGTTTTTGGTTTTTTCAAAACAAATACGAAAAACAAAAAAACAAAAGCAAGAAATACGCGAACATGTCAAGATGGAATCATTTTTGCTTTTACATCATGGGAATAATAAGGAAAAGTCAAGACCATTATTATTATTATGAAAGCTTGACAAGTACACCTACCTACCTCTGAATAATCACAATTCTCTCTCTCTCCCCCCTGCGAGGGTGATACGTATCACCAAGGAAACATAAATTATACGTAATAATTAAGATAAAAAAGAGAGACCAGAAAAACTCTTAAGCCTTTTTTTTTTCTCCAACACACACATCCGAATGAGGTGGATTTTTTTTATTAATTTTTTCAAAACGTTCATTTTACTCCCGGCCATCCCACTCCTGCGTCTTCCCCCCCCCCCCCCCCCCCCAAAATAATCATCCAGGTGACCCATTCAAATTTTTTCTTTCACCCGCATCCTTTACAGTCCGAGATTCTCTCTCTCACAAAATCGAAGCTTTTTATAGAGAGATTTTATTTTATTTTCTCTACAATGTGGAAACTAGAAGTGGATTAAAATGAAATGTTGATGCTTGAGATATAATCAGACCCAGATTTTGGGTTTTCCTTCCCAGATTTTTTCCCTACAACAAGTAATGCAAATGTCTAACTCAGAAAAAAATCTAAATTAAATATTCAAAATCTGAGAATTGTATTTGAGAAAAATCTAAAGATATAAATTTGTATAAATTTATACAGTGCGAGAGAGAACTTCGGAGTCGTTGTAAATGATGCGGGTGATGAAAAAATTTGAAAAGATTAATTCAGTATTTTGGGTGAGCATGGATAAAACGAAGAGGAGGTGATGATTCGGGATTGGGGGGCGGGGAGAGAGTAAACGCAAAAGGAAGGGAGGAGGGAGGGGGGAGAGAGTAAACACAGAAGGGAGGGGAGAGTAAAACGAAAGTTTTGAAAAAAATAATAAAAGAAGTCCACCTCACCAGATGTGCGGTGTTGGAGAAATAAAAGGCTTATACTCATCCGTTTAACTATCAGAAAATAAGAAAGAGTGAGAGACTTGGGAGAAAGAAGAAGAAATGAAGAGAAATTGTCGGTATGCGAAAACATAATGGCAATGATCTACAACGAAGGGAGAATAAATAGAGGAAATTTTGGCGACAAAAAACAGCCTACTTGGAACCGCTAGATGAAACAGGAAAACACGAAAACCCCATTGCAAAATGTCTGGTAACTGGTTAATATATATATATATATAATTAGATATTCATAACTGTAAGATCGATCAACAACATTACCATTCCCTCGCCTTTTCACTACAAACATTAGCGTAGAATAATTAAATGAAAATACTCGAAGTTGATATTAATTTGCTGTAAATCAAAAGCCACAAAATAAATGAAGATGTATCTTAACATTTAGTTGTTTGGTTTTGATTTGTGCCGGTTAAGATGCATTACTTACTTACTTACCCCCAAAGATATAATATCTCACGATCGGTATCATGAATGGTGTTTAGGATCATCAGATCTCCTTCATGGATAAAACCTGACACCTGTTCTTCCTTGAGCCATAGTGGGTGACAGCTAGTCCCGGTAATTTTTTCTGTTTCTTCGGTGGGAGGACCGTAACCATTGTCCTTGTCAAAACTCAACAGCTTTTACTGTTTACATGTCATCAAATTTTGGGTCTCATTGTCTTATCCTATATATATATATATATATGCCGCTTCATATTGCTAATACATTTCAGATGGATCATCCATGCACTTATTGCTATTTTAAATGCATCCATAACTATCATCCCCACTTGCTCTTTGTAATGGGATCAACTCAATTGTATAGCTCTCAAAGCCTGCAATTATTTTTCTTCTTTTTTGCACCTTTCCCATCATGGCTCTCTCTCTCTCTCTCTCTCTCTCTCTCTCTCTCTCTCTCTCTCTCTCTCTCTCTCTCTCTCTCTCTCACCACATCTATATGGAGAGCATGCTCCTTTTACTGCACAATGCAGAGACTAGAACATGGATAATATTTAGAAAAGGGACAAAAGGATGACAAAAGGGTCATCCCCACCGCTTCCTTTTACTCATGTTGTCTGTTTATTTGACTAATACGCAAAACAATGCAATTGAAAAAGCTTCCTCAACTACCAAGTAACAAAACCCAATAAATAATGTTTAGTGTGGCTCGCATTCCAATCAAAGTCTGAATCTTTTATTTCTTTACTATTTTCATATGAACATAGCAATTAACGTAGCTAAGATTTGATAATGACTAATACCCTTAATTTATCACATGTAGCCGTGGTCAAGCATGGCTGACGCTTGGATGCATTGATTCGAGAGTCAACCACTGGCTCATCTACCGTCAATCTAGTACCCAAGGAATAAGCACAATGTTAGAGAGCCCAATGAGTTTTAAATCGGCGACTCGGAACTGCCAGTAGTAGGAACATAAGTGTTTCTTAAAACCTCTATGGGACAAAAAGTCTACCAGAAACACACTCTGAAACAGAGCAACAAAAATGTCTTTTATCTAGCCTGCCTGAAACAAAGAACAACAACATTCAATCAGTTTGGAACCCAACAATGGTAGCACCCAAGAAGCCGCTCGGTTTGGTCCGATAAAGATAGAGAGGAGGACGAAGAAGATTGTGAGAATATGTTCCCCCCTGGATGCTATGATTAATAGTAAATTACAGGCCTATTAATCATAAACCCAAGAATAATTCATTTAGTTAAGCAACTAGTACACAAAAAAACCCAAGAAGAAATTCATTTAGCTCGCTACAAGTACACAAAACTTCTTCAAAAGATGCATGAACATTAATTGAAACAGGTTCCTTGGTTCCTGGGTGCTAATAGAAGTAAGGCAATATTCTCCATGGAACAAGTCTACAGTACTCTGCCCAGACATCTTTGTACTTCAAGGCACAGCGAGCTTCATCCCTCCTTTCTCTCCAAATTAGCAGAATAAGCAGATAAACGGGATAAAAGTATGGAATTGGGGAGCTGCAGAATGAGAAAACTCTCAAAATGAAAACCGTTTATAAAGGAGAACATGGTGTAAAGGAATCACGACGTACCTTATCCCACACGGTAAACTGAAGGACAGAGCAAGCAACAGATCCCCAAGGTAATTACAGTGCCGTGCAACTCCCCTTATTCAACAAAATAATTGCAGTGTTGGGAAACTTTAAGAGATGAAGCATTTATGAATAATCTCCATAACGCCATTAAGAAGATGTGGATTTGATCATACAGCAGTCTTACCAGAAACCGGAAGCAAGCAACTTTCCCCCTATGACCTTTGGAGGCTTGCCCCATATAAGTGCTTTGGGATTCTTCTTAAATACATGTTTTTGCTTGTTAGCTCCTCTAAAAACGAGATACCTACTCGGTTATAAGGAATGAAGTTTTAGTGATTGTTCTAGAAAAGATTTCAAGTTCAAGTTTCCAAGTCACAAGTGTAACGTCGAAAGAAAGCTACCCCATCAGAAAAACAAAGCAATTGGCTATTACAGCCGCTGTTGTAAGCTCTGGCTTGTTGCTCAAAAGCCACCAGCCCTGTAACAGAAGAAAAGATGACTGATACTTGTTATTATTATTTATTATTTTTATAAATAATAAGAAATTTTTATTGACAAGTAAATAGGCATAGCCCAAGTACACACGAAGTATACAAGAGAAAACGCCTAAATACAAGCTATGAACTAGAGTGGACTAAAAGCAAATCATGAAGATTATCTCCATTCAATACAAGAGCTTTAGCCCAGAAACACAAATTACTAAAGAAAAACTCCCCAAGTGCTCCCATTGAACATTCTTTATCTTCAAAGAACCGTCCATTCATTTCCAACCATAACCACCACATCAAACATGAAGGAACCATCTTCCAAATGGCAACAATGCGACGACTCCCCTTAAAATCTTGCCAACATGCTAAAAGGTCCACCACTTGCTTAGACATCTCCTAAGCAATACCCGTCCTACCAAACATCTCATCCCACAAAGTTTTAGCCACCTCATAATGCAGAAACAGATGGTCAACAGATTCGCCATCTTTCTTACACATGAAGCACCAATTCACAACAAATAATCCACACCTTCTCATATTATCTGTGGTCAATATTTTTCCCAGAGACGCCAACCAACAGAAAAATGCAACCTTACTACGCACCTTAGATCTCCAAAGGCTCTTCCAAGGGAATTTATTGACACAATGACAACTTAACGCCTTGTAAAAGGAACTAACCAAAAATCTGGAATTACCATTGTGATTCCACAGCAAGCCATCCTCCCTTCTTGTAAAAGGAACTTATTAACTAATAATGTTTGAACGATCTCTACAATTACAACTGCATCTGATGAAATCAAGAATTTGCTATACAGCGGTTTGGGTGCTTTCAGCATGCATAGAAGTAACAAAGGTCCATGCTTGTTAGGGACTTGAAATTTACCATTGGTACTCATGCAAAAAGATGAAGAAAGACGCTTTAAAGAGAATGAAAAGACATGAGTTATCATAAGCATATCAGAAGCACCAATAATTATCAGGAAAAAAAATTCAAGTTATAAAAAAAGAACCTGTTTAAACAAGCATCAAACCCAGTCAATCAAGTACAGTGTTACTGGCTTTCAATTTTGTCATTTTGGTATATTAGGCGAACTGTAGGACTGCTCGCCCTTTTCTAGGAACTTAGTAGTAAAAGCCACATTCTTGATAACATACATCTAGCCTGAAATTTAGACAATTCGGGGCTGGAGAAGATAAACAATCTTTCATATTATCTAAGCTTTAGTTTAGAGTCACATGCCTGAATGCTAAAAGTGAAAGGGATCCACACTAGATCTCCAAATACCAACATGAAGCCCAACCTTTCAGCAATTATGTCCCATCTATAAAAGACAATTACATACAAGGGGTTAGATATGTGAAGTAAATGATAGGTAAATACCGAATCAATATCTTCATAAATTTTAATCGAAACAAAGGCAATAGAAGAAATATGCAACTAAAGGTGCATAACAAAAGATGATGACCATAGTTAGGGATAATACAAAAATGGTAAAGTGAATTATAGGCTTCAAATGATGCGTTTTATCCAGTTTAGAGCATAAAAGGAGAAAATGCCAGACTAGACCAGGAAATCTCCAGATCCTGATTAAATCTCAAATGAACCACTGAGGTTGAATGGATTTGAGGCTGGCCTGATCTTGGCAAGAGCTTCATAACTTGGGCTACGACCAGACTTCAGCAAAATCAAGGGACCTAAACTTTTGGCTGAACGCAGCTAAAGCATCATGCAGCTCAGCATGGCAGTGCTTCTAGTGAACCTTTAGGAAAATATTAATCAGTTTATTAATGCATGCTCCATGTAATCTATTCCCGTGGTTTTTTCCTATACAAATTGTTCGTGAAGTTCTGTACAGAGTAAGCCAATATTGGCTGTAGTCGATACCTACTTACACCATGGCCTGCCAATAGAATAACAAAGTACTGGAAAACACAGTCAAGTTTGGCAATTCCTGATTTCAATTTATCATCTGAACAAATGAAGACAAATTGTATTGAGGTCTACATTATGCAATGATTCTGCTACAGAGACATGGTACTACACTTACGTGGAGGTCATGTATTCCTCATAAACAAAGTAGTCTAGAATGTATAACTGCAAAAAAGATGTAGAGAGAATATTCACTAATAAGATATGATATAGAAATAAAAAGAACTGAATATATCAATAGTAGTACTTAGCATCACCAGATTACCACACAAAACAGCTGGTAGAGGATCATTGATCGGCTCACAGTGGAATCTTGAATGCTTCTCGCAAGAACTGATAGGTTGATAAGTAGCCAGCCCATCATTCCAGCTCTAACAAAGAAAAATCTACAAAAGAATCCCATCATGTCAAAAAAAAAAAAAAAAAGTAAAAAAGAAACTAGGTACATTATAAGATGTAGATTAGATTATTCAAATATATCTGTACTCCTATAGTGTTATGGTTGCCAGTGATGATAATACCAGATAAATTAGTCCATCCTACTCATGATGTTGAGAACATAATTAAATTGAAATGTTTTTGTGAACCGATGGGAATCATGAACTAAAATGGAAGCAAAAAATGAAAAAAGGACCAATCCTTGAGCGCACAGGCAAGACAGAGAACCATTGTAGGTGGAGAATAGAAGTTACAAAAGTCAAAATCAGGTATACAATAAGATTCTCATTGGTCGATCATATAAGAATATGGCCAGAAAAACGAGAACTGAATCACATACTTGAGGTCAATGCCCATACACTGAGGATTGAGCTGAATTCCAAACCACCTATTCACCAACATAAAAAATAGCAGTATCAAGATAATTGCTCAAAACATGTTCTACAAGGACTGCAGCAAACATGGACACATATCGTAACTTTTGGGTAAGTACACCTGAGATTTTAAAATAAAATTGGAAGGATATAAACAGGGGTAAAGTTCTCAATTGTTGATTCTTTTTCTTTTTTTAATTTGACTATGTGTCTCAATAGTTGGTGAGATGTTGCCAACAGGACAAAAACAAATGGTCGGTTATTCATTAAGCCATCCAAGAAGCTGGTGGAAGATCACTTGTGAATTCATTATTTTAAAAAATTGGAAAATGGTATATTCTACCTCATATATGGAAAAAAAAAAAAAAAAAAAAATTGTAAACAGGCCTTACCCATCAGTCTCATGTATATAGTATATTCTTTTTTAATTCAATAGTATGATTTAGCTTGGGCCAAAACAACCCAGGAGTTATGACATGGTTTACCCACTACAGCTAGGGATAGGATAAGAATGTACACTTGTAGGTTTAGCATGTCTCCATAAAGTTAATTGTTCCCATCTTTCGAACATATAGTCTTTGTTAACTGAGGAAAAAGCAGATACTTTTCACTGCAGGTAAGAGAAAGCTAAAAAGATGGGCCGGAAAATATTCATGTGCATTAGTAGCCCAGAATTTATATCCTACTAAAATAGAACTCCTCCAACCCCTTTTAAAATTTCTATGAAATGCATAAAACTTGGAATAAGATAAAGTGGTCACAAAAGTACCAGTCATGTATTAAGCTCCCTGTGAGATGAGGTTTCAGGGAAGAACCCTGATTGCTTGACTTGCAGCCAGCAGCATAGAGTACCAAGGTCACCTAACATTAAAAAAACAAGAACAGAGAGAAAATATATAAAATGATCAGAAATAGAGAAAAATATGTAGCATATGGTATCTTTTTCTTGCAGCCGTAAGTTAATCTTCGAAAATGAGAAATCGTGTATAAATGGGACTAAGAAATCTGCCCTTAATTTGTATCCATAATATAGAGGAAAATCATGTTAAAAGATGAAAAGGTAAAAGAATTAAAAGGCTAGAGGAAGAGTAAAGCATTGCTTTTCATCACTGTAATCAAATTATCATCATGAAAAGCAATGAAAATGGAGGGATGATCTTGCATTGGTCAGATAAGAAAATACCCCCCCCCCCCCCAAAAAAAAAAGCAAAAAAAATTTGAAATCCAAATCTTTTAATAAGTTTCTGAAAAAAAAAGAGTTTCCAAATTACTGTATTAGAACTTCGTCCGAATTTAATGGGGTGCTGGTGACAGGTAACCCTCAATGGATGGCTACTAATATACTCGTGATTATCCCCTATTCTTTTGATATTATGCCAAAAGGGATTTCCCACATTGGCATCTTTTGATTTTGAATCACAAGTATATCTTTGGCTTCAAGAAGTGAATATTATGCACCAAAAAAAAAAATCTCAACTGTAACTTACAAGAAAACTGAACGCTAAAATCGTTGATAGCAGCTCAAGCCCTCTGTCTGATATCACCTGCAAGCATTGTTATCATGTCCACATGCGCTGTATGTCAGAACTTGTAGTAATCTAATCCACATTTATGATTACCAGCATTCGAGAAGAAAACAAAAGAAAAAAACTGCAGAAACATTCAAAACTACCCAGTAGGATGGATCAGAAGGATTTTCTTGCACAAAATTGGTCCAAGTCAATGTAAGCAACCAACATATCTCTAAAAGTTATAGCAGAACAAAAAGATATATGCCTGCTTGACAACCTTGCAGTTACTTGGAAGCGGGATATGTATCCTTTGATTTTTCAGTAGGGTTTTGGGCGTCTATGAATTTCCAAATAAGTACTAAACCATATCAATTGAAAGCAGTTTTATTTTCTTTTTTCAGCATTATTTTAATTTGCTTTAGATCACTACAGCTACTTCTGATATAATGCCACATATATATATATATATATATATATATATATTTTGATTAATAATGATATAATGCCACATATTTAGAATTTCATCCAATAATGGGAAGCTTGGAAATTCAACTAGCATATTCCTGATCCTATTCAAATGCCTAGAGTCCTGAGACGGATGTGAATAGTTGAAGCAATCCTTAAGTGAAAAAGAAAACAATAAATTAACTAATCGAAAGCAGTGACCACATACAGTGGGCGATATGTAATTCATCTTTGCACCGATCCCGAGAAGCCCAACCAGCACAAGAAGCGATAACAAACCTTTATCAGGGAAATTAAAAGAGACCCAAAAATAAAGCACATAAACAATCGTGTTGAACCTCAAATATTCGAACAAAATAAAATTGTGATAAAACTGAACTAAACGCATTCGTATATAAGCACAGACCGTTGCAGCGATAGTGAAGACGGGTACCGTCCTGTAAGATCACACCGGAAACAACTTTTCCAGGTAGTACGGATCCAACAACGGCCAAGTAGGTAAAAAACGTGGCTAAGATCGCAACCTGATGCCACAAATATATAAGAAAAAGGTTAGATAATCAATGGGTCAGAACTCGATTCGAAGAAACGGGTACTCACTGAGAACCACGAGGGAATTAGAGCGTGGAGAAGAAATGCCAGATCCATGTCCTGTGTTTGTTGATTTTCTTCAGAGAGAATGGCAATGCTACGCACTACTTTGCCAACTCCACGCTGTGTGATAAGAGAGACAGTGAGCTTTGACTCTTGGTAGACCGTAGACCTCAAATAACTGTTTGGTTTTGCGAGTTCGTTTACAGTAGCTGCGAAGAGCAGCCTCTGACCTGACGCGATTAACGTCCTAAACTTCTCCGCCCGACCGGAGGGATTGGAAATTTGCGTGAACTTTGTCGTAGTACATGTAGCATAAAGTTAATTTACTTTTATAAAATCAGTTTTTTTTTTATTCAAATATAAAACATTTCTATGAATTTATATTAATGTTATCCATCTAAGGTAAAATACATGATGTTTGTTATTTCACTCGTGAATTAATTATTAAATGACTAAATTGGATATTTTCTAACAATTTTCTTTTACACTAGATGGATATTTCATTTCGACTGAAATGAAAATGATCTCATTGTAAGATACAGGCTACTACATAAAATAGATTTTACGATATTCCTTATTATTCATATAAATATACTGATTAATATTAAATATTCAATAAATAGTATAAAACTCAAAGAGTTTTGGCTAAAATTATAACAAAATCTCAATGCTACCTCGTTACAATTACGTTGAGAGTCTTATGCAGTAATTTGGAAGGTGGGTTCGTGGTTAGTTTAGGGTTAGTTTAGATTTAGAGATGAGAGGAGATGATTTTAGATGAAATATAAAAGTTAAAATAAATATTGTTAGAATATTATTTTTTAATATTATTATTGTTTTGAAATTTGAAAAAGTTAAATTGTTTATTATATTTTGTGTAATAATTTGAGAAAATTATAATGATAATACGAGATAAGATTAAATACTTTCTGAATCTAAATAGGATCAGTTAATGTAGTTAAGATATGTCCCTTGGAAATAAAAAAAGTAAGCGATTTTGCTATCTTTACATAGTTCCATTCGATCAACACTCTTAGGCTTTGTTTGGATTGAAAAGTCATCTCAACTCATCTTATCATTATACGTTTTTTAAATTTTTACACAAAATCCAATAAATAATTCAATTTTTTTAATTTTTAAAATAATAATAATATTAAAAAATAATATTTTAATAGTATCTTATTTTACTGTTAACTTTTATTTAAAATCATCTCATATCCTTTCATAGTCGAATCGAGGATTTCCTACTATCAAAACAATGTTCATGCTATTAAGAGTTTGTTGGCTTTTTAAGCAAACTGAAAACAATAGAGTGTAATTCTCTCATTCTTCACACCTTTTTTATTGCCACATTCAATCCAAGAAATTCTCAAAATCCCTCTCTTAAGGTATAACTTTTCCCAAGTGCAAGACAAAATAAAATTAACTCATCACTATTTAGGAAATTACTCTATGAAGTCTTCTTATGCAGCTTTGATTAATACCTCTGAAACAATTGTCTCAGACATTTCTTGGAAAAAGCTGAGGAAATTCAAAATTCAATATCACCTCGAACTTCTAATTTGGAAATTTGCTCGTAACATCCTCCCCACAAAATCACGTCTCAAAACAACCATCAACCTTAATGCTGATCAAATACTTTGTCTCCTTTGTGATTCACAAGAGGAAACCCTCCACCATCTGTTTTTCAACTGTTCATTTGCCAGAATTCTATGGAGGTAGTCAAGTTGGGCCCTTGATATTTCAAAATTTAATTAGTTTCCCATCACTGGATTAACAGCATCCTCAATCCATCAAACTCTCTTTTGATTCATGAAGAATAATCTCAAAATTTCCAACTATTTGCATCTTAGCTATGGACGACATTTGGTTCCTTAGAAACAAAGTCATCCACACAGCCTTCAAACAGTCACCAACTCAGCTTATCTCATTTGTAGCCTCTCTTCTTTCAGACCACATCTCAGCTTGGGTTCAGAAGTTTGATCATCCCAAAGTCAGATCACATATTATTAGAGAAGGCTTTAACTTGCTCCAATTTGATGTGGCAATTAGAGGAAACGGATGCACCATAGCATCCATTTGCAAATCAAGTGATGGCAACCCCGTCTTTGTTGTCACAAGTTCATTAGCAACATTAATCCTAATGTGGGTGAAGCAACAACAGCGTTTGAAGGCATCCAAGAGGCACGTCACAGAAATTTGAAAAAATTACAAATTGAAGGAGACTCCAACAAGTTGTTGATTCCATTTTAGACCATAATTTCATATTTGATTAGAAAATTCAAAGTATTTTATCGGACTCAAGATACCTGATTCATTCATTTGAAGAATGAGTTGTAAATAAGATTGATCAATCACAAAATCGATATGCACATGAAATAGCATAATAGACTGCTTCCAATCATTATTATGGAAACTTGCCCCTATCCACCATTCCACCAACAGTGCTGAAATTTTATAGTAGAAATGATCCTCATGGTTTGTAATATTTTAATACTCAAACAATATATTTCTTTTTTCAGTTTTTACAATGAAATAGCTAATTCCCCCCCCCCCCCCCCCCAAAAAAAGACTGTGGAATTGTACGGACTGCCAAATACTAATATCTATATATCATTTTAACTGTAGTGTTCTGTACACCGAATGGCGAATGGGAGCGGGCAAGATTGAGAAATTCCCAGCACAATATTACCGTGGTTCGCAAAACACAGAATTAAAGCTCGAGTTGACACACATATATAAGCGCACTCATACGGAATTTGAAACAAATCCATGTCCTTTCTCTGGAGCCTTCTAGATAGCATAGCCCATACTCGAGCTGTTCCCTCTCGCTTCCATCAGTGTTGCTAATGGAGTTTTGGGGTACTCTATCTCTCGTTTTGATTTTCTTGTTGTGAATTAGGGTTTTGTATTCTCATACGTTGCCGCTTATATCTTTTTTTTAAGTCATATGATGTTATGCCTTGCGATCTTGGGCTTTCTTTTGCCATTGGTCCCTTTGGTTGCCAAGATTACTGGAAAATGGTACGGGAAAACAGGTTTCTAGTGTTTACCAATTCATCGTTAATTTGGTGCTATAGAAAAGAAACTTATGCTCTCGAATGAGATTGTAGGTTGTGTTGCTCTTCTTTCGTTTTGCCAGACTTTCTCGGAACCAAACAGAGGGTTGGGTTTATATCTGTTGTCAATGGCTTTGATTTCTTAGAATTTGTAGAGCCTATTTGTTCGGTGTTGACTATCTTGGACCTGTAAAGCAATTTTCTCCTGTTTACTTAGCTGGAAATTAAGCGAACTCATTCGTATGGCGGCGCTATACTTTTCTGGCTGATTTTCTTGGGCCTACGTTCTGTTTTTCACGCTATTACGTTGTTCTACGTAGACATAGTTAGTGTAAAAAAGAAAAAAGAAAAAAGAAAAAGAAGAAGATGCTCCAACTGTCTAAGTTTTGTGGAAGAGCGTATATCATTTTGATTGCCATCTCTCTCTTTTCTTCGTACTAGGTAACTAGTTTTCTTAGAACATGTAGATTAGGAATATATGGCCGAAAGCAGTTTTAAAGTCCTTCGTGTATACTTGGGCACTTTGTATTCGAGGATCTGTGTTTGCTTGTCTATTTTTTCTCTTTACGTGCCTGTATGTGCGACCATGTAGGTGATGTCGAGTGAGTTGCAATCTGATGTTATCCTGCAAAACTATGTTAGAGTCGCTTTGGCACCCTTTGCTCTTCATAACCCTATATTTTCATTTTTTGCTTCTATAATGTTTGTACCTAAACAAATGTACAGGTGCTGAGGTCAAAAGTGGAGAGTCCCTTGAGGTGGATCCTGGTCAGGGTGTGGTGTTGCATCTTTCCCAGGTTATAACAGAATCTATGATCTTTGATTTTTCAATATCCTTTTTTTTCACATTAATGATGTTTGTGATCTAGTATCTAAAGTTTGCCGCACTGCAGGCTTCTATTGGAGAGGTTAAGAAGGACAAAGCAAATGAAAGAATCTGCTTGTTTGTGAAAGTTGATGATCAAAAGCTTACTCTTGGAACTGTGTCTTCTGAGAAATTACCCCAGATATCTTTTGATCTGGTGTTTGAAAAGAAATTCCAGTTATCCCATAACTGGAAAAAGGGAAGTGTCTACTTCACCGGATATAGAGCTTATGTACCCGAAGAATATCCTGTTACATTCTTTTCTCTTTGAATGTGACCTTCAGTCTATTTATTCTTAAAAACTTTAGCTGGTTTAGCCACTTTGTTTATCTCCCTACAACCTGTAATCTCCTTGACTGCTGTATGTATTGTCATTACCGATGAGTCTTCAGGTGAGTCACTGCTCTGGTATTTTATTGTCATTTTAAATTTAACTTCATATCATGTTCATTGTTTATATATGCATGCTACTTTCAGAATCTGATTTTGATACGGAACCTAATTCAGAGGAGGATTTTCGAGTTGATCCCCATCATATTGGTAGGTCATCTGTTTTTTATGCTTTTTTTTTCTTTTCTAAATTTTCAGATTCATGCACATATAATTAACTTTGATCCTTGTGATGTAGGAAAATCTGAGTTAGAAGTTAAACAAGCTGCAAAGCCTAATGTTACCACAGCTAAGCAGGTGAGGATTGTAGAACCAAATAAAGTTGAAGATACTGATGAAGATGTGGATGAGGAATCATCTGATGAGTCTGATGATGATGAGGTAAGTGAAGCGAAGATAATCTTGTCTAATAAATATAAATATGCTTTTCTCCTTGCTAAATGGCCAATGACTTGGGCCAAGGCAAGTGGTCAGATTATTTAGCTTCTATATTCTTGAGACTTCATTTAGTATTGTGGACAGTGGTTTTAGGGTCTTTCTTAGAAGTTTCATTGCTGAGTAGTCGGCAGAAGATAGTTATGCTTTAAGTTAATGATAGACATATCAAACCTTCAACCTGAAATAATATATCAATTATCACTATTAATAATAGACGTTTCCATTTTTTGTAACTGTAAAAAATGTTGAGATCTTACCCCTGATGATGGCAAAAGAACTACTGTTTTTACTGCAATGTCATGACAAAAGTTTGTTTTCCCATGTTATCACTTGTATTGTAACTATATTTCACATTAAATCCTGTCAACCAATAGTTTTTTTAAGCATAGGTACTTAATAAAAGAATTTTTGGTTAATCATGGGTTATTGTCATTTAGATGGGCACGATTTATGGATGTTGAAAGTCTTTTTTATTAAGTTAATTTCTAATAAAAACATGCCATTTTCCCTTGTCCCTGTGTCGCAATTTTTTTCATCTATGTAATCTTATGCCTGTGGAATGTAAATTATTCTGTGTAAAAGCATTGTTGATTTGGTGCAATGCATACTTATATATTTTGGTTTGCACAAAATCCAACATCTACAGAACAATGTGGACAAAAAGCACACAAAAGTATTAAAGTAGTTGTGAAAGTTCTTCATCTTCTGATCATTCACATGCCAATCATTCCAGTTCTTTGCATGGAGTGTATTGTCTACATTGATGGAATCTATAATCAGATAACATATTTGGACTGCATTGATGATGCCCTTTTATGAAATTGTTGTTTAGGGTCATCTGTTAGATCATATTTCCCAAACATAATTGTTGACTGATATACTTATAATATATATATATATATATATATTGTTGACTGAGAAATAGAGCTTCTAAACAATGGTCAGGAACACTTGCATACATGATATGAATTGTTTCTTTATATAGTTTTTATCTTCTATGCATTGTAGTTCTCAACCTCTTATGTGCAACTCTCAGCTAGGTCACGATTAGTGAAGATTCAGTGCTCTCTAAATGTTGTTAGTAATTTTTTTTCTAACTTTTCTATTGCATGCTTTGCATGGTGGTTTGTGTACAAAGCACTGGATTGATGGTTTTGGTTCTCAGGCTAAGGCAAGTAGTGAGGAAGAAAGCAGTGAAAATGATGACAATGGCAGTGATGGTAGTGATGATGACAGTAGCGAAGAAGAGGATAAAGAGACTCCAAAGGAGGTAAAGACACTTGAACAAATACTCTTATTTTAACACTGTCATTGTCACCGATCAATGTGTATTTGTTATGCAGTTGAAGGCCAAAGCAAACAAGAAGAGACCCATGGAACCTTCCAAAAAAGCCCCTGCTGATAAGAAGGCAAAATTTATTAGTCCTGAGAAGACTGGTGAGTTTTCTTTTTTGCATGACCAATTAGTAAGGATGCAACTGATCGGGTCTGTCTTGAGGGGTTCGTTGATTATCTTGAATGTGTACCTCTAGTTATCAAATGCAAGCAAGATTTATTTTCGTATAATAGTCCTGATATCCTGATGGATTTGTTTGTGTTCCGAGTTTGTTGTTGCAGACGACAAGAAATTTAGTGGCCATGTTGCAACTCCTCACCCTTCAAAGCAGACTGTTACAAAACAGCAGACTCCAAAATCAGGGGGAGCATACCCTTGCAAATCGTGTAACAGGTGATTTTCTGTCCTTCCACTTTGACAGCGCTCTTATTTGATGGATTGTAATTATTTGCATATCTGTAGCACAGGTCGTTCAGCTCAGAAACTGGTTTGCAGTCTCATACAAAGGCAAAACACAGTGCTGCACAGTAATGTACTTTTTGGTGACCTTAACCTTTGGGATGTCATAGAAAAACCTAGTGTTAGTTTTGGTAAAATGTAAAAGGAGGGACTAGTTCGGTATGTTATGTCGGTCTTTTTGGGCAACTTTATTGGCATTCCTTGATGCTTAATGCGAACTTTGATGGAGTTCTTTTCCGATCTAAATTCAGAATTGATTGTCATAATTGTCAATATTTTGGTGATGGTTCGCATAATTGTCCGACTGTTATTATTATTATTTAATATTTTTGCATCTTTAGTTTTATATTCAGTGGTCTCCGGTTCACGGTTTTGTCTCCATTGTCAGATGTAACTATCAAGTGCCGGATTCCAGCTCTAGACCTCTGGAACCTTCGCCAGACCTGTTCACGATCTTATAGTGTCGGCAATTTATTTTTGAAGCCGATCTTATGTTTGCTTCGCCTTGTGGCCGTCAACTTACTTGGAAGGTTTTTATTTTTCTTTTCTCCGATGGCAATGGTGAGTGATTAATCACGAATTTCTCAAAAAACTTTTAACAGATTACTGGGGAAACAAATGACAGTCATTTTAACGTTTCGTACGAGGTCAGAATCCCTTCAATTCTCAGGGCTTATGAAGTGCTTGGTCGTTGGATGTTAAATTGAGGATTCTTTGACACTTCTTCTTTATCCCATGCATGTCAGATTTTCCTCTCTTCAATTCCATCATACTAATTTCAAACCATCTACCAATTGATTGCTCTCTAGTATAGCCAGCCATCTCGATCTTAATAATAGACTATAGATAATTTAAAGAAAACCGAATCGACAAAAGATAATGGAAGAGCACAACGGTATAGTTGAAAAACTAACAAACCAGATTAAGCCAGATGGTATCAAATCAAATTTAAACCACAGCTGTTTCTAGAGTCCTATATAACTTGATCTGTTTTCTGAGATACAAGTCTTGACAAATATGCCAGCTACGCAGCTCCAAGAGATTCAGCAAGTTTTCCGACGACGTACACATTAGGTCCTGCAAGCATCCGCAGACAACAGCCAACCTGTATACAAATATCATGGTAAGCTGCCTGAGAAAATTGAGACACGATCCTGGGAAGCAGGAACACCTGAACCTGCAAAAGCTTGTACAGCAGGTAAGATCACAATTTTCACATGAAAATTGGGCAGAGAGTTCAGTATGCCAAATTCCTATTTGCTTTTCCAAAGGGATGCAGATGTAGGGGTTTAAAAGTAACTAATCTTAATGATCACAAAATTTGCAGAGTATTAAAACCTGAACTACATATGATTTGAACAGCCAAAAATTTCTATTCTGACGATTTTCACGTGAAAATCCTGCGTGCGGTGGCTTACCATCAGTTAAAAATCAGTGCTTTGAATGCACTTTCAACTTTGCTGCAGAAGCTATTTCATTTTATATAAGCTCACACATTTTCACTATTTATGTATAACTAAATACAGGTGGGAATCTAATAATTTCTCAAAGGAAGAAAAGAATCAGAAACCTGACGGGAACTAAACTTTGTGATTCATATAAACATGCGCAAAAGTGATATCAACAGAATAAGAATGGAAGGAAACATAGCTAGAAAGAAAATGAAGCAATTACCTGATTAAGAATGGAAGTGAAACTTAAACCGTAATAAATGCATAGCAGCACCAAGATTTTAATTCTATATTTGCTTTACTTATTCAATTCTGTTCACTTGGAGAAAAAGATTTAAAAGAAATATAATTTTACTTTCAATAACACATGAGAGAGAACCTGTACTCCACCTGCACAGTGGAAATGGGTAGTAAGCTATATTTTCTTAATGGGCCATCTTATTGACAACAGAAACGTACTTTTATATATTTCTATGAAACAAAAATGCTTATATCTAAATAAAGAACACTGGGACAAACCAGAAAGGCCCGATTGCACTAGTTATTGTATCAACCATGCTGCTGCTGCTCAAGGTCATTATACTGATCACCTTTCTGGGCAAAACCATTTCTGTCATTGTGTATGTCGCCCCCATTGTCCCTAAGACCGGATTCCTCATGTTCCCTCTCCCTATTCCATTGTTCAATTTTGGCCCTCCGTTCAGCACTACTTTCCCTGACTGGACTCCTATTCCTCCTTCCCCCAGGGCTCCTACTTTGCTCCCATCTACGTCCAGGACTGCGGATTCTAGGCCTCTGGCCCCTATCACGGTAGCGGTAATCCCTATCATCATGTCTTCTACCATAACCACGACCGCCACCTCTACCAAAACCACGACCGCCGCGTGAATGCTCCTCATAACCACGGTACCTAACAGGACTGCGACTCCTGCTTCGACTGCGGCTATGCCTTCTTCCGTTTCTCCCAAACAATTTCCTCCTCAATTCCCTATAATCCACATAAATAAATTACATGCAAGCAGATCAACAATCAATAGGTTTATAGGTTCATAGCCATATACTTGCAAGTAAAAATGATTAAACCAAAAACCACTCACTTGCTAATCTTTTTCAAATGCATGAAGTTGCAATAGCCACCTCGATCGCATACATTTTCCTCATATTGTCTACATGTAGCTTCACGGAAATCTGTGACTGGTGAGAAGTCAACAATGATGGGGCGCCCTGATACATTTGATGTTCATAAAGTTGAGAAAACAATGTTACCGTGATGAAATTAATTAACATTAATATTTCTCCTTGTAACACTAATACCGCTATGATGATGCAGAAACAAAGGAACCAATATTTCTACTTGTAACACTAATACCGCTACGATGATGCAGAAACAATGTTACCGTGATGATACAGATAAAATTCAAAGCCACTCTTTTTATTATTATAAATTATAATTCTTGAACAAACAATGATCTTTAATTCCACCAAACAGAAAAGGAATGAAAAAAATTAAGGAAAAGCTTAGGGCATTAAAAATAACCTGAGTAAAACCTTCCAGTCAGATTGCGAAGCGCGTTGGCGGCGTCTTCTTCCTCTCTAAACTGAACGTACACATTACCCACCTGCTCAAAACACAAGATTTAAAAAACAACTATATATTTTTTTCTAGAAAAAAGAAACGAGACAGAAAGAGGGATATCTGAATACCATGTGATCAGCCAAATTGTCGCAGATGTTCAAGCTCTCGAGGAGACCGTACTTGGAGAGCTCGTCAAAGAGGTCCTGATAGAAGTCGTCGAAGTGCTCCTGAACGTGGGCGGGATCAAGGTTGGGGTTGGGCTGGGCCTGTGGGGCAGGGGCGGTAAGCATGTCGGGGCGCTGATACATGTTGGAGAGGCAGAGAGTGGGGCTGGTGGTAGGCTTTGTGTGGAGCCTGGAGCACCGGTCGCCGTGCCTGCAAGCCCCAATCTTGAAGTAGAACGGGCAGTTCACCCTATCCTTCTCTGTCCCGAATATCGACGCCAAGTGTTCCGCCATCCTCCACCGATCAGATCGATTCTCTTCTTATCAAAGAAACCTATCAAACAAAAATAGGCATATATCAACCCTCTACTCTGATTTTCTTGCTTTTGTCCTTTCATCACTCTAGGTTTTCGTAAGGGAGGCAACCGCTATCTTAGAATCCAAAATATAAATAATAAATTAACATGACGACATGTATCGCAGGTTTGCCCGAGAGGTTAAGGGGGCAGACTTAAGATCTGCTGCACATAAGTGCGCGTGGGTTCGAACCCCACAGCCTGCAAAGAAAATTAAAATTGTAATTTCCTAAGTTTTCTCTCTCCCCTATTTTTACAAGCCTATGTGATATGACACATTTACTTTTCCTTGACATTTCGTCACTCATTTATATAAAATAAATTATATGGTATAAATTAATACAATGCGCTTACTTCTCGTCCTCCTCAAGTTGCATTGAGGCCGAGAGACTGATGCACAATACCGACTTCTCCAAAATGGAGAATTTGGATTCGACCCCTCTCTAATGTATAATATATATTTTACACATTATCTACATATCACATATTTTTTTTTTATTTTTTTTCTCTCACTTAGGCTTCGTTTGGATGCCCAACTCATCCCAATTCATCATTATAACTTTTTCAAATTTCAATACAAAATATAATAAATAATTCAATTTTTTCAAATCCCAAAACAACTTTAATATTTAAAAATAATATTCTAACAATATTTTATCATCTCAACTCAACTCAATCCAACTCATCTCAACATCCAAACGCATCCTAAATGTGTAGTATATGAATAATAAGTAGAATAATTCAATAAAATTAAGAAGAATAAAAAAAAGATTAAAAAAATTAAAATAAATGTGATGTGTGGTATAGGACTGTTCATCCAGATTCCGGTTCGAGAACCCGAGTATATCCAGACCGAAACCTGAGTTTCAAACTCGGCCAGGATCCCGATGAATCAGGATTTTTTATTCTGGATTCCATTTTTTTTTTAATGTTTTTGCCCCAAAGTAAAGCAAAAGCAACTCTCCTTTCTACGTTCTTTCTTTCTGCTACCAATCTTAAATTCTCCTATCTAGTATCTACGTGATCTTCGGATCTTAATTCAATACCATGAAACAGAAGTAGAGAGCCTCTGGCTGTTTTCTCTATCACTTCCAAATGCCAAGCCTTGACACAAGCAAGCATTGCATGGCCAATTCTAGTGAGTAACAGGAGTCCCGGCATTACAAATCAGAATATGAATTGAAAGGACCAAAAAAAAAAAAAAAAAAATCAAAACATTCAAACTAAATAAAAAAAGGGTACCGTGTGTACCCGGGTTTTGGCCCGGAATCTGGTTTTATGGTTTCCAGACAAGATCAGGAAAAAATTGAGCCTGGATGAACAGTCTTAATGTGTGGGGAAATGATGACTAACAAAGTTTAAAATAAAAAATAAAAAATAAAAAAAGAAGGAAGAAGTTGCAGTGAGGGTAGAATTTGAAATAGTGCCAACATTGCCGAAAACAATAAACACCCTCACCCTTCAGGTTCTAGGAGTAGGAGATTCAAGTGAACGAGAAAGTTGAGCCTAATGTTAAAAATAAAAGGAAATTGATTTATAGCTCTAAATAACAATCTTTTGAATACCGTTTCGGTGACCTTTTCGATCGAGGCATTAAAATAAGATATTTCGATACTGGTACCATTTCAGATACTGTTTCGAAATAATCAATATATGAATAAATTATATATATAAATTATATTAGAAAATAATAGTATATATATATGAATAAATTATAAATAGTCTGGTCTAAGTTCAAGGAGTCCAAAAATAAGTCTGCAGTTTGAGGAAATGAAAAAAAAAAATGTAAAAGCCGAAATATGTATAAAGGCTGAAATCCGATATGTCAGCCGGTACAGGTCGATACAACCGAAATTTTAACCGATACGAAATACTATACTTGTCTGTACCAGTTACCTGGTCGATACGGCATATTTCGACCGTATCGATCGGTACGAAACGATATTTAAAACTTTATTAATTAGACAAGTTTTATGTAAATTATTGTAAAAAAAAAAGACTTTACCTTAAAAAAATATATAAAAAATATTTTTATTAATAAAACCCACATTTACAAAAGACTTTAAAATTGATCTATTTACAACTTTTACTTTAATATTACTTGAAATAAAAAAGATATAAAAATTCTACTCAACCTCCTATTATTCATATAACCTCCACACACCACATTTTTTTTTTTTATCAAATATTTAATATATAAATAATGAATAAAAAAATTAAATTAATTTAAAAAGAATAAACTTAAAAAAAAAAATTAAAAAAATATTAAAAAATTAAAAAAATATGATGTGTGAAGATTGAGAAAGTTACGTAACATTTCTCAAAAAGATATAGCACGTATGCGTATCTTCCCTTCCCCTCTACCACTTCAGGATCCAAGAGCCCGAAAGGCCCAAAACAGAAAGTACCTACAAACATCACACCCCAAATCTCAGGTCACATTCCTCCCTCTCCGATCTTCAATCCAAACCAACACACACACACTCTCTCTCTCTCTCTCTCAAACACAATGGCTGCCTCTCTCTCCGTCTCAAGGCTCCTCCTCTCATCTCCCAGCATCCTCGCCCTCTCCACCAAAACCTCTCTCTTCCACACCGCCAAAACCCTCTCCTCCAAACCGTCTTTCACTTCACTCCCATTCAAACTCCATCACCGCTCAAAACCCCTCAAATTCTCTACCGCCACCACCAAATCCACAATATCCGCCACCATCGCAGTCGGCGACAAGCTCCCGGAATCCACGCTCTCCTACCTCGACTCCGACGGTGAGCTCCAGACCACAACCATTTCTGACCTCACCAAGAACAAGAAGGCCATCCTCTTCGCTGTTCCCGGCGCCTTCACCCCCACCTGCTCCCAGAAGCACCTCCCTGGATTCGTCGAGAAGTCCAAGGAGCTCAAGGCCAAAGGGGTAGACACCATCGCCTGTATCTCGGTCAATGACGCCTTCGTCATGAAGGCCTGGAAGGAGAACCTCAAGATCAACGACGAGGTGCTCCTGCTGTCTGATGGGAATGGGGATTTCACCAGGGCTATTGGGTGCGAGCTCGATTTGAGCGATAAGCCCGTGGGGTTGGGTGTGAGGTCCAGAAGGTATGCGCTCTTGGCCGAAGATGGGGTTGTCAAGGTCTTGAATTTGGAGGAGGGCGGTGCGTTTACATTCAGTGGAGCTGAGGATATGCTCAAAGCTTTATGAACTTGGTCAGCATGTGACCCTTCCTTTGAATTTCTTCGTTTTTGGAATTTCCTTGTTCTTTGCCAGTTCGCTGGATGGATTTTGTCTTTCTCTTTTGCTGAATCATGGACTATTTTTTGTCAATAAAATTATGGAAATAAACTTTATTTTACATATTGTGCGCTCGATGAACTTTGTTTTCCTTTCTTCTCTTTTACCCCCAAATAAAATTAGGATGCATTTAGCGGGCAGCACTTACACTGTCATAGTTGATACTGTAGGACATGCCGAACGTGAATCGCATAATATGCTATTTATGTTTCAAACATTAGTGTGATACGTATAAAACTGTGATTTTTTGGAACATATCGGATGCTTTAAATTCTTCATCTGCCAAAGATTGAAACCCCAAGTTACATGCAGCGTCAAGCCGAATAAGAATAATATGTCCTAAAGATTCAAGAATATAAAACAAGACACGGAATCTCTGAGACTGCATAATCTGCTTTGTGGCTAATGACTGAATGGCATGTAATGCTCATGGGTGTTAAGGATATAGCACTGCAGTTTTGTGAAATTGACCATGCTTTGTGGCTAATGACTGAATGGCATGTAATGTTCATGGGTGTTAATGATACAGCACTGCAGTTTTGTGAAATTGACCAGAAATCATATAATATCTGAAGTGCTTCAAATTCTATACAAATAGAATACCTGTGGCCTTGTCTGGAGAGCAATATTTTCAAGCTTAGAAGCTTATTCACAATACATAGCTCTACCAAATCCTTACAACACTGGAATACGCCATCTTCTTCAGCAACTAACTTACTTCCTTTGTGAAGCCGGCCAAGCCCTTCTCGGCGTTTCAAGTTTTCAACGTTGACAAAGAAAGCAATAAGCCAGAAGAAATATGCAAATATAATCTCTCTCCTTGTTGATAGATTGTTGTGTTGAGAGCTTAACCACACCGAACATCCCTCTACATTTTGGCAACAGCAGAAAGATCTTCGTTACTGCTCCAATCTTCCGGTAGTTTAACTTTCATTTCTGAGCAGACAATCTGGGCCTCTTGCAACCTCCCCTCCTGGCGAAGGCCAGCAGTGAGCTCGATGCATGTACAGGTAGTAAGGAGGAAACCATTATTGGCCATTTCTCTGTACCAATCATATGCCCCACTGAAATCCTTCTGCTCGCAATGCCCCTTAACAAGTATGTTAAAAGTATCGGCTTTTGGGACCAATCCTTTAGCCTTCATATCATTAACCAGATCCTTCACCCCTGACAACTTGCCCTCTCTAAAATGTCCCAGAATCAAGCTATTATAGGTCATCTTGTCAGCATGAATACCCTGGTCTATCATTTCACGGTGCAAAGCAAAAGCCTTCTGAACATCACCCTGTTTTGCATAACACTGGATAGTTGCATTATATACAAGTAGATCAGGAGTCAGACCCATCTGTAACATTTCGTCAAACAACCTCTCTAAAAGCACCTTATCTTCCTCACATGCACTAAGTAGAAGATGATATGTTTTTAAAGTAGGTTTAATGCCCAACTTCTTCATATTATCATACAAGCTGAGCCATTTCTGGGTGTTTTTTGTATTGGAATACCCTGAGATTAGGGAGTTGTATGTGATTACATCCGGACTATAACCGCAACTTGTGATTTGGGGAACCAAATTCTCAGCTTCTATCGCCCTTCCCTTTTTGCAGAGGCCATTAATGAGCGCATTGTAGGTTACAAGTGTTACCCCTATCCCATTTTGCACCATCTCATCAAAAAACCTAAAAGCATCTTTCAGTTTCCCCGCTGTACAACTACCATCAATGAGCATATTATAAATTTGTGCGTTTGGTAAAACCCCCCTTCCTACCATATCCCTGAGAATTATTTCAGCTTCGAGAAGCTTACCATCCTTGCATAGACAATTTATGAGAGAACCATAGCTGACAACATTTGGTTTCATCCCTTTATTTTCTATTTCTTCAAGAATCTGGAAACACCTATCGAACAAGCACTTCCGCCCATAGCCATCAATAAGGGTGTTATATGTCTGAACATTTGGGGAAACACCCTTCTCTACCATCTTCTTTACCCACTCCTCCGCCTTATCCATCTCCCTCATTGCACAAAACTTGTCGATCAAAGTATTAAAAGTAATGCAGTTCATCTTCAACCCATGATTTTCCATATCTACAAGCACCAAAATGGCTCTGTCCACATCACCCTTCTGACAATATCCATGCACAATTGTGTTATACATTACCTCATCCGGAACAAGTCCATTCTCCATTAGTTTCTTCAACACCTCCTCTGCCTTCTCCATCTTCCCTTCTTTGCACAATCCGTTCAACAAAATGCTAGAAGTATAATTATTAAACTTCACCCCTTTGGCAATTGCTTCTTCATACAAAGCCAATGAAGCCTCACCATCGCCATTCCTAGAATTCCCATAAAAAAGAATGCTATAGGTAAAGCCATCGGGCGCAAATCCAAGGTACTCCATTTCTTCCAATACCTTCTTTGCATCATCCATTCTCCGTGCCCGACAAAGCCCACTGAGCAATGAATTGAATGTAACATGACTGGGCTCTACATTCTCCGCCTTCATCCTGTGTCTCAAACCAAAAGCAGCCTCCAATTCTCCCATCTTACAATATCCATCAATCAGCGTATTATACGTAATCAAACTCGGCACCAAATTCCTCTTCAGCATTTCATCAAACAACTTTTCCGCATCCCTCATTCTCCTCTCTTTACACAAACCACCAAGCACTACATTGTAAACAAACACGTTAGGACTAACCCTGCTCTTTTTCATACTATCAAGCAACTCAAGGGCCCTACTCAGATCCCCCAACTTCACCGCCGCAAGAACTGCCTTGCCATACGTGGACCTATTAGGTCGAATACCCGACCCTACTACCTCCGAAAACAAATCCAACGTCATCTGAAACTGTTTCGAAGCCACCGATGACTCAAGCAACAGATTGAAAGAAGCCAAAGAAGGAAACGTACCCTCTTTTTTCATTAATCTGTACAACTCCATGGCTTCGGTTGCCATTTTGGACTCTGAGCAAACTGCCAAGAGTATGTCCGAGAAAGAGGTTTTCATGGAGGGCGAAGAGAGAGCAAAGAGAGTAAAAAGATCGGAGGGCGAAGAGAAAGAAACTTTGGAGAGAATGAGGGATTTGATAAGCTTCTCGGCAGTATCCGGACGGTTCTGTTGGAGAAGGATTCGGAGCTTTCGAACTTGTTCATGGCGCTGTTGGTCTTGAAGGGTGGTAGTAGTAGGGTTCTGATTCTCTGTTAGGGTGGTCTCGGTAGTATTTTCAGGGGCAGAGGCCGAGCAGACACACCGAGAGAGAGGGACTGAGATGGGGTATCTGAGTTTGATTCGGGTAGTGACGAGGAACTTGGGAAGAAGATAGACCCGCCTTGCCATTGGAGTGGCTTTCGAGTTTCGAGTTCAACACTGGAACACCGTTCGACCATAAACCCTTGAAAGCTAAGGCCTAACTCCTAATTCCCCATCCAGTGCCCTATTTTACTGTTATCTCTGAATTATGAGAAAAAATTTAAAGAGACTCATTCCTTTTTTTAAATTTTGATTCAGGAGATAAACAATAATTTTTAAATATAGAAAATTATTATTTATCTCTTATAATTTTTAAATAAACAGTAATATTTTATTTTAAAAAATAAAATAAATTCTTCTTCCAATTATTTACAATTTTTCTTATTTATTATAGTTTTAAATAATAATTTTAAAAATTATTAAAATATAAAATAATTAATTTTAAAAATATTACCATACCCACAAAAAAATAATTGAAATTTTTGTTTAAAATATTTCTTGAGTAATAGTTCAAAACATAAAAAAAAATATTGAATAGTTAAATTTGTAAATGAAAGTGAGAGAAAAAAGTAATAAAAAAAATAGAAAAATATGATTTTAATAGAATAGAAAAATGATAAGAAATGAGATGTAGAAGATTTTTTGAAGATGAATAAAATTTAAGATAAAATTATAGGGAGTGTTATTTTTAACTAAAATTTAAGAAAAAATTTAGAGAATAAGATGAGAATGCTCTAAGGGTTTAAAGGTCAGCCACTTAATAAATGGGCTTAGTAGGCCTTTTGTGTTAAGCCCATGATATTTGTGTGGGCAAGTAAGGAAAAGCAGATCATGAAATTTCATGAAGCCCAATTTAGTGGGTGGCGGTTTCAGTAAAATGCGAGTTAATAAAAAAATTTCATAATTTATGCTACTTACAATACAAGTTGGCGTGTAAGACATCACTTAAAACAATTATAAAGTAATTTAAATATAAATATAATGTGATAACCTTTCACATCAGTAATACGTATGATGTGTTAATGAGCAGGCTTGTAAACAGAATATTATTATAATAATAATAAGGTTAATGTCATTGATAGGTAAGGAAGGACCAAAATAAATAATAATATAGAAGGCAACAAGTAATTTGCAGGTTTCCTTGAAGTCCATAGTTAACACAATTATGGCGTTTAAGAGGATGCGAGGAAGGTTAGGTGAGGTGTTCTTGTGAAATAAAGTTTCCAGCTACTACTCGATTGTACGTTTAATTTATATTCTTAGGGCCACAATGGCAATAAGATGGGGCTGGTGCGGTGTAGTTGAACTAATGAATTCTTTGTTGGTTCATGAGTTTTTTTAGTGATAAATCTGATGATTCCGAAACAATAAAATTGAATGGTTAATAATGATCTCCAGTTGTATAGATTGTGTGAATCTATCATAACTTGGCTCTCCATTTGGACTTTTTCTCATTGAATCTCTGTTGGGTCTGAAAAATGAATTAGCAATGGTGCTTTCTGGAAAACTATTCTTGGGTATGATCATCCATGCCTGCGTAGCCTTTCTTTGTTTTTGATCTTTTCTGCATACAATTCAATTATTCACTCTCCTGCATTGCGCTGCCAAATAGTCAGCCATGAGCTACTTCTGCATAACTAAGTTGCAGTTTGGATAGTGAGAAGAAATGAGATAATTTTAAATGAAAGTTGAATAATATATTATTAAAATATTTTTTTTTTAATATTATTATTATTTTAGAATTTGAAAATGTTGAATTGTTTATTATATTTTATGTGAAAATTTAGAAAAATTATAATGATAAAATAAGATGTGATACTATCACTATTCAAACGGGGCCTAAAGCTTGTAGTAGAGAGAGAGAGAGAGAGAGAGATAGAGAGAGAGTAAAGAAGTATGACATGCACTTAACAGTGAAGTAAATCCTGTTTCAACTTGTTTATTCCCTCTTCAGAGAAATCCAACAAAAATAAAAGGGGAAAAAAGTTACAAAAGCTCAGAATTACTCAAGCTCCTTTATCTGTATAATGCACATCGGCATAACAACAATTTGTTTTATAGTTGCCTTAACTTGCTTTAATATACACAAGAAAACTAACTCTTCCCACTCTCTGACTCAAAATATAATGCTCAACCTAAAAAAAATGACCATACATCTTTGTTCTTTTTACAAGCCTTTCATTGCATGATACTTGTCACTGTGAATGGGACATGATATGTTGCTGAAGCAGAAACCACGGGAACAAAATAGCAGAAAGAACTTCACTTTCATTTCTGGAGACTAGAGTTCCTCTAAGAGTTAGGGACAAAGGTGCCAACGTACCCAAACCCCATGATGAAAAAGGCAATTGCTTGGATGTAAAGGAATATGAAGAAGTGGTTTTTCCCGAAGAAAACATCGTAGCAGCCACAAAAGAATAGGTAAGCTCCAACTCCAAGCTCTAACAAATGGAGTCTGTCAAAGTTTAAGCACAGAAATGAGGAATGTGGCTCAGATATCATCTTTAATAGATAGTAATGTCAAATTAAAATGAAGCGACGACCAAATTTCATAGCAAGTCAATGGTAGAATCAAGAATGTACCTTTCTCCAATCCTGAACCTAGGTTTCCTTGGTGCTTTACCGCTTGCTTTTCCCTTGAGAGCATCTCCTAGTTTCTCCGTCACAATCCATTCATTTACTCGACTGGCCTCTAGTAAACCAATGATGGTAGCCTTTGTTCGGTGTAGGGACATGACATTCTCAAAAAGGATCCAGAAAACCAGCAAGTGGAGCGACCTGCAAGATCACCATAGAACATGAACAAGTGCACCAGAAAACTCGGCGAGAAGTAGATTATATTGGCCTAGGGTGTATGTGAGTAGACGTGTTTGTAAGAATAAGTGTCCAGGAGCAGGGGAACTTGCTTTCTTAGGTATCGTTACAAAATTGGATGAAGTTGTCGCCCAAAAATAAATTAAAGAACTTTGCATGTCGAAAGCAGTTCAATTGGAATTGGTTCTCCTTCAAAATTGCAAAAATCTCATGCCAGAAATGTATTTAAAAAGACAAGATATAGAACTTTAAAAACTACCAGACCTTGGAGTTCCGACAGCATTGAGAAGGGTGATGATGGAAGGAATATAAACTGCTCCCCACTTTGGAACCGCAACTTCAGGCACCACGACAGTTGCAGGTAGTACAATGCAGTAAAATACAAATGTGTTTATGTGGGCTATGATCTTCCGAACGAAGAAAAAGCTGTAAATTACATGGACCTTCTTCCATAAAGATACTTTCTGCATTTAACGTGTGAAAATAAAGGGTAAGCAACCAAATTATTTTTCTTTTTCCTTCCTCAAACTGTTATGTTTTAGAAGAGGGCTGACCTTGTTCCTTAGGATCTCCATTACCATTTTCCGGAAAAGATTAGCTGGACCACAAGACCACCGATGCTGTTGGAAGCGATAGGCTTTGAAAGTGCTAGGTAATTCATTTTTCACCTATATATAGTAGGATGAGGCTGATAAGAACATGTATAAAATAGGGTGCAAACACAAACATGAATAAACAGGATCGAGCATGCCTGGTTTACCAATTACCCGCCCATGGTTCTTCTTTCTTCTTTTTGGCTAGCTAGTAAATGCCCACTTCATTTTATATGTATGTGTGTGTGTATATATATATTTATATAAAGTTCCTTACAGTCTACGGATTCCTTGAATCACAAAAACTAATTTAAATAGGCTTTCCTACTTGCATGCATGGCTCTATTGCTGATCAGAGACAATGAGAGATTGGAAGAGTAGTTTTAGTTCAGTCAAACACTGAAAGACATTGGTAATTCAAGTACAAGCATGGATATGACTAATGGATCAATATTTTTTTTCAAGTACCTTGACACTTCCAAGGTATACAAATTTCCACCCTTTGAGACTAGCTCTCACTGCCAGATCCATATCTTCCACCGTGGTCCGGTCCTTCCATCCTCCAGCCTCATTAAGTGCGGCAATTCTCCACACACCAGCCGTACCTGGATCATTTCATTCCCAATATCTTGCTAATTAACACCCATATAATAAAGTAATATTCCTTGATTCACCTAAGATATAATGGAACATCCTTTTACTTTAAGAAAAATGCTACTTTGTCCATTCATTTTGACACCTCATGTATTTTAATTTTTTTTACTTAATAGTACTTTAGGAAGTAACTATTTGTATATTGATTTTTTTTATATTTTTAAAAATTATTTTAAAATGATAAAAAAATGTGAATTAAAAAATTGAAAAAAAATAAAATATTGAATTTGGCCTAGCAGTCAAATTGAGCGGGCTACTCTGAGCACGACTCTTAATATAATACTGTTAGTTCTATTTGTTAATACTGTTATGTTAATGACAGGTTCTTGTGGTTATTATTTTGCACAAAATTTAATCCTTGTCACACACAGGATGTACATACATACTCCAACTATATATTAATTTCGTACCATTGAATCCGAAAAAGGCATAAGTGGAGGAGCCCACTTCTTGTTCTACAGTGAAATGGTAATCCAATGACATCTCTTGCATTCTTGTCATCAAGCACTCATCGGAGTTCACTGCAAAACAGCCCGGAAAAAGCACCGCCACATCACTAACTTAGTTGGCATAGGATGTACAGTACAATAATGATAAATCAGATAAAATAAATTCAAACTGTCGGTGAGTAGAGCTTGGATAGGCAGTGACTAGGGAATGAGGTCCACCATTTAAGACTGCACATGCATCTGCCGGGGTAGGAGATGAAGAATTAAAGCAATAAGACAGATCTGACCCTTGACATATTCAGTGAGATTTTTTTTTTTTTTAACCTTTCTAAGCATGTTCTGGAGTCCAACCATGCCCTTGTGCGATTCGAAAACAATCAAACATTAATGGAGAAGATTTCGGTAGATCCGCCTAAACTATTTGGTACATCTAGCCTTTACTCTTGAGAGCATAATATAAATCTTCCTAAATCACGTGACATGTTTTTAAACATGATTTGATTTTAACAAGAAATCATTTGGTTTTCTTTTTCGGCCAGAACTGATGTTTAACCCAATTTCTTTGGGCCACCAAAAGAAAATGCTTTAATCATCATCATTGGTAACTGAAATCCGTTGTAGCTTGATCATTACCATATCAAAATAGGTTTATTTGTAGTTTATTGATAAAGTTATTAGGGAATTGTACTATTCATTATGAAATCAAGTTTTTTTAACAGAAATAATTTTTACAAATCTCAAGTAGATAATTCTGCACAAATCTTTATAAAAAAATAAATCACACTTTAAAAAAAGGATAAAAAATTATTTTTTATTTATAAAAGTCACTTTTTTACAAATAAATTACACGAAATTTATTTAATTAAAAGTTTTCCTAGCATTAATATTTTTGAACCAGTTAACTGCTTAGGGAGAGTACAGGGCTACTCTCCTATCTCTCTCTCTCTCTGCCTGCTTTTCTGAGCATCGATGACAGGCTACTCTCTAAGAATCGTGGCCTCCGAAATAGGAGAATAGGCCTAAAATAAACTACAAAACGCATTTAAACCTGCTTTTACTATGATAGCTTGATAGCTTCTACATCATTAACATATCATATTAAAAAATTTATAAACTAAATCATACATATATATCATTCACTAACTTACTTATAAAAAAAATTATTTAATAATCATTTCACAATAGACCGAGGGTCGTATCCTAGAAGGACGGTATTTTAGAAGGAAAAAAAGAAAAAAGAGACCACGCGTATCTCAACCAAGACATCCCTCTGAGGATGAGATTCTGAACCACGTGTTGGGTCCTACCTCTTTTCCTACCAATCTCCCAATTCCCACACAATATAGAGCCACCGACAGCCCTGTATGCTTTTAGAACCCAACTTAAATTCTAACAAATTTTTCAAAAAATACATAAATCAGGAATCACAGATTATGTAAACAAAATTAAGGAAAAATACAAGTTTTGGGCGATTAAGCGGAATTACCGAATTTCCAGCGCGTCTGAACGAGAGCAAGTTCAGGGTTGTGGACGAGTAAAGGTATGGTGCGCCAAAGAAAGTCCGACTCAGGCTGGAAATCAGCGTCAAATATGGCTACGTAATCGCACTGTTTCACGTAGCTGCGTTTCATGCCCTCTTTCAGAGCCCCTGCTTTGTATCCATTTCGGTTGTCTCTTATCTCGTACTTTATGTTTATGCCTTTGCTTGCCCATCTCTGGCATTCTAGCTCCACCAAGTCCTACAATTTTTTTTTCATGCAAATTTTGAAGGACCCGGATCAGTAACTATATAATTGACGACTTTGGCAAACTGGGTTTGTTTGGTTGATCAGAAAAGTTTGATAATTCTCATGGAAAATTAAACACCTTGATTGTTGGGTCTGTGGAATCATCGAGGACTTGAATGATGATACGATCAGAAGGCCAGGAAAGCCCACATGCAGCTCCGATTGATAGCTGGTAGACCTGCATTGAAACGTACAAAAAAAACAAAAAGCAAAAACTTTTAAAGCAAACCATATAGCTAAGATGTCATGTAAATTTTGAAAAGAACAGATTAGCGTGTGCTTATGCAGCATTTGGCTTCATAACGAGAAAGAAAAGGACCTCTCTTTCGTTGTACATTGGGATTTGCACCAGAACCATGGGATAAGCCGAGTTTCCCAGCTCAACGTCGTCTTTCATTGGCTCCCATTTATATCGCTTCTCGGGCTTTCGGCCTAACAGCTTTAGCAGAACAATGACAATGCCCATATAGACCCTTTCAATGAACAGCATCAAGGACATGATCAAGCACAGAACGACTGCAACTCTTAACAGAGGGACGATTAATGGCGCTTTGATCTGAGCCCAGATAATTCCCAATTGCATGGAAATGTCATCTCTAGCTCCTTGAAAAGCATCGGGAAGAATTGTTGTCGCCGTAAGCCGATCCATTTAAGCCCTTTCCTTTGTTATCTCTTGTCAATAAAAACAGAGCAAAGGCAGGGGAGAAGGTGGTGGGAAGCTAAGAAATAATAGTATCGGAATGTGGTATAGAGTTTGGGAAGGAAGCAGCCCGCTAGATCTGCATGGATTTAAAGAAGCCCCTTTGCGAAAAGAGCACGAATATTTGCTTTTTGTCTCTGCAATTTTGCTTCTTTGTCAAGCAAAAGAATGGAGACAGAGCTGGAATGCCAGTGACTGTGAACACAACAAAGAAAAAACCTAGAACAGACCCAGTCTAGATCTCAATCTACCAAGCTCGTAAACATGCACACATTACAGAAACAACCTCCAGAATCTAAAGGTCGTTAGGCAAAATAAATGTTGTCTCTCTCTTGCAAAAAGAAAAATAAAAAGAAGAAATTCCGAACAATGAAACCCTGTTTCTGCTTCCGTAAACAAATGATACAGAAGCAAAACCACCGACTTCAAATGTGGTAGCAGAGAGAGAAGAGAGAGTTCTATAACAATGTAAGCTCTCTCTGGTTTATTATATTTCCTCTTCTTTTATAGTAAATGCTTTAGCTCTTCCTGAGGACCCCAACTGTTCCAACCACAAGTGTGCGGCTTTTATTAAACTATCAACAACTAACAACGAGTCCAAAATAATCAACTGCCGGCGACGTCCACCATCCCGGTCATATTTTCCCGGCCATGTGGGGCCTGACTTATTTTCTTTTTATTGGTGGAAACCGAAGATTAACCTTTTTTTGTTAAATTCCTAGGAGGATTAATATATATATATATATATATATATGCTCATATGAATACCATATTTATATGCTCATAACTGCGCGTATAACCTACTAATATTTTATGCTCGAGGCTTTTGATCAAGATTGGGAAAAAAAAAGTCTATCGCAAATTACATCAATTTTTGTTACGACGCCATATTAATATATAAATTGGTCTATAGTAATGATGTTTCATGACCACTACAGATTGCATGTCTATAATAATGTTTATTTTACGAACACTGCCCATGGTGGTCGGGATTAAAATTTGAGTGTAGGACTGGGGAAAATCGTTACCATACATACTAATATCTAAATGACCACAAAGCTATCAGTGATTGCCTTGAATACATAGATTAGTCTATCTAAAGCATCAATAAAGATTGTCGACATCATCTTAGTCAGTTCATGGACCGGAGATCTTTACATGTCCCCTGAAGTGCCAATCATACATGAGCTTGTTCAAATGGTTGCTAACTCACTCCGGTGCAACAGCATTACTCATGATCCTGTCATACATGACTCTTTGTACTGGACCTACAGTGGATTTGATCCCCATAGATTTCCTTTGTGCTCTGTATTAACTCCGTATTGGATGCTCTCTTTTTTTCTATCTATATATATATATATATATATATATATATATATATATATATATATATCTAAATGACCATAACTTAAAATCTTGAACAAGGATTGGGGAAAAATGTATCTATAAATTACTTAAAGCAACGGTCGTTGAGATCACTAAAATTGACACGTTTATAGCATAGTCATTAAAATAAACACTAATAAACAGAAATCGCTTATAAAATGGTTGGTATATTATACGTAAAACAACAATCATGGCAACTATTTCGGACTAGCTATTTGTAGTAACAATTTTTGTTGATCTAGATTCAAAATCTCAGCGAAAGATAGCGTACGTGGAGGCCAAGTTTGTAACATTTATTATTTGAGTGTCTCAAAAGCATTGTATAATGAGTTTATGAATAAAATTAGATATAGTATTCATCTGTGTATATCGCTTACATTTTCTTTAAAAAAGAGTAAAATTTAATATTAAAAAATTATTTTTTATATGCTATTTTTTTTCAAATAGTGTCGCCATTTGTACACATTAGAACTATATCTAATATTGTTCTTCAAAATTAGATTTGGGTCCATCTTTTTATAAAATCTAGACATTTAATTTTGGACAAAAATGTTTAGAGTCTTAATCATTTGTTAATGCTGATATGATTTGTCATAAAGAGACAAAGATAAATCGTGTAATCAACATAACTTCAAATTTAGAGGTTATTACATTATTATTTTTTTGTTGAATTTATTTTAAATTAATTAATATTGCTTAGATTATAAAACAAAAAGGGTAAACGAAAAGCAAAAAAGGCAAAAAGAAAAGAAAGAAAAGGACAAGACGGAGACGTCGAGCCAAATTTTGAGCAAGGACTTTAATGCCCTTGGTGTTGTCACTGTATATGTGACAGCTCAGATGCTTCTCATGTGGTATGCTTTTTGTTGAAATTACAGTAGGGTCCTCAGATCTTCGACTGATAGGATTTAAATGCTGGAAAAGTGGTTGGGGTAAGAACTGGCTCAAGTCAGAGGATTTCTTCTTGTTTAAACTGGTTAGAGTCTTGTCTTTGACCAACTGTATTTCATCGGCGACGTGAATCATGTCAAATACACCCTGTTCTATGTTTAAATTCTCCAAACACCCAGATTACGAGATGTGTGTTTTTTTAACTGCTACAACTATTAAAAAAAAATTATATAAAAAAAATTTTAAAAATTTGCGTAATTTTATGTAATATTTTAAATTTATTATATAATATAAATAATTTTACAAATAAGACGAATGACTTAATTTGAGTTAAAATATTTTCTTGAAATTTGCTTTGTCTTTAAAATCTAATCAGTAGTTAGTTAGTTAATTTTACCTACAAAATATATAACATACTATTGAAGCAGTGATGGTCTGTTTGTCTTTTCACCAATTCGATTGGCTTTTTCCTTCTAATTCTTTTATTGTCGGTCACCACAAAGCTAATTTATGCGTTGAAAAAATAATGGTGTGAAAAATCATGCAAATGAAAAGCATGCTCGAATTCGATTGCCATTCCTTCGATCGTGAATAATGAGCAAATATTATATACACATCACGTGGATTTCGCCTAGCTATAATCAATAAAAAAACAATTGGCCGGCCGGGGGAAACTCACCGCTGATAATTATTTATTTGGGAAAGTACAAGGCTAATAGTACTATTTTCGTAAAAATATTGAGAGTATATTGTCCGACAAGAAACCTAGCATTGACTTGCTTCATGAGTTTAATTATATATATGGATGGAGGGATGGAAATTATAATTGCGCAATATTCCAATATATTTAACACAGCAGTATGATTTGCATGGTTCATTATGTTGTACGTACATCCAGAAATCAAAGATAATCTGAAATAACATAACGTCGTACGTTTATAGCAATTAAAAAAAAGTGTGGTTAATATAATAACAGATCAAAGATATTTGAGAGTCTCTGGGACCTCCACGACCGGAGTATCCTCCCGGCCAGCATGTCTCACGTGTACATATATACCCATTTTTCCAGCACCTGCCACCACCAAGTCTAGCTGCCACTCATGACTGCAAGTGCGCATATGGGCTCTGTTTTGCGCGACAAAAATATACCACATGTTCTAGATCAGTGGGGTTATGCAGAAGAATATAGTGAGAGATCCGGAGTTTTGAAATAATATTTATTACAGACAGCCAAAGCTGACATCATTTTCTGCTTGTCTGTTGCTTCCATAATTAATTTTAATTACTTCAATATAAAGAAAATTTAGGTCTACGTACGTACATTAGTATAATATATTCAAATTTCTTTTCTTTTCTTAGTTGAATAAAAAATATTAATGGGGGAATTTCTGAGGAGATGTCAGCAATGAATATTATATTAGCATGTGTCAAGTATCTTATGATTTCATGATCAGTTAGCTTCCTGCTTTTTGTTTACAAGTTAGAACACAATACTCTTATATGTTCTCTCAAACTTGCACACGTCAGAGACCGATGATCAGAAGTCAGAACCCCTCTAATGCAAAATTGCCGACTATTCTATTTGCTCCGGTCTCTCTTTCTGCTCTATATTTTTCATCTCCATTTTTTTCTTCTTTCTTTTCTTTTTCCCTCCTCTTTTCTTCTATTTTGTCTAAACTTTTGCTAAATGTGAGAAGCTAGAAGCCTAGACCTATATAAAGTCAACCCAGCATAAGCCCACACCTGTCCGACAGGCCATGATCACTGGCCGCTTGGCTTCCCCATAAGTCCATTTGTTGAATATATCACCCTCCAGTTATTTATATTCCCACCGACGCATGAGCCTCGCACGTTACGTAAAGATATAAATTAAAGTTATTAAACTCACACCGCTCCAATATCTTAGATGGATTTACCTTTTTTCATCTGATTTCTAAGAAGCAGACTGTATTGATCTCTTTTATTGATGTTTGGCTGCTATACCCTATTCAGAGTTGAGAGGATGAGAGATTGGATCTCTTTAGCTAGCCGCCGGCCGGCATCTCTTGTTCGTTCCAATTCCAACAAATGAGTTACAACTATCAATATTTATTTATGTTTAATGTTTGCTAACTTTGATTGTGGGAATTAGTTTTAACTGATTGATGAAGGTCATAAAGAATAGACAGGATATTTTTGTCAATCGAAAAGATCAAAAATAATATTTTTACTCTTTAAAGAATGGACAAAATGTTAGTGCGAAAGGGGCCATCGCTTTCGATTGTTCTTGTCCCTTGCGAATCAGTGGCAACAATGAACTAGGGAGTTTCGTCGGCAGGTGCATTTCTTTCTAGATTTTACGAGTAATTACGTTATTCCGAATCTCCGATACAAATACATAAAACACGTCATGTCACGGCCCCTATATATGTATGTATTATGTATTGATAAAGAAAATGAGAGAAAAAAGCGAGAGTCTCATATGCCGTAGATAGTAAAAATGAGGGAGATCGAACTGATCGTGAGGCCGGCAGCCTTGCAGTACTAGATTAATTTTTTTTTCCTTTTTTGTTGAATTTTGCAAACTATCAGCTTAAAAGTTTCGTTGAAGTCGGACTATTGTCGGTGGGTGAACTAAATTAGGCAAATCCTAAATAAGTTAATAAAAGAAGGGATTATGATTTTTTATTTTTTATTTTAAAAGAAAACAGCATTGTCACTGATCTATCTCTCTCTCTCTTTTTATGGGATGTCACCGGTCTTTCTTAATCTTCACCTAATATTCCTATGTTAGTCAAGAAGAAAGAGATAATACACTCATCCGCATTGCTAATATTCATTAGAAGAAACTTAAATCTCAAATTGAAAATCATTACCTTTCACACATCGCAGTGAAATCACATTCCTCAGCACCTTATAATTATTTATCCAACACTCCTCCATATATATATATATATATATATATATAAGCTTCTACTTTACACATGATGATATGAATTCTACGAAGCTTTCATTTTTGCCGGTTTTTCTTTTTGTCTAAATATAATTAAACATTAAGGTCTTTTAAGGTAAAATTGAGAATTGGTGGACCTGAAGGACCATAGCACACATACTGGAAACGATATCCTATCCACCATGTCTCAGCTAGCTTAAAAAACAAAAATATTCAGTTTGATCGCTCAAGTACTTGTCATGTGGAATGTTTGCGTTTGTGTCCAAGTTCAGCAGGACGCCACACCTTATAATTTACATCCATTTCACGCATTGTTCTAACTTAATTCCCAAGGTTGTCAGAGAGAGTCAGAGTTAGGCCCTATATATGCTGTGTTGGCCTTTTGTAGTTCTAAAAGAAATAACATGTGTCAAGTACTTGATAAAATAAGAATAGATGCCTATTTTCTTTCTTTAATTCTCTACACGCACATATAAAATACCATTTTTTATGGTCATTGTTGATCTCTAAATTTAAAAGAAATATTTTCATGCATATAATATATGTGTGTGTACTTCCTGCCTGTAAGTGGGTCTCTTGTCCAAAACTTGCCTACAGATCTTTGGACGTTCTAAAAAATACATGTCACTCTTATTGGTATAAGTCTCTCCTATTTTATTATTATTATTATTATTATTAGTGGTAGTAGCTAGTAGTAGTTGTTGCAATGAGGTGGAATTCCATCAACCCGCCCTTACGAGGATTGGCAATGGCAAGTCTAAATTTGGGTTAGAATTTCAAATTTTGGATATAGTATTAATCTTTGTCCAAGTGAATCCATATTGGACTAGTAATCATCTTAAAGTTAAAATAATAATATAATATTATATATTTTAATAATTTTTTATAATTTTTTTATATTTACAAATACACTTCATATATTAATTAATAATTTAATTTTTATTTAAATTTATTATTTTCCAACTATTTTTTTCCTCAACCTAATAATCCAACAAACACATATAAACCAAACTTTCTTTCAGCTTCAAAAATATAAATAAAAACAGTAACCCCAATTCTCAAACCTGTTGGGAAATATATATAAATAAATAAATAAGGAGAAAATGAAAATATCTAAAAAAAAAAATAGAAGAAGAATGCATAGAAGTGGAAAACATTTCCTACGAAGGAAAGAGAGAGGGGGTGGCTCGTGGAAAACATTAAAATAATTGTTTGGTATGTAAACAGTAACTCACTAAACATGACTAGCCCCTTTAATTTACTGTAGGTTGTAGCTCATATATTGAGCTTTAGTAGTTTGACTAGTTTAATATAGATGATTTTTCTCATACCTAGCGAGAGTATGAAGATGCATTGGCATTTTGTTAGTCTAATATTAATGCTCTAATGAATTATGATATTCATCATTCCACACCACACACTATATATATTTTCATTTTTTTTATTCCTACTAAACTAATTGAATTGTTTTACTTATCATCCATATACCACATATTTATTATCGAAAAAAGAAAAAAAAAGTTTAAAAGAAGTGTAGTGTATGGGATGCTAAATAGAATTGGATTCTTTATTAATATACTGCACCATGAAGAGTAACATCTTTCTAGCTAGTTTCATAGTAATCACGCGCGCACCGCACAGTCGCACACACATAGGGGCAAAACAATCATAGTATTGGTAAACCAAAAAATGTGGTATTAGAAAATACGATACATGTTAATCTTTACCCTTATATATATGTTCATGGAATTATTTAGTGAAGGTTCGTGATAGTGAATTGTTGTCATGCATGGATTTCCTTTTAGCACTATCTGTACAAATTTCCCACCAAACTCGAGAAGTGACAAAGGGCCCAGAACAAGCAGCACGACGCAGCTAACAGTAAACACATTAACACATGCACATTATATAACTCATGATCACTCTAAAAAGAAATCGTCTTTTTTGTTTTAACACAGTCATTCTAATTTCGTACAAGTTATAAGCGAAATCTTTATGCGCCTGAAAAAGAAAAAAAAATGTTTATATTTAAGACAGTTGTCTAACATTGGCCAGGACAGAGTGCCAAAGTGGCTTTCCATGATCTGCACTCCTTTTGAGCTGTTTGGAGGTCTTCGCTTTGGATACTTTTTGCCAACTTTTTACATTAATGATATTTCAGTGTTCCATATGTCTGCCTAATCATTCATGTTATCATTGTTAACCAGGTAAGGCCCCAAAAACGGATGCTAGCAATGCCAATCGTTTCTAACCTTTCTATTTTCTTTAACCTGATCATACTTGTCGTCTCTATAATATTCCTTTTAAAAAATACTATAAATACAAAAGGATCTCACACATTAACGTGTCATGTCTCCACTTTTCATTTCTCATCTTTTTTTTTTCCTCCTCCCTCCCGTGCGTCTCCCCTCCCCTCCTCTCCTCCCTGTTTCCCTCTCCGCCTTCGCCTGCCTCAGCCCTCCCCTTGACTGTCATGGTGGTCGGAGACCACCTCAAGGCCGACAGAATCCGCCAACGATCCAAGCGACACCGTCCGGCTAGGAAATGCGAGCTCCCATGCACGGCAAGTTGTGTCGCCACGGGGAGAGCTGAGACAGGCGGAGACAAAGACGGAAATGGGGGAGGAGGGGAGGGGAGACGACGGGAGAGGAGCTGCCATGAATGGGGGACGATGCCGCTAGGATCGACGACGATTTTTGCCGGCCCTGAGGTGGTCCCCGACCACTGTGGCGGTGCGGAGATAGGAGGCGGAGATGCGGCAGACGCACGGTATGGGAAAAAAGAAAAGGAAAAAAAATGGGATACGTGGCACACTACCACATCAGTGTATGTGAGATCTCTTTGTGTCTTTAGCAGCTCTCATTCCTTTTTGCTTATTAATTATGTATCTCAAGGTGTTACCACTTCTGGTAATTATGTAATATTTCTAGTCAATTATATATTAAATCGTCGCGTTGGTATCTTCTTGCTCTAATTTGGCAGATGGTCCATCACTTTCAACCGGTCACTTTTACCCTTCCAAGTGTCTTCTATTCTTTACCCACTACTCCATCCCATATTTAGTACTTTCACATATTAATTAAGTGATTCCAGTTTCTAAGCTTAAAACATACATCACCAAACGAGCGTGGAAGCATATATCTGAGTAGCTAGTCGAGAGTTCCTTTATTGCTTTATTATGAGAGCAGTAGGGACGAAAGCTAATTGATGGAATTAGTGTGATGTGTGTAGATGATAAGTAGGAAAGTTCTTTGGATTTAATTTGTTCTTGTATATATATTTAAGTACTCCATAAAGGGACGGGTAGAAATATTGCTGAATGAATTTAAATGCTGTGGCAACTACCCGAACCATACAAGAAGTACTCTCTCTATGGGATCCAAAGACCAACCAGCTGCTGATTCATGATGATCGAGCCCACCAACTTCTTGGCAACCGATGGTTAAAACCACCGACACGAATTTTTCTGTCTTAGTACATATCATTTTGGGTGTCACAAACGCAGTAATCTCATTAATATAACTGATCTAAAAATGTTGATCAAATTCCTTTTATGTAGGTAAAAATATAACTGCATATATATATATATATATATGGAAATGTCATCGTAACCTGACAAGACAATGATGTAGCTAGGCACCAGCTAGCAATCCAATAATCGTTATTCTCTCCTTTTCAAGCCCTGTGCTGTCCTCCATTGCTGCAGTTAAACAAACGATTTCTTGGTCTTCAATTAACAACTAGTTCGAAATGACGGTACAACGTTAGGCTTGTGAAAGATGCACAACGTCTTAATTAAACACGTGATGGCTAGGTTGGTCAGTCGATGCCACTGCCAGCTCTGCGATTAGTTCTTCTAAATGATTTATTCATTTGATTCTTCAAACTATATATATTTATATATATACATGTAACAACTTTCAAGGAGACCTGTTTCGGCCATGGCCCATGACAAGAAAGAATTACGTGCCAAAACAGAGTCGGTCAGATCAAAGTTTCCACGGTCAAGAAGTAGTTCTAGTTGAGGTTACCAACTCGATGCTGATCCTAGATCTTAATATACGTACCTTTGCTATAGTTGAGCTAAGTTTAATCTTTCGTATTGTCAAGATCAAAGGATAAACTATGATCGTAAAGGAATATTGTCATTGAGATAGTCTGTCGCTGCCCTGCAAGACCATAGCACATTGCCTAGCTGGACCAATTAAGCTGAAACTATGGCTATCCCTATCTTGAGAAACCCAAACGAGCTGATGACCTTTGGTATTGAGCTGATAGAGTTGGGACGTCATTGGTGGAAGGATAAGAGTTTCCGAGGAAACTCCCTCGCACCCAATTTAAAATATGACTACAAAAGAAAAAAAAACAGAAACTCTGTTTTCTACGAAATTGTATCCAAAGAATGCGAATATTTCCTGCAGGCAAAAGAAGTTTTCTTCGCTATATAACTTCAATTTTATACAGAAAGTTAGAAACTACTGGTTGGTAGTTTGCAGTCGATGGGGGCATCAACTCTAAGTGTGAGAAGTATGCACCAAAACCCATTCATTTGGGATCGGGCTTAATCTCATTCCTTATTGTTAACACCTATAATGTCGGTGACCACTTATGATCAGTTTGTGCATTTTTTTTAAAAAAGTTATATTATTTACAAGAACGTGACTAAACTCATGTATTATAATCATTAAAAAAGTCAAAATTGATTAATATATTAATCAATAAACTTTTTACTTTTTCCCATATATGTCGGCAAGCAACGACAGAGTTGGTCGAGAGTCGAGTCAGGAAGCAAAAAATGGTTTTTTTTTAAGAGAAAAGCAAGAAATGGCTTGTTCAGAGCGTTGATTTTTCTATATACATCTTTAAAATCAGATGTTTTGAATATTGATTTTATATATCAAGAAAAACTCTCACAGATTATGTATCTTTAAATTAAATAATAATAAAATATTATTATTTTTAATTTTTTTTCTTACAATTATTATTTTTTATGTATTTTACAATTAGTGCCATATGCTCAAAAATATAAATTTCATATATCTAAATATTACAAATTTCATATATCAAAATGATCAATTTTATCAATAAATATTAATATGTACTAAAAAATACTTTATATCATCAATTTAATACAAATTTCATATATCAAAATCATCTCAATAAAAATTTAAAGTTGATTTTAATAGGTAGGAGAGAAAAAAAAAATTAAAAATAATATTTGGAGAGTGAATAGTACTTGAAAAAATGTTATTCATAATTATGTAAAAATTTAGAGACACATAAGTGAATATAGATAAATTTAAAAATATTATATAAATATAAAGATGAAGATAAAAATAAATAAGCCATTGCTAAGAGCATTAGCATTGGTTTGGTCAAATGCATCTCCAAACTTTAACCAATATCATACCTTTTTACATTTGCCTATTCTATTTACATTCAATTCTCATATTGGATTAATCATTTACTCTCTATATAATAATAATAAAATATTATTAAATTAATAATTTTTTTATTTAATTTATTTGTATCACATTTTATAATTCTACAAATTGAATATTAATAATAATTATATTCTAATTAAATTAATATTAAAAAAATTATATTTTTAAAAGTCATTTAATGTTAATAATAAAAAATATTGATTAAACTCATCTAAAATTTTATTTAAATTTCTTAATTACAAACCAAATAGTATTTTTATTGGAGTGAGAAATTAATATTTTAATGTTTTTATGAAGTGAGAAATTAATATTTTAATGTTTGGTGAATCAATAGTGATTCTCTATCGTTGGCCAATCACTGTAGCAAAAGTCTATTTTATTTTAGACTTGATCAATCTAATGTGAAGTATTTTTAGTACATATTATCTAAATTTTAGTCAATCTTTAACTTTGACCAAAGTAATGCTACTGCTCTGATATTCTGAAAAAGCCGACTCCACAACTGACGAGAAAGTAGGCGCTCTAGCCTCTACCTCACGGGGTTGGGCTGGGCTGAGACCGTAGTTAGTTGGAATTAAACGCTCGGAGTGTGATCCTATAAAATTTCGTAGGTTATAAATCAACCCATAGAGTTTCCTCTAGCATGCGTCAATTCTCTAATGAAAATTCGAGAGAATTAACGAAACTTATGCCAATAGCTTGATGGCATATAATCGATCTTCAAATGGAAAATTTGGATTTGAAATTTTTTCACCCCTTGTATAAAAAAACAAAACAAAACTTACCCTCAGAATAAATTTTAGAAAAAAAAATGAAGAATTAACGAATATAGGAAATCCAGCTCATGCAATAAAATGACCGGAAACCAAGAAAATTATCCCTCGTTTTAAAACTGGAACGGGCAATGATGATGATCGATAAAAGCTTGGACAGAAAAAAAAAAAAATCAGAACAGATTGCCCCCTGGGGAAGGTTTCAATTCCTCATTAGTCAACTGACGATCATTGCTTGTTACCACGCACCACAGAAGCGTAAACTTCGTCCCCGAAAAAGGGAAAAAAAAAATGGTGTTGCTGCTAACAATTCATGAGAGCATCTTCCTCTCTCAGTTTATTGGAAGCCTTACTGTGAAGAATTGCACAATGCTGTGGTTGTTCCAGTTAAGAACAGAATGGTCAAAAGGACATAATTGCAAATTTGTTGCAAATTCCAGCTATGCAAACAAATTACGTCAGCGTAAGTATGCACATTGCACACCGGTTGTACCATGCATGCAAATGGACATTATTGCAAATTTGTTGCGATCGAGATAAAATTAGAAGGAAAAAAGAAAGCCCATCAAGGACAGAACAGTCAAATGGAAAGAAAGTAAAGATACAGAAGAAAATGATCTTGATCTTACAGTCCACTAATATTTTCATAGCTAAAATGATTACACAGCAGTTCAAGAGAACAATTCGAGGCTGCATTCGTTACTAATTCCTAATCCTAGCTTGGCATTTTTCAACATTTTATATCTATATTTGTTACAGAGTAATTGCTCAAATTAATCAGAGTCTTATCACTTCCGCCTCCAAGCCTCCTAGATACACCTGAAATGAACTTAATACACCAAGTGGCAAAACTCAGATATGAAAGACAAAAATCATATCAGCAATGGAAGGAAAAAGTAAAGAAAATACAAGTCTACCTACGATTCTATTCCCCAGAAGCAGAGACATTGATATCAGGAGATGGCCTCTGATCTGAGGTTGGCTCTGATCTATTCCAACCAGCACTATCCTGTGTGCCATTTGGGTTTTTCAGTTTATCATCACTCCTGCAGTTATCTGCTTTTGCATTGTTCTGCCCCTGTACCTGTATAGGGGCAAAAATGGTCTGGTCATCAGGTTTTGCTAATTGTGAAAGAGGCCCCGCAGCTGTCACCATGTCTGAATCAGCGCTTGAGATTGGGGACATCATGGTTTGTTCTCGATGGTGCTTCCTTTTATGTGTCTTATAACCGTTTGGCATGAAGCTTCCAACAACAATCTGCAAATCAAAAACAACAAATATAGTTTCCACTTGATACTAATAAAACTAGTTCAATGTTTTTTGTCTTTCTGGTATATGTGTCAGAAATACGTTGCCATAACATCATGATGTAAATTCAGGATGCTGCATATTGCACAGCGCCAGGATCTAAATTCTCAATTTCTTAGTTTATTCTCGTGAATAAATTTTGATAATCCCAGTATAGTTGCAACCATATTTGGATGAAATGCTTCCTTCACAAAATACAGTAATCCCAAAGCTACTAAACAGATATTGATACAATATTATGTCTTATTCTCATATTGTAGTAAGAAAAATGCTTAACAAATAAGAAACTTATGCATCGATTAAGCAATTAAAAGAAAGGCCTCACTTGGATGGGGCCAGCAGCCATTAGCAAACCAGCAATGCCACCACCTATTACGCGACCATCAGGACCAGCCAATGAGACGCTTAACCCACCAGTCCGACCTCTTGTACCACCATTATCAGTGACTGTGAATGATCCAGACAAAGACAATATCTCAAAGCGGCCCTACAAGAAATTTTTTTTATTAGATGTATATTGGATGCAAAAAAGTTAATTCCTTCATGCATATATCTATAAGCAGCATAAAATCATCAGAAAAAGCATAGGGCAGCAACCATAAATTATATGGTTTACAGACAGAAAAGGCAGGTCTATTATCCAGGATTATTTTGTATTAAGCCTATATCAAGTCTTCTACACGGTTTTACTGGACATATTGAGTCCATTACACATTTCTGCAGGCTTCATCAGGCGGAATGGAAATCAACTCCAGAAAAAAGACACAACCTCCTGATATTTTGCATAGCATAGACCTATATAAATGCATTGTTTCTTTCAAGCTGAATAAAAGAGGAGAAAACTACACCGACCAGAATCCTTGCAATTTTGCAAATTTACATAACGTGATATGAATCCTAAAAGTCCTCTGTGCAGACAAAGTTTATTCTTTGCCCACCAAAAAATTTACTGTATTCAGATTGTAAGATGGGTGCAACCACATCTGCCGACCAACTTTCTTCCCAGCACTAAACTTTTTATCTTTTTATTTTCTATTTTCTTTTCTTCCTTTTGGATGTTTGGGCAATGATCTTTCCATTCGAAACTTGATCAAAATTGTCAACTTAAGTCAAATCGTGTTCAGAAGGCTTGAAAATCATTAAGGTACACAGATCTAGAAGTATCTTGCCTAAAATAAATTGATAATACATGCCTTGAGTGTGTTTACTTGCAAGTTTGGGGATTCTGGCAAAAGCCTTAAGCACTATGGGGTTACCCAGATCATATTCCTCCTCGCAGGAAGGAGCAATAACACCTCGCTGCCCCAACCACTCTCACGAGAGAACACCCTCCTACCTTCTTATTGAAATTATAACTATTAGGAGATTTGACTATGCTTGCCCAAAATTACAATATGAAAAATTCAATGACAATGCAAGAGAAAAATGACAATAATTTGACTGAAAAAGTACAATTTTGAGAACATGCCTCGTATGTCAAGATTCCACCAGAAGAACCAGGTTGGCGAATTGTAACATTGGAAACAGCTCCATTGGCAGAGAGAATGCATATTCCTCGAGGTCCCTTTTGAGCAAAGGAAAGAATTTTTCCAGCAACATCCTGCAAGATAAACAAGAATCTCAATCAGGATAGGCGCAAAGACCATTAAGAATTACTATCGTTGTTGCTAGCTATAATTGAAAGAAAAGCCAAAGATAGTATTTCATGTGGGTTTGGGCCACATTGTATATATATATATATATATCATCTTCAACACATTACCTCCCCAGTATTAACAGTCACCACGTGCGGTGTGAAGTCCCCTCCTGCCGTGTTCGCAAACAATTCACCTACGCAGATCAACGTCCAGATTTAAGATAAATTAAGCTGACAATATGTTAAAAGCAACATGCCTATACTGAAGAATTAAGCTCCATACGGCAGAACTAGTATATATCTTCATCTATCCTGTTTGTTTGACAGAAACAAAAACCCTAATTTCTAATTGAATTAATTTTCCAATTTGGTAAATAAAACAATGAAATGAAATGTTCCTTAAATTTAGGAATTTCTTGCCTAAACTTTAAAGTTTATAGATGTCCTTATAAAATTTTTAGACAGTCTTAAATATTTAAAAATAAAATAACCCAAATTTAAAGTTCAAAATGAGAGCTAGAGACACGTACTATACGTCCTTGTGAATTTTTTACATTAATAAAATCCATTCCATCCATGCGTTAATCAGTCGCACTTTATACTGTAAAGTTTGAACAAAAGCTTAAGCAACCCAAATACGTCTTAGAAATGACTAATTAGGCGAAAAAAGAATTTAAAAAAAAAAAGAACAAAATCTTGTTGTGGTGGGTAAATCCATCTTTGTTGACCAACATGGGAAAGGTGCAAAGTCCATGCCACCAACCACAAAATTTAAATAAATATTTCTTTCTTTTCCTACATTTTCTCAGCAACCAAACAGTAACAAATGTCTACTGGCCTCTCAAAGTCTCAATCACCTGAAACCCAGCTGTACTTTTCTCGAACTCACCTAAAGAAGCAAGAAGCTGCCAGTTGCCAGAGCCAGGAGGCCTGCCTCGTCCCCTTTTGGACGAGAACAGAGAAGGGGGAGTGGGAGAAGAAGGCGAAAAAGCAAACCCTGGGGATGGTGGCACTGTGCACGACAGCCTCAGGTTCCCATCTGCGTCGTACTTTCTTGGCCTCCCTCTCTTCTTTTTCCCAAGAAACTCAGCGCTCCCTGGTGTCGTACTAGTTGCTGTAATCGTGGTTGTTGCGGTGTTCGGGGCTGTCGTTATGCCAAGGCTCGTGTCTACGGCCATGTTCACCAACACCTGAGGTGGCGCCACGTTGCTCAACGGAGCTGGGGGTGAGTCGATGTCCGAGTTGCCGAGTGGCCCAGAAACCGTGCTCTCCTTCTCTTCCATGAATAAAATACGTTTGAACAGGACAGAGAAGCGGGTGTACAGCCAGGAAGGTTTTGTTTTTCGATTCTAGAAGAGGAAGCGAGGAAGATGAAGAAGAAGTTTGAACAAAGAGGCTGTATTCAAATGGCGCCAGAAGTAGCGAATGGAAGAAGGGCTGCTAGCTGTAGCTTTTTTTTTCTTTTTAATTTTGGTGGCAGATTTCATAAAAACTTCCCACCATTAATGGTTGGAAGGCAAGGCAGGAAAATGACTCAAAACTGGCCGGTATGGTATTTTCTACTTTTATTTTTTTATTTTTTTGGACTTTATATTAATCTAATGGGCAGAATTACCGGAATACCTACCTAAGTTTACTTTCTTTCTTTTTTGAGCTGCTCCCATAATTCTAAGTTCCACAAATTCGTAAGTGTTCTGCTGAATTTGAGTTTAATAAAAAGGAAGTAATAAATATATATAAATTATATTTTATAATATTTATTATGTATTTAATATTATTTAATAATCTTATCAAACAATTATAAATCTCGTATAATCCATTTAAAGGTGTTATACGTATTGAAATCAGTAAGAGAAAATTATTTGTGATCTTTACCCTTTGATATTAAATGATTCATTTCTCAAAAAATAAAACGTTTTAACAATCAAACACCGAAATAGTAATCGATGATGAAGGACAATAGTGTAATTGTGAGGGAGTTCCTCTCTTGGGCGTCGTGTATAGGAAGGGAAGAGCGGAGTGATTATAAAAGCAGGCTTTATGGAAATCTCCAAAACAGGATTTAAATATCGGGTCAAACTAAACTTGTGCTTTGCTGTAAAAAGCCTTAAAATAATGCTTTTTTTTTTTTATTCTATTTTTAGCCACAAAATAAAGCATTAATTTAGATTGTGATTGATGTTTTGAATCAAATTCAATTATTAATGAAATTTTTTATTTTTTTATTTTTTTATAAAAAAAATTAAATTCATTTTAATCTATTTATAGATTTTAATATAAAAAATTAAACACATCTTAATTTAAAAAAGTTAAACTCATTTTAATGTGATCTAAAACATATTATTATTTATAACTTAACTCAAATTATCTCAACATCTAAATGTAACTTTAAGCATTTCTAAACCTAAACCCGAATCTATTTTTTCTTTTTAATTTTTTGTTGAGAGGAATATTTTGTTTTTGGTGAATGTTGTATGTTTTATTTCCAAAGTGACGTTGTGATCATTGCAGCAGTTCTAATTTTTATTAAGGGGACATTTGGATTAAAAAATGAGTTGAAATGGTTTATAAATAGAAAAAATAATATTTTTAAAAGAATATTTTTTAATATTATTATTATTTTAATATTTAAAAAAATTAAATTATTTATTATATTTTGTGTGAGAATTTGAAAAGATTATTTGAAAATTTTGAGTTATTTATTATATTTTGGTGTGAAAATTTTAGAAGATTCTTTTAAGATTTAAAAAAAAATATTATTATATTTTATATGAGAATTTAAAAAAATTGTAATAATAAAGATGAGATAAGTTGAGATGAGTTGAAGAGAGTTATGAATGCAAACTACTCCTAAACCATATACCATTTAATGCTATATACATTGCATATAAATATTTAATATCACATCTATTTTTCTCTAAATTTAAACGTCCAATCTTTCCGATATTAAGAAGAATATTACAGCTGTTGACATTTTTCGTTTTGACAAGTAATTGTTTATATGAATTTGGAGTTTTTTTTTTTAATTTCCTAAACAATACTTTTAATTTCGTAATAACATCTAAAGAGCATTTATATTATCTTTTAATATACGTAATATTATTTCGCAGCACGTACGTGTTATCCATTCGTCAGAGTTTATCTATAATTCAATTGGTATATGAGGTTTAATTTGACCATAACTATCGGTACGATAATATGTTTTTCCATATATGTAGTTAGTGAAACAACATTTTCTTGATAAATATCGTCTTGTTCCATTACTTGTACTAAAGAATAAAAAACAGGCTGCCCGTTTGATTTTCTCTCTCTTTCTTTTTTCTTTTGTCTCGTGTGTTTAAATATTTTTTTAAAATAAAAAAGAAGGCATGCAGAAAATTCAATTCCAACTCTGCAAAAAGCATATATGTCGATACAATAAATCTTCCCAACCTTCCAACACTCCACACTCCATCTTTTTTAAAAAAAAAATTTAATTTTTTTTATTAAATAATTTTTATATGAATAGTAAATAAAAAATTTGAAATATCTTAAAAAAATAAATTCAAAAAAAAATTTTAAAAAAATTTTAAAAAATATTAAAAAATGTGGAGTGTGGAGTGTGGATGAATAATAGGAGGTTATGTAGCAAAACTCTATGTCGATAAGATCGTTGACGAGACCGTTGACTAAACTAAGCTAAAGAGTTATTATACCCTATTATTGGCCCTGGTCGTCCGTTCGATTGCGCCTTCAGTGCTGATTTAACGGTAATGATCTAAGGCGTGGAATATGGAGATCATTATCATATAAAATATCTTAAATATATAATTTTTTTATCATTTGAAATATAATTTGATGAAATATGACTTATTTTCTGACGACAATTTTGTATATAACTAGTAATTATCAAATATAATGAAGCTCGTTAGGCTGAGAACCCGTTACAAACCGAAATCGTAGCCTCTTTTTTTTTTTGTTTGATTTTTAATTTCGTGCCTAAGAGTTTACTACATCACTAATATTATATATAATCATATGATTTTAACGGTCAACACGTGCTTCCATTCATATCGATGGGGTTTGGCAGTTTGCTTTGTCCAAAGTTCAAACTGTGTAATTGATTTTGTGACATGCTCGACATGCAACCTGTTTTTGGCTGAAATAGATATAATCTTTCATTTTTGGCAGGTTATTATCATTAATTTAAAATTTTCGATGGTATAATTAATGAAACAATGCAATAAAATTATATAAAAAAATGATAGTGAAAATTAACAGAAAAAAATGCTATTTTTCGTTTTGTATCTTATCGTGTATAGTCATGAAACATATTTCAAATCGCTTCATTTGCCAATCATATGAATAGGTAATTTAAAATGGAACATCCTGCAAGTGTTCATAACCAATGCGGATAACAGAGTGAGAGTGCAGTTTTTTTGTTATCAAATATTCAACTCGCTCAAATTCTCAATGATTAGGAAAAGTTAAAAGCTGTTCACAGTTTCTCAAAATAAAAGTATACATATGAAATTATGTTAATTTATAAATTTATTTTTATATAATTTTTTTGTATATATAGCAGTTATCTATAAATAATATGGATAAAGAATGATCCTTCCAATTTGACCAGATGGCAGTGACATTTTTTTTTTTTTTTGCTGGATCTAGAGAAAAGAAATAGCAATTTGCTTGCTTGAGATTGAAGGAAGACAATGAAAAGTAGCAGCTGGGTGTGAACGACGTCAGATTCCACGTGTGGAAACAGCTCCTTTCCGATGGGGTTTGGTTGCTCGGCCATTTTCTTTGGTTACCAATTCCACCTAACACAGACTGCTTTTACTATATATTGCCCAAGGCATCAGAAAAATAAAGATAACGAGAAAAAAATAAAAAAAAGGAAAAAAAAACAGAGATGTCTAGGCATGTTGTTCAAAGTAAGTCCTGGGTCCTGGAAGCAACTTTAAGGGTACGTTTGGATGTTGAGATGAGTTGGGTTGAGTTGAGTTGAGATGATAAAATATTGTTAGAATATTATTTTTAAATATTAAAGTTGTTTTGAGATTTGAAAAAGTTGAATTATTTATTATATTTTGTATTGAAATTTGAAAAAGTTGTAATGATGAGTTGAGATGAATTGAGATGAGTTGGGATGAGTTTGGCATCCAAACGAAGCCTAAAAACTGGGTTTTTGCAGCACGTGTTATGGCCTGCCCCTGGGAGTTTCAAAACTCGCTGGAAAAAAGAATCCCATCCCATGTTTTCTTGCCAAAAACACTAAAGTAACTGTTTATTCAAAAAATATAATATATGCCATTCATAAAAGAAAACAAAATTAATAGATTTTACAAATAGCAGCACTCTGTCCTAAAAATAACTAAAGGTGGAAACTTTGCGCATGCCTATATCATAGTGCCACAAAAGGAAATAAAAGCCAGTTTAGGCAGATGATTGAAAATTACTCAACTATCTTTAAACTTTGATTATGCAATGAATTCGGCCAGCATTGCATAAAAAGAAGAAAAATAAAAAGATTATATAATGTGTCTTGTATGACCCATTTACTTGTATTCTTATTTAATCAAACCTAAAAGTCACCTCTAATGGAAGTTTTTTTCTAAGGTGAAGTAGAGAGACCCCAGAATTTTCTCATGTTAATTAATGATCGCATTCATGTACCGTTTTCTCTGGCTTATATTTTTCTATCAATTTTTTATTTTTTTTCCCCCTAACCAGCAGGTGTATAAATGTAAAAGAGAGGAGCATGTTGTTAAAAAAAGTGGAGAGATTCCCCGGAGATAATCATGTGGTAATTAAGGAGTTTCAAGGCTCCACATTTTTTCAAGGAGATTAAACAATCGGGTTTTCCGATGAGTGCATTGATATTAGGATTCCTAATTCATATATATAAATATATATATATATATATATATATAATGTATATTTATAAACTCAGCTTGCAGAGTCCCAACAAAAAATATAACCAATCTGTTCAGGAAATTGGTCATCTTTATCTTTATTGTGATACAAGCTACCTACACGAGTTATAAAAATTAAAAAAAAAATAGTATTTATTATTATTATTATTATTATAACTTAACTTAAGAATTGGTCGAAAGGAAGTATTGGTTGGGGAGGGGACCACGAAGTCGGAGAACATTTTTAAATCGTCTCTCATGGCTATTTGAATGAATAAGCACGAAAAAAAAGCTGCAGAGTTAATAATTAAAGTGACATACACGGAATCGAAATCCTTTTTTGGCTTCTCTGCATGTGGCTTCATTATGCTAATACTCTCACATCGCCATGCTTCACCGACGAAACCTCCATTTTAAGATCAATCCTTGTTTTTTTTTTTTCTTTTCTTGCTTTTTTTCTTTTTTGAGACAGACCGACAGAAAATGAAACAAAACAAATATCCAATTCTGCGGATTTATTCTGGTAAAAAGTAGTAGTGACAACAAAGATGGGGAAGACTGACTTTTTAGGAACGATCATTTTCAAGTGTGGAAAGGACCCATATATAGTTTATATCGTGATTATGAGTGTAACGTGGTATTTATAGAAAATACAGCATATGTTAAAAACTGCTCTAACTTAAAAAAGAAAAATGCTATAAGAAAGTCTTACATCACACATATCCACCTAATCAATATATGATTTGTCACTTTTGTCATTATATTTGAACACACACATTTAAGCATTACAATAGAAAAATAAAAATAACAAATTACATGTAAATTAGTGTGTGTTTTGGACGTGTTTCGTACATACCAAGAGAACTCTTCAGACAACTGGGAGATAGACCAAGAGACCTGCAAACATACAAGTAAAGAAGAGAGTTCAGGAGTGGTTAGGGACCCTTTGATATAAGTCAGTTTTCCTTTTTAGGAAGTGTTTACTTTGCCTTAAAATTCCTTGGGTTTGATCATACCTTGATTAGGCTTTTATACTAGGTAGTTTGGAGTTCTGTTGCTTTCATCCCAAGAAGTTGCCTCATCATGCCTCATGTCTCATGCACGTAAATCAGTCAAGGTGCATGATACCCTAAGGGAAATAATTAATGTAGTGTTGAGATCTAACGCACGTTTCGGCACTTTCTCAGTCAAGGTGGACCAGTCCCTCTCTCTCTCCCCTCGTAGGGAGAGCCATGATTGCTCTTTCAACACACATTCCCACAACTGTTATTTCACAACCGTCATTTCGGTTGTGTTCTCAGCTTGCTACAGCGATGCTCGCCTTTCTTTCCTTAGTGTATGAGTCATGGTTACCTCTTCCACACGCTTCCTAGTGGCCGTTTTCTAAGAATTTGAGGAGTTTGCATCCTCGGCCAATCTTGGCGGTGCCCACCTTCATTTCCCCAGGTGATTGATGATTGTAGCTTACCCCACATGCTTCCTAGTATCCACGTGCTGATGATGATTCAAGGTGACTGACAGGTCGACGTATGTCACCCTTGACCACCTCTGTCGACATCTTATTATTCTTGGGTCGGACCAAAGAGGCCTCTCACTTGGTGGGACAAGCCCACCAAAGACCATCATTTTCACTTTGCTTGATTGATGGGCCTCCCTTTTGTGGGATCTCGAACTCTTGGATTGGGTCTTTTTACCCCGTCCATTACCCCGCCAATTCTCATTGAATCAGTTCGATGAAAATTTAATTTTTCCTATTCTTTATCCTTCTCCTTCTTTCTTTTATATTTTTACCTTTCTCAACCTAACAACTACACTCCTTAGACCTATCTTGATGCACCGTTTGGTTTCACACGTTGTGTCATATCACGCGTTTCACGAGATTCAAACCCTTTCGCATCTCTCGCCCGACACATGTATACGGAAGGCCAACCATCACTTCTCTTTATATAAACACGATTATGCCCCTTTCCCCCCCTTTACGTCATCCTTGTCTCTTTGTGCTCAAGTCCGTGGAGACACGATACTTAGCTCCCATAATCTTCGTTGACCCCGTAGACTGAAGCAAGGGTTGAGGCATGTCCTTGGAGACACAATACTTGGCTCCCCTGATTTTCTTCAACCTCGTAGACTAAGGCAAGTCTATGGAGACACGGTACTTGGATCTCCTGATCTTCTCATCGACCTCGTAAACTGAGGTAAGGGTTAAGGCAAGTCCGTGGTGATGATTCTGACAAGTCAGTGTATGTCACCCCTGGCCCTAGCCATCTCTGTCGGCGCCTCATTATTATTGGGTCAGGCCAAACAGGCCTCTCACTTGGTGGGACAAGCCCACCAAAGGTCATCATCTTCATTTTGCCAGATTAATGGGCCTCCCTTTGGATTGTGGGATCTCGGACTCTTAGACTAATCCTTTTTACCCTTTTTAAAGTGGATGTGTGGTATAAGATTTACTTGTAGAATTTTGGTTAAAAAAATGGATTTTATGACAACTCCTCGACTAGTAATGTGGCTAAAGTAAGCAATAACATGGATAAAGCAAAGCAAAGCAAAGTAAACAAAAATGCGGTAAAGAAACAGACTTTATGTCTCTTGGGAGCTGTAGTTGTGCGTGTTGGACTTACTCTATTATTTCACGTTGTTGTCGCTTGGATTTGGTTTTGCTTCTTTGTTGACTTCATTGACGCTGAACTGTCATTCAAGCGGGAGAATAAGGACGAGAGATACGAATCTCACCTCCTTATAAATCACTGTATCACTAAGCTAACACCTTCGATTGTTGAAAAAAAAAAGTAATAGAAAAACGCAGCACTTCATGAGACCAAAGTCTTCCCATTGGAGCAGTAGGCTAGATGACATAAAACAACGTATGCGGTATTTATAGAAAATACAGTATAAAAAGGAAAGAATAATTAAGCACGATACGAGGAACAGAAGGAGATCGACGAGATTAATGAACACCGACACATGTAATAAAAAAATATGCACAGTTGTGTTTTTTTTTAAGTGGATGTACAGTTGTGTTTGTTGTAAGAGATTGGATTATTTGCATGTGGGCATCAGGGCTGTCAACGTAGCCCGTTCATGATATTTGGGCTGATTTTTCTGGCCCGTTTCAGAAGGGATCATAGCTCAGAAGACGATGATAATGGCAAAGCCTTTACCATTTTTCTCTCTTTTCAAACTTATCCAATGAATTGTTATTTTTCAGGTTAATATTTCTGTTGGCCCGTGTATATATATATAATTTAAAGACTTAGGTGTTCAACTTGTTACTGAGTAAAGGAGTGAGAGGACTAAACATCACTGTGACCAACAGTCTAACATATCAAAACGCATTGGAGCAGCTTATCACAAAAGGAGAAATTCTATGAAATAAGAATGATTTTTTTTTTTTACTTGCAAGTCAGTGTAAAAGACATACATCCTTAAGCTTGAAAATTTGGTTTTTTTTAATCTATCAATTATGTGAAATATTTATTCTCTAGACTGGCTTATAAATATAGTATCTTAATAAGAAAATAAATAAATATTTTAATAAAAAAAGCCAATATTTATATATATATAGTAGAAACGTGAATAAGATAGACTAGTAATAAGGTGTTAAGGCGTGGTGAACAATGGATTTAATTGCTCGCGCTTGTATTTTTTACACTTAATTTATTAGTAAAGTAAAAACAGGTTGGTGGGTGGGCGTTAAATTTGACATGTAGACTGAGATCTTTCGAGCTTTTGGTACTAGCTGTCCCACGCCCAAACCAAAGCACGAAAGGGCAACTTTCATTTTCAAACATACCTTGGAATTCACAGGCGTACAATCTACTCAAACATACATACTATGTATGATATGAACAAGTTACAAATCATCCAACCAGGGACTATTATTAGTATTAGCTAGTTGAGCTGGGGACAATTTTTGCATGCCATATACGCATATCCACTTTCGTATAGTTGGCCATTTGCCTTTCTATTGGCCCAATGCTCGAAGCTCCCAATGCTGGACCACAGCCCGTCTTCTACCAAGCAAACAAACAACAATAAAATTAAAACTAAAAATGAAAGAGAATCCAGGCCACCAAGGCAACTTCTTTCAGCAAACCTATCCTCCTCCTTAAATGCCTTTGAGCCCTTCCAAAGGTCCAAACTCTGACACTACCAATGCTTGATCATAATTCTCAAACAAACAAACAAATGATATAAAAATTCAGACATGTAAAGAAAATCCAAACCCTGATCAGCAATTCACCAGGACAAGAACACTCGGTTTAAATACTGGTTATAAATTACGTATTTGGGATGTATTGGGTAGAATTTTAATTTTAGGATGGAATAAGATGCTACAAATCCATAGCAACTCAGAAGTGCAAGGAAAAGTTTAGGTTTTATTAGAAAAAGTTTAGGTTATAAAAACGTCCACATATGCCGTTATAATCACTGAAATTTCCAAAAGCATAAACCCAAAATTATCCGATTCGCTTTACCTCGGTTTGACCAATTTTCCACCTTCTCCGTCTTGTCACTCCATTATCCCTTCTAGCCCGTACGTTATATAAATCGTCTTCGTCCGTTTCAACTCTACTCAACTTCTCACCGGTTTTGTGCGTACGTTACGAATGCGTGCACCCGCTTGCCCCTTCCCTCCTCCCTCCACCTCCTTCTCCTCCTCCTATTCTTTAGCTCAATGTTGCTTCTGATTGTTGTTAGTAGACGCCTCTGCGTTCTTTGATCTCAACTGTAAGTTACTCTCCGTATCACTCACTGTTGTACTTAATGTCTTTGATTTCACCGGTATTTTGTAATTCTTTATGGGATTTAAAAATGGGAGAGCTTGACTGAGATTTGGGGTCGTGATTCATTTGGTCTCAGAGAAATTGCAGGGAGAGGGAAAGAAAATAGACGAGGGTTTGCCATTTGATATGTATGGGACCCGAGATACTAACTCAAGGGTTTAGCTTGGTTTGAGTTAGCTGATGTACTTCTTTTTTCTTTCCTCTGCTTTCTCGGGAACCAAACGACGGTTAAGTTTGGCATCTGGGGTTCTTTTGGTGCTCATTTTAGTCTCAATTCTATTTCCTTATTTTACAGCATGAAAGCGCTTGTTAACTAGTAAGTGCTTAGACCAAGTGTGATTTGGATCTTTGCTGATATTTTGACCTGCTGATTTTTTATGCGTTTGATTTTCATACAGGAATCGAGGCTTCTATTTGGATTTTTTGATAGGTTAGGTTCGCACTGTTTGCATTGTAATGGGCGGAGAGAGTGTGACTGAATCGTGGTTTGGTAGTTGGAGGTGGATTTCAAGGAAGGGTGGATCAGACAATGACAAGGGGGCGATCGAAATTTTAGCGTATGAAGTTGCTAGCTTGATGCTAAAGGTGGTTAATTTGTGGCAAATTTTGGGTGATAAGGAGCTTCATAGGTTGAGGGAAGAGGTTGCGAACTCAATTGGGCTTAAGAAGCTCGTTTCTGATGATGATGATTACTTGATGGAACTTGCCTTGAATGAGGCAATTGAGAATTTCATATTCGTGGCAAGGTCTGTGGCCAGGCTTGGGAAGAGGTGCAGAGATCCCATGTATCACCGTTTTGAGCAATTTGTTAATGACCCTATTCAGAATGGATTTCAATGGGTTGGTTGGGAATACAAATGGAAGAAGATGGAGAGAAAAGTGAAGAAGATGGAGAAATTCATTGCCTCTATGACACAATTGTCACAGGAACTGGAAGTACTGGTGGAGCTTGAACAAACTCTTAGGAGAATGCAGAATACTGAGTTAAATCGGTTAAAGGTGCTTGATTTTCAGCAGAAGGTAATCCGTCAGCGTCATGAAGTGAGAAATCTGAGAGAGATGTCTCCATGGAATAGAACTTATGATTACATTGTCCGGCTTCTGATGCGTTCGCTTTTTACGATACTAGAAAGGATAAAACATGTACTGGGAACATGTCAAGGGCCTTCTGTAGAGGCAAATGTCGATTCTCAGCTTATGAATATTGAGTGTTTTCCTCGCAGCCATTCCTTCTCTGCTATTATGTACTCTTCCATTTATCCATCTGAGAATAATCTCGGCGGTTTCTATTCAGGTCATATTGAAAGGTCAATTTCAAAGCCAGGAAATGCTGACAAGAGCAGTAGAAGGGAAAAGCAGCGACAGGATCATCATCGGCCATCAACAATACATGGAAACCACCCGAATTTGGAAACCAATCGGTTTGCTCATGCTGGACCTTTCAAAGGGTGCATGCCTGGTGGAAGTGAATCACCTGTTGTACTGAGCTCCAAGCCAACTGGTGGTGGTTCTATGAGGTTGAGTAGTGTTCGGTTGAAAAATATTGATGAAGACAGTAAAACCAACATGAAATCTTTTTCTTGCAGCAACAGGGTCTATTCTAAATTTTCCTTCTTCAACTCTAAGTGTAGGTCATGGACTGCAACTCCATCTACTCTTGGCAGTGCCGCTTTAGCTCTTCATTATGCAAACGTGATTATATTGATTGAGAGACTAGCTTCGGCACCTCACTTAATGGACCTTGACACAAGAGATGACCTGTACAACAGGTTACCCTCAACCATAAGAAGCGCTCTGAGGGCTAGGCTAAAATCGTATGTCAAAACCATGACTTCGTCTGAGCACAATGCTACCCTTGCAGCAGAGTGGAGTCTTGCGCTTGGGCATATATTTGATTGGCTGGTTCCACTTGCTCATAACATGACAAGGTGGCATTCTGAGCGGAATTTTGAGAAGCATTCTGGCTTTTCTAGAACAAATGTGCTGCTGGTCCAAACACTTCACTTTGCAAATCAAGCGAAAACTGAAGCTGCAATTACCGAGCTTCTTGTAGGTCTGAACTATATATGTAGGATTGGCATAGAACGTCAGAGGAAACATATGCAGGAGCCTGCTGACAGGAGACCTTGTTATGATTATACGTTCATAAGGGATGACATTGCTTACAATGTTTAATAACTACAGAGATTTCTTGTAGGTGTCATAAAATGTACATGATCAATCTAGAGGCGTGTCCCGTTCATATGGAATGGGGTAATAGACAAGACTTTCAGGAGATTACTTTTTATTTTGTCATAAAAAGATAGGGCATTTCTTCCATGTTGAGGTCTCATTCTCAGCTTCCATTTTAATTTTTTTGTTTTCTGTTTGTTGGAGCTGGCTTTGCCAATTGAGTTGTTCTATAGATTCATTTACTTATTGATATGGTGGATGAATTTCACTTCCATGTAAAGTATAGTTTGTATTGTAACAAGAAGCCTACCGTGGTCTCATGGAATGCATTGTAAATCACTCTTTTAATGCTTGGAATGTCTACGTAACATCTGTTGAATAGTAGGAGAGCTTTCTACTGCATGGTAACTCAAAAGTACTGTTTAATTTATTTCTCTGACTGTTATCCATCACAATCCTCTCTTTTCCTTACTTCCTTTGCATATTGAGTGTTGCCTCTCTACACTTTAATTTTGATGTGGCTACACAGCAACGGATATTTAACTTTTAACATTTTGAATGTCTACGATCTATATTTTAATTCTGAATAGTAGGAGAGCTTTCTACTGCATGGTTACTCAAAAAGTACCGTCGTGCTCATTTCTTTTCCTGGTCTCACATCACCGGCCTCTCTTTTTACCGTACATCAGTTAGTTTGTTGCCTTGCTTCACTTTAATTTTGATGTGGCTGCGCAGCTTTCATTGCATGACATGCTGTTTGTGGACACAACTTCAGCTTTTGAAGCCAAAGATCAACTCAAAGTGCCGCCTTAAAGCTCCCAGGTCTGATCCTGACCCTTTCCAAATGGTGATGTCTACATGAACTAGGGTGTTTCTGGGTATTGAATTTCCAATGAAGTCGGAGTCGTTTGATGCTTTCTGTGGAAGCAGCATTAATGGAAGAGCAGGATACAACCGTGTGGATTCTTTGCCAAATAGCTTTTTTCCTCCTACAGTAACAGGTGGAGGGTGAGGCGGTGGGGTAAAAAATGTGTTGGACGTGTGTCTTACGAATCAAAAATAGAAAAAGGATTGAAAAAAACCAACTTTTTTCACCACAACCTGCTAATATGGCAGCTCATCATGTAAGTCACTGTGTCTATAATCACTGTTTGGTTTAACAATTTCATTAAGCTCTTCGGTAGCATTTCTCACCTACTCTGGAATGAGGTTCAGCTCTGCATGGATCTTTTGTGTTGATTCAAAGATCAACATCATTGTTTGTTATCAGTTCAAACTCCAAAGAACCATATATACCAGAGATGTTTATATTGTCAGCTCGATCTGCCTTCTTCATTATCTTAATTTCCTGCCTTTAGGAGCTGCCCCCGACTTGGAGATCACTCGGTTCTGTGTTTTAGATCTGATCAGAGTTGACCTTTGGTTTCATATACATGTTTGCTTAGAAGATGAGGAAAAGACAGTAACTGGAAGTTCTTTGTTGCGAAGAAAACCAAAAGGAGTAGGAAACTGGTGAGATTCCACTTGGTTTTTGCTATCAATACATGAGATGTAGAGAACACGACACAAACGCACCATGAATAACTGATTAAATTTAAACGAGGGGCGACAGAGGTTATGTTTGAGGTTAAAAATGCTAGAATATAGATTAACTTACTATATCTACCTCTTATATATCATCAACTCAAATACAAACTCTATTCTTCACCACCGTTTAATTAATATCTAATGTGTTGCTCTACTTATTCAGAGAGTTTGATCGACATGTAAGGGGAGTGTTAAAATATAAATTAAATGATGAAATTTACATATTCCTAAACTTCCATCAGATGACTATATATCATGTTTCAAGAAGTTGAGTTCTCAAGAACATGGCTATCAGTGATCTTCCCAGTCTAGGCGACACATTTTTTAGGCACTACCAGTAATGATTCATACTTCCGCATGACAATGCCCAGCTTGTCCCTGGTGTCCATTGTCTCTCGAGTCACATTGCCATCAAATTCCCAATCAAATTTGTGAAGCAATGAGCCCAAAACGAGATTAAGCACTCTATGAGCCAAAGGGACGCCAGCACACATTCTCCTTCCAGCTCCAAATGGGATTAGCTCATAATGTTGCCCCTTGTAATCACAGTCTGTGCCCAAAAACCTCTCGGGCTTGAAAGACGAAGGATCATCCCACACATCTGGATCTCTGCCAATTGCCCAGGCATTCACAAGAACTTTGGTGTTATTGGGAATGTGAAACCCCATAAAATTGGTGTCTTGCATTGCCCTTCGTGGAACCAGGAATGGAATTGGAGGATGCAATCGTAATGTTTCCTTAACTATAGCCTGTAAATATGAGAGACTGTCAATGTCACTCTCTTCAACATCTCGGTTTGGTCCGACTATACGTGCGAGCTCAGCTTTGACCTTTATCATCGACTCTGGGTTGCATAGGAGCTCAGTCAGTGCCCATTCAATAGTGCCGCTTGTTGTTTCTGAACCAGCCAAAAATATTTCCTGCGGAATTATCGTTGTTTAGCGAACGACAATGGTTAGTACTGTTTCCTGCAAATTAACGATGGTCGAATTAGAGGGTAGGGTTTAATATTAATATTGTCGCTTACCAAGATGAAGATATTTAGGTCCCGGTCAGAAATTTTCGCAGGCTCATCTTTTCCGTTGCCTTCAAACTCAAGCAACACATCCAAGAAGTCCTTCCTGATCTTCTCTCCGCCCCCAACCTGCCTATCCTTCATCCGCTCCTTCACAAATCTGGATGCAATCTCCATAGCTTTCCCAAGATCTCTCTCCATGTTCCTCCTCAACCCCTGCGGGTCCAGCCGCCGCAGCCATGGAAAATAGTCCGCCATGTTTGCGTGCCCCGACCATTCCATCAGTTTCATCACCGCCGCGAAAAACTCTGACCCCTCCTTCGACTGGGGGTCGTACAAGTCGCGTGAAAGCATGAGGTTTCCGAGCAAGTTGAATGTCATGAGAAACACAAACCTTGCAACGTGAAGCCCACGTGGGGCTTCAAGTTTACGTGTCTCTTCCTCGATCCACAGCAACAAGTCGTCCACGCATTTTCTACGTATAGGCGCCGTTTCGTTGATGCGCTTGTTGACTACCATATCCACCGTGACGAGGCGCCTGAGCACCCGCCAATAGGGACCATAAGGAGCCAGCGCTAAGGATCCCTGGTTGTAATTGTGGGCCCGCATGGTCTCGGTCACGGTTCGCTCGGCGAAAGAGAGGTCGTGGTGCTTGAAGAACTCAGTGGCCGCTTTGGCAGAGAGGATTGCCATGGTTTTTGTGGCACCCATTCTTAGCCATATAACGTCTCCGTACTTGTGTCTTAGACCCGCGAGGGTGCGGTGTGGCATTGCTCCAAGGTCGAACATGTTGCCGAATATTGGCCATCCCGGTGGCCCAGGAGGAAGCCGCTTGAGGCTTGATTTTCTACGGTGGAGCAGGAGGAGTAGAGCTGGTGACAACAAGATAATAAAAAAGCAAACAGCAAAGTTTAAAGGCCATTCCATGAGTTGATCAGTACAATAAAGATCTTCCTCCCCGGCCCTCCCCCCCAGTTAATCCTTGCGTAATTTGCTGCTCATTTATAGACTCTGCCAGAGCCTACCTCGTCTCTATTCCGTCGGACGTCGTCAGCAGACGGTCAGGAAAATAAATTATATGTACGAGAGTATTTATTATTTTGAGTTTTGTAGCAAGGTGATTCTATTCGACGGTGAAATTTTGAAATTATAAAGTAATTATATAAAAATAATTTTATAAATTAATATAGTTTGATTGTATTTTTTAAATTATAAAATTATTTTATTATAAAATAAATCTAAGATCAAATAAAATTATATTAAATTATAAAATTATTTTTATGTAATTTATTTAATTTATTTTTAGGCCTTGTGTGATTAAAGTACGTGACATAATTGAGCGTTGACCGGAGGGCTATATTAAAAACTATACACAGGTCATGAGATCGATGAAGCCGGCCACTGTCGAGTTAGGTAAAACGTCACTTAATGATAATAATTTAATTTTCCGATGATCACGAGGCAACATAACTCACCCACTGAAATTACATTTCACCATATATATTAGATAATTAAATTCATTTGTTTCACTAATTTGTATATATTGTTGATCAGGCCGCCGTACGTAAGTGATTTATATTAGCATTCATGCATTACAAAACATGGTATCCCAATTCATTTATATAAATATATATATATATATATATATATATACTTGTTGATGATGATCGATCTTGTCCTATAAACTTAAGGGATGCAAATGAATCAATCATATATTAGACACAGATCAATTGGGGATTCATTGCATATATAAACCTTGAAAGAAGGGTGGCAGGAAATATTGGTTAGGTCAAATATTCCGCCTGACATCTGATCAAACTAATATGTATGTATATATGTATATATTTTTTCAGCTTCCAAGTATCGGGTCGGTTAGATGCTTTCATGCATGCATGCTTGAGCTCATTTTTAACTGCAGTTTTATCATTACTAAAACCCACATATTAGTCTATGTCATGACCACCTGTAAGCTGGACCACGCACTATATAATATGGTTTGATTCTCTCACTTGTTATTGTAATAATTTAAGCTCTAATTATTTTGATTTGCTTTGCTCAGAACGAAAGAACGAAAAATATTAATTATAATGAGATATATATAGAGGATCATCTTATTTATGCATTGCATTGGCACATTCTTCTGAAAAAGATTTTTATTTTTATTTTTTATGGCATTCGTACTAAATTAAGAGAAAAGATATTTACAATTATGAATTATGCAATCACCGCATAATCATTTTGAAAAAAATAAATAAAACATGTGATCCACATGATTTTTTTTTTTTTTTTTTTATAGTGGACTTCACTCTTTTTCAAAACGATTACGCAACGTTTACACACGTCATGATTGCATGTAGAATCACTCCTAAATTAAAACATGATGTGGGCTGTGAAGAAATCTTAGGCTATGTTTGGAACACAAACCTATCTCAACTCATCATTACAATTTTTTAAATTTTAATATAAAATATAATAAATAATTCATTTTTTTCAAATTTTAAAATAATAATAATATTAAAAAATAATATTTTATCATCTCAATTCAACATAAATAATTTTTGTGTGTTGGTGGCTGGACATGACTGCAAGCCAACCCTTGCAACTTTAAGGATCGTTTCTAGCTAGTTCCGGGCATTTGGAGTCTAGCGGTTAGGCAGCCTTCCAATATGATGCTCATGATGGTATCGACGAAACCATGAGAAATGCCAAACATATATGGAGTTAGATCAAGATTAATCTATTGCATGCATGGTACATGAAGGATTAACGTTGTTTTCAATAGTAGTCTGTCATAATGATTTTTAGTATATATAACGACAATACGACAAAGTTCATATGACTAATTACAATTGTGAAACTCATAATTATTCTGTCTTATTGCTTATGACCTTTTAAATAGTTACTGATTAGTGCCTTATACGAGGTACTTTTTTATTAACAAAATGCTGATTCGTGTGAATGTGGAATCTCTTAATTTCTTCCAAATATCTACTCGTTCCTATAAAACAAATGGTTAAAAAAAGACCTCATGCAATGCGTGGGAATATAAAAAATATTAAGTTGATGTCACATTATTTTTTATGTTCAAAAATTCTACTCAACCTCCTACTATTCACACCACACTCCACACTCCATCTTTTTTTTAATTTTTTTTTTAATTTTTTTTATCAAATATATTTTTATATGAATAGTGAATAAAAAATTATAAATAGTTTAAAAAAAATAAATTCAAAAAAAAATTTTAAAAAATATTAAAAAATATTAAAAAGTGTGGAGTGTGGAGTGTGGGGAGGATGAATAGCAAAACCCTTTTATGTTATAGAGTTGCGTGTCGGTAAGTTCTCGCACGCAATATCTTTTCATTGGATAACAAGTGCCTCGTGGACATGTGAGAGTATTGGCATTGGTGTCTTATGTGCAAATAAAATCACATTATTTGAAAATTATTTTTGTCGTTTAAGAAAAACTATCGCATTACATTATGCATTTTTGAATCAAAATAATAATAAATTATTATTTATTTATTTTTATTTATATATATTTTGTAATTAAAATTCACTACATAAGATCTATAAATATACACCAATTGTATGAATAATGAATAGTAGATCTGTAAATATACACAAAAAAGTAATAAAATAAAGAATTTTATTACACATTAGACACTATTCATCCCACACCTTACACTTTTTTTTTATAGTGTGTGATATTTTTCATAAGGTGTAAGGTATAAGATAGTGAATAGTTACTTATTAAAAGAATTATTCTAAAAAAATGATGAATGGTGAATAGTAAATTTGTAAATATCCAATGATACTTTTCATAGTAAGTTAGATATTTGCATATGGCTAATCCAATCCATTAAACAAAAGTATACCTGTTATGTAAACATGTGTTTGCATTTGCATATACATACACCTGCCAATGGTCTAATAAGGGTGCTATCAGTAGTTTCGATGATAAAATATCATGAACAAATATCTAGGTGATTGAATTTTACTACCCATGCATGCAATGAGTAAATTGATAAAATTAAAAATATAATTAAATTTAAATAAGGTAAAAATTTATGGATGATAATTAGGTAGTAGATCCCATAAAACTCATAACGTGTATTTGGAGTTATTCTATATCTCAAGCTAAAACACATCACTTAAATTGAGATATAGAATAACTCTAAATACACGTCATGTTTATGCTATGGAGCTCAACGTGGATACCTCACATTCCTTCTTATCACAGAGTTCAATTTGATGTTTTAGCTTTATTAAATTTTACCAACAACAATATTTCCAAACGTTTAAGACTTCGTTTTTAGCTCATGAACTTGTCTGGATTATAGATGTTTACAACTTCCATGTACGCTAAGATGAAAATATATACGTGTAAAGACACATGAATGCTCCAAGATTACTTGAGCATGCCAACTTTATGCGTGAATTCCAAACTTTTCACTTTAAAACTCCGCGCGTTTAACGCTACCCATTTGAAAGCTATTCGTATGGCATTCAATGGGACATCTTTCCTGAGCGTCATGCCGTCATCTACCGCATTCTTGGTCATGTGCATCTCATCCGGCCCAAGCCCAGCCACACCAAGCCCAAACTCAAGTAAGTCATAAAGTACTGGATTTCCCACTCTCTTATCAGTCCAATCTGTTTACTTACAAATCAATATATATATATATATATATATATATATATATATATATATATAAATCGTGTTATTGATAGGATAAAAGTTTATTTGTAAAAAGAACTTTAAAATTTAAAATTTAGATTATATTTAATTAACTATATCAATAATAAGAAGATAAATTTTCAACTTTCACTTATAAATATAATTTTTCAGAAGTACAAAAAACGCCAACATATATTATATTGTATGATTCACGATTACATATGTTTACGCTATCAAATTATTAAATCTGGATTACAAGCTTGATACGGCAAGTATTTCCATATACGATGGGCCCCGTTGGCGCAGCTTCGCATGTTGGCCCACCGGACTCCCTTCCAGAATAAGGCAAAAACGGGAGCAGATTTCAAGTCGTCAAAATAGAGGTGTGGCCTGTGGGAATTTAGGGAGTTCGAGTATTGAGGAGAAAATGGCGGCAACGAAAGAGGGGAAGCTGGTGTACAACATATACAGGGCGCTCAGCTTCGGTGCAGCGCCGGTGCTGAATATTTACCTGCGGTTTCGCAGACTCCGAGGCCTCGAACATCCTCACCGCTGGACCGAGCGTCTTGGCCGTCCCTCTCTCCCTCGTCCCCTTGGCCCTCTCCTCTGGTTTCACGCCGTCTCTCTAGGTTCGATTTTTCGTTTCCAGTTTCCTCAGCTACATAATGAAGCATCATCATCATCATCATTATTATTTAATTTTTAAAAATCCAGGGGAAGGTATGGCCGCGATTCCTATAATCAAACAATGCATAAAGCAAAGACCGGATTTGAACATTTTGATGACAACTACAACAGCGTCTGCATTGTAAGGAAGAATCTTTTACTCATTAAATGCAAAATAATGAATAGTGGCCTAAAATCGTTGGTCTTATGTACTGTGATTATTTTTCTTGTTGCAGCGAAGTAATAAATAAACGGCTTCCTAGTGGTGTAATATATCAAGTAATGTACAGTCTTTGGTCCGTTTCCCGTCCTCTTCATCTTTAACGGCAAATATATTTAGCAATTGTTTTAACGTGCTTTAATCTTCCGGTTGAATCAGTTTGCACCACTTGATACCCTGACCGCGGTCAGAGCTTTCGTCAACTATTGGAAGCCGAATGCGATCATCCTTATAGAGAGTGAATTATGGCCAAATCTTATCATGACTGCTTCGGAAAATGGCGTAAGTTGTTCTGTAATTTGCGTACATGACTACAACCGTGCACATCAAGTATGTGGAGTATGCTTTTTATGCTTCGCACATAATGTTCATGATTCTCATAGCTTAAATGCATCCATCATATTTTCAGATCGTGCTGGCACTGTTAAATGCTCGTATGTCTGCAAAATCCTTTAAGCAATTTTCAGGGCCCGTGCTTCTTCCACTTATTTCGCTGATGCTTTCAAAGTTTTCTTTGATTGTCCCATTGGTATGTATAGTCCGATAACTACATATATTTTTACGACTATAATTTGTGTCCTGCTGCTGCTGACATTGTTCTACGGCACAGAGCAATATGCAGGCAATCCAATTTCAGCTACTACAAGCCCCTCCTTGTGTCATCAACTTTTCCGGTGACTTGAAATGTGGTATGCCCATCAATTAGGAGCACAAATCCTTTTACTAGTTCTAAATGCGGGCAATTATACGTTGAGGAATGTTGAAGGAGATAGATATACTGTATTCTTATAAGGCTTTACTTGTTTTTTTCCCCATTCAGTGGTGGAAGATTTTGATGTTTCTGAGGGGGAGCTGAGAAGTATAGAAGATCTGAAGTTAAAGCTCGCCCACAGGCAGGTCTGGATGGCTTCTTCCATTCATAGGGGTGAAGAAGAAAGTTAGTTCCCACTTATTTTCCTCCAATATTATACTGTACTCTAGATTGTTTTCGTTTTGAGTCAGAAGTCTATGGAAAGACCTTACTCTATAAATGAAATGCAACTGAAAGGAATGATATGCTAGCTTAGTTTGACTCCAGAAACATTGGCTACATCCTTGCTATGAAAGTGATTTCATTTTGTCTGGGCAACTGAAGTTTGTTCAACAATGGTGATGTTGAATGTTCATCATATTTGCTTCTTTATTTAGCAATAATATCATATGTGCAACTTATTCGCTATCTCTGGGGGCATAATACTAATTTTATAATCCATTTATGGACATTGGCATGCTCTAGCAGTTTCCAGTTTACACCTTCTTTACTCTTTATCTTTGTTCTAGTTTTCTTGACTTGTCTAACGTGCTCAATTACAATTGTGATGCAGTAATGCTAGGAGTTCATAGAGAGCTCACGAAAATACATCCAGATATGGTCACTATACTTGTACCTCGAGATCCACGACATGGACTAGAGATCACTCAAGTATGATTGTGATGCAACAGTAATTATCAGAAGGATTATACTTCAATTCTCTGTCATTTTCCTTTTACAAGTGTGCGCGTTATCTTGCTTCATATTTTGCAACGAAAGTTCCCATTGACCTTTTTATGATAAATTATGAAGGCATTTCTAAACCAACTACTACTTGAGTTTGAGATTTTAAATAATCTGGGGAATTTTTTTATTTTATTTTATTTTTATAAGTAATAATCTGGGGAAAAAGTAAGCATGCATGCATGATTGTCATTGTAAAGAAGAGGATTATACCCCGAGTTTATTTATAAACCCTCCCTTTTGGTGGAGGAAAACCTTTTACAAGATAGATCTTGGGGGTTCCAAAGACATCTTAAAACTGAAGCTCGTGTAAAAGATACGCTAGCTAAAGAAGCTATACTAATTACAAGTAAAAGATAACAAAGTAATTTCGTGTAAAGACATAACCTGAACAGAAATTTTGCAACTAAATTTGGAGTATGTATATAATGCATTAATTGATGACCCGTTTGCACCAAAGTTTGATTTTTAGTTTAAAAAATGCCTTTTTTAATTTAAAATTTGTTTTTTTTTTAATTTAAAAAATTCTTTTGCCATAAATAGTGCAGGAGTTGCGGAAAAAAGGGCAAAATGTAGCATTGAGGTCCCAACATGAAAAGCTTGTGGCAGGAACTAATATATATGTCGTGGACACATTAGGTATTTCTTTTACTTTTATTTTTTAATTAAAAAATATATATTTCTTCCCAACAGTAATGCTAAATTGTACAACCTATCATCATCAATTCCCTTACACTCAAACTTAAAAGAATGGGGCATTCACGAGGCACATGCCATGCACTTACAGAGATAGGTTTACCTTAAATCCTTTGTTACACATAATAGGAGATGTTTGGTAATGAGGTTCTTATTTAGATACTTTGTTTTCTTCACATTTATCACTCTGTTATTCAAAAAATTGCACACATTATGGTACCGATGCCAACTAGCCCATGAGACTTACTGCACCCACAGGTGAACGTGAAAGCTTCGCATGCCCTATGCTCATTAATTTACTTTCATTGGTGGTTTTTCATTTTTTTTTTCTATGGGTCCTAGATAATTTTCTTAACTTTGGTTTCATTTCCCCTTTTTTCAGTGTGTATGCTTGCTTTTAGGGAGATTTGACCCCCAGGTCACTATATCCTTCTGAACTTGTTTTGCAGGCGAGTTGAGGCACTTGTATGGGTTAACACCAATAGCTGTAGTTGGAGGTTCGTTCTTACCAGGCTTAGCTGGCCATAACATTTTAGAAGCCGCTGCAGCTGGCTGTGCTGTTTTGACTGGTAAACTTTTGTTCATACCTCATTGGGTTGACATGTCATTTTTTTAATACCATTTTAAAAGCTTTTCTCCTTGGGTTATATCAGGTCGTCATGTTGGCCATTTTTCACAGATGGTACTTGAAATGCAACAGTTAAATTCTTTGTCTGTTCTCCAGGTTTGAAGAACCTCTTTTTGATTACATTCTTATCTTTAGAAGACAATGTGTAGAAAATAATAGTTGAAACTCTTTCTCGAGTCAATTCTCCAAAATCATTATTGATGTTTCCACAGTATGGCATGATATGATAATTGCACCATGACAAATCCGGTATAGATAAAGAAGTATCTGTCGTCTTATCTTGATTTTTAGGTCTCTAGTACCCTATATAAAGCTAGTTTATTTGTTAAACCTGAATAGTTCCATGTTCTGTTTGTGGTCATCACACCCACTCCCCCCTTGACAGGTATATTCCAATTTCCACCTATTGAATTGACTTGATCAGTTCTAGAAGATTTAATGTTTTTTTTTAGAAGTAAGAAACTTTATTGATTGAATGAAACTAGGCAACGCCCATGTACACAAGAAGTATATAAAAGAGACTCCTAATTACATTCTAGAAAGCTGAAAAGAAAGCAAGAACTCATTAACATTCCATCCCTTTAATACAATAGCAGCCAACCATTGAACTAAAGAAAATACAAAAAAGTTCCATAATTCCCCCACATTTCTCTTGTTGTTGAAGCACCTCTCATTACGTTCCATCCATATACACCACAATCGGCACAAAGGAACCATCTTCCATGTCGCTGCCAGTTGGGAACAATGATGATGCCTATTCCAACATGCTAAAAGTTCCACCACACTTTTAGGCATGACCCAAGACAACCCAGCTCAGCTGAAAATACCCGCCCATAACTCCCTTGCCACCTCACAATGCAGAAAAAGGTGCTCAATCGATTCACCGTTGCTTTTACACATGTAACACCACTCCATCACGATCCTTCCCAAAGCGGCAGTCCAAAAAATGCAACTTTAGGGGGTGCGTGGACTCTCCAAATACCTTTCCAAGGAAACCGAATGGGCTGATGAGCTGCCAGAACTTTGTAGAAGGATTTAACAGAAAATTTTTTCTCCCCGAATGTTTCCATAGCATTCTATCCCTCCCATTTCCTCCTATCTTCTTGGAATAAAGAAGGCTGTAAAAACCTGCTATTTCATCCACTTCCCAGTCCTGCGCATTTCTGTTTAAGATCATATTCCAATGTACATGACCATTGGCTCGGCACATTACATCTGAAACAGCGACCTGCTGATTTTCTGCTAATCTGAAAACACCTGGAAAAACAGAAAATAAAGCTCTCTCACCACACCATACATCAAACCAAAAACTGATTCTTGTCCCCTCTCCCACCTCAAAATTAGTGTGCTTTACAAACACCTTCCACCCCTTTCTAATAAATTTCCAGAGGCTCAAGCCATAGGTATCCCTAACCTCCTTGGAACACCAACCCCTTCAATCACTACCATACTTCCGATCAATAACCAATCTCCACGGTGAGTCCTCTTCCAATTGGAATCTCCACAGCCACTACCCTAAGAGGGTTTTATTAAAAAAGAACAAATTGCGCACCCCCAAGCCTCCCAATCCTTCGGACAGCACACCTTTTGCCAACTCACTAGATGAAATTTATGTTCTTCCCCCATGCCACCCCACAAGAAAGCTCTAAACAATTTCTCAATCCGATTGGCCATTCCCACCGGTAAAGGGAATAAGGATAGAAAGTATGTAAGAAGATTGGAGTGAATGCTTTTGATGAGAGTTAGTCTCCCCCCTTTTGATAAGTACAGTTGCTTCCAACCCACCAGGCTTTTTTCTACCTTCTCTACAACACCATCCCAGATATTTTTGGCTTTGAAAGAGGCTCCCAAAGGAAGTCCGAGGTATTTCATAGGAAGAGAGACCACTTTGCACCCCAACAAACCTGCTAGATGGTTGATATTGTCCACCTCCCCTACCGGGACCAATTCCAACTTTCCCAAGTTCACCTCAAGTCCCGAGACATCTTCAAAACACAAAAGAACAGCCCCTAAACCTGGAAACTATCCACTGTCAGCATCACAAAAAATTAAAGTTTCATCTGCATACAATAAGTGGGAAATGGAAAATGCACCAGAGTTAGTGTTACCCACTGAAAAACCAGCAATAAAACCTCCCCTTACCGCCGCCTTCACCATACGACTCAAGACCTCCATCACTAAAACAAAGAAAAAGGGAGATAACGGATCCTCTTGTCTCAAGCCCCTCGAACTCAAAAAAAATCCACAGGGTTGCCCATTAACTAAAACAGAAAACCGAGCAGATGATACACAATGTTTCACCCAGCCACACCACCTATCTCTGAAACCGCACCTCCTTAGTCTTTAAATCAGAAAATCCCAGCACACATGATCATAGGTTTTTTCCATATCCAACTTGTAAAGAACTTTAAAGAACTCCCGGAATATCATCCCTCAACCGGCTGTCCAAGCACTTATTCGCTACCAAAACTGAATTCAAAATTTGCCGGCCACGTACAAAGCCATTTTGAGGCTTAGAAATGATTTTGTCTATCACCAAACTCATTCGATTAGCTAATACCTTTGAAATGATTTTATAAATCCCGCCTACCAAACTAATAGGACAAAAATCTTTCAACCCAATGGTACCCACTATCTTCGGGATGAGTGCAATAAAAGTGGCATTAAGGGACTTCTCAAACTTGTGACAAAAATGAAATTCATGGAAGACCCTCATTACATCATCCTTTACTTTGTCCCAACACTATTGGAAGAAAGCCATAGAGAAACCATCCGGGCCTGGAGCTTTGTCTTTGCACATACCTCTCACCACCTGCAGCACTTTGGACTCAAAAGGTCTCTCCAACAAACTCGCTGCACTACCATCCAACTGTTCAAAATGTAACCCATCTAGTTTAGGGCGCCACACCTCCGTCTCTTTGAGGAGCTCTTCATAACAATTCTCTATATCGGCTTGAATGTCCGCTGGAGATTGATGCACCGTATTACCAGAATGTATAACCTCAATCACATTATTATGAGATTTAATGTTAGCAAGAGCATATCATTGATTTTGTACAGAGGAAGTGATTTCTCACAGATGGTTCCTTATTTGATTAGTGGTTGAAGAAAATTTAGGAAGGTTGAAAATTCATGAATTCTCTACTTTGGTGAAATCTTTGAGAAAAGCTATGAATTAATTCACTTACTTCAAACCAAATGGGCTGAAGGGGCTTAAATCCAGCCAAATTTTAAACTGAAATTCTTAGGCTTCTCTCTGCTGAAACATAATAAAGGATGTCAGTCAAAGGCTCATTCTAATCAAAAGTCTATAACATCATATTAGGGACTTCTAAAATTACAGCAAATAAATGTTATGTAAGTTTTTTCATTAAACTTTTTGTTGAGGGCCTTTAACTGTGACCATGCAGGTTTTTGGCAAATTGGAGCTTGTGAATGCGCTCAAGGAGCTATTCAGTGATGCAAAAGTTCTGGAAGCACGTCGAATGGCTGCAAAACAAGCATACCGTTCTCTGTCCAGTGGTATTGTTTCCAATGTTTGGAATCTACTGAATTCGCATGTTTTCAAACGGGTTGCTTTGTTAGAAGGTAAATGAAGAGCCGCATACAACAGAAGTAAATGTGATGGCGAAATTTGTTGCATTCTACAACAAAGAAGTACTTGTTGATGGCGTGCTATTTAGTGCATCTAAACCCATTATGGCTTTTCGGCATCGCACATGGAATCTTTGGCAGCTGTCACTGTAACTTTCAAGTTGCAGAATGATCTGTACAATCACATTCATGCAAGTTCTATTTTGGTGGTTTGCTTTGTCATTGATTACATTCGATTTGGGCTTCTCTTCCCCGTCGGAGGTGAAAGAGGGATAAACGTGACATTATAGTCAAATCTTACCTTGAGTCAAAGCTACATTAATAGGAGGATAATTATGCAAGGACAAACAATGGCGCTTTTCATTGCATATATTTCTTTTTTTTTTCCAAAGCAAAATATATACTTTCTTTTACATGGGCTTACATATTCTTTCTTTATCTGTCCATCTACTTTATCTTTATCTTTTTTCTCTTTCAACTTTCTTCTCTCTTTATCTCCAAAATTTAAGAAGTTTTATTGCTCCAATTTTCGCGTTTTGAAAGCTTCATGCTGTGATATGATCTTCTCGTGGCAATCACGGTGTTGGGGTCTAATGGCCGAGCAAACTTTTTGATCTAATTGTTTTTTAGAACTGCAAGCTTGGGAGCTCAAAAACATTCAAATTCAATAATGGGGAAGGTAATATCTTCAACTTTAGGGACGCTATTTAGTTGCTGATACGATATTCTAGTCGCAAGTGCACGACGATCTATTTTCTTTTGCGGTTAGTCAGATGAAATGATATGCAAGTTCAGCTTCATTTTTGGCCTCTGGGCTCAGGTCTAGATGCAAAGTCCCTTACTACAAAAAATATTATAAAAAAAATGTATAAAAATAAAAGTGCTCGGTCTCTCGGGCTGACGTTGGATAAGTCGGACAGCCACAAAAAATGAGATAATTGGGGAAGTGAAGAAACAGAGACCAACAGGCAAAATGCAGTCAGATTAGCTAAATTCCCTGAAGGACCCTGCTACAGCCAGATTCTTACAGATTTTTTTTTTTTCAATCATTTCTTAAACACTTTAAACATTTTTAAAAAATACAAAAAAGTCGCAAATTCATTTAAAAACAATTGTTTAATCATTAAGTTAAAAAAAATTAAAATAAATATAATATAATATAATTCGGTAGAAATTTTCGGTAAAAACTGTCTGTGGGAATAGTATTTTCCTTCCCTGAATATACTCTGTCACATGCCAGCAATCCAAACACCAAGTGATGCCAAAGATGAATACGCAGTCTCAGCCTTCTGACTCGAGCTTTTATTTGGCCCCAGAAACATCTCAAACCTGAAATCCCTGCACTCTCTTTCATTTCCAATGATCCACCACGAGGGAAGGATAAAACATGAGAGAACAGTAATAGCAAATAACAACAATGAAAATAACAATAATAATAATAATAATAAAATCAGAGTTGGGCATGTAGCAGTACACTACTTTTGTCCACTTGCTGCTGACTTGGTGGAGAAAGAATTGAATGATGACATTCTGACAAAATTAGAACGCCAATTCCGCCTTCAATGTCTCCCTCCTCCCTTTTTAATGGCATGTTTGGTAAGAAATGGGCAAAAAAGGAGATTAAAGCTGAAGCATTTTCTTCGCTTTGTGCGACAGCATTACTATACTGGTGAATAGGAAGGCTGAGAGAACTGGCCTGGGCGTGTACCTCCAATGAGCCCACCATGTGGCATTTGAAAATCAAGAAAAACTGTCACAAAATAAAATCACTTTGGATTTGGAACATCTTAACCCTCCAGCTGGAAAAGTCATAAGTGTTCCTACTTCCTTCCATTTCCAGGGTTTTCACTGCCACTACGTAGTCAAATTTGCTTAGTTTTTTTAAGTAGTTTGTGCTCAGCTTGTTTTGAAATGTGAAGGATGTAACAGATAACTCCTCGTTTCAAGAATAGAGGCAGGCCACTGTAGGTGATCTACAATTAAGCCCGTGAATGAAAGTGCAGAGTATTATTATTCTTCTCAAATATAGATAAAATGGGTTTTGGAAGTTCTATACCATCCATCTATCTATGTTTGCATGATATTCTCTCCATCATCATTATGGGTTTGGTGCAGCAACTTTGCTTTCTTATGAATTAAAGTTGAGCACTTTTTCCTTCCACGATACGAAAAGAAAGGAAGAACAGCAGAAAATTAAAATTATGTGCGTTACTTTTTTTTTTTTTTTTTTTGGTTCTCCCTGACTTTCTCTTTATAAGGAGGGATCGAAGCAGCACATGACTTTGATAGACAAACCAAATTACCAACCGAACCGAAGGTAATGTTCGCTGGGCATGTGGCAAAATGTTAAATTTAGTGGTCCACAGCCCAAAGCAAGTGTAATTATACCGGATTCTGAATAAAGGGAAAACGAACCAGTAAAGCCAACAGTCATGAATGATTTAAATAAATCTAGAAAGATCCATGAATCATGCTATACTCTTATTAATCCATAACACTAATCTTGGAGGATACTGATTTTTACCTTTAACATGAATATCTAGAAGACAAAAGCATCCTATATATCAAACCTACTTATCATGTTCAAGTTCATTTTACAAAAGCATGCATCCTCGTATGAATCGATCCCATTTTGTAGTGGTACTAAGTAGTCGATTCTATATATATATATATTATCACTGATTGGAGATCCTTATATTATGTGACATTACTCCTCTTGAATCGAATTGGAGAGATTGAGAAGTAAAATAGTAGAGGCTTAATAATTTTAATAAAAAGCATGCAATGATCGATGTTCCTTTTTATCCTGGCTGTAAATGGGGGTGGGAGGAGGGAATAAGTTGTACCATGCAAAAGTGTGGATCGTATTTGTTTTGTTGCATTGGTAAGGGGAAAAAAGAAGCACTTGATTTAAAACCTCTATACTCATTCGATTCAAGAGGAGTGGGGAGGGAAATGCAATCATTCACCCAACCACTCTCCACCCTCATTCCTATATACTATTGCCACCTTTAATCATATTTAGTTATTTACCTATGTTCCCTCAAAAAAGTGTAGCTCCCAAAGACATCATAAACACACTCACAAACAACACTCCCATTCTCATCCTATCCCTCTTTAATCATTTCAATTCTCTCTCTCTCTCTCTCGTCCATCTCAACCTTATCAGACAAAAAACACACAAAATTCTCTCTTTCTCCGTCTAGAATTAAACTAAACTATACACGGAGTGAAGAAAGAGACTAGCAATCACTCTCTCCGGAGTTTGAACACTAAACTATACAAATTTAAAAAATCAATCTCCTCCTCCTGACTCCTTTACACACTCTTCCCGCTCAGACCTGAGACCACAAACACACCAAAAGATCGATGAATAATCCTTATCTCTTACGCTTCGCCTTCGCCTTAGCCTTCTCCTTCCTCACTCCTTCTCTCTGTGTCCCCAATGACACAGACGCACTCACACGTTTTCGCCTCCAGACCGATGCCCACGGCCTGCTCGAGTCCAACTGGACTGGCAGTAACGCCTGCACAGCGTCGTGGCGCGGTGTCCGCTGCTCCTCAAACAACAGACGCGTCGTCTTTCTCTCCCTCCCTTCTCTTAACCTCCGCGGCCCACTTGACTCTCTGGCCCCGCTCGATCAGCTCCGCCTCCTCGACCTCCACAACAACCGCCTCAACGGCACCGTTTCTCCCCTCACCAACTGCACCAACCTCAAGCTTCTCTACCTCTCCCGCAACGATCTCTCGGGTGAGATCCCACCCGATATATCCTCCATTCAGCGTCTCCTCCGCCTCGACCTCTCCGACAACAATCTGCGCGGCCCAATTCCCAAAGATTTGTCCCATTTGAATCAGCTTCTAACACTTCGGTTGCAGAACAACGCCCTCTCTGGGACGATTCCTGATCTCTCAGCCAGTCTGGTAAATCTCAAGGAGCTGAACTTGACGAGCAATGAGTTGTACGGACGTTTGCCTGACGGTTTACTGAGGAAATTCGGCGACAAAAGTTTTTCAGGGAACGAAGGGCTATGTGGGTCGAGCCCCTTGCCCGTTTGCTCGTTCACAGGGACTCCACCGGCGGTCGCTTCTACTCAGACCGTACCTTCGAACCCGAGCTCGTTGCCACAAGCGCCTGTGACAAGTCAAGGCAAAGGAGGATCAAGGAAAGGGCTAGGCACCGGTGCTATAGTGGCCATTGTGATAGCCAACTGCGTGGCGTTGTTGGTGGTGGTGTCGTTCATCGTAGCGCATTACTGCGCGAGAGACCGGAGCTTCTCGGGTTCGTTAGCGGGGAGCGAGAGTGGGAAGAGGAGGAGGAGGAGTGCGAGTAGTTATGGCGGGAGCGAGAAGAAGGTGTATGCCAACAATGGAGGCGGAGATAGCAGCGATGGGACTAACGCCACGGACCGGAGCAAGCTCGTGTTTTTCGATAGGAAGAATAAGTTTGAGCTCGAGGATTTGCTCAGGGCGTCAGCAGAGATGCTCGGGAAAGGGAGCTTGGGGACAGTGTATAAAGCAGTACTCGATGACGGATGCACCATGGCCGTGAAGCGTCTCAAGGACGCGAACCCCTGTGAGAGGAAGGAGTTTGAGCAGTATATGGATGTGATCGGGAAGCTCAAGCACCCAAATATCGTGAGGTTTAGAGCTTATTACTATGCCAAGGAGGAGAAGCTTCTTGTCTATGATTATCTTCCAAATGGGAGTTTGCATTCACTTCTTCATGGTTAGTAATAAATTATATCTCTGCTTTTTAGCTAGCACGTACGTAATACCTATATATATTAGGAGCTAAATACTTGAGAAATCTCGAAGTGGTGCAATAATAATATACCTGAACTTTGACATCTGAGGATTTATTTATGTTCGAGTTCAATTATGTTATATTACCTACTTATTATTGTTTCCATCTGAATGATAATTCACGTGAGGCTTCAACAATATACGATATTATGTTTGGTAATAACTTGAATTTAGGGAATCGAGGTCCGGGGAGAATTCCTTTGGATTGGACTACAAGGATCAGCTTGGTGCTAGGAGCGGCTCGAGGACTGGCAAAGATTCACGAAGAGTACAGCGCCTCGAAAATACCTCATGGGAATGTGAAATCTTCGAATGTGCTCCTTGATAAGAACGGTGTTGCGTGCGTGTCTGATTTTGGGCTGTCGTTGCTTCTAAACTCGGTTCATGCCGTTGCAAGATTAGGAGGATACAGGGCTCCTGAACAAGCAGAAACCAAGCGGCTGTCTCAAAAGGCAGATGTGTACAGCTTTGGGGTCTTGTTGTTGGAAGTTCTGACAGGGAAAGCTCCATGCCAGTACCCTTCACCAACTCGGCCACGCGTGGATGAGGAGGAACAGGGTGTAGACCTTCCCAAATGGGTTCGATCGGTTGTAAAGGAAGAGTGGACCGCTGAAGTATTTGATCAAGAACTCTTGAGGTATAAGAACATCGAGGAAGAGCTTGTGTCCATGCTCCATGTGGGGTTGGCCTGTGTGGTGCCGCAGCCTGAGAAAAGGCCAACAATGGCGGAAGTGGCAAAGATGATAGAGGACATCAGGGTGGAGCAGTCTCCTCTTGGGGAGGATTACGATGAGTCGCGCAATTCACTCTCACCTTCACTTGCCACCACTGAAGATGGACTGGCTTGATGATGCTCATGCTCTTTAAAATTGCTTCACTATTTGCCAAATGTTTCTATCCTCGTCCATATGCTCGTTTAAATTTGCATTGTCTCGCTGCAAATTCTGGCTGTTGTAGACTCTCTTGTCCGATTTCTTTGTAATATTTGTAATCCTCTTATGTTTTCCAATGTTGCTGTTAGTGGAGAGCTCTGATTGTCCAAGATCCATCAGCATAGTACTATTTTGTTCTCTATCATGTAACTTTACTTTTGTTCGTTATTTATTTCCAAAGCTAAGAATCTCAAGAAGTACGCTGGCTCTCCTAGCAGCCTTTTTTCCACCCTCGACAGCCTAATTACCCTGTTAATTAGTTCCATAGCCCCCGAAGGTTGGAAAGTACCACAATGACAAAGGAAGGAACTGCAAGCTATTGTTCCGTGGAATGGGAACGATTCCTTTCCCGATGAACATGATCGCCAACCACACCCCTTCCGTCTCTTCTCAAAGAAGGCAATATTTCAATCCTCTAGCACGTCTACACACTTCAGAGTGCTGAATTTATTCCTTCTTTTACGTAAAAAAAATTGCAGCCCATTCTCACAACAATCGTCTCTCCTCTTTCCCAGTTTAATAAAATTCCACCGTCAACCCCCATGAAAATACAATATTATCTGGCATTATTAATAGTAGTTCAAAAATAGATTTAGAAGGTGTGAATTTCATCATACATGTTAGGGCAAAACAATTTCAATCTATAACAGACTCATGACTTTGAACTCTATAACTTGCTCCCATATAAATCCATTATCAGTGCACTCACTGTTAATTCATCTCGACCAACTATTCTCCCAACTAATGTCTTCTTTCAAGTCAACAACATTTACAAATATAAGGATACAAGAAATATAAGCACCTCACTAAGATGCAGATATAGAATAAAGCGAACACTAGAAAGTAGAAACAACGTGAACAGTACTGGGCATTTCTGAACCTTGATCAGTTATCGTGTACAGTAAAGGCAGAAAATCACGGCTCAGGATAACCATCCAAGCCTCCACAAATAGTAGCCGGCAGCTGAATTCAAGTGCCCAGTAAGTGTTCCAAGGGTCAACTCACTTGAGATTGCATCTCGTAACATGACCTGGTAATTTATCAGATGAGAGTTTCATAGATATTAGCTAATCCTTCCAGTTTGATCAATCAGTGTACCAACTTGCTCTCCACATAGCGCTTTGGAGATGTTGCCAGGCTCAAGAAGATTAAAGACCACAACTGTACATGAAAAACATAAATTAATCTGTCTGCAATTCCCTCATACTAAACCCAAAACTGCTTCCCATTTCGTTAAGTTACTATTGACAGCTTATCATATCCAGGCTTATGAAACTCACATACCTTCACAAGAGATATTGACAATCAAATAATATATAGCATACTTGATTATCAGTTAATCTACAGAAATAATGATGTATGCCTCAATATAATGCACTGAGATATTGGTTACCAAATGAACTCAAAATGTCTGTACCAATATAAAGATGCACCCTACACAGAAAGAAACAAGCACAAAGAAATTACACAAACCAGGAATGCTGTTCTCTTCACAGTAGTTCAGTGCCACTGTGTCCATGGACGTGGCACCTCTGGAAGCCAGATCCCTGAAAGATATGTGCTCAAAGGTAAAATTGTTGTCTCGAGAGGTACAATCATACACACCATCAACATTGGTACCCTTGAGGACTGCCTCTGCATGAACTGAGAGAAAAACAGCACATAATTTACAAAAGACCCAAAAGGTATGTGTGCATATGCATGGCTGTTATGTCCTTGTCAAGTTAATCCGTTACAAGTAACATGACTCAAATCCGATGCTTTTTTCTGAGATTAGCTCTGATACCATTTATAATGATCCAGGAAAGCCCGAGTCACATTTAAACTTATATTCTAAAAGCACTAGCCAATGTTAAAATTGGAGCCCTTTGGAATCATTATACGTTACAAGAACTTCTACCTTCCAAACATCTCATTGACCACCCTCTCATACTAAGTGTGAGATACTATAGTACCTTTGTCTATGTATGCGCATGTGCATGTGAGAGAGAGTGAAAGGGACCATGTGCACCAATACAAATAAAAAAATATCAATAACTTTGGGTGGGGCAGAGACATACTCTCCAAAGCTCGAAAAGCCGCAGCTGTGTCAGTGGAAAAGGGTGGATTTCCAAAGCCAGCACCAATACCACCAAAAATTACTACTCTGCCTTTTTCCAGATGTCGGATGGCCCGTTGCCTACTGTATGGTTCAGCAACCTCCAGCATTGAAAATGCAGTTTGCACACGTGTCTGAACTCCCATCTTCTCTAATTCTGACTGGAGCAGTACGGAATTCATCACCGTTGCCATCATACTGGCACACATATCACATGTTAGAATAAAAAAACTAATATAATTTTATTGTACAAAAGCAAACAACATAGAACAATGAGATCTACATTTGTTGAGCTAAAAGAGAAGAGACGACAATTTCCTCATATGCAATACAAAATCTACTCTACTATTTCTTCTTCTATGGGAGACAATATCAACCTGGCCAGGCATATCCTCCCTAGCTTATAGACATTATTTTTAAAAGTCAAGCGGCTGACATATCATTATCTACCCCTTCCTTAATAGGTAGGAAAAACAGAAAAGGAAAGCCACTTTCATCCAATGGAAGTTGAGAGAGATAGCATCCTTGAAAATGACAACTACCCTCTCTTTCAATCACAACATATCCATATCAACCATCCAACAATAGGCATGTGTTCAACACTCCTCGAAACAACTGCTCAAATATGCATAGTATATGCTAAGACAAATTTACAAGAAAATTCATTAATGTTTTCTTAAATCATCATCTATCTCAAAAATTTAAGCTTACTTGGTTCCTCCTCTTTCTCTTGAGTTCTTTTAATTTCATCATGGTATAAAGTGGTAGTCTTGATTTCAAACCCCAAGTCTACTATATCTCTAAATTATCATGTCAAATTCATGTCATTATAGATCGGTCCATGTGTTGTATGGTCTAGCACATGACGGAGTGTGTTAGAGTATATAATTTGAAGGATTCAATTCATCATCTCCTATCAGCTTAAGGTTTTGAAACAATTGACGATTTAAGATAAAAGAGAGGAAAGAATTCAGCTTTACAGTATGGTCTCAGATACAACACGTCATGGGTACAAATCTCTTTTTCCAAATTCGGTCTCCATTAGTTTGTAAGATTGGATGGCCAATTCTCCTCCTGATCCTCAATTCAATTGTTTTCCAAGAATATTAACCCATGTATCTGGAAGGAAATTAAAAGGACTTTCAATTTTTTGCACCCTGATTTGGTCTTGCAACTTTTAATAATATATAATATAAGTTCTAAAGCAGAACTAAAATCTGTTGTCTTGTAATTACATTTTTGGAAGCTTTTACTTTTCAGTGCACCTTCGACTGGTTAATTCTAGGTTTCTAAATAGAAGAAATAACAATTCAGCCACAGAGGAAGTAGTGGCAAACGGATCACACCAGATGCAGCCAAGTTCATAAAATTTTATAAAAAAATTATTAATAATAATAAACAAAAAAAAAATTGTTATATAAGTAATGATATAAGTTGCAAATAAGATTTCATAACATATTTTATGACATATTATCATCACTTGACTCAAAATTTAAAACTTATAATATATATGCATGTATCCTAAAATCTCACGTTACATTCTTTATCTCAGTGGTAACCATGACTCAAAAGAGAAGACATAATTCAAGAATGCAAAGCCTTCTAAAAAGCAATAGCATTACCCGATTTGGTATGCAGTGCATCGTTCTAAACCTGTAGCGGTGACCCACGTTTCTCCACAAAAGAAGTTACGACCTCCAACAACAATTGCCACCTAGGATACCATGAAAAATGAAGAACGTCCCATGCCAAGTACAAAACATAAGCAAACATCCATGTTGCCAAGAGTAATCATGCCAAAAATAATACCTCTACACCAAGGCGGCAAGCCATTGCAACTTCTCTGGCAATCAGCATTACTACCTGAAAATCAAGAAGAAAACAATTTAACTTAGGTTACAACCCAGATAACATATTAAGGTGAGAACCCTTTCTCTAAAAAGGTCAATATTCAAGCTTATTCTATCAAATTTTCTATATATATAGTGGGCTCACACCAAACCTTCGGGTCAATATTGTTAGGGCCACTGCCAGCAAGAGCAACACCACTAACTTTGAAGACTACTCTCCGCCATCTAGGGTTTGATATTGATTTTGGTTTGACACTGTTTACCTGACCTACAGGACCGGGCATTGCAATTGTTGATCTGCAAAAGCAAATTTATCAGAACATACAGTGAGGATTAAAATCCCACCATTAATCTCATGATGTCTCGCAATAAAGAAAAATTCACAGATAGTTTTCTTTGACCACTGTATTAGACATGCCTAGTTTAGTTTCAGTGAAATTGTTTAGGACACAGAAGATGAGGACAAAAGTCAAAGAATTCCTATCTATAAGCGTCTATGAAATGCTAACATCCTTGTGATGACGCAAATTAATTATATACCTGCTTGTTGAATAAATTAGCCATATCCTTGCATATGAAAAGAAATCGCAGTGTATATCAACAAGATCAACAAAAGTCTGAATGCATAAAGCACAAATGCCATGAAATATACATTTTGTTGCAAATGAAAAGCACCAATTTAAATCAAACTTACAAAAATGTTGCACATACGGACAAAGATTTCAAACAAGTGCATACACAACATATGTAATTATAACTACTAATCAGAAAAGGATGACAATCATAACCACTTCACACCTACACAATCAACATGAAAACTTCTAGTTTTGGGAGCACAAGGAGACCAGCCAGGTACATGTTTCCAGGATAGGTATCCAGTAAAAGCTTCATGAGACGCATATTTGTAAGATTAGTTGTTGCTAGGTGCTGCTTATATTCACAAACTTGTCTGCTTTTATAATCAGAGTGAAGGGCTCATCTAAAATGTCACATGATTGCAAATAGATACTTATAAAGATTCATGCTTCTCAAGCTAGGTTTTCCTTCTTCTTCTTTTTGTAAAATATCATTTTAAATACAAACTTTGTATTAGAGAAATCATTTCTGTTTCACTTATAAAAAAATAAAAAATAATAATTTTTGTTTCATTTCTCCATTACAGTATACAGTGTGTGTGGACTTCTGAATAAAACCAGCTACTAGATTTTTTCTATAATCACGTTTCTCATAAATCTTGAGCAGGTAAGAGTAATACTGATAATTTGTACACAGAGGGTTCAATATCACCCACGGACCCACTAATTCACTAGCTCCAATTTCATCAAAGTACGGCAGTACCAACCAGATAAGCAAGCAGAGCGGCTGCTTTGACTCTCAAAACAGTTGGTCCTATCAATTTCAGGGAGATTTCGAATCAAACCCACTACGATAGTAACGATACAATACTACAAGAAGAGGGGACAAAACCCCAAAAGCATCAAGCATAGAAGCTTTGGAAAATGCTATCTCAGAACCAAGAAACAAATAATAACAAATGTAGAATAGATAACCAAATTGACGAAAGCATTTGTTCACCTCTTCGTCTGCCTAGGCGTGCTTGCGGAAGAACCACCGCCTTTATCGTCGTCAGTCAAAGCCTTTGCCGGCAGCGAATTGCCGACAATGTGCTCCATTTGCTTGAACCATGGCCAATGGCTCACAGAAAGGCCGCCATTGGTCATTCTCTGGCGCTCCAGCTTGTACCGCTTCTTCAAATTGTCCACTTTGTTCTTGCACTGTTCCACGCTCTTCGTCTGCTTTTCGCACCTCTCGCTCACCGTCGCTGCCACCTCCTCCCAGTCCCTTCCTCTCAGATTCCCGCGGTTCAGCTGCGTAAACTTCTCCGTGTACGCGTCGAGCAGACAAGCGATCGCCGCGTCACTCCACTCCTCCCTGTCCTTCCGGTAATCTCCGCCTCCGGAAGTACCGGCACCGCCGGAGGGCTTTGATTTTTTGTTGTTGTTATAGCCGTAATTGGTAGCTCCGTCGCTGAGCTCCTCACGGTCCTTCCTCTTCTCGCTCCGCAGATCGACAATTCTAACCCTATTCGGATCGGTTCCATTGTCGTAAGGGTTGGAACAGAAAGCGGCGTCGTTGTAGTCTTCTCCGTCGTCCTCTTCTTCTTCTTCTTCGGCGCCGCTGATCTTCTGCGGGCTGGCGGCGGAGGGAGAGATGATCGATTGAGGTGGCGGCGCGTGGACAGGATTGGATCTGGTTGCGAAACGGTGGGGCGCGTAGGTTTGGTGGAGGTGATGAGAGGCTGGGATTTGGGGATGGTTAGGGTTAGATTGGTGGTGGTGGTGGTGGTCGTCATCGAGAAGAGAGAAGTCGTCACAGGAGGCCATTAGAGGACGTTAAAGTTAGGGTTCGGGAACGACGACGTTAGAGGAGAAGGATGAGAGAATGGGAACGGGGACGAGGCGTCTTAACGGACAGTGAGTTGGTTTAGGAAGGGCCGTGACGGTCCCGTTAATTGATTTAGGTAATGTATCGGCGCGTGGCCACGTGGGTGGGACCCGGGTGGGAGAGTGAGAATAGTAGTCGTACATCTTTGATTATTGCCTTCCACTGTGATCGCATTTTCAGAGCGTGCGGGGTTGATTTGTGAAAATGGGCTTCCTTCTTTTTTGTTTATTGTTTCATTGTGATCGCATTTTCGGAGCGTCTAATGGCTTTGGTCCGTTGGGTTGATTTTTGGGAAAGAGGGCTTTTTGTTCGGGCATGGTTGTGAAAATTGAAGTTGTTTCGTCCGAGTTAAAAGTTGTTACTGCCCATTTACAACTTTGACACAACAATAAACATTAAAAAAAATAAAATAAAATTTCACTTCAACTGACACAAGTGATATGATACACAACAGTATAAATGTACTAATGTAATTATTTTTTAATGTTAGTTTGTAAACGATGCGTAGTAATTCTAATAAAAAACTAATATTAGAACCAATAAAATTAATACAGACACGACTCTCTAATAAATATTATTTATTTATTTTTAATTCAAACCCAAACGAAAGTTGTTTAATAATTATTGAATAATTACCTCCCTATCACTTCTCATTAATGTATATATATTGTAACAAAAAAATTTTCACAACTTCTTACTATTCATCCACACTCCATAAGTTACATTTTTTTTTAATTTTTTCTTTTATCAAATATTTATTATATGAATAGTAAATATAAAATTTAAAATAGTTTAAAAAGAATAAACTCAAAAAAAATTTAAAAAAATATATTAAAAAATTTTAAGAAAATGTGGACTGTAGAGTGTGGTAGAAGTTGTGTAGCAAAACCCATATTGTAAACTCTGAATTTTATGCATTTCTAACAATTGTTTAATTGATGAATAATGGTGTGTAGTGTATAGATTAATGAATAATTATTTTTATTGGTTTTAATTTTGAATGAATTGCCCACGATACATCGAAGGGATAATGAATTAATTGATGCTTACCTAGTTTAATAAGATTGGATTTCTCAAATTTTGTTGGTATCGAAGATTCAGTGTTGATTGTCAAAGTTAATTTTGAGTGATGTTTTGGATCCTATTTAATCCTATGAGTGTCAAATCGTGTTAACGAATCATGTTCGTATGTGTTCATGTATGTATATTATATTATATGAATAAATCCGAACAAGATTCATTAAATTTGTCGTGTCAAAATCTTAAACCTTAATATGATCTATTGACATAACTGGTTGATACAACACGACTTGTTAGTAAATATTATAAAATAGGTTGATACGACCCGACCCAATTCATTTCAAACTATTTATGTAAATAGATTGAACGTATCTGAATTTAACCTGTTTGACCTGATTAAGTTTAATACAAATTTATATAAATGTTCAAATCACAATATTTATAAAAAATATAAAACTAGCTACTAGCTACAGTCTAAAATTATGATCCAAACAATAAAAATATCAAAATTAAAATTTCAACAATTTTATTTTTAAGTATAAGAGTATAATTGTAACTTTAAGTTTCATAACGAGTCATAACGGATTAACTTGTTATCAACCTATTAAGCAATTGTATATTAATGGATCAACCTGTTTTGATCATAATTCATTCAAACTAAATTCAAATCCATTATTATTATGTCGTGTTTATATTGAGTTAATAGATTGTGTCAAATATTGCCACCCATATTTTAATGCTATAGGCAAAATTAACACACCTAACCAAAAGTCCAAAACCTCCGTTGTTTAGCAATGCCTCTACCTCCCAATAAAAAAATATATATGTAAAAGAAAAAACATTTTCAGCATCCAAAATCCAATAACCCACTTTACTCCCAACAAACCTATATTTAATGGTCCTTAAAAGACTTTAAGAAATCCCTATATTTGGACTTTTTGCGATAACCATAATTTATTAAAAACTTAAAAGCTTGAACCTAAAAATTAAAAAATAAGAAGAAATGTCTCTTTAACGAAAAAACTCTCAAGTGTAGTACGAATTTATACTATACTATAGACATAAATCATACGTCCATAAGTGATACTAATATACATATATATATATATATTTACAATTTTTATGTCTTATTTATATTATTCTAATTATCACAAAATCAGTTCATCCCGCCCATAAATGAATTTTGGGATGAGTGGCGGAAAGGTCAACCGTCAATGCAGGTTTAATTAAAATTAGAAATGCCGAATATACGAAGAATAAAATGAATGACTTGTAGATTACGACCATACAAATTAAAAAGAATAAAATAAAGGGTAAAGTCAAAATAAACAGCCAATCCTTTGAACATTATAGTCTTATAGAAATATCTTAGCTTAGGGTCGACGCACAAATACTTGTGTCAAGACGAGGGGCGAAGTTTCTATGGTGAGATAAAAGAGTGTGCAATTAGAGTTTAGTATAGGATTAGAATTGCCATGAAAAATATAATTTATATTTTTAGAATTTATTACTTATAATTTAACTAATAAGTTGTATTATAAAAAAATTATTTACTATTTGATATATATATATTTAAAATACTTTCAAATAAGTTTGAAAATAAATTAAAAAGTGTTTTGGAATATAGAAATGGGTGATTATTTAAATTTTTAAAAATTATGTCATATCCTTAAAAGTTTAACAGTTATAATTGTTAGAAACTTGTATAGGTATTTTCGTCTATTGACGATATTTTTAAAATTTGAATTACGTTTCACATTATCCGAAAAAACACGTTTGAGGATTCAAATATATTTTTTAGCTTATTCAAGATTAAAAGTGTTTTAATATGTAACATCCAAACAATCTAAATTTTTCATTAAAGAACCTTTAAGGCTATTTAATTACTTTTTAAAACTTCTATTTCCAAACATGCATTTAGCTAATTCAACTCGCTCCACTTCAAAATTATTTATTTGGCTCAGTTAAAGTGGACACCTTATTTATGTTTCTACTTTCTAATCCCTTTGTTATAAATTAAGAAATGTATTTTAAATAAACATTTGTCTGTACACAATTTTTATACAAAAAAATATATACATTGGTATTAGTTAGTGTGATCAATCAGATTGTAAAATTATTTTTATTGTAAAATAGATATAACGTATTATATTAAATCAAGTCAACGTATAAAATTATTTGTATAAGATTTGTGATTAGTCCTAACATTTATCTATTTTAAATATATATGATTTTTATCATAATCCAACATCACAATTAAATTTACAAAAAAAAAAAAAAGTCTGTTTGAATATTTAGAATATCTCAGTATATTAAGAAATGATATTAAAATTATTTGAGTTAAGATGTTTTACTTGGCTTTGAGAAATAAGAGGAAAAAAGTTGAATACAATTATTAAAAAATTAAAAAATTATTTGAATATTATTTTTATTTTAAAATTAAAAAAATAGTATTATTTTTTGTATTTTATTTGAGAGTTTAAAAAATTTGTAATGATTAGGCAAAAAAATTAAAATTAGAAATTAGAAAATATTTTGTGATTGAGTAATTTTTGAGAAGGAAATATCTGAAAATCATTTATGTTGCCAAACAAATCCATAGTTCATTTGGAGCAAAATAGAAAAAATATATAATTAGAATTTCAATTTTATTAGAAGAAAAATTATAAAATTATTAGTGGGGGAAGGATACAATATATAGAGACTCTCTACACTACTAATAAGATGGAATATAATTTAGGAGTAATTCTACTCATAATAATAATTATTATCATCATCTCATCATTTTATAATGTTGTATTAGATGATTGAAGATGATTTATTATATTTTATTTATAAATTTATCATCTAATATCATTATGAGATAATATGAAAATAAATGATAAATAGATTTTTTTCATAATTTATATAAAAAAATTTAATCACTTACGACTTAAAATTATATCAGTTTACCCAACTTATAGAACACAGGATCTCTATTAAAAACAGAGAGGGTGGCTACCTGGCCCGACGACGTACTGCAAACTAGATGGTAGCAGAGTGGAGCAGCTCATAAGAGTTGACCACAAACGCAAAAGTGGGCTGTGAAGTGATTTTCGTAGTGGGGACTGGGGACGAGGCAGAAACGGTGTGACGGCACTACATGTTTTGTTTCTTTTAAATTGATAGATTTGGTGAGTGAGATAAAAAATTTTAATTTTAGATAAAAGTTTAAAATATTAATTTTTAATATTATTATTTTAAAATTTATAAAAATTAAATTAAAATTTAAAAAAATTAAATTATTTATTATATTTTATATAAAATTTTAAAAAATTATAATGATGAGATCTCTTATCTTTATTCCAAACCTGCCCTTGTCCAAATCCAACCAACATGAACATGCGATGCGCCCCTTTCTCTTGCGCCACACGAAAGGCCACCTAACTGCCCTGAGACATCATTAGCAGCTGCTTTTTTGTTAGTTTTAAACGACTCGACAGGCAGCGGCACGACAAATATGAAAGCAATCGCTTCCAAACGCATGCATTAACACACGGCCATCAGCACGTAAGGAATAGGATACCAGGTACCAACCAACCAACCCACATTTTTCCACCTTCCCACAGCGAGACTTCCACGTGTTATAAAATCAAAACGTTCTTCTATTTTTTGGTTTCTTTTTTAACTTCTTCTTTCTTCATCTCAAATAAAACAATTAAAGTTGAATTACAAAAAAAAATGGAAAAAGGAGTACTGAACGAGTGGGAAACCGAAAAGTAGAAGCATCTGAACATTCGTAGTTACGAAAATCATATTCCAAGTTTTCCAAAAAAGAAAATCAACAAAAATCCCTTCGCCCCCTTTTCATCTCATCAGCGGACTCTGATCGAAACCCATTCTTGTTTTCTGCCGTTCTCTGCTCTGACCTGAGACCTCTCTCTTTCCCTCTCCTCTATTTTTGATTGTTGGTACTTGGTTCAGAGCCACCCTTACACGAAGATGCATTCTAATCATCTGCTTCTAGAGGAGCCCATTAGGATGGCTTCCATTCTGGAGCCATCCAAGGCCGTAAGCATCTTGATTCTTTCTTAATTTTACATTTGTTTTTTTTTTATTCAAATCCTTTTTATTAGTCCGCTCAACGTTGATCTTTAGAATGGGATCTATCTATTTAGTTTTGATGATTTTTTGGTTGATGGCTTGTTTACAGACTTTCTTTCCTGCATTGACTAAGATCGTGGGGACTCTGGGGCCGAAGTCTCGATCCGTGAACATTATTTCGGGCTGCCTCAAGGCTGGAATGTCTGGTATGAGGCTCTTGCTTTTGCGTGCTTTTTGTTCGGCTATATACATTCACTGCCTCTTTTTTGAGAAGCTTTATTCTGATGGTCTTGGAGTTGGTTTGTGTTTTGTTTGGCAGTGGCCCGATTCGACTTCTCGTTGGGTGACCCGGAATATCACCAGGAAACTCTGGAGAATCTGAAGGCCGCTGTGAAGAGCACTCAGAAGCTTTGCGCTGTATGTTACGTTACGTTACGTTATATTGTGTTTCTAAGGGTTCTGAAATATTAGTTATTTAAGAGTTTATTTTCTTACTCTGTTCTGGTGCTGAGATTATAGATCATATTAGTTTACGGGAAAGCGGGATATTGCGTCTTGATCGATTTATTGTAGAAAACGCTTGCTAATGCATTGTGCTCAGTGGATTTTTCTTTTTCTCGAATTTCCTTTGTCGTTTTTTTGTTGGGTTTCTTTTTCTTTTTCTCCACTCCTTAATAAGTAAAAAGAAAAGGGAAAAGGGGACCGGAGACTTTAATGTTCACTCTTTTGGGCCCAATATATGTATTTAGGCATTGTTTGGTTTGTATTTTGGAAGTATTTTTATTGCTTTTGAAATGAAGATTAATGACGTGCTCAATGCTAATCAATGGATTATTTCTTTTGCAAAAAGAGGGAGGGAGGGAGGGAGGGAGGGGGGGCTCTTCTTCTTAAGCGGTTTGCTCTCGTGAATTTCATGTTTGATTGACAAATCTTAGAAAAGGAATTGAGCAAACTATTCTTCCCTGCATGTCAGGTTATGCTGGACACTGTGGGCCCTGAGTTGCAGGTCTTCAATAGAAGTGGGAAATCTATTTCGCTTCAGATGGACGCTTCTGTTGTTCTGACACCAAATCAAGAACTAGAAGCCTCTTCAGACCTATTGCCCATTAATTTTGATGGGCTGGCAAAGGTTTGATAATAATTATCAGCTTATTATCATATAGCTTTGTTGTCTATGGTGAAATTGTTGCGGAAGCTCCAGCAGAATAGTATCATTATTGTTCTGAATTTATGTGAATCATGATAGATGATGTCTTGTTTACTGTCATCTACTAGATTTTACTTGCTCTTCACTTGTAAAAAATTTTACTTGCTCTTCTTGTAGACCATGGGGCCTGGGTTTTGGATTCTAGATAATATATGCAGGAAATCACTGATCTGCCTATACTGAATAAAATAGTAAATTGAAAATCTAATTTAGTGCTGCAGCATGTACAGTGTGATCTGATCATGAAATAACATATGCCTGTATTTAATAAACCTCTATACGTTCCCAAAATTTTATCCTCTCCGGCACACTCGAAACAATGGACTACTTCCATCTTAAATAAGATGAAAGCTGTAATTAGATGGTGTATTCTCTTAGAAGTTACACTCTTTCTTATAAATTCTAAAACAAGAGACTAAGCCTTGGATTTTTTTTTTTTTTTGCAGGCAGTGAAGAAGGGAGACACCATTTTTGTGGGTCAGTACCTGTTCACTGGAAGTGAAACTACTTCTGTTTGGCTGGAGGTAAGATATCGATGACCAAGAGGCTCATGCCATTGGAATAGATCCTTTTTTCCTCTTGGTATATTATCTTTCATTTTCTTTTATGAGGAGATCATCTGTAACAAGGATGCATTGAATTGAATAATACATGCCCAATTGATTGGTCATATCTGGAGTTGTGTAGGTTTCAGAAGTGAAAGGGGAAGATGTTGTTTGTGTGATAAAGAACACTGCAACACTGGCCGGATCATTGTTCACTTTGCATGCCTCTCAAATTCGTATCGATCTGCCTACCCTCTCTGATAAAGATAAGGAGGCAAGTCCTGACTCCTGAATGTACACTATTTAGTGATTAGTGTATGGGCCGCAGTGCCTCTTTCTCTCTCATTTTGTTTTTGGTAATTCTATTTAAGTGCATTTCGTGATATTTTGTTGCTCATTTCAGGTTATAAGCACCTGGGGAGTTCAAAATAAAATTGACTTCCTCTCACTGTCATATACCAGGCACGCAGAAGATGTTCGACAGGTAAGTATTTTTCCTTGATGTATTTTCCTTTTACTTTGGCTTCTTTCTAGAATTGATATGTTTCTTTGTATTCTAGTTATTATAGATGTTGCATTGATTTGACTGGACTAAGTCTCTGTGATTTCTTATTTTGGGTTCTAATTCCAACAAGGTGTCTTTCCACCCGTGTACTTGGGCTACACCTATTGTTATAATCAATAAAATTCACATTTACTTGTAAAAAAGAAGAAGAAGAGAGAGTTAGTATAGTCGTTTGATAACTTCTCTAACAGGCTTCTTAGTGCTGGAATGCAGGCCCGCGAGCTTCTTTCTACGTTGGGTGACCTAGATCAGACTCAAATTTTTGCAAAGGTTGAAAACATTGAGGTGAGTTTCGTCTTAGTATCTAATAAAATTGTCTAAGTTCTATAGAAGGCTTTAATTCGATTTCATTTTAGGGGTTAACACATTTCGATGAGATCCTACAAGAGGCAGATGGTATTATCCTTTCACGTGGGAATTTGGGCATAGATCTCCCTCCCGAAAAGGTTAGTTTCCAAACTTGGATAAAATAGTCATTTCATGGTGTTATGCTTTAATTGTGAAAAGTTAAGCTTTAACACTTAAAAATTAGGTAACTACATGGGATATATAGTTGTGCTTCATTTTAGCTCAAATTGCTTCCATAGATAGGTAAGAATTCATATACTTATCTTTGCCTCTGTTATATATTTTTATCCATGTGCTAACTTTCCAATTTTTATTGGAAAAAACTGTAATTGCGCCTTTTTTTGAAATCTACGATTTCTGATGTTTTCTTTTAGAATTCAAGCCTTGATTTACAAGTACCAAGATTATGAAAGTTTACCTTATATATAAAACATATCCAGCACTGTGCAACATACCTTGCATCCTATTATATTTTCCCTCTAACTCTAATATATATATATATATCAATGAAACCTTCATGTAAAAAGAAAAATCCAGCACTTTGCAACCTACTGTGCATCCTATGATATTTTCTCCTAACTCTAATATATATAACTGAATAACCTTTGTGCCATCAAAACTAATTATTTGTGTTGGCCCTGTTAATATTTAAATGACGGTAACTCTTATAAAAAATAATGAAATGGTGGTAATTGCCTTTTATGTTGAAATGGTTCTGAGAGTGAGTTACATAGAGCTGCTGCTAACATATCTTATGTACCTTGCAGGTGTTTTTATTTCAAAAAGCTGCGCTTTACAAGTGTAACATGGCTGGAAAACCTGCTGTGGTTACTCGTGTAGTGGACAGTATGACCGACAACTTGAGACCAACACGTGCAGAAGCAACTGATGTTGCCAATGCTGTGCTGGATGGTTTGTCACTATTTTTCTGGTTTTAACGCTTGTTAATTTAGAAAACCTTGATGCCAAAGTCACGGATTTCCTTGATGCGGGATTGGATATAATATGTGATTGTGTGTGAAATACTACGATGCACTCGGTGGATTTAGGTCCATTTTATGGTTTCTCTAGTCTCCTCTTTGTATCTGGTTTCTGTTTGACATTGCTGTAAGTATTACATGCAAATGGTGGCATGGACCTACATGATTTTCTTGTCTATAATGTGCCTACATAGCTTAAGGCATGCTTTTGTTTTTACTGTCTAGAACTCTGTATATGGCTTTGCCTATTCTTCGATCAATAAAATTTGTTTACTTATATATATAAAAAAAAGTATTACATGCAAATGGACTTTCTTGTCTAACATTTTTTAATGGGTGCAGGAAGTGATGCGATTCTTCTGGGTGCTGAGACTCTACGTGGGTTGTATCCTGTTGAGACTATCTCTATTGTTGGTAAAATTTGTGCTGAGGTATATCTTCTCTTGAGCCATATTTTTGTTGATTGACTAATTTATTTTTGTTTGTGGGGTTTAAACTTATGAAAGTTGAATCTTGAAGAATATTGAACTCATCAATGTCATCATGCCTTTCAGTGAGTTGAGTCCTGAACTTGGGCATGTGGAAAGTTTGGGTTTTACAGATACATGCTCTATTATGAATGCTAGTGGTTTTCTTTTGCTGGAAGGGAGTTGTAGTTGTTCTATGTATTGTTCATTTTTATTTACTGAATTGGGATATCAGCATCATGAGCTGAAGCACAAGGATGGGAAGCCAATAACTGGCAGCGTGGTGGGTCTTGTTCAGTAACTGAAACAGTGAGATCCTGATAGAATGATAGAATCTGGACTGAAGCAAATTGTTATTTGGCTTGTGTGTAACCTGTTGACACCCTGTTCATGAATATGATGTATATACATGCCTTGATTGTTATTGCTAGGGTACTTTTGCATATCAATAATCGTAATGCATTGGCTTGTAGTTGTGGCTTATTGGAATGTGGTGATTATTACATCTATACCATGCATTCCCAATCATTGCTTGGATTTATTTTTCCTACAGTAATGGCTTATTTTAGATTAATGGCGTTACACAATATCTTCTAAATTGCTATGAGAAGAAAGTATTTGTTGTTTTAATAATTGTTGGACTATACTAATCCAGCCTTTGCAGCATGTCAAGTATTCAGGGTAATTAGTTATCTATTATTAGTGCTTCAAGGATTAGGACCATGCACATTGTACGAGGTTTTTCATTATTTGTTTTTTTCCCTCTGAAATAATTTTTGTAGGCAGAGAAGGTTTTCAATCAAGACCTTTATTTTAAGAAGACTGTCAAATATGTTGGAGAGCCAATGACCCACTTGGAATCTATTGCTTCCTCAGCGGTATTCACTTTTAAAGTTTGCTCTTTTTCATTAATATATTTTGTTGTTAGTTATATTTGGGTTGTTCTTGTTGAAATTATTGCACCATCAAATTGGATTTCTCATAGACCAATATTCACTTGTCAAGGTACGAGCTGCCATTAAGGTGAAGGCATCGGCCATTATTTGTTTCACTTCTTCAGGAAGGGCTGCAAGGTACCATCTTGGTGGATAGTTTAATGTAAATATGCATGTAATGGGTATATTCGAAAATAAAATGTTTCTATTTGTCTTTCCGATTTATCAGTGTGCAAGCTTGAATTTCTATTTTCTGAAGGAGAAAAAAAAAAGAAATGGGGTTGGGTACATCCATAATATCAATCACATTGGAAACTCATCTGCAGCCATTTATTTTGACTCTTTCTAAATAAATTACATGACTATGGACAGATTGATTGCTAAGTATAGGCCAACAATGCCAGTTATATCTGTTGTCATTCCCCGGCTTAAGACAAATCAGCTGAAATGGAGCTTTAGTGGAGCCTTTGAGGTATTCTCTTGACTTTTTGAAAGAAGTCTTTTGTTTTATTCTAAGAAAATTTTGATGAGGAAACCCTTCTAGTAACTGTATTCTTCTTGTTCAAATAATTTCTTGAGGTTTGGAAGGATAAGTATTGCTGGTTATCCTTCAGGTTTTTTTTCCTTAAATTTTTTACATATTTGGTTGTTATAATGCTCAACATTTTAATATAAGCCATATAAGTTACTATTTCAATCACCATATAGGAGAAGGAACGATTGATTAAAATTGAAGTGTTACGCAGGTTTTGATGCTTATGGTATCTTCCCCTTATGTTGTTGGTTTGAAGCTCAGGTTGTTATCCTCTTGTTTTCTTGTCCAGGACCAACTGTCTAGTTCGTATCCCATGTCGGAAAGCCTTTATCCCTTTAATGTAATATTCCTTTTATGAATCTTGTTGAGTTGTCATTATGGATTATTACTTCTTATATAAAGAATGTGTAGCTAAATCTAACGATGCAATGGTTTACTATTAATATTGCCTAAATTTACTGTATAACTTGGCTGTTGTCATCAATGGTTTTAACTTAATTCTGTGTCTCTAACTAATTTCCAGAAACATGTTTCCTTTTCTGGGGGGAAATTCAGTGCACTTTTATGATTTTTTTTTTTTTTAATTTTCTCAATTTATTGAAATTTCATAGTCATTTACTTTGTACCTCCCCATTTATATCCAAGCTAATGAATCCATCTGTTTGCTTCATGGATAGGCAAGGCAATCACTTGTAGTCAGAGGCCTCTTCCCCATGCTTGCGGATCCCAGACATCCTGTAAGTTCTTTTTTTTACCTATTGTAACTTGGTAAAGACTCTTGATGAAATTATCGGGAAAAAAAAGAATAAAAGTAAATATTTTTTGTTTAACAAGTACGAAAAGTAAATACTGTTGCCTTGCCCAGGGATTTGGCATTTTCTTATGTACCGATTATGAGTTCTGTGTTCATCCTAATCTTTCTGACTTCAATCTGAGGTTACCCGTGTGGAATGTATGCTTAGTTGTGCATGGTTTATAATCATACGAATATAGGTTTTTTCATTGGCATTAAGAAACGTAGAATATATCTGGAACATTGTTTGATTTACGAGCTAAATAACGGTACAAGCGGCGTTATGCGATGTTACTTTGTTATTCATCAATTATATTTTATGAAATCTGTATCTCCTAATATTACAGGCGGAGTCTACAAGTGCTACAAATGAGTCGGTTCTAAAGGTTGCCCTTGACCATGGAAAGACAGCAGGAGTCATTAAATCGCACGATCGAATTGTTGTGTGCCAGAAAGTTGGGGATGCATCTGTGGTCAAGATTATTGAGCTCGAGGATTAATATAAACCGTTCTCATCCTCAGTCTTGAGGTATTGCTTGCTTATAGTTTTTTGAAACGTTGGGACTGTAGCTGTCACCCTTATGGTTCTACATCTCAGGTCACGAGGATGTGACTTTATATATATTGAGGATTAACACTGTTTTTCTAACGTTTTCGATCATCCAAGTAATACGAGCGCAGGTCCATATTGTGATGATTCTGATGAAATAATAAGTGCTATTGTATTCAAATCATTATTTTGGTGTTGTAGACGCTCTCTCTTCTTTAATAAATGATTGTTTTTTTATCCCAAAGACAAAATCGGATCCTAGTGGCTAAGTGTAGGGACAGCAATGACTGGGGTTATCGATAACGATGAACAAACCGGAACAAAATGTCCTTTTCTTTTTCTTTTTCTTTTTACTTTCCCCTCTTGCTGATCCCATGTACATACAAATAAAAGTACCCCTAAACTTGCACCCCTTAGCTCTCTTTGCGAAATTAGGTTTTCTTTTGCGTAAAGTGATTATTATCTATCTACACTTGGATCAGAATGCAAAATGAATGACCCCAAAACATTAGTTGATTGGGTGGGAAAAGAAAGCATTTTCAGGAGTAAAATGCTTGGGAAAAGAGCTAAAAAGAGAAGAGAATCCATTATTCTGATTTTCCTTCTCTCTTTATTCCTTTGTTTTTTGTTTTGGTTTTTTTTTTTGTGGAGTGCTTCGTCTCTCGTCAGCGGTTCTACTGTTACAGATAGACATGATAAGGCGCCCACAGCCCACGGCGGCTCTTACTGAAATAAAGGCTGAGAGCCTCTACCAAAATTAACAACAAAATTTGAGCCGAAGTGAAGATGAAAGAAAAAGAAAGCCACATATTAAGCTCTCTAAACCTACACTGAGTCAATTATCCTATATTGTTAAACAATTAATTTTCATCCAGTAATGGACGATGGTTCACCCCGCTTGTTAGTCGAAGAATGTTGTAGTTGTTGCTGCTGTTGGTGGTGAAGATCAAACAGCTCCATCTCTTTCTGGCGTAGAAGCAGGGACATTCTCTCATTCTCGAGCCTTCTCCTCTCGTTCTCAAGCTTAGCTCTCTCCATTTCCCTCTCCTTCTTGCTGCTAAACTTGATCCACTTCAACCGCTTTTTCTCTAGCTCAAAAGCTTGGCCTCGGTAGCTCACTTGCTGCTCCTCCAATTGTATCAAACGGGTCCTCATCCACTGCTTTTTTTCCAACGGGCTCTTCCCCGCATCTTGCAGCACGCTCACCACCTCACAGCTCAGTTGCTGCACTAACTGCGAGGACGTAAAAAACACTCCCTTCCTTGCTCTTTTCCTCGAAGACTTTTCATCATTGTCGTCCTCGTCTTGATCATGTCCATGCCCGCTATGACCCCTAAAACCGCTTTCCACTCCATCCTCGTCCTCGTACTCATCAGAATCATCATCATCCTCATCGTCTTCCTCGTCTTCACCATTTCCTCCTTTCAACAATTTCGAACCCTCAGCACACATACCTGCATTCTCCGCCGAGTGAAAGCACCGCTGCTGTTGTGCCTGCTGCTGTTGCTGCTGCTGAGCATGAGATGGCTCGGTAGCCACCTCTGGGGATTGACTTGCCCCTCCACCAGCCCCACCAGCACTCCCATGACCACAGCTATTGTGGTAAGCACACATTTCCCTGAAGAACAAGTGCTTAGAATTCAGCAATTTTCGAGCTTCTTCTTTCATCTTAGGTGCCAAGTCCATTGTCTCCAGCAAGCTCTGATTCTCCACGACCTTGCAAGCCGTACCCTTCCCAAGTATATCATTCACTCTCTTATACCTCTTGTTCAAGTCATTGAACTTGTCCTCGCATTGCTGCGGAGACACATAGAACCCCTTCTCCATCATAGCGCGAGAGACCGATTTCCACTTCCCTTTCTTCTGTAACAAGCCTGCAGACTTCTTCTTGTTGCCCGTTGGATCGGTCCCTTCAGACATGGATTCGTCGCCCATGTAATAGACTGCCATTATCAGCAGCCTTACCATGGTGTCCGTCCACTTCATTCTCTGCCAAGGTGACATTTTTCTCTTGGCATCCCCAGAGTTGTCATCGTCCTCATCACTGAGAGCTATGGCTTGCTTGGGTTTGGGATCATATATTGGATGTTTCACGGATTGCTGAGACTGTGGTGGGTTGTGATCGGTTTCATGATGGGGATAGGAAACCATCCGCAGATGGTGGTGTCGGAGGCCGTGATGAGGGTTTGCAGGACTCTTTTGTTGTTGTGGTTGTGGCTGTTGTTGTTGAAGAGGCAATTCTAGACCTAACATTCCAGAACCAATGTTAGGAAACATCCCACCACCTAAACCATTTGGTTCCATCAAAAACTAAAATTGGTCACAAAGGCCAAGCCGAAAAAATTTGTTCATCACCTAAGTACTCATGTATTTCACATTCAAGGAAGCAGTAAAGGAAACATACCCCGTCCGTCAAGAAAGAGAGATTGGAATCAGTTTGTCACGTCACCAGACACCAAGTCCCGAGCTGCCCAGATAGATAGTACTGGTCCTTCTCGAACCTTTGCAAGTATAGACAGAAGAAGATATACACACGGAGAGAGAGAGAGAGAGAGAGAGAGAGAGGGTGGTTGTGCATTAGATTGAATGACGGGATAGATAAGGACCGAGTATATACAGAGAGCGGGGCAGCCGGTTTTAGATTGGCAGGTTTTGTTTGGGCTGACAGAAAACTGCCCATGGTTTTGCTTCTTCCTGCTTTGGACGGAAACCCACAGGATTCCTAAAAACCATAAGTGGGGTGGGGGGCGGGGGGAGCTAATTACTCAACCCAAAAGGCAAAATGAGCCTTTACTCTATAGATTCTTGGTAACATGGATTACCACGTTGGTCAAGGGATACTGAAATCAACTACTTAACCGGTCAAAATGTTTGATTTAAAATTTAAAGATTGATTTTTTATTTTAAATAATATGAAGTTAGGTTTGACATTTTTTTAAGAGTAATTTTTTTCATTAGTCACTATTTACTATCTTATACATAATATTATATATAAAAAAATTATCAGGTATTGGACATGAAGGTAAATAGTGATTGATTTATAAAATAATCAATTTTTTTAATTGTGTTTTGTTGGGGCGCCATAAGCTAGGTCTATGTCCTTGAGAACAACTCCTTGAATCAAGACACGTGTTCAATTTTTGTCGATTCAAAGTGATACTAATGGACTTCATAATCATTGAGAAGTGCTTACAAATAAATCTTGTAAAAATAAATTTATATAATTATATATATATAATAGATTTATTTTATAATAAAAATAATTTTATAATCTAACGTACTATATCAAATCATATCAATTTGTAAATTTATTTTTATAAAATATTTTTTTATAAATAAAGCATTTCTCATAATAATTATTAAAGAATTGTCATCCTTACTTTGGAAGCTCAATAGGTTATCATAAACTTGAACATTGTAGGCCTTTTATAACTTCAAAAATTTATAAACGTTGTATTTACCTTGAATCTTCTTTAATTCATAAGGTGGTATGAAGTATACTCACTAAATATTACAAATCAAATGGTGTCATATTAATTATATGGATGTTGTATTCTTTACAAATATAATGACTATTTAATTAATATAAAAAAAGGCATCAATTAAAAGTAATTAAATTCTTTTTAAGGGTGAGTAAAAAGAGATGGAAAACCGTGTATGGAGTATTAAGTGTCATTTTCTGATCAAATATATTGGGTGGACGGTAAATTAAATGAATAAATAAAGAAAATAGGGGAAGGCAAATCTGAAAGGTCCAATCATGATGCGGTGTCCCATTCAAAAATCTATACGAGGGACTGGGGTGGAAGAGGAGTTGACTTGAGTGGTGTAGCACACAAGTTTTTACACCACTCAAGTTTTTGGTTGCTTGGGGTTGGGGTTATGATTTATAGAGCTTTATATAGAGATTTTGAAGAGGGTCCCTCTAAAGAAAAATCCCAAAAGGTTCTTTTATGGGACCCCACAACACACACACACCGAAGGTGACAAAACTCAAACTTATTTGGGCTCCAGCCTCAATCTTCTATGTCTTGCAATGCTAACTTTCTTCCGCCAAAGCCCTACTCGATTTGAGTCAAAAATGTATTTTCTTCCCCTACGTCCTTTTTAGGTGTTTGAGTTTTCAGATCCATTAACGCCAAGATCCATGCACTATTTGAGCTGAACTGATTGGCATGTTACAATTATATGTGGGGGTAAAAAGCCCAATGGAGGAGACATGCTTCATTGGGAACTGCAACAATATCCACACTAAAAACCCCAATTTCTTTTATAAATCTAATGTTGAAATAACTTTTCATTGTTATAAAAGTAATATTAGATATAGTTTTAAGATATATAAATTTTATATATTTTTTTTAGTATAGAATTCAATATTAAAAGAATATTTTTTTAAAATGAATATGCAAGATTTACACGTTTTAAAATTGTAAATATTATTTTTCTTTGATCAATAAAAACTTTTGAAGTAAAAAATAACACTCAATCTTGACCAAAATTATGTCTGTCTTTCTGAAAAAGAACAACACATTAACTACAACAATATTGCCTTGCATAACTAATTCAAAATGTCCCAAATGTTAATTTAATTTATCATTGTTTAGAGAAATATCTTAGGAAAATACTATTTCCACATAATTTACCGAATTGCATTTTATTTTTAATTTTTAATTTTTTTTACTTAATGATTAAGAAATTATTTTTAAATGAATTTATGAATTTTTTATATTTTTTAAAAATATTTAAAGTGTTTAAAAAAATGATTAAAAAAAGCAAAAAAAAAAAAAAAACTTTTTTAGGTTCCAATATCTTATAATCTTCTTAAAAAAATAAAAGAGAAATATCTTATCACGTTGACTTTAGACTTAGTATTTAGTTCTTATAATAAAAAAATACAAAAATTTAATATCGTATTTATAATTGAAAGAATAATGGCTTTATAAATAAATCGTATAAATTATTAAAAAAAAAAAGAAAAAAGAAAAAAACTTCATTGAGGATGACATTGTAGAACAAGGATTCAACGAATACTATTAGATAGATAGAAATGATGAAAGGACTCAGGTGCCGTAGGGCGCAGGGCAAAAAGTTGTAGTCGTCCAATAGTAAACAAGGAAAGCACAAACAACCTCTGCTTTATTCTACATTAACACCACGTGGACTTTTTTTGGCAACCGTGATTGGTCCCCACTACCACACTCGCACCTACTTCCAAGACACGCTCCTTCGTTCCTGGACCGAACCTTCCCAGCTCACGCTTTGTGTCCCACAGAATTGTCCCGGAAAATATGAGGGAAAATCGATATACAGTAGCCCACTCCTCACTTTCGCACTAAACAAACGGTCCAACCCCACTCTTTAAAATAAAAAATGATCATATGCAGGCAGCTAGCACTCGAACGTTCCTCTTTACCGTCTGTGGGGACTAACTGCGACACCATGACCTGAACGAAGGCGTATTCGTAAGTTCGTAAGCGACTAGGTGCGAAGATGGGGGCGAATCTTTCGGGCCAGGCAGAGGGGAAGAACGGGTCGGGCACGGGGACCGGGATTTGGGGACATATCGAAGATACGGTCTAATATTAATACTATTACGTAGTCTAATAATTTATATAGCTATAATAATATATAAGTTTATAACTTGTACTAATAGTCTAATATAGACTATAGTTATAGTTATATTAATAGTGTAATATAAATTAATAAAAACATAACAGATTTTTTAAAAATAGTTTTTTTTAAACATATTTTTAATGACAAAATGTCAAATTTACATTTTAAAAAAATCGAAAAATCGGAGTGGACTAGACCGGAAATCAATAAAACTAGAAGTACCGGTTTAGGAGGGTAATTGATGCGTAATTAGTTTTGAAAAATACAAAACCGGTCATACCGGTTGGTCCAAGATTTTGTCTAAAACCGGACCGGATTGGTTACACCCCTAACTGGAGAGCTGCGTGGCCGGCGTGTTACTGTACCTGAACCCGCAGGAGAGGTGTAACCTCGCTAGGTTGAACCGGGCCTTTCGCGGCGCCGAGTCCTCTGACTCGGTTTGGGAAAAGAAGTTGCCCCCTAATTACCAAGAGCTACTCGACCTATTGCCCCTTGAGAGGTATCAGAAATTGTCCAAGAAGGACATCTTCGCTCTGCTCTCTAACCCCGTGCCCTTCGATCATGGCAATAAGGTTTGCTAAAAGACCGAGGGTTAACTTTAGTGTTTTTGACTAGTAGGATTCGATTTTTTTTTTTTTTTAAAGAATGGAATTTGGGAGTTTTACTGGAAGTGTGGCTAGATAGGGTGATAGGAAGGGTCTGCATGGCAATATCAGCAAGAGGCTTGGCGATAACTGGAATTGAGGACCGGAGATACTGGAATTGGGTTCCTACCGAAGAATCCAGGTTAGAAATTCATTAACAAGCATTCCAATTTCACTTAATATCACATTTTATGCAGTGTTTATAACACTAATGTTTTTTTTTTTTATAAGTAATAAAATTTTATTCATCAATGCAATTGGCAAAGTCGATGTACATAAGAAATATAAAAAAGATATACCTAATTACATTATAAGATTAGGAAATGAACAGAAAAACTCATGAACAGTCCCTCCATTAAGTACAATAGCTGAAAACCATTGAAGCAAGGGAAACATAAAAAAATTTCCAGATTTCCTTTGCGGTACGCTCCCTATTATTAAAACACTACTCATTCATTTCCATCCAAATATACCATAAAATGCACAAAGGAATCGTCTTCCACGCAACTGCCACTTGAGAACAACTATGAAGCCTATTCCAATACGTAAGTAGATCTACCACTGTTTTAGGCATTACCCAAACCAGTCCTGCTCTACTAAACACACCACATCCCACAACACGTTAGCCACCTCACAATATAAGGGTAAGTGGTCCTCCAATTCACCATATTTCTTACACATGAAGCAACACTTCATAACAATCATGCCACAATTTCTCAAATTATCAATTGTCTGAAGGTTCCCAAGTGATGCTGTCCAAATAAAAAAATGCTACATTTAACGGCACATGAGCCTTCCAAATACTCTTTTATAGAAAAGAAAAGTGATGTTGAATAGTCAACATCTTATAGTATGATCTAATAGAAAACTTTTTACACACTGTATGCTTCCATGACGTCCGATCCCTCTCATTTCCTGCAATATCCAATGTTGTTGTTATAGTATGATATACCAACAATGTTGTTGTTAGAAATGATTTGCGCATGTCTTCATTTAAGTCCAATATATGGTGGTTTGAGTATTTTTTTTCTTAAGTAATACACGGTGGTATGTTTTTTCTCCCTCTAAAACAGACTTTGCAAGTTTTTCTGTACTTGGTGAACATGCAATGAATTAGGGTTTACTCCGCTTTGCATGGCATGCTCAATAATTTAGGCTTATCTACTATGCATAATATATTTTTGTTATTTAATAGATATGTGTTCTTATCAACTAGGCCTATAGAAGCCCAATATTGTGTAGCCTTTTAATTTTGCTTTAGGATTATAATAAACTACTAAAGGGGGGAGTTTGGTGTAACAATCCGATCCTAAGATTAAGATAAGTTGTATGTATTTTTTTTCATATAAATTATAAATATTTTATTTTTATCATCATTATTATTATTATTATTACTATTATCATTATCAAATTTTACATTAATATAAGATTATTATCATTTTATTTGTAGTATTTTATTATGACCGGATTTTTGCATTAGCCACAAGATTTTTATTTTGAATTTAAACTTTATCTTCACCCGCAAGCCTTATCTCATCTCCTGATTTTACAATTCTTATCTCAACCAGTTCAGTAACTCTAAATCTCATCTTCATTATTATCACCAAATTTATCTTATCTCCTAAATTGATCATCCTGATTAGAAATCAACTCAGAAATTCTATCATCAATCATTTCCCCTCTACGAAATTCCTCAATGATCTTCTGAACTAACCCAAGAAACTCCTAGCCCGAATGTCTCTCTGTGTTAGTTGTAGTCTTCTAATAGAAGACCAACTCTCACTTCAAAGCCCTTAAAAATCATCTCTTCCTCCTCACAGTTTTCCCAGAAGCATACCCACGAAGCCTCTAGTTTAAACACTGAAATTCTTTAAGCCATTGTAACAACTCCTCTGCTGCCAACACGTGAGCTTCACACATCGGTATCACCACTGCCCAGCACCACCGAAGCCTCCCTCCCAGTAACCAGCAGCCACCCTTCGTGGCTACAAAAACTATCGCCACCGTAGCAAGCTTCTTCAAATCGAGAACCCGGCCACCTCCCTCAACCAAGTCAGCCACTGTCGCGTAAGTCGTTTCTCGGCCCAGCCACTGCCGTCATCGGACCACCACCCACGGCACCTGTAACACCCCATATTTTAGTGTATCTTTATTGAAAGATTATTTTAATTAATTTAAAGATTGGTTCTCTTGTTTTAAAATTTTGAGAGTTTTAATATATTAGTTTATAAGATTTTAAGTTGTGAAAATTATTTTAATGTGCTTTCTTAATATTAATTACTGTTTTGGCATTTAAATTGATCTTTAATTTAAATTAGTTTATTTTTTAGTTTTAAAATTATTATTATTTTAATTGAGCATTTCACTGAGTTTAAATTATTTTATTTAGTTTGTGGTTTTAAAATCATTTTCATTGGATCATTTTTGGGACCCCAAGATGTGAGGATTGGATCTCATTTCTTTCCTTCAGTTTTTCTTTTCTTTTCTTTTCTTTCTTTTCCTCCTATTTTCTCCCGTTGCCCAGCCCGTGCCCAAAAACTGAACATGTTTCTCTCCCTCGTCAGTGCGTTTCTCAGCCCCTAGCACCGCCGTGCGCCGCTCATGGCCGGCACCGCCCACCCCAGCCTCTTCCCCTCTGGCCGGCGACCACCCCACTCTAATTTCATCTCCTCCCTTGCCGGCATTTGTTCCCACGCGCCACTCTAAGCCGCGGCCTTCTTTGTGCTACAGCGCCGCTGTCGCTCCACCTCCAGCCACCACCTCTTCACCACTTCATCCTTGGCATTCCAGTAACCCAAAAGACTCATCCCCAGCCCCGATCCGTCACCGGAGAACCCCAACCAAACTCATCTCCGTTTTGTGCTTTTCGAACCTTAAACCGCCCCTTTCGCCGCCACCCACGGCCAAAGGCCACCACCATTAGCTTCACCGACCTCCCTAGGCCCTACCCTATCAATTTCAAGTCTTGGTTTGACCCCGTTCAAAAATGAGTTTTTGAGACCCACGGCCACAATGTATTTGACACTGTGGAGTTGCTGTTTTGGTGCTTCCAACTCTTCCGTGATCCTCCGAAAATTATATTATAGCGCTATAAGTATTTTCCCAAACATCTTTTGAGGTTTTAATATATTTTTGCACTAACTCATTTATTATTACTGTGATTGGTTGGTTGTGCCGGACTGAATCCGAGGAGTTATGGGGGTCGGATGGATTGAGGATGGAATATTTGTGTGATTGGTTATATTGTGATTTGGTTAGTTGTTGGATATTGTTGTCGGGTTGGTACATTGCATATGCACGCATGTTCATGTTTGTAAATTGAAAACTGAGTTTTCGTGTAATTGCATTCATGTTCATGTATTCATTGGAAAACTGAATTTTTGTCAGAAAAGGGAAAGAGACTATAGGGATGGTGGTAAGCAGGGATGGTGGTATAGTCCCGCCTGCGATTCCCGTCTACGGTGTACGCGTAAGGATGGTGGTAAGCAGGGATGGTGGTAGAGTCCCGCCTACAGTGCTCCATTGGGTTTTTGTATTGTGTGGAAAGGAACTGTAGGGATGGTGGTGTTGTCCCGCCTGTGATTCCCGCCTACGGTGTACACGTAGGGATGGTGGTGTTGTCCTGCCTGTGATTCCCGTCTACGGTGCACGCGATAGGGATGGTGGTAGAGTCTCACCTGTGATTCTTGCCTATAGTGCTCCATTGAGTTTTTGTGTTGTGTGAAAAGGAACTGTAGGGATGGTGGTAAGCAGGGATGTTGGTATAATCCCGCTTGCGATTCCGGCCTACGATGTACACGTAAGAATGGTGGTGTTGTCCCACCTGTGATTCCCGCCTACAGTGCATTCGGTAGATATGGTGGTAAGCAGGGATGGTGGTAGAGTCTCGCCTGTAATTTTCGCCTACAGTGTCCAATAAATATTTTTTTGTAAATCATTTTCTGGGAAAATGAATGATTATGTTTTTGGGCCAAAAATGAGATTTTGGCGTGTGTTGAAAAAATATCTATTTTTATGAAAAATGATATTTTTGGATTTGGTGCATATTTCATCATATGCATGCATGTTGGTCGCATTAAATGTATTTTGATCTTGAGAATTGTTTGGATTATTACTTACCTGCGGTACCATTTTATGGTACCGTAGATTTTGGTGCAGATGAGGATGTGGAGCTTGTGGGATCGGCTCCCTGGTGAACATGTGGTTATTGTCGATTTGGATTATGGAATTTATTTCCCGTTCGTGTATGTTTTTTACTTTTGCTGTATTTTTGGATAATTTTATATTAAACAAAATTCTGATACTTAGTAGACTTATTTATTGTAACCGCTGCGACTCTTTGGTGCTCTGGTTGCACGTTACACACACTTGAGCACTTATCGTTGGGATGCGTGACTTGCGTTGTCATCATCCTGACGTCACAATTCCTATATTGTTTTGTACGTGGGAGTTGGGGCGTCACAGCACCAGAAACTGCCGACCAACCCAACCTCGGTAAGCCCACTCCTCTCGGTAAGCCACCACCGTCGCTAGCCTTCTCTCTCTCTCTCTCTCGGTTGTTTCGGCGACAGAACTCTCTCCCTCTCTCGGCGTCGCACCACCCAACCCAGGAACCCAGCCGCGTTGCCTCACTCCAGGCCACCTAGAGCCGCCATAGCCCATCCTCATCGCGCCCCCCTCTCGGTGAGCCCTTGTTTCTCTCTTGCATGGCACTCTGTTTTTCTCACACAACACTTCTGTTTGTTTGATTTGTGTGTTTAAATCACTAGAGCATTGCTTCACAAACGGGCTCTTGGGCCCTATGTATGCTGGGCATATTTGATACAGCTTGTGTTTTAAAATGTAAATTGGGCTTAGTTTTAACTTGTTTGATGTTTAAATTTGGTGGGTTAATTACCTTGCGGGCTAAAACTTGAGGTTAATTAGACATGTACCATTATTTTAAGTTTTGTGGTTTTAAATTGGGTCGATTTTATTTCAATAATTGTTTGTGATTTTTATTGGACTCAATATTTCAAGGTTGAGTTTATTTTTATTAAATAAATATATTGATCATAAGCTCATTTTATAAGAAAATGCTTAAAGAATTTAAAATGTATTTTAAAATATACTATTGAGCCTAATATTTTAGTTAATTTTCCTTTGTATATATAGTAGGATTTTAATAAAACTATTATGTTATACTTTAAATAGAAAATAAAGAAATATGTTAAGAGTATTAAAAAAATATTAGTATTTATTAGATTTATTTTTAAATTAAATAATTATGTTAATCATGAGAAAGTAAATCTATTTTTAAGAATTGAGGTTTTTATGACTTATTTAAAATTGTCCAAGTATTCTACTAAATTATAATATGTTATTAGTATTTTAAGTAATTTAAAATATCATGCTTTATTGATTATGGTGTTAGACATAAGATTTATTTGACTATTTTTTAGATTATGAATTTAATTAAGTAGGATTTTAGTACATGTTGTTCCTAGACAGATTTAGTAATATTGAATACTGTATATAGGTGACGAGTTACGAAATGAGATTCAAGAAGAAGTACAGCGAGGTAAGTAATTTGATCACAAACTAGGATCATCACAGTTCAGCTTATATTTGAGTATTATTCAAGCCAGTTCATTGACAACTATTGTTTATGCACCACTGATGTCGTAAACATGTTATCTAGTATAGCATACGATCATGTTATTCTGCACCATGTTCAAATTTAGAAATTATAATTATGTATGTATTATGTCATGCATCTCATGTGTATAAGACACGTAAGTTATCTTAAGATCAAGTGCAAGATAAAATCTGATCAGTTAATCAGATGGCCATTCAGATGCATGGTACCAATGCACTTCAGATTAGAGTGGATGTGCAAGCCACGGACTTAAGTGCGGTCCACCATAATATGCCAGAATACTATCAGCAACTCCCCTCGCGGCCGCGGGACGTGGGACCGGTGCACAACCTCGCATACAGGATTAAGTGTGTTGGCCAATCAGTTTAGTCAGTTAATTCAGATAAATCAGTCATGCATAGCATAAATATCAGTATGAATAGTTATGAATTTTAAGCTCTCAACATGAAAATTCTTATGAAAATCTTATATTTAGTATGTTAACGTTGTGATGGATTTTTTACTGAGTATTCGACTCATTTTAGTTTGTTTTCATGTTTTTAACCACTCAGGTGAGGATGATGATTACGAGCAGGCGGGTTAGGATTAGAAGGAACAGTTGATTTAGTTTCAGATATTTTAGAATGAAAAATTGCTTTTATGACATGACTTTTATTCAGTTTATTTATTAATATTTTTGGAAGACATTTTTATTAGACAAAGTTTTTTATGAAATAAATCCTAATTTATTTTTTTATTAAATATGAGATATCTTACCGGATTTATTTTATGAAAAACACGTGACATTCCTAGCCTACAGGAAGTGGGTGTTACATTTGGTGTCAAGATCCTAAGTAAGAGAGGAAGACATGGAGGAGAAGAACCACTGAGTTAGCAATCTAGGAGTCCTTGTTTAGCCTTAAACGACATAGTTCCTTTTATTGTAAACGCTGTGTTTTATATAGCAATGTTTGTTTGGTTTTTTGGTTTGTTAGCTTGTTATTTCCCGCTCAATAAGGGTAGGTTGTTTCTCGCATGAGCTGTATTAAAGGAAGAAAGGAAAATGTAAAGGGCAGTCTGTTATGTGCGAATTTTAGGTCATTGTGGAGGTTTGGATTGCCTTGAACAATCCAGAAAGTTCAATACAATTCCTTCCATTTATCCATTTCTTCCGTTTCTTCTTCCAAAATTCTTCTCTTTTTTTTCTTCTTCTTCTTCTACTGTTGCTTTTGGGATCATAACATTTGGATCTTAGATGTTATTGGGTCATGTATGAGTGCTCTATTCAAGCCTCTTGAATGCCAATGTGTTTCAAAACTTTGGAGAAGTATAGTCATGTTTCTCTTCATGACGTGTTTTGAGCAATTGGATTGTTCTGTTAAGAGGTTGAGGATTGACTATTGCGAGGGATAAACTAATAGTAGATGTGGGCACTGATTCCTTAACTCTGTGCTCCTACTCCAATAACCATTAGAGTCCACCCCTACTTGCACTTTCCCAGCATCCAAACAAAGATTAAGAAAGTTCTATACTACTAAAAACAAGATTCCTAAACAGTATACACAATCAATGACACTCGGCAGGGACAAAGACGACGATGTCAGAGGGTCAATATTGGCTGTTGACAATGTCCTTTCCATGGGAGGTACGACACCGTCAGTTCTAGGCACAGGCCGGTATACATGAGACAACGGCAAAACAAAGTTAGTTAAGAGAGAAAGAACAAAGATGTAGAGAAGGTAGAGAGAGAAAACAGAGTGACTGAGGAGAAATAGAAATACATAGGGTTAGCTGTGAAAGAGATGAATATATAGGAGTATCAAAACGACGTCATTTTAAGATTTGTTATAAAAAAAAATAGCAATGATACCCACACAACACATTTCATAACATATTTCACAACACATATTTTAAAGTGAAGGTATTTTTGTAAAGTGATATTACTTTTATAAAATATTTTACTAAACTACCCTTCATTTTAAAACATTGTTCTGTAATGTGTTGTGAAAAGTGATGTGTGTTTATCATTTAAAAAAAATATATGTAATAAAAAGTTTTAGTTTGCGTGATTTGGTCTTTGGTCTTGGGCTGGCTTGAATGTGGTTGATTGTTAAGATATTTTGGCTAAAATGTCCACCTAAAATAGAGTAAATTAAGACTGAACAGTTTCAAAAATAAGATTGAAAGAGAGATTTTAAGACTAAAGTCTTGCTCTTTGGAACTCTGAATTTTAAGGAATAAAGTGATGATTTACTTAGCTAATGGGATTAAATGTTTTATCTATAGGTGATAAGGCCCAGGCCCGTAAGAAAGCCCAAAAGCACTAAGCAAAGTGGCCCAGCCTCGAGCTCGACTCCTTAGTCCAGACTTTGCCTCGGTTTCTCTTCAACAACACAAAGGCTTCGAGAAGGATCTCATCAAAGGGCAGAGTTGCGAAGTAAAACGAAATGGTTAGAAGAGAGAGAAGGAAGAAGATGATAGTGGAGGAAGAGGATAAAAAGAGTGGAGGCACACGAGAGAGGGGATCCATTCAGAACCATTTCTTTCAGTCTGGTATTTTTATTTGGAGAACAATTTTTAGTATTTTTCTTGTTTTCATTTAGAGTTTCCGAATCATCTATCTCATGATGATTTGGGGCTAACTTCTCTATCTAGGGTTACAGAGGAAAGGGTTTTCTTCTCTCATTGTCGATTGATTGTTGCTATTATATTTAGGCTATACTTGTTACTGTATTCTCATACTTTACTTACTATCAGTTTGGAAGGGTCTCTTGTTCTTGAACTGTTGTAGATTCACGGCACAGTAGGTCCTTGAAATAATCAAGGATTCTTTAACCTTTGAGTCTTGAGATAAAAGGGGATGAAAATACAGTGAGGGTTTTATTTTTCATTGATGTTTTAATCTGAGTTATTGTTCATTTAGTTCTGAGGTGTTAATATCTTGATTGAGTTAACACAAGCAGTTACATCCAGCAGCTACAATCACAATGGTAGAGGAAACCATAACCCAGTGCCCCTAGTTTTACTCTTTTTGTTGGAAATCAATTTCAGTTTCTAAGTCCTAAAAAAGGTTGCTGTTTAGTCTTTGATTCTCCATTTTAAACATTGCAGATCTGGTTTTTATGGAAAAGTCTCCCTTAGAATAATCACAAATCCTTACTGCACTTACTAAATCATTAAATCATCCCACATTCTTTGCATTCCCAGAGTACATAACTCATTCATTGGTCTCTTAGTTATTGGGGAATAACCAGTTTTACAAGAGAGATTTGTCCCATTATATTCCATTCTCTCCATTGATTGGATGCATTCCATTCGTTTGAACCTAGCTAGATTATGTTAATATAGTTGTCCCTGTAGAAATGACCTTGGGCACTCCCACTATATTCTAAATCTGCGCTTTTGTACTTGGAAGCACTATTTGGTGAGTATCAGTGGTTCATATGATTTACAATTGACAAAAGGCTACTCAGTCTTTTGTCAATTGTGTTACAATATCAAATATATTAAGTATACCTATCAGAGTCAGAGTTGGTAGTTTGGAGTTTTGTTGAACTCCGATCTGACTCCAACAATTTTAGGAGTCTGGACCGACTCCAACTCTGAACTCTGATTTTTCCAACTCCGATGGAGTCGGAGCAGGCATTGGACTGAGTTGGAGCTGTGGAATTTTAGCCCAGCCCTAATTAATAAGATTTCTAAGAAGTTTGTCACATGCTCTAGTAATAAATTTTTTTTTTTGACAGGTAAACGAAAACTTTATTGATAAGAACAAAAGGGATGGCCCAAGTAGATGCGATATTTACAATAGAAGCATATACTAGGAAATCATGGAAGCTTAGATCGTTAAAATCTGTAAGTGTTGTCCACAAAGTATTGAAGAAGAGACTTTTTAAGTTTGTCCATTGTCCATTTACAATCTTCAAAATTTCGATCATTCCTTTCCCTACATTCTGTTAATGTGATGCTTTCCTAACATTCTGTTGAATGGATGATAAAACCTGCCAATTATTTCTTGCTTTGTAATTGTTATAAGCCTATTAAAAGTGAAAGACACTAATGAAATTTGTCAACTCTCTCAACCACTCTGGACCTAGTTGTTCCTTAAACAGGACAAAATCTCTGTAGACGATTCCCATTTTTAAATATACTAAACAGTTTTCTGGAAACCGTGCTCTTATTTTTGATTTCTTCGATCTGTTAACATGCACATATAATACAATTAACTAGTGTTTTTTATCACGTTGTTGTGGGGACATGCCTGTGTTCTGCTTGTGCTTCTCTAATGGTAACAGGACAGCAGGCATCCTTTTTATAGCGCCCTAATTCTTATATTACTTTAATTATTGTTTTTCCAAAGTATGTGTACAACAAAAATATATATTTGAATGAATTTCAGAGTTGAGAAGAATGATATTCTGCATTCTGAAAAGCGAACTTGAATTGGTCCTGAATAAGTCCTACCAGCTCTGCGTAATGATCTTTATGACCCATTTTTGCAATCTGGATTTCCAACTTTTGCACTCAGTTGTCATCTGAAATATCTAATGCTACTGTTTCTTTAGTGAGCTTTGACATGATATCATGGAACTGGAAGAGTGCTTTCATATTCTCTCTTTAAGATCATTTTACAGTCCTGGTCCAGTTATTGTATTTGCTTTGGAGAGTTTTGCATCATTTGGATCTGCCATGGTGGTTTTCGTAGATACTTTTCTGTCCTTATTAAATTCATTTCTAAAGTCTGACCGTGTACTTTTGTGCCTCTTCATGACTCTACTGTTCCTTTTATCATTTGCTCACTAGATTTATGTATTTCTTTCTTTTTTGATATAAATCCTGATTTTTCTGTTTTTGGGATTGCCTCTTTAGATAACTAAAATAACTGGGTGGAAAATGTATTTCCGGCTATTTCATATACAAGACTTTACAAACCCTTTATCTTAATATTCATAAAAGTGGTTTTACGAACACTGATTGATGTGGTTCTAACAACTCATTGCCCATCAATATTTTTTGTTTTGTAGAATATCTTGCTTAGTCCTTCTAAATGCTTTGGGCAGGCCTGCTTTTACAAATGCTGAGGCTATTTGACAGATATTCTTCAGAGAACGGTGTTCATCTTCTTCTTTTTCATTTTTTACTAGGGCCCATGTTAAAGACATCAAAAGGCATGAACTAATAGTCCTCGCTACGTATATACCTATTTGAATGATTTGAAATCAATTTCTCACATGCCCATAATTCATAAAGTTCCTTTATTTTCTCTGTATCCTTGGAAAACTGTGATTGAGCCTGCTGAGAATGTCAGAACTTTACCTACATTATGGATCGTATTATGCTCTTACACTTTGATGGTGCACCTCGTCGTTTGCAGGTTCCATGTTGTGGCCTATTTGCAGCAAATATGGTGGTTTGAAGTAGATGGGGAGGTCAAGTGTCCCCTTCCTGCTGATAGCTCTGTCATTCAGGCTTCATCTTGGAAGGTTTAGCAAAAGGTTGGGACGGCGAGTGTGTACCTGGTTGGGAAATAAAGCCAGTACGATTTGAGTTGTTCACTTCGGATGGCCAGCGGGCATCATCCTCGTTCTTTTTAGATGACACAGAACATGACGATGCCAATGGCAATCATAAACGTGGGTGCTGGATAAATTACAAGGTCGGTGAGTTTACTGTTAGTGATTCGGAACCTGCGACTAAAGTCAGATTTTCCATGAATCAGATAGATTGCACGCATTCTAAAGGTGGGCCCTGTGTAGATTCTGTATTCATTATACCGAGTGATTTGAAAAGGCATAAAAGAAGAGGGGTTTTGAAGTAGCCATACAATCAACAGTGAAATGTTTCGTGATGTCAGTAATTCTAACTAACTAGTGTATTCCATTTTTGTGTACTCTGTATACCTTTGCATATGCTTTGGCTTTTTTCCTTGCTTGTGCTGAGCGCTTTTCGTAAACATAACTTGCAACTGAGGTTCATATCATCCATCAGTACTATTTTTCCATTCATTACCCAAATTTTTCTTGAAATCACGAAACTTGGATAGGACCACTATAAATCTCTCTCTCTCCCTCTCCCTAGTGAATAATTAGTTTATTTATGTATTTATTGAATAGTAGCAACTAGGGATGAATGCTTATAACCATCATGAGTATTGCTTCCTGAACTCTCTTTAGGTTGGATAGGACCGGTGCGCAAAATTTGGTTGCACCCTTATTGTGAGGCCAGTGGTAGGGTGTGAACATTGGACCGCTTGGAATAGGTATTAGCTACTTAAAAACCCAACTTTGTTGTCAAAACTGTTATTTCCATAGCTTTCCTGGTGTGCTGCGTGTCTCAATTTCTTGTGGGAGTTGGTAACAAGCCAGTTGCATGCGGACTGACAAAATAATTTTACTAAGCAGCTGTTATAATCGGCTTTAAATATCAATGGAACGTTGTGTTTCCTCTGCGTGTGCCTGCTTTAAAATCAATTCAAAAGTTATTGCAGAGAGGTTTCTATTATCTGATTTGGTTAAATCCTTGTGCAAACTGTCTCATCTAGCATCTTTGAATTTAATATGATTCTACACTGGCAGCCTATCTATGCACAATTCGCGGTTCACCTGCATCCTGAATATACTACTTACATTAGAAGAAAAGCACCCCGGCAGAATTTTGACCAATGTGGCTGATTGGACTACTTTGGTGTTCTACAAATTAACTACCTCGTTTCCAGAGGATTAAGGAATTATTTTTATCTCTAAACACCTGTAAAAGCAAGCAGCATGAGCGCTCTGTTCATGAAGAAATTGTCTTACTAGGTTTTCAGAAATCGATCAAGGTTGACTATTTGATAGAAGAAACAGATAAGAAAGCAGTAAGTGAGCTTTCTTTTTCAGAGATTTGTTGAATTCACCATGTGTTTTAGTTTTGGAATTTGGGGCCTATGTCAACTAGGGAGGCTCTTCTTTTCTGCATTTAATCCAATCATTTATGACCACGTTGTTGCATGCATTGTGGCCTACATATTAGAACCGGAGATCTCTGGTAGAACTTTGTATTCCAATATTGTTTCCCATTATTAAATGAATATTTATGTAGATACTGACCTAGATATTGGTCCAGATCCGGCGCCGCCTGCGTACAGTGACCGCCTTCTTTTGCAGCCATCTTTCATGATCTAATTCTATATATTAGGCTGTTGGGTGTCTTAAATTCCATTTCCACTTACTCTTTACTTGAATATGTTCATGATTTTAGAAGGTTCGAATCGAAAAAGTTTTACCGATGGACCACTGATTTTAGAAAAATTCATCTCTAACCTAAAGTTTGCATGATAGGCATGCAGCCGCGTTGCCAACCTTATAATTTTCAACCTTAGCTGGTTAAGAATTAATGTTCGCCCACCTAAACAGGACCAGTAGTACTGCTAGTTAAAATTTTCCGCGTCCTAGAGCTTATCATGATGTACTAGGGTCCGAAAGCTTTAGCTATATCAACTAGTACTTTCTCTCCTCTCCTTGTCTCTGTCACTGAAATAGTCAGTCATTAGCTGCTTAGCTTGCTGATCAAGTGTTGCATGTGTAACAGTGGATCTGACTTAACTTGAAATGCTTCGAAGAAACCTCAAATCACATATATATATTGAGCTTATACTCTAAAAAATTAGTCAATATTATAATTAGAACTTGGTTAGAATCATTGAAATAAATGCGAAGGGAATCATAACTCGCGCGGTGAAACTAGCAGGATTGAAGCTAATTGGTTGGGTCTGGTTGGATTGTTCATTTGTTTGTATTGAAAACTGACTGAATAGCCCATAAAAAAGAAAAACTTTCTCGAATTTTTGGAGTCCCAGATTCGTTACTGAGCACGTAGGTTCTTTTAAGGAGCTAGCTTTGTTTCCAGATTCAGACGGCTTCTCTCAAAAGTTAGCCCCCATGCATGCACGAGAAGTTAGTAACGCTAACAGAACGGACAGACTTTAATTTTTGTTTGGCTTCAATGATCTGCAAATTCAAGTAGTTCTCATGTTGATGAGATTTAAATAACGCCAATTTACACACTGTGTCATCCTCGATCCGATCCAATTAAACTACCAAAACAAAGGCGTATGACGTCTTCCCCGTTAAGTTTGCAGAAGTCGTAGTTGATCAACTGGCGAGTCAATGATGATCAGCTTTTGAAATTTAGCAGTATAGTAGATTAACATTGCATGGTGGCTTTGAAATTGAAACAGCTAGCACTGTTAGGTGGTCCAAGCTGTGTGTGTATCTGAGAGTGATCGGTTTAACATACCTATATATAGGTGGTCCAGTTTGAGCTCATTTTATCATGTCTTGATCCAAGATTGCTTGTACCTTTCCTGGACTCAGACTCTTGCCATGTCGGGGGCCGGCATTTATCTCCAACACCAGTCATGAGTTCTGCTCCAAGGACTTCGTCACTTTTCAACTTATCCAGGAAATGTCACAGTCGCTATTCCACAACCCAAAAAAGAAGAAGAAGAAGAAGAGGCAAAAATATATTAGAAATGGAAAACTTTTAGACTTGATCTGATTATTATTATTATTATTATTATTATTATTATTATTATATCATCTTTGATAATGTGAGGCTATTATACAACCTTCAAGTTAGAATTTGATATTTTCCATGGGAAAAAGGAAAGAAAAATCTAAAAGGCACAACGGCCACCTGCAATGCACTATCAAAGATTATGAGAAATTAATTAATTAGATCATTGATTAAAAGAACTTCGTTCAATTCGTTTGGCTGAGCCAAAAAAACAAAAAAAAGAAAGAAACGCGATGGATGAAGTACTATTATTATGGTGAAGTTTGTTAAGCATCATGATCTAGTGTATTGTGAATAGTACCGCTGGTATTAATATATATAGTGATCATGGAGCAATATTGATTATAATAATTACAACTTCAGCTAGCAGAGGTAAATGGTTTCATTATACTTGTCAACGTCGTGTTTCGTACGCCTTAGAGCTATGTTTCAGCAATTCAGGTTTCGAATATTTCACCTGCACATTTAAGAAAACACGGAGAGTGGGGGTCTTGGTGGAGGCTAGAGAGTCTCCGATACTAAATTCAGTATATCTTCTTAGTAGTTTATGCGTGAGTTTAGAAGAATCAGAAAGAGTTTTTCGTACCTGGGGGTCGGCTTTTATACTAAGTTTCTGGATGAGGACAACTTGTACCAGACTTCAAGGAGCTCGTGTCTCTTCAACTGTTTGCTTAGTCATAATCCTTTAATAAGGGTGTAACTTTTAGGGTGGCGTCATTAATACGGCAAAAGTTCAGAGAGTAGAACCATTAATGCAGCATCGCTCCCTGACTCACTTTATCCCGCAGACGTTCCTTGTTAAGCCCCTCCATGCATTCTGTTAAGAGATCAAGGGTTTCTCATATTTCTTGCCTACCTGACTGTGTAGGTTCTCGAGGGTAGTGTTATCAAAGAGGTGTCAGAGCGGCGAATCTCATATGCCCCTACAGTTTGCTTTCCCCGGCACATGGATTGCTTCATGGGTGAGTTTTGCTCATGGGCTAAGTACTCTACATAAGCCCACTGAAGAGGAGGGTCGTTGGGCCTAGCCAGATTTTGACTTACTTTCCTAGTGGCTCCTCGTGGGCTTGTTATACGGGTCAATGGGAGGGAAAACCCCCTTACAATACTGATCATGATCCGTTAATAAAAGATTATAGCCCCTTGATCCCAAGTATATATAGGAGGTCAATTTAGTACATTAATCAACCCCTTGCAAAACAATTTATAATTAAGGGCCAGGACATCTAACTCATGATCAAGGGCTAGCTATCTGCAATTGTCAGTAATATGCCGTACGTAATTAAGAAACATAATTTGAGCTGAAGGTCTGGCCTGCGTCTTGCTTGATACCAGACCGTGTATTGATTTCATATTTATAAGATAGTACGGATCATAAAATTAGAGCCCCCAAAGGTTTAGGATCGAATTCAAAATACAGAACCAAGGTATGCATCTCATGCACAATCTTAACTGGATTAACAACAACGAAATAATTCACAGGATTGCCAAATAAGCCAGCTAGCTAGGTTCTTGGAATTATTGATGAGCTAGCGGAGTCTCAGATGGTTAAACCAGCTGAAGGTGATCATTGTTGAACATGGCATGCCACTCATATAGTTAAGATGCAAAATCCTCTCAGCCGTGAGATTATAGTGACTGCAAAGGTAAAATTAAAACATTTGAATATTAAGGTCAGGTCGTGTTAAATGCAGTTTTAGTTCTTTTATATCCATCTTAGTATCTATTCTAGCAAGAGTTAGATATCGATATTCATGCTTGTAAAGAAAGTAAAAGGTACTTTCTTTACGAAATGTTACGAAAGATCACGTGAACATTACTGAATGCATCAATGGGAAAATAACCATGCATGCACCCAAAAAAATCAACGGCATCACCATAAACAGCAACAACCACAACTAGGGTTATCTAAACTCACTCAAAAGAGTCAAAACCCTTCCAAATTTCCCATGTAAATAAGTAGCAAATTAAGCGTCCGCACTCTTCCTTAGTAGTATTTGATCCTCTGTGCTTCTGAGTTTTTTTAATTACGAGGTCATGTAGTACTTATCATGAATTCAGACATATATCAGAGTACTTCAACTCAAGAACATTACATTTCAAAGGAGACCTCTGTCTCTCATCAATCTCTTTCACCTATTTGGGCGCAACGCCTTCTTTACCGTTAAATTATTCACGTTATGTTTCGGAAAGATACCTTTTAACACTAGCATACGGACTTACTGACCACCTATATATCTGACTCGCTCCTCACAGCTCACCTTCTCATCATTCAATTGCAATTCGCCGAGACCAACCCAACCCACATATATAGATCAGGCCGCAAGAGTGATAGGTGGGGGCTCAGCTTTCTTCACTGCTACGCTGCCTAGTTTTTATTAAGGTGGGCAGAGGGAAACACGACTAGTAGGATGAGCCCCAGTTAAGTTCCTTTTCCTTCTCCTTTCTTTGTCTTTTACTGGTACAGAAGAGGTAGCAGGTGGTACTGATCATTGTATCATGCCACCCTCTTATTAATCCCCCCTCTCTCCCTATGTTGTATTTTGGCCACACCTCTATATATATTTCTACATATAATTTGTATATGTATTCAGAGAGAGAGAGAGAGAGAGAGAGAGAGAGAGACAGCGAAATAGAGAGTTGTCGGTTGCATACGTAAATGGAAGAGTGTGGGATCAAAGGTCTCCGTCTGGTCCCAATAGTCCTGCTCCTATGGAACTGACATATGCCTTCCCTTTCTCACGCCTTGTGCTGACTTCTTTCTAGTACTAAACCTCTTTCGCTCTCTATAAAAATTAGACACAAAACTTTGTTGCTCCCCAAAAGTGAAGTGGGAAGAAGAACCTCACAGTTTCTCTCCCTCCTCCTTTCTCTCTCTACGCATTCACTTTTTTGGCAACCTAAAAGATCAGGAAGAATAGAAACTTACAACACTCAGTGTCACGCCTTCCTAACTCAATTTCATCCCTTACACCATTAATAGTACTTCTCTTTGTGGTCCTGCCACTCAAATTACCAGGTCCATATTGCATAGAAACTTTGGGTCGATCTGAGGATTAAGAGTTGCAGAAAAGTGGAGCTGCCGAATATGGACTGGAATGGGAGTTTAATTAGACCCTTCGTTACCCGACCAGAATCTTCTTTAAGCTTCCTCTACAACTATAACTACGACCATTTTCCAGGTAAAGTTCTCGGTTTGTCACACCGACTATGTTCTCAATTATCGTCTTGTATTCCTTTGACTTTGCCATGATTCGAAGGCTGATCAACGAGATGCACTCCCTTTTTGTTTCCAAACTTATTTCTTTATTGACTATGTTCGATCTAGCTAGCTTCTTGATCACTAGTACTATGAATACTAGAGTCGGAACTATATTGTTCTGGTTTAATTACTTTGAAATTTTGAGTTGCTCAATAAATGTTCATCTGCTCATCTCTTCTTCAAATAATTCTAAGCCACTGGTATGTGCTTCATTGGAGAAGTCACAAGTATTGATGGACATGTGAGGATAAAGATCGGATTTAAAACACCATTGAAATCTATTGACAGTTAGTTTGGAAGGGCAAGTAAAAATGGGCAAGAAAGAAGCGTTATTTCAAGCTTAATTCCTTGCACAGTACCCCTTAATTAATCTGCTTTTCTTATGCAGGAATGGAGGTGAAGCATCCAGCAATGGTGGACTCAGCCCATGGGATGGTGCCGACAATGGACAAGAACAGCAACTATGGCAGCTGCCAGGAGAAGAAGAAGCGATTAACGAGTGATCAGCTAGATTCACTGGAAAGGAGCTTCCAGGAAGAGATAAAACTGGACCCTGATAGGAAAATGAAACTGTCCAAGGAGCTAGGGCTGCAGCCTCGCCAAATCGCTGTTTGGTTCCAAAATAGACGCGCTAGGTGGAAGGCTAAGCAGCTTGAGCACCTATACGATGCACTCAAGCAGGACTATGATGTCATCTCTAGGGAGAAGCAGAAGCTTCAAGAGGAGGTATGTATGATATTTTGAACATATATAGTGCAAATTAAGCTAGCTCTCGTTTTCTGAGCTTCTCCATGCAAGGTGTATACAGTCTGCATAAAGAATATTATTCATCAGTACCATCATTTCTTTTCTTTTTTAAAAAACATAGCTTTCATCTATTTTTAGTTTGAAAATTGTAATATTTGAAATTCATGTGTTACTAGCTAGCTAGCATCTAGTGGCTGTGGGTGAATATTTTTCAACATTTCGATAATTTCTTTTTCCGATCGTTTATATAAGTTTATTGACTAGCTTCATGACCATGCATGTAGAGTCTAGTTAGACGACAACATTATTATTCCTCTTCAATCCGTGTTGGAGACATGAGGATCTGATCTAATGACACATGCATGCATTGCTAGCTGGCATATATATGAAATAATAAATTATTACAATTATAATGCCAGGCTTTTCTAAATAATCATGAGTTAAAGGTTAAATTTAATCCCTGCAAATCTTATACCCCATAAGAGGCTAAATCTCATGATTTTTTCTTAAATTGGGGAAATATATAATTATTAGATTTTGAGAGTCAATTATTATATTATATATGTCAAGTACTATATGTTAGAAAAATATCATTTAACGATCCACTAATTCTTTGTAACATTGTAATGCATGAAAAGATTAAAAATTAATGTGATTTAAACAATCCATTTATAACTTTCAGCTTTTGAAAATTATTAAAAAAGTGACAAATTAAATGAAAGCTTAATATTGAAATTATAAATTAAAGACGTACGTGGTGCGTGTGGAGTTATATATAGTTCAAAAGTATTTTGTGTTGACATACGCTAATTAGCTGGGAAAAAATATGTACACGACTACGACAGTACTCGACAATATCCTTGTCCGTGTCCCACTCTTTAAAGAGTTTGTCAGTGCCCCGATATGCTTTAGCTTGCTTTCCGTCAACAAAGCCGCTGGCCTCCTTTCCATTCAATATATATATAAGACATTAAAAACGAAGAAGATTAGAATTAAATGTGTCATAATTTATCGATCGATCCAATAAAACAATAGAGTTGGCTGGTTGTACTGTAGGTTATGAAATTGAAAGCTATGCTGAGATCAGAGCAAGCAGGAGGGAGGAAGCAAGCTGGCTCCACGGGCTACACAGAAATCTCTGGAGAAGAGACGGTGGAGAGCACATCTATTGCCATTAATGGCTCTAACAAGACAAGATCAGGAGGAGGAGGAGGAGGATCAGCGAGTCAGCATCATCAGGTTAATGCAGACTGCAACTATCTCTTCAATGTGGAGGAGTATAACCCATTATCTCCTCCTTACTGGCCGGGTGGCCTCCCTTCCTATCCCTCCTAACTACTTGGCTGTTTGATTATTAGTTGTTCATATTCAGCTTAGAGCGTGTTCTTTAGCTTATTAGTAGGACCGATGCATGCATGAGACCCACTTGAAGAATTGCTATACATATCGATGATCAGCACGAGTACTGAAAAAGACGCTAGCTAGCTGTCGTCTCCAGGATGTTCATTAACCTACCTATTTACTTGCATGATCATGCTCTAATTGTTTTTCTTTCCTTAAAACTTGATGATGATGTTGACTTTATTGACTTCTGAATTGTCTTGGTGTGGTTTCAACAGTACTATGTTTGGATACCAAGTAATTGTGAGACACATTATCTTCCTAACTTGGGGTTGGCCCTATCTCCACTATACACAACGGTCGCTAATTCTCCAACAAATGCTTATAATAACCTTGTCTGGATATTTAACCCAACTGATTCGTCGGTGCTGTATTCTCGGAATAAACAGAGTGAAAGTCCTGTAACATTCTACAGCCAAAAAAGGGAGAGATGGAAATTCTAACTGGAACAACACAGTAATGTCGAAAAGTTTTTTTTGTCGTAAAAATACGAACTTTTTTCACTCTTAGAGTTAAAAAATAAAAATTGCCCAAACCACAACAAACGGGGCCCGACTAGCCACAGACTTGTCGGCTTGCAGATCCAAAGTCCTGTCAAACTCTCCGAAAAGGTGGCCTGCCCTGAATTTACACAATATATTCTCTTAGCCCAATTAAATTAAGGATTGAAGTAATTGTCTAGTGAGCATTTCTTAAAAAACATACAAGGTTACGGGAACACCCAAAGTGAAATCAAAGCACAAATGGTTAGGTATTTGTCCTATCTTTTATGTTGAGATAAGTTCGTCAAGAAAGACAACTCCTCTGCTAATCAACTCTTATCTCGAGACACAAATGGTTATGTTTGAAAATTTTGAAAACCTCTCATTCAATCATTACAACTTTCCTAAATCTCTATACGAAATAAAATAAAAAATTCAATTTTTTCAAATCTCAAAACAACTATAATATTAAAAAATATATTCTAACAATATTTTATTCAATTTTTCAACTTTAATCTTATCTCATCTCATCTCATCTCATCTCTAAAAATAAACGAGTTAGTTGTATAAAACTGTATATTCAAGGGAGTCTGTTCAATGTATAATAGGTCTACACTCTATAGTAAATAATGATATACAATCAGAACATAAATACAAATACAATCAAGGCTTAATGTCAAAATATTCTGATCTAAAACTGTTTCATAATATGATAATATTATAGAGTAATTTTACTCTTAGGCCTTTATTTCTCCAACACCACACACCTGGGTGAGTTGGATTTCTTTTAATTATTTTTTCAAAATGTGCGTTTTACTTGTTGAAATCTCCATTGCGTTTTACCCAGCCCCTACCCCCAAATCCGAATCATCTCAGGTGATCCATTTAAAATTGTGAAAGTTCATCTCCAAATCAAGGAGAAGAATCGCATCAAATGGAAGAATCGCATCTTAAAATTATACCTGGAGATTTTTTTTAATGGGAAGGGAGCTCTTTTTTTTTTTTTGAGAAGAACCCATTTGGTAGCCATTTATCTTCATTTTTCTTGTTGTGAAGAGAGCAAAACAAACTATAAATTTTTTTTTATATCATTGAGAATCTGCAAATGAAAGAACGAGAGAGAGAGCTGTTGTGTTTGTAAAACAGGGAAGGGAACTCGAAGAGAGGGAAGACAAAGGGAGAAGGGCAGAGAGGGAAGTGGATTCGGCAAGATTAGACTGTTTTCACTTAGATCCGATTTGCTACATCAGCTGGGGAGTTGGAGAGTAGACCGCATTGGAGTATACTTTTTCAATAAGATACATCAAATCATAAAAATATTATTAGATAATAACAAATATTCCTCCATCGAAAAAAAGATATACTAACACCAGCAACCAATTGTACGGTAAGCCTAACCCAATTGGTCGTAGTCCAGCCTCTATCGTCTCGGCCCATTAGTTTTCTTTTTTCTTTCTAATTTTTATTTTGATGGAGATCCATTACCGACTTGGCGCCCATTTCAGTTCTTTTACGTGAGAGTATAATTATTCTCGGATACTTTGAAATATTGTCAGATATTTTTTTAATTATTATTTAAATATAAATATTATTTAATTTTAAATCTTGAATTTTTTATTTTTTCTTCTAATAATTAACTAATGATTATAATTTTTCCAAACTACATGTTTTGAGAATGCTCTTTCCCTTCGCTCCACTCTTATATTACTTGCATCTAAATTCTAAGGCCCACCCGAGTGACAGAAGATCTCACAACAGCAGCAGTTGCACTTTGCACGTTCACTCTTCCCAAAGGTTTGAATTTTCTGTAAAACCCATAAATTCAAAACTTCCGGTAATCTTTATAATTCAGATTCCAGTAATCCTTACACATGATTTGAGAGGTAGAAGTCCAAACCTTTTCTTGGCTCGTTAGAATGTGACATACATGCGATCAAAACCAGAACACAAAAAAATAAACAATACAACATTAAAAAATGAAAGATTCTCTCCACTAAAAGAACAAACTGGTGGCGCATCGCTTTCCACCACCTCCTCCACGTTTAGGACTCTTTGGCGTAGTACCCGAAAAAGGCAAAATCCAAACATAACCAGCTCAAACAACAATTTTTTTAAAAAAGAAAAAGAAAAAAACTATTTTTGATATACTTATATAGCCGTTTCATGAAAACGAATTCAAGCTAGCTCAAAACGGAATCGCTTCAATATTCGGTCGACAGAGAGAGAGTGGGCGTCGTTCTAGCTCAAAATGGAGTCCTTTGCTCCGATGCAGAAACCCGATAAACGCGGTGTGACCTGGCCCAATATTTGTCAAGTTTTAGCCCACCACTAAGCCCAACTTTGTTGCTAGCCCATGTTATAGATGGGCTCACTTCTTCGATGACACCTCGACATACAGTATGAAGCAGCCCGTTTCACATCGGCTTCTTATTTAGGACCCTGCCATAATTGTCTCTTTCTTTCCCCCTTTTTTTTTTTTAAGAAAAGGTTACATTTTGACGTGACCATGTTTTTTGGCATTATAGATATAATTAAAATTTGTTTAGAGATATTCTCAAAAGAAGATTTTATAGGTGGTGGTAGCATTCATCCATCTACTTGATTGTTTCAAAGCCGCCAACAGCTAGCCTTCCTTGGGCAAGCACCAATGTTAACGTTTTATGACTATTATTGAAGTAGACAAATTTAATTATATATGGAGGTGAAAAACCTAGGAGTTTTCTTCCTTTCAACATTTTCAAATGGACTAATGTATTCACACAGTCGAGACAAACATTAATTGAATTGCCTCAGTAAACCAATGGATTGTTGGTTTAATTAAATTGCAAGAAACAATGGCCTCCACCCTCTAATTCTTCTTTAATTATATCAAATATGGTTTTTCAACCCGAAGATTTCCATCATAACATTCAAAAAAGGGAAATATATTGAGTTCATGTTCTTTATTTACAGAAAACTTATATTTTAAGGTGGGTCTTCCCACTATGAAAATCTAACACAGGAGTAGGAATTAAAATAAGAAGGAGATTTTCATAGGCCTGCGTTGAAGCTGCCCGTTGCGTTAGATTATGCGCGCATTGATTTTTATCTCGATATATTTTTTTCAACTTTCCAAACTTTGAAGTTGCCAAGAAGATGTTTGATATCTTTGATGATGTTTTACATAGTCCAATCCGATGCTTGTTTTTTATTGTTAATTGCTTGAAACACCAAATTTGAGTCTCCTTAGACTATGATGTTCTTGAATTGTGACTTGTCAGCTTCTTGTATGATCAACAAAACTGCTTCTGCCTCCCCTATATCAGGATTGGTGCTTTGAATGAAGTCTGTTTTCACCATCACTACTTTGTCCAAATCAAATCTACAAATTGTAGCAAGAGCATTGTCTTCTTTTTTTCTAACCGCCGCATCAAAAGACAATAGATGAAATCCTTTGGGTGGAATGTTGTTGGATTTTTCTTCGATTATTGAGGTTTCAGTCCTAGCTCTTGTATGTTCAAGGTATGACTTTCTGAGTTTAATAACAAAGATTTGTGGAGGGAGGATTTATTGATCATGCACTGCCTGTTTCTAATATATCATAAATTGTTCATAGCAAGTGTAGCAAAAATCTAGAAACGATGGTGCTCTTCTTTGGGAGTATTTAAGTGATGAGAAGGGTTTACGATAGTCCCAATCCAATCTGAGATTGAATGTATTGCTAAACAAGCCATATCTAGGGGCCATTGTGAGTTTCTCTAGAGGATCCTAGTGTACATACAATTTAGGAACAAATGCTTAGTACTTTCAGTTTCTTCCTTACAAAGAGGGCGAAGAATTTGATCACTTTCTAACCTGATGAATTTCTCTAACTTTTTCCTTGTAGGAAGAATATTGTGACTAACTCTTCAAAGCTTTTTTAAAAAAGAGTAATGTTACGTACAAATTCTAAATAGATAAGTCTCATATAAATTATTGATAAAAAAATATATCCTATAAAAAAGAATGTGTTTTTTTTATATATTTTTTAAAAATGATGTCTATATTTTTATGTAGTAGTACACGAAATTTATTTATTTAGAACATGTAAAAATCATTTATCTTAAAAAAAATCATCGTCAACTATTAGGTAATGACCATATGGTAGATAACATTCAGCCCTCTTTTACAGGGATGTCTATTTCCACAATTAATATCTACGCTTGAGTGCATTGACCCTAGGTGATCAATTAATAGGTTAAAAAATATGGCTAAAGTTTTTTTCAATAATTGGATACAAAATAAAAAATACTGATTGAAGAAAAACAAAACCAAAGCATCCAAAGATGGGGCAGCTCCTTTCATTATTTTGCATTATTTAGGGTATTATGATGATGAGGACGACACCTCACTGATTCGCGAGGAAATCCCGCGATCACTTGCGGCGAAGACCAAACTGCGAAAACTAGGAGAAATTTCATTCATCATTGTGCCTCTTCACGGTATTCTAGACTTACAACCCCAAAAACCCCCAAAATATCAAGGCCAAAACCCTAGATATTTGTTGGAAGACCGCAAATCTTGAAGGGGGATCGGGGGGAGTGAATGGAGATTGAGGAGGACAAGAGGCAACAGTGTCGTTCTTCGGAGGATGGAAGCGAGAGCGGCGACTACACGTCGGAGGACGAAGGGACGGAAGACTACCGGAGGGGAGGGTACCACGCGATCCGAATCGGCGACGCCTTCAAGAATGGCCGCTACGTCGTCCAGAGCAAGCTTGGCTGGGGTCACTTCTCAACCGTCTGGCTCGCTTGGGACACCCATTTCTCTGTACTTTTCTCTATCTCTCTCTGTACTTTGTGGTGGATCTTCTCGATTGATTGAACGTAGCTTGTGAATGAAAAGCCTTTCGCTTTTACTGTTAAATGTGGCTGGATGTGGGTTTGTGAAATTGGGATTGAACGTGTTTGAGAATTTGTGTTTAATTGACCATATTCGTTTCTGGGTTATGCTATATTTGGTTGCCAAGAGAAAAGCTAATAAAAACTGTAGTTTTTGGTTTTGAAATTAGCAACTGAATGGATGGTTAATTAAATGCTTTAGTCTTCTTCTTCTTCTTCTTCTTTTTCTGCTGCTTTTATATTAATCTGCAATCTGGGCAGCGATACGTAGCTCTGAAAGTGCAAAAGAGTGCGCAGCATTATACTGAGGCGGCGATGGATGAGATAACCATCCTGAAACAGATTGCTGAGGGCGACTCGGATGATAAAAAATGTGTTGTGAAGCTTTTGGATAATTTCAAGCATTCGGGTCCTAATGGGCAGCATGTTTGTATGGTTTTTGAGTACTTGGGGGATAATCTTTTGACTCTTATCAAGTATACTAATTACCGGGGTATGCCCATTCATAGGGTGAAGGATATCTGTTTTCATATTTTGGTGGGGTTGGATTACTTGCACAGTCAGCTTTCTATCATACACACTGATTTGAAACCAGAAAACATATTGCTAATGGCAATGATAGACCCTACTAAGGATCCGAGAAAGTCAGGTGCTCCTCTAATTCTTCCGAATAGCAAGGATAAGGCTGCAATGGAGTGTGCGGCTGTGAAGGAAAACAAGACCTTAAATGGGGATTTGACTAGGAACCAGAAGAAAAAGATTCGAAGAAAGGCAAAGCGAGCAGCTCAGGGCTGTGTGGAGAAGGAAGTTTCAGCCGAAGCTGAGGCAGATCCAGAATCATCTGGTGCTGTAGAGTCTTCTCCTAATGTGAAGTTGAATGTGGGTTCTGTAGAAGACCAGCCTACTAGTTCTGTCAATACAGATAGATTATCAGATGCTGATGGAACAAAGGGCATTGGGCAAGGGAATCACAGTGCCAAGCGCGGAAGCCGCTTCAATAGGCAGAAGTTGTTGGCATCAGTTGACCTCAAGTGCAAGTTGGTTGATTTTGGGAATGCATGTTGGACATACAAGCAGTTCACGAATGACATTCAGACAAGACAGTATAGGTGTCCAGAGGTGATCCTTGGATCTAAATATTCTACTTCAGCTGACCTCTGGTCATTTGCTTGCATTTGTTTTGAGCTTGCAACTGGTGATGTACTCTTTGATCCCCATACTGGCGACAACTTTGATAGAGATGAGGTACAAATGTTATTAATCTCTTATTTGCTTACTGCGCCATCTATTATATTCACAGATCCCTCCTTTTATGCACTCTCTCTCTCTCTCTTAATGGAAATCCATGTAATTTGAATTCGTTTAGACAATAAATCCAATCATCATCATTACCGATCAAAAAAAATAAATCCAATCATATAATTTGTGCATTAGTTTCATTTCTGCAAACAATCGTATTCCTCTATTTCAGGTAGTAATTCACAGTTAATAATTGATGTGTAGGAAATCAGTTATGCAATTTACACAATATTCTAATTGTTGCTTCGTTTATCATTGTACTTTTAGACACCGTCGCACCGACCCATAAGGTTCTAGCATTACATCTGTGCTTCGTTCTGGGAATGAGTTCCTCAACAAATAAAACTTAATTCATATCTTGCTTTATAAAAGATTATTGAAACGTCTACTTATAAAAAAAAAAGATTATTGAAACGTCTATATTCTCAAAGGAATAAAAAAGGAAGAATAAATAAATAAATTTCTGCTAATATTTTCAACTGTGACATTTATCTCATGTACTAGGATTCATATGCTTCTTGAGAGTCCATTATAGTCACACTTGTGACTTTAATACATTGTTGTATTCTTTGTTTGGTTGAGGAAGGAAAGGGAAAGTGAAAGGAAGAGAAATGGAGAGATTTCCCTTATCTCCAAGCCCAACATGTGGCTCGAGATGAAGGGAAGAGGGGAGAGAGAGAGAGAGAGAGAATCTTGATATATGTGTATATATGTTTCTCTCCGATCTTCTCTGGAAGTTGCAAATACTTAACCCTAGGGTGTAGCTTTGTGGTCAAAAGTCGGGTTTGGAGTCTTAGAGAGTTAGACATCTTGAGTCCAATCCCGCACGAGGAGTTCCCCTGGATTGATGCATGGTTTTGGCAGGTAAGGTCATGTATTCGAGATTTATTCCCCAGGGGTGGGTTTGAAAGAGCCCCGCCTTGGTGAGGTTCCACGTGCTAAATACCCCAACGAATCTCTACATGACTAATATCTCTTCAATTGAGCATATTTATAGATGGTAAAATGGCAGAACTGTCAGTTACTTGTCACATGATTAGCAGACGTGTCATCATAGATGCTGCTTACATAGCCTAAAAGCTATTTGAGCCGTATGTTGCATTATTTTGATTGGAGTCATTTAAATGATGAAAGAGCAGTTTATTTCCATCGTAATTTCTACTTTATTGAAGGGAAAAAGAAGCAGTTCAGTTTCTGGCAAGGGTCCTTGTTTTTTTTTATAAGTAAGAAGATATTTTATTGATACAAAGATAGGCATAGCCCAAGTACACATGAAATATACATGTGATTACACCAATTTAGGAACTAGAAACTGTTACAAGGAAATCATGGAAGTTGAGACCATTTAAATCTATAGCAATGGCCCACATAAATAAAGTCTTCCAGAAAAAACTCTTAAAACTCTTCCAAGGAGTGTTCATGATCGTCAAAATGTCTACCATTTCTTTCACTCCAAATGCACCAAAAAATACAAATGGGAGCCATCTTCCACACAGCTGCAATCTGCGGTATCCCTGTGATCCCTCTCCAACTTGCTAGTAGTTCAACCACCCTCCCGGCATTACCCATGCTAATCCCACTCTGCTGAAAAGGTAATTCCATATGGCCCGAGCAAACTCACAATGTAGGAGTAAATGATCCATTGTTTCACCACTATTTCTGCACATACAGCACCTGTCAGTGATTATAAGCCCATGTTTTCTTAGATTATCAATGGTCATAATCTTCCCTAAGGCTGCTGTCCAAACAAAGAATGCAGCTTTAGTAGGTGATTTTAGAAGCATGTTATTGCTCCCTTGGTTCAATATTAATCTTATTCATTGCTAATGTGCTGTGTTTCTGGCTGCCTGTTTGTATGTATGGATTGCTTTGAAATAGTTTCCAGTTTCATTGGATTGGGACTTTCACATAATTTAAAACTGTTTCTCTGCATTTATGTGCTGTAGTTTCAAAAGTGAATGAAATTGCTTTGTATATTTTGTTTTATATGTACTTGTGTGCTACAATGCTTCCCTCATTCTATTCACATGCAAACTTAATGCCTGTGAGTTTGTTCCATCATCATACCATACCAACGATGACTGTCTTACATGAGTGGCTCATTGGCTATTCTTCTTCCAGTTTGTTGTTTCTTTGAAGGAGTTTTTTTCTTGCTCGCATTATGAATTAAAAAAAAAAAAAAAAGGTTTTTGACGATCTTCACTTAACATAGTTGCATTACCCTTGAGGTTAGCTGCATAAAATGATGTTTTGTTTGGCCTGTTTATTTTATAACATGAGTTTTGAGTTTCCTTAAGGTGGATCGACTACAGTTGTTTTGCTGTTATGACTGTTCTCTCCATATATGAAATGGAAAGCAATAAACTTTTGGGTCATTATTGCATTGTCTTTCCACCGTGCTTCTATGTTTAATGTAAGTGGTGAATATGTAGTTTTCAAGCATACCAAGTGTAAGGTGTTTCAATGCTAACATATGTCATCTGTAGTACTTGCTTTTTTAACTCTCAGCACATTTGACCATATATATTTTCTTGGAAAATAAATTCTTTCAGGATCACTTGGCATTAATGATGGAGCTTCTTGGAATGATGCCACGTAAGGTGAGAAAATAACCTTTCACACCATTAAAGAAGTCTTCGTGAGACACTTGCCTAACTTCCAAAATCCCTTCATTTTTCTCAGATTGCCTTAGGTGGCCGCTATTCGCGGGATTTTTTCAATAGATATGGTGATCTGAGGCACATCCGTCGTTTGCGTTTCTGGCCCCTGAGCAAGGTTCTCGTTGAGAAGTACGATTTCAGTGAGCAAGATGCGAATGATATGAATGACTTTCTGGTTTCAATCCTTGACTTTGTCCCTGAGAAGCGGCCCACTGCAGGTCAGTGCCTTCTTCATCCATGGATCAATGCAGGACCTCGTCTTTTGGAGCCATCTATGCCTTCTACTCAAAATCAAGTGGTGGAAAGTATAATTTCTGAGAAAAAGAAGAGGGAGAAGGATGAGAGGGTAGCAATGGAGGTTGGAATGGAGAATATTGCCATAAATTCAGAGTCTAAACCAGTCAAAGATTCTCCATCACCTTCCAAGGGCGCCACTAGTAGTTCATCTAGGTAGGGCCATGGCAAATGTTTTCTTAAATGATCCTCCCTTGTCTTCTCTTACGCAAGTTTTGTTTGATAGCTGCTGGCAATCTAATGAGGTTTTGGTTTAAATATTTGTTTTATGAATGGGCTTCGGGTGGAGAGCATTTGGTTTGAATGTGTCTAAGGAGCTTGAGCCAAGCAATAGCTTGAACAAAATTGATGCTCAACTTCTGTGAAAAATCTCGTCTAAACACATTTATTAGACTGTGAACACCTTTGCATCTGTCGGGACATTTGTGGCATCCCTTACGACTAACTTGTTCATGAACATTGATTAGTTGAATCATTTCAGTTCTATTCATGTACTGTATCCAAACTCTTGATATGGAACTATTGATACATTCCTCAACTCCTATAAATTCTCCTGAGCATATATATTCAGCATTATTTGTTCAGATTTCTTTGGATTTTTTTATTTTATTATTATTATTTGTCTCAGATTCAGAATGGAGCAAAATTTGCATATTCTCTAGAATCTCTACATGATGGGCTCTTTTAAGTTGTATGAGGTGTTCTTAGGTTTGTGATGGTTGGGCGCGCTTCTTGGACTAACTTACTTTCCAGATTTGTATTAAGGTCTTTCCCTTTGCATTCTGCTGCTGGAGTTTGTTGGAACCTCCGAGTGGAAATGTCATACTGACAGCTTATGCGCTACTAAACTTTACAGTCCTATCTCGGCTTTCCAAACTAGCCCCAAAACTATTTTCTTTTTTCTTTTTTGATTGATGCTGAATTTGGAATGATCCTCCTCCAATTATCTCATACTTCATTTGTACCCGCAAATTGAAGGTGATCGGTAGAATATACCACAAATACAAATTCATTTTAGAATCTACATATTTTGAAACGACGTCGTCTTCATATGTCTTGATCACCGACCAAGATGCCCCGCCATCATTCAATGCCAGCCTTGACCGTTTTATAGAATGGATATAATATTTCAAGTGACTGATAAAAGTGTTAAACATGCACGTTATGTCCAACACCGTAGCATGGTCTTCCTCAGCAATCAAATTTTTTACAATTTAGTACTCTGCCATCTTTCTAAACCTAAAACTTCCTAACAGTCATCCATTTTCGGTTTTCATTGATATATATGATATCCCCACACTAGAAGAATGGTTGTTGAAGATATCTAATGGCCAGGCCGGTTATCCTAATATGGAACCATAGTCAAAGCACAACAAAATTATAATACAACTCAAAATATATAGACTCATGCATATATGTATGTATGTATGTATGTATATATATCTAGGTTCATGGATCAGGATCTTCTACATCAAATAGGGATGAGGATGAATCGCTAGCTAGCCCCATGTGGGTTTGGTACTGGGGACCTCTTAATTTGTCGTCAAAACCTTCTAATTCGATGGGAGAAAATTGAGTAGAAGAAAAGATCGCAAACGACAACGAAACAGATCGAGTACGGTTCAAACTTTTGCTACATGCATGAAATGATCTATTCATTTCGTAGTGGTTCTCCAAAGATATCCAAGTCTTACGTACTGGAAAGAAACTCTCATAACTGGACAAATTCGCAGAGTGATGTTTGACCGAACGTACGTACAGGGTAACTCATGGACCCAAACCACATCATGTTTGTGTTTTAATCATGTATTTGAGTGTCCTGCCAAAATGTCCAGTACTATCATGGGTCATCCAATTGTGCATGACAAAAGATCAGTACAACCCGCAATCACATCGAAAATAATTGCGGAGGAATATTGCAAGCTAGCTAGGATCGAGTAAGTAGTGGCATGGCCGGTTGGAATAATTAATCATAGTTTGCAAGCTTAACATAACAGATCATATCACTTGAAGACAACTTCAATTTTATCGACCAGTTTGATTAAAGAATCAAATACAGTATTTTAAAGAAATATAGTAGAAGAGGTGGGTAGCGGTCAGGTTAGCCAGTTGCTAACCTTGAACACAGCCTCCCCGATGGACCTAACATTCAACACGTACATTGCCTCCCTGATCGAATACACGATCGAGTACTCGAACCAGACTTTTATTGCTTCATAATAAATTTGAAGTTTTTTTCTTTTTTCTAAAAAAAATAAAAAAGAAATTTATTGGAGGCTGAGAGAATTGGTCAACTAGGTATTGGCCAAGACTCGCCATTGCTTGATTATATAATAATATCCTTCCTAATTAGAACTTCCCGTCGACGTTGCTAGTGATCATCATGATCACTGGCTGCTGCAGAACCCTAAAAATCCCATGAACTCGTGATTGCGTATCATCTCGATGCTAGTCTCAATACCAACGACCCCTGCGGAATTTTCCGACAAGAAAAAGAAAAGAGCTTACTTGTTAGCCAAAATTATAATTATCAAAGCATATATATAAAATGGTAAAAATATATACCATTTTAAATAAAATAAGTTATAGGAAAATTACCCATTGTGAGAGCACTAACAAAGATGACACCGGAGAGAATGAATACAATAATTGATGCTCTTCCCAAAAATGTGATAAGTTTTCTTACTAAGAACTGTCCCCAGAAGCCAGCCAAAATAGACACCGATGTGAGGTATAATGCTGCAGTGATTTTATGCCGTCAATATTACATATATTTAGTTAATGTAAATCAAAGATGGGATATATATATATATATATATTAGTAATTTAGTACTGCAAGACGTACCATAGGGAATAGGGAACCTGTTGAGAAGGTAGAACTCCACCACGGATAAGGATGACGAGAATGTCATGACAAACGTTGCTGTCGCACTTGCAACCTGTGAATCAAAATAGCAATTATTTTTGTTAAACACTACTCTTCCAATATTGCATCATTACTTTTGTCAAATCTAGGAGACTGCTTTCAAGAATAGTACTAGAGGTCAATAATTATTATGAAAATTGATACACACAATATATTTTTACAATACATTTTACAATAATATTATAAAATAAGAGTATTTTTATAAAATAATATTATTTTTATAAAATATTTTATAAAATTATCTTTTATTTAACATATTATTGTGAAATATATTGTAAAAAATATTGTGTATAAATCCTTTTTCAGTCTAAAATAAGGATGTAGGGGAAAGCCAGTACTGCACGATTTTTAATTTTTTTTCCCACCCTCCTGCTAATTAAAATAACAAAAAAAATCTTCCAAAGGAACAGTGATCCTCTCCAGATGATGATTGAGTATAACTTCTAGCTGTAGTCTAATCAACATTAATGCTAGGTCACACATGACATATATAGCAAATGACAAAAATAATCATTTCCATTTGTTTGAAAGTTGTTCTTCGCCCATACTTTCTTTCCTACGCCTCAAAAAATGTAACAAAAATTTCCACCCTTTAGAATGCCTCCAATATTCATCAAAGCCTGCCTGATTTATATATATATATATATATATATATATAAATATAAAATCTATTCAACTTCCTATTATTCACACAACTTCCACGCACCATATTTTTTTTATTTGTATTTTTTATTAAATATTTAATATATAAATAATGAATAAAAAAATTAAATTAGTTTAAAAAGAATAAACTTAAAAAAAATTTAAAAAAAATATTAAAATTTAAAAAAATGTGATATGTGGAGGTTGAAAAGGTTGTGTAGAATTACTCATATATATATATATATATATATATATATATATGATCTGAGAGTAAACTCACAGTGCTGCGGATTAATACGAGGTTAAGTAGGTAATTAAGGGAGTGGATATAAGGAAGATAGTACCTGGGGGATGACACCAATCTCTAGGAGCAGCGGGCCCAGAATGAATCCGCCACCAGAACCCAGTAGTCCCCCGACAATCCCTCCCAAGATGCCACAAAGTGAACAGAATGCAATGTGCGTCGCAGTCCATCCGATGGAAGCCTCGCAAATTGATTCGGTGTTACCCGTTCTCACCCTCTTCTTGTGTTCGATGTACAGCTTGACTGATTCATATCCAAACACTCCAAGTGCTATGGGAAACTGAAGCAGATGCGACCAAAAAATGGTGAGGCCGACCCCACGTACAACAGAATAAGTCAAGAAAGAAAGCACCTAATCAAGTCGGTGATGATGAGTATTTATGTGCATTACCTGTAGGCAGAAGAGCACCCAATACCACCCACTGCAAGCCTCCACATCATTCTGCAAGATAAATTTAAGAACATGAAGACATGAAATCTCTGAGTGAGGGAGAGATCTAGAGAAGTGTGGTACTACTTGCCTTGATGATCTGCAAGACAAGGAAAAAAACCCATACAAGTAGTAGCACCAAAGTTCTTTTCCACCTGAGGTTGAAACATACTATTTGCTGAAAGATTTATAGCATTTAGTTAGTTACTCTCACCATGACAAGGGGAAACTTCAACAAGTAGAAACTAAACTACTTTTGCTCACCATTTGAGTTTTCTCTTCTCTGGGTACCAATGGCTCATACTCGGTATCAATCAGAACTGCAAAGGATAAATAAAAGCAGACGGTAAAATTCACTGCAATCCATTTCTAAGAATTCACTAAACATTATAAAAATTTAAGCTTGGGAATATGCTGTCTTACGTTCACCGCGAGAATTAACCACATGAGTTCCTTGCCTATTGGTCATTTCTTTCTGCAATTTTTTTCCCAACAATAATTACTTCAAAATGCGCTACTTTTATACAAAAGGTTGTGGTATCAACTAGTATTTCACCAAACATATATAGTACTTGACCTTCAAGATAGTCTCTTCCTTCCACATCAGGATTCCCTTGAAGAAAGACCTTGATGAGGTCCCTGCTCAATTTTTTTTTATTTTTTTTTAAAGGAGATAAAACTTTGTCATCAGCAGAGACACATAAAAAAATCAAACAAAAAACTATTTTTCTACAAATGTGAATGGAGCACTAAAAAAAAGGAAATTGGTGATTTTTAACAGACCCAAGAAGAGAATAATGATGAGGACAGTAATGAGCCAGTAGGGGAAGACAACGCTAAGCGCAACACCGACAGTGATGCCAAGCATAAGCATGGGCTGGAAGAGAAGAGCCAGATCGTAGTCTATGATCGGCACTTCCTTTGTTGGATGCCTCACTCCTAGATTGTACCACACCGATGATGCTGATGCCCCCATTATCATACCTGCAACCATTCCCACATGCGAGGAGCCTCAACTTCAAACAAATCCCAAATTCTCAGTATGTTTAATTGCAATACCAAAATGTATCACGAGAAAAAGAAAGCAACCATTGGTCACCGATAAAAAAATTTAGCTGATTGATCTTTTTTCTTTTCAGAAAACAAAGAAAAACAATCGTTTCTACTTTCTAGGAATAGAAATCGGTGAGAAAAGCGAAAAAGTACACGAACCAAGCACAGAACTTTGAAAATGACCAAATAAGATGCAAAAGGAAATCCATCAAATAGATCCTGAAATCAAATCCATCAAATCGATCCAAATTCAATAAAAATAATGCGCTGACTTTTGAGTCCTGCCCTTTCCTTCACCCAAGTTTCAGCCGCCTTTTTGGATACTAACTGTAACTTAACGCATTAAACCCTTACATAATTCTATTTTAAGACCTTTTTTAGGCCGTTTAGAAAATTGCTACTTAGAAATCAGTACTCCAGAGGAAAATGAATTTGACAGAAATCAAAGGAAAGAGAGAATATGAGAGCAGACGTGAAATGGATGGAGAATTACATTTAGAAAGCGCAGCAGCAGACTTGGTATCAAACCCAACAATCAAAGTAAGCATAGGAACAAAAATGCCTCCCCCTCCCACTCCACCCACGGTTCCACAAGCCGATCCCAGAAATCCTATTACTGTCGCCAACACAAGTCTCCAACTGAACTCTAATTTCTGCATCCAAAGACGAAAGCCCAGTTAGCAAATATCAATAATTCCGCGCACCCTGTTCATATAATAAAATTACAAACGCCCACATACAGTTATATATACGTGCAAAAGCGTACTTTGCTGTATATATGAAAATCGAGGGCGAAGAGACTAATATATAGACATACTGGCCAAACAGTTTTGGTGATGGATCCATATGCGGAGTGCGAAAGAGTGGAGCTTGAAGAATATAACCCGTTTTGGTTTGAGTTTTGGGAATTGGCCGGATGGCTGACGAATAGGACGGAGAGAACAGCCACAGAGAAACCTGTTAGGAGAAATAGTACGAATCCACTCGTTCCCATTGGCGGGCGCTGCCTCTAGCAACTGTCACAACTCTCTTTTTCCTGAAACAACCAACGACGTTATTTTTCTGCTTTCACCGAGAGTTATACATACGAATATCATAAGCATACCCTTGCGAAGTACCTACTGTTATATAAAACTGACCGGAGAAAGTCCCAAGACTCGGCGTTTATAGGCCGAATAGGAAACAGAATAATATAATAAAGAAAATAATTTCACGGGCCCGTCCGGGGCACATGCAAGAAGACAGAAGACAGAGCCAGACCGACCAGAGTATACAAATTGAATAGAATGACTATTTTTGACAATGCCAAAATGAACTTTTGAAGAAGTGTATTTAATTACCATCTTAGTTTTATAGAAATTTAGATATAAAATAATAAAAATTATACTTATTATCTCTACACTATATACTACACATAATATTTTTACTGTAATATATATATATATAATGAGTAGAAGAATTCAATTATTTTAAAAAGAATAAAATTAAAAAAATATAGTATGTGATAAATAGAAATATTTAAACAGAATTAATTTATTTACTTGTGTTTTCCAATGTAATTAATTGTGACAGTCAACATTATTCCATTAAATGGAAATTGAAATTTTGAAATCCATTACGCATGATTGGTAGGGATTCGGGGAAGATGAGAAAATTTTCCGGTGCGTACATGGTCTCACTCGATCGGCAGCTTGGGCATGTCAGGAATAGACACCACTTCATCGTGATAACAATTAATGCTTCTCGTACTGGTGCTGATCTAGTAAGAGCATCCACATTTGATTCTCTATAAAAATTTTTATAATTTAATTAAAAAATATATTTCTTAATGAATATATTTCTTATGTTTTGAACTATTACTCTAATGAATATTTTAAATAGAATTTAAATTATTTTTAATATATTTTTTTATATTTTCGGAGTTATTTAAATTATTTTTAAAACTATTATTTAAAATTATAATAAATATGAGTATAAGAGAAAGTGTAGATGATTGAAATAAGAATTAATTTAATTAAAATGGATAAAATATTGATAAAAATGATTTGGGGAATGAATAGTAGTTCCCCGTATTTAGGAAACTACTATTCATTCCCTAAACATTTTTCCTATAATGGGAAATCCAATGGAGAGAGACTTTTGAAGAAAACCCTATAATTATCCTTAAATTATTAAGATATATGGGATATGGAGACTTCAATGAAGATGCTCGAATAGGACCTCTAGAATTGGGGTAAGATTTTTCTGAGCAAAAACTGGGGTTTATAGAAAAAATGGATATTTTTAATCATGTATACAAGGTAACCATCTGTGATTCTATAATCTTGCTCGTTTTAGATTTAGCTCAAAGTATGTAGGATCTGACGCATGCAATTAATGGACTTCATGTGTCACGCACGAAAATAAAAGGTTACCCACAAAAAACAAAGCAAACAGAATCCCAGAAGGTTCTTTAATATTGCCTAAACAAAAGCTCTTACAATATATACATAAACAGAACCTCAAATTGTTGAAGATAAGGTTTTTCTTTTCCTTGTTGTAACTGGTACGTAAAATTTATTTTCAACTTGGTATTCATGCATTCATTGATGGACGTACGGTGCTAGCGGACTGCTAGTGTTGTTCTATTTTTCTTTTTTCTTTTCAATATTTTTTTAATATCTTTAATCATTAAGAAAAAATCTAAAAAAATATAATATTTCACTAATATTTACTTTCTTAATTATTAAATAAAAAAATATAAAATAAAAATACTCAAGCGATAACTTTAAATGCTAACATTGAGAAAATTAAGTAGTATTCTCCTTAATATTGATATAACCAACTGATGGATCCTTACCTTTATGATCATTTCGTGTTTAAATTGGTTTCGTCGCTCTGTAGATCGATCTCACCAAAAAAAAAATCCAATCCGATCTATTGTTTAGTCTGTATCGACGGATCTTTTAACGCCATCATGTCGCGTAGTCTTCCCTCTAAGTCAAAGTGTAATTAGAGCACTGATATTGGCATAATCAAAAAGCTAGTGAAGTAAAAAAATATAGCTAATTTTTTATTAAATCAATTGCATTGGACTATCTAAAATGGGTTGGTTTTATCTACCAAAATGGTATATATTGAGGGTTGGTTTGTGCATGGTTATGTTAACCAAAATGACATGTATTACTTGTCTATGGTTATGTTATAAGTATTGTAATTAGTTGTTATTAGTTGGAATGTTTCTCTCATTTAAGTGCTGGTTTGTATTGTTATTATTTGGGCTCATTTTCTATTTATCTGCTGGTTTGGATTGTTCATATTTGCTTGAATTGGTGTAATGAGTGGTGCCATGGGTGTTTGTTAGTTTCAAAAATTGTACATGTGCTTGTTGGGTGGAAGAAAAGTTGACAAAATGTGTTTGTTGGATTTAAGAATTATAGATATGATTATTGGATAATTAGATTGGCAAAAATAAGATAGTTGGAAAAAAATAATTTAATTAAAAATTAAATTATTATTTAACATATGATCATTATAATTTCAAAATATGAACAAAAAATTTTTTAAAATATTATTATTTTAACTAATAGATGAATAATCCAATATGAGATTATATATTGAATGGCATAGGCAAAAAGTAAAACATGTGATTTTGGCTAAATTTTATCTTTGTCTTTACCTACACCATTGTTAATGCTCTTAGGCAAGAGTAATTCAGAATGATAATGATAGGCTTACTATCCTCCTAACATCTATTTACTATTCTTTTTATTTTTAATTTTTTTTATTTAATAGTTAAGGAAGTGACTATTAGTAAAGTTGTATATATTTTTTAATTTTTTTCTTAATAATTAAAGATGTTAAAAAAATACTTAAAAAAATAATAAAAAGATAAAAATTTCTAATACACTATATAGTAGTAAAAGGGTGGTAGGAGAATAGTTAACTTATCATTATCTAATTCAGTTTGCAAATTAACTACGTCAGTTCAAAGCTCTAATTAATAATTATCTTCTTCTTTCATTGATGAAATTGACAAACACAACTACGACAAGCTACAGCCACAACTTTATATATATATATATAAGTGCATTAATATGGTTCAAAACAAATTAAGCATCACATGTTTTTTTTATCATATTAATGTATATATAGTTACTGTACGTAGATAAAACCCAAGTACGTACGTAGCCATAGCTTTCATGGGGTGCAAGGTCGCTGTATGGTCCTCTGTCATCGGTAGTGACCCATGCAGTACACACCTAAAAAAAAAACAAAAAAAACAAAAGGTTTTAATCTTTATGATTACGATCGATCTCTATCATCTATACTTACATGAAGATATATATAAATATATATATTTATATATTTTCATCCTTTTCTCCATTAGTTTTTTTTTTTTTAGAAGTTTTCTCCATTAGTTATTGCAGCTAGATTGTGGATGTGAGACGTTCTGCATACGTGTATGAATTTTTTTTTTTTTTCTGGCTATGTTTTGTCTAGTTTTAAGATATTTAAAAAAATATATTATTTTTTAAATTTCTACAGAACGTATATATATTTGGAAAGAGTAATACTACATAACAATCACTATAGCAGTGCACATTTTACACTCACTACATAACTTCTGATTTTTTTTTATTACTCTCATCCGCTCTCTCTCATCATCTCTCTCCAGCATCTCCCTCTCATCAACTCTCTCTCTCATCTCCACTCTCTCTCTCATCAGCAACTCTCTCTCTCACGCATAGTCTCTCTCTCATTGTCTCTCTCTCAATCCAGTATTAATTTTAAATTTAATAAATGTGGTTTGAATGATGCCACGTAATGTGTGTAAAAGTGACCGTTATTAATAATATCCGCTCTCAATATTTTTCCATTTGAAAAAGAATATGTAAGAGCATTGGCAATGGCTTTGCCAAGTCTAAAATTTAGCTAGAATGTTATATTTTGGCTATAATATAGACTAGCTAAAATGTTAGTTCACATTAGACTAACTATCTTAAAGTCTAAATTATAATAAAATATTATTAATTTTAATAATATTAATTTTTTTATTTAATATTTTACAAATTCACTTCATATATTAATTAATAACTTTATTAAAAAATAAAATTTTTATTTTTCAACATTTGGTCACAACAATTAAAATAGAAAGTAAGATGAAGATATTTGAAATAAAAGAAAATATGCCTACAAGTTCATCAAGTTTGGAGAGAAAAGGAGGGAAAGAGAGAGAAGTAGATTAAATAATAAAATATATTTATCCAGGATGAACAGTAACTCGCCAAGTTTAAAGAGCTTCTAAGAATTACTGTAGCTAAGTCTTAAATTTTGGATCATTTAATTAGTTTAATATAGAGATTTTTTTTCACATCTAATTAAAATTTAAACTTACATTAACATTTAGCTAGTCCATTATCAATGCTCTCGGTAAAGCAAAAGGAACTCGTACAGAAAAACATTATAAAACCAGCCCACCATCGCAGTCAAAGTCAAACCCAACGTACCTAGCTAGATATTAATGGGTTGAGTGACTTGAGTCTCTTAAGTTTTAACTATTAATAGTATTTATAAGACTATTTTATTGGATTTCTTATAAAAAAAATTTATAATTTAGTTAAAAAGTATATTTTTTTAAATTTTATTTATCTTTTAAAAACTTTTTACATCTGATTTCTCATCCATATTTCTATTCTATTAAATAATATTTCTCTATTCTTTCTTTATTATTTTTTTTTCTTACTTCCAGTTACAATCTTAACTACTAACTCTCTTATTTTATTATCTTCTTTTCAAATATCACATTCCACAAACTCTACCAAATTCTCCTCAAAACCAAAAACCCCACAAATTTCATAACCACAAACTCTACCAAATTCTCGTCAAAACCAAAAATTTCAAAACCACAAACTCTACCAAATTCTTCTTAAAACCAAAAACCCCCACAAATTCCATAACCACAAACTCCAACAAATTCTCCTCAAGAAAAATAGTTGGACAGTAATAAGAGAAACAGATTAAAAAAATCGTGTGAAATTGCTCATCACTTTCTCGGCAGCCAAACAATCAACACAGCCATTGACGAACACAACAGAAAACCCAACGCAGATTATCATAAACAAAAATCCACAATCTCAAGCTTAAATGAATGGTTCGATAAAAAATATCGGTTGGACAACAATGAGAGAAAAAAAATTTAAAAAAAAGTCGTGTGAAATTACTCATCACTTTCTTGGCAGTCAAATAGTCAATACAACCATTGAGGAACACAGCCAAAAACCTAACGCAGATCATCCTAAAAAATCCACAATCCCAAGCCTAAATGAATAGACAGATCAAGAAAAACGCTTGGACAACAATGAGAGAAACAGAATAATTAAAAAAACAATGTCTAAGCATCATCACTTTTTCGGCAGCCAAACAGTCAACACAGCCAACCAAAATACAAACAAATCAATGAAAATGCAAGAAAAAATGAAAAGTGGTTTCCTCAAACAAAGTCCAAAATGAGAATGACTAGACGAGAGTGACAAAAAAAAAAAAAAACCAATATGAAAGCATCTCAACTTTCTCTGCAGCCAAACAATGAAGAGATCGTCGATACAGACAGAGAGATTTGTAGGCTCTCCATCGCATACTTATACCTTGATCATGGTATCTGAAGAAAGAAAAATGGGAAGAGAGAAATAGAGAATGAGAGAGATAAGAAAAGAAAAATAGAAGAAAATGAGGGAAGAGAGAAATGGTAACAATTTTGAAGAAACTGAAATCAAACTTACAAAAATTGCAGATGGAGAAGGGGATCGTTGGTGTTGCAAGGGAGGGGCCTATCGAGAGAGAATAAGGCGCGAGACGAAGGCCAAACCGAATGCGATGGGATGTACAATCATTTCCCATATATGGGGAACGACTGTACACACCGTAAACCCTAACCAGAAAATGAAAATTGGGATGGGGATGGATTTTTCTTCAAAACCCTAATTTTTTTTCTAAATTATAGGAATAGAGGAGATATGGAGAACTCAATAGAAATGCTCTAAAAATGCATTTATGCTCTCTAGGATGGTGTTTTCGAAAAGTAGGTTCCTAGCCGCTCTCATCCAGACCCTCTCTCTCTAAAAAAACCCTACCATCCGATCATAGCTGGGGGGGGGGGAAAGCTTCGGCTTCCTCATCCCTTTTCCTCTCCTCCCTCTCTACCGTCGTATCCGAAGGTTTCTTTTGTTTTTTTGTTTTTTTTTTGTTGTTTTTCAGGTTTTGACCGAATAAAGGGGAGGTAGTTGATCCGACCTCCTCTGATGGATTTTTTCCTACACGCGTACCACTGAGAGAACCCTCGCTCGCCGATCTTGTAGCCTCCCGCTTTGGGAGCCATTTGGAGCGGTGCGTCGCCCCCATGTGAGGATTACAAAGAACGCGTGGCATACGCGAGCCACCGCATATCACACCGTATCGGAGCCATGTGCTGCAGCTCAGGGTCCAGTACACCGGTATTGTCTCGACTGATTGTTTGGCTTCTTCCCAGAGTGGCGCGTGACTTTCACGCGCCACCACCGATCCTGTTTTGCTCTGCTTTTCTGAATCTGTTACTTTGTTTAGTAGTTGTTTGCAGTGTTGTTTTTGTTGGGTTTTTGCTCTGTTTGTAGTGTTGTTTTTGTTGGATGTTTGTTTTAAGCATTAATAAATAGAAATAGACTATTAGACCCTTTTGATATCCATAGCAGTTGAGTCTCATTCTTCATTTGAGAGGAGACGGTGTGATAGGATTTCTCCTTATAGGGAGGACGGAAGATGATAGAATTTCTCTTCTTTTGAAGAGAAGTCGTTTAGCTATATTTTACAGAGTATTATTCTCTCAGACAAACCTGTTTTGTTTAGAGAGAGTTTATAGAAGTTAAGACAAAGTCTGTCATAAAGAAATTTATGTACGGGGGTGCTACAGAGCAAATACGAAAGTTGACTTGTAGTCTGAGTTTTTTCCTGTATTGATAAGTCACATATGTAACTTCGGATTCATTAATGAAATGAAGTTTATTTCTATAAAAAAAATAAATAAAATAGAAATGCTCTAAGAGCATTAGCATCAGCTAGGTATAGCACTTCAAAAGTCAAAATATGTATTTTGTGCTCCTTCAACTACATTATATCCAAACATATATTCATTTGGGTTTTACTAAACAATTTCGATCACACTCCACACTTCACTTTTTTTTTTTAATTTTTAAATTTTTTTTTTAAAATTTTTTTTTTAAACTATTTCAAATTTTCTATTTACTATTCATATAAAAAATATTTGATAAAAGAAAAAATTAAAAAAAATATAGAATATAGAGTGTGAGTGAATAGGAAGAGAATGTAAAGATTTTTTGTATTCATTTTTACTACGTTCATAGTCAAATCAATATTTTATTCTAAAATCACATCTCGTCCAACTGAAACAAAGCCTTTCCCTCGTGAATCCGTTCCTCCCGAAACCCTTTTCACTTTCTCTCCATTTCTCCCTCGCTGAACACCCACTTCATTTTTTCTTCCCATTTCTCTCTTCCCTTCTCTTTCTCTCAAATTCCCTCTAGATCGGCCCGACACTCCCTCTCTCCCCTTCTCTTTGTTTTTTCATTTTTTTTTTCCAATTCCCTTTCTACTTTCGTTGTCCTAGGGTTGTCGAAGTTGAGAATCTGAGCTTAGCTGAGGAACGTGGGGAAGGAGCAATCGATTTAAGAGAGAAAATTGATTGTGGAAACTGGCCCTAGACTGCCTCTATTAGGGTTTCTATTGTGCTTCACCAAGGGTAATATAATCCTCCCTTGTCTTGTTTGTTTCGATTTGTATTTTTATTGTTTGGTTTTGGTTTTGGTTTGATCTGCGGTGGTCTACATCATGTTTGGTTTTGGTTGTATGGTCAAGTTGGTGTTTATCTGTTATGTGCATTTTTATGCATTTTATATTTCATAAGCATCTGCATCTAGATGCATAGTATTTTTATGATTGTGAGGAATGCATTTTTGTTCCACTTTGTATTTCACAAAGAAGTTCCTGTAAGGACATTATTCTGCATTTGGCAAGACTATATATAAATCGGAAACAAGTTGCTCTCTCATTACCTGTTAGAAGTTCAAGAGGCATGACCACACTTTCTATTCAAGTGCATTATGTAAATCAATCGACCCTGTTGTAAATTGCATGTTTTGATGTTGATCCCAAGAAATTTCTAAGCAAAGTTCATTCTATCAGTCAACACGCTGAAGCCAAACATACTATAATTATTTCATATTCATCCAATCAAATGTCATTAAGAAACTGGGCAAAGTCTTGTTTCTCTATTCAACTAGATCATGAAAAGATCGTCAATTATAGGGTAACATCTAACAAAAGGGCGATCAATCAAGAGTATGCTTCAGTCCCCCTGCTTGCTCAATATTGAAAAGTTTTTGGTTCATGTTAGTTGGTTTCATTCTTTCTTTCTATTTAAAAATTGAGAGAGAGAGAGAGTACATGGTAAAAAATGGACCCATTTACGCCCTCTTGGGCTTCTTAACAATCCCTTCTTTCTATCACTCTCTATTGAAAAGTTTTTGGTTCATGTTAGTTTTTTTCATTCTTTCTTTCTATTTAAAAATTGAGAGAGAGAGAGAGTACATGGTAAAAAATGGACCCATTTACGCCCTCTTGGGCTTCTTAACTATCCCTTCTTTCTATCACTCTCTGCAACCTTTTTCTTATCCTTTCTCTTCCTCTTCTTTAGAGCTATCATGTGGGCCTTGAGGATAGTTGCATAAGAAGCTTGAAAGCGCTGATGATCCTTTGCTCCCACCTTTCCAATAAAACCCGGTAAAAATGGTTTAGACAAGCACTACAAGAAATAGGCACTAACCTTTACAATCACTAAAGTTACATTGAAAGTCGAAAGAATAAAAACAGAGCATGTCCATCAACTTAGACCAAAATGGACAATGGTCAATACTGAGCCCTATTTTGGCACATTTTAATCAAAGTGGAGTTATCTTATAGCATTCCTCACAAGCCTTCCTCAAAAAGTGGAGTTATCTTATACAAACTAAAATTCCTCACAAGCAGATTTGTTTTCTTCTGTTGTTTGCACCATTTTAGTCAAAGTGGAGTTTTATTATAGCATTCTTCACAAGCAGATTTTGTGTATGGTGTGCTACATGTGCTTGGTCTGCTATAGTCATTACACAAGCAAGGTTTTTACTAAAATTCCTCACAAAAGAAATTAGTTTGCATGTTTGCTGTTTGCACATGTTAATCAAAGTGGAGTTATCTTATAGCATTCCTCACAAAGTGGAGTTATCTTATACAAACTAAAATTCCTTACAAGCAGACTTTTTTTCTTTTGCAGTTTGCACCATTATAATCAAAGTGGAGTTTCTTCTGATGTTTGCACCATTCCTCACAAGCAGTTTTTTTTTTTCTTCTGCTGTGCATGTATTCTTTAATTAGTGCTTGGGCATGCATGCATTCTAGCTCCTCATTCCCTATAACTCGTACATTCTACTGCTCCTCATTGCTTATGATCTATCGGGATAGTTTTATTATTATGTATATGCTCATGGCTGGATAGTTTTAATGATGTGTATATGCTCATGGTTGTATATTCAAGTTGTCTAACTCCTTAAAAGATTCTTAAAGGATGGGCACACCATTCGATGAGGACCCCTTCATCTCTCTCTTACAAAGTAGAGGAGAAGGTTGTAATAACACCCCAACGTATACGCAAAATTCTAATATTGTGGTCATGGGGGTTTGTAACTGTTGGGCTTGGTTATCTGTTATGATTTTAGTGGCTGCCCATCCACTTGTTATGGAAAAACTTGTGACTGGGTAGCAACTATGATTTTTTATTTTTGGGTAAACATTGCTAGTTTGTGCGTGTGGAATGTATGGCAGTTGGAATTTGATAGTTTTTTTATTTGATACTAGAATTGAACAGTTTTGTATTAGATTGAACAATTGGACAGATTTGATGGACTTTCATTTGGTTAGATACTGCAACTGGACAGATTTTGTATTTGCAACATGTTAACTAAAGTGACATGTTTTGTATTCTAATGTTAAGTTTGGAAATGACATGTATTTGCACTAAGTTAAGTTTGGTTTTTTTTTTATACTGAACGTAGCTTGGATTTTTTTTTGCTGGCAAAAAGAGGACGAATTGCAGATTTTTTATGATAGAGCTCACGATGAATTAAGATGTTTTTTTAGTTGGGAATGTGTATCATTTACTGGACAGGAATGTGTATGCATTCACATTATTGGACATGATGAACGTATATGAATTGCTATTAGAAGGCAAAGACAATGCTCACAAGAATTGTAGATGTGGTATGTGTTGGATAATTAGGTTGAAAAAATAAATAGTTGGGAAACAATAGGTTAATTAAAAGTTAAACTATTAATTAACATATGGTTAGTAGAATTGCTAAATATGAAAAAAAAATTAAAAAAATATTATTATTAAAAAAATAATATTATAATATTATTTTGGCTTAATAGTTACCTAGTCCAATGTGAGGTTATACTTGAATGGCTTTGACTTTTAGGCAAAACATCTAATTTTAGCCAAAATTTGGCTTTGGCTAGTCTAATGCCAATACTCTAATTAGTAGCTGGAATTTCACAACCAATTGTTGCAATTGTATCTTAGATCCTCAATCCCGATAAGTATAAAGCATTGTAATACGCTGATATTATTAGTAGTAACTTCATTTTTTTTTCCTAAGCAAGCATATTATAGATATATTTAACATACAATAGTTAACAGGGTGAGAGACCCCAACATTCATCGCAAACCAATAAATACAATACATGAAATAAAATAAAAAATTGAGGAATGCTAATGACTTGACCCCTATTCATTTTACATAAAAGGAAGTCGCTTGAAGCGGTTTTGATACAATCTAATAAATTGACTGTAATATTATGATTGAAAGTTGTAGTGAAGTGATTTGTGTTGCATTTCGTTGGTCTGGACTGGCTGTAATAGACTTCCACTTCCTTTTTTTCACGATCCTTGATTAGGAAAAATGAAAATATAGGAAGATAGCAAACATGAGATGCGTCAAATATCTGATGGACGACCATCAGGGACTGTGGCTAACCATGGAGGCCACACACCACTCTAGGAGAGTGGAGGTTGATTAGATCTAAAGGATTCGAGGTTGTTGGCCCAAAAAATGCATCACATGGCAGAAACAAACACTCCTTGGTACTGCGGCGTGTGGATCTCACAAGAGGTTAATTAAGCCGTGCGTACGTCATAGACGTTACTTCATTTGACCTTCTATTTCGGTTGTCTAAAGGATTGGCGGTTGGAGAGTCTTGCGATGGGACGCGTGGTGGTCATGAGAGGCTAAATAGTAATAGATAAGCGTTTCTCCTTGTTATGGGCGGAAGAAGAAAAAAGTGACTAGACAATTTCTAAACAAGCCAGACTAGAAGAATAAGGGAGGAGTCAAAGCCCCGCCAGTGGAGAAGATGGGGATTTTTGAGTTTTTGGTTGAAAGCAAAATCGCCTGTTGACTAGCTAGGCCAAAAGCCTGCCAAACAATATTATACATTGTATTAATTAGCTACAGACGTGGAGACTAACGCATACTCGCTAGCGCTCACAAGATTTATGTATATATATCCAATTGATTTTGGCTGAATGTCGACCCGCGATCGAAGAGACGTTTACGTAGATATAGCTAGATAATGATTAGCCCTTTTTTTCATGATTGTTTCTATAATTATATTTTCAAATGAATGTATTTTTATAAAATGATATTATTTTTTAAAATTATTTAATTAAAACATCTATGTAAAAAATTATATAAAATAAGGTGATGCTAAGATGTCTTTCAAATGTGTTCTAAATTTATCCCCGGCCCCCGCCCCCCCCCCCCCCCCCCCCCCCCAACAAAAAAAGTGAATTATTCACCACATGTGACGAGGCGGGCATACTCATAAGCTCTATTTGGGAGACAATTTAGCATTTTTCTATTAAAAATATTGTGTCTATGATTGTTAAGTTAGAGTGTAGTTGAAAACAACGCAGTACAGTTTCAAGTAGTGTGTTATTCTTTTTTCGAGAAATTATCGTACTATTATGAGCCGTACGTACGTATACATAGACTACCTTCCTCTTTTTTTTTTTCAATAAATTAAGTATTGTATAGATAAACTAAATGGTTATAAAGATACAAGATTCAGTGAGGTAGGAGTCCCTAAAAATCTTTCTAAAACAAACAAAAGCAGCACCGAAAATAAAAATAAAAAAGCGGAATAAGTAAAAAACTTGACTCCAACTCAATTCCACAAGGGGAAGCCGCTCAAAAACAATTTTAACGTAGTCTGATAAACAGACTATAATCCTACTACTAAACGCCGCAGTTGAGAGGGGTGTGCTACATTTTATTGATATGGTCCAATTGTAAGAAACTATCACGACCACATCGTATTGATCATTGGTTACAGAAAGCATAGACATAAGAGAATAGTAACTTAAAGATGACCCGATACACCGGTGAAAGATCACCACCGACGGTGGTGGTACGTGTAGGATGCGCCATACTGAGCAAGAAAGGAGCGCATAGATCTGAAATATTCGAAGTCATTGGCCCCGATGGTTCCGCGCGTGGCCGCAAGAAACCCCCTCTGGTGTGGAGGCGCATGAGGCCCACGGGCACTGTAAGCCGCGCATGAGCCACACGTGCCACTAGCTTGGACAGATTTCTTCATCCTTCCGACAGATTAGCGGTTGGGGAGACTGTTGGAGGGGCGCGTGGTGGTTGGATATTGCTGGTAAGCAGCAGAACGAAACAACTTGTTACTATCACCGAAAATTTTACAAAAAAACTAAAAATAAACCTAAGAACAAGGGCTAGGCGAGCAGAGGGTGGAATCTCCTCCAGCCCCCCTGGGCGGCGGCGCTGTGATGTCGGGCTGTGGGTAGAGAGAACTATGGGAGAAGACAGAGAGAAAAACCGCCGTAGACAAAACCAATTCTTCAAAATATTTAATAGAAGAAAATTTCGTAAATTGATACATAGACTACTCTCTAGAAGTAGACAAGTTAGTATAATAAAATCGTCGTCCTATATATAACAAATATATATTGGAGAATCTTGAGGTAAGAAATAAGCATTAATCAATATATATGATCCAACAAAGTTAGTAATTGTCATTATACATGAATCATTATAAATGTGAAGAATTTTCTCCATTACTAGTCATAACCACTCGTAACGTATTAGTGAATTTTAATTTGGGCTCGGTACTAAGGGATGATCATATCATTATAATTTACATGATAGAGGAATTTAAATGATTAATTAGTTATAAGCTGTGCTGATACCAGTCTGATCTTGTGAGGGGTCAATATCCAACAAATTTTGGTTTTTTCCAGGCGGGACTGTGGTCGGAAAAAGTGTAAACTTCGTGGGAAATTATCTGTTTCCCACCAATTTGTGTGGTGGGAGACCCGTGGCATAAAGCTGGTGAGAAAAAATTCTTTTTCCACCAAACTACAAGTTCATGGGAAAAGCTTTCTTTTTCCCATTAACTACCGTGGTAGTTAAAATATTTTTTTTTCGTGGCAAATAAGGTTTCATCGGGTGTGATGTGGTGAGAAATAACACAATTTTTCATGGAAAGAGATTGTGAAAAAAAGTGTTTACTCATGACATGTCTTCGTGGGAAAAAATTATTTCCGATAAAATACTTTTCTAGAAAATATATATTTTCCATTAAGTATTTCATCAGAAATACTTATTTACGGAGAAATCTTATCGTGGAAAATAATTACTTTCGGCAAAAAAAAAAGTATTTGCCACGAGTTTCATTCATGGCAAATGCTAAGAGAGTTTAGAAAAAAAAAATGTAAAATAAAAAAATGAGACTAAGCAAAAAATAATCAAAACAAATAGTCTAATATAGGCTAAATAAATATATCCAAACCTTACAGATCCAAATTCATATTTATAATAATTTAAAAAAAAAACATGTAAAATTGTGCTAACATAAAAACTTCTAATTAGAACCCAAGAGAGGAAACTGTTCATACAATTTATACACATACACCACACAACCACAAAACTTTATAAGTTACAATTCATAACTCTACAAAATCACACTCATACAATCCATTCAAGCTTTATAAGACCAACATACAATCCATTCAAAGCACTCATTTGTCTGACACGTGCAATACATACTTACTACACCACCTCCTTTAATACTTATTCACATTCAACAAGTAATTGATTCCATTCCTTGTAATAAAAATAAAGAAAAAGAGAAGGAAATGGTACCATGAGGAAGAAGGCTAGATGATGGTCTGTCCAAGCCAAAACCAAGAAATTTATAAGTATCTGAAACTTCAAATCTTGAGAAAATGACAACAACAAAAAATAAAAGAGATCATTAGAAGAAAAGGGAAACAACAAAAAGTGTCCTCTACTGACTCTGGCCTGCAGACTCATCTTCATATTACCTGGGACATTATAAAACATTAATATAAGAATGAGTCAAATATGTGAATAGCAACAAACTCTAAAAAATTTTCCCCTTGTATTTCCTTAAAACATTTTTAAACACATTTAATATCACATGCACATCATCAAGAGAGAAAAAAAACATTTATCTGTGCCCCTTTTTTAAAAAAAATATAACTTCATTAAAAAAATGCAAAAGGAGATCAAGGTACTGCTCCTATTGGATGTAAAACACCCTGATGGACTACAACTTCTTAGTGGCTTGAACATCCACCCCTCCAACTTCGGTACTATCGAATCCTTTACAAACATTTAATATTCATGCATTCATACATTATAGTTCCTTCTTTCCTTTCATTATTTACTTTCTCATAACTTTATAACATGAGCCCTTTCACAACTTCTCAAATCATAGACATTCACTTAGCTTTCATAACATAGACATATATATAATATATAGCATATGCATCACATTTGTAAAACTTTACTTGTGAATACATCATATAATAGGCCCATAAAATGGGCTTACAAGAAAGGCTCTAGTATCATAACATATAACTTGGAATTCATTTGAGGAAAAATGCAAAATTTTACTTCGAAAAGAAAGGACATGATCACATTACTTGGCCATTGTGATTCATTTAGTCTCTTCTTGAGATTGTCAAGATGTTAAGCTTTATTGTTTATTAGAGTTTTGATGCTGTTATAATTAATTAATTTACATTAGAAAATTTCCTAAAAATAGAAACCCTTGATAAAGGGCACCCTGGTTTCCAAAAATAAAAACCCTAGAATCTGGGGTGTGACACTACCTTTATCAAATTAGGAAGACCTACAGTATGTTAGATGATGGCAAACTTGGAAGAGAAGTGTTATTCGACAATTTTTGTCAAGAATACATTTTGCTTTCGAGGTCCATATATAACTACAATTTAATGGATTTGACTCAAAAGAAACAAGAATCAATGAGATTATATGCATAGAACAATAAACTATAATCATAACTTGATCCATTATTAATAAAGCTGGAATGCCGACTATGATTCTGAAATGTTAACGAAAAGAAAGGTTTGCACACAACTTATTATATACATGTATCATAAATCATTCAAATAGATCCCAAATCCATAACATGTATCACAAACCATTCAAATAGATCCCAAATCCATAACGTATCACAAATCATTCAAACAGATCCCAAATCCATAACAAATCATTAAAAGACCACTGGATGATGACTTCCATAAAAAAAAACAACTAGATAAAAAAACAACTAGATAATTAGAGTAAAAATAATATTGACACAAACTACATACTTCTTTTGTTACATTTGACTAGTAAACAAATGTAACAAATAATCAATCAACATTTAGATTTAAAAAATAAATAAAAATAGCAACAACTGATTTTGAATAATAGATATAGTGATCAAGCATGATTAAAGTGAGATGCCATAACTGCCAAAGGGAGATATAGTGATCAAGCATGATTTTACACTTATTTTCTCCTCTCTTCCTTTCATTACTGAAACAAAAGAAAATACTATAAAAATTTATCTTTTCTTCACTTTCATCACTTCTTTTCTTTACAATTGAAAATTTAAAATCAATGGGGCTTATCTCGGTACATTTCCATCCAGAAAAATTCATCTCAAAACATACTATGAGATTAGGCACCTTTGATATGACCATCCAAATCTAAACCTAAAACTTACAGGAAAAAAAATGAAATAGAAAAATTATAGAAAAAATAAGAAATCAAAATGGATTTCAACACCAAAATGAATTTCCAAAAAAACACAATCAAATGAGAGAGAGTACCGTGCCGGTGCCATGGAGGTCTGGACAGCACAAGGGTGAGAGAGAAACAGAGAGAGTGCGACGGAGGGGCTGGAGAGGGGCGGGGATGCGACAGATTGCTGCTGGAGGGGGGGGGGATGCGTGCGCGGCTGCTAGGGTTTTCTTCAAAATTCTGAAATTGGGAATGAGGTTCCGGGGGTGAGAGAGAGAGACGGTGGGGGAGAGATGACCTACCGGCGAGGACAAAGAGCATGGTGGTTGTGGTGGTGGAGCAGGACCGGGGAGGTGTAGAGGTCGTGGAGCATAACAACTCCAGCCCATCGGCGTTGTGTACTCATACGGAGACTTTAGAGAGAGAAACAGAGAGAGGGAAAGATGCAGACATCATGAGTGAGAGAGAGAGAGTGACTGGATTGCAGAGAGAGGAAGAGAGCCGTCGGGGGGGGGGGGGGCGTTGCGAAACAGGGGAAATGAGAGGGAGATATCGGGCAGGAGGGAAAAATGAGAGACTACAAGATATTTTAAAACTAAAGATTATCTTTCACGGCGATTCAAAGCCGCCGCAAATAACACCTTTTTAAACTTAAATTATCGTTGCAAAAGATAATTTTCGCAATTCCAACGAACAATAAATTGTTGCAAAAAAGTTAATTTTATTTTAATTATTATTTGTGGCGGGTTTTTATCTCCATAAATATTGATAACACCGCTGCAAATACTAATAACAATAGCAAAAAACGTTGCTCAATTTGTGGTGAAAACAGGTCGTTGGAAAAAGATACTATCTCGTCGCAAAGACTAATAACCCATGAGAGAGAATAATTTTGTTACAAGTATTTGCGGCGAGAAAATTTCGTGGCAAAAAGTTGATAACCTTGTAGCAAAAACTAATAACCCACGAAAGAAACATATTTTTGATAAGTTTATTTGCGGCGAATTTTAATCGTCGCAAAATGTCTTAATTTCGTGGCAAAAACTTGTTTTCCCACAAAATTTTACTTGTCAACGTGATCTTGTAGCAAAAAGTTTTTATTTTTTCCCACGAGCTGCGTTCATGTCATTAGCCAACTATTTGTCACGATTGTATTTCGTGAGAAAAGAATTCATGAGAGAAGCCACTATTTATTGTAAGGTCGATCGATTGCAAAGTTGGTTGGCCCTATAGCTATATATATATATATAAAAGATGGTCGATCGCCATGTATGCATGGGAGATATCAAGTTGAGTGATGAGTGTGATCAGGTAATAATTACTACTGCAGGGCAGCAAATTGCAATCATGCATGCATATATGGTTCTATACTGTTCTAGTGGGTCAGGCAATGGATTAATTAATTGTTAGGTTTTGAAAATTTATCTCCTATATATATATATATGTATATAATTAAGCTACATGGAGTGCAAACTAACTGGATTAGCAGTACTAGCCCATGATCAAGCAAATCAAATGCTTATTTCTCTTGATCATGAAGGTGGAGGCCATGCATGCAGCTATCACCGTACGTACGTGACTTGAACCCAAGATAAAAAAGAAAACAGAATCGAGATCATCCTTAATGCACATTGACAACTCGAGTAATAATCGTCAATAAGTCAGAAAAAGTTACAGACGACGATTATAATTAATGACATCCACGCGGCAAGAAACCTAAAGAGAGAAGCGTTAGTTAGCTAGCTACAGAATTGGCATGAATAACATGGTTATTTGCACCACTATCTTTGAGTACTATGGTTGTTGAGGAAACATTTAATCAGGGTGTTTCATGACCTCGTACTTGACCGTACAGAAAGTGGCCGTAAATAACGGGAATCTGATAAACTAGTGAGAGAGGGACCAAATTAGTCATGATGTCGGGTAAAACTAATAGTGTCTTGATTAATTTATACGTATTATAAAAAAAAATAAGTATTTATAACAAATTATTTATGACGAGAATGATTATTTATTATAAAAATAAATTTATTTTAATAAAAAATAATTATTTTTGTTAAAATTAACTGATTATAAATAATCAATTTTCTTATAATGCCATAACCATCACTGCTACATCAGTAACTTCAAGATCCCAAATAAACCAAAATGACTTCCTTTTTCCTGCACTCAAGCCACTTTACAGCATTAATAAGCCAAAACAAAAACAAAGTTAAAGCTAGCATGAATTAATTAGGCGAATACATGGGTCAAATACTTAGAAGAGTTGTACAGAGGTACGTACGAATATCATCATTGTTCTTAATGTTGATCAAAGCAAAAAAGGCACTTCTTTTCATGATTTCACGTGGTTCATGCATCCAATGATATGCTTAATTAAGAAAGAAAAATGTTATCATCGGTAAAAGGAAATCTATAAAAAGAAATTTATAAATTAATATAAATTCTTATAATATGTTGAATATAATTTATAATAAAAATAATTTTATAATTTAATCATATATCATGTGAGAAGGTATCAATTTTTAAATTTATTTTTATAAAATTTGTTTATATCTAAAACATTTATCTTGAGAGAAGGATACCTAACGCTACGTCGCTACCTGATCATTAGCGAACAATAATAAGGACACTGGCCTGCCGCCAATCAACACAATTAGGAGAACAGAAAAGGAGGACATGCATGAGTTGGACAATATCCTAATTAATCCGGCGGCCCGCAAATTCTTGATAAAAAAAACATCTTCAAACATAGGTTACATCGGATTCGATGTGGCCCCCGCAATTGAACAAGTTGCAAAGTCATAAAATTAATGCAATCAGTAACTAATTAAACTGGATGGAGTTTGTGATCACGTGGTGATAAATTATATGGTTATGCGAGTGAATGATAGGTTTAATTGGTTGATTGATCCCCCGCCATCTCATGACTTCGTTTATTAATTAATTTTTAATAGTGCTACATATATTTATATTTTTATTTATAAGATTTCTTTATTAATTTTTTTTAATTTTTAATTATATAATTTTCAACATATCAATAAGTGATATATAAAAAAATAATTTTTTTTAACATTTTGCAAATCCTAATATGTTTTTCAAAAAGCATCTTATTATAAATTTGTTAATATTCACTTATTTAATCACTGAAAAAGGAAAGAAAAATCAAAACATCGATCAAAGCTTCCAAGAAATGTAGAATTTTTCAAAGGAACAGTATGTCAGCATGGCAGACCTGCACATGCACAATTGGTTCGGATGCATAAAAGCAAGCACCAACTGGCCAGACGACCCCAGGACGACGTGACCGGCTAATTATATTATTCATCATCAGTCTCAAACTTCACGAGGTGATCAAGTGTTTATGGCCCTCCATTTTTGGAATCAATCTACAGATCCATGTGACAACTATAAGAGGGAGGGAGCTGGCTAGCTAGGCAACGGCGCAACGCACATCATTTCAAAATGCAATTCTTGTTGTACGTATATACAGAAAACAACAAGCTGTACGTGTCAGCCAATCAATCACCTGCATACTAGTATGATACCCTTCATTACTTTTTTATTATTTATATTATATTTAAATTTTATTATTTTTTTTAAAAATATTTTTTAATATTTTCAATCATTAAAAAAATTAAAAAAATATAAAATTTTACTAATAATAACTTCTTTAACCATTAAATCAAATAAAAAATTAATAAAATTAATAATAAATAGATAATAAGAATGTAGGAATCCTATCATTTTCTAATACTAATTACGGAATGAAATATCTCGCGGACGCTGCTACGTTCATAAATGAAGGCCACCGAAGAGAGTAAGGTTGTTTTTAGATGTTGAGTTGAGTTTTTTTTATAAATAATAGTGAATTGAGATGATAGAGAGTGTTTTATAGAGTCCACCTAAAATGAGTTTAAGATTACGTTTAGATGTTAAACTGAATTGAGTTGAGTTTAAATAATAAAATATTGTTAAAATATTATTTTTTAATAATATTATTATTTTAAGATTTAAAAAAGTTGAATTATTTATTATATTTTGTATTAAAATTTTAAAAATTATAATGATAAATTGAAATGAATTGAAATAAATTTGAGATCCAAACTAACCTTTAAATATATTTAAATTTTAAGATGAATTTAAATATATTTATAAAAAATTATAAAATATATGGATCCCACTATTACTGTTTACATGACATATTATGTTTCAACCGAGGCAGCCTGTGAACAAAAACTTTCAAAAAAAAATGAAGGTCGACGTATATGCTTGCTGTCCACTTGTTTTATGCGTATATTCTTTTTAATTATAATTTTTTTTTTAAATGATACAAAATGTACAATGTAAATAGTGAAATGTCTCTTTCAAATCATTGAAACCAAGTTTGTCAGCTGTGGGGCCCTCAAATGAGTTTAAAATTGGAGTGCATTTACTATGCATTTTACGTTTGTTTGGATGTCGAGGAAAGTTAAAAAACAAACTCAGCTCAGATTCATCATCCAAATGAGCCTATTTGTATTATTTATTTATTTATTTTTATATATTATTTTATATATTATTTATTTTTTTAAAAAAAATTCACAACATCATTCAAAAACACTTCTTTAATCATTAAATTAAAAAAAATAAAAATTCAATGGCTGCTTTCGGTGGCCTTATCCGTGAATTAAGTATTTTTCATATCTTGCATCAGCATTTCTAAAAGAATAGATCTTATTTAAGAAAATTATAAAAAATTATTTTTTATTAAGAAGATTTATTTTTTTATAAATAAATTTATATAAAATTTATAACCGGCACGGATCAAAATTCGAAACAACCCTGCATGCTGCAGCATCTTTTGTTTGATGGTCGATTCATAATGGCCATGTCACTCATGCGCAGAAAATAGAAATGGCCCGTGACTATACTCATCCCTAGTAAACGTGCTGCAATTAAGGTATGGTCATTGGTCAATTCACAAAGAACGGCTGATTAATTCTGTTTTTCTAGTCCATGAATAATCTACTTATACTATATACACTAAGAAAAATGCTGGGGACCCATGAATTGGACCCCAAATTGACCGATATATATTTTTAAAATATTTCATAGTTAAGAAATTATTTATTAGTAAATTGATGTTTTTTTTTTTTAAATATGTTTAAAAAATATGTAAAAAGGTGTTCAAATTATGCAATTTTACAACAACTAGGCCTAAGGGCAATGCCTATCAAGGAAAAGAAAATTCAGATTTTAAAATGGATGCTTTATGCATAAGATTTTGCTAAGCTTAATGTTGACGAGAGGAGCCTCCATAATCCTCGAAAGAGCGGAGGTAGAAAAATCCTAAAAGATACGGAAGGTCACATGACATTTACTTTTCTCAAATATTATGGTATAAGTTCCTACAATATTGCTGAGATCTGAGTGTCTCTATTTATGTGAACAGATGAATATAACTCACATAGAAGTTGAAATTAAATATAAGTTTGTGGTTAATTGGTGGGGAAATGGTGGGCAAGTCCCTTAGAGGAGTCGGATGTACTGGAATGAAGCAAAATTGAAGGCTCGCTCGATAATGGTAAGGATCTATCATTCATTTAGGGAAACGAATCACGTTGCAAACATATTAGCCAAGCTAGGCACTTGTGGTAAAGAGGCGTTCTTTGAGAATAAAAATAGCCTTCCAAAAGACATTATGGGGGCCATTCAAATGGATCAAGCTGCTTTACATGTAATTCGTCGTAGATAACAGGTTTTACATAGGTTTATTTAGCTTTAGTGGTTTTATTAAGGTATGTATTTTGATCTGTTTTGATTTATATGCTTTTTTTAATGTCTTGTATAGTGTTTAATTGGTTTTATATTTTATTTTGATGCTTGAGTTTGGATTTTATGATTATGTGTAACCTCCAGCTGTCCGGATGTAATTATAGTATTCTTGCATCATAAGTAAAGATTGTTAATAAAATTGAAGTACCATCATCTTCTTAAAAAAAAAAAAAAAAGAATAAGAATAAGCTACTTGAAAAGAATATCTTCTTCGGCAGTAATTCTCACCATGTATTGCGGGCGGCTGATAAGAACCCAGAATTAATTCCCATGGGCTTATCGATGAGTGAAATTGCACTATAGGACTTTGATACAATAACGTCGACCCAAGACTCGAAGGTGAGCAGTAGTTGAGGTTGTCATTTGTCATCCCTAGAAAGCCCACGTGATTCTCTCTCTGCTTAATCAATGAGACGAGAGGCCGTTAAGGAAATTCATTGAGCGCCTCGCACCCTCTAGAATGGTTCGGCCGCATAGAGCAGCCTAGCCTTTTGCGTTGGGCCTAGGCAGTGATCTGTCACTATGCGACCACATAACACACACACGCACCGAATGGATCGAGCTTCTCAAACCCATAGTAAGAGCTCTCTCTCTCTCTTGCTTCTCGTTTGTGCTAATAGAACTCCAGCTAAATCGTGCATCAAAGTTTCAAAGCCTACTATCCAGCTAAAAGCCATCATTTGCAACATCTTAATTCACAAAATGCACATCATCTTACATATATAGGTCCGCAATGACTATCAATTCACATTGCACAAAGTGGTTGATTAATGAATTAAAAATATACAATATTTCTTCTTGTTATTTTCCAGTGAAGGCAAGAGCTTCTAGCAGTACTGTCGTCAACTGCCTACTAACACGGCCCTTAATTTGTGCTTATTATGATCATGGGAATCCTAGGTGGTGCGTCTTAATTATAGCCATTAGGAAACCATTCAAGCAAGCTGATGATCCATAAACTAGTCACAACACATCGACATCATTTCGGACCCGAACATTGAGTCTTCTAAGCCAGACAGAATGGAGGATCATGTGGAAGACATCAAATCGCCTAGGTGGATAATGAACCTCAAAATGCCTCCTCACCTGTACCACCCTCCTTTGCATTCTTATATGTTGCCTTGGGGAAATGTCCATCAGAATCTTCTTCAAGTTTGGAACATCCTTAACCGGAACCTCAACAGAGAAGGACTTCCAATTCAAAACATCACTAAATGGTGGAACATAGTGGTCTGAAATCAGAACAGGAACACAACCTGCGTATATGGCCTCCACAACTCTTGGGCTTGCAACTTCGTACCCACTTGGGCAGATACAATACTTGCTCTTTCTCATCATGTCATAGTAGGATATGCCTTTTGGAAGGTACCTATGCACCCTTATATCTTCGTCTTTGTTCTCCCAGTGCTCTAAAAGGACCGGTCTAATCGGGCCATGGAGACCTCCAGCAAAGAAAGCCAAGATCGGCCTACGAGATGGGGATGGCCCGCCGATAAATCCTTGTATTGAACCGGTTTGGAGATTGATTTCTGGGAATGACACGTCCTTAGTGGGGTTGAATCCCTCAGATGTATTAGCATTGCAAAGAACTCTGATCGAATTTTTGTGGAGGTGAGGAGTGGAACGGGAAGTTTCTGGCCCCTGAACCCAAAGAACAAACTGTCTGAATTAAGAACTATTTATCAACTTTTACTTGAACAGAAAGCAAGATAAATTTTGTAACGATTCAATTAGATGCTGTGTTACGAACGTAAATAAAGCACGACACGCACTTACCCAATCATGGCAAGAAAGCATAAAATGATCAGATGCTAGGCTTCGATTCCAATAGGGGTACTTTCTTGCAATGAGATTGACATAATCTGTAACAGTCTGTTTAATGGGACTAAAATCATGCGAGTCACGCACATAGACATATCGGACCAGCATTGTCACGCTGAAGGGAAGGAGAAAAACGTGTGCTTTGTCAGGATCCCGGGTTCTGAACTGCTTATTCATCTCAATCCCATGGATGAAATACCCTTCGGTGGAGTATATGCTCTTGCAAGGACCATTATGAAACAATGGGGGTTGCCCTTCTTCATACACAAAGATCTTGAATTGCTTTTCCATTTCGAGATAGCTCCTGTTGGGATTGCAGAGGCGTTACTGCCGTAGGGAGCAAAAGTATATATGATGCTGCTATATATAAGCTCTTATAACTTCAAGGTCCCTTGGAATGAGACTTATCCTAATGGTGATTGAAACATCGAGAAAGGTGGAACACAGTCGGTTTTTCACCGGGATTGCCACAATGTAACATGTCTAATTTAGTAAACCTTAATTACATGGCCGGGTACCTGTAAAAGGCATCGGCACGCCTGTACATCGGACCGACCGGGGCATAATCAGGATCTTGAGTTTGGTTTCCATGTTTAGCTTCCTTGATCGCAGCTCGAGCTCTTCTAAGGCCAGCTTCAAGTCTATCTAACTTAGTGTAATCTCTCCTGGCTTTCATCATTGGGACATGAGATTCGTTCATTGGAGGAACAATGCTACTGTGTCCACTCATGGAAACATTGCGCGTGTATTCCTTAATACCATTCTGTTGAATTAATTCGTGGTTAATTAAACTCACTAAGAAAATAATAAAATGAAATGAAAACTATTCAAATTATGATAACTCCTTCCTTTAAAAAACCCAAAAAAATGTTCAGGGCTCTAAGATGAAGGGCGAGATCCGTAAAAAAAAAAAACCTCTAATAATGATATTTACTATTTTACTTAAATCAATATGTTACATCATACAAGAACAAGGATTATATGAAACAGAGGGGTACACGGTGCCTTTCGTAGTATTACCTTTCCTGAAAAATAAATAAATAAATAAATAAAATCCGAAGGACACAAACATTAAGACATGCAAGTTCAAGGCAACGAGGTACTTTTGTCTTACAAGTTCTTATACCTTCAAACAATACCATCCCTGGATAAGCTTTTTGGCCAAAAAAAAAAGTAGGGATAAAACTTTGCACTGGGTAAGTCAGATCATAACATATAGGTTTTTCTTTCAATAAAAAATAAAGCTTTGCACCGGTGGCTATTACATTACGAATTAAAGAAACAAGTTTGAATTTGGAAAATATGCTGCTTGTTATAATCCTCAACAAAATTAAAAGGGAAAATAAATTTGCATGCAAGAATGGAAGCCAGAAATGGCAAACAAACGTGCAGGCAGAAAAGCAAGAGTTCTTACAGGTTGTACATGTATAGATTCTGTAGCGTGTGGAGGAGTAGACGACCGATTTAGCATGGAATCATCGGAGATAGCTTCTTCCATACTGTGAACTTCTACCACGGCCACCACCTGTGACGGAAAATCCAAAAGTTTTTTGCTCTCTTTTTCTGATGAAACAGGGGAAGGAGGAGGAGTAGTAGGAGAGCCCCATAGCCAGGCCGGGTAGTTTGACAAGACAACCCAATTGGAGGTTAATGGACCCAATGCAGAAAAAAACCCAGATAACACTATCAAAGGCATCACCATAAACATCAAAAGTTTGACAGAAGATGATGATGCTGAAGATGAACAACAAAACCCACACCACTTTTTGCTAACACCCCCCATATCTACTACTACTTCGATTCCCCGATCAATATTCGAGAGCTCTAGGGAACTTCTTCATAGATTTCTATCTTCTACAAAAGCTGCTTAGCACAGAAAATCTACATTTATATTAATATGATCTACGCCCTTTTTCCTCCTTACTAAAGTAGGAGACTGGAGTTGGGGCTTAGGTCGGTGAACATTTGGTAATAAATGGTTGCACCCTCACGCCAAGCGTCGTCTTGTTTTGGCCTCTCTTCCCGAGTTCCTCATGCAATCTTTGGTTTTCCCTATTCTACCCTTCTGACAGCTCGTTCCTCAAATACTTTGACGATAGAGGAATTATATAAAATTAAACCTACACGTAGCTAGAAGTAGTATGTGTGAATATCAAGTTATTTTTGTTGTAAAATTAATCTAATATATAATATAAAATTATATTAATTTATGAATTTATTTTTGTAATCTTTGTATATGTAGCATTTTTCAATTAATTAAGATAAGTATTACTATTACAAATAGATTCCACGAAAATAAACTTATAAATTGACTTATAGTTTCATATTGTTAGATCTATTTTACAATAAAAAAATTTTATAATCTAATTTATCACATCAAATCATGTCAATTCATAAGTTTTATTTTTATAAAATCATTTTTCATTAATTAATATTTCGTTAAATGCATTGCTAGCGTGGAGACTTGGAAAAAAGAACGTACGTTAGCTGTGGAAAATAACGGTATTTTTTATTAGAGTAATACTACTTATTATCTCAATTTTTATTATCTTCATATAATCTTATGATGTATCATTAAATGATTGAATATTATTTATTATATTTTATTTATAAATTTATCATCTAATACCACATCATAAAATAATAAAAATTAAGAGGATGAATAAATTTTTTCTTTCCCACCAACCTGCTTACTCTGATCAGTCTAAGGCGGGCGCATTATGCACCTCAAGTTCCCCTTGTAATTCATTGTGCTTCTATTTTTATTTCTTTGGCTGCAACTTGCTTTAGTTAGCGTACGTTACTCATTAAATTTTCACATACGAACAAATTGACATCGTCTTATCCACAACGAGCCACATGATGTCATGACCTATGCTAATTACAGTACTCCGAGATGAGGAGACAGGCAACTACCCACAAAGCCCCAAAAGAAAGGACGTACTCGTCTTTACGTATCATCTGTTGGCCTCTCGTGCATGCCACCTCTCATTTACTTCAGCAACGAGTGACATAAGTTTAGCCGCACTTCCCGTATTTTCCTCTTCTTTGTAATATATCGGTGTTCGTCGTTTCCTTTTTCCTCCCATAATTCATGTATAATAAATACAGAGCATCTTTGGACCGAACAGTCCGATAGAGTGGCTTTATTGGAAATCAATAATAAGATGACACTTCAGCATTGCATAAAATTAAAGTCTAGAACTGGTTGCACCATAGCAAGGATATTTAACAAGGATATTTAAGATAATTACACTAGCATTTCACGGAACTTTCTACCTCATTTTCTTCTTCCCCCGAGGACGACTCCTCCTGCGTCCCCCCTGTCTCTGAAACAAACCTTCTCTCTCTTTCTCATAACATTATTTACATGAGTTTCTCAACAAAAAAATTAATTTAATATTTTTTTAAAATTATATTTTCCATTCAACTGCAACAAAGCAAAGTGTACACAAATTCTATTTTCTTTTCCATTTTCCAGAAAATGGGACATGAACAGGTGTGTTGGTGTTGGTTTTTCTTAAGTCCTAGAAGATGAAAATGAGACGGAGAGAAGATTTGGAGGAGGAGATAATTTGGGGGGGGGGGGGGGTCACACTGTATGCCGGGGTCTGCAGCTGACGGAAAATTAGTATAGAGAGGAAAGGTTTTTTCTTGGAGGCATTCGGAGAGAGAGAGAGAGAGAGAGAGAGAAGGGATTGCAGACCAATAGGGAAGATATATTTTTTCCTCTAAAATGCTCCCCACAACAGATATGGTGAATGACCTACGTGGCATTTTGTGATTTGTCTATATTATATAGAGAAAAACGGATTGACTCTGCGGGAAATTATTCTCTAATAAATATTATAAATAAAAACCTACGATATTTTCCATGATTTCCAACTGTCGTTGTTGGGGAATGCAATATAAAGAACGATAGGAATCTCAGATCATATCCCATATTTAGTCATGTTTAGATCAACATTTTTGTAAATAGTTTGTGCGGAATTTATATATTTGAGATTTGTAGAAATCACTACTCACATATATAGAATAATAATACATATAAGTCTTAAATATACAAATCTTTAAGACTATTCATCCAGGAAATATTTTTTCTCGGCCAGGTCCGAAACCTGAATAATCGGATTTCGATTTGATCCAGTCTAGAAGCCACATTGCAAAATTCGGATTTACCTAGTCCGGATCTGGGTATGAAATCTGGGTTTCAGATTTTAAACCCAATACCCGCTATTATATAAAAAGGGACAAAGGGTATTTGTATTACCCGGCTCCCTGTGCTCTCTTTGGAAACCCTAGTTACCCTTCCAACTTCCAAGCTTTCAATCTACAACAACAACAATACACAATCCATAAGATTCAAAAGCCATGCCCAGTAAGCCATCCTCTACATCACCGCTGTTCTCCAAAACCCTAGCATTACCCTCCCAAGCTTTTGATCTACAGAAACTTCAATACACAATCTGTAAAATTCAAAAGCCATGCCCAATAAGCCATCTCCCTACACCGCCGTTTCGATCTACAGTAGCATTCAATGGAGGAGGAAACCCACACCGAGATTGAGAGGTTGGATCCAGAGACGGAGTTTCTTCTCTCGAAGAGACAGACTTGGAATGAGTGGGAGCTTTTATGAAGACTGGGACTAGAGACTGGGAAATCTCTTCTTAACAACCAAAGGTTCGTTTTTCCTTCTTTGGGAAGTCTCCCTGAAACCCTAGCTTACACTTCCAAATATGTGTTTTATGGTGACCTGTGAGCATGTGGGAAAGGATTAGTGATGCTATCTTTGAACAAACCTGTTGTGGATATAAGTATATGCAGTTCTTTTGCTAGCTCAGCTCTATTTGTTTTTAAACATGGGATTTTTTTTGGTCTGTTTTGTTCTGTGTTGCCTACTGATTTTATAAAAGTAGCATAACATATATTTGATCTGTGTTCTTTTGCAGGTTTAGGCGAGCGAGGACTAGCTTCGCCATCAACCTAGAGATCTACTTTCGACGACTTCAAGATAGTTCGTTTTCCACTCACTCTATGTTCTTTGTATTTGATATATAATGGGTTTTTTTTTTTTAATGTAAATGCTTGATTGCAAATTGTAATTATATAAAATTCCAGTGTTATAATAAGCTTCAACATCCTCTTCATTTGTTGTTGTTCCTTTGAAGTGATGGGAGTGAGAATACTTTAAAGTTGTCTGTTTTATACGCCTCAAATTAGTGCGGAAAGTCATAGTTTTAGTGCTCATCTATATACGAGGGCCATAACTCAAATTTGAAGTGATAGGGGTGAGGATACTTAGGTTGTCTGTATTAGTGTACACTGGTTAATTTTAATTTCGTAGTGACCCATTAATTGATAATGTATAATGTGCAGTAATGCAGGGCATTGGTGTCTTTGCAACCACTGTCATGCAGGCAGTGGTGGTTTTTAAAACCTTTTATTTGTTTAATGCTTCATATTCTTGTTGGGTTCTTAGTTGTTGTAGTGGCCAATGGGGTTTGTTTTGTTTTTTGAAGCTGCTGGCTATTTTCTGGATTTTGTTGTTGCTCTAAGACATGTAATACACTTTCTTCAAGCACATTCTCGTAAGGTTAGGTTTGGGGAGTGAGATAAGAATTTTTAATTTTAGATAAAAATTTAAAATATTATTTTTAATATTATTATTGTTTTAAAATTTGAAAAATTTGAATTATTTATTATATTTTGTATAGAGATTTAAAAAAATTATAATAAAGAGATAAAATAAGATAAGAATTTTATATTTTATCTTCAATCCCAAACCTAATCTAATTTTTGTTCCCTGCGTGCTGCATGCAGCCGTAAATATACATGTGATGAGCTGTGGCTGCGCTAGCGTTACTATATGCGGGCTGTGTGTTGGTAACTTGGTCCTGCGCTAGCGCTAGTAGCCATGTGTCATGATATGTACTTGGCAATGCTAGGGATTTGTTGGGATCACGTTGGAGCATCCGCTCCCTTTTTTTTTTTTAATTTTTTTTTAACGTAGTGATTAATAAAATATTATTTAATAATATTGTGATTTTTTAAAAATATTTAAAAGTATTAAATATGAAAAAAAAAACTTTTTAATATTTTTTTCACATCTTTTTTTTAACAAAATAAAAAAACATATTTGATTAATAACTGAAATAATTGGACACCTTTATTAAATCAATTAATGTGTTTAATATACTGTGATTTAATATAATTTATTAATATTTAATGTTATTATTATTAGTAGTAATAGTTGAAATTTTTTTCATACCTAAATAAGATTGTACAGGCTTGAGGTGGTAGGAGCTGTACTAAGTATTTCGTATAAATTTGGAGGAATCTATTGTAATTGTTAATATATTAATGTGGTCTTGTTTAAGAAATATAATTACAGAATTTTTATGTTCTGTTTTTTTAATGTATTTTTTTATAACAGATTTGGGGCTTCTTGGTTACTTCAGTGCTCTCCATCCCGTTCTCTGTTGGCTTCTTCTACTTTTATTGATCTTATATTTGTCCTCTACCTACTGGCTTCTGGTACGTTTATTTCCCCTCAGTTAAGTAAATGGTTAATGTATTTATTTTATAACAAATATATAAACTTGTAATTCTCGATTATAACTATTTGTTATTTATAATATGGAAATTTGGATTCTTATTGCTAGACAATTTAATATTATATTACATGTTTTAATATAATTCTGAAAAATTGTTTTTAAATAGATGTTACTTTCTTATGCTTTAGATATAAATAGTTATAACATTGTTTGTGTTTTATATTTCTACTAGTAAGGCATAACGTGCTGACGCACGTATGCCCAGTTATAAGAACTTGTGAAAAATCGATTAGACTCTTAAAAACAGTCATACGTATTAACCCTTCTCAGAGATCTTTTTCAAATGCAAGAATTAACTAATTGACAAGTAATTAAAACCTCAATAAAGCTGCAAGCGATTATGAGTAATTTGTGATAGAAACGTACAAGAGGCCATAAAATTGTCATTTACTATTTGTTTGAAAAATAGACACTCACGTAAATTAGAGTTTCCGAAGACTAATATTCCAGCTACGAGGAATTAACACCAGACATGAAACGTTCAGAATAAAAGACAACAGCAACAAAATAATTGAGAAGCCAACGTTAATACATATTACAAAAAACAATTAAAGCTAAAAAATGCCTGGAGTTTGAAACAGACTACTCATGAAAACAAAGAAATTAAAAGCATGGTGATCAACTTTATTTTAAAGACACTCAATCATGATGTCTGCAAGGTAGTTATGCAACTAATTCCTGCCTTACAATCGCATGGCAGCCAGAACAGATCACTGCCTGTGTCTAAGGCTACCAAAAATGATAAACTTGGTGTCCCAACAAAAACATTGGCATAGTGCATAAAAAACATCACATTTGTTATTTGCAAAATATCCATAACTACAACAAAGATCAGAAAGAGAGAGAGAGAAAAACTACAACAATCATGTCTAATATTTGAGTCTATATATGCATTGTCAACGCATGCAAATGGTCTCTTGTCATATGTCTTGATCTTCTTTTTGGTGTCACCGCGAATATTGGGTCATTTAAATGGTCACTATTTTAGCTCAATCTGGTTTTCATTTGATGAGCATTAATCTTTACCAACCATTGAGAACTATTTAATTCAAAAGAAACAATACCAAAACTTTTAATTCAAAGTCGTAGCTACAATCAAGGATAAATATGGCAAAAAATATTGTAAACAATTATGTGAATAAGCAAAATAATCATTAAAAAATATAAACGCCAGAATTTTTTTATATTAAAATGGATTAGAACATACCGAAAAGTAGCGGATCAATAAAAGCCAAGTGAAAATGCAAGATTCCAATAACCACGATGAGCACAATTAAAATAACAATATAGTCAACAAATATGTTTTAAAAAATATATATATAAAAAGCAGAATATAATAAAAATATAATTATATTTATTCAGTTGAACTATATCAATCAATTTCAATTATCAACAAACTATATTTCCATCTATTATTAGCTTCTATCTACAATTCATATATCAAGTGAAAAAATTTAATAAATCTCATTTTAAAAAAAAGTATGCTTTATTTTAAAATGAGATTGATTAAAATCAATCAATCAATAATTTTAAGACTTAGCTGTGTATAACATGCAATTAATATTTATATATATCCAATTAATTATATATAACTTGATAGAGATATATAATGATGATGAACCAAAAACTCTAAAACACACATATACACCAACAAACTCAAGGCCCATTTGTAGTATCCATGGACTGATTATTTTCGGATTTACTATAAAAAACCTAGCCCAAACCGTAACCAGCCAACCCAGCCCATTAAACACCCTATACGGCGTCGTTTTTGCACTACCCTTAGGTCATTTTGCTTCATTTTCTTCTCCTGCGCCGACTCCTCTTCCATTTCTTTCTCCTTCTTTTTCTTCTCCTGCTCCTACGCCTTCGCCGAGTCCTCCATTGTATTTCTTCTTCTTTTTCTTCTCCTGCTCCTGCGCCTGCACCGACTCCCCCATTTTATTTCTTCTTCTTTTTCTTCTCCTGGGCCGACTTCTCCTCATTTTATTTCTGGTTGTTTTTCTTCTCCTGCGCGGACGATGACTCCATTTAATTTCTGCTGTATTTTCGTTCGTTTGTCCCAGCCCGTGCGACAACTTGTAGCTGTTCGGTAAGTTTTTCTTCTCCTGCACCTACTCCTCCTCCATTTAATTTGTGCTCTGTTTTCGTTGGTTTCCCTTCTCTTTATTTCCGGTTCTTTCTCCTTCTCTCTGATTCCCTCTCTTTCACGCTACTTGGGTTTCTCACCGTATCAATTTGTTTGATTTTCTTATAGTAATTTTCTGTAAAGTATATGTATATGATCGGGTTTTTATTCTGTTTGGGTTTTTGTTGTTTTCATGCATATCCGAATCATGTAATTATAGCCTAATAAATCTACTGATACATCACTGAAAGAAGAAGCAATAGGAAGCATACCTCACTGCCGAGATTGAGGAAGACCAATTTCGAAACACGAACTTATTTGAGCCGGATTGTCTATTACGGGAAGTTTATAAGATGAACGGATAAGAACGAAGATGAAATGACGATAATGTTTAGGCGGTGGATCAAAAGCAGAGAAAAAAGTAGTAATTTAAGCAAATAACAAAGTGCAAATTCGGAAGTAAAAATATTAGACGAAAACACTGTTTTTAACCGATTCACTCTTTATATATAAGTAGATATATATATGCATGTATGTCTATGGGTTGGGCCTGGGAAAGGTTTTGGGCTGGGTCTACAAAAAATATTTAGATTTTTGTATCCATCCCTTTTTATCACTTATTAATATAAATTTTAAAAATTTTATTTGAAAAACAGTATAAGCACAAAAACAAAGAGAAAGAAAGAACAAAGTTTAGAGAAACATAACATCTGAGAGGCTAGGTTTGAGGGGGGGGGGGAAGATAGATAGAGAATGAGAAAGTTGAAAGGATATGAGAAAGTATGAGTGGGAGGGGCAGAGAAGTAGAGAATGAAGGATGTGACGTCCCGACTCCCATGTACGGAAATGTAGAAATCGTGATGTCGGGATGATGACAACACGAGTTATGCATCCTAACGATAAGTGCCAAGTGTGTGAATATACAACATTGTACAACAAAAATAAAGTAGCGAATAAATCAAGGAAGTCGACTTAGTATCAGAATTGTTTAATACAAATTTACAAAAGTAAAAGCGTTTTAAATAATAATACAATTATCCCATAAAACATAATATTTCCAAAATTCATAATTCAGCAAGCGGAAAACAAATCCCAAACATCAGCGAGTGATCCCAAATCACTCCTTCGGTGGAGCTAAATTCTCAGGCTCAATATTAGCATCATCTGCATCAAAATCTGTGATACTATAAAACGGTATCATAGGTAAGTAATAATCCAAACAACCCACGAGATAAAAATGTATTAATGCAACCAACAATTATGCATGCATATGATGAAATATGCATTAGACCCAAAACATCATTTTTCCTGAAAATGATTATTTTCCAACACATGTATAAATTCCATTTTGGCTCAAAACAATAATCCTTCATTTTCTCAGAAAATGATTCACATAAAAATATTTATCGAATATTATAGGCAGGAATCACATGCGGGACTCTACCACAATCCTTACTTACCACTATCCCTATGACATGCATCATAGACGGGAATCACAGGCGGGATTATATCATCATCCCTGCTTACCACCATTTCTACCGCGTGCACTGTAGGCTGGAATCACAGGCAAGACTATACCACCATCCCTATAGTTTCTTTCCACACAAGGGGTACCTATCAGAACACTGTTGACGGAAATTATAGGCGGGACTCTACCACCATCCCTATAGCATGCACCGTAGGCGGGAATCATAGGCGGACTATACCACCATCCATATAGTCTCTTTTCCTTTCTCTCAAAACGATCAATCCATTTCAAAACATACTCAAAATCATCTTTCACATGAAAACCCGGTTTTCATTTACAAACATGAACATGTGTGCAAATGCATTGTATATGACATAACACCAATAGTCAACAGCCAACAAAACCCAGCATAATCCAAACACACAACAACTCGATCCTCCAATCCAACCGAACCCTTTACTCCTCGGACATAGTCTAGCACAACCAACCACTTCACAGTAAATATGAGTTTGTGCAAAAATATATTTAAATCTCAAATTTTTTTTGAAAAAATACTTACAACGCTATAATATAATTTTTGAAGAATCAAGGAGATGCTATAAGTGGTAGCACAACAACAAAATAGTGTATTTTGGACTATGGCCGTGGGTCTTCAAAATTCAACTTTTGAATGGAAACAAATGAAGACTAGGGATTGCTAGGGAAGGACTTGGGGGTGTTGATAAAATGAATGGTGGTGGTAGTGGTTGGTTGTGAGTGGTGGCGTGGGAGGCGTTTGGAGGCCAAAACACTCAAATAAAAAATGGAGATGGATGGGCTTTACCAGTGGCGAATTGGGGCTAAGGATGAGTGGGTTAGGTTGCTGGGAGGTAGTCGATGAGGTAGTGAAAAGCTGGTGGCCAACAGTGGTGCGATGACGGCATGCGAGCTCATGGGTGTCGCGACTTGGAGCTACACGTGGGGGCTAACGACGGCGAGGGAGGGGCTGAAAACAGAGGGGGGTGGTTGCTGGCCAATGAGGAAGAGGTTGGGAGGGGTGCTGACAGTCACGGAGGTGTGCGGCGGCCTGCTGGGAGGAACAAAAAAAATGACGGGAAGAGGGAGTAGCTCGCGAGGGAGAGGGGGAAAAGAAGGAGAAAAAGAAAGAGAATAAGGAAAAGAAAAAGAGGGAAAAAGAAAAAGTGAGAAAGAAATGAAATCAAATCCTCACAACTTAGGTCACAAAATTGATTCAACGAAAATGTTTTAAAACAATAACTTAAATTAAAAACACAATAACTAAATAAAATAAAATATTAAATCCAACAATAAAATAATATAAAATAAGGAGCAATTTAAATAATGAAAAACAATTAATAACAAGAAAACACATTAAAGTAACAGTTAAAAATCTTAAAATAATACCACGTAAATTATTTAAAATTTAAAATAAAAAAGTCCATAATCTTAAAAAATGCAATAATTATTTAGTCAAAATACAGGTAAATACGGGATATCACAAAGGATATCAAACAAATTCAATCCATGTAAAATGTTATTACAAATTTTTTTGAAAATCTTAACTCCAAAGTTATAATAAATTGTAATAACGTTAAAACGTCCCCGACACAATAACATAACTGTTTAAAATATTTTCTTTAAAACTTCAATGCGGGTAATATATAAGTACAAAGTATCTACTTGTAGTTCTATGTTTGTGGAAGTGTTTGTATTATAGTTATGAATACTAATTTGTACATAATATATGTGATATGTGTTGTAAGCAGAAAGAAAATTCTTAAAATATAGATAAAACTTTGTCTGTTTATACTAAAACATTTAAGGCATAACAAAAATCATCAACTGTTATGTTTTTATCTTTCTCATATGAAAGATGCTTGTGCTATTTACTTTGTAATGACTACTCTAATTATTCATATATTATATTTGACAAGCATATGAATTTCTTATTACTAATTATAATTAATGAATGCAAGTTATATGCCCGTTTGAAACTTATCGCTTTTATAATATATACTTTAAAAATATATGTACATTGTTGTGACTTGGTTATTGTCAGTCATTTTATTATACTTATAAATATTATGCAGATCATGTGTATAATATGTGTTATAAGTATGAAAAAAATTCTAAAAATATAAACAGAATTCTGTCCGTATATAGTTAAAAATTTAAAACATAACAAAATTGACCAACTAGGCAAACGTACACGTTGCGCAATATATATATATATATATATATATATATATATATATATATTTATGTATATAATAAGCTGGCATATAGGGCTTCACATAATTAATGATAGATGGCTTGAAATTAATAGCAGATGGACTCCATTTCCATATAATTTTTATATGTATAATTTGTTTTGCATTTTTGTCTCTTCTTTTTTTCATATATGTACGCATATTTCCACGATTACTCTCTAGAAAAGTCTTCCATGGTGATGACCCCGTGCATGCTGGGTTCCGCTAGAAGTCTTCGATCCTTAATAATGACATCATGTGCATTTGAGAAGACCTTGACTCACTTTAAGTTTCGTTTTTTTCAGATTGAAACAAGAGAAAAAAAGAGAAATGGCCGTTTCTGAGTGTGGCCGATAATTGCTGTGACTTTTGACAATTGGTGTGTGAACTTTTGGCATATCTTTGAATAGAATTCTTACAGCTCCAAGTGAAGAACAAAAAATGTAATTTATAAGAAAATATTATTATTATATATAATTTATTTACATAATGACTATCTTAAAATGTACTCATATTGAAATATTTCATTCTAAATTTTGATGCAAACCGTTGATAACAACTTTACAAAAGAAAATGGTACACTACAATTATTTTTTATAAATCTTATAGAACTATACTTTAAATGCAAAATATTTTTATAAAATAAATTTTAAAAATAATATCACTTTACATAAATATTTTGATTTAAAATATGATTGTAAAACAATAATAAAAATGGTTATCATTACTCCTCAAACCCAAGCAGCATTTAAAATTGAAATAAGATAAAGTGAAGCTAGTATATATATATATACAAATACAAGGCCTCTAAGTCTAACATTGGAGCAAGTGAGGATATTATTGAATTTGAAGTTTGCCCATCATGTATTGTTTCTCTCGATTGAGGTTATTAATGAGGTGATTCTTTTTATCCAAAATAAATAAATAAATATATATTTGAATTTATTCGGTTGAGATAGACTAGGATTTATAAACGTGTGGAGAGAGAGAGATTTCAGACTTTACGCGCGTTCATTCTGTTATAAATTAAAGTGATGTATACAAATCACCTACTTTCCGTTTCTATCAAGTCGAGTTATGATCATCTACTAATTATTAAGTAATTAATATTTATACGAAAATGACATGATAGGATGGACAAGGCTTAATATTTAAGATTAATGAATCTACATATAATAAAGAAAGAATGAAACCACATGATCACATATATATATATATATATATATATCTCTCTCTATCTCTCGCTCCAAATATGCATGGTAACAAACAGACCGTAGATCAAGCGATTAGTTGGATTAGCTACACTTCTCTAACAACTGTAATTATCCATTTAACCTCAAATTCTCTCTATAAATAGGCGCTGTGGATTCTCATTTACAATACACATACCAGAGTTCTACTCTGTCCTTTACACCATCACAATAATGGCTTCTTCGAGTACTGGGATTCTCTCCTTCTTTTCTTTCTTATTGCTCTGCTCGCTTTCGTTTTCTATTGATGTTTCGCATGATGGAAGAGCTATCACGATTAATGGCGAACGCAAAATCTTAATATCCGGTTCTATTCATTATACTCGAAGTACTCCTGAAGTAAGTGCATGCATGCATGTCAGCTCCACCATATATATACATATATATTGCATTAATTCATGTTTAAATGATTCATTTATATTAATCATGTTGTTTTTACATATACGGTTCTCCCCACTGCGATTTCTTGGGTATGAGTAATATTTACTAACATATAACTTTTCATAGATGTGGCCATCCTTGATCAGAAAAGCAAAAGAGGGTGGGATAGACACAATTGAGACTTACATTTTCTGGAATGCCCACGAACCTCTATATCGTCAGGTTAATTTCAGTGCTGCTGCTGATCTCTTTGATCTTCCTTCCCTCCAACTGTGGCTTTATATATACAAAAATCTATACAATTTTTAACATTTTTAATTATTTTCTTTTATTCAGTATGATTTCTCAGGAAATCGTGACATCGTAAGGTTTATCAAAACCATCCAAAATGAAGGGCTTAATGCCGTTCTTAGGATTGGACCCTATGTTTGTGCAGAGTGGAATTACGGGTACGTATTCATATTTTTGAATTTAAATTAATATTACCATATAATACGAACATGAATATGCACTCAATTTCTTGTCATATTTCAGCTCTGATTTTCCTGATCTTAATTATAACGTTCATATTTGGTTTATTAATTATTTGCAGAGGATTTCCTGTATGGTTGCACAACATTCCGGGCATTGAGCTGAGGACAAACAATCCTGCGTATATGGTAATTAATTTGAAAACTTACTGATCGACGCCTTCCTTTTGCTAATTTAATTTTAATATTTAAACCCTTCAAAATGTGCATGTCTTCAGAATGAGATGTCCATTTTCACAACGAAAATTGTGGACATGATGATGCATGAGAATCTCTTTGCCTCGCAAGGTGGACCCATAATTATTGCTCAGGTTTGTGATTATTTATTTATTTATTTCTATTACTTTTTTTGTTAATTAGTTTCTTTTTACCGTAAATACCTAATTCATGATTTTCTTTTTATACGTTTTGTTTAAAATTCAAAAAGATTGAAAACGAGTTTGGGAACGTTATGGGCCCATATGGAGAAGGTGGAAAAGAATACATTAAGTGGTGTGCTGATTTGGCTGAATCTTATGGCATTGGTATTCCATGGATTATGTGTCAGCAGGCGGATGCTCCACCTCCAATGGTATTAATATATATATACGCTAATTTTATTATATATTTAATAATTCTACTATATATATAGAAATATATTTCTTATTTTTTAATTTTTATTGGTTTAAAATCTTGCTAAGTCATGGTGTATTTTGCATTTTTGTGCAGATTAATACTTGCAATGGATGGTATTGTGACCAATTCAAGCCTAACAGCCCCACGAGTCCTAAAATGTGGACTGAGAATTGGACTGGCTGGTATCTTATTATTTTTATTTTTATTTTTTACCATTTTTCCTATTTTCAGTCAATTAATTTAAACTTGTCGATTCTTCCGCTTTATATATGATCGGATTGGATGTTTAATCAAATTATATTTGATCATATTATAAGGTTCAAGGGCTGGGGTCTGGCGGACCCACACAGAACTGCGGAAGATGTTGCTTTTGCTGTTGCACGGTTTTTCCAATTTGGTGGCACTTTCCAGAACTACTACATGGTTGCCGATCCACTTTTGTCCAGATCTTGATGTATTTATGTTAATAATAGTTTAAATACTAATTAATATGGACCTTTTTGTTTTGTTCTCAATATCCCATGCATTCCAGTACCATGGTGGCACAAATTTTGGTCGCACATCAGGGGGTCCATATATCACTACATCGTATGATTACGATGCACCATTAGATGAATATGGTAATTTTTCCTTCGAAAAAAAAGAAAGCCATTATGATCTTTGTAATTTGGTTTAATAAAAAATTATGTTTGAAGGTCATGGTTTTTTATTTTTGTTCTTTTAACCTTATGATATATATGTTCAGGTAATTTGAACCAGCCAAAGTGGGGACATTTAAAACAACTCCATGTCATTCTGAAATCGTTGGAGAAGGTTCTGACTTACGGTTCTGTGAATAATGTGGAATATGGAAATACGACGACGGTGAGTTTTTTTTTTTTTTAATAAACATATATATATACTTTTAATTCTGATATTGAAAGCGAATCGAATATATAATCACTATATTAATTGTCCGTCTATATATATAATATATATACACGAGTGTTTGAATGTGGATGATTTTGAATGAATTGCAGGTCACCATCTTCACTTTGGAAGGAAAATCAAGCTGTTTCTTCGGAAATAATGATGATAAAGAAGATGCAACCATAAACTTCCAGAACAATACGTATACCATACCAGCTTGGTCTGTTAGTATACTTCCTGATTGCCATACCGAAGTGTACAACACTGCTAAGGTACCATGAATATAACTCGATCTTTATAACCAACCGGAATACTGATTTCCCTCATGCGGATATGAATACTGACGTATCATGAATTAAATATATTTAATTATTTTGTTTTTGTTTTGGGTGGGTGCATAGGTTAACACTCAAACATCAATAATGGTGAAGAAGGATAACGATGCCAATGACTATGAAGAACCTTACGGATTGCAATGGGAATGGAAAAAAGAGAACCCTGTGCATGTCAAGAGAGACGGTCTCGTTCAAGGTAGCCTAATGGCTGCTGAACGACTCTTGGACCAAAAGGTTGTCACTAACGATACCAGTGATTATCTCTGGTATATCACCAGGTGCGTACGTAATTAATTACTATAATTACATAATTTCTAGTTTTCGTCACCATGCATTAATAATATTAGATTTAATTATATACTTATGTTTTTTTCTCATTTCATTTTTGCATTTCGTAGTTTCCACGTCAAAAAGGACAACCCGCTTTATGGTAGAGAGACAATGCTAAGAGTGAATACCAATGGACATATAATTCATGCATTCGTCAACAAAAGACATGTCGGTAAGTTTCATTTATAGATCACTCAAATACACGATCGAGTACGTACCTTTCTATTTATACACACACACACACACACACATAATCCAACTTTATTCACAAATTCTATTTTAATTTCAGGATCTCAATTTGCCCAACATGGAAATTACCAATTCACTTTTGAGAGACAAATCAAACTGAAGCTTGGGAGGAATGACGTAGCCTTGCTTAGTGCCTCCGTTGGATTGCCAGTAAGTAGTTTGAATTCCACTCAAAATTATTATCATCACGTACAATATAAATAACTATAGCTTTCTTTCTTTGCTTTTTTTGTGTTATTCCGCAACATATCTTAATTTCTAATTAATTAACACACTTTTTTTTTTTTTTGCTAGAATTATGGCCCAAACTTTGATTTGGGGCCGCTTGGTATTTCTGGCCCGGTTCATGTGACTGCGAAAGTGATAACGAATGACCTCAGCAGAAAAATTAGTTCTCAGAAGATAATCACTCAGAATATTACAACAGAACTGGATTACAATAAATGGACGTATAAGGTTGGGTTGCACGGAGAGCAACAGAAACTACACGATCCTAGTGTCTCACATAACGGGAAGTGGTCTCAACGTGCTCTCCCTACAAATGAGATGTTTGTTTGGTACAAGGTAATTCCAGCTTTTTAATTATACTCGAATTTTGATGATCTTACGTTTGATCACTAACCATATCATTGGTTATATATTAATTTTTGGTGGGAAACAAATGTTTTAGACGACCTTTGCAGCTCCACTGGGGAGTGATCCAGTGGTGGTGGATTTGAGGGGTCTGGGCAAGGGACAGGCTTGGGTAAATGGCCACAGCCTTGGAAGGTATTGGCCAAGTTACCTTGGTAAAGAAGATGGGTGTTCTCTTACATGTGACTATCGGGGACCATACAGTGACGAGAAGTGCATGACTAATTGTGGGAGACCTTCTCAACAATGGTGAGTAAATATTTTCTAATTATAGTCGTACGAGATTTTCTAGAGAATTAAGTCGCAGAACTTTTATTAAGTACTTTTCTTCTTCTTAATTACTTTTTTGGTGAATTAATTTTAGGTACCATGTGCCACGATCTTTTCTCAATGACGACGAGAACACATTGATTTTGTTTGAAGAGTTTGGAGGAAATCCTTGGAACGTTAAATTCCAGACAGTTACTGTTGGGAGCGCTTGTGCAAATGCTTATGAAGGGAACACCTTGGAATTATCATGCCAAGGAGACTCTGTTATCTCCAGTGTCAGATTTGCTAGTTTTGGTGAACCAACGGGTGCTTGTGGTTCTTTCCAAGCTGGCCAATGCGAGTCTCCTAATGCTTTGTCGTTCATCGAAAAGGTAATAATTAATTAATTTTATAAATAGTCCTTGTATTTAATAACTACTTTCTTAATAATTAAGATCATTAATATTAATTAATTAATTAATGATATCTTTCGATAAATGGCAGGCGTGTGTTGGCCAACAGAGTTGCTCCATTGATGTCTCGGAAAGTAACCTTGGATCTACTGGTTGCCAAGCCACGAAAAGACTTGCCGTTGAAGTTGTTTGTTAGGGATTCATTAATAATTTATTTTTCCTAGCTAAGTCTAGATTTTATCGATTCATTGTCACGTACACGTACATTATTATTATTATTATTATTATTTTGAGTAGGAAGCTAGCTAGCTAGGGCACCGTACTAGCGAGGTTAGGTTTTATGGATCTTCCAATAAATAAATAAAATGCCGTTCCTAGTGTTTTAAATAAATGCCTGCATGATTATCTTAATTCTGATCAGTCTTTTATCTTTTCAAGCTTTTTAGCTCTGTAACAACTCTTTTGAATTCAAGTGATCAAACGACCTCATCTCCAATTGATAAGGATGAAAACGATCATAACGATTCAAATAACAAAACGTCCGTAAACTATCCTAAGTTATTGGGCAGTTGCGGCTTGAGATTTAAAACTTAATCATTTTCATCCTTATCTGTTGCAGAGATTGTTTGAATTGAATTCAAAACAGTTGTTACAGGACTGGGAAGTTCTCAAACATCTATGTCCGGCCGAGAAAATGAATGCATGCATGGCTTGCTTAATGATGATTGATGATTAACAAATCTTTCATGCGAAACTTGATTACTTTACTGATCTCTCACGGCTAATCCCACTCCCATCCCATCGAGGGATCAAGTGCACCGGTAATCTCAATTTGCACGAGCACTCGCCACCATATAAATTTGCAACAACGGAAACAATACCGTTAGGAAAGAGTGGCAGTCTCCAGTCTCCCACAGAGGAGGAGGAGGTTGTTCTTCACAATCCGAATGGTTTTTCCTGGGCCAGTTCATAAGGAGCCCAGCCCAGCCCGTGAGTCGTTGCTAGGTTTGCCTTCTTATAAATTTTAATGCTCTTCTACCCCGATGAAAAACAAAGGCTCGTGCCTGGCGCATGCATATATATATATATCCATCCAGCCTTTAGAGTAGTTTAGACAATTCTAATAAATGACTAGTATTTTTAATCCATCCACTGGAGATATTGCTGGGCTTTGGGAATAATTGGGATAGGATTTATCTCCTGCGTAAAAAGAAATGCTTCCTGTTCTGGTAAACTTCGACATGGTTTTTACGAGACCCCTTTTTCTGAGTCATATACTTCTTGGCTTGGATGGTTTTCACTTCTGAGCTGACTCTCGATCTATGCAAGTGAGTGATTTTACAAAATAAAATTAACAATCTCTTGTAACGATCCAAATACTCTTCCAAAACCAATGTTTTTTTTTGTTACTCTATTTTCATTCACATTTCATTCATGCTAATCAATAAAATTACTTAAGATATATTGGACCGTTAGATATAATTATAGACATAAGATATATAATAAATAGTAGCACCATTCTACATAAAATAAAACTGGAGTAAAATGTCTTGGATTGGGAATTTGTTGAACAAATATTTCTTAGAGACCTGAATTTTCACAAATTATATGTACCATGATTTTTCTTTTTCTTTTTTAAATATCACCTGGTATAAAAACATTGGCTCAGTAAAAAAAGAGAAACATTGATAGTTATTTTGTTTTCGCGTATGAACAAGGCCGTGCCGTGTCTGACGAATGAGCCCAATGAGATCGAAGCCTTTGTGTGGATGATCGTCTGGGTTCCATGGATGAGCATCGCAAGCAGCAGGTACTCTCTCTCTCTCTCTCTCCGATTAATTTGTCAAAATTCATGAGGATAAGTTCCCTAACCTGTTTTGCTGGTCAAGAATTGTAGAAACAGAGTTGAAAGAAACACTAATTTGAATCGTGTACAAAATTAATTCGGATTGGAACCTACCAAACAACTTGACAAATGCATAGTTGCTTAAAGACATGAAAGACGCAAATTTATCATAATTTTATTACGATTTTGTATGTTTTTATTGAGCCATCTGTACTGATGATTCATTTTGTTTGCTTTTCTCCTCCCCCCTTTCTAACTCGTTGTGTGATGAGCAGGTATCATTAAGGGGAGCGAGCGCTAAGGAGATTACGAGGGATGCTCTTCTTGAGAAGGTATCTCAGGAAAGAGAGCTCCGGAGCTATGCCAGACGAGCGGTCTCAGCTGCTTTCTTTATTCAGGTGCCTTCGTGTTTTTTTCCCCCTTTTTGTGTCTCTTTTTACTGTAGGCTATATGGAAGACATCATATTATCAATAGGGTGAATGGATGAATTGTTACGGGATCAAACCGATACAGAACGTATTATTTTTTTAGAGGTGCACAGAATGTTGGTTATGCTACTGCTGCAGTTACGTTTATTAGGTTTAATCAAATTAGTATCCAATAGTTCTAGGACATTTGAATTAATGGTTAGGTTGTTAACATTTAGTATCAGAGTAAGGACCACGTTACAAGTTCAAGTCCCAGAGGAGGCGACCTATAGGCTAAATTAAAATGCATTGGTATTATATATGCGTATAATGTTAAGCTATTGAATACTGATAGATGAGTGAAGCCGCCAGAAAGAAAGGGCTACCACCAGGTCAATATCGATAGAGTGGGCCGCCGTGGGCGTTGGATTTGGAATTGTGGTGGAACGTTGTGATCTTGAGGGTTAAATGTTTAACCAAATTAGTATCCAACAGTTCTAGAAATGTTGGATCAATGGTTGGGTCATTAACAAAAGTCATTTGCTTTCAATTCATTTATGGTTTTGGTTGTGATTCGTGTATATCTAATGAATCACGTGTTCACGGTATCTCGAGAGAAAAGTCTAGAATTTGACCTTTCCAGGGTCATGGACTCTTGGATTGTTTATAATCTATTCAATTGTATACTTTCTTGTGTACTTGGGTTATGCTTATTCTTGGTAATAAAATCTCTTTTTAATTAAAAAAAAAAAAAGAAATCCATTCAAAGTGCAAATGGAATCATCAAAATATTTTGGGCAAGCAAATAGACCTTAGATTTGGTCTTGAGCTCCCATTTTTTAGGCTTTTCGCACATCTATTTCTTAGGCCTCGTTTGGATGTTGAGATGAAAAATCTGTGAATAGTAGTGAAATTGTTTGAGTTAAGATGTTTTAGAGGTTTTGGGAAATGAGAGAGAAAAGGTTGAAGAAAAATATATAAAGTTAAAATATTGTTAGAATATAATTTTTTTAATATAATTTTTGTTTTGGAATTTGAAAAGGTGAATTATTTTTTGTGTTTTATTTGGAAGTTTGAGAAAGTTATAATGATTAGATAATGATTAGATGAAAATTTTAAATATTTGAAATTGAAAAGTGTGTGTGTTTAAATGATGTTTGGATGTTGAGATTTCTCATCTCATCTCAACATCCAAACGAACCCTTAGATACCAAGCAGATGCATTGTTGAAGTTGACGAAGTGACCGGTTTCTTGAACTTTGTAGAGAGTCTGGAGGCGCTACAAGGTTACAAAGATGGTTGCTTTGAAGCTTCAAGAAGAATGGGATTCGGTCTTGGCAAATTATAATGCCAGTGGAGTTTCAGCAACATGGATCTCAAATGTTGTGTTGAGACCTTTTCTTTTCTTTATTGGAGTTTCAACAATCCGGCATCAGAAGATTCAAACTAAAGAAATAGATTGTATGCAAAAATGCTTTAGAATTCTATTGGAAAGCTTGAACTCAACAGGTATGCCAATTTCCTATCTTGCATTGGATTTCCCATTTATGTTGTAGAGATGCTTTATTACTTCCATCTCTAAACTTTGTATTCCATACCAGTTTTTGAATTGAGAAACCCCATTTTATCACCAAAGCGAAATCTGTTGGATTCTCTTCATGATCTGTTAATAAAATAGGTGTAGGATATCTAATCTTTAAATGGGTAAATTAATTACTGGTCTGTTGTATTCTTAATACATGTTGACTACCATGCGGAAAAGAAGCTTATAAATTAAATCCCTTCATGGTTTGCCCTAATTGGAGTCTCATTCTTGAGAACTTGAGAGTTGCAAATCTTCTTTTATCTAATTCAGTTATGGTAATTTTTTGAAGAGTCCTTGTAACACCCCAGTCCCATATTTTTTTTGATAAGTAACACCCCAGTCCCATATTAGGAGAAGGAATAATTCAACAGAATGGGTAAGTTATAAAGATAGTCATGAATGGTAAATCCCACGTTGGCCACTTACTAGGTGAAATTAGGCTCTTTAAGTGATTCTAGGGAAGCTTCAAATTGACGAAGTCTTTTTGGGGTTATATTGTTGATGTGGCTAGTGTTTTCTCTGGGTTGTTTCATATGATAGCAAAGCTGCCTAGTAAGGTCAGCCATATGATACTGGAGCAATGCATGATATGGCCTTGATGAAAAGAAAAAGGAATAGCTTATATTGAGTAGGTAAGTTATACAGGCTGTTATGGGTGCTAAGGTCATATATTGTCTACTTATTAGGTGAAACTAGACTTTTTTTATATGATTCTAGGGAAGCTTTAAATCGACTAGTTTTTTGGGGTTATAGCCCAGATGTGGCTAGCGCTTTTTGTGGATCATTTTAGCCTGAATACTGAAATGAAGCTCAATCGTCAACTGGGCTATCTAGTGTAACCACCATGAAAAAGTTGTCCTTTTGTTGCCTTGAGTGTATCCTTCTATTAGCGTATATTTTGCTACACTTGAAACCTCTACACTTCACCCGAGGAATTCAGTTTTCATGGATGCCCAGTTTTTGTTTGGTTTACCATGTTTGTTTTTCCTCACCTACGGAAGCAATAATTTATTCTTCCATTGAATTCTTTAGTCAACCCAAATTTATAAATCTAATTGTGCTTATATGGGTATCCTTTTTATTTCTGTTTTGAAGAAGTTTCATGCCCATCTAGAGCTTGTAATGGATCAGGACCATTTGGGACAAATATAAGTTAATTATTGGGGGTCAACCTGGACTCATTTATACTATGTTATTATAAGAAAAGAAGGCAAGATATTGGATTTTTTCCCTTATGTCTTATCTGATTTATTCATGATATCAATGTCCCTGAGTTTTTAAAAAAGCACAGGCTTTATATTCCACAGTCCTTATCATTTACTCTATTACTTCATTTTAATCGGTCCATATGATATGTAGGTACTGATTTTATGTTTTCATGATCTAGATTCAAAGAAGAATTTTTGCTCCTTCGCAACGGGTACCTTTGAAGAGAGAAGAATATGGCTTTATCAAGCACGAAAACTTATTTCTCTTTCCGTTTTCATTCTTGGGGAATTTAATAAATGCCATCTAGTGGGTCAAGATATTGTTGTTCTTACCACCTTGGTGATGCGTGTTGTTGTTTTCCTCACTGATCCGAAAGCGTGGAAAAGCATTACTGACAATAATAAGCAGGATGCAGATATGGCAGTGAGGAATTTAGTTTATTTCATGGGGAGTTGTAAAAGTGGTATTTACAAATATATTAGAAGATACATTTGCACCTTGGATGTTTCATTTTCCTCAAAGAAAAACAATATTGTCCAGACAGATGATAAACTTTTGATTACGGCAAGTGCAGTAACTTTAGCATTACGCCCTTTTCACTTGACAAACTTTGATGTAAGTGGCCCTGGCATGTTGGACGTAGATGATGTGGCTGTGCAGTTCTGTGTGTTTCTGCTTACAATTCCTTGGCTTGCTCAACGACTGCCAGCTGTTATTATACCTGCTCTAAAGCACAAATGTATATTGTTACCATGCTTCCGGAATGTACTGGTAAGAGTTACTACATTTGGCAAGAAAATAGAAAGGAAAAAGTCTCCATGATGATTACCTTATGGTGTGTTTCCTAAATTTCACGTGTTATTTCTGAATATACTTATCTACATGCATAATATGTAACTAATTGCTGCCAAGTGACCTGTAGCTGATTCAATCACCATAGATGGACTTATTGAGGTTATAAACATTGGAATTGTGATAGTTTCTAATGTGCCTACCAAAATCGAAGCTAGTTTTAATGGCACTTCTAGTTCCTTAAACAAGCTATCTGATAATTTTGTTATCTATAACGAGAATGTTCTATATAAGATGAGCTACCATTTTATAGTCAGCACTCTGCCACAAAGGAGGTCCCTTAATACTAGGAATTTCATTTATTTTCCTTAACTTACTAGATATTATACAAAGTGGCCTTTTGAAATGCACCATTGCCATAAGCTGGGCTTTTTCCTGGCTGCTCAACGTGATGCATTGGTTTTCGGGAGACTTCTTAGCATACTGATGCCCAATTGCCCCGATGCCTCATTTGGGTTGCTTAGTACATAAATTAAATGTGCATTCAGACGTACATGTTATGTATTAATTTTTTTAAGATAAGACAAATTTTACATTTTATGTATTAATTTGTGTCAGTCAAGGTTTTTGCTTATGTTAACACTGTTTTTGGGGTACAAGAACAAGTGAATAGAATCCCTATAATCTCTTTGATATATCTTCTTAGATCATAGTAGATTTAAACATGTGGGGACTGATCAAACAATGGCAGGTGATGACAGACATTGAAAGAGAGAATCTTAACAGAGATGTCAGAGATGAATCAGTCAGAGATTCATTTCTCTTCCAAGGTCATTCCGCCAGTTGGTTGGGCTCTAGCAAACATTATATGCCTAGCATCAGGGAGTGAGAATGGTTCTGTGGATCCTGGCCGGTTTAATCAAGGTTTAGACTATACATCATATGTCCATGTTGTTATCACTCTTGCGGAAAACTTACTGGGTTGGATTGAGAATGTGGGATGGATGAAGGAGACGCATGATATGCAAATTGATGTCTATGCGGACCACCCACATGGGACTGAAACAACTCATGGGTTAAAGATGTCATATTTGGATCTGCTTAGGCCTGTTTGTCAGCAATGGCATCTTACCAATCTTTTGGCCCTTATGAAAACATATTCCTTCACTCACAGCATTGAGACCATGCCGCCAAACAATATAGAATACTTTCAGAAGCTTGAATTGCTTGATGTTGCATATTTTTACTCTTACCTGCTTAGAATATTTTCTGTCTTGAATCCCACGCTTGGTTCATTGCCCATTCTTAACATGCTATCTTTTACTCCTGGATTTCTTGTCAATCTATGGGGAGCACTGGAAAGTATCTTTTTTCCTGGAAACAATTTGGTTACTGAAAGAGGCCATCCTCTTTATGTTAGTAAGAATTCAGGAAAAAGAAAGGATGGGATTTTGGTGAAAAAGGAAAAAGGAGCCAATAAGGATGGTGTTAATAAGTGGGTCAATGTACTGAATAAAGTTACTGGCAAGTCACAAGCAGGCATTGACTTGGTTGATAGTTATCCTAAGCCTAGCCAGGATGATAATGACTCTTGTGATGTATGGGATATAGAACCTTTAAAGTGTGGTCCACAAGGTATATCAAAAGATATGACATGTCTGCTTCACCTTTTCTTTGCCACCTATTCTCACCTGCTGCTAATTCTTGATGACATTGAGTTCCACGAAAAACAGGTAAAGGTTTCTATTTTTCTTTTTGTACTTCTAGACTGTGGATGACACTTAATTTAGCATTTCATGACGTGAGCCAGGTTCCATTTACACTGGAGCGGCAACGAAGAATCGCATCAATGCTCAATACGCTAGTTTATAATGGCTTGTCTCATAGTATTGGTCAGCAGAATCGACCCCTTATGGATTCTGCAATCAGATGCTTGCACTTAATGTACGAAAGGGATTGCAGGCACCCGTTTTGCCCCCCTGTCTTGTGGCTTTCACCTGCTAGAAAAAGCCGGCCCCCAATTTCAGTAGCTGCCAGAACTCATGAAGTACTGTCAGCTAATCTAAAAGCAGATGATGATTTGACTATACCAAGCATGGATTCTGTCATCACCACTACTCCACACGTATTTCCTTTTGAAGAAAGGTAGGAATGCTATTGGTTAGGACTCTTGTAGTTCTGCAGGCTTGACAGCTATTAGCTCTGTATGTTTCTTGGCCATCCTCTTCCTTCCAGCTCGTAGAGCTGCATATAGAGAAAGTGACCCGCCAATGGTTTGGCTTGAAGGTTGCTGCATATCATGCATCCTTTTCCATTCCAATTTATTTTTCTCCATTATTACATGCTCTCTCTCTCACGCACATGCACACACGTGAATGTGCAAATGTGAGCATAAAAGCACATAAATGAACTATTTTTTTAAACAGACCATTTTGTCTATTACAAATATGATGTAGAATCAGGATTTCTTTTACTGGCAAATTATCTTGGAAATCTTCAAGCAAAAAAACCAAAAGGTATTTCCACTTTGTTTTCCCAATAATGAAAGGTGTTACTTGACAAGGTTCCATCTTGGCAGAGTTGAAATGTTTAGAGAGTTCATTATGATGGATAAAGCCTCCCGAAAAATGGCTGGTGAGGTTGCTGGACCTGGTTCACGGTCAATTGAGATAGTAGTTCGCCGGGGTCATATTGTTGAAGATGGATTTCAGCAGTTAAGTTCTCTTGGTTCAAGGTTGAAGTCATCCATCCACGTATCATTTCTTAGTGAATGTGGCCTTCCGGAGGCTGGTCTGGACTACGGTGGATTATCTAAGGAGTTTTTAACTGATATATCAAAAGCAGCCTTTGCCCCCGAGTAAGTTTAACACAATGCATCACAGTCGACTTTCTTGCATATATATCTGCTTTTTCAGAAGTTAGCTTTTAATCCTCACCTTTTCCTTTGTCTTAGGTATGGGTTATTCTCCCAAACCTCAACTTCAGACAGACTTCTAATTCCTAATGCATCTGCGAGATATATAGAGAATGGTATTCAGATGATTGAGTTCCTTGGAAGAGTTGTTGGTAAAGCTCTATATGAAGGAATATTACTAGATTACTCTTTTTCACATGTTTTCGTACAAAAGCTGTTGGGCCGATATAGCTTTCTTGATGAATTGTCAACACTTGATCCAGAGCTCTACAGGAATCTCATGTATGTGAAGGTAAAGCCCTTCTAATTTCTATGCTGTATGGTGCTAATTGCTAGGAAACAGAATTAGCAAGGAAGATGTTGTGGTGGATGTATGATGTAGCAAGGGTGATTATAGCCAAAAGTTTTCAAGTTTTCATTTCAACACGGGAAGGATCTGGGCATGGCAATATGACCAGTGATTGCATGGTTCAAAGTATGTGTGCTCTTATGGATCCTTACGGGTGCGTGGGAGACTTCAGTGGCTGTCTATTGGAGTTCTCCTGTGGCTACCCCTCAGTGGAATGCTAGTTTCTTTAGAGTAGCTCATGACTAGGAGGTTGATGCTTTCACCGAATTTTTCAGTCTCTTGTATTCTACTAAATTATGTTTTGGAGGTACAAATAAGATTCTTTAGAACCCTTTCAAGAAAAGGAAGTTCACTGTTCAATCTTTCTATGAGGTTTTTATACCTCAGGATGCTGAGCCTTTTCCTTGGAGGGTATTTATCTGACTGAGGACCAAAAATTGTGAAATGTGTTTTAAGTAATTTTTTTTAGTTCTAATATGTTGAACAAGAATGAGAGGAGGAAATGACAAAATAAGTGAAGGAAGAAGAAAAAAGTAGGACAAGAGGATTCAAAGTGTTCAATTACCAGATGAGAGATAGTATAGAATTGAGGTAATACTTGTACAAAAAATAAAGAAAGAAAATTGAGATGGGGGTGGGAAAGGAAGGGGCTGGCAGAGACCTATAAAAAAAAAGGAAGGGGTCGATATAGGGAATAGTGGCAAGGCAAAGCTCTTCCAGTAGTTTAGGACACCTTTTTTCTACATGCTTTGCAACCAGTATGCTAACATATCAAGAGTTGAAGTTTTCACTTTCAAAGTGCCATGTCAAAGACTTCTGGGCTGCACATCAAAGTATCATGATTCTCTTGTATCATAGCACGAACGGTTTACACTAAGGCATTATTGATTGCTTGGTTGAGACCTTTTTTTGAGTCTGTGCACAATCTCTCTTTCTAGTAATTTTGGATGTTCTATATTGTAAATGGACATAAGTTTATGCACAGTAATGCATTTTCCAAATTTTTCATAGATGTTTTGCTTTTCTTTCCTTTTTTCTTTTGTTTTTTTAAAATTTCTGCAGCATTATGATGGTGATGTCAAGGAAATCTCCCTAGATTTTACGGTTACTGAAGAATCATTTGGCAAATGGCATGTTGTTGAGCTTAAACCTGGCGGCAAGGATGTCTCTGTGACAAATGAGAACAAGATGCAGTATGTTCATGCAATTGCAGACTATAAACTTAATCGGCAGGTCTGTAATAGTTACCATACAAATAGGTGGAAAAATATATTCCTGAATGTGAATTAACCTTGTTTTTACTGTATCTGCAGATATTACCCTTTTCAAATGCTTTCTATAGAGGATTAACTGATCTTATATCACCATCTTGGTTGAAGTTATTTAATGCAAGTGAATTCAATCAGGTATTTTCCCTCCATGTGTGCCTTAAAAAATGTTTGATCAGATGAGCTTTGGCTGCTGGATACATTTTTGTATGAATCAAATGCTGATCCTGTATAATTACTCTATGCAGTTGCTTTCTGGTGGAAACCATGATATTGACATTGACGATTTAAGAAATAACACACGCTACACTGGTGGCTTTTCTGAGGGGAGCCGAACAATTAAAATCTTTTGGGAGGTATAAATCTAGGATGGAATTTGAGCTGATTTTCTTATATTTGGATTTTCTTGTTCTAATTTTCTTATGCTTCCCTGCTACCTGCATTACAGTTTGGATTACAAGTTGAACTAAAGAGAAATGATTGTTTTACTCTTAGTTGGGATTACTTAATTAGATTATATATCATCATATCAGAAACGTTGGCGAGTTAACATATCCTAAGAAACCAGAAGAATTCTAGGTTTTTCATGGAAAAGACTCTCTGGGCTTAAAATCAACCTCTCCTGAGAAGAACATGATGGATGGTTAGGTTTAAAACCTACCAATAACAAGAAAGGGTAGATGTTTCTTTATCACCCCGAGTTTAGCAAAGGAGATTGTGTCACTTGCTTTTCTTGTTTTTCAAAAGATTGTCCCGACTTCTATCTGTAATTATATATATTTTTTCACAGAATATCTGATCCAGCTTATGCCACCAACTAGCGCATATATATTGGTTCTCTCTATTTTATGATTTTCTCCTTTCGATTGTAAACTCTAAATAGGTGCTTCTCATGTATACTCCATGTGTACTTGGGCTTTGCCTATTTCTATGAATAAAACTTCTTGATTACCTATAAAAAAAATTAATTGCAAATTCCAGTTTTATGCTCACTTGTATTGGAAAACCATAGTATTCTTATCTGTAAAACTTGTAACAATACATGGTTAGCTCTTGTCTGCTTGTTTGTTACATCCAATTATAGGATCTCAGATATTTTTCTTTTTAAAATCCTGATTCGCTTATATCTTGTTCCACCTTGTCTCTGTTATCTCTAGTTTATACGTCTCCATGTTGATTCTCATGTTCTGCTATTGCCTGTCATGCTTTGAGTTCCCTTCACCTTGCATCAAATTTGGCCTTTTTTTTTGTGTTCGTCTTAAAGATCCCGACCTTGATTGAGTATTAATTGTGTGGGAGACAAAGGGTTGGGGTAGTTACAGTGACTTGCTTTGCTTTGGGAAGGCATGTTTTGTCCCAATAGGGCTTGGTGTATATTGGATAGGTTTCTAATTTCTCCCTCTTTGGGCGATGTTCATTTAGGGGCTCTCTATTATGGGCTAGGTGTTCTCTCTTGTATACATTCAGTATACTTGGTTACGCCTATTGTTAGTAATAGATTTTTACTTATTAAAAGAAAAAAAAAAATCCCGACCTTGATTGAGGATTTCTATAATCGTTTCCACGTTTCAATTGAGTTTCTCCTGATTATTTTGTCACAGGTTATTAGAGGCTTTGAACCTGAGGAACGTTGCATGCTTCTAAAATTTGTGACCAGTTGTTCTAGAGCTCCATTACTTGGGTTCAAACACTTGCAGCCAGCCTTTACTATCCATAAGGTATGACATCGATCTTACATCTTCTGAATATAAATTTTGTAAATTGATTATTCTATGTACATCTTTAATCTTTATTATCTGTGATGAATGTGTGGACGTCTATTTTGTACCCTTCTCGAATTTCAAGTGCTAACTATCACATTTGTCCGCCTTTGCAGTTTTTTTTTTTAACTGTCTTGTGAAAATCCATCTTTATGGATAAGATGTATTGTTATGGACATAGAAAGAATCTGAGAGCTTACTTTAAACTTTAAATTTCTGGGAACATTACAACTGTGTACTGCTAAAGGGGTTAAAGTATCTTCTGCCTAGGGGGAAGTTTCAGCTTAATATCATTGGAAATGATAAAAATTAGCAATATTAATAGAGAATGAGTGCAATAAATAGGAGCTGTTTATTTTCTACTCACTTTTAAGAGGTGAACTATCAGTGTCACTAAGGGATATGACAACTGGCACAGTGTAGTGACTTTTTTTGTTTGACCATTTGCACTAGAAAGATCTTTGCTTTTGATTTCTTAAGGAAGAGACGTGTTGTGGTGATAGAATGTTGTTGTGTGCGCAAAAGGAATGGGGAATCCATGGATAGTCTTTTACTTAACTGTGAGGTAGTTAGCACATATGGAAGCTGTTTTTAGTCTTTTTGGGTTAGTCTGAGGCAAGCCTAGACAGGCTGTAGATTGACTAACGTGCTGGGAAGGTTGGTTTGATAAATCATCATAGTTAAACCTTAGGGAAAATTATCCCAATTTTTTTACATGGTGTATACGAAGCGAAAGAACCGACCAAAATTTTGAAAATAGCACTATGATAGCAGAGGGCCTCAAGGAATTTTTTTTTTTTTTTTTTTCTAATTCACTTTACCATTGGATCACAGCCCACTTATGTTCCCCTAGCTTTAGCTTCAAGGATTTTCTTGATCTCTCTACTTTTTCTAATCAAGTGTATCTGATGAATACTCCATGTGTTCTTGAATAAGGTTTTTTTTATCATTAATAAATCTCATGTTACTTATCAAAAATAAATCTTATCTTAATTATTAAAACAATAAATAAAGTAAAGCCTATATTTCATTATTTTGTCCCATGTGTCTCCTATTTCTCCACCTACTCGTCCCCTTGTCTCTCTCACACTGCATTCAATATCAACTCCAATCCAGCTTTACACATCTTAGTAGGATGATGAGCACTACTTTGCATATTTTGGCAAATTGAAGGATTCACTTCTAAATTTTGCTTATTTGAGCAAGATTCATGCAAATTACACGAACAACAATGCAAGTTTAACCTTTTCGAGGTTGGATATGAAAACTTTTTACGCTTTATGCATATCTTGTGAAAATTGAAAGATACATTTGGTACATTTGGGATTCATAAGTACCAATCAAAAAAAAAAAATTTGGGATTCATAAATGTTTTCTATACAGTCTTTGGGTTTTATCTATGCATTGAACAAGGATTAGGACGTGTAAGTTATCAAAGATTTGTAGACACTATTTTATCTTCAATTAGAGCAACGAATATGTTATGGCAAGACATTGCTGATGCAGACCAAAATAAAAATAGAAACAAATAAAATAAGAGTTTTTTTTTTATTAACAATTGACCTTCCTATTAAAAAAAATAAGAAAGGCATAGCAAGTACACATGTAGTGTACAAGAGGAACACCTAATTGTAAAAACTAAAAAAAGGGAAATCAGCCCATTACAATCTACAGAAGTTCCCCAAAGGAACAAAGTATTAAAAAACCATGTTTTGAGCTCCTCCAGCATTTGCTCGTGATCCTCAAAGTGCTGATAATTCATTTCCTTCCAGATATACCACACTAGAAAAATAGGAACCATCTTCCACATTACTGCTATTTGTGGGCTGCCATATTCCAATGTTGTATTTTCAGTATCTTTCACAGGTACTCTAGTGAGGATCCTGTTCATGGTACTGTAGCAGTGATTTAGAAGTATTGTTATTGCTACTACATCTAGGGCTCTTATGGATGTTTTGCTATTTTCATATACTCCTGTTTTAAACTGATGTGTATGGTCAGGATTACTAGTTAAGGGCTGGGATTTGATATTAGTAGGATTTTAGGTTTCACTCCTTATAAATAGAGGTTATCACAACTTTGTGAGACAACCTTCTTTAAATATCATTTATAAAAATGGCCCCTGGCTTCTAGGTTCAGTTAAGAAACTTTAGGGTTTTCTTAATTAAGCACCCTAAAGTGGTCCCCTTCACTTCCATCTAAGAAACGCATACTTTGATGAAAATTGTGGAAAATCCAAATCTAGAAATGAGCAGATTTTTTTATTTTTTTTTATTTTTTATAAGTAAAAGGTAAATTTCATTGATATGAATGAAATAGGCATAGCCCGCGTACACAGCGAGTATACAAAGAACACCTAAATACATTCTAGGAACGATAGATTAAGGACAAAAAATCATGAGCATTGTTCCCATTAATTACAATAGCAGAAAACTAAAGCAATAGTGTGTACAAAAAAATTCTGAAACCCTGTCATTGTGCTTTCCATATCTTCAAAGCACCGGTCATTCCTTTCCGCCCAAATACACCACATAATGCACAGCGGAATCATCTTCCACACTACTGCCACTTGATGACAGCCTTGAATCTCCTTCCAGCAAGCCAGTAGATCAACCCCCCTTAAAGGCATTTTACCCAAGCGACGTCAACTCTTCTAAAGACCTCATCCTACAGCACCTTTGTCACCTCACAATGCAATAATAAGTGATCCACCGATTCTCCTTACTTTTTACACAAGTAACACCGATCCATCACAATGAGTTCCCTCTTCCTCAAGTTGTCTGTGGTCAAAATCTTTCCAAGAGCAGCAGTCCAAACGAAGAAAGTTACTTTAAAAGACACACGAGATCTCCAAATATTCTTCCAAGGGAATGGAGCATTATCTTATGATGCCAATATTTTGTAGTACTTCCTCACTGTACGCTTCGTGCTGCCTTTGGACCTCCACTGCATCCTATCCCCATGTGCTGTATTGTTTCCCGTAGAGTATTTCAAACTGAAAAATTTTGAAACAGTGTGGAGTTCCCAATCATGAATATCCCTATTAAATAGGACATTTCACTGGTGAGAAGCGTGAGAAAATACCCTCAGATCCGCCACAGAGGCATCCTTGTTGGCTGCAATACGAAAGAGATCTAGAAATGCCCTATCAAGAGCGCAATCTCCACATCAGACATCATGCCAAAACCTGATTCTGGTGCCCTCTCCAGCCACAAAATGGATATGGTTTTCGAAACTCTGTCATCCCCTCCTAATAAATTTCCATAAGCCCACGCCATACCCCCCCCCCCCCCGGCGGGCGCCCCAACTTTGTTGGAGCACCAGCCGTCCAAGTACTTTCGTGTCTAGAGTTTATAATTTCCTTCTACAATGAATCCCCCTCAAGTGGTACCTTCATAATCATTTCCTCAATAAAGTTTTATTGAAAATTTTCAAGTTGCACACTCCCAAGCCACCATTCAAAATTGGAGAATAAACTTTCTTCCACTTAACAAGATGGATTTTCGGTTCCTCCCCCATTCCCCACCACAAAAATGCCCGAAATAATTTCTCAATCCTAGTTGCCACCCCTGCTAGCAGAGGAAATAGATAAAAAATAGGTGAAGAGGTTAGATAACGTGCTCTTAATTAAGGTGAGAGAACCCCCTTTCAATAAATATAACCATTTCCAACCAGCCAGCCTTTTCTCTACTTTCTCCACAACCCTATCCCAAATCGCTCTAACCTTAAAAGTCGCTCCCAATGGGAGGTCTAAATATTTCATAGGAAAGGATGACACTTTACAATCCAACTAGCTCATCAGGCTATTGAGACTAGGCACCACACCCACTGCAACCATCTCGGACTTACCAATGTTCACTTTAAGCCTCGAAACGGCTTCAAAGCATAACAAAAGTGCTTGTAAATTTTGAATCTGGCCATGATCCGCTTCCCAAAACAGGAGTATCATCTGCAAATAAGAGATGTGAGATTAAGATAAAACCATTAGTTCCGTTACCCACCGAAAATCCAAATAACAAACCACCACCCACAGCAGCCTTCACCATCCGACCAAGTGCCTTCATAACAATAACAAAAAGTAGAGGAGACAATGGGTCCCCTTGCCTCAATCCACGAGAACTATTAAAACAACCCGTAGGAGTGCCATTTACTAGTACCGAGAAGTGAGCGGTAGAGACACAATGTCGAATCCATGAAATCCACCTATCACCAAAGCCACACCTCCCGAGCAAGTATAAAAGAAATTCAATTCTCAATTCACATGATCATAAGCCTTTTCCATGTCAAGCTTGCATAGAATACCCGGAACTTCCTCTCACAGCCTATGATCCAAGCACTCATTAGCAATAAGGACCGAATCAAGGATTTGTCTTTCCCGAACTAATGCATTCTGAGGCTTAGAAATAATGTGTTCCAATACTGGGCTTAGCCGATTTGCAAGAACCTTCGAAATGATCTTGTACACTCCACTCATAAGGCTTATGGGACGGAAATCCTCAACTGCCGTAGCCCTATATTTCTTTGGTATGAGGGCAATGAACGTCACGTTGAGGCATTTCTCAAATTTCTTGAAAGAGTGAAATTCAAAGAAAATCTGCATAACATCACATTTCACAAAATCCCAACAAGCTTCCATCGAAAAGCCATATGGACCCAGTTCTTTATCCTTTGCCATGCCGCAAATGATCTTATGAATCTCATCTTCATCAAAAGGACTTTCCAACCCTCTTATTACCTATATTAAAAAAAAAAAAAAAGAGGGGTCTTTCCAACCAACTCGCACTCTGAATAGACTCAAACAACAAACCATCAAGCTTCGGCCTCCAACGAGCCAATTCTGTGAGGAGGTTCTCGTAATAATGTACAACATGGTCTTCTAATTCAGAGGGGGAAGAGAGCACTTGAGTACCTGAGTAAAGTGCCTTAATAACATTGCTACGCCTATGTGAATTAGCCACTTTATGGAAGAATTTCGTACATCTATCACCTTCCTTCAACCAGAGTGCCCTAGATTTTTGGCGCCACGAGGTTTCCTCCATCAACGCCCTCTCTAGTTCCGTCACAACCGAACTCTTCCTCAATAATACCTCCTCTAAGGTGTATCCCAACAATTCCCTCCCCTCTAACTCTTGTAGCTCCTCCATGAGGTAGTCATCTGGTCATCAATGTTGCCAAAGACTTCCAAGTTCCACTTCTTTAGATCTTGCTTCAAAACCTTAAGCTTACCTGCAAGAATGAATCTAGGAGTACCTGTGAACTGATAAGAAGACCACCAAGAACGGACCTCTCTGTACAACCCTCAGCGGTTAGCCACATATTTTCAAACTTGAAATACCGGCATCCCACATGAACACCTCCACAGTCTAACAAGACAGGATAAGCATACTTGGGGCAATCGTTTTTGACACTACTCCGGAAAGTGAGCCTCCCACGATAGAGAGACGAGGAACCTGTCCAATTTGGACCAACCCCAGCTATTTGACCATGTGAACTCGCCCCCCGACAAGGGGAAGGTCCATGAGGTCCAAATCAAATATGAACTCAGAGAACTCCATGGCCAAGGAATTCCGATAGCTCCCCGATCGCTCACTGGTAAAGCGGGTAATATTGAAATCCCCACCCATGCACCATGGCACATCCCATAAATAGTATAGACCCGCCAACTCCTCTCTAAGTCTTCTCCTATCTCCATCCATGTTTTGCCCATAAGTGCCTACAAAAGCCCTAAGGGGGTCCTTCGGAGTCAAAGCTATCATGTAGCTTAAAGTCTACTTTTGTTGATCATTGTTCTGTCCCCTGTGAGGTGCTTCGGAGTCAGAGCCATCATGTTTTATGGTTTGCTGGTTTTATATTATGTTCAAAAGTATTTAGGTTGCAATACGAGGCATAAAAATGATCTCCTAGTTTCTTTGACTCTCCTTGCCAATTAATTTCCTTTTAAGCTTCCCTTTTGAACTGTGGTTTGATTGGGTTGACTTGCTTGAGTCCCCCACTCGCTTCCATTATAAATAAATAAACGAAAGGAACTAGGACCAATAATCAAATGGATTAGAAAGGAAACCATCTGGATCTAACAGCTAAACAACTAAGATTGGTATACGATCTTATATAGGTTGCATGCGATGTCCCTCTTTGGGCCACAATTGGAGGTCAGGATGTGGATAGGCTTCCTTCGGCTTCGACCTGCTACAATACTCTCAAGGTTAGTATTAATAAGCCCAAAGCTGCCCATTTTAATCTTTTAACATCATTGTGCAGCACTAGAACCAAAAACCTTTTATTATTATTATTTGATCTTTTTTATCCAACTACTACATCATGTGCATGATTATCCCTTTTTTTCTGTGCTTACAGCTTCCAACATACAAACGTTCAAGCACTTTAAGAGCAAAACTTCTCTATGCAATCAGCTCTAATGCAGGATTTGAACTTTCTTAGTGGTCTGCTTCAGGTGATCGTTATTTGCCTCTAATTATACAATGAAACTAAACTGGATTTGATTGCCATTTATCTTTATTTACAGAATAGCATAACATGGAGGCATTAAAGTATAAATGCTACATATAAAGTTCCAGAATTTTTGGATGTAGAACAAATCTCTCTCTGCCTCTCTCTCTCTCTCTCTCAAAACGGAATGCTTATAACATGTAAAATTTTCCACTCGAGGAAAAAGCATCAAGTGAACTTCACTGCATTCATGGTTGAGGAGTTAAACATGCCTCACACCTCTTCAATGCCAAACTCAAACTAAAACCAACATAGTAATATTTTACATATTTCTCATAACATCTGCATATAATGTATATAAGATCAAACGAGTAAAGTAGTAAAATCTTCTAATTGGAAGAGCTTCAAGAGATGAGGGAAGTTCCCTGTGTAAGTAGATCACCAGCCATGACCTGATTAGCGGCCTCAGAGGCCAGGAAGTTTATTATGCAAACTTTGAGATGTGCTGTTGAGCTTCATGTTGTAGGAAATGGCGTCTTGGTTCAGTCTTGCAACGCACTGATTACTTCCAAAGCCAAACAGTGTGATGGCGTAGGCAAAGATCCCTTGCTCCCAGTCCACAGATTCTGTCATTCATATTGATACTTGTGTTAAAATAATGATTCGTCTTGGATTAACTCTGAAGGATGACTACTGGTTTCTCTTCCGTACTTATCTTATTTAAGCTTCAATATATGTAAATTCAAGATTTACTGCCTGTAAATTCAAGATTTAAAAATAGTATTCGTGTGGTATAGTTGTTGAAGCCTGGGTTTTTTTTTTTTGGACAAGCCAACTTTTTTGTCTGTAAGATGGAAGCATGAATCTCTCTCTCTCTCTCTCTCTCTCTCTCTCTCTCTCTCTTCCTTCCTTGGATTGTGGAGGGTGGTGGGGTGAGTCCGCGAGTAGTCCAACCCAATACACGCACCTCCATAAACGTGCATCGTATCTACGTAAAGATAACAAGCACATTCATATATATCTAACATCATATCATCGTCATAGTCATCATTTCTGAAACAGGAGCTATTTAATTGCCCATCCACCATGCTAGGGGTTTGGACGCCATACTACGCAGGAAAACAAGTACATCCTTGTGTATCAATCATTATAATAACTAGCTGATACTCTTCATTCGATCAACTTAACGCCCAATTCTATGAATAATCAATTATTATCTATGTAAATTTTCAAGCATCTTTTTTTTTTTTTTTTTGAAAATTTTATCAAACTATATCATCATTTCTTTAATTAATTTTATCATTTAATATTATCTTAAAAGCATTTATATATTTTTTTTCAATTGCAAGTATTTTATTAGTTCTTGTTCTTTTTGACAAAAGACCCTTGGTTTTATCTTCTTTATAACACATTAACCTTGCAATTAACGATTGGAGTCGTTGGACTTGGATATAAGCGGTGCAGAAAGGTGCTGTTACAAATCAAAATTTCGAAATTTGTTCTATCAACACGTGGAGCTTCAATAGCACAGTCGATTCTGTTGCCCCGAAAGTGCAAGGGCCATCTTTTCCACAGCCCCCCCATCTGTTTCTAGTCAAACATCAGAGGGAACGGCAGGAAAAACACCCTGCCCGCTGTTTTCATTTGATACAAATAATACCCTATCATAAACAACAAAGATGGAAAACTTGTCTCTCTTCTCTACCACTAGAACCACGTTTGGAGGTTTTCTGTTTTCCCTCCCTGGCCATCTTAACAAGTCTGGTGCCGATTCCACTCAAAAGGAACACTCAGGGTTTCTATTACAGTGTTGGCTCTACCGAATGCATCAACAGCTGGAAGTCCTTATCATTGTTTACCACTACATAGTCATACCCAAGATTACCGGCGCAGTCATGAAATTCATCCATCTCACTACTTTCAATCTGCATCCCGACCAATACATTTGCACCGGTTTCACCCTGTTGGAGAGAAAAGAATGATATCAGGTTTGATCAAATTACTTTTTTTTTTATATAGGTAAAATAACATTTTATTGAAACAAGAGGTTTGATCTAGTTATTTAACTGAAAACAGGTATAATCCGCCCTATAAACTATTAAGTTTAGGAACAGTTTTTATACTAACCTCTCCACGGTAATGGAACAAACTTATATTCCAGCGTGGACTAAACGAATCCAAGAATTTCATTAGAGTACCAGGCCTCTCCGGAAATACAAACCGACAAAGAACCTCATTTTGAACATTTGATCTGCCTCCCATCTGAAAGAGATCCAAAATGAGTTAATCTAGGTGCTATCATGCACAGCTACAAGCAGATACTAATATGGGGGAGGGAATTGCTTAAATCTAGTATATGTTGGAACCAGTTAACGATGCACATGCGTCTCATAGAAGGGAAAAGGGGCACTTGTTTCTCATCCAATAGGTAAAGTTCCAACTGGAAATGGACCTAAGTATTAATATTTCTTCTTCTTTGGAACGGTGGAAATATGTCAACTTTATGATTAGAACCCATCCATTTGGAAAGATTTTCTAAGCCTGCAGTAAAGTTCATGTCTTTTTGTTCAATGGTAAGATATGTCACTGAACCAATACTTTCACACTGTAAGAAACGTGTCAAAGAACTATCCATGATTCATAGAATAAATTAAAGATTTCAAACCCAAAACTGAAAAACCAACATCCATTCTGAGAATATATTTACCAAATAACGCAAATGATCTTTAACCAAGTCACTATTTGTGAGATTGTAAGTTTTAAGTTGAGAAGATTCCATCCGCCTCTGCAGTGCTTCAAGTTCAGAAACTGTGTGAACGCCAACACTGCACACAATATCAAAAGGAATAATCAGATTTTCTGGCTACTGAAGTTATTACTGATCACTTAATCATCTTTCATAAATCCTAAATAAAGGAACTTGTAAACTGTTGATGATATCCAAACCAAAAATGTCCCCAAATTCCAAAAGATGGACACCAGTAGAAGTTTAGTACCCTATTGAACACAAACTTACTCAACAAAAAAAGAAACAAACATCAGCAGAAAAGACACTGCATATGCTTATAACTAATACAGATTGACAAGCGCTTTACCTGTATAGAACGATAGCCTCTTTATCAGAGTTACACCTATATTTGAATTCAGTGATATTCATCGATCCCACCTGCCAACTCAACCATTCATTACATGCCATGGACAAGAAAGCTGATCTGCAAGAAAAGTTTATTGGAAGCTATATTGACCTACCAGTTTACAAAAGCATTTGAAACTTCCAGGCTCTTCCGGCATAACAGTTGCAAGCACAGCCTCTTGTTGCCGACCTACATTAGCTAGTTCAGTCACCACCCTCAGTTTATCAAAATTCATGTTTGCTCCACTAGTTATTGCTACAACATTTTCCCCCTTGAGACCATAATACTTGCAATATGCTTCAGCTCCAGCAAGAGCAAGTGCACCTGCTGGTTCTAAAATGCTTCTTTTCTCCTCAAACATGTCCTGCAACATCAGCAATGATATTATATGCGTTTAATCTGCCATTAGTTTGAGGGTTCAAACTCTCCAAGGAAATACAGTTGAATCAGACACAGTTTTATTTACACACACTGACGCATAAATATTACTTTGAAACAAAGGAGGTTGTCCACAAACATCAAACCAAGAAACTAGCCTCACCTTTATTGAGGCACATATAGCATCTCGGCTTACAAGGACTACACCATCTACCAGATCCTGGCATATGCGGAAGGTTTCTTCGCCAACTTCTTTGACAGCTACCCCATCTGCAAAACCTCCAACTTTGTCCAACATCACTCTTTGACCATGATGTAAAGACAGTGCCATTGCATTCGCGTCAGAGGGCTCCACCCCGATAATCTTTACCTGTAAAAAGTATAGCAGAAAATTATCCTTGATGGATCGCATTATGTATTAAGAAACACGTAAAGCAAATGCAACATCAGACAGAAAGAAAAGAAGAACAAAGGGAAAAAAAAATTGTTAAAGACTTTTTGAAGCCCCTAGAACCCATGCACTTGCCTCAAAACCATTTAATATAGAAATTAGATTCAGTACCAATGTCATTTAAGGACAACAGAAAAATGTTAGTCTGGGATTGGCTCAATTTTTTATTTATTTACTAAAAGATATAATTATTGGCTCAAAATATATAATTTCCATAAAATATACCTAAATAAACCTTAAAACTAACACTGCATTCTTGTTAAAAAAACACCGCACAGGAATTCTTAAACAATAATGAATATACCTCAGGAGAAACCCTCTTAACATAAGCAGCAATACCAGCTATTAGCCCACCACCCCCAACAGGCACAAAGATTGCATGCAAATGACCTTTCATTTGTCGTACAATTTCCATTCCAACAGTTCCCTGCCCCATGATGACATCTGGATGATCAAAAGGAGGTACGAATGTACGGTCCTCCTCTTTGGCCCGTTTTTTGGCATATGTTTGTGCCTCATCATAAGAATCCCCCACAAGAACAACTGTTGCACCCAGCCTCTCAACAGATTGCCACTGTAAAATGAAGAAACCCATAACTCAATTAATTAACCTTTTTTCTACTGATAAATTGCATATGCACCCAGCGAGAGTTTTGCACTCATGACTAGACCCTCTGGATTGTTCTTATGAGGGGAGATAACAACGTTTGAGCAACAGCTAAGACTCTTTTCTTCTGATGCAACCCTAAAAAGCCACATAATTCAAAGTGCACCTTGATTTCTGGTGTCGTGACAGGCATAGCAATCACAGCATTGCAACCAAGTCTCTTGGCAGCTAATGCAACCCCTTGAGCATGATTTCCTGCTGATGAGCAGATAACCCCTCTATCCAACTGTTCTTTTGGGATTTTAGCCATCATATTGTAAGCTCCACGCAGCTTGAAAGAGAAAACCTACAAAACCAGTGCGAACAAACCGTGAGTATTGAGTGATCTGCATTCCCAAGTCAAACACAGAGTGACAGAACTAGCCCATACTGCTGAAAAAAAAGTTAGAACACAGGAAACAACAGCCTTCTGATTGTGTCAAATTCTTTCTGGCATGTTAAACAAACAAAATTTCTATTTCAAAGTCGGAACCCAAGTTAGCAACCACGTTTCACCATATAGGCAATGGAACATTTGCCAAAGACGACGAAAAAAAATAAAAGAAAATATCATATGTAACCTACAGGAGTTATACGCACTGCTCCCGTAAATCATAGTCAACACCTGCTTGAATTTAATCAAATAAATAATCCAGTTACATAATCAATATATTTCCATAGCAAACTCTGCCCATCATATATATAGATAATAAACGTATGTGCATGAAATTAAATCACAACATACAAAGTGGGTTCCTTCCAAAGACAAAATGACAGAATTTTTTACAATACGCATAAATATATGCCACATTTGAAGAATAACCCCAGTAATATGCAATAAAAGATCGAATTTTGTGGACATTATTCCCAATCCAGCTCTAAAATACACAGAAAGAAAGCACACAGAAAGGGATCAAAATTTAAAAAAAAAAAAAAATTAAACAAAAAACCTACAGGCTGTAAATCCTCCCGCTTGAGCAAAACCGTGACGCCAAGACGCTCCGAGAGCTTGGGCGCAAGTTGCAACGGTGATTCGATGGCCACGTCATAGACCTTGGACGAGAGTATGTTTGTTAGGTAGCCCATAGCGTCGGTAATATTGTCACCGTCACCGACATTGGGAACCGCACGGACAGGTATGGCGGCCCCGAGGAACCCGGCCGGGTACTGCAGGGAATCGGGAGAGACTTTCATTTTAGGAGAAGGGGAGGAGGGTTGGGTGGAGATGTGTAACGGGTTGTCGCGGGAGGTAACGGCCGTTGAGGAAATCGACGCCGCAGGTTCGGATAGCGTGGCGGCGATGTATGTCTTGACGGCGAGGTCCCTTCTGTTGTTGTGGATCCCCATGAAGGCATGTAGGGCCAAATCCAAACGCTTAGGGCGGACAAGAGGTGACTGGCACGGTGAGAACCGGAAGGCCTCCATAGTTTCGAAGGGAGAGAGAGAGAGAGCGGGGCGTTCTGGGTGTTGGAGGCTGCTCAAGAGGAAATTTGTATGTAAAAAGGGGGTGGGGGGTTTTTCTTGGGCGCGTATGGAATATAAATAAATATAAGGCCAATCATAGAACGACACTTGTTGTACGCCGTCTTTGAAGTCTGATGCTACAGTACACACATGAGCCTATTATACATTGGTCGGTCGGCTGCTGGTGAGCAGTGCTATGGCAGGTTTGGATACTATAACTCAAAATATAAAATTTTGATGTCATCTTATTATTATATTTTTTAAAATTTTTTATATAAAATATAATAAATAATTTAATTTTTTTAAATCTTAATTCAATTTTTTTAAATCTTAATTTATTTTTTTAAAATTCTAAAATAATAATAATATTAAAACATAATATTTTAAACTTTTAGATGAGATCAAGAATTTATATTTCATCCCAAACATGCTTAGTTCCGGTTCAAATTTCACTTTTATTTTCTTAAGTAATTTTAAAAAAATATATCAATATATTAATAATTACTTTCTTATATAAAAATTTTATTAAAAAATAAAATAAAATATATGAACGATCAAATTGAGAAGTCAAATTCAAAAGTATGATATCATTTTTTATAGAAATCTACTCATCATTCTTATACCAAATACTTCTTTTTATTTTTTATCTTTTTAATTTTTTTTTAACAAGTATGTAGTGTAGATTATAAATAGAAGAACTTAATTAGTTTAATAAAAAAGTTAAAATAGATTAATGTGCGGAATAGGTATCTAAATAGCAAACTTCTTTGCAAAAATTTAGGAAACAATTCTACATGAAAGCCACCATTCAATTAATTGACATATTTAGAAATTTTAATTTTAATTTATTTCATAAATCAAATCTTGTAATATCAATTAAACAAATAATTTTTCTTTAAAAAATAATTTATACAGTTATAAATCTTGCATATTCTCTTTTTAAAAAAATTGATAAATATGAGACTTGCATAAAAAAACTATTTTTTAATAATGAATATTACTTCTCAAAATATATATATATATATTTACAGTTATAGAATCTATAAATTCCACACACTTCTTTTAAAAAGGTGGATATATATATGATCCGCATGAAAAAATTATTTTTAATAGTAGATTATACTTTTTTCAAAGTAAGTACACAAAATTTCTATATTCTATAACTGTGTCTAGCATTATTTATTTTTTAAAATGAATGTGCGGGATCTGCATAGTTTAAGATTGTGTAGTGTTACATGTACCTAATATTTTACTTAAACTTTTACTTACAATACTAATTTGTTAGTTTATTTTTTAAATTCAAATTTTATAATTTTTAGCAAATTAATATATTGACATATGGAAAAATGGGTTTTCTTTTAAGATTATCTAGCATTACAAAGTAAGGGTTCTTGAGATGACATCATAAAAAAACAAATTTAAATGAATGCCGGGAAAAATTCGAGTATAAGACCAGATTGCTGATAACTTAACCTGATCACTAGCATTAAACAAGGGAAAAAATTATTAGTCTTGATTTGTTTACATATACCCCATTTGCATCTTCAGTAATAAACTATCATATATTTTATTTTATTGATATACAATAACAACAATAAAATGAGAAATTGAGAATCAAACCAAAACTTCAATTTTTGTTAATATCTTTGGATACGTTAACTTCTGTCAGTCATATATTAAACGGAGAAATTCTACTCACAACCGGCCTTGCGTAACCGCGTGCAACCGGGCACTGTTTTTCATAAAATAATTTATTTTTTTAACATTTCCATCTTTTCTTGTTTCGTTCCTCTCATTCTCAATCAAAATTTTTTTTTTTTACAGTCTTCTTCCTCCCTCTACATTTCTGTCCTTTCTCAGTCCGTTTCTCTCTCTTTGGTTTCTGCTTTGTCCAGACAAATTGTCGAGCACTAGTGCAAAGCTTCTTCCATGGCGTCGTCACGGTCTACAATAACAGCACCATCACTGACTCCAAGAAGAACCCATTTTCGCTCAAAGCTGGAATAACCCAGAAGCTGCGCGGCGGGGCTATTCTCGAAGTCACAAACACCGATCAAGCCAAGATCGACGAAGAAGCCGGCGCTTGCTGTCTTATTGTATCGGAGCCTCTCCACCGAGGTATTTCCCGCATGCCCGACCCGTCCCTGATCAAGGAAATCAAACGCACCGTCTCGATCCCTGTAATGGCCAGAGCCCGTGTTCGTCATTTCGTCGAAACCCAGATCCTCGAATCCATTGGGGTCGATTACATCGACGAGAGCGACGCTCTTGCTCTTGCAGACGATGAAAACTTCATTAACAAGCATAACTTTCGCTGCCCATTTATTTGTGGGTGTCAGAATCTTGGGGAAGTGTTAAGGAGAATAAGAGAAGGGGCAGCGATGATTAGGACTCAAGGGATTTATCAGGATCTGGAAATATAGTAAAGACTGTGAAGAACTTGAGAACAATAATGGGTGAGGTAAGGATTTTGAATAACATGGATGAAGATGAAGTATTCACTTTTTCGAAGAAGATAGCGGCGCCGTATGAACTTGTGGCGCAAACCAAGCTGTTAGGCACTATAATTATCTACATGTGCTAGTGGAGACTAGCTGCGGGTTGGAGAATAGCATGGCTGGTCTGAATCTCAGCGAGGACAGGATCGAACAGTTTACAAATGAAGGTGCTTAATGGTTCAAGAATCACTGGAATGTCTGTCTCGTATCTGTTATTAGGCATATGGTTGTGTTTAGGTCAATTTAGGTTGTTGAGCGCATGGGACTCTTCTTTTCTTCTTCTTCAACATGATAATGTAGATGGTATAAGACTATATAAGTGTTCCGTCTCGTCGTTGTGCTCATTTTACCATGAATCTGATACCAATTTGGTATGTGTTGAACCTGATTTTGTGGGAGTACAGAAAAGGAACTTGAATAAATTTGTGAAATCTCAAGAATAATAATGTGGCAACTTGCATCTGTACAATAAACCAGATAGTCACTTCTGGATGAAGAACCCAGTTGTTGTTTACCATTAAGTGGTTTGTATAATTCAGTTTGAGAGGAGAATCCGTGTTAGTTGGTGCCAAAGAGCATCTTAGATGGGAAAATTGGACTAACTAGATGGGAAAATCTCAGAGAGCGTCTGAGATGAACAAGTTGTGCATGAGACGTAAACATGCGCAGAGGAGAGAAATGCAGAGGGAGGAAGAAGACTGTAAAAAAAAAATTTGATAGAGAGAGAGAGGAACGAAATGAGAAAAGACGGAAATGTTAAAAAAATAAATTATTTCATGAAAAGCAGTGCCCGGTTGCACGCGGTTACACAAGGCCGGTTGTGAGTAGAATTTCTCTATTAAACGTGATTGAAAAAAAAAAAACGTGTTAGTTTTTTGTCACATGCAGCGTACATTATTGACCGTTTATTCTAGTCAAACTTGGCACTGGCCAGTGGCCCAAAAGTTCAAAGCAGCCATATTCCTCATGGCCTTCACCATTAAAAACTTCAGATTATGAAAACTTAGGCAATATGATATGTTATTTAGGGAATTCCGTTTTTGTTGTGAAACGAGCCCAAACGTTCCAGCCCGTTTAACAACGAAACGGGCCGATAAAAGCCCAACGAGACATTCTTAAACACAGCGATCTGATACACGATATATGGGGTAATCAATTGGCGGGTTGATGTTAATAGTCACAAGTACCCCATGCAGAAGGAATAAGATTCTCAGCAGTTATAAGAAAGCAAAAAAGTAAATTGGTATGGAGGGAATTGGAATAGTCAAAAAGCAACAATCCACTATCCCTCTAAACAAAGGAACGCCAAGAAAGCACAAAGGTAAAGAATCTAAAGTCATCCAAGTAATGAATGATGTTAATTACACCATTATGATCACCGGTGATTATAAGCAACCAGGCAAGAAATAATTTTTTTTCAGGTTTGTTGGGTTTTTGACTTAGATCTTGGGTTCTTCTCTAAGATGGAGACTTCATCAAGAGCAGAGGTTATGCAGCCAGCACTCCTCAAAGTTGGTATTTCTTTAGCTATTGTATCCGTGGCTGGTTTTTTCTATGCTAAGATCATGACAAGAAAAGTTACTGTTATTAAAGATTGTTCGTTGGAAACTCCGGTAACTTCTCTCAAAACCATTTCTTATGATGGGTTTGAAGACGAAGATAGCTTCCATACTCTTCCTTCCACATGCATACCTTTAATGGAAGATGAAGGATCGACGATCTGGGACTCATGTAGTCTTGCAAATACAGCACAAGATTTAGAAACAGGGGACGGGGCCAAATCTGAAGAGATTCTAGTCCTAAGAAGCAAGATAGGAGATATAGAAAAGAGGGAATGGGAGCTAGAGAATCAGTTTATTCGTTACCATGATTTAAAAGAGCAAGAGTCCATGCTTATGGAGCTTAAGAACATGTTGTTGTTGGAGCTGGCCCGTGTTGAGTTCTTGGATAGGGAAATTTCGTCATTGGAGACGGATACAATTATACTCAAGAATTTGGTTGAGCACTATGTGGGAGTTCTTGAGCAGTTGGAAGATTGGAAATCAGAAAATGGGCTGCTTCAAAGGAAGGTAAAGAAACTTTTGAGAAGAACGAGGAAGCAATCACGTGTAATAGGAGAGCAAAATATAAGGATTGAAGCTGGAGAAACAGCAATTTTGGCAACTTGCGATGCGCTAGAAACAAGGAATGATATCATCAACAAATTGGAGGACAAAGTTAAAAAGCTACACACAATTATGGACCAAATGCAACAGGAAAAGAATGAACTTTTGAGGAAGATAGATGTGGCAGACACATCAGCTTCATCAATCTCCAAGGTTTGACCACCTTTCTGCCTTAATGTGAAATGCTTATGTAAATATATATGTAAAGATATATATATATATATGTATGTATGTATGATGTGAACCATTTATCTGTTGACTGTTGAATTGGGCTTGAAATGTGACAACAAAGTCGCCAGTTTCAACCTCTTATTCCCAGTATAGTTCTCATTTTGCAGATTGAAGGAGAAGGTGCAACACTGGAAACTTACAATCAGCTCGTGAATGAACTGGAACGGCTCAAGAAGGATCGAGAAGCTGAGATTAAGGAAGTGATTTTCTTGAGATGGAGCAACGCATGCTTAAGGCATGAGTTATACAAGAAGAGCCATCCTGAGTCATGTTCTGAGGGTTGCCAAGAAATTGGCTCTCTTTTAGAGCACAATGAGCCTTGCTATGTCGTTGAGAGTAGTCATGACGAACATGCTGCTTCGAAAAGGGGAAAGTTATTCCAAAGGATTAGAAGATGGGTGGAAGGAAGTGGGAAGGCAAAAGGAAAAGTAGAAGAAAAAATAAGTCAATAAAGTAAGTGCTTTGGAATTCATAGTGCTTCAGACGCGGCAGATGAGGAACATCTTCACGCATGCATGCTAGAAGGTCTTGCTGCAGTGCATGATCACGAGATTATGGAATTGTAATATTTATTTGCAAGGCTGCATTAAAAATTTAAACAACAGCAAGTGTAGAAGAACCAATATATATATATATATGTATATATTTTGCTTATGATGGCTTTTGGCTAATATAATTTTAGAAAATAAATTTATGCAAACCTGTTTTAGAAGTCGAGAAACTAAATAAATTTAATTTCTCGAATTTGAACTTAATATTTTCATATAAAAGACAAAAAAAAGTCACATAATATCCAAAGAGAATTATTGCAGATGGATAAAAACAAATGAAGAGTAATTGGTTATTCTCAAAGGTGAGAAATGAAGACAGTATTGCGTTATAAGGGGAAAACTAGAACCTACAGAGAGGAGAAGGAAAAGGTGAGTGAGTTCTCTATTAAGGAAAAGGAGGGTGTTAACTGTTTACTAATAGTATCCGTTTATGCTAAGCTGAATTGAGTTTTTTATAAATAATATTTAATTGATATAGTAGAATAAGTTTTGTAGAGACTATTTAAGATAAGTTTGAATGTTAAGATGAATTTAAATGTATTTATAAGAAGTTGAAAAAGATTATATGTTTTGCATGTAAAGAGGTGTTGAATTGAAAAAGATTGTGGGTCTTATGTGCAAATAAATTTTGAATGTTTAATGATTTGAGAGTTGGATATTTAGATATTAGATTTAAGGCTTGTTTGGAGAGTGAGATGAGATGAAAATTTTATGAATAGTAGTGAGATAATTTGAGTTAAATATTTTTTAAATTTTGGGAAAAAAAAAGAAAGAGAAAAAATATTATAAAAAATATTATAAAGTTAAAATATTATAATAATAATATTTTTATTTGGAGATTTGAAAAAATTAGAATTAATTTTTTTAATTTAAAAAATAATTAATTTAAAATTTTAGTAATTAAATTATATTTAAAAATAAAATAATATGAGATGAAATAAATTAAGATAAAAACTTTGTATGTTATCTAAGAGCATTAGTATTGGTCTATGCATATACATATACAAAATTATCTCTTTTACATAATTATTTTGCCATTCAAGCAAAACTCCCACATTAGCTTATGCATATTTGAGACATTATTAATTTTTTTCTAAAATCAAAATTTATATATATTTTTTGCAATTAGCATCCACTACATACATTTGACATTAATAATACAATGCAATAATAAAAAATATAATTTTTTATATATATTATATTAATAATATAATAAAATGAAAAAAAATATATAATATATTATAATCAAAAGAATGTGTATGCGAATGTTTGTTGTATTGTTGAGAGAGGGAGAAGAGAAAAAGATTGAGAGAAAAAGAGTGGAAGAAGAGAGAAATAATGATTAAAATATGCATCAATTTATAAAAATGATTTTAAGGTCATATTATGTAAATATAACTTTACATATACATATACACAGATCAATATAGATGCTCTAAGAGCACTAGCATTGGACTCATCAAATGAGTCAAATGTCTATAATTTGATGAATTTTACTGGAAAAAGCCGGCATTGGATTCACCTTTAGTATATTTGACAAGCTATGAGCTACAGTGTAATCGGATTTATCTTCAAGTTTGGAGATCTACTGTTCCACGTCTATCCCATTATTTTATTAACTAAAACCGATAGATTTCGCACGGAAATAAATTTCGCACGCAATTATTTTTCTTTCCCTCTCTTTCTCTTCTCTGCTTTCTTCTTCATCCTCAAATCTCAAAATCCCGAAATCCCTCTTTCTCCTTCCTCTCCTCTCCCTTCCCGATTTCTTTCTTCCTCTTCATTTTTTTCTCCCTTCCCGATTTCTTTCTTCCTCTTCATTTCTTTCTTCCTCTCCCTCTCTTCCGGTTCGTTTCTTCCCTCCGTTTCCTCTCGTATTTTTGGACGAGCAAGAAAGTTCCATTTGCCGTGAGAGGAGAGCAGCTCGTCTTCGTCACTGGGGTTTCAGCAAATCGCCATCACCTCCATTGGTGCACTGTGCGGTGCTTTCTCTCATTTTCGCAGAGCTACAGTGCCCAAATCGAAAAGCTGAGTTTCGATCCTTCACGCAGAAACAGAGCAATCAACACTGGTTTCTCTCCTTCCAGGTTCGTGCTTCACTTCTTCTCCTTTCATCTTTTGCTTCACTTCTTCCCCTCAAATGACAATTTGCAACCCTAGTTTCAATAAACAAAGAAATTGGTCAGCCCCGATGGGGGCTTTTCCTCTCGGTGAACATATATTCAGCACAAATTTGCTTTATTTGTTTCTTTTCTTTTTTTTCTTCTGCTAACAACTTGATTCTTTGTAAAACATTCGAGCTTGGTCATTTGCACCCTAATCTTGACATTGTGATGCCTACCTTTTTCTAAGCAATCAGACAGGATGGTGTTTTAGCTGCCAATCAGAGACTTTTTGCTGTTTCTAATGTAAACTGCACTTAAGTGTCGTACTGATTTTGCAATTATTGTGTTGGCACTGAAAGATGCCGTGAGTTTAAATGAGGTAAGATTTTTATTTGATTGTTGTTATCAGGTTACTGCTCGAAATTTCGAGATCTCCAATGACATGTTCTGGAAAGATGGACAACCTTTCCAAATTATTGGGGGTGACTTGCATTATTTTTGGGTTCTTCCAGAGGTATTTTTATTGCAAGATTTTCAGCAATTAGCACCTTATAACTTGAGTTGTATATGATGGTGGTATGCATTTGTTATTTTAGCTTGTAATAGAAGGTACTTCACTGATCAATGATGCAGAATAAGATGCTAAAGCTTTATGACGCAACTGAATTCAACTTAACCTTAATCTCAAATAATAGGGACCGGTAATAAGATATTGAACATCTGTTAAAAGAACAAAACTATAATTATTTTGTTGTACATATTCAAATCTAATTCCAATAGTATCAGGAACTCATTGCACATTGAGCTGGATAATCTTATTAATGTTGTGAATCCCCTTTTTTTCATAACAAAAATGAGTGTTTGCACAAAATAGCTATTAGTTTATGCCCTCTAGTGAGATTGAATGTATATTATTAGTTTTTTACTTGCTTATAAAAAATATTAATTTTTTGCTTTATTCTCTTATTGTTTTGAAATTGATGGTAATATGATATGTTGTTTGGATGATAGTCCTTCAAAATATATTTTTTGTTTCAGCGTGGGATTTAGGGGGTTTCCCTGCCTGGTTACTTGCCATAAAGCCAGCTATCAGACTAAGATCATCAGATCCTAATTTCCTCCGTTTTGTAAGTTTTTTCTGTGTTTTATTTTACAAATTAATCATGTTCCATAGATTTGTGGTGTATTCAAGAGAAATTGTATTTCAAAATGTTGTGTATTTTTTTTTTTATATTTAAAATATTTTTATGTGCTATCATAAGGATATTGTGAATAGCCATAGCCTAAAACATGTGGGGTCATGGTGAGTCTTTCTTACAGAAAACTGCAAACAAAACTGCTTGGGGGATTTTTTTTATTTTGTTTTTATTGGTGAAACTGCTTGGGAGGATGCTGCTATCATTTTTAGATTAATATGTTTTACATGCTTGAGTGGTCTCACTTAAGAAGAAATTTAGTATATCAGTTTTCTAGTTTCTAATTGCTGCTATCATTTTGTTGAAGTGTTATGGATTAGTTTTGTTGGTTAAAGTGTGATTTTCTAAATATTTTGTGTTGATCTGCCGTTAGTTTAAAGGCCTAGGAATCTGAGTTGAACATATGCTGCCTCATTTGAGTTTATTCTTGATTCTAATGTTAAAGTGATGGCAACAAGTGATGGAAGGGGACTTGATTACGTGATGCACCTCATGGAGTTGATTCTTGAGTTATTTTTGTTTCTGAATGTGTAAACTGGCAGCTTCTACATGGATAATTATTTTGTTGAAGTGTTATAGATTAGTTTTGTTGGTTAAAGTGTTATTTTCACTCATGGCAGCTTCAGTTTTTTTTACGTGATGCACCCAATGTTAAAGTGATGGAATTAAGTTGAGGAAAAAAAATTAATTGAGACACAAAAATTGAAGTATCAAATTAAATTATTTAACATATGGTTAGTATAATTACAAGATAAGAAAGAAAAAATTTAAAATATTATTATTAAAAAAAATATTATATTATTATTTTGATGAATCCAATGGCTAATCCAATGTGGAATTATGGATGTGAAGGTTTTACATTTATGAAAAATATATACTTTTTATTAAATTTTAAAGATAAATTTAATAAATCTAATTCTAGTGCTCTAACGCCCCAAACCTGCCGTTAGTTTAAAATTAGATTCAACTGTATGTTACAACGTCCAAACGGGCCAGAAAAAGGTATCTCGATCTGATGGAGTTTCGAAGAGGCAAGACGGCACTGGTTCCCTCGTGTGGACGAAATCCATCATGTTATCCCCTCTCTCCGCCTCTCAAACAAAAACCAGACCGTTTGGGTTCACACTTTCTCTTCTCTAATGGTCTCCCGAACTATTAGCTAATCCGAATGGCACTCTCTCTATTCCCTTGCCATCACCACTCTCTGGCTCTCATCCGTAGCCCTCTCACCTACTTTCCCATTTTAGGTTCTCTCTCTCTCTTTCGTACACACGCACACATACCATTTGCAGTGTATGTGGGCTTTGTACAGTATAAGCTAACATTGGTTGGACTTCCACAGAGACAGGGAAGAGACCCTCGAACAGGAACTCAACTGGGTTTCCATGTCGCTGCTCATTCTCTTCCTCCAATGGTGGTGCAGAACCAGCCACGCTATCTTTACAGTGTGACGGAAGAAGGGCACTGCTTGGCGCTCTCCTCACAACTGGTTAGTTATTTTCTTGTATGGCTTACTGCTCTACAAAGTAAAAGTTTAACACCCCCCCAAAAAAAAGTCTTGACTGAATTTTTGTAGTTTAACCCCCCCGAAAAAAGTCTTGACACGGAATTTTTGTATTTGATCATTTGCGTCTTTGTAAATCTGTCTTTACATATAAAGGTGTGCTGACAGATTACATAAGCTTTTGCAATATTAACAGTTTAATTGAAAATTTGCGTCATATGGCTCCCTTTGGTCATTTTGTTTCCTGATAGTCTTGACACCATTATTTGTTATACATTTTTCCTTTTGATGAATTCCCAATTTCTATGTTCATTTTGCTGATTAAACTGAGTCAGTTGCGGGAGTCTATGCCTGTGATGTAGCTGAGGCTGTTAGCACGAGTAGAAGAGCTGTACGTTTCTTTTTCTTTTTCCCCTATTTTTCATAGTTTATTCTGAGTTACTAGTTGTTACTAATTGATAGAAGAAAACAAATAAATTCTGCGTCCTTACCGAAAAATCATGCAGTGCTTTTTTTGTTTTGCTGCAGCTTAGAGGAGCAAAAGTACCTGAAAGTGAATTCACAACTCTTCCCAATGGTCTGAAGTCAGTAATTCACACCACTTACTTATAATTGCCTTCTTCCTATATGCATATATTTTCTATCGTTAATAAATAATAATCTTATTGATGAGAAAAGTATATATATTTGTTTTTTTGCTTTCTTATACTTTTTCTTTCTATACTTTCATGTATGCTGCCTTAAATATGTTACGTGTATTTTCCATGAAATGGCATGCTACATGTAGATGATTGTACCTCCAAAAGGGAATTGTCTGCGTGATACACTCGTATGACTTTGTGTCAGATTTTTTTCTCTCTATTCTTTTTCTTATATATTAAAATATAACAGTTTTAATTTGTAGCTCATAACACCCAAGCTTAGGATGGTTTGGTTGGTTATCTTTATTCCTAGAAGTTGCATTGCAGTTTTCAGATGCAAATATAAACTGAAATTATTTTGGTAATATCTTTCAGGTACTATGATTTGAAGGTTGGGGGTGGAGTTCAGGCTGTGAAGGGATCTCGGGTTGCAGTACGGTTGTGCCTGCTTAAATTTTAGTATTTTACATATACGTATAATGCTTCTTCCTAGAACATACTGAGACTTCCCTATATCATATGTTAAAAACGACCAATTGAAGCTGTAATGCATGTGCACGATACCCATAAGAATTTTATAACTGTTCCATTGATAGCTCATACAATTTGTCTCTAATAGATGTTGCTTCATGCTTGTTAATAATTACTGACTTTGACATTATATGGTCCTGTTTCGTAGACTTGTATATATTAATAATCCTGGTTTTACAGATGTGAAATGTAAATATCTTGAAATTACTGTTAACTTATTTTTATAAAGGACGTTCGATGGGAGCACTTGGGGAGTTTTTCTGTAGTACTTTATGTTTTTGGGCTAATGATCTTGTATTGAATGGAGATCATCTTCATGATTTGCTTTTAGCCCATTCTAGTTCCTAGCTTGTATTTAGGCGTTTTCTCTTGTATACTTCCTATGTACTTGGGCTATGCCTATTTACTAGTCAATAAAATTTTCATATTACTTATAAAAAATAAAATATTTTTATATACCATATAAATATAGAAAGTTTTCAATATTGGACATTTTGAAAGATTTTTGAGTAGGTTTCCTTTTTCAGCCACATAACCGATCAAGATGTTGTATCTTGTATATTCAAGCGAATTCTCACCTTAAGAATGTTGATTCTTGAGAGCCTTAACTGAAAAAAAAAACAGAGAAGTTTTGGATTTTTGGTTTCCATCTGAATGCAACAATGTAAGTAGGTCTGTGGGAAGGAATTGGAGATATTTTCCATTTTCCGTTGGAATTTTGAGAGCTTAAAAAGGCATATATGATATATCTAATATAAATGGGCTAATTTCATCACTTTTGTGAAGCTGTCAAAGTACAACTGCCTACTGGAAATTAAAGCAAACTACATATGGATTTTGGGTATCAAGAAAAGCCAGAAACTTGCAATATTCAAAGTTGCACATCTTTTTGAAGTGTTGAGTATTTAGGTTGCACTCATATTTTGTAAGATACGCCCTTATTACGCACATTCACATGTATCTGAATTATAACGATGTATAGTGTTTTGGATACATAACTGTTAACTTGTGAAAGTACATTATAATTTATTTATGTTTATTCATGTTGTAGGTTCACTACGTTGCAAAATGGAAAGGCATCACTTTTATGACTAGTAGACAAGGACTGGGCGTTGGAGGAGGAACGGTAAGATAATAACGGTGCCACTTTCCACAAAATTACTATGTTCTCCGTTGTTATAAATTGCTTCTGAAGTATATAGAAAGAATCAACTATGAATGCACATGCATTGGCATCCCAATAACCTGGATTAACAGTTCCAACTACTTTTGGCCAGAAATGGCATTCAAAATGATGTCTCATTATCCAAGTAATTGCTTTAGGTGAAGTGGTTTTTCCTCAAGAGAGTTATCTAGTCCCTCTCTTCTATAATGCATACAATTAGGCTGGGAAAGAAACACTTCATATTATCTTCCTTTAGTACTCTATACTGTATGACTGACACATACACTCATAAGGACGGAAACCTATAAATTTTTTCTATATCTAACCAACACGTACACTCATAACCAGTGCTCTATTTTGTTGAGCTTATATATAGTGGGAAATCTTCAAGACGTTATTTCAGACCAGAAAGTGAGCCTTCAATCACCCTTAGTTTTTTTTTTTTGATAAGTAATCAATCACCCTTATTCATAAGCATATGTATGAAAAACTCTAGTAATTCAGTTTGAAGTGCTAAGAAACTTGGATTTTCTCCTTGTATGGTGCTGCCACTGTTTATTAACTCTTCCCACTTAAATCTTTTTTCAATAAAGTGAGTGAAAATCCTTTCACCTGTCCTTTAGATCTTTCTGATCGCACCAAGCAACCATACTACTAGGTATCCCATGGTTTGACGCTTTTCCTTTTGATGTTAACTTTTTTTAACATACATGGGCAAGCAACATGGTCTATGCAACTATGCAATCTGCACCCACCCAGATCTGCTACACTGCGATCTTGAAGTTTTAGATGTCTTTCTGCTTTATAGATGTTTAAAAATTCCTCTCGTTCTGTAGTCTTAGGACTGGCTCTCTGCCCGCCTCTCTATGGATGGATAGGTCAAGCCTCCTTAAGTTAGAGAAGGACCTCTTGACCATTGTCTCAAGAATTGGACAATGGACGAAAGCCAGATCCAGCAATTTCGCGTGAGTGAAGAAGGGCAATGCCGCTTGTAAAGCTCTTTCGTCGAGTCAATTAGCCCCTTGACCACTTCTGTCTCTGAACTCACTTATAAAGTCTGACCTTTTCCCTGAGATCGGTTCATCACTCGCAAACCGGCCAGTCAGCGGTTTAGTCAATGTCAATTCTGTCACACCTACACTCCTGTGGGTACTGTAGAAGTGTTTACTAAAACTATTGATTCAGCGACCAATTAATTAAAGTAGGGCCACGTCTCCCTTTTCTGGTAGGTACAATCAATAAAAGGAATATCATTTCAATAATATCATTCCAATCAGTAAAGGAATAGTTCGTCCCTTAGCTAGGTACGGCTCTTTCGAGCAATCAATCAATCTGCTTATCACTTCAAAATAAGTCACTTCCTACTAGAAGATATTTGATTCAAGGAGGGAAGTTCATAACTTATGCCCCAGGTACCACCTCCCAATTATCCACCTCAATTCTTCTTTTAAAGCCGCCCTGGCTAACCCAGGTTGCTGCTCCGGTGCAGGCTCAGGAGCCAGAGGTTGGTTGAGATCTAGCTCCGGTTGGGGGGTGTGGTTTAGATCGAGAACCGGGTGTCACGCCTGCATGTGCACTTGTCTCACAAGATTATTATATATTCATATATTTCCCAGTGGTTTCCAACACAAGTTCAAAGTTATAAATCCCACGTCTTCCCTGTTTCAGTCTTCTTAACCATGAATAAATTTTGCTTCTTGTTTAATGTTGATATACTTGAATTGCTGCAGCCATATGGATTTGATGTAGGCCAATCTGAGAGGGGAACAGTGCTTAAAGGACTGGATCTAGGTGTACAGGGCATGCGGGTTGGAGGCCAGGTGAGATCAGTTTCTGGCCTGAAATTTCCTTACTATATCTCTGAAATTTTGTAGCATAACTTTAAATATTCAGAAGTATGTATGTGATTCCTTGCTAGCGGTTGGTTTTGAGCCTCAAGTAGGTCCACTATTCTGAACTGATTTACCATAAAGAGGGTATAAACTTATATAGTCTGAAGATCTCATTTTTTTTAATACAATGAGATTACCATCCCTCCCAATTGGTGGCATTTACCGGTCTTAGAGATTTGTGGGTGGAAACTTCATGCCTGCATTTCATTAAATTTGAGCTTACTTCAATAATTGCAATGAGGGCAATACATTTGATTGGTTGAGGAAGTGTTCAACTAGCTGGGTCTCAGTTATAGACTATATCAGGTGTTTGATCATTTATTTGTATGCAGCGATTACTAATTGTTCCTCCTGAGCTAGCTTATGGAAGCAAAGGAGTCCAGGAAATCCCACCCAATGCAACAATAGAGGTAAATTGTTTTTATCTCTTTCCCAATATTATTAATGTGAAGATTGGGAGCAAAGTAAGTGTTGGCTTGAACTCACATGATCTGGTACCGTATTTTGAATGTATATGAGATACACGCATCATCTTTGACAGAACCTTTGACTTGCTGTCGAAACAGGGTGTGTTAGGTTTGGAACTAAAGATAAAATACAAAATTTTTATCTCATCTCATCTCATCTCATCATTACAACTTTTTCAAATCTCCATACAAAATATAACAAACAATTCAACTTTTTCAAATCTCAATTCAACCTTTTCAAATTCCAAAACAATAATAATATTAAAAAATAATATTTTAAACTTCCATCTAAAACTAAAAATTCTCATCTCACTTCCCAAACCTAACCTAAATCTACTGTGGTTGGATCATCACACCATGCATACCTTGGAATTAATTCCAATCTATCACCATAGCTGTTATTCCTCGATTGATTTTAGTCCTTTCTACTTATTTTTGTTCCTTTATGGTCGCATTTCTATTTAAATCTTTACTGTTTCACATCTTCATTGGATTGCAGTTGGATGTTGAACTACTGGCCATTAAACAAAGCCCATTTGGGTAAGTAATGGGTAGAAGCATAAATCCTGGCCTTCAGGTCTTCTATATATATATACTACAATTCCCTGTTGGTTGATTTCACTTATTACCTTCTTATGCAGGTCTCCTGTTAAAATTGTTGAGGGTTAATGCAATGAGTAATGATACCCACACAACACGTCCTGCTGCTGCAGTCATGTTGGTTTGTTGTGTGGGTGACTGAAGAGAAGGATCCCTCCTCGTATGGCGGTTTCTGCAAATTGTGAACCTGCAATTACATGTGTTTCGGGACAAGAAAAAATGTCAACTAAAATTAATGTTTGTGAATGTTGTTTTAGGTTGTGTTTAAGACTACTAAAACGTATCTTTAGATCTCAGAATTCATCCTAAGTCCCGTTATTTTCTTATAATTTATTTTCTTTTGATTTATTTGTAATTACAGAAATAAAAACTTTTCCTTGTGGAATACATAATAAAATAGCAACGGTGGGAGAATATAGAAATTGGTCAGAAAGCTTTCGATTAAATCCAACAAATAAAAATAAAAAATGGACTCTTAAAAAAGAATCTAAATTTGCTTGTGCTCTCATTGTTTTCCAAGTTGGTAGATGCTTTCGTTTGTTTCCCTACAGAGGATAGCAAAAAATCTAGAAGATGCGTAAAAATACGTGTACTGTAAGGTTACTGTTAGGCGAATGATGATCAATATATGTATTATTTCTCTTTCGCTTTGGAGATATTTTCTTAGAGGTTGGACATGTAGGTCATTGTATGTTAAAAGAGAGAGAGATATATGTTCACAAATAATCTTAGCTTGTAGTCTTTTTGTGCATGTCTTCCGCTATGTCTAGTGTATGGTCCACAATACATGATAGTTTATTAAGGGGCAGAGCATTGAGATCTTGAAAGAAGTACAAGTTTGAGGGCCATTATGCTGTGGAATTCCTCCCAATTTTTTAATCAAAACAGTTTGCCCATTTTCATTATTTGTTGCTCAACTACATGAAAAAGATGAGGCAAATCTGGGAAACCCTAAGTTAGCACTGAGGCCTTCTCTGGTAAAAGCTTTCCTAGACTACTAAAGATAGTCATGCGCCCTTCTGGACACCATTCAAGAGGAATCCACCACTCCTATAAACGCCAAAAATTAAGTTTCATGGTTTTTTGACCTAGATTCTTGCACCCACTTTATTCCTTTGCCATAGCCTTATATGTACCCCCAGCTTCCTTCCTGTCATGTACGATAATCTTTTTCATCTCCTACCACATGCAAAATGAGCACTAAACCAAGCACAATACCCGGCTTCTTTTGTAGCAATATCCTCCTCGTTTTTCTTCTTAGTCTTCAATGTTCTTCTCAGAAGTCCTGTTCCAATTGTGGCTCCATTGAAATCCCATATCCTCTAAGCACAAACCCCAATTGCGGTGACCCGGATTACTCTCTCCGTTGTGATCCCCACTCTCAGAAACTCTATTTTGTTGCCCTTAATGGAAGTTCTTATGCTGTAGTCAGCATCATGGCTGCATCTCAACGCATGGTGGTGCAACCATCAGCGTGGCTGCCTGACAGATGTGTCACTCAAGACATGTTGGTGAGCGAGGGCCTCTGGTTGAACCAATCTCTCCCTTTTAACATAACTTCATCCAACACCATCTTCCTCTTCAACTGCTCCCCCCGTCTTTTGGTATCTCCTCTCAATTGCACTACTTCTAGCCTTTGTCACCGTTTCTTGGAGAGTTCGGGACAAGTTGACAAAAATCGAGCGCTTCAATGTGCGAGCGGTCTTGACCCTTGTTGCACCTTTATTGCGGGTGGGATGCCTTCAGCATACAAGATAAGGCTTCATAGTTCAGGTTGTAGAGCCTTCAGAAGCATCCTTCATCTGGATCCTGAGAAGCCTGCAAGCCAATGGGAAGAGGGGTTGGAAATTCAATGGGCTCCCCCACCGGAACCAGTTTGTAAATCACAGTTTGATTGCTCCAGAGCTTCCAAGTGTTCAGCTGCTGGTTTAAATGGCCAACTCCGGTGCCTTTGCAATAAGGGATACCTCTGGGACCATGGTCTTGGAACTTGCTTGAGAACGAAGAAGAATATTAAGGCTGGCGTCAGCTTAAAGGTCTCCATAGGGATAATCTCCTTTTTCTCTCTAGCACTAGTCATGACCGCTGTCACCATTAGAAGATCTTGCAGACGTCTCTCGAACCAGGCAAAAATGGCCAAAGCTAGAGAGAAGATGTTAAAATCGAGCAATGGTGGCAAATCTGCCAGAATGTTTCACTTAAAAGAGATGAAGAAAGCAACAAAAAATTTCTCCAAAGACACAGTTTTAGGGAGTGGTGGTTTCGGGGAAGTCTACCAAGGTGAGCTTCAAGATGGGACAGTTGTGGCCGTTAAGTCAGCTAGAGTGGGCAACATCAAAAGCACGGAACAAATCCTGAATGAAGTTGGGATACTTTCTCAAGTCAATCACAAGAACCTAGTCAGACTCTTGGGTTGTTGCGTGGAAGGGGAGCAGCCCTTAATGATCTACGAGTTCATCTCAAATGGGACCCTTCATGACCATCTACACGGTAAGTTTTCCACTCTCCTGGACTGGAAAACGAGGCTAAGAATTGCTTTACAAACTGCTGAAGCATTGGCTTATTTACATACTGCGGCATACACTCCCATCTACCATCGCGATGTCAAGTCCACAAATATTCTATTAGATGACGACTTCAATGCAAAAGTTGCAGATTTCGGGCTCTCCAGATTGGCTGACCCAGGGCTGAGCCATGTATCGACCTGTGCTCAGGGAACATTGGGGTACCTGGACCCTGAGTACTATCGTAACTACCAGTTAACTGATAAAAGTGATGTTTACAGTTATGGGGTGGTGTTGCTTGAGCTTCTGACCTCCCAGAAGGCCATCGACTTCTCGCGTGATCAAGATGATGTGAATTTAGCCACTTACGTGGGCCAAAGGGCCAACACTGGTGCAAGCATGGAAGTTGTGGATCAGCGGCTTCTTGGCAAGGAGCCCAAGGGCGATACACTGACAAGCATAAAGGTCTTCTTAGAGCTTGCACTTTCCTGTCTCAGAGAGAAGAAGGGAGATAGGCCTGGAATGAAGGATGTTGTTCAAGAACTGCAGTGCATAATCCAAATTGTTGATCAGGAACAGGTAATTACTAAGGATGTTACTGTCGACAGTACATGAATGTATCGTTTATGATTTTTTTTTTTTTTTTTTAAATTTTATTTGGAGCATTTGACTGTCAAATATATCTATTATGTGGATGCATATATATATAATCTTTGAATATTCATGTTGCAAAGTTAAAGGTGGTGGAAATAATTCCAAGAGGAGGCCGATTAAAGTGATTCCAAGGATGGATTTGAATGAAAGGAAAGACATAAAGCTGGAAAGATTGGGATCAGATGCTTACTTTTCACAGAAAGTGTGAAATGTTCCACAAGACATAGACTTGCAGTTATGGGGTTATTGGAATCAAATAGGGCGTACCATGATTAATTCTCTGGGGAAAAAGCAAAATGACTTTTCAAAATGGAGAAAGCAATTACAGATATCTTTTGAATTTGAAAATCAGAACCGTCAAAAAATGGAATTTTAATGCATTGCTTTAAAGTAATTAGTTTTTCATTTAGTAATGGGTGCTTTATGTTTATCATGTGAATCACGATGCAAATCAAAATCAAGTTGTATAATATTGTTTATTGCACCATATTCTCGCCCCTCCACAAACTAATTCAGTGGAGTGAGTTTGTAAAGAAAAAATAAAAATATAAAAAGAAAGTAGTTGGTTTCATAATAAATACAGATTACAATCAAGCAATTATTTGACTTGGGTAACCTTCAAGAGAGTTCGAAAACCATGCATGTTGGGCAGAGAGGATGTTAAGAACTCATTCCAACAAGCTTTTTTTCTAGGCAAGAACCTATTTAACAACTTGGACCGTTACATGCATGTCCGAGCATGTGATTGGCCTTTTATCTTTTATATCAGATACTTTTTGAAGTTTTTTTTAGGGTAAATAAAGTATTAATGGAATTCACCAAGATATAAATGGAGCGGATGGGGAGTCCTACAATTATGAATTACCCCAACTCAGGCCGAACACCATGCAAGACAGCCAAAGTTAAAATAAATATATATGAAGGGGAAATGGGTATTCACGGATTAATGTCTCATGCTTTCCTGGTCAAGATCAGACTATCATATTGATAAAGAATAAAATAATATATATATATATATATATATATATATATATATATATATATATATATATAAAGAAGGCCACCTTGAATTAATGTTCGAGCAGATGGGTTTTGAAGTCAAAGTGTGGTGGGTGACAGAAGTTTTTTTTTTTTTTTGGCATATCCTTTTTGAAGTTGGATGGATTTTGTTATACATTATTTACTATTTACCTTCACATTTCATATTTGATAATTTTTTTTTTCATAAGGTGTGTATGTGAATTAATAAATAATAACTGTTGAGAAAAATTATTATTACAAACAAATAAGAGGTTTTGAAAGTAATGTTCAATATTGGAAGCATTCAAGAATACTAGTTGAGAATATAAACTTAAATGATTTTTTTCAAAAAGAATATATAATACACTTTTATCCCTCTTATCTTATTATCATGATGTAGATTTATTAATTTTTAAATTTTAAGACAAGAGTTAATTCTAATGGTTGGTCCGTTAACACGAGAATATAATGAAAAAAATCTCTACAGATTCTTACTATTCACACAATTTTCATATATCATAATTTTTTTAATTTTTTTAATTTTATTAAATTTTTATTATATGAATAATAAATAGAAAATTTGAAATAGCTTAAAAAAAACTTAAAAAATATTAAAAAAATATTTAAAAATTTAAAAAAATAGAGAGTGTGGAGTGTGGTGGAAGTTGTGTAGTAAAACTCATAATGAAATTGGAACCGGAGTACTGTGAGAAACCAAGTAAAAAAGTGGGAAAAGAATGATACTAGTACACTCACTAGTAGATCTAATGGAGGAGGAAAAGAGACGATGCTGATTGAATGGCATATCCCAAAAAACGAGAGTAGTGTAATACAAATGAGAGGAAATTTAGGATGAAATTCTTTGTGAGTGGGCAGTACTGGAGGGAGTGAGTTATGGGGGAGGCGTCGAGGCGAATAAAGATGGAAAGTAGTGACTTTAGTCAAAAGAAAGGGTGATTACCACATGGTGGTGTTTATCGTAATCATCGTGGTTTTTATGGCTCCAAAGTGTAGGAGTTAGCAATTATGGGCATCATAGGAAATTTTTAATGCACTGCTTTCTGCTTCCAAAAGTACGTAGACATTAATATGCATTTCCATAATATAAACTTAATTAGGGAGAAAGCCGTAGCATTCTATCTTATGCAAAGCTCATAGACCATGCATGGTCGAATTCTAGCTACCTTTTACCAACCCTTGAAGGTCGCGTACTTCACAATCTTAGGTTTCTCCTTCTTTATTTTATTTTATTTTATTTTAATCAATATTTTGAAGAAAATATAAGAATACATGTAGTATTTTGTTGCTATCAAAATTTGGTGCAAGCTTAAATTATTGAAGTCTAATTAGGGAGGGGTGCAATGTAATCCCCATCTGGGTAAATACTACACCTACAACTATTTTACAACTTATTTTAAAATCAGCCAATGTAATTGTGCAACGTTATTATAAATAATTTCAATTTTACATAACATACCTTTTCAAATAAAACTCTAAAAGGGTTGATTTTATCATTTTTCTCCTCATTATATCTTCTACTCATTTAGAAGACATTCTACAAGAAAATTTTCCCAACTTCAAGGAAACTTTAGAAAAGCATTGCTGCATTTGGTTCCAACAGCCTCCTTACTATTACCAATAAAAGTGCTACTACTACAGTACGAGTTCTCTATAACATGCATGAATGTTCTTAAAAAGATAGAAACATGTAAGGGGGGCAAAAAAACCTAAGTACTCCGCAGGCCTGAGATATAGAAGATCCACTCACGTATTAGTATCAAAAATTCTGCACTACCAGAGTTTTAGCCGCAGCGTTTCCTATAACCTTCCAAAATGTATCATTTCCAAAGGCAGTGGCCTTTATCAATTAACTGCAACCTCAGCAGATAGATAATTGGGATGAAGGGCATGATCCTGACCAGATACCTTGGTCTTGGAGTACTTGAGAACTTGCACAGCCTCTTCCACTTTGGCTGCCAGAGACTCTGGCGACTCCAACAAAAGCAGCAGTTCTGAGTTGTCCATCTCCAAAAGCATCCCCGTAATCTTTGCAGCAAGGTTAGGCTGCACACACAAAAAAATAGATATATTAGTGTCAAGCAATTGAGTTCATTTGATGGTACGGGGTTCATCTGAAAAAACATTAAAATGACGGTGCTGCTGCTTAAAATATTTAAAAATTCAAGCAAACCTCCTGAGGAAGTTTGTGGTAACTGTTCCTTTGTAAATTATCCACGAAAAATGACTCAGAAAACTCCCGTAAAATATACTTAAAAGGCGTTATGGTTCTTGCAGTACCTTGTGTTTCTGGACAAGAGGGTAGAAACGCTCGCCAAGTATCTGCTTCTGCTGCTCAGGGGAAGCAGCAGTAAGCATGCTACTCAGCATCTCTGATCCCTGTGGCCCAACTCCAACAGAATTAGTAGCAGTAGATGAAACTCCAAATCCTTTATTCATCTCACGTTGACGACCATATGGCACATACTTAACCTGGCCAGCACGCTGCAGTGCATCCTTACAAAGATCAGCACACATATGGCACATTTGTCATAGTGAACTGAAAACTGTAATAAAATTTAAAAAAAAGAAGAAAAGAGGAGAATAGGCAGGAGGGAGTATAGGGATTCCTCCCTAGCACAGCCTTCCATATCAATCTTAGATTTTGACTTCAATAGTGCATGAAGAGATTATCATTAGCACATCTTGAAAAAGTGTTCACCAAGAAGTCAATTTCTCTAAGATATTGGAATGCTTAGCAAAAATTTTAAGAACAGTTGCAGACCTCATAGTATTGTGGAATGCATGGGCTTCACATAGAAATAAAGCAAAAGCAGATATCTTCAGCATATGAAATAAGGCTGAAATGAAATAATTGTGTGAAGACAGCAAGAATACCTGCTGATTGAATGAATCTTTTGAGTAAGTCACTGATTGTGGCATATATGGAAGAGAGTGACCACCACCCTGTGGAGGCATATGCCCATTCATCCTGCCACGGTTGTGCCCATTTTGCCTTTGAGTGTTAGGAACCTGCAAAAGAAAATTAAATGAACATAAGCGTGCCAAGCATGAGTGGAAAATTAATTCCAATAACATAACTGTAATAATAGTCTTTTTTTTTTTACTCTCACGATTTGTTACGAGTCTCCAAGGATTATCCACAATTTGAAACACTAAATTGGTTTAAATGCCACAAAAATATACATTTGGAGAAAACATTGGTATGTTGTTAAGCAGATAGGAACTTACAACTGGAACTGGAGATGGTTGAAAGACTGGTCTGGTTGGAGGTGCAAAGCCATTAGCCCTCCATCCGGGCCTCAAACCCAGAGGCTGATACATCATAGCATGCTGAGGCGCCACTTGTGAGACAACGCCAGGAGGAGCCGTATAGTAGTAAGGAGGATATCCACTGGGGACAACAGTAGTTGAATGCCCTGCTAGTCCTGCCATATGATGGGCATACTGAAGCTGCAGTTGTGCTTGTCTATCCTCTTTCCTTTGAGCAATAGCCACATATAGTGGCTTCCCATGAAACATGTATCCTGTGAGACACCAAAGGACAACATAATCAGCTACCTGAAGAGTGAAACATGCCTAGTGAACAAATAATAAAACCTTGCATAGCACTATAGGTAAGCGAATTTGAATAGCAATCTAGAGTAGTAACCATAAGGTTTCTGACTTTAGTTCTCTCAAATTCTAATATATTCATGCAACATGTCAAAATTTCCGCCAAATTGTAAATTGTGTAGCCTAATTATAAATTGGAAGCACCTCTGTTTTCTGAATCTCACTTTTGAAACCTAAAATTTTCAAGTGCTACAGCTAATGTACCAAACAATATTTGGATACATAGATCTCAACTTAGAGAGCATCTCCAGGAAGAAAAAGAAAACTACAAGACCAGGATTTCTTTTCAAGAAACATCACTAAACGCATCACCAAGAAAAATAAAATTGAGTTAAATAATGCAATAGTCTATGCTATATGAACTTACTGAGCATTAATTTATATGTTAATCTCAGTTCAAGTATCGGCAGCTTGCTAATTAAAAAAATTTTTTGTTTATTTGACCATTCAAAAAACAACTTCTATAACCGATACACGGAATCAGTAATAAGTATGCAATGCAAAATGACAATGCATTATTGCACGCTTCATCTGTAACAGGCACATAGCATCATAACGTTCATGTCAAGCAGAAACACTTTTCAAAAATTATAAGTAGGCCCAACAGACATAAATCTTTAAGCATAAGTGCATTGATTTAATTAAAGAAATTCTGTAATATTTCACTCCGAGAACAAAAAACTAGTATAAATCCATTGCAAGAAAGAAATGTGGGTTAAATAGTAAATATCATCTATTTCCAAGCCATGACCTAAAAACAATAAATGATTAAACTGGACGAGTACAAGCATAAAGAAGCCAATCCAACTGGGTTAACTTGTTTGGACTCAGCTCCTCTGTTCCACCATGATAATAAATTACTAATTAAGTTGCTTTGAGCCACAGTGACAAAACAGCCTTGGCAACATCAGACATTCAGACTCTGCAGATGAAGCTGAACTAGCTTATAGGGTATAATATCTATAACAAGCTACTTAATTCCTAACGAAACCCTTGGGTGCTAACCCTTCCGATTCTTATTGACATGAGTACATTTTCAGTTTATTTAAGTTTTACAAGGATTTAAAAAACAAGAGAGATGTTTCAGTTCCTCCACCTGAAGGTTCACTTGAGCATGTGAACGTGAAACTGTTACCAGAGAGTACAATTTCATATACAAGATATAATCATACGAGTTAACTTTCAAAATCATCAAAGAACATGCGCAAATGTTTGCTTTCTGATTTCTTAGGGGCCATCATTCAAAACCCCCATTTGGATACTGAAACTGAATGATTTTACCACACTAAAGTTGGTTGGCCTTCTAAAAATGTAACACATAAAAGCTCTCCAAGTTATCAACTAACCATGAAAACTGCTCACAGCTTTATTGGCCTCCTCAGGGGTGGAAAAGCAGACAAATCCAAACCCTTTATTTATTCCCTTGTCATCTCGCATAAGTTTTGCAGAAGTAATTGTGCCACATTGACTGAAGTGTTCTCGCAGCTCCTCATCAGTGACATCATCATCAATATTCTTCACATAGACATTTAAGCCCTACAAGTTTTTTTTTTATAAGAAAAAACGGAGATATAAACTGAATAGACAAGAAAAAGCAGACAAATCTAGGGAGAGGAATGGGCCTCTAATTACCTTGTACTTAATGATCTGCTCTTTACGTTTCTCCTCAAACTGATGACGTAAAATTTGCTCGCGCTCTGCTTTCTTCTGTGCCCTTGCTACATAGAGAACTTTTGAACCTAGTACATATAAATTATAAACAACGTGGCAGAATTTCAGAATCAGGCAACCCATTGCCAATCACAAGTTATAAAGGAAAACATAACCTACCAAGTTGCAACCCATTCATCTGTTCCATTGCTTGTCTTGCATCATCTGGGTTATCGAAATTTACAAAGCCAAAACCTCTGGAAGTCCCTTTGTCTTCCTTTGATACAACCAAACTAGCAATTTTCCCAAACTTGGAGAACTTCTCCCGCAGAACCTCTTCCGTGACATCTAAATCCAAATTCTTTATGTACAAATTTGTATATTTAACATCAACGCTGGGCAAAATCCTGTCACTCCTTTTGACAAACTTTGAAGCATATCTGAGCCATGGATGTAATTTTGAAAAATTAAATATCTATTAGACCAAAGAAGAAGGCAGAATAAACAAAAAGAATACATATAATATATGCTTACATGCACACACGCTCATGCACATATTTTTTTAAGTAAAAATTCTTAGTATATAAAAGAAGCATATGGATAATCATGAGAAAGAGCTGAACATACATCTGCTTCTCCCCGACAGTAGAGCCATTTAGCTTCTCTATAGCATCATTTGCAGATCCCTCAGACTCAAATTGAACAAAGCCATACCCTTTACTCTTCCCATCCTCGGACATGGCAACTTTACAGGACAAAACATTCCCAAATTTCTGAAACATATCCTGAAGCCCAGAATTATCAATTGATTCATCCAAGTTCTGCAAAAAAACCAAATCTCTTTCAGTAAGAGTCCAAATCAGAAAGAAATGAAGTAACTAGCATGATCTGTCTTGATCGTATGATGTCAAAACAAAACAGATACCTTAACAAACACATTCCCTTTTCCACTTCTTCTTGCATCTGGATCACGATGCGACCACATGACCCTGATCACTTTTCCATTCAAGGCAGTGTGATTCTTTACTTCGATAGCGCGAATTGCTAAATGAACAAGAAGAGGTCAAAACCAAAAAAAATGAAAATTAGACTTTAAAGAATGCATGTGATATAATCACAAAAGAAAACCTAACATAACCAAGGAGAAAGATCTCTCACTTACCATCAAAGTTAATTTTTTTTTTTATAGGTAATAATTTTATTTAAAGAAATAGGCATAAGCCCAAGTAGATAGGACGTATACAAAGGAAATACCTACAACTTCCAGAAACAAAAAGAAAACTAACACCATAAAGCTAAAACAGATGAAGAAAATTATTCACCATTACAAAAGCTTGAAAGTTAATCAAAGCTCTTTTTGAAAACTCCACAAGAATATTCAAAACATCGATTTTGTTATAGACTTAAAACCTTTTGGTAAGACAACTAAAAAACCCAGTAAAGAAGTTAAAATCAGCAGGGCAATCACATGGGTTAACACCATAAACCTTAAATTCGTATAACATCCAAAGATGGGATTGTGTATTGGGTATATCCAACGTTTCTTTCCCTACGTTCATTATGATTGTGCTCTCAACTACAAAAGCCTAGTAATCTTCCAAAATTCAATCAAGTAAAATCTTGTTCTTTTATCCAAACAAGGAAAACCTTTTTTTGATAAGTAAAATTTATTAATGTCAATAGGGTAGCCAAGTAGACTGGATGTATATAAGAGAAAACATCTGGTTGGGATGCAAAAAGAAAAAAAAGATGAACCCATCTAGCCCAAGCCCAAAGACGCGCCTGCCCCAAGCCACCACGGGTGCACCCAGCCAATCCCACCAAACCAGAAAACAAGGCAAACCTTGAAATAAGAAATTTTTTTTATTTTAGTTCCTTTCCTACAGTTTCCATGTCGGCAAACAGAGAAGTTTCGTTATTTATACTACATGCAGATACAAAGAAACACACTTTAGTTTTATTTCAATGAAAAAAGGGTTTCTTGCAAGACAAGAACACCTAGCATTTTCTCAAAACCAACATTCAAGATCCCATAATAGCATCGAATAAACACAAGCAAAGGGTAACCGACTTTCACGATAACCTCACTAAAGCATTCCAAATTCCCTTTCTTCTCCAGCACAATCCCGGAAGCAAACAGACCAGAATAAAAATGGAAAAAGATTAAAAATAGAAACCAAAAGAAAAAGGGCTTGCAGCATTGTGGATATATATTCTGCAGCGTTGTGGATATATATTCTAATAGTGATACCGTCATCGGGATTAACAAAGTTGACGTAGGCGTAGCAGAGCGACCTCCCCGATGAAGAATCCCTGCATACCCGCACGGAAGCTAGGGACTTGAACTCGGAGAAGGCGTCGAAGAGCTGGCCGTCCGTCACGTTCGGGTGGAGGTCCCCCACGTACAGCGACGCCAGAGGTGCGTTCACCGCCGGAGACACCGCCATTGTTGCAGTTACCTATCAATGACAAGGAAAGGATACCGTCAAGAGTTCAAGTGGCGGTTCGGGTCCGGTCTCTTGGATTATATACGATCGAGTAAACCCAGGTTAATTTGTGAGTGGGGAAAGAAACGAAGAGAAAAGGAAGGAAAGTGCTTTGGGAGAGAGAGAGAGAGAGACGGAGAAGAGAGTGTGATTGATATGGAGATTCAAACACAGAGAGAAGAGGGAGGGAGAGAGAGAGAGAGAAAGGTGGGGGTGGTGTGGTGTGGTGTGGTGTGGGAGGATTTTGCATGGACGCAAGGAGGTTGAGCCGTTCGCTATAAGGATGCGTAAGGGTGGGCCGAGCATCACGCGTATACGTAGCGCGTGTTTAAAACCTTGCGTTTGTTGATAAAGAAGTTACGTTCTTGTTACTAGAGTATTTTTTTTATTATTATTATTTTGTAGTTACAGTTTGATTGGGTTTCTATGTTCTTGTCATCAGGCAATGAGGAGAGTTTGATTTAATTTTTATTTTAAGTTTGATTAATATTTTTAGACGACTAATTAGAAACAAAATGGAACTCTGAAATTAGTTATGTAAAAAATTCAACAGCACGTGTAGAAAACTTACACGTGTGAACTAATAGAGAGAGATTAAAGAGACTGCTTCAAAAGCTTTGCATAAAAACAGTTGTTATTAATTATAATTTATTTCACAGCCAGAACTTGTACCGAAAGGATAGCCCCTTTTTGTGGGTTAACTAATTAATGGGTATTTTTGGAGGCCATAATCTTATCTTTATCGAATAAAAACTCTTTTTGTTTTTTTTTTTTTAAAGATAATTTAATTTTCATTTCAAAATTCAAACAATCCCTATCTTTATCTTGAATAAAACTTTTATTGATGACTTATATCTAACAATTTTTTTATTTTTTTTTGTACAGACTGCTTAGAGTAAAGAATGTTGATCCAAAACAATTGACTGTTTTAATCAATGAAGGCCAGTCTGTCGACTAATAAGAGTGTTCGCTAATGCATGAACGGTAGGAGTAATCCGTGATATCAGTTTATCTATTTTTTTTTCATATCATTTAAATATTATATTTTTTATTCATTTCAAATATTTTTTCTAAACTATCATAAATATTTTTTCCAGTAATATCATCGTATCTTTTTATTTTTGTAATATCTCCTTATATACAATGTCATATAATTATGTTCTATTTTAAATTAATCCTAATTTATAAGCTAAATCAAAATATAAATTAATTCACAAAATAATTAATAAAATTAATCCAAATTAGAGGGTCCTTTCTTTCCAGTTGAGAGTATATGTATATTTGATATTTTTGTAAAATTTGTAGCAATTCTAAATATATATATTTGATATTAAAATTAATGTTGCTGAGGAGAGTATAAGTGACGCAAGTATATTTGATATTAAAATTAACGTTGGAGGTGCAGAGTGCATGGGAGACGAGTAGATGAGAGAGAAATGATTAAAACTTTATCGCTAAATGTAGCGGCAACACTGTAATCAACTGAAAAATACAAATAAGTTGGAAGTGCTCTTGTACTAAACAAGAAACAAGTTGGGGAAGATGATGACCTGCCTGCCACTTGGAGTTCGCAGCTCATTAACTAAAAACTCGCAGTTGCACTGAATTTTCTTTTTATTTCCAATGGTACATGACCAAGTGTTACAACCAGTACTGAACAAGAACAAGACTAGTACATGATGATTTACAATTCTGGCAAAGCGAAAAAAAAAACCTAATAATAGCACCAAAGCCTCACCTATCACTATAAATAAGAATTGGCCCAACCAATACCCCTTTGAACAAAGAACAAAACTAAAACCCCAAGGTTTAAATTACAAAAATCGTAACTGCTTCAACACTAACATGTGCAATAGGACACCCATGATGCCAAAAGGTAGCAGTTCAAAGAGCATATCTCTTGACGAGTTGCTCGTGCTCAGCTGCCCTGCATCCAGAAACTCCTTGCCAGAAGTTACCGAGACATTTACGGACGATGAACCTGAAAATTAACAGGTTAGTATTTGTGACATACAAAACTTGGTCAAAGTTATTTCTTGGGCACCAAAGGGAAAGAAAGAGGAAACATATGTTCATGATCAACTGAACTTACAATCGTAGTTAGCCCATCCAATTCGTTGATGATCTAGATCATACACAATGATCTTATCTTTAAGAACAAGATCTGCAAATTGAAGAAAACAAACAAGACTTTTAAACTAATTGTTATGACAGTAGAGTGAAGCAACGCAAGGTCTGGTGAACAATTGCATCATTGTAAGAAACAATTTCTAAGTACTCAGCAGACAAAAACTCATGATACCTTAGATTTAGAAAAACATACAATTGTTCTTCTACCACACAACAAATAAAGGCAGACACGGTGACTTGACGACACAGGTTGTAAAAGCAAGTGGAACAGACTCTTGCAAAAAATAGAAACATGGACAAATAACAAATAAAGTAAACAAAAGCATAATATCGACTAACTACATTCCAGCTGAAAAATCTTGAGACCGATGCTATTTTTCATCTTAAATGTTGTCATCTTTTGATATGGCACATTTTAAGTGGATATGCCAATCACTTACATAACACCCATATAAAATATGCCACGACAGGCATGACCGAAGAACGACATTTGTCAATTTTTAATACACAAGAAACTCCAATTGACATCTAACATATTTCCATGCTACTGTGCATTCATATACATGAGGCAGCCATAATGTGACTACATATGAATATCACAAGCCAGTATGACACTACTGTTGACTCCAGGGGGAAAAAAAAGAAAAAAAAAAGAGCACACATGCTTGGCAAAACAGCACCATGGTACAGTTAATTCTACTCAAAATTGGTCGGCGTGCTTCATAAAAATGTTTAACCATACTGTGCTGCATCATGGAAACTGCATTACTTGACTCGAAATCAATCTGTAAGGAATTCATAAATACTGGAAAATCACTATTTTTAGGCAGCTTTTAACATTTTGTTTTCACGTTCCAGAAAGGCAGCTATTTAGGAAGTCTTTCGGTAAACATTTCCATTGAGAGTTCTGCCAAATGCCTTTTCTGCCTCAAGTGTTTTCAAGAATGTCAAAGGTATTCGGAAATGCTACGGCCCAAAAAAGCAGCATTTTCCAAAGTAATAGCAATGCACTCACTATGTACTACAGAAACTAAATGAAATAAATGGAAGCAAAAACAGATTGCTTCTCGCAAAGTTCATGGTCTAACCTCCTAAGATCGTTACCCCTTCCTGAGCCCTCTGAAAACCAATGCACCACATGGCAGCACCATTCTGCAGCAATAGAGCATCCCATTAGCTAGCAACGGTATAGTTTAACAAGGATCAGGCCACGTTCAATTATTTTAAGGATAAAGTACAATTCACGCAAAAGGGGAAGTGGAATAACTTACAGCAAAACCAAGATGTACGAGGTACTCTTCTGGTTTTAACACCATGGATGCACTGCCCGCAAAGTTTAAACTAACCAGAGGAAATATCTCGGATATACTGAAAAACATAACAAACATGGATCTTGCTTAGATCATAAGAAAACAAAACCCTAGTAAGACTAAAGAACCTCTTTTGAAGAAATGAAAGAACTATGAGGTTCATTATTTGAAACATGATTAATAGGACCAACCTGGTGGGGACTAGGTAACACTGATTTCCTTTATTAACAATGGGAGTAGCAGATTGTTGAACAATTGCAGTTATCTGCACATTTAATAGGAAATCAGTTTCTAAAAGAAAATGTGTGTAAATTTAACAAAATTTCATGTACAAGACATAACAGCTTTTGGCCAGTTCCTCAAAACCAACCCATATAGGAAAACAGGTGATCTTTAAATAGAAGAATATCGTGCCAAAAAGTGAGCACTAATTTTGATAGTCACAATAGTATCAAGGAAGATAGATGCAACACACTCGATGAACGGTAATGTCAATGCCCAGCCAATTTAGTGGGTTGGATGTGGGGGGATAATGTTCTTTCTTGCCTTAATAAGTAGGCTGTACCCAGCATGCTCTATTCAATTAGGTTCATGAGAATGGAAGCATTATCATAATGGCCCCTTCATTTGCAAAAGGTTTTCAATTGATAGCATCAAATTTTCAAATGATAAACTTGTTTATGGAAGCTCTAGTTTGTTAAGTACAGCATGAAAATCCCTTCCCTTTATCCCAGGTCTATTGGAATAGCTCTAAGATATTTTTCTTTTAACATGGCATTATCTGGAGGAGTAGAGACCCAGTAACGAATCAATTACATTAGCCCATACCATCAGTATGCATATACTCGCTCTGAAAAACAAATCATAAACAGAGAGAAGAAAGAAAAAGACCAACTTACAGAACTAACAAAGGGATCATATGCTTCTTCCACAAGGTATGCCAAAGTTGTTCCAGAATCGACAATGGTTCCTCGGTTGTTTGATGTTAAAAAGGCAGCAGGATCAACTGGCAACTGTTGCCCATTGACAGCAATGCTTTGCAGATATAAATTATAATGCGACCTGAAATTCGGAGACAAAATAATCAAACTTACTGATTAATTGGCACCATACCTTTTAATTGAGGAAATCATGTAACAGCAAGAATATGTATGCACCAAGCAAGTTCTCGGCCAAAGCAAAAAACGAAGTTCAAGCAGAAAAACAGCTTTGCAATGAATAAAAGTACATTTCACAGAAGAAAGAAAATGAGATTTCATTTTAAGACACAGAACTAGTCCATCGAAAATGTAAAAAAGCTCACAAGAAAATGTGAGGTTAGACTAAAATATATACAGTCGCCATACCACTATCTGTTAGATAGCAGAAGATTTTCAGATCTTTAATTAGAACATGCCTCAACAATAAGAATGTGTAATGCATGCAAAAGTTGTATCAGGTAAGCTCCCGATAGAAGGTCAATAATGAAGCATCCATACTGGTCATTGATATTCTGACTGCAGAAACACAAACCTGGCACAATTTCCCAATGGCCAATGAGGCTCCAGCATATGAACCTTCCTTTTCTTTCATCTGAATTTAAATATGGCCTTTACTTATAAAAAAAAATATATATATATATGGCCTTTACTTATAAAAAAAGAGGCCTTTGTGCAAGAATCTAATGAATTCATTATACCTAAATATATCCCAATGACCCTTGAAGCATATACACAATTCCCGCTTCATATAACTTATCAAAAAAAAAAAAAAAACAATTACCGCTTCATATAAATATAACCTGAATGTAGGAGTACAGAGAACTGGGAACAAAAAGAAAATTTCCTGGGAACAAGGACATACTGTGATGGCACAAGTGGACTGTAAACAATGCCTGGCTCCAAAATCTCCCCAAGAACCAAAATACCCCCGCCATTTCCATCTCCTTTCAAGCAATGGGAGAACACTTTGGGTGTTATGCCACGAGATGACAATTGTGAAATAATGGAAAGATCACCTGGTCCAAAACCAAAAATCCCATCAACTGCTTTATCCGTCTTAGTCAAGTCCCCAGACTGATAGGTGCTACACCTGTATCCAAGACCAGCACCAAAGTAAGTAAGCTTTGAGTCTTTGGCCAGCAAAAAGACAATGACCACTACACATAAGTGAGTTAAACTCATGATCTGTTGTAGTGTCACTGAAATGCGTATTTACAGAACTGAAGTGGCCATGTTATAGTGGCTCATAAAAAAAACAAAAAAAAGACCATGTCATACTGGGTTTTTAATTGCCAAAATTAGTCAAAAGTTCATTGCTGTAACTACAAACAAAGGTTTAAGATACCTACCATGGCATTATATGTTCTACTACATGGGAAATGCTGGGTAACATGTTATATCTTAATTGGGATTTTCCCTTGACACACACGCACACGCACAGGCCCACACAACTGTTTGCATAGGTCATGGTAGCTTACCCAAAAACAACTGTTGCAGATGAGTTGACAATGTAAGACTGCACAAGAACCATGTCAAAATACAGCGCATCAGACACATAATAACCAGATGTCCCACTTCCATCTCCATATTGAAAAGAGTAACTGCACTGATTACTCTGAGAGCATTGAGACGCTGAAGTTTGCAATGCAGAAGTGCACATTGGATCTGAGCAGGGGACCAGCCCAGCAGTTGATGAACTGGCAGCATCAAATGAATTGAGCTGAACCTGGAAAAAACATTAAACACAATGAGGCTAAAATTGCCTCCTTATTCAACAAAGCTTATGAGCATAAAGGATAATTAGAAGAACAAGTTAATAAGCGACAGAATCTCACCCCAAGCCCACTAGATTGGGGGCAATCACTGCAGGAGTTGCAGGTAACCCACAAGATATCACTTCCAGTATCAATCTGTACATTAAATTCTCTTGGAGGAGAGCCCAATTTAACTTTTGTGAAATAAAGCCTACACGAAATCAAGATCCCAAGTATTCAAGAAAAGAAAAGAAAAGAGAGACGTACTTCCAAGATAGCCATTAAACGGAAGGTAACCAAGATGAAGACATATAAACCAATCAAAACACGAAAGATAGATGCGTAGTCAACATTATAAACCAATCAATGCCAGGTAAAGAGTAGAGGGAATATATTTAACTACTTTATTCCAGAGCCCATCAAATTCCAATCAGTCGTCCCAACTGTGGTTACCAAGAAACTGTACATATTCTAACTAAAGAAATAACACCAGCAAGACACCGCAAACATTCATCATTGCTCTACATTCATATGATCCTATCCTTTCCCATTTTTTCTCTTTAGTTTTTCACCTTGTCGAGATTCAAAAGAAGCATTAAAAAAACCAAGGGAAAAAAGTTAGTAAACACATACACTGAATAGTAAATGCTTTCCGAAAAAAGAACAAGAACGACAATTAACACAGACGGAAAAGCTTTACCAATTTGAAACAAACCCATCAATGCTAGTGCAAGCAAGTTAATGAGCTCGGAATCACAAAAACAAGCAATAAAAGAAATTTAAAAGCAACGAACGAATGGTAAATTTAGCAGTCGTACCCGACAACGTAAGGATCGGAGGAGCCTTGGACAGAGAATTCGACGACGCCTGCCACCGAGGCTTGCAAGATTCGGGCGTGCCTGGCTCGGTCCCGGGCTATGAGGTGGTCGAGCTCAAGTCGGTGAGACAAAGGGAAGGTCCTCTCGAGAAAGAGGAGGCTGGGGGAGAGGACGCAGAAGACGACGGGGACCCACATGAAGGCAAAGGCCGAAATCAGAGGGAAGATAGAGCCCCGCATTTCGGTGGGTTTGTCTGTTGTTTGAGTTGCGAGCGAGGGAATTCTAGTGGCAGAGATCGAGGTGGTGGTGCGAGACTCCCAGAAAGAGAGAGAGAGAGAGAGAGGTTTCTCACTGTCTCCCTCTGTGACTATTAAACAAAAAATGTGAAGGTTTTGGTTATAATATAATTTATTTCTACTGTTAGTGTTACTGTTAACTGCGAACTACTAAGAGCACTAGTATTAGATTCATCAAATTCATCTTCAAAATTTGATGAAAAGTACATGTTTTCCATAAATGTAATACCTTCACATCTATAATCCCACATTGGATTAGCCATTGGATTCATCAAAATAATAATATAATATTATTTTTTTAATAATAATATTTTTATTTTTTTTCATATTTTATAATCACACTAATCATATGTTAATTAATAATTTAATTTGATTCTTACATTATTATTATAAGATGGTTGGAGATTAAATGTGAATAGAAAAGACCTTTAGAGATTAAAAGTGAATAAAAAATAGATTTGATGAGTGAATAGTAGCCCTTCAAATTTGAAGAAACCTATAGATTTACTGTAGCTAAAAGCTTCACATTTATGTCTTTAGCTAATCCAATGCAGCTCTTTTTTTATGAGATTCATCAAATTTTACATTTGGCTAGGCTTTTGATGAAGCCAATGCCAATGCTCTAAGGTTGGAAACTTGGAACTACCTCGACTTATGACTTATGAGATAGATAAAATCGTTACTAAATCAAACATGCCCAAATGGGCTTCTAACGCCGGGCCCGCAAAGTCAATTTCATCTGTCTCATGAATACGTGTGAACACTTTTTTTTTTTTGGTAAACTACGATTGCAAGTGTTATTATTAACTCCTCAACTAATATATAAAGAAGAAAGTGGGGATTTGGATTCAAAATTTATTTTAATTCATCTCATCTTATTATTATTATTATTTTAAATTTTATAAAAAATATAATAAATAATTTAATTTTTTTAAATTTTAAAATAATAATAATTTTAAAAAATAATATTCTAACAGTATTTTATTCTAATATTCACAAATCATCTTAACTCATCTCTGAATCTAAATCACTTGTACATAATCAGTATATAATTTATAATTTGTTTCTTTCTATTTAAATTTTAAATACACACATATTTAAACATTATGATAAAAAATTAAAAATTCTAAATCACATATTAATAAGACGAGGGTGTGTAATGTAAAATTTTCATATAAAATTTCATTATCTAATCGTGACGAAAGACCGAAAAGAGAAATTGCGGACGTATAAAGTATAACCTTTTTGTATGCTTAGATGATTAGATCGTTCATGGGCTATTCCGAGTCTCCGACCCTCATTCGTGATAATTTTTTGTAGTATAAATCTCAAATTTTCAATTTAAAATTGTAATATTTTAATTTTGCAACGTTTGAAGTTCAATAAGCGTAATGTATATCATGTATTGTAATATTAGATGTGATAAAGACGATGATCTATTAAAGATATATATATATATATTGAAAAATACTTCTTACAATCGCCTAATGCAACCGGTGCGCAATCGGCGCCCATTTAATAAAAATTTTCATTTTTTTCTCTCTCCCTCTCTCTTTTTCGTTTCTTACTCCTCCTACTTTTTCGTTTAATATACATCAAAGTTTCAAACAACTGTGAAGTCATCATTTCCAGCTACCCTTTCTTCCAAAAAACTGGCCCCTTCATCTTCCCACAGAAGAACACCGATCTTGGTTCAAGATTAAGAATCAAGAAATGAAAAAATCCCATTTAAAAAAAAAACTGAGGAAATGAAGAAATTCCATTAAAAAAAAAAACTGAGACCTGTACTTACAAATAAAAAAACAAAACAATACGTCTAACTAAGGAGAGAGAAAAAAAAAACTAGGCATCGTGCCAATAGTCCCCAATATTTCTCTCACTTCAGATGGTGCTCAAACAAAGATGCCATCTCAATAGCTGTCAAAGCAATCTCGGAGCCCTTATTGCTAGATTTCCCACCAGCTCGATTTAATGCCTGCTCCATGTTATCGCAAGTCAGAACGCCAAATATGCATGGAACTCCTGAACTTAAACCTGCTGAAAGAACTCCAGATGCTGCCGAATTAGCAACAACATCATAGTGGGAAGTATCACCTCTAATCACTGCTCCAATACATAAAACTACATGATATTTTCTTGACTTCCCAAGCCTTTCTGCAGCAACACCAATTTTGAAACTACCAGGAACTCATACAACATCGATGTCTTCATCTTGGACATGAGAATAGTTCTTGAATGTAGCCAACACTCCCTCTAACAGTTGCTTTGTCACAATCTCATTAAATCGTGCTACAACTGTGGCAAAGCGAAGACCCTGAGTTATGGTGATAGATCCTGTCAGATATCAAACTGCGGACGTTTTTACAAAAGACGAGCGGTCATTCCTCTCAACGGAAACGCAAGGAATGTTCCTTGCGCAGAAAAGGTAAAGGAGAGAGATTTTGACTTGTGAGAGAAATATGAAATGAGAGAGAAAGATGAAGGAATAAAGTGATAAAGTGGGTCCCAGTGTCAGCCAGTTATGCTAAGATGGTATTTGTTGGTTGTACGTAGCATTTTTGATATATATTATATAACCTAGAAATAAGCGTAATGTATATCATGTATCATAAGTTGGTCTATAATTAAAACGTATGTGCACCAACATTGGGGATGCGACTTCTACGTATAAACTCAGTGCATATTATCTTATGGTCTTGAACTGAAAACTTTAGTTTGAGAGAAAGGACTCAACTACAAACTGAAAACAAGCCCTATCATTATTGTCGACGGGATAAGATTCAGACAGTTTGAAGATGGAACTGGTCAATTAAGTAATCCCCAGTGTGAACCCATGAGTACTATTATATGACCCAGTGCATGGGTAATTCTTGACAAACATTGACGTGAAAAAAACAGGAAAACCAATCTCATGGAGATGGAGTAGTTGTTATTAACCCCACAAATAGACCCAGATGGGCGATGGCAAAGACGGACTTTATAATTAGGTCTTGGTCTTTTTGCGTGTAAATTCTGAAGAAAGTGCACTGAGCCAGCCTTTATTGACCAATGTACAGCTTCACTTGACTTGACCCACATTAACACGATGCACCAGCACGAGTACGCCCATCACCGGTGGCCCACGACCTCGATTGCTACCCATAAAAGACAACACTCGGAGACCACGTAAAGTCCCTACTTTGATTTTCTGCATTTCCCTTATTTTCCCTTTCCATTTTCTTAGTTTTTTTATTTCTTCGAACTTTACATGTTTATTATTTGATAAATAATTATTTAAAATAAATCATATAAATAAATTATGTAATAGCTATTTTATTTTATTTTTATCTGTATACTCTTGAATGTAAAGTCAAATTGAAGCCTATCATGTATACGTAAACCAACATTTTTACTTCATTTTGCATTTCTTGTAATCGCTAGCAGTCAAATTAAGTTCTAATAGAATATGATTGCTTTTTCTTGTTGATGTACCCTGTAACAAGAAAATCCAAAGATTTTTATTTTTATTTTTAAATATCATTATTTAAAGAGCACTCGAGCATTCAAAGACCGATTCTATGTTCACAACAGCTTGATATATAAGCAACACCATGATATATAACCCGTAGAAGCTTCGTGGACATGGGTCTCTTGAAAAGGAGACATGCATGGAGGCGGTAGTGATGATTTCGACCACATCCTCTCTAACTCACGCTATAAACCCACGCCATTATATTATATATTATGACAGCTATATTTCTCATCACACTCTCAATATTTCTTGATATAACATTAAGCGGTTTGAATTGAGAGATTAGAGATGGATTGAGAGATGAGTTGTACGGAAAAATATATTTAATCCAAACGACAAAAACCAATTGACTGTTACTTTTTTGCCCCTCACCCACCCATCATCTCGACGCAAAGCTTGACACTGTGGGCAGACCCACCTCATGCCGATCGATCTGAAAATGATCACCATTTCCCCCAACTGAACGACATGGGCGATGGGGCTTCTCCGCTTCCCAACATCGCGGCACCCATAACGTCATGCGATTGTTCATACTTTTTATAATAAAAAAAATATAAATAAACTAATTTTATAAATATTTCATAATTATTTAAGAATGTTGTAAATAAAATATATTTTTATTTGACTTTTTTATAATATTTGATTTTATAAAAATATTGTAATCTTATAATATTATTATGAATTATATTATAAAAAAAATATGAGTATGTAATTTAAAAATTATTACTTATTTATAAATAAAACAGAATCATTACAAATATTATTATTTGTAGGACTCAAATCTATTTTATCTCCAATAATTTAAAAGGAAAAACCATCTTATTTCACTTTTAATCCAAACACATAAATTTTTAAAAACTATTCTAACTCACAAATTTCATTATTTTTTACAAATCATCTCAACGTATCTAATCTTATCTCTCAATTCAAACGAAACCTAAATAATAAATTCATAAATAAAATATAATAGATAATTTCCAATCATTTAATACCATGAAATGATAAGAAAATAATAGACATTCTATATATTATGATAATGGGTATATAGTATATACAGCAGAAATTTGTGTGCATAATTTACCACCACCAACAACAACAACAACAAAACTGTTTTGGATAAGGGTAATCAAATGGCAATTTCGTGTACGTGTGTAGCTTGCCTACTGTTCACTGATCGTAAGCTTCAAGCTTTTAAATTGTCGGCAACTACTTCAAGCTTTTGAAATTAATTGGTAAATGGAGAGAAAACGTGCATCATGCTATTGCTGAACTTTATTGTTGAACTTTAATTTTGAAGCATCAATTCATAAAAATTACACTGGATTTTTAAAACAGACGTTCGTTTTCCTAGTTATAGCAATTTTTTTTTTTTGTTATTTTATTTTTTACATTCAAGTTGAGTAGAATAGATGGTTAGAGTTGAGAAAATAAAAAGTTAAAACCGAAGGACGAGTGACTGTTAGTGAAAGCAAACGCCGGACGTCACCTGCATGGGCCTCGGCCTCCTGTGGTGATAAAAATTTAGTATCGTAACTTCAGTGGGCTTGGAAAAGCCCGTATGTACTGAGGGAGAGGGAAGGAACAGAAAGAAGGCCACGGGCTTAATACGATGCCTTTCCCATTCCAATTAGGCTTCAAATAGTTTAAACTTTCTGCTTAACATACAAACGTATATGAAAAAAAAGTGTATGGAGAAAGAAAAAGATCCAACAGACTTGAGGAGAAGATGTTAGGAAATCCCAAATCGTTTATTTAAGCATGAGACTTGTACAAACGTATAATATATCACTTGGAAATACAATACAATTTTCATCTAATTTTCAGTACCCAGAATTACTAAAACTAGTTGCATATTTCCTCAAACCCCAACAAAAGATGATCAAATAGCCGTATTGCTGTTTTCAAAAAGTGTCAATTTGATTTTGTTAAGCTTGACAACCACATCTTTGATATCGATTCTTTCATTTGGTAACTCTTCAGAACACCTCAAGCCCAATTCCACGAGAGACGAAAGTATGCTTTGCAAGGCAATCATGTCTCTTCCTTCTTCTATCTTTAACATGCAAACCATCATCCACAACTTGTGTCATTTTGGTCGGAAATGATGCATTCATCCACTGCCTCAAAGTCAATCCTTCATCAAACATGTCATCCGTGGGTTTCTTCCTTGTGATCATCTCCAACAATATTATGCCATAACTATAAACATCGGCTTTGATAGACACTTTTCCTTCAGATCCATATCCTGTCAACCACTCACATTAATTAATTGTCAAGAAGGGCCCAGCTTATAAGATCCATAATTATTAAAGAAAAGAAATTCATATTATCTCGATCGGTTAAAAAGATTAAAACACAAGTATATATGATATTATATAGATTTGTATTGCATTTGCTTGCATGTTTGTCTCAATAAGCAGTACTAAATAATTTATTCTATCAGATTTAGGGCAATTGTGAGCTGTACTTGGGCTATATAATATATATACTGGAGTTCATAGGGTAAGGCATTAGTGCATGGTTGGTGTAAATGATCCCATTAGTGCATATTCATACGAGTCTAATGCCTAAATTAAAGACTAAACTCCGGAAAATTTCCTTGTTCATACCTGGTGCAATATAGCCAAGCGTACCAAGAGTTCTTGTTTGTGTCGCGTCTGTGTTGGGCTAGAATCTTTGCAATGCCAAAGTCACCCACATGTGCAACCATATCCTCCCCCAAAAGGATATTACTAGGCTTCAAATCACAATGCACCACAGGTTCTGATTGACCGTTGTGAAGGTAGTCCAATGCTAATGCAACATCAAGCATAATGTTTATTCTTTGAAAAAGATTCAAGCAGCAGTTGTTTGAGTACAACCATCTTTCAAGGCTGCCATTCGACATGTATTGCAACACCAAAGCCCTGAACTCGGGGTTAGAGCATGTACTTACAACTTTAACAAGATTCCTATGTCGGATAGTGCGAAACACCTTGCATTCTACATCAAAACTTTTGAAAGCATATGCCAATTGTGAATTTAGAACTTTGACTGCAACGATGGTTCCATCAGATAGTATTCCTATATACACAGAACCAAAACCTCCAGTTCCGAGTAAGTTGCTTTCAGAGAAGTTGTTTGTCCCTTGACAGATCTCTTGATATGATATCACTTTGTACTCCAAAGAAGGCAATGCATTAGCTACACTTGGAACCTGTGCCTTGTTATTTTCTCAACGCGCTCTCAACATATAAAGCAGCACCACAAAGATAAGGATTAATGATGCGCAACTATATGAATAATATATTTCAGCAAAGTTTGTTTCACCCTTGATCCTTGTGAGCTTGGGCTTGGACAAGATTGAACTCCAAAAGTTGAATTCCCACGAAGTGCTCTATTTCCTGAAAACGATTCCATTGTAAAGTTTACAAAAGGCCCACCAAATGGAATCTCTCCTGATAGTTGGTTGAAAGATAAATTCAAGTACCTAAGAAATGAAAGTGCCTCCAAGGACTTGGGAATTGGTCTGGAGAGATTATTGTAAGAGAGATTTAAGACATCCAAACCTTTCAAGTCTCCAAGAGATTTTGGAATGGCTCCTTGAAATGAATTATTTGACAAGTCATGATATTGCAGGCTTTCGAATGCTCCAATGATGCTTGGAATGTTACCAGTAATCTGGTTTCGTGATAAATCCATATGTTCAATAGTCTCTGCCTGTTTCATATTCGGAGGCAGATATCCACCAAGCAAATTCGACGATATATCTAGAAACAACAGGTTTTCCAAAAGCCATACATTTAATGGTATTGATGATTTCAATTTGTTAGAACCAAGGTATAGCCCCTGTAGAAAAGTGAGGTTTGAAATGCAATCTGGGATGGATCCAGAGATTTTATTATTTGAGACATCCAACGCACCCAAATTCTCTAACTGACATAAATTTTCTGGAATGAATCCTTCAATCCCATTATTACTAACATCCAAGCTTTGTAGCTTCCCCAATCTCCCAAATGAGGATGGCATGTTCCCGATCAAATAGTTATTGCTCAAATCAAGGCCGATCAAGCCTGTCAAGGAACCGATTCCCATAGGAATATGACCTTTTATTTGGCAGTGAGATGCAGAAATGATTTGAAGTGAAGCTGAAGTATTTCCAATGGAAGGCTAATATCCAATGGATTGCCGGCTATAAGCACCACCTCCAAAGATATTGAATTAAATAAAGATGATAATAAACTAGGCTCCCCTGTTAGCTGGTTTGAACACAAAAAAAAGTGTTTGGAGGTATTTCATGTTTCCAAGACTTGTGGGAATTGGTCCTGAGAGTAAGTTTTCAGCAAAATCTACTTTGACGAGCTGGGAACAATTTGAAAGAGAAGATGAGATATGACCGTTGAGTTCGTTGGTATTTAGGATTAGATATTCAAGATTAGGGCAGGATAGCCCAGCATCTAATGGAAGATTTCCAGACAAGGAGCAATCTGCCATGTAGATTTCTTGTAGAGAAGACATGTTGAAAATTGAGTTGGGTATTGCACCCGTGAGAGGGTTATCTCCGACATCCAATGTTATAAGATTCTGGAGAAGCCCTAATTCTCTTGGAATGCTTCCCTTAATGTTGTTAGTCTCAATTCCAAAGGCATATAACATGGACAAGTTACTTAAGGTAGGAGGTATGTTGCCCGTTAAATAGTTACCCCCAAGAACTAGCCCTCCAAGCTTCTGTAAATTGCCAAAAGATTTTGGAATACCCCCTTCAAATTTATTGTATGAAAGGGACAATTCGATAAGCTCTCTACAGGAATTCAACTGCGAAGGGATCTGACCGCTAAATTTGTTTCCTGAGAGATAAACTTCTTGAAGATCAAGACAGTTGCTGCAAAGATCCATGGGTAGAGTTCCTGACATGTGATTTTCTGAAAGAGCAATGATGACTAGAGAAGATACGTTAAAGATGTCGAAAGGAAATGGACCAGTGAGGTTGTTGAATTCCAAACTCAAGAGCTCTAGGGACGAAAGATTACTGAGGGACGATGGAACTGTACCCATAAAACTATTTCGACTGAGATCTAATTCGCGAAGCATGGGTAACATACCCAAATCTTTGGGTATGCTACCGCTTAACTTGTTTGCTCCAAGATAAAAATATGTAAGCTGGTGGCATTTATTTAAACCTGGCGAGATGCTTCCTTCCAATTGGTTAAGTGGCAACGAGAGCATTTTCAAGCGATGTAGACGACTGATCTCCTGAGGCAAGAAACCAAAGAAGCTATTGTTCACCAGAATAAGTGCTGCTAAGAAGGAAAGATTACCAATATGAGGTGAAAGTGTGCCTTGGAGACCCATGTAGGAGAGGTGTAAAGCGGTGACTCTTTGCCTGCGTCGACTACACGAGATTCCAATCCAACTGCAGAAGTTTGTTGTCATGGACCAGTTAGCAGCCAATACAGTTGCATTCGGACTACTAAAATTGATTTGAGATTTGAAGGCAATGAGAGCAGATTGATCAGTGACGTTGCTGGAAAACTGGGCTGAGTGGATCATGCATGAGTACTGCACTAACAGAAAACCCAGGAGCATGAGGATGTATGAAACCATGAGTGATTCTGGGGGCAACCGGGGTTGCGGCCCCGCTGCGTCCCCGTGTGACGTGGCTTATGCCACGTCTTTTTTTAAAATTAAAAATATTTTTTTTAATTATAAAAAAAAAGAAAGTAGAAAAGCGGGAACGAAGATGAAACCCAAACGAAAAGGAACTGGGTTTCATTTTCGTTGGAGAAGACAAAAACCAGAGCTGCTTTGTCTGGTATTTTTGTGCCTCAAAATTAGCAGTTCAAAAAAACTTTCAGATCAGTCCATTTTCGTGCGAGGTACTTGATCCGTAAAAGATATTTTCGTTGGAGAAGACGAAATCCCGAGTAGCTTCGTCTGATATTTTCGTGCTAAAAAATTATCAGTTCAAGCCACTGGTAAATCTATTTCCGTAAAAGATGAAGGTCGTGCAAGCCACTGGTAAATCTATTTCCGTCGGCTGTTGCGGTCGCCGTGGTCATCGTCGTGGGGAGAGAGCGGCTTTAGCATCTGCGTTAAGGGGCAACCTTTTCTGAAGTAGAGCTAGATCCAGTAGGTAGATCTACTAAAATCTCACAAATGACTCTACATTATACTGTAAATATCATGTGAGTTGTTCCCACGGGAGCATATGCCACGTTTGTTTAGTGTCAGTTTCCATAGATATTGCATAGAAAAATTATTAGTTTTGAAGGTAACCATTAATTATCAGTTTGTTTAGATATTGCGTAGAAAAATTATTATGTATCGAATATTTAAGGAAAAAAAAATACTATGAAAATGGACCATTGTGAGGACTTTGTGAGTAGAATGGCCTCACACATGGCAGCTGTGAGGCATGCATATTTCAATATCTTTGAGGAGCTTTATTTTGAGTCTTTTCACCTTTAAAGAGGATGAGGAATTGTATTAGTTTTCTATTATCTTTCACTTGAATGTACTAGTAATTTGAAAGATATATCTGTCAAACGAAATGGCAAACCAAACCTTGATGGTGAATTAGTAATTGAGTTCTATAGCAATTGAGTTCTATAAGAATGCTGGTGATGTTTTCATTTGGACGTTGAGATAATTGCACTCTTTGGAGGTTTTGGTAAATTCTCTTTAAATATAAAAAAATGAAACTATATGAGTTTAGAAGAATTACTAAAGTTTCCTTTTCTTTCGTGTTAACCGATCATAATCACAAATAATTTGTTTAATAAAAGAATTGAGTTGAAAATCATTAATTTGGTTGGGTTGATCCGAGTGACTTGTCATATAGTAATAGTCTTTATTTATTTACATGCTTACTAAGGTATCGGTTTTCTTCTACTGAGGTATCGGTTGCCTCTCAGCATGAGAAACGGGAAAGAACATCCATTTACATCAACACCATGTACTTCAAATCCCTCATCTGCGGTATGTTATATCATTTAATATACCATTAACATTGGTTTGTGTAATATTTCCAAAATATATCAATAACTTTATTCATGTACTTGTAGGACATACCATCAACCTGTCCAAGCATCCCAAATTACATGCATGGTTACTATGGACCTTGTGGTGGGGAAACTGAAGCGCCATGCACATCCTCTACAATTGATGAAATTAATGAGGATTTACCAAATCCACAGGCATCCAAGAATTGTAGTGCCGGGACATCTCAGAATGTTGAAATTGATGGTGATGATATAATTGATGAGCCAAAAAAGGGGATGGAGTTTAATTCTCTTGAAGATTTAGTGAGTTATTATAAAGATTATGGTAAGAAGTGCGGGTTTGGGGTGATGACAAAAAGGACTGAGAGGGAAGAAGATAATACTGTTAGGTATGTTACCCTTGCTTGTGCTCGTGGTGGGAAGGCCCGTAATAGAACTTTTAATGTGGCCAACCCACGTCCGACAGGAAAGACAGAATGTAAGGCAAAGATTAATGCCTTGAAATTTGATGGGAAACTTCGGTTGACTACAGTTCATAATATCCATAACCACGGCCTTAGTCCGAAGAAATCTCGCTTCTTTCGATGTAATAGAGAAGTGAGTGACGCCGTAAAAAGAGTTCTAGATACGAATGATATGGTTGGTGTCCGAATGAACAAGAGCTTTGGATCTCTTGTTGTTGGCGCGGGCGGTTTTGAGAACCTCCCGTTTTTGGAGAAGGATTGTCGTAATTACATCGACAAAGCAAGACACTTACGACTTGGGGCAGGTGGTGCTGGTGCACTTCAAGATTATTTTTCTAGGATGCAATACAAAAATCCTGGGTTTTTTGCATTGATGGACTTAGATGATGACGGGAGGTTAAAAAATGTCTTTTGGGCAGACCCCCGTAATAGGGCAGCCTATCAATATTTCGGTGATGTGGTTACATTCGACACCACATACCTGACGAATAGATATGGGATGCCGTTTGCACCATTTGTTGGTGTAAACCACCATGGGCAGTCAATTCTCTTGGGAGCAGGCTTGATTTCCAGTGAGGATACGGAAACCTTTGTGTGGTTATTCCAGACTTGGTTGCAGTGTATGGATGGTATAGCTCCCAAAGCTATTATCACTGACCAAGATAGAGCGATGAAGAATGCCATTGGTATTGTTTTTCCAAGAACTCGGCATAGATTTTGCCTATGGCATATATTGAAAAAAGTGCCGGAAAAGCTTAGCTCCTATGATTCCTACAAAACTGGGATGAAAAATGCATTGATGAGATGTGTGTATGATAGCCAAAGTGTTGATGAGTTTGAGACAAGTTGGGTTCAGTTAATTACTACATACAATTTACATGAAAATGCCTGGTTACAAAGTCTATACGCTGATCGTGAGCATTGGGTTCCAGCATTCTTGAAAGATTGTTTCTGGGCTGGAATGAGTACAACGCAGCGGAGTGAGAGCATGAATGCGTTTTTTGACGGGTATGTTAATGCTAAGACGAACCTGAAAGAGTTTGTTGACCAGTTTGATAACGCATTGAAAAAAAAAGTTGAGAATGAAAATGCCGCGGACTTCCACACATTTAGTGTCACAACCCCCTGCATATCTAGATCTCTAATTGAGAAGAGGTTTCAAGAGTTGTACACAAATTCTAAATTCAAGGAAGTACAACAACAAATTACCGGCATGATCGATATGAATCCAAAGTTGCATAAGAGTGAGGGTGCAATACAGACTTTTCTAGTAAAGGATGAAGTTCAGTTGGCTGAGTTCACTAAGGAGGTTACATATTATGTGGACTTTATTGAAGTAGATTCATATGCAAAGTGTTCTTGTGGATTATTCCAGATGAGGGGATATTATGTAGGCACATTTTGGCCGTATTTAGATGTAACGAGATTACATCTTTGCCAGATAGTTACATTTTAGATCGATGGAGGAAGGATATCAAAAGGCGATACACGTTGATCCACAGTAGCTATGATGCGGGGGAACAACAGGCAGATTCAAATAGATATTCAGAGATGTTGAATATCTGTTATCAGATGATTACTCTCGCAGCAGGTTCGAGAGAGCATACTCAGGATGCGAAAGCTAAGTTATACTCAATGATTGAGTTGTATCGTGCTAACCAAGAACCCTCATCGATGACCCAGACGGGTTCCAATGTTCCACTATCAGCTGGGGGCACAACTACTGTCAGTTGTTCTGGGCAAGTACGTAGTCCATATGTTGTGCGTGGGAAAGGCAGACCCCCATCTCTGAGGAGAGCATCTAGGATGGAGAAAGATATGCGAAAAGTTAAAGCAAGAACAAAAAAAGCACAAGGAAAGGGGAAACGCAAAGAGGTGCATTTATTTAATATGACATTTTCTTATATATTTTAAAACGGCAAATATGACAATTTTACAAATGTATTTTGTTATTTCATTATTAGGGAGATGGAGGAGATACACTCATATTGAGCACACAGAGATCTTTATTTGGTCATTTAGAGATTGAATTGACCAATGCTGGACACGTGCAGGTATACTTAAGATATATAAGCATTCTAGAAATCTAATGTAATTGGATGGGTTTTTACAAGTATGTCTCAGCAGGCCATTCCAGAAAACACAGTTTCAGACATTAGTGGAACCCAGATCCGAGGAACAGTTATTCCAAGTCAAGAAAGTGTTAGTGTATCCCATAAATTTTAATTTGACAATGTACGTGATTATAAAGACGAAAGCTAATATACACATTTTCTTGTGTACAGATGCAAATTGGGTTGGATGGATCACAGCCGATGGACTTTGGGTTCGATGGATCACAACCAATGCAATGATTTGGATACAATATATAGCTTTTAGTTTTGTATATTGTGAGTTTTGTATTTAATGCACTGTATTCTGTGTAATGAATGTATTGGACTTTGGACCTGGTTACATGTGTAATGCACTGTATTCTGTGTAATGAATGTTTTGATCGATGTGTGATATTGGACAGTTACTGGTTTCTTGGATTTATGGCTATGTATATGACCTGTATTTTGGTGTATATAGAATTATGGCAGTCTTTGAAAACTATTGGAATGCTTATGAGATTCTTTTGTGTAATTGAATGAGTCTTTTTTTGTGTAATTGAATGAGGTTCAACAGGTAGGAGTTTTAAACTCTCTGACTTGGTTTCGGCAAGTCCAGCTCCTTCAGAGTACATGGGAAACCAAGTCGCTCGAGTTTCGCTCGATATCCGCTCGAGCTAACACTCATATTAGCTCGAGCTAATATCGAGCGACTTGGTTTCCCATGTCCTCTGAAGAAGCTGGACTTGCCGAAACCAAGTCAGAGAGTGACGCTCGAGTTTCGCTCGATATCCGCTCGAGCTAACACTCATATTAGCTCGAGCTAATATCGAGCGAAACTCGAGCGTCACTCTCTGACTTGGTTTCGGCAAGTCCAGCTTCTTCAGAGGACATGGGAAACCAAGTCAGAGAGTGACGCTCGAGTTTCGCTCGATATCCGCTCGAGCTAACACTCATATTAGCTCGAGCTAATATCGAGCGACTTGGTTTCCCATGTACTCTGAAGGAGCTGGACTTGCCGAAACCAAGTCAGAGAGTGATGCTCGAGTTTCGCTCGATATTAGCTCGAGCGAAACTGAGTGTTAGCTCGAGCGGATATCGAGCGAAACTCGAGCGTCAGTGTTCTCCATCCTGGATGCTCGATCTGAACACGTGGAGAACATTCATGTGTTTAAGTGGTTCCCGAATATGTGTTTTTTCTTGCTACTATCATAGTTACTTTACAATTACCTTTATTATTAGATTTAAAGCATATGATATGATAGTAGCAATATCTGCCACTAACTTTGACTACTTGAAGAAGTACAATAATTTGGAGCAATAATTTGGACATGACAAAATCAAGATGAGTATCTGAGCAGCAAAAAACATGGCATAATTTCATGATATGAACAAAATATTTCTTGATACAACTAATCAAGCAAATTGATTTGCCCATATCAATAACATGTTTTTCCTTTACAACATATCCAACCCACATGTATCCTATGATAGATGGATAAAAAAAAAGATCAATGACTCGCATCCGCATTTGGAGGAGGTTGTGCAGCATGCCCAACGCTTCTCGCATCCCCACCATCATCATCAGAACTGTCGTTGGTTAGTAAAGCTTCCTCCATATGGTTCAAGCGTCGTATGACCGTGTTTTGGAGCATATCAAATCGAGCAGCCATGATCTCGGAATGATATGCCAAACTCTCACATCGAGTATCCATGCGCTCAAGATGAGCATGTAAGCCATCTACATGAGCATCCACTCCATCAATGCGAGTATCCAAATGATCCTCAATGCGATGTAGATGACCTTCCAAATTATCGAGCCGAGTATCGATATGCTCAAGACCAGCAACGATGTGATTAAGACGACTATCGATGCGACTATCGATGTGGTCAATACGAGTCTGGATGCAGCTCAAACAATCAAGCACCATTTGTATTCCCGGCTGATTTGTATCTGGTGCAAGGGTGGCTGGTCTTGAGGTAGATGGCTGAGAACCTGATGGCGTTGCACGGGACTGCTGGGAACTAGGTACAGGATCCTGATCATCAAAAGGGAATCGGCGAATGTGTGCACGACTGAGCTGAATGGTCTGATGACCAATTGGAGCCTTCAGAGGGATTCTAGGCTCTGTCTCTGGAATAGGAACATTGTGAAACAGAGCAATGCGAGTTACAAGACTCGCAAAAGGCAATCTCGTCCGCATTTTGTTCGACTTATGAGCCTCTAAGATGACCTTGCAAAGATGACTTCCCAGATCGATGGGAACGTCATCGATTAGTGCATAAAGCAAGGTGGCTCTGTCAAGGCCGACATCACTGTGATGGTTGGTTGGGTAAAGGTTAGTAAGGACGACCCTACTAAGAAGGAGATAGTCAGGAGAGAACTTATTGGTAGGAATGGGTGTCCGACCATCCCAATCCTTCTCATGTCCACACAAGCGAGCGTAGATAGCAGGGTTGCTAGGACCAGAGGTGCTGGAATACGGATATGGGGCCTCGGTAACACGAGGGGCGTTAAGCAAATCGGCTAACATGGCTGGACTGACTTGGATTTGAATGTTCCGGAGAGTGACGTCAAAGGAACCATCAGGTGACATGGCATGAATGTTAGAGTAAAACTCCCGGACCAAGTCCACAGACGGAGGGGGGAGACCAGTGGTTAATGATACCCATTGGCGAGACTGAAAGATATGTGGCAGTATAGTCTCTTGAAGCTCACCTAGATTGACCTCACGCTCAATAATGGACGTGCGCTTGGAAAAATTTTCAGTGTATAGTTGTTGAGCCCGAGCATTATGGAACATTGATTGGGCGGGAGAAGAAGGAGTTGGCCGGCGTCGTACACGTCGCATGGTGTTTGTCTGTAGGCATAATAAAGCAAATTAGAAATTAATGTCAATTGTAGATGCATATATGTATATTGAATATAATACATCACTTAATTATACTATCATGTCTCTTAATATTGTGAAAACTATTTGGATTTAAGAAAGATTTTTGATTCATTATATTAGATTAGATTAGATTCAAACCCAAATATTTTTTAGCAAGCCAACAGTCGCTAATGGCATCAACACCCTCAAGAAATTTAGAACTTTAGAGTTCCACATATCTTGATTATTCATTTGAAAAGTAAAATAACGGATTGGAAATTACTAAGCCAACAATCGGCTAACAAAATATAACAAATAAATAAAATGGAAGAGGCATGAGTGTAGATATTTGTTTAGATAGCTATGAGCAGTAGTGGTGTAATTGGATTAGGCATTTTGCTTGGTTCTACTACAATAGTAGTTTTGATGACTATCCCAATTGTAAGGTTTAGAATGAGATCAGGGAGATATATAAAATGGACTCTGGTACCAAATCAAGCAGCAAAATATTGGATAATACACTAATCACATCAAATGGCTACAATCATGGCTATAATTAAAATTGTGACAATTAGACTATAGATTTCTATGTAATATAACAGTCTATTCAATGTGATCAATACAATTAATTCTCTTACATTAATATAAAGCCTAATACAACTGCCTAAACTGACAGTCTTGTCCATGCAATGTTTATTGAAAAGTACAAGCAAGCTCAGGTTTCTTTTCTACATAAATATATCTAGGAAGCGATTACAAATTAATACAAATGTTACATTAATCAGTCCCGTCCTCCTCAGCAGATCACTTAACTTAACGACAACCATTCAATACTTCACAAATCTTGATTTGAAATGGGTACAAAGCTAGCATATATGGATTCTGGCTAAAATATTCTCTTAACATGAAAGTGGTTGTCCTGTTATTAAAGCAACCATTTTTTCCCCATTTTTATTTGAGGAAATGTCATTCCCTAACCTATCAAATTACTAATCCCTAATTTCTAACAATGTGCAAAATGGAAGAGGGATGAGACTTACCTGAGTGGAGGAATACAGGATGGACAGCACCAAGCTGGGGAATAATGGACTACGCTCGAGCGGTTTTGTGGAACCTAGTCGCCGTGCTTGAGGAAGACGAACGGTGGAACCTGGTCGCCGTGCTTGAGGAAGACGAACGTCGGTTTTGTGGCCGCGGAATCGAAGGGGTCAGAGGTCTGGAAGGGAAGGGGGTTTCGGAGAAGGGAAGGGAGGGAAGAAGAAAAGCCAGAGAGGGAAATGCGAAAGAAGAAAAGAAGGGGGAGAACCAGGGAAGGTGGGTTTCGGAGAAGGAAATTACTCTGGAAGAAGAAAAGCAGGGGAGAACCTAGAAGGGAAGGTGGGTTTCGGAGGAAGGAAAGGGAGGGAAGAAGAAAAGCCAGGGGGAAATGCGAATGCGGAAGAAGAAAACAAAGTGGATAACGGTTTATTCAAAACGGCGCCGTTACCATTTTGACACGTGGGCACCGATGCCGTAGCGGGGCCGCAACCCCGGTTGTCCCCAGATTTATTCTTTTCTATTACAAAAAATATTTTCTCAACCTCTTACTATTCATTCACATTCGATATTCTATTCTATATTCGGAAAAACTTCAAACCGGTCGGGTGTCGATTTCACTTTTACACCTACCAGTAAAATTGTAACACGTAGCAAACTTATTGAAGTTACGGTAGAATCACATACATTCTACCTTTCTCTCTTCTCCCTTCTCTCTTCCCTCTTCTCCCCGAAGCTCTCCCGCGAACCCATAATCGTCTCCTTCAACAGAGGCCATCTTCGTGTTTCATCTCCTTCTTCAGATTTCATCTTCGTCTCCTTCAACAGAGGTCATCTTTGTCTTACATCTCCTTCAACAGAGGCCATCGTCGTCTCCTTCAACAGATTTGAAGCCTCATTTAAAAACCCAAGGGGGAGAGAGAGATAGAGAGATATATTCTATTCTAAAAGAGGGGAGAGAAAAAAGTTGAGAGAGGGTTTTACCTAAACTAGTGTTGGAATTAATAGGTAAGTGTGTTGAAGGTGGCGGCAGGGATTGAAAGTTGAAGAAAGGGAATCATGACCACGGTCACTACGGAAATGCCCACTGCAAAGATGAATTATTAAGCCTCGTAGTCTTACATCTCCTTCAAACCTCTCTCCCCTGTTCTTCGAACCCATATTCCAACCTCTCTCCCCTGTCCTCTGTCGAACCCATCTCCGTAAGTTGTTTATTTGTTTATTCTACATATAAAGTTATTTATCTTGTAATATATTGTATTGGAGGAATGCAGACAATCGGCGGGAGGGAGTAAAAGAGGGGAGAGAGAGAGAGTGACGGAGGGTGGGGGGAGTCTGTCCCGGGGAGAGCAGGTGACGGTGCGGGAGGGAGGGAGTGAACTGTGAAAGAGGGGAAAGAGCTGTAAAAAAAAATTCACCTGTGTTCGATTGTAAAATGTATTTTGCTGAACGCCTACGCGGCAGCTTGTAATTTGCGGGTATAGAGTGAAGAGAAACATCCGACCGGCCTGGAGGGTCTCTAAACAATAAATCTTTCCAACCTCTCAACACTCCACATTCTATTTTTTTTAAAATTTTTTTTAAAATTTTTTTATTAAATAATTTTTATATGAATAGTAAATAAAATATTTAAAATATTTAAAAAAAATAAATTCAAAAAAAAAATTTTTTAAATATTAAAAAATATGAAGTATAGAGTGTGAATGAATAGTAAGAGGTTGTGTAGCAAAACTCTTATATTCTATATTTTTTAAAATTTTTTATTTTTTAAAAATTTTTTTTGAATTTATTTTTTTAAATTATTTTAAATTTTTTATTTACTATTCATATAAAAAATATTTGATAAAAGAAAAAAAATAAGAAAAATATAGAACTGGGTAGCTAGAGGCCGGTCGGGTGAGCTTTTTAGTTTTACACCCACTAATAAACATTTGACACGTAGGAGGTTCACTAAGTTGAATAATAAGAGTGCATGTAGAGCATTCCATTCATAATGCCATCTTCCCAAAAAACCCGATTCTCTCTGTGGCCTTTCTCCCAAAAAAAAAACATGATCTCCCCCCACCCCTCCCTCGTCGCTCGTCGTCCCGCATAATTTCTGTATGTAATGAAAATATTGTATGGTTATGATGATTTTAGGGTTGGGCTGGGTGTATTTGTTGCTCTGTAATGGCTGGGGCTGTAGTTGATGCCAACGTGGGTATATTTGCTCTATATTTGTAGTTGTGGGTGTATTTACTCCGTATTTACAGAAACGATGTTCAGAAAAAAATAGAAAAATTAATCATATTTGTATTTATATCCAATGGTTTTACCAGATTGACTTGCGTTACTTCGACTTCCATTTTTTGCAGATATATTGTTCAACATCTCAATATCTTTTTTTAATCATATTATTTACAAAATCCTGAAGAATTCCAAGCGTTATTTATATACATAATCTAAATGGGCCAACATACAAAATCACCATTCAATTAACAAGCTTGCATATCTAGAATCACCAAATTTATAAACACAATTTTTTACATAAATATTATCAAATTTATAAACAATAATAATAATAATAATAATGTATATTGAAGTTACGATCAAATATAATTGTCCAATATATGCATGGCAGCATGCGTATAATGTCGTATGTTATGTAGGAACTAAAAGTCAACAAATCCAAATTTGTTTGTTTAATAAAAGAGTCGGATGAAAATAAGATTAATGAGTCGTGTAGTATAGGTTAGATTAATAAACCGATCGACGTTGCAAATGGCGATCTACAGGGCGAAAATGATAGAAACGTAAATAAGATAGAGATCAAATAATAATGCAATATAAAATGAATAATTTGGTTTCACTCACCAATTACGTGCATGCTAGCTAGCTAGCTGCATGATTTGATCGTTAGCACATGATATACATAATTATATGCTAGCTAGCTAGTTGTTCCTAATTTAATGTGGACTCTTCTCTATGAATATATACATGATAACACAATTAGCATTATTCCTAACAAGACATACTATTCACTGGTTGCAATTTTCCATAAAAAAGAAAAAAACAAAAAAAAGAGTGGCTCTATAGCCACTGTTGCTTTGTTGAGGGCTCTCGCTAGTGTATTTCATATGTACTTTTTCTTTTTTTCTTTTTTCACGTGCATTTTTTTAACATTTTTCAATATTTTTTTTTTAAAAATAGACAACATTATTTAAAAATATTTATTTAATTACCAAATAAATATAAATATAAAAACAATTCCATCGAAAGCCAGCAGGAAAACTAACATTTTCCAAAAATAATTGTGCCGACCTAGTATATATTTACGTATGAGCTTACGTGATTATGTTATACTGCATGCACGCCAACCCATCTAAAAAAGTCAGGGTCATTTTTGTCAATACACTAAAAGAATTCAAAACTTTTAGAATATACTACGCAGCGAAAGGATTTTTAATGACAATCTTTATAATTATAGTAAGTTATTTATATACTTTTCTATAAAGCTGAAGACCTAAAAAGACACAATTATAATAATAGCCAGTTACTCCGGGATATATGCGGATAGGTGCTAGGACAAGGAATTTGGCGATGGGTAGTAATAGGTTATTACCCATTTACTCCTTATAATTTATTTATTATTATTTTTAAATATTTTTTTAGCATATTTAATTATTAAGAAAAAATTAAAAAATTATATAATTTTACTAATACTCATTTTATTAAGTAAAATAGAAAAAAAAATCAAATATAAAAAGAATAATAAATAGATAGTATGAAATATAGTTTTAAATACCGTACCGGCTGGTACGATCAGTATTTTTCATACCAACCACCGGTCTGGTACAAATATACTATGCATTTCGTACCAGCCAGTACTGGTCATACAGGCTGATATTTCGGCCTATACCGGTCTGTGTACCGGCTTGTACCGACTGATATTTCGGCTTTAAAATTTTTTTTTTTTCATTTTTTCAAAAAAAAAATTTATTTTTTGACTCCCAATTCAGACTATATTATTTATAATTTATATATCTATGTATTTATACATAAATTATTCATATATAGATTATTATTTTGAAATAGAATATATATATATACATTTATATATATAATTTATTCATATATTGACTATTCCGAAACGGTACCGGTATCGAAATATTTCATTCAAGTGCCTTAACCGGTACGGCATCCAGTACAGTATTCAAAATAAGGCAATCCTAACATTTTCTTTTGGCGATTGGCATATACCCAACAATGTGAACGCGAGACTAATGTAAGATTCTTGTCACTGTGCCGCATCCAAACAAAATTATCTCATTTCTAAGCGATTGGTTCAGGAATTAGGAGCTGTCTCACTCGCCTTAAGCAATTGAGTAATGCTAGAAGCACCGCAAATAGAATTTCTTATTAAAAAAATTAATTTTTTTATATAAATCTTATATTTATTCACATTTATTTAAAAATAATACGCGACATTCGCATATTTTTATGAACAATGACAAGACCGAAAAATATGACCAAGTTGCACAGAGGTAGATGTTCAAAAGTTAGAAATAAAGATGACTTAGGCGAAGTAGATCATATATGAAATCTTGGAACTTGACTTGAAAAAAAGAAATGATATTTATAATTATAGAATGCACTAGCATCATATTTTTTAAAAAAAATAAGTAAGCATATATGAGATTTACATGATAAAAAAATTAATTTTTAAATGATAAATCTCACTTTAAAAAAAAAAATGCATACCGCTTATATAACACATGATTATATTTAATATTATTTTTTTTAAAATTATTTCGTACTCGTATGACCCACTTATTTGTGCATCAAGTGTTCCCAATTAGCCTTTAGTTGATTGAGTATGGGTGCATATATATCACACAAATAGTTAGTTACAGTACTCTTTCAAATAGATAATTTGTTTAGCCTAGCGAGGAGAAAGGTGCCATATATTATCACTCAAGTCGTCTTTCACAGGGTTTAACGTCGACCTCAAGCCCTCGTTTGTTTTCGTAGATGAGATGAGATATTTGAAATATGTGTGAATAATATTGAGATATGTTGAGTATAAATGAGATAAGATGAGATATATGTGTTTGTTTATATAGATGAGATGAGATTAGTTTGATTTTTTTTAAGTATTTATTGTGGTGGGTCCCACAACTAATTAAATTATTTTATTCTGCTGAAACGACGTGAAGCCCGTGCTGCTGGTGCATAAACAGTCATTTATGATTTCATAAAACTATTCGGCGTGTGCCTGGGCAGCTACTAGTAGTTTTGGTCTATTTTCTTTTTTCTTTTTTCCCCTTGCTTTGTTTAGCAACCATAAAATGTGTAATTATTTTATCTTTTTATCAAATATCTTGCTAAGTCACTAGAAATATTTATACAAAAAAAGAAAAAAAAAACCTCATTTAAAAAATATTATGCTAAAATATTCTTAAAATATAATCATTTATCAAATATTTGTCTTACAGAATCATTCATAATATTTTGTAGTGATTTTTGCTACTTATTATTACTACACCAGACACTTTTTAAGAAAAAAGATGACAAAAATAAACAAAAAAATATGCTATTGTATGGATGATGAATAATTTTTTTTAATATTTAATATTATTCTTGTGAGATTTGCTATACATAAACTAATGTGTTAATACACTCATTATCGTGAAAACTATTTTAATTTATTTAAAATTAAAAATACCAATCAATTTTTAACATAACATTAGCATGTATTAGTCTTTAATTTATATCATCCGGATAGATGAGAGAAAGATTTCCATCTAGCAAATTTTGTAGGCCAATTATTTTGCTATAATAATTAGATCAGAATTCACATTTTTTTCCTACTTCCTTCATTTATTAAAGACAAGTTATTATATTATATTTTTTATCAAAAAAGTAGCAACCCATTAGATATCCTCGTCAAAAATATTAAACACAACCTGGTTTAAGAAATATATTCCTAAAACCCAATAAATAAAAATAAAGGAATAAATAACCAAATCCAAACATGTAATTCATCTACTATTTCTCATTAAATAAATAATTTGTCTAGCATGATTATATATTTCGCAATCCACATCGATAATTGTAACATTTTTAAAGCTCATGGCTCGCATCAAATACATCAGTTGTCCAAAATAAGAGTAATTTCAATGCCAACAATAAAATATCAGTATTAAATACACGCGTAATCGATCAAATAATACCATCAACGCCCACCCCTTGCTTCCCACATAGAAATGGCAATCTCGTCTCTAATTGCAGCCATACCGTTTTGGGCTTCAGTCGTCAAGTCTACATTACCAAATGAGGATGCCCCGTCACCAACTGCAGGCTTAATAACTGGTAGTTGCATCATACTCCACGTCTGAAATATCCAGTCATCCGAGGTAACTGTTCTAATAAAGTTGTGTGGCGCACAACACACAGTAATAATGAGTCCTTGCCGCCCAACCGCATATGCAGGCATGATGGAGAGGATTTTAAATCGTTCTTTTATAACACCAAAAATTCATCCTATAATATTTCGAATTGTTGAGTGACGGTAATTGAAGTAATCTTTATACCCATGAAATTGCATCTGGTTATGATGATCACTCATATGATATCGTTCTCTTGGATAGGGGGTAGCAATCTCGTGGTGTATGTATAAGCTAAATCCACAAGATAATACTGACCTGAGAGTCCATTTATTTTCAAAGTACAAAGTATATGGATTAGTATAACGATAAAAACACAAAGTGAAAAATGAAAAATATTTGATATAGTTGATAAGAAAAAATGTTTACCCTCTAGTGGCCATGGAAAACAGGCTTGTGGATCACTACCAGCATGGTGGAAGACATGTGCATCATAAGCAGATCCCTCCCATCCAGTATAAACAAATATAAATTTCATATCAAAGTCAACTATGGCCAGCATATTATGGGCAACTCGCCCCAATTTATTTCGATATGCCTCACACAACTCAGTTGGAACAACAACTAGTATCATCGTACCGTCCATCGCACTAATGCATCCTTATCAAGTCAGAAATAAATCTGTCTATAAAAACAAGTCAACTTTTCAATAATGTGATTGTTGCATTTTATGTTGTAACAAAAGTTTGAATTTTATTTCTTACCTTAAACCAAGGATAATTACCATGGTTACTTGAAATATAAAGGTGCACGTTGTCCCTCGGAGTTGGCACTATCAAATGTCTCCCAACCTCACATAATGAAGTAATGACATTTCTGATGTTTTTATTAATTGTTTGTGTCGAATGTTGAAACATGTCTCCAACAATTCGCTAGCCTTCTGCATGGCCCACAAGAAGGCAAAACATACCCACACCTTCCTCCGTCGTCACTTCTCTTCTAGAAGCACATGCCAAGCGATTGTTACGTAACAATGTGCATAAATAACAAAATGTAGGTATCTCCAGATGAAACATATCTTGAAGTTATCTGGATGGCCATTTAAAATTCCTAAAATATATTGATACCCTTGGAGGCCTATATTATGTTGTGGCCTTTGGTGATTCATTCGCTGTCGGCGGGACAGTATCCTAATTGCATTCATGATATCTATTACTTCCATCGGATCATCAATATCACTCTATTCAGTCTAAGAATTGTTATCATTCATTCTCTAATAAAAAGATATGGAACTGTGCTAAAAACGCAAGACAAGTTCAAAAGGCAGGAACCGAGGACTCCTAAATATAGGCGCAGAACTGTGATAAGGCCAATTTCTTCAAGAACTGTACTAAAATATTCTCGATGGACCTATAGTAATTTCTGCTGCACTAGATAGTTGAGAAATAGAGCAATAGGAGGGACCTATAGTATAGGATCCCCGATTAGTCAACAACCACCAAAAGCTGCCATAAAAGATTAAGCAAAGGATTCATATGTCTGTCATTGACTATATAAATTAAATAGTGGCTGATGTTAAATAATCTTAGCCACTGTTTGCTTTCTTCTTCCATCCATTCTTTCAAGTGAATATCAAAGTTTTGATACAATAAACAATAAAAACAAAGCATTTTGGAGAAGAAGAATAACCTTATTACTGTAACCACTACCTTTGATAGAAGTTGATGCCTTTGAAAAATGCTAATCACGTTCAAAACTTACAATTGCCTGTTGGCCAATCATAGAAAAACAAGTGTACAAAATGTAGATATAACACTATACAAGTTGTGGTTCTCTATTTTAGAAATCAATTCAAGAGGTATTTCAAAAGGTGATATAAACAGTTTGGTAAACAATAATAGTAACTATGCACCTTAACAATTTTGATCATCTACCCATAACATAACACAATACCATTAATAGAAAAAGATGTAAAAGCAACATACCAAACTGGATTGAAATAATAACATTCAATCATGTCCAAAGATGTCCATGAAACCAACAAGATATGACACAACAAAGCACACATAAATGTTAAAATTACATAACAACACCAATGAAATATTACAACTCAGCAGAGCAACTAATCAAGCTCTAATGCACTAACTAACATCTAATCAACTACGCATAGCCCACGCATGCCTATAAGCATTATCCATCGTCAAAAATCCTCATTAAGCTAGGGGATTCGATAATCGATCAAACGCACGGAAGAACTTATCATCCGGTAGTGGGGGCTGAAGTGCTTGTAACAAGGCCACATAATGTGAAAAAGAATCGAAACCGTGTCATTATCCATGCCAGGTGTTGATCCTCTATTACGCTTTTCCCCTAACGCTTCCCCTTTGTCTTTATAACACTTTCTACGTGCCTCATAGGAACGCATGATCGCTGCAACCATATTTGATATATCCTCGTCCTGCTGGTTGCTTTGCCCTCCCTTCTAACGCTGTCGGGACGAATGAGTCGATGGTGTCCCATGTCCATGAAAAATTGCGATGAGCCATCAAAAACAAAATCCCCATCGGCTTGGGTGCCAAGTGCCGGGCTCTGACACTGCATCTCAGCGTCTAGACGCTCCTTCTCGTCTGAAGATGGTGGTGGTTGGGTGGACGCGTGGTGGAATGTGCCCGTGGTAATAAAAGCGCCAAAAATAGTATAAGGGTTTGCATATCATAGGCAACCCGAGGTATGGAACTTCTTTACTTGTGGCTTGGCCTGGGCAAAGAATTTAACAGCGAAATATATTAGGGAGGGATTAAGGTGAGAAAAATGATAATCAGTAAATGGATTATTGTCTAATATGAAAATATGGTGTGATTAGAGATTTGTTACCCAAATGGCATTTGCCCAGTGTTCATCGCTCCCTAGAACCGTTTTGGTATCGGGGTCCCATTCCATACCAGTTTGGTATATGAGGTCCGTGAAAATTCATTACATCATCTTGAGCCTATTTATTTTCCCCTTGATTTGACTCGCATCAAACGTCCTTATGCTCACAGTCATCAGGCATGCAGCATAGGAAGTGTGGTCCCTAGAAGTGATCCGCCCAGCCCTCATTGCACCATTAAGGGCATCAGCTAACATCATGTCAATGAAGACGTCGTCCATTCCATCCACCCATATTTCCCAATCAACGTGTGAAATGTCAGAATCGAGGTCCATGGAAAAATGCTAATAATATGGTATGAAATTCAAAAGACATTTATATCATACGTGGCAACATAAATAAAAAATGAAATCAAAAGTGTTTTTTGGAGAAGTGGGCCATACCTGCCAAGAGTGAGATAGTCGATAGGAGTATAGGTAGTAATGCTAACAAGTGAAAAATGTTGAAATATCAGTACGTTTTGGCATACGAATACTATATCAGTGGTGAGGATTTGATGTTGAAAGCAATTGGTTATGGAAGCATTTTTCGAAAAAACTTGAGTGAGTATAATAAGATATAATTAAACAGGATGCTGAGAATTAATATAAATGCTGGATAAATATAAAAATATTTTAATTAATATGGCTAAAAAGGCCACTATTTTTTGGCTAATAATTTATTTCCATTGAAATAATGACTGGAGTTTTGACCAAGGTAATTAACTAATCAACAAGCTAGAGCTATCCACAAAAAGTCAAATCTCATTTTCTTTACACTTGCAACTTGCTGCTGATTCACTTCTCTTACATTCCTAATTTTAGACTTGGTCCAAGTCAATCTTTACCACAATTCTTTACAGGATAAGAAATGAATAAAAAATGTGGTTTCAAACAAATTCTAATTGTAATACTGCGGCAATCCATTGTAGTATTCGCAATGCCTATCTTGTGAGTTCCCATAGCCCAAGCTTCTAAAGACTAATTGCCAATTCAAAACCGCCATGTATGACTCAAGCTCAAACCATCATCAATTAAAGGGGTTCAAAATGAGCAATTAAAAACATTATGCTCTGATCATTTTTAAAATTATTAAGTACTGAATGAAGATGATGTGGAGTTAGACTAGAGTCTCATTTGCAGACCAATTTGCCCACTTCAAGGCTGTTAGAGAAGCTAGACAACTTACATATAATAAGTTGATGGATTTTTTTTTAGTGACCTTGTTTTAGTGGGGTTTCAGTTCTGGTTAAGCATTTAGGTTGAAATGCTTAATGTAACTATAGGAAACAGAGCATGGGCTGAATTTAGTGATATAGGTATGCGTACCAACCAGATAAAATAATCATTTTAACTCTTGTAGTATGCACTTCTATTAAGCAATGCATTCTGTTTTTTCACAGCTAAAAAAAAATGCACTTTTCTAAACATATTTGGATAACCGATCCTATATTCGAGGCGCAATTTAATTAAATAGAAAAAATTGAAATTCATAAAATATAGGAGAAAAAAATTGAATATTTTGTACAAAGTTTGAAACATTGAAGCTTCAATTCTCACACTAGCATGATGAAAATCGTAAATACCCTATTCCACCCACCTAAAAAAAGCACCTAGTCAATTTGGTAACACATTTATTTAGTTTGGAAGCTTTACCATGACAGCTTGAAAAGATATTCAGTGGAAGAAGGTACTTTATCTGCAATATTATTTTTGAATTTTGACAATTCCAGAACCTCCAAACATCCACAAATAAGATATCAAGAAACTATTGTTGTATGCCACATAAAACAAAACCTTATACATATAGATCATTCCCACGATCTACATGATATAAAAAAAAAACAAAAACAAAAACAAAAAAGTTGCTTTGAAAAAGTCAATACTGTCGTTCCAATAAGGTTCATATTTCTTAAATGTATAAATTCACGTTTTATTTGAATCACATCACACTACTTTAAAAAGAACAAAAAACCAGGACAAAGATTGTGTTACTCCTCGTCATTAGCATCCTAGCCTCAAGAAGAGAGATTGTTGCTTATTTCATCTAATCGTAGAAAGAACTGCTAATCGCAGTGGTTAAATTCATCTACCATTTTATTCAAACTAACAAAATTTCCATTCAAACACAGAGAGAACACCACTAATCGATCTACAGCCACTTGCAAATCAGTCCCAATGTTTAATATACCAACAGGACACAACGTATTTGCTATACATAAATTATTGATTCCTAAAAAACATAGAGGGTACCATGAAATACTTGGTACGACCTCATTCTCGGACCTGTGGTGCCCGTCGATTCGATGAGGATGCATTTATGGTAGTCATTTTTTTGAGATAAAGGATTTTTGCAGCATTCAAACGTGGTGGTCTCTCAGTGGGTTTTCCTGACTTTCGTCATGTCCTATATGTAGGGAGCTTGGGGCAATTGTTCAATGCAGAGATGGGGGATCAAAGCTTCGGTGATGGGTAGATGAATAGGGGAGATTCGCACGGCTAGGGGAAGAAAGCTTTGGTGCAAAGTCTTCGATTCTTGGAGTGGTGATTTCGACTCCTCGTTCGGAACCCAACTGACGCAATGATCCTATTGTGCAGAAGAGGATGCACACAAAAGCCTCAAAATCTTATGAAATGGGAGCACAATATTGAAAGAAAGATGGGATCAAAGGAGGGGGATGGAGCAAGATTCGCACGACTTCTGTTGGGCTGTGTAATGCAGAGAACGAGTGAGATGTGAGAGGCAGTGTAATGCGGAGAACGAGTCCGATGAGATGTGAGAGAAGATTCTGGGTTTCCATCAATGAACAGTTCGAAAATAAAGAAGGGAACGACTGAAAACTGTGAGTTTAAAACCAATAGTCAATAAAAGTGTGTTTGTTTTCACAGAACAACTGACCGTACGAAAACTCAACAGAGGTTTTCACAGTATTGAGTTTTAACTTTGAAAGCAAACAAGGCCTAATATTTATAAAAACTTGTTCTAATACCCTTTATCCGAATGAATTTAATTTTTTGAACTGTATTTCTAATATATATACTAGGTCGGAATAACGTGCAAATCACATTTGTCTAGTTCGGTGAAATAATTATTTTAAAAAAATAGTATATATTTCATAAAAAAAATTGATTTCAATCAATAATTTAAGGCATATGGGACAAAATGTGAAATCTACCAAACATTTAGGGGTAATGATAGTTAAGTAGAGTATAATAATTACATGTTTGCATAGATTAGTTCAAAATATAACATAGTCCAACACATATTTATAACATTGATAGTTTTAGCAACAAGCCCAACAAAAAACCCAGGAGCATAGATCGGTAATGTTGCTGGAAAACTGGGCTGAGTGGATCATGCATGAGTATTTCACTAACAGAAAACCCAGGAGCATGAGGATGTATGGCTTTTCTATTAATAGTATCATGACTGTGGCTTTTCTGCATGGTTTGGTAGTCGATAGTATTTCAAGTACTCTCAAACACTCTCACTGTTATTATTTACTTTATTATCACTTTTCACTTACTTTTTCTTCTATTCATTAATTTTCACCTACTTTTACTACTATTCAATATTCTATCATTACTTTTTTATTTCTATTCACAAATATTTTCAAATACTTTCACTACTCAAACCTAGCCAATGTGAGAGAGAGTAGGGTTGTGCAAGATTTCGAATTTTTCGACTATGTCCGACTTCCGATCCGACTCCTACTCCGACGGAGTCGGAGTGATCGGAAATGGAGTCGGAGTCCGGAGTGGCTCCAAATAGGGAATCGGAGTTGGAGTCGGAGTTCGGAGTTCGGAGCTCCGAACTCTGAAATCCGACTCCGATTTTTTAAAACAAAATCCAGATGTAAAACGAAGTCATTTTACATTTGGAATTTGTTTTTTAAAAAATAAAACGACGCCGTTCCACTTAATGTGGAACGGCGTCGTTTCCTCATGCAGGGGGTCCAAAACGCAAGACCCCCTTTCTCTTCCCTTCTCCCTTCTTCTTCTTCGGTTCTTCCTCCTTCTTCCTTCTCTCTCAAGTGACAAAATACCCAGACGTTTGAAGACCGATTGAACCAGTAAATCCATGATCCTCCACCAAGCCGCCTCGTTCCCTCTCTTCGTAAGTCTTTGCTCCTCCGTAGTGCGAGACTTCAATCCGAGCTTCAGTCCACGGTGAGCACTAAGAACCCGATTCCGATCCGTAAAAATAAATTACTTGATTTATTTTTATGTATTCCGTTACTCATACAGCATGCACGTCTGGGTATTTTTTTGTGATTGAAATGATTTTATAGTGTAAATTTGTAGTATGGAAATGTGTTTGATAAAGTATGTAATGTATTTGTAAGTTGTATTGTATGCATGCAATGTGTTTGATAAAATGTGTAAGAGATGTTTGTTACCTTTTTTTTTTCTATTTCGCCCTGAATTGAATTCCTTTTTCGCATATTATCGGCAATCTCTCTTTTCAACCTGCCATCATGATTGTTCCATGATTTATCATTGCTGAGATAAAGCAATTTTCTGAAATTATTTTCTGAAATCACCTCTTTGGCCGAGATACACCAATTTGTAGCACAAGAATCTCCTTTTGAACAACTTAAAAATATGAACTTGAATCTAGTTTCATTAGATCCCTAGTCAAGCTATGGTTCAAATTGAAAACCTATACTCTTCCGACCACACCTTTCTTTGAATTTCAACACATTTTTAGTTTTGTAAAACCAACACACATCACACAATCAAGAGCATTCTACAACAAATCTCTAAAATGACTTGACTACTACAAAGAGAACAATGAGATTCACCTTCCTTCAATACCCAACTTGAAGTATAACATACTATTGTCTAGCTTTCCATTTAAATCGAAAACATACTCAAAGCTCCCTTCCTCCATTATCCAACAAATAAACATCCCAAGTATTTTTTATTAGAGGACTGACCCTCCATGCAAACTCACACATCGCTACCCCCAAGAGTTTTTGGAGAAGTTTGCAGACTTAGGGTCAGGATGGATTTTAGAACAACGTTTCATCTATAGATTACCATTTGCCTATAATTACCATTTTCATTCGAGTATAGGCATGACTTCTTACGTGGCATTATACTAGAAATGATGTTACACAGTAGAGATCATGTCCTAGTTAATCCCCCATAAAATCGATTTTTTTTTATATTATTAAAAGGGAAGAGAATTCTCTCTATTGCCATTTGATGTTCATTTAGTATTAAATTAACATCTTAGCATAAATAAAGAATACTTACTTTAATGTTGAGCGTAGTTTATTTTTAAACTAATTTTTTCTTCTAATTTATTTTTAACTTTTTTAAGCCTAGTTTATTTTTAAACTAATTTTTTGCTTCTAATTTATTTTTTTCAGGTTCATTGATATTGTGATATGGATGCTAGACCTAGTGGAGATGATCGTCCATAAGGGGATGTGGCGGATGCCAATACTACAACTTCTACACCGGTGGGTACTTCCACCCCTAGAGCCACATCTAGGGCAGCTACATCTTGTGCGAGTAGTCGACTACCACTCCCAGTAGATATAGAGGATAAGGATATCTTTAACGAAGAGGAAGAGATGCCCATTGAGCAAGATCAACCAGCACGACCTTCTAACAAGAGATCGTGGACATGAGAGCATTTCACCAAAATTCATGGTGATGTTGCGAACCCGGTAGCAAGATGCCATTATTGTGGGCAACTTTATAGATGCCATTCGAAAAAGTAAGGCACCAGTGTATTAATAGCACATTTAGGTAGTTGCCAACGATATAAAATAGCGAAGGGATTGGCGGCCACTGATCAGACCAACCTCAGTTACCAAACTTCTACAGCCACTGACGGTACATAGATTAAGAAATTGGTCCTCCCTCAATACAGTGAGAAGATGTTGAGGGACATTCTTGCAGAGATGATAATTACTGATGAGATGCCCTTTACCACGGTCGAGAAAAGAGGCTTTCGAAAGTTTCTTAATTTTGTTGAGCCACGATTTCCCATTCTATTACGGTATACAATGATGCAAGATTGTATGAAGAGGCATGCGAAAGAGAAAGCAGAGATGAAGAAGATGTTTATTACCACGGGCCAGAGAGTGTTGTTTACGACTGACACATGGACGTCCATACAGAACGTCTGCTACATGTGTATCACAACACACTACATTGACAGTGAGTGGATTTTGTATAAAAAAATTATTGGCTTTAAAGATATTGTGGATCATAAAGGTGCATCCATTGGGGCGAAGATGGATGATTGTTTAAAGGACTGGGGAATTCAAAAAGTGCTGTGTATTACAGTTGACAATGCCAGTGCCAATGAAACAACTATTGATTGGTTTAAGCGGAATATGACGGTGAGAGATGATGTGATTCGTGCCCACGAGTTTATTCACGTTCGATGCTGGGCTCATATCATCAACCTCATAGTTGTTGAGAGGTTAAAAGAGGTTGATGATTCCATTATCAGAGTCCGCAGCATTGTATGATATGTGAGGGGTTCCCCTAAAAGGCTTACCAAGTTTAAGACAATAGCAGAAGATCTTAAGATTGATTGTTCTAGTATGCTGTGCTTAGACGTTCCGACTCGATGAAATTCTACATACATGATGTTGGATGTGGCACAGAAGTACCAAAAAGCATTCGAACGGATGGAGGTCGAGGATGGGGGCCTGAGGTATGTTTTGTTGGAGCCAGCAGGACAGGGGCTCGGTGCGCCGGACGCACATGATTGGACCAGTGTAAGCTACTTTGTTGAATTTTTAAGAATTTTTTATGACATAACCATGCGGCTATCTTGATCCAAATTTACAACTGCGAACTCATTTTTCAGCGAGCTCTCAGAGCTTCACTTCCATTTGAAAAATAGTTGTACTGACTCTAGTGGATTATTATCTAATATGGCTATGAGGATGAAGACCAAATATGATAAATATTGAGAGAATATTGAGAAGATAAATAGATTGCTATTTGTGACTGTGATCCTTGACCCTCGATATAAGTTGGCCGTTCTATAATTTTGGTTCAATTCCGTCCTCGGGGCAGTGAAGGGTGCAAAATTTATTAGAGTGCTAAAAAGTGAAATTGATAACCTATATAATCACTACAGCAATAGTAACCAGCCTTCATGTGCAGCTGGTAGCTCCTCACATTCGAGGCCGACAGGGTCGACAGCTTCCTCAGGTGATACTGACCCATCTGTAGGGCTTAGAGGCCATCGTATTATACAGCAGTATCATCAACTCATGTCAACAAGGAATATTATGCATTGTACATCTGAGGTTGAACGATATTTTATGGAAGCTGTCAAGGCACCTACTGATGTATTTTAGTTATTAACTTGGTGGAAAGTTAATTCCACCAAATACCCAGTCCTTTCCCGTGTAGCCCGAGATGTGCTAGCCATTCTTATCACTACGGTTGCCTTAGAGTCGGCATTTAGTACTTGAGGTCGTGTGTTGGATGCTTATCGGAGTTCATTGTCACCGTCAACTGTGGAGACCCTTGTTTGCACGCAGAATTGGATAAGTGAAATGTCCATTGGATTAGATTCCGTTGGCGTGGATACCGAGAGTTATAGACTTGAATCATGTAAGTTTATATGCTTTTAAATGATTGTTTAATTATTTTTAATGTTTCTAACTTCTATTTTTTATGATTTTATAGATTTAATTGTGAATCCTAACATAATTACCGATGACTGAGAGTCTGATACGAACGCCCCTTGAGAGTTGGGAAGGAATTGAGAGAATCTCCTTTTTTGGTAAGAATCAAATTCTACTTTTACCGTGTTCAATTTTTTATTATCAATTTTTTTTATTTATTGATTGCAACTTTTTATCTTCATTTCAGGCATGACCAATGGACCAAAAAGCATTTGAGTGAAATCTGTGTTTAATATTTGTGTAGTTATATTTCAAAACTAAGTCAATGTTGTTATTACATTATAAATGGGATTGTTATAACTTATGGCTACATCATATATGTTATTTAGTTTTTAAACAATTGTATTTAAGGTCTATTTTTTATTTTTTTCCTTTTTATATATATATATATTTTTTACAAATTTGGACTTGAGTTTTGGTGATCATATTTATGTAGTTATATTTATATAGTTACATTACATTGTGCTCGATCCGAACAAAGACTTAAACAGGGACCCACCACGTGATACTGTTATAATCTTATTTAGGCTACATTGATTTTTGTCTTTTTATTTTTCATATTCTCCAATATTAATTATGTTCTTTGCAATTAGGATTTTGGCCAATTGAGTCATGTTGCTTAAAACTTTTATTAGTATCAGATTCTTCATTCTTTTGTCGGTAGTAAAATTTTGAATCTTTTGATATATATGATAGTATTGGCGGCCCAAAGACATTTTAATTTATCTCCACAACGTCCTATATACACAAACAAAACAAACGCCATAAGCCGACGTACAACAAAATCTGTAAGAAACGTAGAGAAATAAACGGTTCGATTCCGATCGGGGGGTCGGAGTTTCAATCGGAAGTCGGAGTTCAGATCGGAATGACTTTCGATCGGAATTTGGAGTTCCGATTGGAGGTCGGAGCTCCGACAGTATGTCGGAATACTGTCGGAGCTCCGACCTCCGACTCCAGTTTGGAGTCGGAGTCGGAGTCGGAGGACAATTCGACTCCGACTCTTGTTGGAGTCGGAGGTCTGAAACGACAACTCTGACTCTGTCGGAGTCGAAACTCAAGCCTAAGAGAGAGAGAGAGAGAGTTTTTATCATAGAGAAGGCACGGGGAATAATGGGTGCTAAGCAGCAAGCTTATACAAAGTTAATATAACCATGAACTGGTCAAATCTCTGTCTTTCGTTTAGTGCTGTTGCTTTAATTGGGCTTGGGACTGTCCGTTGTCTTAAGAGTCTATTTTTACATTCAATAGTCTTTTAGTCATATGTCGTTTGGTTTGTAATCTCGTTCACCCAGCCAGTTTATGCACTTTGGTTTGCAATCTATTCGGCCAAGTATATTGACTTGACTTACGAATTCTGTCATTTAGGTTACATGATTGTTTGACTGGCTCTGACTTTACAGCGCTAGGACAAGGAATTGGCGATTGGCATAAACGCAACAATGTGAACACGAGACTAATGTAAGCTTCTTGTCACTGTGACAAAATTATCTCATCTCTAAGCGATTGGTTCAGGAATTAGGAGCTGTCTCACTTGCCTTAAAAATGAAGAAAAAATCTATTCACAAGCTTACACACTACATATCATAATTTTTTTTATTTTTTTTATTTGTTTCTCTTATTAAATGTGTATTATATAGATGATGAATAAAAAAATATAAATATTTTAAGAAGAATAAAATAAAAAAAGATTGAAAAAAAAATGAAAAAAAATAAAAAAGTGTTTGGTGTGTAGTGTGTGGGCCTATGAATAGTAATGCTCTAAAAGGAATTGAGTGATGCTAGATGTATCACGTATTTTTTTAAAAAAATATAATATAATATTAAAAAAATTAATTTTTTTTATATAAATTTTATATTTATTTATTTTTATTTTAAAAATAATATGCGACATTTGCATATTAGGTTTTGTTACATAATCTCCTACTATTCACCCACACTCCACACTTCACATTTTTTAATATTTAAAAAAAAAATTTGAATTTATTTTTTTAAAACTATTTCAAATTTTTATTCACTATTCATATAAAAAAATATTTGATAAAAAAAATTAAAAAAAAAAGTAAAATGTGAAATATGAGTGAATAGTAAGAGGTTGTGAATATTTTTTTATTGCATATTTATATGTACCAAGACAAGAGGCTTTTACGGAACAAGACACTGGAAAAACACGACCAAGTTGTACAGAAGGAGACGTTCAAGAGTAAAAAATAAAGAAGACTTGGGAGGAAGTAGATCATATATGAAATTTCGGAGCTTAACTCAAAAAGAAAAATGATATTTTTAATTATAGAATGTATAAGTATTGTATTTTTTTTTTTAAATAAGCGAGTAAATATAAAATTCACATGATTAAAAAAATTAATCTTTTAATAATAGATCTTATTTTTTTTAAAAATGAGTGTATATTACTTACATAACACATGACTGTATATAATATTATTCTTTAAAAAAGTATTTCGTACTCGTATGACCCACTTGTTTGTGCATCAAGTGTTCCCAATTAGCCTTTAGTTGTGAGTATGTATCACACAAATCGTCTTAGTTACAGTACTCTTTCAGACAGATAATGCATGTTAGCCTAGAGAGGAGGAAAGGTGCGATCTATTATCGCACAAGTCGTCTTTCACAGGGTTCCACGTCGACCTCAAGCTTAAATATTTATAAAAACTTGTTCTAATACCCTTTATCCGAATGATTTTTTTTTGAATTGTATTTCATTTATATATTCTATATATAATATAAATGAGAATTCCATTACCTTCTTTGATCTATAAGACTATAAGAGAACGTACAAATATTATTTGAATATCTGGAATTGTAGAAGTGAAGATTCATTTCGTATAATTTAATGAGCATCCTGTATTTCATACAAAATAAAAACATTAACATTGGTTTTTTTATATACAAATACAAAATCACATGTCTTGGAAATCGTCTTTGTCATTTGAGAAAAACTCTCATATTGGATTATGCATCTTTGAGTCAAAATAATAATAAAATATTATTATTTTTTTATTATTAATTTTTTTCCTAAAATAAATTTATATATATTTTACAATTAGCATCTACTACATATATTTGACATTAATAATATAAATATAATAATAAAAAAATATAATTTTTTAATATATTATATTAAAAATATAATAAAATGATTAAAAAAATATAATATATTATAATAATAAAATGAAGGTGAAGGTGAAGGTGAGGGAAGGAAAAGAGGAAAGGTTGTGAGAGAGAGAGTGGGAGGAGAGATTAAAAAAAATTAGTAAAATAATATTTGAGGAGTAAAAGATGTATTGACACTGTTCATGACTATGATAATATTTTCATGTGTATAATCTAATGTAGTCAATTTAATGGTCTCATAAAATAACAAGAATTTGTATTTACATATAGATAAATCAATACCAATACTCTAATACGTAAAATGGGAGATTCATGTTGGATCCATAAGGAGAGTGATGGGTAATTACTGGAAATGGACAATAGCCTGCCTGGGCCGGCCCACGACTCAGAGAATTTCATACCGTTGCTCGAATGGGTCTGACTAAGCCCATAAACATATCCAGCTTTCAAATAGGCTCCGTCCCTCGGTACGAAAGCACGTTGCGTTACTTCTAAGCGGAAATTTCCTTGGTAGAGAAGGTACAACTTACAAGTACAAGTAATCCGCGTTTGTTTTCGTAATTTCCTTTAATTTATCTCCTTAAATTATTATAATTTTTTTAAAATTCTCAAACATAATAAAATAAAATTTTAAAATTTTAAAATAAAAATAATATTTATTTAATTCTAACTTTAATCTCAATTATTCAATCTCATCTCCAAAAAAACCTAAAATCGCCGTAAAACAGTATATATCGCCTTAAAAAAAAACTAAAGAGTTAAATCGGTCGCCCTATAAATACCTATGGCCGCGCTGCTTTCCTACGCTCTCTAGCACGGACGAACGTAGTCACTCACTCGATTCCTCCAGTTCCTTCATCTGTGATCTCTCTCTCTCACTTGCTCCAATGGCCGACGCCGCCTCCGATGCGACAAAAACGCTTCCTGAGAACAAACCTCCAAACTTGGAATCGAAGCGGTGGGCCGATGAAGTGGACGATCCTCCAGAGGAATCGAGCGCATCTTCGATTTCCGGTGACAAAGTCGCTTCGGAGCTCAAGGTAGAGGCATTGACCATAAACGATGAAGAAAGGAAGATCAACAAGTTCCTCGATGAACCCCAAGACTCCAACATCACCGCGGTAAGATCTCTCTCTCTCTCTCTCTCTCTCTCTCTCTCATCTTTCGGGGGTTGTATTTTTTTTTTTTTTGGTAAAGGGGGTCGTTATTTTCCTCAATGACTCCAGAGTATTAGGATCTTGTTCTTTTTTTTCTTTTGATTGGCACCGGGTGTCCAGCGTCCCGACTAATCACGGAGTATTAGAAACTTGTTCTTGAGAGGGTACGATTACAAAAAGATCAGAATCCTCGGCCAATACTTGTTAAAAGAACGTATAAGCTTTGAAAAATTATAGATTCCCATTTGCCAGCTTTATCCGGAAGGAAAATGAGTGTTTCGACGACATATTGGATATTTGTCTGAATCTCCTAACTTGATCACTCTTGTCGAATTTAAATATAACCACATATTGAATAACCAAAATTAAATCTTGGAGAAATAACCCCGAGACAGGGTTTTGACCTTATACGAAGTTTGGTGACCCTATAAGTTTGCTTCGAAGAGATCCTCCATTGTTTAATTGCCGAGACAATAGTGGTAGGAGATACTAAGATAGAATCTTCAGTCTCATAATTTAGTTACTTAGGACGAGAACACAGATTATGTATTTAACTAAGCTTAATTCTCTTGCTTCTCAAACTTATAAAAAAAAAATTCTCTTTCTTCTCAATATTTAGTTTGGGTTAATTTGGGTGTGTTTTTCAATACTTGTTGCTAACTTACTTATATAAAAATATATTTGTACCTAAATCAGCGTACGACTTGGAATGTTAGACACGGGGCTTTGGTTTTTTACAGTGGGTATTAATTTGATGTAGGTTACTACGGGTGATACACCCTATACATCTGCAGCTACTTTTGAGGATTTGAGTTTGACACCAGAGCTGATGAAGGGCTTGTACGTGGAGATGAAATTTCAGAAGCCTAGTAAAATCCAAGCCATCAGCTTGCCAATGATTTTAACTCCCCCGTACAAAGATTTGATAGCTCAAGCACATAATGGTTCTGGTAAGACTACTTGTTTTGTGCTTGGGATGTTGAGTCGTGTTGATCCGAATCTGAAGGCTCCTCAGGCACTTTGTGTCTGTCCTACTAGAGAGTTGGCTATTCAGGTCAAGCTTTACTTTTCTTCTTCGTTTGTTTCTTTGTTTATTTTTATTTGTTTAATTTTATGTTTTGATAGAATTCCAAGGGGTTGGCCCAAGTGGTGAAGGCCTTGGTCTTGGGGTATCACTCACTTCAAGGTCCAAGGTTCAACACCTCATGAGTGCAAACAATCTTTTGATGCCATACTCCCTGGTGAAAAGCCAACAATTTAACCAGTTCCGTGTAAGAAAACTTCCGAGGGTGCGGTGCAAGGGACCAGGGTTTACTCTGTAGGGGTGGGTCTGAAGGGCCCTGCCGTGGAGAGGTTTCCCGATATAAAAAAAAGAAAAAGAAATTATGTTTTGAAAGCATCTTTTGAAAATGCAGGAAAGTTGTTGGTAGAATGTTATCAGAATTGTTTTGCAGAACAGCACATGTTTAGAAAATTGCCTGTTGTGGGGAAATGCTAAAGCCTTGTTTTCTTCATCTTTATTTTTTAATCTCAACAAACTGAAAACAACCTTCTATGTAATGCTTCTGCCGGTCAGGCTTCTATAATTTTGAAATGGAACTATATGCTTGTTGAATTTAATGATTTTCAACTGTAGTGCCTATTATATTAATATAGTGAAACTAAGTTCAAAAAACTATTATATTATTATATTTGTTTCATACCACCTAAAAAAGTTCAATTCTGTGAACCTGGCAGAATTTGGAAGTTCTTAGGAAGATGGGGACGTACACAGGTATAAGTTCGGAGTGTGCCGTGCCAATGGACAGAAACAATTATGTGCCAATAGCAAAACAACCGCCTGTATTAGCACAAGTAGTCATTGGAACTCCTGGTACAATCAAGAAGTGGATGTCGAATAGAAAATTGGCCGTTGGCAATGTCAAGATACTTGTTTTTGACGAAGCTGATCACATGCTAGCTGAGGTAAAATATGTGCTGCTGATTGTGTTTAGATATGTTTTTCAACATATCTAAACACAAAGGATTATATTGTTTACCTATAAAAAAAATACAAAGGATTGTGTTTGACTCATCTGACCTTTTATTGATTTCTCTTGTATCATTTGCTCTTTTGTTTGGATAATACTAATCTTTGAACATTATGAATCAGTTGTCTGTTGTGATTGGTATTTGGGGCTAATAAAGTCTAGGTTATGTTGTGGTCATTTTTATTTCTCAACAGTTATTAATGTTCTTTGTAGCAAGGTGTGTTTTTTTGTTGTTACTAGAATCAGTTGTGGTCAACCGTGAATTCTTTGTAGTTTATCTTCTTTTGAGTAATGCTTTTATCACATTAGGGATTGGGGAAAATTAAATCAATCCAGTTATACGATATGCATTACTACATTTTGATTGACAAAGTCATGTTTGAGCCTTGAGGATTAGCCCATTAATCGGTTTTGTTTCGGGTTTGTTTTGCCCAAATTGAATTTAAGGTACCGCTCCCATGAACTATCGTCTTTTGAGATGAATGTAAGCTTACTCCAATCCAACTAAGCCGGAGAGCTTCTAGGAAGTTCAAACTCATGTTGATAGAAGCCTATGGGAGCAGGCCATGCAAGAAGAGATGAATTCTTTGCAGAAAAATCAGACCTATGAGTTGGTGAGACTTTTTGAAGAAAAGAAAGTCCTGAAAAACAAATGGGTGTTCAAGCTAAAGAAAGATGGCCAAAGAAAGCTAATGATGCACAAGACCAGATTAGTTGTCAAAGGATTCCGGTAGAAGAAATGAATCCAACTTTGACGAGATATTTTTACCAGTGGTGAAGATGATGACAATTCGAATTGGTAGCTAACTTGGATTTGGAACTCGAACAGATGAATGTGAAGACAGCCTTTCTCCATAGAGATCTGGAGGAGGAAATCTATATAGAGCAGCCAAAAAGGTTTGAAACTCCAGGGAAAGATCACTTAGTCTGCAAGCTGAAGAGGAATTTCTACGGCCTCAAGCAAGCACTGAGGCAATGGTGCAAGAAGTTCGACTCATTTATGGTGAGTCATGGTTACAAGAAACTTGTTGCAGATCAGTGTGTCTATGTTCGAGGGTTCCAGAATGACGAGTATGTCATACTTCTCTACGTTGATGATATGTTAATCAGTGGTAAACTAAAGAAGGAACTATCTAAGACCTTTGACATGAAGGACTTAGGTCTAGTGCAGCAGATTTTGGGCATGAAGATTGTTCATGATAAGAAAGCCAAAAGATTGTGGCTATTACAACAAAAATATGTTGAACGAGTAATGAGACGTTTCAACATGGGAGATGCTAAGCCAGTTAATACTCCACTAGTTAACTATTTTAAGTTGAGCAATGAAATCAGTCCCTTACTTTTCAGTAGTAGGTAGCCTGATGTATACAATGGTTTATACCAGACCAGATATTGCTCATGCTGTAGGCATGGTGAGTAGATGTCTTTCAAATCCAGGAAATGGTCATTGAGAAGTAGTCAAGTAGATTCTCAAGTACTTGAAAGGTATGTTGAAGATGTGCTTGTATTTTGGGGGAGCTAAACTAGTTTTGGACGGCTATACAGATTCAGATATGGCAAGAGATCTGGATGGTAGGAAATCTACTTCAGGATTTCTCTTCACCTTTGCAGAAGGAACTGTCTGTTGGCAGTCCAAATTGCAGAAGTGTGTTGCTTTATCTACAACAAAGACAGAGTATATTGCCACAACTGATGCTAGGAAAGAAATGTTGTGGATGAAGCATTTTCTCCAAGAATTGGGAGTTAGTCAAGAAGACTACAAGGTATATTGTAGCAGTCAAAGTACTATAGACTTGAACAATAATTCAATGTATTATTCATGCATCAAGTAAGTATATTGATACCCGTTATCATTGGATACGCTAAGCGATGGAACAACAACTATTGAAACTTTTAAAGATCCATACTAAAGAGAATCCAACGGACATGCTAACGAAGGTGGTTACTAGTGAGAAACTTGAGCCATGTAGAGACATAGCTGGAATGGACAACATCTAGGCAGATGGACATGGAGGGGGAGAATTGATGGGTCTATGCTCCTTTCTTTTGTCTGCCACCCTTTCTTTGTTTTGTCTCTCCACTACCCATTTGTCTTAAGTAGCCCACATGGGCTACTTCTCACCCAAGGTAGTCGCAATTATTCAAGTAGACAGCCACAATTAATTGCGGCGAAATCAAAACACAACGGAATGAATAAAAGGGGAAATAAAAGAGCACACTCAAGCGCAAAGTGACACCAAAAATTTAACGTGGTTCGGTAACTGCTTACGTCCATAGAAAAGAGTTTCACTAATAATAATGGAACACAAAAAATCTTACAGAGGAAGAGGATCACACTCCACTCAATTCAACTCTTTTCTTTTTTCTCATAACTCTTCTAGTTCTCTTTCTTTTCTTTTCTTCTTGGGATTATTTGAGACTCCCAACGGGAGCCTCATTTTATAGAAGAACACAGGCCTTGCCTGTGTGAACACATGAAGTTTGCAGCCGCAATTAATTGTAGCTGCCTACTTCAATAATTGTAGCTACCTACAACTTTCGATGAGCAGTAGCCCATGTGGGCTACTTAAGACAAATGGGTAGTGAGGAGACAAAATAAAGGAAGGGTGACAGATAAAAGAAAGGGGCGTAGACCCATCAATTCTCCCCCTCCATGCCCATCTATCTAGATGTTGTCCATCTCAGCTATGTCTCTGTATAGCTCAAGCTTCTTACTAGTAACCACCTTCGTCAGCATGTCCGCTGTATTCTTTCTTATGGATCTTCACAAGTTTTAATAGTTGTTGTTCCATCGTTTCGTGTATCCAATGATAGCGGGTATCAATATGCTTGGTGCGAGAATAATATATTGAATTTTTGTTCAAGTTCAGAGCACTTTAACTGTCACAATGTACTTTTTAGTCTTCTTGACTAACTCACAATTCTTGTAAAAAACGCTTCATCCACAACATCTCTTTCCCAGCTTTTGTTGTGGCAATGTATTCTGTCTTTGTTGTAGATAAAATAACACACTTCTGTAATTTGAATTGCCAAGAGATAGTTCCTCCTGCAAAGGTGAAGAGAAATTCTGAAATTGATTTCCTACCATCCAGATCTCCTGCCATATCTGAATCTGTATGGCCTTCCAAAACTAGTTTAGCTCTCCACAAACACATCTTCAACGTACCTTTTAGGTACCTAAGAATCCACTTGACTGCTTCTCAATGATCCCCTTAAAGCCTCTTTTTTGTGTGGACAGCTTCTTTAGGAAAGATTCTCACCACCGAGAACGTGAGGAAAAGGAGGGTAATTATAGTAGATTGGTGTTGCCTATGTAGAAGAGTGGTTGAGTTGGTGGATCATTTTCTTCTACTTTGCTAGATAGCAAGGGAACTCTGGAACGCAGTGTTTAGTAGATTGGATCTAGCGTGGGTTATGCCGGAGACCGTGATGTGGTGGCAGCGATGGGCGTGTTGGACAAATATAAGAGGCATACAACAAATCAAAGCAGTTTGAAAGATGATTCCTATATGCATCATGTTGTGCTTTTGGCAGGAGTGAAATGAGCGGACGTTCGAGAACAAGGAGAGATCGATGGAAGAGCTAAAAGTTTTATTTTTTTTAGAACTCTTTGTACTTGGGCTATTGCTATGGACTTTAGTGGCTAGGACTTACATGATTTCCTTGCCTCTAATACGCCTACTTAGCTAGGGCATAAGAGTTTTGTAATTGGCTTTTGCCCATTCTGTTATTAATAAAATCTGTTTACTTATAAAAAACAAAAGATAAGTGGTTGTAGGTTTTAGAATATATTAGATATTGTTAATACCTGCATATTAGTTGTAGTTTTATTAATATCTGCAAGACTATAATTGGTGGTATATAATCTTTTATGTAATCAGAACATATTAATGGTTGTTGATTGCCCATTTATCTGATGTAGGATGGATTTAAAGATGATTCCTTGAGGATAAAGAAAGATATTGAAAGAGCCAGTTCTCACTGCCAGGTTTGTTCGACTAATGTTATGTGTGTGTGTTTGTGTCTGTGTGTATTCCTACTTCGTGTGTTCTAGCTATTAACTTGTTTTCACTCTTTACTTATGTGTGTGTTTAACTTTGTCAATATTTCTTTGTGGCATCTTCTCTTTTAAATTACTTGTGGAATGTGAAGGTGCATTGTGTTGTTGGGGAGATGCGTTTAGTGCTTCTCTTGTGTTTAACTTTTAGTTTTAGATGTGCAGACCTTTTGTGAGACTCAAATATTAGAGTAATAAGCACCAGAATAGATTCAAAAATCTTCCTCAGTGAGTGTACATAATACTGTTGTTTCGAATTAAAAATATCTCAAAGTTTTATTAGAAGGGCATTGCAGAAGTTCCACGTGAAGTTAAAGGACTGAGATTGTTATTTATTGAGGTGAATGGCTATATTGTATGTGGCTAGAGTAGGGATGGAATTTATTTTTTCTATAAATAGTTTTAGTTGATAGTGTATTTACCTCAAATTGCTTTTTATGCTCAACTAGAGTTGTTGGCCACTCATAAAATCTCTCTAGAAAAAGGCGTTACTCATTTCTTGCTCTACAGGTTTTGTGTCAATGATCTGTAAAATGTGCTGACCAAGCGATCATGCATTAAAAATTATGCTATCAGTGATGTTGACATTAACCATAGTTGCCTGTTCAAGTTTTAATTTGTCAGAAATTTGGTAGATCAAAATTGTTTTGATCAACAACTGAGTTATTGGTCCTACTAAGAGCAAACTAGTTAACTTCTTTCTATAACCAATTTGTTCTCAGGTTCTTCTGTTTTCTGCTACATTTAATGAAACCGTAAAAAATTTCGTATCAAGGATAGTCAAAGATTACAATCAACTTTTTGTCAAGAAAGAAGATCTATCTTTAGAGTCTGTAAAGCAGTACAAGGTGCATTGTCCGGATGAACGTGCCAAGACTCTAGTAATTAAGGACAGAATATTCGAATTGGGAGAGAACTTGGGGCAGACAATAATATTTGTACGCACGAGACATAGTGCCGGCATACTGCATAAGGCCCTTGTTGACCTTGGTTATGCAGTTACTACCATTCAAGGTGCTGTCAGTGCAGAAGACAGAGACAAGATAGTTCAAGAGTTCAAGAATAACCTTACTAAAGTTCTTATATCAACTGATCTTCTTGCCCGAGGCTTTGACCAGCAACAGGTGCCCCCAACCCCCTCTGAAACTCTTCCTGTCAGTATACCTAAAAATTTCTTGAAATTGAACGTCCTGAAGTTGGTTCCTTTCTGTAGGTTAATCTGGTTATCAACTATGATCTTCCGGTGAAACATGAAATGCCATCAGAACCAGATTATGAGGTGTACTTGCATAGGATTGGTAGGGCAGGGCGATTTGGCCGCAAGGGTGAGTTCCTCATATGTCAGGACTTTGTTTCCTTCACAATGCCTGGCTAGCCTGGTTCAAAGCACAATTATTTACTTCTAGTTCATACCTATTTGAAGGAATTTTCAGATGATGGCACTAGTGTCAATTATCAAACATGGTGTTGATTCTTGTATCATGTATGATCTTAATTATGAAGGGAAGCTGGCAAACTGGCCCAGCACATTTCCCAAAACTTGTTTATTGTGTGTCCAAGTCATGCAGATGTGCGTCCAGCCCAATATTTGTTATTTATTATTTGAATGCTTCTCTAAACGAGTGTTGGGAGCAATGCGAGCACTCTAATCTTAGGGTATGCCCTTGCTCATAGATGACTTTGTTAGTTGGGTCTCACCATCCTGATTGCATCTCTATTCTATGGAAGCAAAAGAATAACAATGCATAGTTCTTACTTTAATTTTTTAAATACAATTTTAATAATGTGAATACAATAACTGACTGCTTTTATTTGCTCCTACAGGAGCCGTCTTTAACTTGCTGTGTGGTGATAGGGACGAGATGCTCATGTCAAAAATTGAGCATTATTTTGATAGCCAAGTCAAAGAGGTAATTTTTAAAGACTGCCATTAGCCTGTTCATGCTCGATGATCATAAATTATGTTTTGGCTCCAAGTTGTAAACTATCTTTTTGTACTATTATGCAGGTTAAGAGGTGGGATAGCGATGAAGAGTTCAACAATGCCCTCAAGGCAGCAGGATTGTTGTGATGACCTCAAGTCTCTCATTCGGCATGGAGCCAGATCGGGCAACGTTCTTTTAACGTGCCTTATTATAATATTAGTAAAAGCATCCTGAGAGAATTTGTTTAAGATTTATGTTTTTCACTTTTTGGATTGATTGATTGATTTCCCAAAGCTAGCGTCTTCTCTTTGTACATCAATGTAATAGTATCTTTAAAGCTTCCTGATCACAAATATAGTTTTGTGTTGTGCAATTTGCTTTCACAATGTAGTTTTTGTTGTGCAACTCCTCTTGGTGCCAACTCAACAATATAAACAAATCCGAGCCATTTGTTTTCATTCAAGTTGTAGCTCAATGACCTACCCCTCTCTCTCTGTGGTTCTGCTCGAGGAACTCATCTTACACTCTGTGCCTGCTACTAGCAGGGTAGGGTGGGTGGGAGAGAAGGATGATCATGTGTTGTTATCCTTCTACGGCTCTTTCCCTTCCCTCTATTTCTCGTCTGGGTATAAGGGTACTTTTAGGCTAAGTGAAATAGGGTTAGTTTGGATAGTGAGATGAGAGAAATGATTTTAGATTAAAGTTGAAAGTTGAATAAAATATTAATAGAATATTAGTTTTTAATATTATTATTGTTTTAAAATTTGAAAAAGTTAAATTGTTTATTATATATTGTGTAGAAATTTGAGAAAGTTGTAATAATTAGATAAGATGAGAGGAAACACTAATCCAAACGAGTCCTTAATCTTGGACTATTTCACTATTATTTCAAACAGTTTATTATTATTTATAAATTATTTATTATTATTTTATGATTATATCATTTTATTTATTTATTTACAGATTATTTGAAATCACTTAAACTGTAGTCAACATCCAAATGTAGTCGTAAGAGAAGGAAAAGAGTAACTTACTAACTTGGATGAGTTTATGTTATTTCATTTTTCTCTTCAAAACTGTTAATAACTGTAGTCATTTATAGCGTTGTAATTTTGTTTCTCTCTCTCTTCTCCTTTTTTAACCTCTTCTTCCCTTATATTCCTCTTTATTCCCTCTCCTTAAAAACTCGTAAGTCCTCACACCGGACAAATATTAATCTATCTATCTATCTATTTATTCATCTCGATGAACAATAATGAATTAGTTTCGTTTTGTTCATAAATTCATCTCAACTCATTTTAACTTATCATTATAATTTTTTTAAATTTCAATACAAAATATAATAAACAATTTAATTTTTTTAAATTTTAAAATAATAATAATATTAAAAAATAATATTCTATTAATATTTTATCATCTCAATTCAACTCAATTCAACATCCAAACCAACTTAATCTCGACGGACTCGCCTGCTAATAACGGAGTTGTACAAACTAAGATGAGTCAAATGACATGTACGTATAGGACTAGAGAATATTGCTGCGAAGTGGGTTGCACGTCGAAAATATATAGTGGCCTCGCACTCACTTCTACCCACACAAAGACGACTCCGCTCCTTGCGTATATCTACTTATTCGGAGTAGTCGTGATCTTCCAACTGGTTTTGGAGGTCCTTAACAAACTAAAACTGATTCTGCAGTGAGGGGGGAGATGGAAACTGTGGCCTTCGTGATAATTGCCGCAACAATTGTTATGGGTTTCACCGATTCAGCCATCGCTGAGAAGGAAACCGGGGTCATCCATGTAGGGGGAAAGGTAATGTGCCAGGACTGCACCCAGGGCTGGAACGAATGGGCTCATGGTGGCAACCCCATCAAAGGTACGTTTTGAGGGAATGATCTGGAGCAGGTGTATTAATCTCTGTAACACCAGCACATAATTTTTATTGCTTTAATATAGATGTGTTAGAGAAGAGCATACATGTGTGTGTTAGCTATAAACATTGTTTGATGCATGCCATTAATTTGGGCTGTCACAGGTTGCAAGGTATCGATAACATGCATGGACGAGAGAAGTAGAGTGGTGTATTATGGGAGCGACATGACGGATGAATTGGGGCAATTCGACATCATCGTGAACAAGTACATAAATGGGAAGAAACTGAAGACGAAGCTATGCTGGGTGAGATTGGTGTCGTCTCCACACCCTACTTGCAACATTCTCACAGACTTTGCCGGTGGACGGAGAGGGGTGAAGCTTAGCCTTCCGGCCACCTTGGTGTACCGCGATCAGACCGAGTATACGCTAGGTCCCTTCTATTTTACAAGGCCATTGTGTGATGAACCCGATACCAACAACAACTCCGACGATCCTCAAGGAACCCACTATTGATCATGTTTCTGATTAATTAATGTACGTGTTTCATGTTCTTCTTCAACGTTTTTTCTAAATTTCCTGATCATGTACTTTGGGACAATTTTACATATATATTATTAAGTACTGGACAATTGTTTAATTGCGTGTTCGATTATTGATGATCATTCTAATTCCAAGGTAATTAATGGCAGAATAAAATTTACTGCAACTATTTTATTATATACCTATAATATATATCACCATATTTATCCTCTTGAGACGATTGAAAGTTAATCTATTTAAGTACTGATCAGAAAAATATGTCCATTATCTTCAGCTGTAAGCGTATTTTTTTAGTCGGTTGTATACAGAAGTTTTGTTTATATATTAAAAGCTTGATCCCCGGCCAAGTGTACGTATATTTAACTACAAAATAATTAGGGCTCAAGGAGGAGATAAATATGTCGACTGCTGCTGCACAACGTCTAATTTCTCGTTTATTTTTATAGATAGGATGAAATAAGATAAGATAAAAATTAAAAAATAAATAAAATATTTTTTTAAAAAATTATTTTTATTCTAAGATTTAAAAAAATAAAATTATTTATTTTATTTTGTATGAAAAATTGATAAAATTACAATGATTAAATGTGTTAAGAAGTATTGTGAAAACAAATGAGGTTACGTGAAGCTGTGGAGTGCATGGCAAAATTATGTATGCATTTTGATTAAGGTGAGATTTGGACAGTGAGTTGAAATTAAAGTTAAATAAAATATTATTATAATATTATTATTTTTATAAAATATAAAAAAGTTGAATTGTTTATTATATTTTATGTTAAAATTTAACGAAAATTATGTTTTCTGATACAATCCCAATTAAGATTGTGGTATGGAAAAAAAACAGTTGAAAATTCATAGCTTAAAATCCTCTATATTTTTTTCTTCTAATTTTTTTACTGTCACCTTCAAATTCAATGGACTGATAAATCAACACTTCACGATAATGAAAACTGATACAATCTATTTATTAGGTTGGATTTATAAAAATAAGGTTTTGCTACTCAACCTCTTATTATTCACCCACACTATACATTTCATATTTTTTTAAAAATTTTTTTGAGTTTATTTTTTTAAAACTATTTCAAATTTTTTATTCACTATTCATATAACAAATATTTGATAAAAGAAAAGAATAAAAAAAATATAAAATATAGAATATAGATGAATAGTAAGAGATTGTAAAGATTTTTTGATAAAAATAATTTCCAACTCTTGCCAGTCCACGTTTGACTTTACCGCCAATCGTCCTCAAATACGTCAGTATCCTCGTTCGTTGCCATGCACTCCCTTTTAAGAGCACTTACATTGGACTATGCATATGTATATGCAAAACCATATTTACATAATATGGTCATAAAATCACCTGCATTGGATTATGCATATCCATAAATTTAGCTACCTATGAATAGTTGTTATCCAAATTTGGATAACAACTATTCATTTCATCAAACATATTTTATCTATTATTTCTCTCTCCTCCACTCTTTCTCTCTCAATCTTTTCCTTTTCTCCATCTCTCAACAACACAACAAATCTTCACATACACATTCATTTTATTATTATAATATATTATATATATATTTTTCATTTTATTATATTTTTAATATAATATATAAAAAAAATTATATTTTTTATTATTACATTTGTATTATTAATGTCAAATGTATATAGTGGATGTTAATTATAAAATATATATAAAAATTTTGATTTTAGAAAAAAAATTAATAATAATAAAAAAATAATATTTTATTATTATTTAGTCTCAAATATGTATAAACCAATGTGGGAGTTTTGCTTGAATGACCAAATGGTTATGCAAAAGAGGTAATTTTGCATACGCATATGCATATACCAATACTAATGCTATAAAGGATATACTTTTCATCTTAAAAGTTATTAGAGAAATGCTTTTTGCAAGCGCCCGGTGCAAGCGGGATGCAAACGGTGCTGATGTGTATAATTAAAAACGACCCCGTTTTGAGTCCCCATTTCAGCCCTACTTCTCTCCAGGTTTCGAACTCTCTGTGCTTTATTTTCCTTTACCTTCACTTTCCCTCTCAATTTTCATTGGCTCCAAACGCCCCAAATCCTCTCCCCACTGAAACTTACAAACCTTCTCACGGACCCTTTCTCGAACCCATCTTCTCCATCACCGCCACCGGCACTATCATGAAGACTAATGCTACTCTCTCCACCCAGCAAGTCCATCTCACTTGACTCATCCTTAACCGAACTCGCCTCCAGCCGCTTCAACTCAGACGACCCGTTGTTGGAGCAGGGGAGGGGGTAAGCCAGGACTTCTCGGTCTTCGAGTGAGAGAGCGGCCGTGAAGGTCAAGATCGTCACAGGATGGAAGGAAAGGTGGTCGGAGATGATGCAGGTGGGTTCTCGAACATCACTGGAGCCGAGGTTGGTTCTTTGATGCCCGTGACCCATGACTTTCCCGACTTTGTCTCGATTGAAAACGACCCTGATTTCTCGTACTTGAAGAGCAATTGGACCAGTTTGGAGATTGCCCATTTGTTCTGTCTTGCAAGTATGTTCTACAACAAACCCATACAGATGGCCATGAAAACAAAGACTGACGCAGATGCACATGATAGACCCAGAACCAAAGTTTTGTTTTTTTTTTTTTTATTTCGGGTTTTTAGTGCTGGAGTTTTTGTTCAAAGGGTTGTGTTTCTGGATGGGTCTGCGACTGTGAGGTGGGATTTTGGAATGAGGTTTTTGGATGGGTCTACGACCGGACAGAGACAGGGAAAGCGAGGAAGAAGAGCAAGAAAGAGCGATGGGTTTCTTCTTCACGCAAACATTCATACTTTCACCGGCATTCCTGTGCCTCATTCTGTTCATTGTTTTGTGATTGATTTTTTCATTTCCAACTTTCAAGGAAACTTTAATTTCACTGTTTTGTGAAGCCGGTTCTATACGGGTTTGTGTTCGATTGCTTCCGTGAATGTCGTGTTTTTTTTTTCCAGTCTTCAAAGGAAACCATGGGTTTGTGATTCAATTGTAGTAGTGCCATCCCCATCCCATCCTCAGGATAGAAAACAAAATGCAAAGAACGAATTGGGATGGGATAAACATTATAAAAAATGCGAACAAATTCACAGGAAAGATGAAAATGACAGATCAAAAGGGAGAAAAACTGAGATGCTTGGTGGGACGGACGACGGTGTGAGAGGGCTGGAGTATGTGACCTGGGTTGCTATTGCTCAATGGAGTGGCTGAGGGCAGTAATATTCACAGAGAAGATAGAGCGAGAGTTTGGTTGAGAGAGAATGTTGCCAGAGAAAAGAGATTCGGGAGGGAGGGAGAGAGAGTGTGGAAGAAAAGAACGCTGAGAGAGAGTGGAACCCAGCCACAGATGATTGTATTTTTTTATATTAATTTTAAAAGCCGTTTGCACGCCGCTTGCAAACGGCGACTGTACGTAGCAGCTCTCAAAGTATTATATCAAAATTACTGTGTTAAAATTTTTTTGTATCGTACAAATTTCATTTGTGTATAGACTCTGGAAACGCATAGTACCCTATTACACAGATAGGGAATAATCGAAAAAGCTAGACTCTGTACGGTATCTCTTGGAATCTTGAATATGATTTTATCAATAATTATACTAATCTACATATGTCTTTCTCCGATCAATCGTTAAGTAGGTTTTGGATGAGATGATAATTTTATGTTTTATTTTAAAGTTTAAAATATTATTTTTTAATTTTAAAATTTAAAAGAATTTAAAAAAATTATATTGAAATTTGAAAAAATTAAATTATTTATTATATTTTATATAAAAATTTAAAATAAATATAATAATAAATTAAAATAAATAAAAAATTTTAAAAATTTCTCACCGCAAACCTGCCTTAACCCACGTGGTAACAGCTCAGCCACCCACAAAACCATCTAAATCAAGTCCAACTAGAGACTTCGTTAAGGCCCCGAGGCTGCGTCTCGCGTTCGGACATGGCGACCTGGCTCGCGAGAATAATCGTGACATCTCCGAAATCATGCTCTCTCAGTAAGAGATCATCGGCGGTCGTGGGCCTCGGTGGGTCCATGCCTAGGTGGGCCTCTTCCTCCTCCTCTTCTTCGTCTTCGTCCTCGTCATCGTCACCGTCTTCTTCTTCGTCAAGTAAATCTCCCAAGGCAGAGAAGAAGCTCGTCGACCGTCTATCGGCCGTTATAGACGCCGTCAATGACCGTAAACTCCCTCCAGAACTTAGAGGCCAGCGCAACTCCGTCAGGTCCTCTACTCCTCGTACATGTTCTCTTTATTTATGTGCGCGAATGTTCTGTTTCTCAATTTTTAAGGTTTCGCACTAATTCTACAAAATACGGGCTTCATGGCAAATGTTGATGGTTTGAGGATAGGAATTTCTTCTATTGGTGTCAAGAATATGAGAGTAAAGCTTTGAAATTCCTCAAAGATTCATGTTCAAGTACCCACAAAAAAAAAAAAAAAAAAAAAAAAAAAAAGGAACTTGGGTTTGCCAAATTTATCGTATTTTCGCCCGGTTTTGTTTATGCACTCATGGAACATTGTTCTGTGATATACACGTAACTAAAAGGATCTGGGTTCCGTGTGATTCAATCACTTTTTGAATATTTAACATTGTTGGACTTCTTCGATTTTGGTGCTTTAGAAAACAAAAAAAAAAACTAAGAACCCGTAAGTTTGTATCTTTGAGCTTGTGCCATGCAATTTTACTTTTTATCCATCACTTTTGTGGTTATTATTCAAGGCAGGATTCAATCACACATGAAACTCATTTGTGTAATGGGTATTCTTTTCCGCTAACACAAATTCCGGTGTAGTATGTGACACTGTTATCTCTCTGACCATCATTTGGACAGATCAGAGACTGATATAATAAATGTTGTGGAGCAAAGAATATGGCACTCCATGGAAGAAGGCAAGTTCGAGAACTTACCAGGGAAAGGAAAACCCCTTAACCTGAGTACGAATCCTCATGCCGACCCAGCTGAAGACACCTTGTATAGAATCCTCTCAAAGAATGGCTGTGCACCGGAGTGGGTTGAACTTAACAAAGAGATAAGGAGTCAAATATCTGAATGGAGATCGACATTGAAGAAAGCTTGGGCAAATAGATGCAATGGAGATCACTCTACTTGGATTGAGAGTTCAGAGCCTTTAAAAGCGCAATTGCGAGATATCAATAATAAGGTGAGTCATTATGCACCCTCTTGTGTGTGCGAGAGCCAATCCTTAAGAGAGAATGGGCTCAAGCTCTGATTCTGAAAACTCTACTAGGAACAGGAGGCCAACTTCTTCTAGTACACAAGTATGCCGGTCTCCCTTTTGACATGATTGTCAACATTCTTGAGAATGCACCATTAATCTTCACGTGTATTGTTTAGTTTGCTGCGACCAAACTGATTTCTGCAGTCAAACTGCAGGGATTTAGTCCGGTACCTTAGTTTGTGCACGAAGAACCACGGAATATGCTTTTGGATGTTTGCTATAAAAATGAAACTGAATGTGTGCGTGCACAGGTTTTCCGGTATAATCTTATTGTTCCTTTTGGCCGCCAAATGTCTGGACTAAAGTGGGAGAAAGAGATGGATCGCGTAAAAGAATGATATATCTTCAGTCTTCACTGCCACTTTGGATGAAGTGGGAGAACAGGATTCACTTGGAGGAATGCTAGCTATCGCTCTACTTTTAGCTTGAAATATACACGCAGCTACTTGTAAAAGAAAATTTATTATTTTGTTACCAATTTTATGCCTTTACTTGTTTCTAGAGGAGCTGGATGTTTGTTAACTACTGATGTCTTATGCTCTTTTAGGTCCTGCCCAATACAGTTCACGTAATATACATAGACGTGTGTGTGTAATTTCACTATTCCAGTGAACAGATACTTTTTAGGTGTGGTAGAGATGAGTAATAATAGCATGCAGTGGCTTGCCTGTTGGAGGTAACAAATGATATTATACCAGAAATTCTGTAAGAAATTTAATAACACCTGTAAAGGTCAAACCAAGATTACTTTATTTGTTACCATAATTTTTTTCATAATTCATATAGCGCATAGATCGAACAGAGGAATTCTTCAAACAAATAATGAAATTCCTATTAACAGCAGTGTTGGGCTGGATATGATAAGAATTAACGTAATGATATACAGGAAGAACGCACACAAAGAAACGATCGAAAAGTGATGTTCCCCAAATACACGAGTATACAACAATGCGTCCGTATCAATTCAACCAGTTGATGATGTTTTGGCTGCAAGGTGGACAAGTGCACGCCTATGGTAAGTAGTACGAAGCTTCTTGTATTTCTGGACAAAGGCCCCAAGATCGATTTCCCTCTCTAAGAACTGCCCGTGCAGGTTTTCAGATTCCTCCTCCGTCTTATTCATTGCCTCTGAAACAATTAAAAACGTATTTCATATCTCTATTGAGGCATTTTTTGAACAAACTCAAGCTTGCGCGGAGTAATGGGAAACCAACAATGAACTACTATTCTCCAACAACTCAAGCTTTTATTGTGATTGAATACCTTGAAGCCTTTGGAGAAGTGATGCAGGGGAATAGAATTTCAAACTCTCTTCCTTTTTTCTCTCGAGCTCATTCAGTTTCTCCTGAGCAGCAGCCAACTCTGTTGTCCGGATTATTCTGCACTGTAACAGACAATCAGGGGAGAAGGTTCATCAATCCATTCACAATATCTTAACCAATAAAATGAAGGATGAGACTATAAGCTCACCTGGGTTTTAAGCTCCATAATCCGGGGTTCCTTCTCCAAGTTCTCCCCTGATATAAAAGACGGTAACATTTAAGATCTCTCTCACTGCAGTTGGACTACGTCAACACACATTAAAAAAGTGCATAAATTGGGAGAGGGGAAGGGAAAGGCACTCACTGGCAAGCTGCAGAGTTTCCTTGCGAAGTTCATCTCTTAGCTGATGAGCCATAAAAGCAGGAGAAGGGAAAAGATTAGAAGACATGGTGAACTAAAATATAGGAAACAACATAACTACAAAAAAAAAAGCCTTCATAATGCATAAAGAACATAAAATCCAAAAAGCGACAGGAACAGCCTATCCTAGTATTATTTGAATAGCTTTCTGATCTGATCTTATGCTGTGCATGTATGTTGTCAGATGCTGACATTTTCCGTGTACGGATATCCCTTCCTCTAGATTTTTGTATTATGCCACATATACAACTTCAATTGTTTAAGCCATGAGTACAACCAATTAAACTTATCCTCACTTACAAAGTTAATAGTAGTATGTTGCTTTATCACATTCTTGTCGTCATAATATATGTCACTTCAAATGAAAATTGAAAATATAAAGGGCAAGAGATTTTATTGTCTCATAGGAGTTACCAAAGTTTGAAAGAAAAAACCTAAATAGTGGTTGCATCTGATGCCCAGCCAAATATGAAGAAACCAAAGGTCAGACCAGCAAACAAAAGTCCCAACATTAGACCAAAAGTCCTGAATTTGACCAAGGTATTGCTGGCCCAAAAAAAGTTGATTGGCATGTCACAAACATCTCTGTTTTGATTTTGATGCAAGGGAATTTTTTCAAGTTACTCCAAAAATAGTCCTCTCTTTGAATATACATTACCCCACCACCTGTATAAATCATACATTTCTACTCATGCACACTGGTATATTTCATCAAAGCAAACACCAGTAATATGGGAAAGCCAGTTATCTGCCCTGACCTTTACATACTTTGGGTGGAATGTGCAGTGGTTTTCATTCATCCCCACAAGAATACATCTCTCATCATAGCCATGGTCAAATAATTGCAGTTTGATAGACAAGTGGCCAAAAATGTGGAATACTTTCAATGGAAGTGTTCAGCAAACCAGATTTAACTAGAAGTGTTTGGCAAACTAGACTAAGAAACATACAAATATTCCAGATTTGAATGGATTTGCAATATATTGGAGTACTAGAACTGAGAAAATTCGTGAGATTAAGAGAGCATAATCCACAACTTACATTGTTTTGTATTTTCACTTGATCGAGTGAGAGTAAAAATTGATGGTATGCATTTTTGTCTGATAAAATCTTCCGCAAATCATCAACACTGAACAAATTGATCAACCAAATTAAGGAAATAATAGAGAAACTATAGAAGTGGAGTAAGTATGAATCTTATAATGAAATGTGGATTAGCTAACCATCTTTATGTGATGTGCTAAAGTGATTAAGAGAAACAAGCTTCAAATTAATGTACTCCAAGCATATACTTTATTCAGATTTCAGTCACAACAATTAACAAAGAAAAAATAGGAATATCTAACAAGAAGCTCTTACTATTTGGGCAAAAAATATATATATTAACACTTCTAAATCATGCAATGAAATACGATTAAGAAAACATGCATTACACAGAGAGAATTAACAGACCCAACATATAAATTATGCGACATAAAAAGTGTTAAGAGAAAACAGTATTTCATTCCTTTTCAACAATCTTTAGACTATACAATATTAGAAAATGACAGATTACAAGGAGCAGGCCCTAATGGCATACAATTTTAGCTTCCTACACTACACATATATTTGAAATTTCTATTAGTCCAGAGCATGATGCTTGATAAGCCCAAAAGTTTGTCTAACGAGATTCCCCTTGTTCAGATTGCAAGCCATATAAAGAAATACAGATAACCAAGAATCATACAGTAATCTAAGAAATGAGGATAAGAACCATGTCCTTGGCGTCCTCCCAGAAGAACCAACATATTTCAAAGAGCAAATATATAGTTGATGAAATTTGTATAGAACATAGAATATAAGAATAAAATGGTATCTTAAAGTACCAGGAACCTGCCTTTTGTCCTTCAAAACAGCTATAAGACCCGCGGCTTCGGTAGGCGACACGTGTGAAGGTGAGTGTGGCCTGTCTGAAGGCCTATACGAACTGAAGCTACCAGAAGAAGAACTACCTGGTGTTCCTGGACGAGAAGAACTCGGGGAGCTAACCACGGACGGAGGATACCAAGATTGAGAAGAATCATCCTGTGGACGTGACTGAGATTGTTGATCCTGAGATCCCCTGCAGGTACAGATAGTTGAAACTCTAAATGAATAGCATACAACTATTGAAAAGGAAAAAAGAAACAAGCTTTATCCTTGTTAAACGGCATCAAGACAATATGTATTTCCTGTGCAAGAAGAAAACTGCCAATTAAGTATGATCGGTGCTTTCATACGCGAGAAGTTTAGATTAAGCATGTGTAACAAAGCAGGAAGACCCATCATTCAAGGTATCATCGTCCTATTCGAAACGTAACGACGGACTAAACCTTAATTTGATTAAACGAGGGGAAATAAATTAATTTCTAGGAGCTGCAAGAAAACCCTAATCTTAATGAAATCAAAACCCCAAAAAAAAGGAAACAAGGTAAAAAAATAAAGGAAACGCAGAGACGAAAATACCAAAACTTGAACATCGGGAGTAGGAGAAGAGAAGAAAGGCTTTGATTGCCGGTTGAATCAATCAATGAGAAATCCGAAGCGAGGGAGTTCCGAACGATGCAAACAAAACGATCCGTTGTTTCTCTCCAAGTAAGACTTCTAGCTTTAGCTACGCTTCGTCCGTCGCTATAAGTAAATCATTTAAGAAAGACTTTCGGGTTGTTGGATTAGGGGTTGGGTCATGGGTGTGTGTAGCGTGGGAGGTCACTTGGACCCGTACCGTACGCGCGGTGAGCAAATTAGAGCTAATCCTCTTGACCTCTTATTCTAATGGGCCGAATAGACAAAGCGAGGTGAGATTTTTACCCAAGGAAAAATGATTTGTGTATAAATTTTGTATAAACCTTTTTAAAAAATACGATCCACTAAAAAATAAAAAAACTCAATTTTAATGGGAAATTTCACTGTTCTCAAAAAATTTAAGCCTTAAATTTGTATACTCATAATGAAGTGGACAGATAGCAAATAAACATTCTACTCCCTCACTTGGTTTATAAATAAAATATAATATTATAATTAGATGATATGTATTTTAAAGAAATGTTAGATTCAAAATATGTTGTTTTGAGTTCTCATTCCAACTATATATTGGTCTTTCCTTCTCCAGCCACCTTCACTGTGTTGTCTTGGGTGGTCAAGCCCGCCAATGTATCCGTCCCTCAACCACCATGCATGTTGTATTCATAACTTCATTGATCTCTTGTCAGCTTATTGCTTAGGCGCTCGACTCGGCTAACCATTTCTTTAAATCCAACTATTTTTATCTGTTCTCTTTAATAGATTTTAAATATCACCAGATTGGAACATATTTCGCCGAGTTTGGATTTTTTGACTTGGCCTAGCTAGCTTTATCAAATTATCTTCTTATAGGAGTTTTGCAGTTTCGTTCATGATGTGGCATGCAGCCAGATCGAGTGATCTCTTGCCACGGTATAGCCAATATATATAAAGAGAGCGCATACCATTAAAATAACAATTTGAAAATCAAGTTAATAACATATATATATATTATATAAAAACTGAGTGACCTCATGATCTATCTAGCCAGGCACCTCTAGTGTGGATGGCAAGCCGAAGATGGCTTGCGATCATGCCATCTCGAAAGATGCAACGATCTGCGAAAGTGGCTTTGTGATGAGATAGATGATGATATTGCATGCAAATACAAGCCAATTGCTGGAAATAATAATAATAATAATATTATTATTATTATTGAAAATGATTAATCTTATTGCTAAAGATTGGAGAAAATTGAAAGGCGACAAAGCAGCTAGCTGGCGCGCATCTCAATTGTTTATTCCTGGAAAGCAAGGCGCCCTCTCCATATTATCTACTCTGATCATAAAATAAATTAGTGCAACAGTTTTAAAAATTCTTAAAAGAGATTCTTAATTAATCGTCCATTAATATTAGGAGCTTCATCATTAATTAAACACCATTGCCAATTTAAAGCTATTTATGTTCCACATATATATATATATATATAATTTGCAAGTATTCACGAACTAAATAGATTAAAGCTAGCTAAATTAACTTATTTGATCACACAGGCCGTCTCAGGCTCAGCTGATGAAGTGGATTATCGTATTAAAGTTGCAATGATCCTCATCATTTTCTTTCCAATGGGCCATAATTTGAATGGTTTCCATCAATATTCTTCAATGAAATGCTGGATCCCATATGGCACTGAAGATGCCGGCAGCATCTCATTTTATTTTATTCATTCAAAGTTCAGTACGTATATGTTCATTACGGTGCTCACAATATTAATAAATAATACCTAAACAACTCAGCACTCTCTTGTTTACATCATATTACCCATTCTCCTTTGACATGACGTGCTGCCTAAAATGATCATCTTATTTTTCCTTTTTTTTCTTAAACATCCAAGGACAAAGCCCAATGTGTATAAAAAAGTTTCCTGCATTAATCAATTGCTAGCCAATGATCTCATGGTTGAAAAACTTGACCCGAAACACACCCATTACGCTTTAAAAAAAATGACTAATAAAAAACACCACACCCATCAAAGAAGCCTCTGTTGGAGACCATCGTCGTAAGCAACTTTCCAGTTTTCAAAATTTTGGGCTAAGAAAGAGAATATATATATATATATATAATAGTTGGCACAATAATTGAAGGCTTTTTGATCGAGTTTTTATTTTTATTTTTATTTTTTGCAATTTGCGGGTTTTATTATATAAAGAAACATATATCCAATTGACTTTTATTTTGAAAAAATATAAAGCATAAAATAGAAAAATAATAATAATAAAATTGACAAATTTGGTCAAATAATTGTAATTTGTTATGCCCAATAGCATAATCCAAATAAATATATTTCACAACTTTTGACATCATCCGTTTCAACAGGCGTACCTATTTAAGAAGGAGAAAGCAAGGTGTAGGGTCCACCTAAGAATTGATGGCCCGGATAATGCCACGTGGGAGGTAAATACACGTGGCAAAAAAAATGGGCGTGGATTTCTTATTAGTGAACAGCTCTTGGAGCTTATGCGTAGCCAAGTGGCGGACCTCGTGCCAATGTAGAGACGCAAGGAAAGATGCAAAGTAGCGTAAGAGCCAAAACCCACCTATCTCTGTCTGTTAATCCAACGGCTGTGGGTAAACTCCAGCCACAGCATCTGCACTCAGCCGTCGAGTGCCTTGGCGATGCCGCATTTCCTTGTGAGACAGCGTCCCTGTCCCTTATTCTTGAGCGTTGTTGTTTTGTTCTAAGTCGTGGGTCGTTTAGCTCCCCCCCTCTCTCTCTGCAAGTTCCTCCGTGATTTCTCTCACTGTGGCTATTACATTGTCCTGATCCGGTGAACCCAACAGACTAATTCACATTCTATAAGATACCCATTTTTGCACATCCATCTCTGCTAATGGTAATACTAATAATCCTCTCCCTCCCTCTCCCTTCCCTCCCTTTCTCTCTGTGTGTGAATGCGTAGCATTCTGTAAGTAATCACTCTTTCTCATTGCCATTTTTGGTTTTTTATTTAAAAAACAGGACACAATGTCGGTTCCTCCATGGCTAGAGCCATTGCTAAGCACTTCATTTTTCTCCGTCTGCCGGGTTCATAGAGATGCCGCAAGGAGTGAATGCAACATGTTTTGCTTAGACTGCAATGGCGATGCATTTTGCTTTTATTGCCGTTCTTCACGGCACAAGGATCATCATGTCCTTCAGGTATAGTATACTAGGTAGTAACATTTCCATGCATCAATATTTTCAAATAACGCAATTCCTTCATGAATTATTAGTTTATTTTCTGTTTCTGCAGATAAGGCGATCTTCATATCACGATGTGGTGAGGATTGCAGAGATTCAAAAGGTATTGGATATAAGTGAAGTTCAGACGTATGTGATAAATAGTGCCAGAGTTATGTTTCTGAACGAGAGACCTCAGCCAAAAGCTGCTAAAGGGGTTGCCCACATCTGTGAAATCTGCGGAAGGAGCCTCTTGGACCCATTTCGTTTTTGTTCACTTGGCTGTAAGGTTAGCATTTTTTCTCCACTTCCTCTATAGCCTCACACATTGTTCTCATCGATCATCAACATTATTCCCAACTCATCCTATTGCCATACCCATCAGTACCTAATATGAATTATATATATGACCCACGTTCACAGACCTATCACCCTCACCAGCGTTATCATGATACCCCCATCGCTGATCATTACAAGCTGCTACCATATTCATAGAAAAAATCTATATGCATATTATATGGTGCATGTATGATGTATATAGGGAATGCCATAGGTTGCATCACATGATATTAATAAATACGGCCATTAGCATCAGCATCAGCATCGCCATGATCCAGCAATCCGCATGATCATCATCGATCATCCTCACCATCAGCTATTAAATGAATTAGCTTGTAGGAATAAAGAGAAATGGGGATTCAAGCTTTAAGTTAGAGTGTAAGGATGAAGAGCTAGCAGTGGAAAGAAGGGAAGGGATAGAAAGGAAACCAGTCTCATCAAGAGAGGAAGAAGAATTGCGTGAAGGCACACAACAAGACATTTCCCCGTCCACGCCTCCTCCACCTCCTTCTACTGCAAGGAGATCAAGAAAAGGCATTCCTCACAGGGCTCCCTTTGGATACTAAATAATTAATTAAATCCATCGAGAAAATTTACTTACTTTTTATTAAAGAAAAAGGACATTTTTATGAAACCCAACTTATCTTGCACGACCGTCGACCGACCATGCACTTGGGGTCTTTGTCCGGAGTAAGTAGTCTTGGGTGGGAGGGGGGGGTTTTTGTTCCAAAAGACAAAAAAAGGTGCACAGGAAAGTATTCTCTTTAGGGGGAGGGATGGGTCCCAACCAAAAAATTCTCTCTTGTGAAGAAGCAATAATGCAGAATTGTTATTGATAGTTGCAAGGTGTACATGTCATTAACAAATTAAAAAGCAAGTCTTCGTGGAGTCCGTTTTATAGTTTCCAAAGGGCCCACCACCCACATGGGCCGTTTACATAAAGAAACAAACAGCTTTTTAATTTTAAAATCTTTTTTTATTGTTTAATATTACGTGTAATGTGCAGTTCAACTTTGTAAGAGCGAGCGAGTAATGTCACCCAGTTTGGACAGAATCCATTAATTATATATATATACATAGTGTTGTTTTACCTTTTTTGTTTTATCATTTTCGAATGGTAATTTTGCCGAATATTATACGTGCGGGTACCCATAGCCATCGCATTGCTTTTATAATGATGAATACTTGGATGATCGCGTCTTCCCATGAGCTAGCTCAGCCTCAGGGGACAGAGTTTGAGTATATAATAAGGATACATGCTCAATGATTTAAGGAGAAAAGGGCTTTGTGACAGACCCCGACGCGATATACCATCCATCCGACCAAAAACTAAACCAACCGCAGAGATATTATAGCACAATCTATATTATACATTTTTATAAAATGTTGAAAGGCAAATTAAGCGTGAGATCTGGAATGTACGTGTCACCAATTCAATTATTGCTTCATTATTGATATGAATAATTCTATTTATCATCATCACACACTACAGATTAAGTATATTTTAATTTCTTTTTTATTATTTCTCTAACAAATATGAAGTGTATGAATAATAAGTAGAACAACTAAATTAATTTAATAATAATAAAATATAATAAAAATAAAAATAATTTTAAAATATAAAAATATATAATGTGAGATGATAAATAGTATCTCTTTATTGTATTAGACAGACCAAATTTAACTACTTTGCGTACCCAATTGTCGAACCGTTGATGAATCCACCCAATTGTACCTGTCCAACGGCCTTCTACTCTCTCTCTCTCTCTCTCTAGGCAAATAACTAATTAATATAATAGATAGAGTAATGTTACATACAAATTTTAAATAGATAAATTTTGTATAAGTTAGCTATAAAAAAGTGAGCCTTATTAAAAAAAAAAAAAAATTTATACTTTTTTAAAATATGATCTATTTTTTTATAAAAATCTTATTAGATTTATCTATTTAAAATTTATACAAATTATTTCTTTAATAGATATGATACATTGGCAGCGGACCCAAATACCATTGAGCAGACAAGAAAGTCCACTATCACCCGAGATCAAAAGCTCAGGTCCATCAAGCACGCACAAAGGCCATGCATTGCCCAACAAATCCTGTAAAAATGGGTTGTGGTTTAATAGGGCCGACTTTTGCGTCAACAACAAGGGGCTTTCATGGCGTCGCAACTCTAGTTAGGTCGATTTGCGCTTGAATTCCGGACTATACGTGGCAGGCATTCTTGGCTGCATTGTGGTAAAGCTTTTGACAAGTTTCAGGTGAAAAATAGTTAAGTGGGCGCTATTCCAAAAGAAAAATGATAATAAATACGGAATAATTATTTTAAAAATAATTTTTAAAAATATTTAATTATAAAAAGATTATACAAAAATAAATATATAAAATTAATGTAATTTAATGTAGTATGTCAGATTGTAAAATTATTTTTATTATAAAGTAAATCTAACGTATCATGTAAAATTACGTTAGTTTGTCGATTTTTTTTTTTTGTGTAAACATTTTGTATATGTAGCAGTTCTTTTGTTTTTTAGAAATACTACTTATCATCCCCACACCACATATCAACATGTAATTTATTATTTTTTTCATTGATGTGTAAACATATATATTTACGCATCAATATATGTGTATTTAAATAGAATGATAAAAATGATAAATCACATGTTGATATACGGTGTAGGGGATGATGAGTAGAATTTTAATTTACTTTCAAAATTTGTTGTCGAACTCTATAGGAACAAAAACCTCTATTTCTTTGATGAAAAATTATACTCATTATCTTTAACACACATAATTTTTTTTTTATTTTGTTCATTTACTAAATGTGGTATATAAATGATGAGTAGAAGAAATCAATTAGTTTTTAAAAAAAAAGTAAGTATAATGTGTGGTATGTGGAATTATTATTATTTTTTTAAAAAAGAAGATGATATTCTAATTTTATTGATAGCTCTCACATATGACAGAAGAAAATTGTGTTTACATTCCGAGAAATGCTACACAACCTCCTACTATTCACCCACACTCCACACTCCATACTTTTTAATATTTTTTAATTTTTTTTTTAATTTTTTTTTTTGAATTTTTTTTTTTTTAAATATTTCAAATTTTTTATTCACTATTCATAAAAAAATATTTGATAAAAAAAAATTAAAAAAAAAAGTGGAGTGTGGAGTGTGGTGAATAGTAGGAGGTTGGGAAGATTATTTCTAAACTAAAACACCAAAAACTACAAGCTCAGTAAAGAAACCCACTAGTACAGGAATTTAACATATGGTAGTTCAATCTTATCCAGCCGAAGCACTCCTTGCAACAATTCTATCAAAGAATAAAATAAATAAAAAAATAAATCTAAGAATAAATAGATATTAATTATAAATCAATATTATTAAAATAATATTTATATGAAATATTGAATATTAAAAAAATAATAATAAACTAAATAGGATAGGTAGAATAGAAATAATACGAGATATAGGACTTTTTTAGAATGATTGGTCTGGCAGACCAGAAAGGAGAATTAAACTTCATTTCTTATACTTTCATTCATTGATTCATTCATTTTGTTAAGATTAGATAGACATATTTCTATCTTACACTAATCCAGGAAGTTCAAAAGAAAGATAAATCTGAAAATTTGGGAAGAGGGATAGGGATCAACAAGTTATTGAAAATTGTTTTTCTCTAATAATTAAGTTTAAGTTCAGGGAACAAATAAAAAAAATCTTTTTATCAATGATTCGAGGAAATATCTTAGATGTATTGAATTGGTAAGTCTATGTATCAATCAAATGAATTTTGTTATGATGGGGTCAATTCAATTAGGGTTGGGTTGGTCTCGAAACAATTCATTGCATTGATAATGAGTAATAAAATTTTGTATTTTAATATTTTCCTATAAAAGAAAAATAAAATTGCTGACAACCATCAGGGCCTCTATAGTCAACTCTATGCACGCATTAAAAACAATATTATTAATGGTTTTTTTCTTCTTCTTCTTCTTCTTCTTCTTAAACTTGTAGTAGTTGAGTAGTCCATGATCTGTTTGCATTAAAGAAATGTAATCCAGCTTAGACAGCAAACGTTCTGTTAGATTAGATGCAATTTGGAGTAGCAGCACCTGCACCGCACCGGAGAGCACGTGAGGAGCGTATAGGGCACAAACTAATCACCCACACTCTTAATTCTTTGAACTCTTCCTAAAGGAGTTGTGCTACTTTGTTGTTTTAGTTTAGCTCTTCAAAGGTGCGTGAAAACGGTGGCCCTTCAGTTTTGTGAAGAAGAAATAGTAGTTTTTTTTTAATCAAGATTGAAGTAAAAGAAGAATGGTCAGGGGTTTGTAGTTTAAAGTTGACAATCCAACTCCAAGATACCAAAAAGTCAAAGACGGCACCTCATACTCGCAGGATTCCGTGGAATTAAAAATTCTATTCAATCTTTTATTATTCACACCACACTTTACGTTTTATTTTTTCTTTAATTTTTTTTATTAAATATATTTTTATATAAATAGTGAATAAAAAATTATAAATAATTTTAAAAAAAAATTAAAAAAATATAAAAAATAAAATGTAAAGAGAATGAATAACAAAAACCCCGTCTAATCCTTCACTTCCACACAAAAAATGAGAGCGACGTTAGCCCCAACAGCATCACCACCACTGACAATTTCATCCTCAAAAGATACCACAGATACTGTAGCCATCTGAAATTACCTTTTGAATCATCATGGTGTCCAAATGTCTCGCCCTCTGTCTGGACCATCTCCATCTCCATCCCTACCCTTCCATAACCTCTGCCACATTCCAAAATCCACGGCCCTCCCACTTACCCATCCATCCTTCATTCACGACAACCTTTATCACCAAATTTACGGTCACCCATCAGCAACTGCAGCCTTGTCTTCCAAGAACGAGATGCTCCATTTTCACCCCCATGGCTAGTCCAAGCCAATCCGCTCCAAGCCCCAAGTTTGATGAATTTGAGCCCCATCCAACTCTTACCAATGATGATCTCAAACCAACTACATCCCTTGAGAGGACTTTTGCCTGGTGGGAAATGGCTTGTCTTTGGATTGGTCTTGTCGTGGGTGTTCCATCATACTACCTTGCCGGTAGCCTTGTTGATCTTGGCATGGCTTGGTGGCAAGGGATTGCCACAGTTGTTGCTGCCAATATTATTCTCTTAGTCCCATTAGTCCTCACCGGTCACCCTGGCACCCGGTACGGTATTTCTTTTCCAGTCCTTGCTCGATCCTCTTTTGGAATCCGCGGGGCTCACATCCCTACTCTACTAAGAGCCTTGGTTGGTTGTGGTTGGTACGGCATCGAGACTTGGATTGGTGGCGAGGCAATTTTCCTCCTTTTACCAAAATTCCTCAAAGAATCAACCCTGTCTCAGGTTTTACCTTGGCTTGGTACTTCCCCTCTCGAATTTGCTTGTTTCATTACTTTTTGGCTAGCCCAATTGACCATTGTTTGGAAAGGAATGGAGGGAATCAGAGTGCTTGAGAAGTACTCGGCTCCAATCCTAATTATACTCACTTCTTGCCTCCTCATTTGGGCTTATGTTAATGCTGGTGGTTTTGCGTACATGCTGTCCTTGTCCTCTAGGCTCTCCTCCTCACAGTTTTGGTCCCTCTTCTTTCCTTCACTCACCGCTAATATTAGCTTTTGGGCCACTCTTGCACTCAACATTCCTGATTTTACTCGATACGCCAAGACCCAGACTGATCAAATCATTGGTCAGGCAGGTCTTCCAATCTTCATGGGGGCATTCACATTTGTTGGCCTGGCCGTGACCTGCTCCACCAAAGTAATATTCGGCCGAGTTATCTCCAGCCCAATCCAACTTCTTGGAGAAATAGGAGGATTCACAACCATGATCCTTGCTATTTTTGGGATTAGCTTAGCCATCGTTACTACCAATATTGCTGCCAATGTTGTGGCTCCTGCCAATGCCCTCGTCAATCTCAGCCCCTCAAATTTCACCTTCAGAAGAGGAGCTCTTCTGACAGCATTGCTGGGAATTGCTTTTCAGCCCTGGAGACTTCTTAAATCAAGTGAGAGATTTGTTTATACCTGGCTAGTTGGGTACTCTGCACTGTTGGGTCCAATTGGAGGCATACTATTAACTGATTACTATCTTATCCACCGCACAAATTTGAGTATCAAGGACTTGTACTCGTTGAGTCCTTATGGGGCTTACTATTATTCGGGAGGCTATAATTTGGCAGCAATGGTGGCCTTGGTCCTTGGGATTTTGCCAGTGATCCCTGGTTTCCTGCAAAAGATTGGAATACTATCTTCAATCCCAGAGAGTTTTGGTGTCATCTACAGCAATGCCTGGTTTTTTAGCTTCTTCTTTGCAGGTTTTCTCTACTGGATTCTGTCCTGTTTAACGGGAAAACAAAACAAGTCCCTACCTGTAGATCCCCTTCTGCCTTCTTCAAACTAATTTGTGCTAGTACCACTTTTTTTTTTTCTCTTTTTTGGACATTGTAATTAATTTGTGTTACTTTGTAAACATTTTTAATGTCACTTGATATCCAATCTTAAGCTTTTTGTTCCTCTGTGACGTCCACATCCCTAAGTCGTCCATACGTTGTCACCTTGAATTTCTTGTTGTCATCTTAAGGAGTTCGATCTTACGATATTTTAGTGGGAATGCTTAAGTTCTGCAAAATGGAAGAAACCTTATTGCTTGGTAGAATTCTTACTTGAGGTAACTGGCTTTATAAACTGAACTACCACTCCCCGTCTGCTACTGACTTCTCTCTGTTGGGTTGGGCCTACATTTCGACTGCACTTGCTGTGAAGTGGTAGTGGGCTCTAACGGGCTTCAGATTCAATCTCTGATTTCCAAAGCCAGTGGCTTGGAGCCCAGGGAATTGTATCTGGATCTAGAATCCTCTGCAAGAGGAGATCTATTAAGCAGACTGGTCAGCCTATGACATCAAACAACCCAAATCTTTCCCATGGGCCATCACCGCTGCGACTGCCTTCCCTTCTCTACCCATTGGCAGGGGCGGCTCAATACAAATTGAGGTCTAAGATGAGATTTAAATGAGTCATTCGTAATTATAATATAATAAAATATAAATTATTATATAGAATATTTTCAAACTTTACAATAAAATTAGATTTTATTTAAAACCTTTTAATACATTTTTTATGAATTTATATTTACAATAACAATTTAAAATGAGGACTTCAATGTAAATTTTATACCTCAATTTAGCAATATCTTAAAAAAGTTATTTAAAATATAAATAATTCATTGTATTATTTATCAAAAAATAAAATTCATTATATTAAATATTAACTTTAGTATTATGAGGCCTTGCACACATTGAAAACTATAAAAAGTATTTAAATTTTTATTTAATGAAATGATTTTTATTCATTTTTAAAAAAATTAAAAAAAAACCTCATTTTTATTTTTAGGGCCTTACTTAAAGTTGGGCCTTAGGTAATGGCCTAAATGGCCTTACTATTGAGCCGGCCTATCCATTGGCCCCCCATTAGGATGGGATTATTGAATATTTTTTGTATCGTTCTCCAAGTTCCAAACAACCAATACAATCAGAACTTACCGGGGATGGAAACATTTCAAGGGCACCGCCATTCATCCAAATTGGGAAAAAAAAAAACATTATTATATCTCGTTGATATTCTTGTATAACGACGACCTTATCTCGGATTAAAATTTCAACTTTGTATGTTTTGGTTTGACAAAATTTCTTCCTTTTTCTTTCATTTTAGGTAAAGAGTGATGCTAGGCTACTATCTAATAGTGACGGCTAAGCGTGCCTTCTAGGCAAAGCTCGTCTTTTTTTTTTATTTTTTTTCATTTTTTCTTTTCACATTTTTAACATCTTTAAACGTTGCAAAAAAATTAAAAAATATATAAATGCACTAATATATAGTCACTTCTTTAATCAGTAAGTAAGAATAAATAAATAAAATATATGAACAGTCAAAATAAAAAAATAAAATAAAAAGACATACTAATATTATTTTTAGGTAAAAGTGCAAGAATTATTTAGCTTCGTAGTTGGTAGGCTGCCACGTATTGATATCATGAAGAGAAAACTCAAGGAGGTGGAATATTGAAAGATATTTATAATTGAGTAATGCCAGTACTTATCATCTCTTATATCATCATCTCATGATATAATATTAACTATTAAATAATTAGAGACTAGTTATTATGTTTCAATTGAGAGCCTATCATTTAATATCATATCAAGAAATATTAAAATGAAGATAATAAAAAGGATGATAAATAGACTTTTCCTTTATAATTACATAGAAAATAAAGATCGGTTGGATTTATTTTTGGGGGGGGTGGTTGAATCGTTTCTCTAGCCAATATGCGCATGCATGGAGAATGATCTATATACGAAATTAGGTGAGTTGTATTAATTTAATCATGCCCGCCGCGAGTACATGTAGCTAGCTGCATTATATGTACTACATATTACTTATACATGCTTGTCGCGTATATAGGAAAAATTACGGCATATTGGGAGCATCCAAATTAAGGAAACCGATGGAAGATTTGAGTTCCAATTAAAAGATCATGTGTTATTCTTGTGTATAACAAGTAATTACAAACGATAAGATTAGCAGTCTTCCATACATATCGTTTCGATCGGCCAAAAGCTGATTGGGACATCCAATTAGGTCGTCGTCTTCTTGCAAGACTTATAGAAAAGACCTTGGTAGAGAGGACAGATGAGTGATGATGATATTCTATCCTAGCCTCTAATATTAATTATATATGCAGGTATTCAGTGTCAAACAGCTGGTCTAAAAAACATCTATATTATGGCCAATGAGTAATTTCGTCTACTTATATTAAATAGTATCTTTATTCTCAGACAAACTTTGGGAGAGCTAAGTCGTTGTCTTTTAGCTAGGCATTGCTACAACTACTACTTATTAACATTATTGTTTTGTTTGGACATATATATCCCTCGACGATGTCCAGTACTAATTATTACCCGAGTTTTTTAGATTTCGTGGAGTCATTCCTAATAATTCCCATTGCTAGAGTCTCTAATTCCTTCACATTTTCATTTTTCACATCCAGAACTAGAAGTGAGATTTGAGATTGTCATGCACCCACCATATATATATGAAAATTGAAATCTCAGAAAAAAAAAAAAAACCAGAACAATAAATGCAAAACACTCGAAATCCGACACAGAAATATCCATGAAAGGATCGGAGCTGAGAGGCGAGAGATCAGGACATAAAATAAGGTATATTACGTGTACACCCACATAAAATATTGAAGAGCTGACGTGGAGCATGAACGATGCAACGAATGAGGAATAAAAGGACAAAGCAAAACTGTTACATGTGGCGATCGAGCAGCAGAGGACACGGACGGAACTTTAGACCAGCTTGGCACAACCCCCAACCACATACAGAGGTCCCTAGCTAGCTAGCTAATATTGTCAGGGTCGTAGCTAGGCCGAGAGAGGGTGGGACCTACGGTCACCCGTGCTTCACAGTAATAGCTTCAAGGGCCAGAGGGACCTAAGACCCCGTACAATTAAGAAAAATTAAAGAAAAAAATTTGGCTTAGGCTAGAAGACACGAGAGACCCATAAACTTATTATTTTGTATAATTATTTGGAAACTTATTTAAATTTAAATTTTGTTCTCAAAGACAAGAATAAAACAGACCCCTAGTTTTGCTGTAATCCACTAACGAATCTAACAAGGGGCTAAAGCACAAAGAAAGTAGTTGTAAATATACTGCATATATATATATATATATATATATAAATAAATATATGTTGGTTCGATGATCTCCTTGATCGATCCAACATTAATTTAATTTTATAAATGATTTGACATTTTGGAAGAGGGACTCGAGAGACGCCGTTAAATAATGACGTGAATGCATATATAGTTGCACACGCACGTACTTTTTAATTAAGATTATTCATGATGTACTAGTCCGTGTTGGTGTTGTGTATAATAAGAGGTGGTCAACAGCTAGCTGTTATCCAAGATAGATAAGCTTCATTTTGGTATCTGTACCGAGGACGATATTGATGATCATTATGTCTTGCTTTTTTATTTCTTTTTTAATTAATTAGAAAAGATATATACGTACCAATATTATTCGTTGGAGGAACCAATTAAGGTCATGTTCTTCTAGCTAGCTAGCTACTGCAAATATTCTTAATATATATATATATATATATATATATATAAATATATATATGCGTATTATCATTTTTTTCTGCTAAAAGGAAAGCTTTATAATTAACAAATATATATATATATATATATAAATGATCCATAAGCACGACCGACGTTATTACGATCCAGCGAACGTACGCTATTATGAAAAAAATTCCGTCGCCAATAATATTTGCCAAAGGGTACAATTTGGACATCCAACTGCATAATGACAACAATATGGCATCTCTGAAAGGGCATATAAACTTGATTCCATGTTTTACACGTGGCGTCTGTATGAGTATTCAACTAAATAAAAGATAATCATCGACCAATTATATATTAATTATGCGACCTGCTAAAATGTCAACTGCATGTGCGATATAGCACGACAGGTTGTTAGCTAGGTTTTCCATTAACGTACGTAGGCTAGCAGCTTGCCATGTTCGTATAATTGATTTTCATGAGAAGAAGACATGGTGTCCAACTCAGACCATGAGGTTAGCTAGGCTTCACGTACACATAGATTTGGTCCACTGTACATGCAAAAAGATATATAATGTACGTACGTATGTAACTTTCTACCTGAATTAATAATTTAACCGATCGAAGAGTTAATGGTAATTGGTGGCCAAGCCCAAAATCTATCTGAAATGCGTGGAGCAAGTTCAGAATTAATGGGAGAAACCGAATAGATCAAAAACTATGCAATTGAACGAAAAACCCATCAATTACGAAATTAGCATTGACGTTACATCATTTAAAAAATAAATCAGAATGACAGATCTGTCTTTTTAGATGAAAGACAAATGAAAATTGGTGAGTTAATTTTTTTTTTATGAAGGAAGCTGTTACTGTATCGCTCGATCATATCACTCGAAGTGTCATGCCACGTGTCTGCTTATTAAAAAAAGAAAAAACAAAACACAAAACTGACGGGCAGGCAAGCCTTTGCTCGCCTCCCTTTCTCACTCTCGCTGACCACCATTTTCGACGCCATTTCCGAAACTCCTTTGCCCAACAGGTGCTTGTTCATTCTCTCTCTTCCCTACTTATATTGTGAAACTATCACTTGTCTCAAAAATTTTAATTAATAAAAAAGATAGATTTTATTATTTATCTTATATATTAACATTTTTCCTCACGTGTACGCCAAACTCCCATTCAATAGATAGTCAAACATGTAAAATATTTTATTAAATAGGATAGAGTGTAGAGTCATGATTCGAACTCAAAATTTCTGTTCTAATACTATGTGAAATCACCACTTATTTCAAAAATTTAAACTAATGAAAAAATATAGATTTAATTATTTATTTTATATCTTAACATTCTCTCATGTTTGATGGCATGAGACCTAGGAACCTAGATCCCACATCTGTTGGCCGTCTCTTTCGCGTTCTTAGTATAGAGAAAAGCTTTGTCGTTTCACAGAGAATCAAAGTAGAGCTTGATCTTCTGAGTCCCGACGAAACCCTAATTTACACTCAAGCTGTATTTGCTAAAGTTCGCCGGTTTCCTTTCTAGTCTTTGTGTGTACCCTACATTATTATTCTAAACACAATCCACTAGGTCCTGCTCAAAACCCCATTAATAGAAACCTCATCATCCATCTCAATCCAAAATACCCCACTCCAAGACCTCCCAAAGACATCCCCTAAACTCTATAAAAATGCTTTGTAACGACACACACGAAGGCCTTAGCCACGTTTCGCTCTCCTTCTATAAAAGAGGACACCTACTTCGTGTCCAACCTTAGAGCACTGGCATTTGACTCATCAAATGAGTCTAATCTCTAAAATTTGATGATTTTTACTTTAAAATCCTAACATTGAATTCACTATATACCCAGATCTCAAATTTTTAGCTACAAGACATCTTCCTTCATCTTCAAATTTGGCGATCTACTGTTGATTGGCTATCCACATTATTTTATTAGTGAAATTAGATTTTCGGATCATTTTGGCCCCAAATGTTCATGTGCTTTTTTCTTTGTGCATAAACCTGGGCCCCAAATTAGGATGAGGAAAAAAATTAGATTGATAAAATGTATTTGTTAGATAATTAGGTTGAAGAAAAAAATTAATTGGAAAAAAATAATTTAAATATCAAATTAAATTATTAATTAATATATGGTTAGTGTAATTGTAAAATATGAAAGAAAAAAATTAAAAATATTATTATTAAAAAAGTAATATTATATTATTATTTTGATGAATCCAATGGCTAATCTATTGTGAAGTTATGGATAAAGATGTTTTAGATATATGAAAAATATGAACTTTTCATTAAAATTTGAAGATAAATTTGATGATTTCAATGCTAGTGCTCTTAAGTCCTCTGAAAAGAGAGCTCTGCAAAAGCTCTAGCACAATCTCTTGGCTTCTGATGCTTCAGATGCCTCAATGTAGGGGCATTCCTCTGTTGGGAGCTAGGTGACGAGAAGGCAAATGTGGTTCTCTTAAAGTTTTTGCGAGCAAGAGGCTTCAGGGTCTCGGACGAGCTCAACATCTTGCTGAAGTGTTTGTCATGGAGGGTAGAGTTTGAAACAGATAGATAGCTTTCAATATTTCGTGTTTCCTTCAATTTTATTTTATTTTTTATTTTTTAAATAACTAGTGACGATACTACATCGTGCGATAAGTTTGAGCGGTCAAAAGGAGAGTGTATGCTAAAGTACTGCATATATACATGAGTTTTACTATGTATAAGCAAGTTTGCGTACTAATCTGCGTATTAATGCTGTTGCATTCATATTCTAAATTCAAATTAGCATTTTTTTCAATAAAATTTACTTTCTGACCAATCATGTTGAATGAGTACGCGTATTAGTACGCAGAATCGCTTACAACTAGATTTTTCCTATATACATACATACATATAGATATATATATATATAGCACGATAAACGATGTCTAGTCAAAGCATTAATTCTTCATTATGTAATATATTAATATCATTATTCGTTATAGGCATGCGGTCAAGATTGGTGTGAAAGATTAATGAGGCCATGTGTTTGGACTCTGGTTGTTGGCAAACACTTATTAATATATAGTTAGCACTTAATTAGCAGCCAGAAAAGTAAAAAGAAAAAAGAAAAAGAAAGAAAGAAAGAGGTTTCTTTCAAGAAAGCAACAAAAATTCCGACGATCTATATAATTAATATTGTCAAGGGACCAATAATACTTGGTGGTTTCCCCCCCCGGCCTTTTAAGACCTACGTAGCTTTCATGTAATTTGCACTTTTGTGATTGTGATTATTAATTAATACTGTACTCTAGCTGAGTTTCGATAACAAAATCAGGCTCAAGCGTACCTCGAAAATGAATGATCATGCTCTCAAATATTCGAGCTCGAAGCATGAGTTGAAATTGAGCCAACTGCTCAATCAAGCTCAACTCAATGATTTTCTTTTTTAAATCTCATAATTATCTTCTCATTAAAAAATAAAAAAATTAAATGAATCAAAGTTACAAACTTTTATTGATAATTTACCTGTGAGATCGATCATATATAAAAAGTATATTAATAATGCTATATTCCACTTTCAAGATAAAAAAAAAACTTACAAACAATTTACAACCAAAATAGAAAAAAAAAAATTAATTTATATATTATTACTTAATAACTAATATATATACACACACATTTATATATTGAACATATATTTTTTTATTAATTTATGTGAGTATTACGATAAAAACAATGGAGTGAGCTCACGAGTTAAGTTGATCACCTTTATATTAGCATGCTACTTAATTTGTAAATATAAATCTAAATAGAATTAAGTTTTAGATGAATTGTATTATTTAATAATTGATTATATTTTAGTATTCACGAAAGAATTATAATTAACTAAGCATGAGCCTTTTTAATGGAATTGTTCAGTACCGAGTAGTCTTGATCACATTACACCCCTAGCGTTGTGAGTAATGAGGAGATGAATCCATATTAACGTCAGTACGAGATCTATAGAGAGTTTTAAGATAAAGAAGTTATATATATATATATATGGATATTTTTAATGTTCCTATATATATATATATATAATAAACTGGTGGTGAGGATGAGCTGCACGGCCAATTAAAGTCAACCACGGTATCCTGATTAATCCTGCCATATAATATATAACACTTCGATTAATTTGTAATAATATTTAGGGCGGAGAAAGAGAGCTGTACCTATAAGCTGTTTGGTTAGGTCTGGCTAGAAATTAAAGAAGACGAGCTTTTTAAAGTTGAAGTCTCTGGGACTGGAGCATGCATTCCATGGAGGTGAGTTTTCCTTGTCCCTACCACCAGCTCGTGGTCTGACTGATTTTTTGTCAACGGGTCGTTAAATGGAGCGAGTCCTTGAAATTCACGACCGATCGAACCCGAAGCTGGTTTCTCAGAAACTTGCTACTATTCTTCCCCGGCCCGCTCGCTCCTCTGCCTATATATACTCCAAAACCTTATCAGTATACCCGCGCTTCATTTCATTCTTAGTCTCCGCATATCCCTAGCTAGCTATTATCTTTTCAAGACCTCACGTTTGGTCTATATATTTATCCAATCAATACTCTCTCTCTCTAGATCTCTCTCTCTCTCTCTCTCTCTCTCTCATACACACACGCACCGTTTCCGGCCAAAAAAAAAAAAACACATATTCAAAGCTTATATAATAAATAGAACACAATTTTCTTAACCCTGCATTAATTCCAGGTTATTGTTCCATGTCTCCTACGATGGCTGTAACAACTGAAACAAAGGAGGAGAATGATAAGCCAGAAAGCGAGTACCAAAAAGGAATAAAGCACCTCTGGGAAAATGGCATAAACAGAGTTCCCAAGAAGTACATATTACCCCCCTGCGATCGACCCAATGCCGAAGACGGGGTGCCAAATCATGTATCCGAGCAAAATCTTAAGCTGCCCATCATTGATTTCGCAGAACTAATGCAAGGGGCCAACCGGCCTCAAGTCCTCCAGTCCCTCGCTAATGCTTGTGAACAATACGGTTTTTTTCAGGTATGGTTTTGAATTGTTTGCAAATTACCATGTTGAAACCAATTTGTAATTAGACCTAGTTATCTCAGTCGACCACACTGACCCATGTCAATGTTCTATTAAGACAAAAATCGAAGAAAATATTGGAATATTCAAGATTATAATGCTTACTTCAAATTAAATTTAAATTATAAATTATAAATTATAATATTGCGCGCAGCTGGTAAACCATGGCATTCCAAGCGATGTTATAAGCAGCATGATTGACGTTTGTACAAGGTTTTTCGAGCTGCCATTTGAGGAAAGATCGAAGTACATGTCTTCGGATATGCATGCGCCGGTCCGATATGGAACCAGCTTTAACCAGAAGAAAGATAATGTGTTTTGTTGGAGAGACTTCTTGAAGCTAATGTGCCATCCCCTATCTGATGTCCTCCCACATTGGCCTTCTTCTCCAATGGACCTGAGGTGAGAGTTTACCTACCTTAGTTTCAGCCTTCAATTATTTTTATTTTATTTTATTTTTGCAGTCCTTTCTTTCTATATATCTCTTTCTTCGTTTTGTGTGGCTCATAATCGCTAGCTAACCTGTACACGTACGGCTTTGCGGGAAACGAATAGGGGTTGACTTTTGCAAATGAATTACTACGACTCCTATTACTCATGAGGTTATATATAAAGAATAATTAATTTGCTCCTAATTGTCAAGCAATGATATCTATTGTCAAAGAGATCTGACTGGCATAAATTTCCAACTTCTTGAGATCGAAACCCTTTCCCCAGATGTATAAAAATATATATATATATATATATATATATATATATATCTATTAAATGCATGTATATATAAATATTAATAATTTGAGGACCAATCAAGTTGCTGGTTCATGGTTTAAACAGGAAATTGGCGGCTACCTACGCAAAAGAAACCAAATACTTGTTTCTAATGCTAATGGAGGCCATTGTGGAGAGCTTGGGACTTGTGGGAACCGTGGATGAGCAGAAGAAGACAGGGGAAGAAGAAGAAGATGACATATTAAAAGATTTCCAAGATGGAAGCCAGTTAATGGTTGCCAATTGCTACCCGCCATGTCCAGAACCCAATTTAACCCTAGGAATGCCACCGCATTCCGACTATGGATTCCTCACACTTCTTCTCCAAGATGAGGTTGAGGGCCTCCAAATACAATTCCAAGAAAAATGGGTTACTGTCCAACCAATCGCTAATTCATTTGTTGTCAACGTTGGTGATCATCTAGAGGTGGGTCGTAAGTACATCAAAGTGCACGAAATCTAAAATATATATATAATTAATTCAAGTAGTTTGTTAACTGTTGATTCAATTTGTCACAGATATTTAGCAACGGAAAATACAAGAGCGTTTTACATAGAGTATCTGTGAACCCTATGAAACCTCGAATATCGGTGGCTTCTTTGCATAGCCTTCCTTTCCAGAGCATGGTTAGGCCGTCGCCTAAACTGATCAACGAAGCGAATCCAAGGCGTTTTAAGGACACCGACTTTGCTACTTTTCTCGACTACATTTCATCTTCTGAGCCCAAGAGGAAGAATTTCTTGGATTCTAGGAAATTATTGGATTAATGAGGCGATATATATATAGCTAGCTCGGAGAAGTACTGAATTAATCCAGATCTATATATCGAAACGGATATTTAGACGCCTGTATGTTCACTTTCGTTGCAACAATTATGTATCATTGATTACAGGCATGGAATTAATGTATTTGTATCTCTCTCTCTCTCTCTCTCTCTCTCTCCTTAAAGTTGGTCAAACCTTTAAAGGAAAACCCCAGTACCTCACGGCCTGTTGGCCAGTGTTAAGAACTTAAGATATCGTGAAAAAATAAGTTAGTTTGGATATACAATATTTTTATCTCCTCTCAATTATGATAATTTTTTTTAATTTCATATAAAAATAAAATAAATAATTCAATTTTTTTAAATCTTAAAATAAAAATAATACAAAAAAATATATTCTAATAATATTTTATTCAATTATTATTCAAAACATCTCATCTTATCTCATCTAAACTGTCTATCCAAATCCAACTTTAATTTTCTTTTTTTGAATCATGACAATTAACTTAATTTGCAATATATAATATATTGCTATATATATATATAGTGTATGTGAATTAGCTAGCGAGCTATCTTGGAATAATGGCGCTGCATAAAGGTTGTGTTGAGGACGTTGAATAGGATAATTAATTGAATTATTAAAGCTTTTCACTATTAATGTAGATTCATGTCATGATGTTGTTTTATTTTACAACGTTTACCTACTATTTTGTGTTGTTTTGTTGTTGTTGTTTTTACACAGTAAGCTAGTAATTAATCTTATCGACCATATCTATCCGAAATCTAAACCCACCCTTTTGTCGTCCAAGCGCCTAAAAATCTAGCGCCCCGCGTTTTCACGCATATCTAATTAACTATTATATATATACAGCACCAATATTAAAATATTATATTAGATCCATCTCGATCGTAAAAGTTAGAGATGATGGATGTACGTGGAATATATAAATCGTAGGCCAGATTAATTCATGAGTACGGAGTATTTAGTAGTACTCGCATGTATTAATTTGGAAAATAATTAATTAATGAACTTATTAAGTCGACAGATTAATAATTAATTCCCTTAATTTTAGCAATTATTGAAATTAAATGACATATAGTTTTAGTTTGCATGTGGCCGGGGATCGATATATGTTTTACGAGATTGATCTATTCATCATTTTAACCATTATTTTGTTAGCAATATCTATCTTTTGACGTACGCGAGATCGATCTAGGAAATCATGATCGATGTTCCAAGGTAATAATTAATTAAAAGTAGTAACAAAAAAGGAGCCCTATTCTCTTGTATTCTGAGCAGCAACTGCACCGTCAAATATATATAGATGCATGTTGGGTTTAGGATTGTCTTAAAATCTACATCTCATGATCTGTCATGTGATGAACTTTGCAGCTAGAATTCATGAGAGCCATGCATTGAGAAATATTGGACAGTACGTACGTACGTATTTTCTTGAATACAAATTTCCTTTTTTTTTTTTTTTTTCGTGAACAACTCATGTGGTTATGGCCGCTTGATTAATTCTAATAGTACGTAGTACTTATATATATGAGCGATGCTATAATTATTATTTTTTTTAATCTTGATTTTATCACAATATTGATGTGCAATATTTTAAATGATTTCATAAATCAATCACTTAAATGAAAAATTAGGTATTTAAAACATGCATGACTGATATTCTTTAATTGATATAATTGTGGACGATGAAATTAATTTATGATGAGAAACAAAATTTCTTGATCTTTTGGTGCATATGGTAAAAAATTGTACTCATGTTTAGCGTAGATGGAAAAGTTGCTACATTGTTATGGAAGATCCCACTAATTAATCGAACACTTTAAGAATTCAAACGTGGTAAATTAACATACAAGCACAACAATAATTCAACGAAACATACATGATCATTGTTTAATGGTACTGATAAAGAGAGTTCATTCTTATTGGCAAGGCGGTTGCAAAAAATTAAAAAAAAAAAAGAAAGAAAGAAAGAATGAAGGAGCAAATTAAGGTCAAAAGGGAGAAGACGAACTTAAATAAATTACAGTATGCTTTCAGAAAGAAAATGATAGAAAATAGAAAATGGAGCCGCCTGGAGGAATATCGATGGGTGTCAAATCCAGAGATCAATTATTATGATCACGAACGAGGTGGCGGTACTTGAATTAATTTGAGTAAAGAGATGTAGGCCAATAGTTTTTGACTTTGGACCCATGCACCTGCCTGAGCTTATTTAGTTGAGCGCGCATCACATCAAACCAGATTAGTGCTGAGTCGCTGACTTGACTCCGTCCCTTATAGCTAGCGAGCCTCCTGCATGCCCGCCGTCGTAACTTAGTGCATATATATTTAAATGTTGACCGCCTGCCTCCCTTCCTTTCTAATTTGTTGTACTATACTATTCTAATGTGACGCTCCAATCCATTTACATCTTCTTCTTTTATTTATTTATTTATTTTCCTTTTTGCTGCAAAATGGATATTATTAAGAAGAACATCAATTATATATACGTATTTACTTATTTAGAATATGTAACGAATATCTGGCATCTATTTTTGAATATTCTCCAAGGATTGCAAGGTCTTTAACTCCTACATTGAATTATCAAAATAAACAAACTTGAAGTTTACACCATGTATGACTATTTATATGATATAATTTAATTTAAAAGATTCAAATTTTAAAATCTATCATCTAAATTAAATGATGACATGTAAATTATTAATGGTGTAAATGATTTTAAATAAAATTATTTAAAAAAGAATAGTTAAAATTGTCATAATTGTTATTGGGGCTAAACTCAAGCCCAAATAGATCCTAGAATATTAAAATTGAGTCCTATATATGGTTTGGGCTTGTGTTTCCTATAAATAACAAGCCCGTTCTTGAGCACTAACATGAAATTTGAGCATATAGACTCAGTCAGGCCTCGCTAATTAATTTGGACATGAGACGTCATCCTGTGCTCATCTCAATTTGTACTCCAAGAAGGTCCTCTTTTATGGGCTTTACGTCTTCTTTAAGATCCTCTCGATCATGACTCTTGAGTTTTTTTTTTTTTTTTTTTATAGTAAGAATCAACTATTATTTATTATTTTATATTTTATAAAAAATATTATTATATTTTATAAAAAATACTCTCATACCTTATAAAAAAATTAGAAGTATGAGATATGCATGATAAATTCCTTCTCATAATAGTTGGGGCCATTATCCATCGGGTGATAGACAACAGTCTATTTTAGCGACAGAATATGTCACTACATTAAAAACATTTCCTTCGGCGTCACTATTATAGTCTTTAAAGACGACTGCTTGGCGTTATATATTTTATTTTTAAGGCTTCAATTATTAAAATTTGTAGAGTTTCATCCCTTTATTTATTAAAAAAAAATTCTAGAGTGATTGATCCCTATGTTTTAAAATTGGATATTTCTATCCTTATTCACTCAAATTTGACCATAATGGTCAACAAATTAAAAAGATACAAAATTAAATTTAACAATTATAAATTTAAAAAAAAAAAGAAGAAAGAAGGCCTGAATTAGAAGAGGGTGCGCAAAAGGATGCCATCATCTAAAAAGCCTAAACCAAATCCGATCCACAATCTGTCGATTCTGTTGCAACTATCACCCACACACACAAACGCTGCACAGACTTCAAACATTTCAACGCTTCCATCCAGCAATGGTGACTCAGAAAAACACGAGTACATAGAGAAGAAATACTCGAACCAGAAGAGTGCTCACTTCCCCGCTATGTCTTCCTCCCTCTCTACCTCCTCTCTCCTCCGAACCCCTCCTCTCCTCAAACCCACCTTCACCACCAGTACTACCATTTTCTCTTCCAAACCCCCACCTTATCAATTCCTCACCATCAATTCCTCCCTCAACAATAGCAGCAATAACAACAAGAACAACAACAAAACAAGTTCCTGGGTAAGCCCTGACTGGCTCACCTCACTCACTCGGTCTTTAACGGTGAGCAAAGACGATGACTCGGGCATTCCCATCGCCAGCGCCAAGCTCGAGGACGTGTCTGATCTTCTGGGCGGTGCACTTTTCCTCCCACTGTTCAAATGGATGAACGATTACGGACCCATCTACCGGCTCGCTGCGGGGCCTAGAAACTTCGTGGTGGTTAGCGACCCTGCCATTGCTAAGCATGTGCTGAGGAACTATGGGAGGTATTCCAAGGGTCTTGTGTCTGAGGTCTCCGAGTTCTTGTTTGGGTCGGGTTTTGCCATTGCCGAAGGCCCGCTTTGGACGGTAATGATATCCATTTTTTACGGAGTGGGGAAGTTGTTTAGAGTTCATTTACTTGATACTTTCGGGTTATAATCATGGAGTTTTTACAATGCTGCGTGTTGTTGGTTCAATGTGGGTGGGCTTTGGTTTGGAACATCATTTTTTAGCTTTCAATGTTACGTTCTGATTCACCTTATTGAACAGATGGTTATGTGCCCCCCAATTCTCCCGGTTTCTTTATTGCCATAATGGCCAAGCATAATTTGTGCTCTTTTTTTGCTTGTTATTCTAGAGAATAAGTATAGGTGATTGTCTTGCCAGGTTTATTTTTTGCACTCGAGTCATTGCCCCATTTTCATTTTTGAAAACTCTCAGCCAGTAACAAAAAATACACTGAACTGGTTATGATCCATGTGATTTTTAATATCTTGTTTGTAACAGGCAAGGCGTAGGGCTGTGGTGCCATCACTTCACAAAAAGTATTTGTCAGTGATGGTTGATCGAGTGTTCTGCAAATGCGGTGAGAGATTGGTGGAAAAGCTCAAGCCCGATGCTTTAAGTGGCAGTCCTGTAAACATGGAGGAAAAATTTTGTCAACTAACTCTTGATGTTATTGGTCTGTCTGTATTCAACTATAATTTTGATTCACTTACCACTGATAGCCCAGTGATTGATGCAGTTTACACTGCATTGAAAGAGGCAGAGGCTCGTTCGACTGATATATTACCATATTGGAAGGTATATCTTTCTGGTGCCCTGTTCTTGCTTTTCATTATATTTTTTTTTTTCCATTTTGATAATCATATACGTACCATATTGTGTCTTGATGTAGGTAAAAGCTCTTTGTAAAATAATCCCAAGACAAATAAAAGCTGAAAAAGCAGTTACTGTGATAAGGAGAGCTGTTGAAGAACTTATTGAAAAGTGCAAAGATATGGTGGAAGCTGAGGGCGAAAGAATAAATGAGGAGGAATATGTAAATGACGCTGATCCAAGCATTCTTCGCTTCTTGCTTGCAAGCAGAGAAGAGGTCTGCTAGTGTTCTTTGGTCTCGTTTGGTTACACAGATGAGATGAGATGAGATGAGAAACCTGTGAATAGTAGGGAGATAATTTGTGAATAGTAATGAAATGGTTTGAGTTAAAGTTTTTATGGGATTTTGGGAAAAGAGATAGGAAAAGTTGAATAAAAAGATTATAAAGTTAAAATAGAATTAGAATATAATTTTTTAATATAATTTTTGTTTTGTGATTTTAAAAAGTTGAATTTTTTTTTATATTTTGTTTGGAAGTTTGGGAAAATTATAATGATTAGATGAAAAAGTTGAAAATTTGAAATTGAAAAATATTTGTGTTTAAATAGTGTTTGGATGTTGAGATGAGATGAGATAATTTGTAAAACCAAACCAGGCCTTTATCTCCAATGTATGGTTTGTTTTGCTTGTGATCATTGTGTCATATGTTGCCGTCCAGGATGCACAGATGCAGAGGTTTTCAGCATGATAACAAATTGGTGTTTAGATGTTTTGGGACTGGAAAATTATTGGTTCCTTTAAAACATACAAGAAGAATTGATTTATGGTTACTTGTGCTTTTAAATGTGAACAGGTTATAGTCAAGACTTGAATTGAAGATGTGAGAGTGTTCTGGGTTCTATAAATTTGCAAGTTACTTCATTGGTTTTATTTCTAATCTTACTAGATTTTCCAAGCTTTTGGCTTTGGAAGCATAGAAAGGGACAATACACAAAGTTTCATCTAGTGTTGCTTGGTTGTGACTGTTGCCAATGGTTGAGTTTCCATGCTTCAAGTTTACAGTCTTTGGTTTTCCCCCTTTCTGGCCAGAAGTTGTTGCTTATGCCTTGAATTCACTCTATATGAGCATGCTGTTTTATTACTCGATTTTTCTATGACCACCTCTGCGATGTCTCTGCATGTTTACACAGCTGCCCACTTTATCTACCTTCAAGAAAAAAAGTTCTTATTTTCATCCATGATACACTTGCCTTTGAATGTGGCAGATGTATCACCTATGCTACGCATCTGCCGTTATATTGCCTCAATGTTGTCTTGAAGGATTTGTGTTAGCGTGATAGCATTTAGTTTTGATACAATTGCTAAATACCGTTTAGGTTTCAAGTGTACAACTACGAGATGACCTATTGTCAATGTTAGTTGCTGGTCATGAGACTACTGGTTCAGTGTTGACGTGGACACTCTATCTTCTGAGTAAGGTATCCTTTCTATTTTCACTTCTCTCTTTATTATTTGAGTTTGCCATTTGTATGATAAATTGATGCTAACTTTAGCATCTGACTGCATAGGCAGGCTCTATGTTGCTGATTCAGAATAAATATATAACATCACACTGATTTATACCCATCTCTTGATACTTGAAAGATTTCTTTTGAATTTTTTTTTCCTAATTGAACAATGCCATTCTCATCTGTGATCCGTGTATACCTTGTACCAATGTTTTGACCCCTAAACTGCCTGTTGGCTTGAAATTTTGGCTGAACATAGTTAATCGGGTTCTGTTGCTATTCAAATGGGTCCCAATATATGTGTTAAGAAGTAATTTATAAGAGGTTATAGCCCGAACTATAGAATATGTGTAAAATATTGATATGCTACTTTGATTGTAGTAATAAATTTGGACGTGATTCAGACTATCTTTTCCCTTGAATGTGGTATGTGGAGAAACTGTTTTTTTTTTCATCATCCTTTGCAGGACTCGACCTCATTGGTGAAAGCACAAGAGGAAGTTGACAGAGTTCTACAAGGAAGACGTCCTGCTTATGAAGATATTAAGGATCTAAAGTTCTTGACCCGCTGCATAATTGAGTCACTCCGTCTATATCCACATCCTCCTGTTAGTTGCGTTCTTTCTCTTCCACTTATATCAAAATAATATGAAATAGAAAGAGTATGTGGTAATTCTGCTGACTCAATTTGTTGCTTATTTCACTCTTTCAAATCTTCTAGGTCTTGATAAGAAGAGCTCAAGTTGCTGACGTGCTTCCTGGAGCTTTCAAGGTTAATGCTGGTCAAGACATTATGATTTCTGTATATAATATTCATCATTCCTCACAGGTATCAGCTTATGTCGTTTAAACTTCTTTTTTTATGGTCAAATGTAACTTCTTTTATTGTGCGATTCAGTAATTTGATGCATACTTGAAACAGACCTGAGATGTCAGATTTACTTGTCTTTCCACATTTCTACATTTTGGTACTTATCAGGAAAAAAAACCCACATTTTGGCAATCTCGTTGTTATTTTTCTAGGTCTGGGAGAAAGCTGAAGAGTTTGTGCCAGAAAGATTTGACTTAGAAGGCCCAATACCTAACGAAACGAATACAGATTTCAGGTATTGGATTTTTATATCCTTTCAGAGATGCCAAAAGGGTTTTATAACTTCAATGCTGTTTTTTACCTTTTCAATCCCATTTACAGAAATGTGTGCTCTTTATTGTACCCATAGCTCAAATGCATCCATTCTTTACTTTTAAATCTCCCTTTAACACTGAGTGCTGATAGTGCAAAATATATACCACAGATTCATTCCATTCAGCGGTGGGCCCAGAAAGTGTGTTGGTGATCAGTTTGCTTTGCTGGAAGCTATTGTTGCTCTCACGATCTTTTTGCAGCACATGAACTTTGAGCTGGTTCCTAACCAAAACATTAGCATGACTACTGGAGCAACAATACATACAGCAAACGTAATATCATCTATGAATATTATTAGTCGATCCATGCACAAGTAAAGATTACACTGATTGCCATGATTTCAAATCTGGATTAGAACTCAGATCCCAAGCAATATATGCATTACTCTTATGGTGATATGCTTGATGGGTTTTGTCTGGTTTGCATTTGATATTTTTATTTCCCTTGACATCATCGATGTATGCAACAGTCAGTGGTTTCTATGCACGTGTAACTTATTGAAATGTTTAGGTTTTGTTTTAGGAAAACGGAGGACCAAATAGAAAAGAAAGAAAAACAAAGATTTGAATTCAACATATTGGAGAAACTTACTCTTATTGACGAATGTGATGTGTTTTAACATGGTGCTATCGTTGCAGGGCTTGTACATGAAGCTGAGTCAACGACAAACAAAAGCTGCATTTGCTTCCTTGTCTTCTAGGTAAGCTGTAACGTTGTACATGAAATCTAATAATATCCAAAGGCTCTAGCACAGAAAGTGTTGTAGTAATTTGCGGTTTTGGGAGAAAACATAATTTACCAATTATGTTATGATTCTTTTGAGTAATATATAGAATATTGTCTACTACTTTTGAGTGACAAAGGTAATCTTATGTGTATCGTCGGTTTACCATGTTATGCATTAGCATTTGGAATAATAAAGTTAATATGTCGAAAGCCGCGGAGTTTTTGTTTGCTGTTCTCACTCCATTGTAAAGGAGGTGCCTGTGCTTCAAAGAGTGAAAATGGTGGTTAAAAGAAAAGAATTATGTAGACTTACCCTGTGACAACAAATATGTAGCAAAATAGTATATCGATGGATGCTAAGATCATGAAAAGTTTCATTGCCATTTCTGCAATTATACAAGGACCCGTCATTATTCTTCTTGTGAACTCACCTCAGATTTTACAAATTCTTCTACATAACCAGAGCCATGTATGATATGACCCACATATCGTACTAGGTGGAATTGGCTGCCTGAAATATTTATATATATATATATATATATAAAATAAAATAAAAAAGAACGGTAGAAACGGAAGTTTGTAAGGGAAAGCTTGTGCTCGACTCCGATTCATTCGCTTCTGATTGGCTTTTGCTCAGAAATGGTAAAAGATAAGAGCAAATCACTGAGAAACAAGAAACGGGCTTTTCTTTACTAGTTACATGCTAGCGAGTTCCAATTGCAATCAGAAAAGAAAAAGATTTTAGCTAAAGGTCAAGAAGAAGAAGAAGAAAGGAGCAAATATCCAATGAGGAGGACCGAGGGATCATCTTCAGCATGACGTTAGTAGGGAAAAAGAACAAACAATTGGGCCAGTGATTGATTTAGCTGTTGGACGAGGATCTTCATCTTACTTTAGGAGACAACAGAAGCGGGGCTCTACTGTATGCGTGTCCTTTTCACTGACCAATTGCTGATGAGCTAGCTAAGAATGAATAATCTCACTATTTTTATGTAACAAATTAGTAATATTAGGTATAAATTTTAAATGTATACATATTTTTTAAAAATGTAGAAAAGATAAAGATTTTTTGTAAAGGAATGTTAAGTAAAAGTTTTAAATGTATAAATCTTTTGTAAAAATGTAGGCCTCGTAATAAAGGAAAAGAAAATTTTTGTAAAGGAAAATATTATTTTGACCTATAATAGTGACTGATTGTGATTGTGATTTTTATATTTTATTTTATTTTATTTTTATTTAATGGTAAAGAAGTGATATTACTGAATTTGTTTTTTTAAAAGTTTAAAAAATATTTGAAAAAAAAAATTCGTTTACACTTATGTTATAAGAAATATATGGTTTCATTTAGATATAGAAATTGTTTCATCTTATTTCATTATTATAATTTTTTTAAATTTTCATTCAAAATATAATAAATAATTTAATTTTTTTAAATTTTTAAATAATAATAATATTAAAAAATATAATAAAATTTTTATTTAATTTTTAATTTTTATCTAAAACTAATGAGGACGCCCGATGAGGACGCCCGAAGGATCATCTCCGGCATGTGGTCAGTGGGGTAAAAGAACAAATAATTGGGGCAGTAGTTTGGTTTAGCTATTGGATGAAGGATCTGCATCTGAGGTAGAAGGCAAAATAGTTGGCGCGGCGGCGCTTACTTGCTGTCCCTGCCAGTCCCTACTTGGGGTCCGACAATTTATTTATTTAGTAATTAAAAAAATATTTTTAAATAATATTGTGATTTAAAAAAAATATGCAAGGGTTTTTTTTTTTTTTTTTAAAAAGCTAAATAATTTTATCAGGATCCATTCTCGAACTGTACTTCCTTACCCAAAACTAAAAGGGTACTTTTCTGTCCCAAATATTGTCTGTTGCTGTTTCTAATTAAGTATCATATTTACTATTTTATATTATATCATAATTATAAATAACACAATTTACGTTTGATATAATTTGACTAGTAAAATTTAAAATTTATTTGTAATCTTGTCCGTAGTGTAAACAATTTTAAATAGAATTATTAGTTTTTATTATTATATTTATTATTTCATATCTCCGCAGTTGGTATCGGTCACTGTCTGTTCGAGTATTAATGGAGAGGGATGGGTCTACGCCCACTGAGCTGGGAGCCACAGTTTAGTTTTAATTAATTAATTTTTACATGTATTTTTTAATATTTAAAAAAAATATAATATTATTAAAAAATATTTTCTTAATTATTAAATAAATAAAAAATTCAAACGATAGCACTAGACATAAGTTTAAGGGGTAAGAGTAATATTTTTTTAATCAGGAGTATCGTCGATGTAGGAGTATCATTAATATATATATATATTAATAGATATCTCTTTCTGTTCATACCGAATCTTGAGAGTTGAGAGGTTATTATTTTTACGTTAAATTTGACGTATTTTTATTTAATAATTAAGAAAATAATTATTAGAATATTTTTTTATTTTTAAAAAGTATTTAAACATGTTTAAAAAATATTTTTTTAAAAAGATAATTTTGACTAGGATTCAGAGCAAACTTGAATTGTATGGTAGTAGTAGCCTATCGAATATATTATTTGTATTTTGTAACAAACTTTAGCAATACGACCGGATCAGAATATGCTTGGTTTGGTTATGTAGGTCAAATAAAAAGAGATATTTTAAATAGTAGTAAAATTTTTAAGTTAAAATAAAATAAAATAATTTTATAAAAAAATGTGTTTGGATAGTGAGATGAAATAAGATACTTTTTATTTTTTAAAATTTGATAAAAGAATGAGTCTCACCAATAATTGAAAATTATTTAATAATTATTATATAAAAGTTATGAATATAATTAATAAAAAATACTATTTATTATTAATTAAAAAATCTATAAACAAATTTAAATCTCAAATTATATTTTTTGTTGTTTATCTTTCTAAAAATTAAATTATTCTAATTGTGACTTATTTATTTTTTTATATATAAGAAATTCGAAATTTTTTATTGCAATTATAAATTAGAATAATTTTGATTATTTTAATACATAATTATATGTATTAAAAGTGTGGTAGATATTTTTTTCCCAATTTATTAGTTTTGAAAACTTGAATATTTATTTTCCTCCAATATCAAATTATATTTATTCAAAAACTTGAAATTTTTATTCTTCTAATATTATAATTCCAATTACTGTAGATCTATTGACTATTTGTGCATTAATGTTATGAATTTGTAATTCGAATCACAGGCGTGAAAGCCAAGCTGTCAGAACTCAGAAGCCTTCAGGCGTGAGAAGTCGGACGGTTACATCCTGCAGTGCACAGATGAGATGTGTTTTTAAAAAGAAATGTGATACACATCCGCTACTGTAGTGATGTGTATTTTTACACACCCTAAGTGGCAGTTTTTTTTTTTAATCACTCATCTCTCTTGTCTTTCTCAACAGACCTTCTCTCTCATCCTTGCTCTCTCTCTCTCTCTCATCCTTGCTCTCTCTCACTCATCTCCGTCTCTCTCTCTCCTCCCTCACAGTCTCTCTCTCATCCTCTCACTCTCTTTCATCAACTCTCTCTCTCCTCCCTCACCGTCTCTCTCTCATCCTCTCGATCTATCTCTCTCCTCGACGCGAACTCTCTCTCTCATCCTCTCGATCTCTCTCTCTCCTCTCGATTTCTCTCTCTCATCAGCTCTCTCTCTCTTCCCTCATCGTCTCTCTCTCATCCTCGATGCTCTCTCTCTCCTCGACTCTCTCTCTCATCCCTTACCGTCTCTCAGTCTCTCTCTTTCTCTCATCATCTCTCTCTCTTCTCATTCTCTCAAATCCATTTTAAAATTTATAATTTGAAATGTGAAAAAGATAAAATATTTAATTTTATTATAGAGGATATTTTAATCTTTTTATAAAAGTGTAGGTTGAGTGATGTCCAACGGGGCGGATACGAATCATTTTTCTTTTAAAAACTCAATAACGTGCGTTTGGATACACGGATGAAGCCAGCCGTACAACTGGGATGAGATAGTTTCATCCAAAACGAGCCTCAGAGTACAGAGTCACATACCCAGAAAGTAGCGTGAAAGTGAGAGCTAGCTGATGGAGGACGAGATGACAGAGAGTCGAAACCGAGCCAGGCTGGCTATAATGGAGCTTTCCAACATGATCAGCGTGCCCATGTCCCTTAACGCCATCGTCCGCCTCAACGTCCCCGATGCCATCTGGCAAGGCGGCTCCAACTCCCCGATCTCCTCTTCTCAGATCCTCGCCCGTGTCCTCCCCTCCCAGAACTCTGCTGATCCAGAGAACCTCCAGCGCATCCTCCGCATGCTCACCAGCTACGGCGTCTTCGCAGAGCACCATTGCCCCAACGACTCCGACTCCGAGAGAAAGTACTCCCTCACCGAGATCGGAAAGACGCTCGTCACGGACGGCGAAGGTCTATCGTACGCGCCCTACGTGCTCCAGCACCACCAGGATGCGCTCATGAGAGCTTGGCCGTTGGTCCACGAGGCCGTGGTGGACCCCGCGTCGGAGCCGTTCGTGAAGGCCAACGGGGACTCGGCGTACGCTTACTACGGGAAGAAGCCGGAGATGAACGGGCTGATGCAGAAGGCGATGTCGGGAGTATCGGTGCCGTTCATGAAGGCGGTGTTGGAGGGGTACGATGGGTTTGAAGGTGTGGAGAGACTGGTGGACGTTGGGGGAAGTGCAGGGGATTGCCTGAGGATGATCCTCGGGAAGCATCCTAACGTACGGGAAGGGATCAACTTTGACTTACCGGAGGTGGTGGCCACAGCACCGATCATTCCTGGTGAGAAACGGCTAGGTTTATTTTTTGATTGAATTTTTTTCTTCTTAGTTATTTAGATCGATAATAATAATAATAATAATTTGTAGTATAATTGTTAATCTTAGGTTTATTTTTTATTCATCTATTTTCTTCTTAATTATTTGGATCGATTAATAATAATAAGAATAATTGTAATTAATAGTATGCAATTCATAACAATGTCGACTACAAAAAGGATCGGAAACATGTTAAGTAATCATTGATTGGTATCTCATGTCTAGTTTAGAATATGAAGAATTTTAATATTTTAGTATAGGAAAAATAAATTTAAATATTCTATATTAAATAAAAATAATGAAATAGAAAAAAGTCTTATCAGAAGAATGGTTAGTGTTTGGTGGGCTGGGACTTTTCATTTTCTCTCTTTCAAAGAATGGGAAGGCCGAAAAAATTCATTGATCACAAAATTGATACGCGCACAATCTGGTGCAATGGACAGCGGCGATGCAAGTCTTTGACAACATCTTTTTTGTTAACGTCGTGTTTTGTACACTCTTGAGCCAAACTCCAACAACTTAGGCCTTCGCAACAAACCCTGCAGAGAGAAGAATGTAATGCGGCTTTGAGAGGGTAGCCTAGGGGTGAGGAGCTTCTGATACCAAAATCAACAAGTGTTATTGGAGTGTAGTAAATAAGTAAAAAAGTCTAGAGATCAGATAGAGTTTCTTTGTACCCGAGATTTGTTATTTATACTACTAGTTTGAAAAGCAGATCATGCCTGTTACTTTGAGGTCCAGATTCATCTTACTGTTCATTTTGTCAGAACCTTTAAATGCGGCGTGGCTCTGGGACGGCGTCATTAATGTGACGTGTCATCCGGGTGGCGGAGCCATTAAATGCGCATTGGTTTTCCAACCTTCTCCTCTTAGTCTGTATTTTTCCTGGTCCGTCCATACTTTCTTTGTCAGTAGATCAACAATCATCTGTGTGTCATGCGTGCTGTGTGAGCGGGCACTCGATAACTGGACACTATCCGAGAGATCTCAAATCAACGAGTCCTAATGAGTCCCATCCTTTACTGCATCATCCCTCCAACATGTCAAGTACAAGGGATTCTCCTAATGGACCGAATTTGTGAGTTCTAGTCCTGGGTAGGGCTTGACTGGGCCTCCTGAGTTTTGGGGAGAGGGTTGGAAATCCCCTTACACCTTTAATCCTAATAGCACCTTCTTTGTTGAATTTTCATCATGGGAAAGACTCACCTTATCTATCTGTATAATTAAACACTACTAATTTTGTCCTCATTTAGTATGGTTTTCTTTTATATAAAAGCAGCTAACTCACTCAAAAAAAGAAAGGACAAATTTTGTGTAATCTTTTGTAAAAAAATAGATTCTATTTTAAAAAAGTGTAAAAAAGTATTATTTTTTATTGAGACTTATTTTTTTACAAAGGGCTTACGCCAAATTTGTCTATTTCATACTTATACCTAGTATTGCTCATATATTTTTTTAAAATATTTAAATATATTTAAAAAATATTTGAAAGAAGAAAAGAAAAATTACACTATTGCATGTACGTTGGGCGGTACACATTGAACAGCAGAATAGCATGATCCGTCTCAAAAATCCAGGTGAATGCTAACGCGACAACTAGTTATTTCCGACCTATTTAATACAGAACATAATATTTGGTATGCATTGATGGGTCTATTTTGATCTTGGCAGGAGTGACTCACGTTGGTGGCAACATGTTCCACTCTATTCCTTCTGCTGATGCCATCTTCATGAAGGTTTTGTCTGTTTCTAACTACTCTTCTCACTCCTTACACGAATTGCTTGGACAAGGCTGTTATGTGTTAGGATCATCATGCTGCATGTAATTAATTATTCATCATAACATTATATATGTGTATATATATTCTATCCACAGATCACGTACCTATGCCTAATTCACACAATAAGAGTTTCTCTGTTAAGAAATAACCAAGTTTCTTCGAGTGGCTAATGAGCCTTGTTTGTGTGTGTGTGTCTATATATATATATATATATAAAATCTTGTAATTCTTGAATTAATGTTATTTGGCAGTGGATTCTAACGACATGGACGGATGGTGAAGTAAAGTTGATCATGGAGAATTGTTACAATGCACTTCCAGCAGGAGGGAAATTGATCGCCTGTGAGCCTGTGCTGCCGGAGCAGTCGGATGACAGTCATAGGACTCGAGCCCTTTTAGAAGGAGATATCTTTGTCATGACAATCTACAGGACCAAGGGTAAGCATAGGACTGAAGAAGAATACCGACAGCTAGGTCACTCGGCTGGTTTCTCCCATTTCAAGGCACTCTATATTGATTATTTTTACACTCTTTTGGAATTCCGTAAGTGAATTCATTGCATTGGGGCAGATGCAATATGGGTTGCAAGGCATATCCAGCTAACTAGCTTGGCTTGGCTTTGCTTTGGGTACCCATTAACGAGATATATATCCTCTATCTATATTATGCATGGCCTTTACCAATTAGGTGTCTTCATACTCGAAATAATTTTATTGGGTATTTGATTTCTATATTAAATGGAAATCCTTTTTATAGTACGGACGTGTGTTGCCGTAATTTAAAAATGATATTATTGTCTAGAAAGTGGATAAGTATTGATATCCGAGTGTATTCATATCGATAATTTTTGACAATTTTAGCACAGAAAGATGAATATCTGCATGTAGACTTCCTTTATAATAAGATAGACATTAAGGCTTAAGATAATCGAAAATAAAGTTCTGCAAGTGAAATATTAAACTTTATTATTTCCATTTAAAGTTGAAGAAAAAAAAAAAGAGAGGTGTTGATCGTGTGTTTTAAGTTCAATTTCTGGATTATGTGCCCAGAACCCATGGCCATGGGTTATAGGTTGGAGGCAAAACTTTATTTTGCCGCGTTCGCGGTTGAGCCACTTGCATTATTAAACTGGTGCTTGAGAAAATTCTCCAATTAGATGACACATTGCTTGGATGGTAATGGAAGATGATGGTAAAGAGGGAAGAGAGTAGTATGGTTCGGTTCAGCTCAACACAACTCAAGGCCGGTAGATCAAACAAGTATGGTTCAACTTTAATTAAAAAAAAAGAGGGCAAAGTTGAAACTGAGAAGGGGATATTATACGTAAACCACACCCCCTCCTCCTAAAAAAAAATATAATAATAACAATAATATATTTAAAAGATCACTGAAATGTAGAAATCGAATCGAAGTGGATGATGGCGTTCATCAACCAATAAATATGGAATAATTAAATAAACTATAAAGTTAAAAAGTCAAGGAATCATACCATTGGTGGACCACTAATGTTAATAGGCCACGAGTCCATGACACGTCAACCGAATTAGTGGCTGCGCTGACTCTGTCGTTGACAAAGTATTCTCTTGTATACTTGAGGATCGGGTTGGTTGCCTTTGCGTTCAGTTTAAAACTTAAACAACGGGGCCGTTCTACCCTTCTCAGATTCGCACCTCACTCTCTCTCTCTCTCTCTCTCTCTCTCTCTCTCTCTCTCTCCATCCCCTACATGAAACGCCATAGGAAAATAAAATAACACCCTCACAACAATGACCACTTAGCTAACGCTCTCTCTCTCTCTCTCTCTATCTCTCTGCGCTTTGTTTCTCTCGCACTCATTGATATTCTCTCCCTCTCTCTGCTTTGTTTGGTAGTAAATGATAATGGTGGTTGAGGAGGTGGTCGTGGTGTTGCTACTTACTTCATCTTTGATTTTGAATTGGTGAGAGATTGGTTTTTACCAAAGTTTACCGGAAAAATAAAGGGGATACAAACACAATGTTCAGACTCCACAACAAGAACAAGCATGCCAAATCTGGGAACAGAGTTGATTTCAACTTCTCCCGCTTCAAGGCCCTCCAGGTCCATCATTGTTCCTATATCGATCTTGCTTTCAAACTATACGAATTGCTGGTGCTTTATTCGAATAGGATGTATGCATGTTTCTTTAAGTGCCATGATCTTTATAGGGTATTACCATGAGGGAAAATTATATTGCTGCTTTGGAAAGAAAGGGACGTTGTGGGCTTTTAAAAAAATAAAACAGGGTCAAGTAATCAGATAAAAAGATTTAGATATCAATAGAGGTGGTAGACGAATATGATTCTCATGTACTCATGTCCATTTGCGAGTACTAGTTATTTCATGGGAAATTTTGAATAAAAGGGTACATGTCAATCAATACTAGATATAAATGAGGGACGTTTAGAGATGCAAGGAAAATTATGTCCAAGTCAGATGTGGCGAATTGCTGATGCATTTATTGACTCTTTAAACCCTGTTATTTACTATTGCTAGAAAACTCTAGAAAGGATCTCACAAGTGGATGTGTAGATAGATTTAGGTTCAAGTCGCTGGTACCTACAAATTGTGATTGTTCTGATGGGAAGCTCAAGTGTGCGCCTCCAATGTGGGGTGGCTTTACCTCGCAAGCCTTCATTTCTCACCTGCTAGTTGCTGAAATTATCGGCTTGAAATATGAGACTGCTTTGTATAACCATTTTCCGTTGTTGCTGTTGTTATTATTACTTATAGCTCTGTATCAAACTTTTTGGGGGTATTTCTGGGTCCTCTCCTCTACCACCTTTTGAAATATCCTCTAATCTAATGTTTATCTTGCTCATATAAGAGAAAATAGTGGCTGAAATTATCGTAGACTATTGATTTTCCTATTAAAGTTGTCATCAAACACTATTGAATGTTCACCTCTGAAAATTATGAAGAACGCTCTTTTTCTTTTTCTTCTTCTTTTTTTCGTTTGATATAAAGTTCAATTACCACCATTTAAAATTATTTGGATCAAATGTTTTGTTCAGTTGAGTGTGCAAGCTTTTGAAGGATCTTTAGTCAACAGTCACAAAATATTTGCTTACTACTGATTTTATGTTGTAAAAGGTTCCGAAAGGCTGGGACAAGCTGCTTGTATCTATTATCTCTGTCGAAACCGGGAAAACACTGTCGAAGTCAGGCAAAGCACTTGTGCATAATGGAAGTTGTCAATGGGCAGAAACTCTGTCAGGATCTTTACGGATTTCACAGGATGACCCTTCAAAGGAGCTAGAAGATTGTTTCTTCAAGCTTGTTGTCTCCACGGTATTGTTGTTGCCTTTTTGCTTTTGTTCATTAACTTTTTTTTCTTCTTCCTTTTCTTTTCTTTTTCGAACGATGATATAATATCATGATATCCACTCTTCACTGATTTTCCATTCTCTAAATGAAATTTTGATCGTGCTTCTTATATTTCATTGCTCGATTTTAGTGTCCCTTGTAAGAGCGTGCTTATAAAATTACTTAACTTCATCTACTTAGACCTTGTGCTAAGTATGACTTTCTTACTGTAGGCTTCATCTAGATCTGGCATCCTTGGGGAGGCCATTGTCAACATGATAGCCTATATGAGTTCACCTGCTCCTGCTCCAGTTTCACTGCCTCTTAATAAGTGCAATTATGGGACAATCTTACAAGTGAGTTGTATAATGCTACTTCTTCTTCTTGTTTGTTTTGATTTTGCGCACATCATTGAAAAAATTAGGACATGGTAGTGTACCTATGTGATCTCCACCGCCACCCCCCCCCCCCCCCCCCCCCCCCCCCCCCCCCTACAAAACAACTTCTTTTCTGTTGAGATATTGTATGCTTTTATGGTTATAGCAACAATTTTTTGGCAATGCAATTATAAAGGGCTTCTTGACATTTCAGGTGTCCATTAACTTATATGAAATCTTTAGGAATGAGGAAAAATTATATTTCTGTGTGATCTTCCCCCCTCCCCCCACGTGGGTGGTTACCCATACAAATCCTTCTTGCCAGAGTGTGCGTGTGATGATATTCTTATTGCAGAATAATATATTTTTTTTCTAAGGTCAAATAAGACCAAATTTTTAGTAGTGCAGGTGCAACTTGTTCTTGGACTAAATGAATATTGGTATGAATGGGACAAATTATTATGAGTATAAATATATATTTCTCTATACTAGGAATTCAGCACTTGCCAGAAAAACAAAAGAAAAGAATTTGACTACTTCTTAGAACAGAAGTTTTACATTTACATTTATGTTTAGTCAGTTGAAAAGTATGCATACTACAAATTGGATAAGTTTTTTTGTTTTTTTTGGGGGGGGGGGGGGGGGGGGGGGGTTGTATGTGTGACATATGAACTACTTACGCTCAACCGAGAACTCATGTTTCTTTCCCTTATATTTCTCCACTGCCATTCAGTATGTCAATGGCTTTCCTCTTCGGCTCTTCCAGTTTAGAAGAAAAGAGTATGCTTTTAGGATTGCATATGCTGAACTTTAAAAAATGTGGCATCTAAGAGTTTTCCTTACATGTCTGACTTGCAGGTAAAAATTCACTGCCTGACACCAATAACAAAACTCAGGTTAGGATTCTATGGTAGATATTCTTCATCATAACATGAAGTCTTTAATATTCTGTTTGTTATGAAGATTTACTTCTCATTTTTCAGGGATGAAGAATCAAAAGAGACGAATTTTCGTATGGAACATCAGGAAGCAAATTATAATGAGGTGGACTCTAAGTCAGATGTGTCTGGAATCACATTTACGAGGAGTATTGGATCTTCCTCTAGTAAAGATTTGGGATCTACCTCTCACCCAGGAGAACCTGGGAGTAGGGTACTACTACATCTTCCACTCGAAAGTGTCCATATATATATATAGATATCTCTTGTTAGAACTTAAAGACATTGTAATTTAATTGTTGTTCATTAATAGATCATAGGTTTTAGTCTAACTTGTTTCTTCTATGTCTGCTTTTAACGCTATATGTGATGCAAGCGTTGCATGCAGTGTACTAACTCTTGAAAAAAACCTTGGTTGAAGCACTTCTTTACTAACCGTGAGATCTCCAGTTATTGTTTACAGAAACTAGAGAGATTATCAGAGACTGAGGTGATTTTCCTAAATGTTTGTAAGCCTAGTTTGAGCCCAAAAGATGAATTGAAAGTCTTTTCCTTTCGGTAGCTAAGTCATATGCAAGCCCCTACTCCCTTGGGCTTACAACACCATGGTCTCTAGCCTACAACACCACACCTTCCATCAAGTCCTTCCTATTATACCTTCAACGTCTGAAAATTATCTAACCAGATTGTGATCATGAAGCTAATTTGGAACTTGGAAGTCAGATGCGGAAGTCAGATGAAAAGATTTTTGTTTGATTATGTTATGCATGAAATAGCATTCCGTTCAACCAATAGCAGTCAAGAAGTTCCTGTACATTAGCCCCGCAGTTATCTGATGTGTGCATTACATATCATGTGGATAGTTATTGGTAGTTACTACACAATATACTGCCAATCAGCCTTTAGTTACCATGAAACTTATATAATATCCTTGCTTCCCTGTAGGAAACAAGTTTCTCTGCACCGGGTTCACATCATAGCAATGACTCAAGGGAGGGTTCCACAGGGAGGGAAAAGTTCTCCCCGAGAAGCAGCTTAAGCAGTGATGGAAATGGTCTAATTGGAAGAGAAGCAGCAATCGGCTCCCAAGACATTGTGCATTCTGGCTTCAATCCCATCGGTAATCCTTTTCAATCAGATCATTCATCATTTAATTTGCAGCTAACAGCATCAGGAAATGACTCCCAGAATAGTTGGCAAGAATTTGCAACATCATCTTTGAAACCTGCCGGTTCTTCTAAAAATCTTATGGAAGCAGCACATGGTACAATTGAAGAGCTTCGTGCGGAAGCAAAGATGTGGGAGAGGGATGCACGGAAGCTAATGCTCGATTTGGATATACTGAGGAAGGAATTCACCGAACAGTCCAAAAACCAGGAAAATTTAACCATGGAGCTTTCAGCAGCATATGCTGATCGTGATGGTTTAAAGAAAGCTGTTGAACAAATGAAAATTTCACTAGAGAGACCTATGGTGCAACAAGCAGAGACTGAGCATTCAACATTTCAAGATGAAGACATATCCCATATTCAAAAAGAACTGAAGGATGAACTGAAGTTTCAGAAAGAATCCAATGCCGATTTGGCTCTGCAGTTGCAGCGGAGTCAATCGTCAAATCTTGAGCTCGTTTCTGTTCTTCAGGAGCTGGAGGAGACCATAGAAAAGCAGAAAATTGAGATAAACACTCTTTCAGCATCACCATCAAAACTTGGTGACATTGAAAACTTTATCCAAGTAACTGTGGAAGAAAACAGAAATTTAATGCTCCAGCTACAACAATTGCAGGAATCAGAGAAGAGTTTGCAAGTTAAGGTACAACAGCTGGAGCAGGCCTTGGAGAAAAATTATCCCGAAGAGAGTGAAGGGAGTTTGAACAACCACACCATTTTAGAAATTGAGGCCAACTTCAAAGGTAGATTAGATGCTAAAGACGAAGAAATCCTTATGTTAAGAGCAAAGTTATCCGAGTCTCTAAAAGGAAGAAACTTCCCGGATAGGGGATCCATAAATGAAGGTGATGCAAATCTATTCAGAGAAATTGAAATATTGAAAGAAAAATTGCAGGAGCTAGAAAGGGATTGCGATGAGCTGACAGATGAAAACCTTGAACTTTTATTCAAGCTTAAGGAAGCAAAAAAGAATTCCATGATGGGAGGCACTATTGTCGATCTTCCAACCAATGAGCTATTAAATAAATCTTTTGTCAGCTTTGAGCCTGAAATGACTGAACATAAATCCCAAATGTACTGTGTGGAAGATAAGTTACAGATTAAAAATCTCGTGGAGACTGAAGATAAGGACTTTCTCTCAACTCAAGAACTTGAGACTTTGAACATAGAACTGCAAAATCAAGTTACAGAACAGGGTAAGAAATTGACTGACAAAATTTCTGATATTGCAAAACTTGAGACTAAGTTGCAGTATAAGGAAGAAGAGATTGGTGTACTTAAACAGTGTCAGAGTGAATTGGAGGCTAAGATCTCTCATCTTCAAAAGGAGAATATCCAGCTAGAGAAACAAATGAAAGTTATGCATAGAGAAAGTGATATCACATCTAAATGCTTAAATGATTTGCGAAGTGATTTGATAGAACTTAGCAACAGCTTGGACTCCCATGTTTCTGCCAATAAGATTCTGGAAAGGAAATCTTCAGAGCTAGAAAATGGAAAACACGAACTAGAGCTTTGTATAATGGAGCTTAAACAAGAAAATATGCAGTTATCATTGTGTATATCTGGTTTGGAAGATCAACTAAGACATTGGAATGATGAGAGGGAGTCCAAATCTCACGCTCAGAGTCTTCCGGATGAGATCTCTAGGTTAAGGATTGAGATAAGTTCTGAAAAGGCAGATATGAAAGAGAAGTTACAGGACACGCAAAACCGCTGGTCAGAAGCTCAAGAAGAATGTGACTATCTTATAAGAGAAAATTCAAAATTAAAAGCAACAGCTGTGAATCTCATTGAAGAATGCAGTACGCTTCAGAAATCAAATGGAGAGTTGAGGAAGCAAAAATCAGAGTTGCACGAGCGTTTTGCCCTCTTGGAGGCAAAGTTGAGAGAATCAGAGATAAAATTTGAAAATTGCTCCAAAAGAGTTGGAATCTTAGAAGATAATATTTCTTCAATGTCGGTAGATATTTCTTCTAAAGAGAAAAGCCTTACTTCAGAATTAGATGCACTTGTTGTTGAAAATAGAAGAAACATAGAAAAACTTACTGTGGGAGAAAGATTATTCAATCAGATGTATTTGGAGAAAAACGTTGAACTTGAGAACCTCCAGCAACATGTAGAACACCTAACCGACCAACTTTCTGCAATTCATGAGGCAAAAGAGAGAATAGCTACTGATGCTGTGCTTGAAGTATCCAATTTACTAGCAGATAAAGCTAATTTGGAATCTGCTCTTCAAGAATCTCAAACCAAGATGAAGTGGATTGAGAATGAGCTTGAAATCACACGAACAGAATCTGAATCGAAGCTGCAAAGCCTGATTGATGAGCTTGCGGCTTCAAAACAAAACCAGGAAAAGCTGATGGCTGACCATGAAAGGGTGTTTAAGTTGTTGGAGAATTACAAATCAGATGAAGAAAAGTTTAAAAACTCCGTGAATGGTCTTGAGCTAAAGCTCACAGTTTCAGAATATGAACGGGAACAACTTTTGGAAGAATCCAAAAAAATGAAGGTTGAGCTCCAGAATATGGCACATCTTCATGATGATGTTTTGGCTGTTAAGAATGACCTTCACGCAACCAAGTTCGAAAAAGAGAGATTGGAAGCATCACTGCATCTACTATCTGGAGAATGTGAAGATCTGAAGACAGAGAAGAATTTACTGGTTGAAAAGATCTCTGCTTTAGAGGACTGTAAACGTAAAAGAGTCGCACTAGAAGAAAAGGCACAATGTATTCAGGAAGCTGAGCTGAAGACTGAGCTCGGCCTGATCAAGAAAGCAAATAGGCAATATCAGCAGAAGATACGACTACTTGAGGAAGAAAAAGATCAATGTGTAACAAAAGCTCAAGCCCTTGAAGAAGAACTAAAGCTGATGAAGGAAGGAAAGCAGAATCAGAGAGAGTCCAGCAGTCCTAAGATTCCTAGCTTTTCTAAAACCAATTCCAAAGTTACTCCAGTCCGTGAAGATATGAAGCCCTCAAAGGTCAGTATCATTTCTTCCTTGCTTGCACATTAATATTCAATGTCAACACTAACTAGTTAGCTTTATCTCTTGTGGATTGATTTAGAAGAATGAAATGTTGAAGAACTCTAGTCAGCCTCGCGATTCTAAAAGGAGACAACCCTTGAAGAATGGTAAAGTACAAGAACTTTTAAAAGATCAACAGAAACTTAGTGGCAACCAATATCAAAGAGAGGTAAGACATCTGAATGTTAGGTTTGTTGAATTCTGCCCCTATAGCTAATGTTGCCAAAAAGAATATGTTCTCGTCTCTTTGATTGCATGTATAACTCACTGGTATTTGCATGATAGAATCTAATTGTAAAGAATCCTTTTAAGTATGGATGATTTTTCTAACTCAATATCTTTTTGTTATTTTTTTTGAAAGGATGATAGTGGCAATGAAATTCCTGATGGAAGTCCTCCTGCTGTTGGAGTCGATCCTGCTTCAAAGCTTCAGTTGCTTGAGAATGAACTAGCCAAGGCTTTGGAAGCAAATAACATATATAAAGCTCAGATTGACAGGTATGTAGATCACAACACGTCTTCAGACACGTGAATTTGCATTTTTCTGTGCGTGATATATTCTGTATATGCTTGGAGTGATTTGCAATGCAAAGTTTTGTACAAAGGGGTCAAGAAGAAAAAATAAAAGAAAAAGGCTTTCCATTTTTCATTCCGTTTATGCCATTAGATTCTTCTTGTTAACTCCAACCGATTAATCAGAATGCAAATATTACCTTCTAAAGATGAGATGATCACTGAATATGATTGTCTTTTAGGTCTATGGATGAATAACAAAGCTATGAAGTTGATTCTTATCAACATCAACATCAACAGACTGCGTTTTGTGGTTTTACATTGACTAAAATAAACAACTGAAATTCTTTAACCACAAGCACCATAGTCTAGGAGTCTGAGGTGTAAATATTATTATTATTCAGCAAGAAATATATAGAAGAGATCTGTAATTTTTCAATTTCTAGTTTTATTTTAGTGCTTGTGTTTGTTTTTGTCTCAAACTTGACAGAATATTTCGACACTTACCCTGCAGGTTGTTGTCTGAGGGACAAAGCAGCCACACTGACGTTTCTAGAAAATCAACAGCTGAAGACGAAATAGTGGCAAAAGAAAGGAATGGACGCCCAAAATCATCACTAGAGGCAGAGTTAATAGACATTCGCGAGCGTTACTTCCACATGAGCCTCAAATACGCAGAGGTAGAAGCTCAGCGTGAGGAACTTGTGATGAAGCTCAAGACAGTCAAGAATGTGAAAAGGTGGTTATCGTAAACTGATCATTTACCTTAACTATAAACTTTTTGGTACGGTACGGTACACCATTTTCAGGTTGCTTTTCAACGAGTCTTTTTCCTATGCCCATAATTCATCATCCAGCGTGAATTATTGTGAAGGATGATCGAACAGCCTAGCTAGCTCTGAAGCTTGTAAATGTTCCGGATATTGTTAATCCGTTCCGCTTGCTGGAGAGCAGAGTCAAATTTATTGAGTTGAAGAAATAATAAATAGAAAACCCTTTTTTGTTTAATTTCTCCGGCTCTTTATCACTGTATATTGCGGGGAAATGGCAGTTCTACGTACGTACAAAGGTATAAAAACTCCATGCATCCAACTTTCTTTTGCGTTGAGTTGAGTTAAATTGAGTTGAATTTTTTATGAATAGTAATGAGTAGAGTGAGTTTTATGAAATTTACTTAAAATAAGTTTAAATGTGTTTGAATATTAAGATGAGTTTAGATATATTTATAAGAAGTTAAAAAATATCGTGAGTCTTACGTATAAAAAAATGTTAAATTAAAAAATGTTGTAAGTCTCAAATGTAAAGAAATTTTAAATTGAGATAAGTTGAGTAATTAGATAATTGAATATTTAGATATTAGATTTAATTTAAAATTAGATTGAAATGAATTGAACTCGAATGAATTTAAGAACCAAACGGAGCCTTAGTACATAATAAATGCAACTGATCTTCTTCCTAGTGGTCAAACGCACAGACACGAGTAGTGTAGTTGATGTTGGAAAGTAGGTGGAATTTAGCATATATATATATATATATATATATATATATATATATATGGTTTGTTTTGGTATCAAATAATATAATATTATATTTGTATTTTATCACGAAAGGCTTGCTGCATCCATAATCCACTACTAAAGTTGGTCTCACATGACTCGTCGAAGTGCAAATCGCCACTTTCAAGTTTCAACGACATTACGCAATCGCAAACATAATTAGACCTTTTTATTTTTTTAATAATGTTTCAGAGAAGTACAGAAGGAAATTGCTGGTGTGAGTACTCATGAGAACGTGAGATCTCACTCGGACAACTTAAAGCGAAGGAAAGCCGCAAGAAAACGGCCTGCCTTCTACCATGAGAGAAGTCACCTTTTCACAAGGAATGTTTCTCTGTGAACGACACCAAGGAATCGTGCTAGCTTTGTATACGTGGCACAATTGGTGCAACCTCTCATGCCGATCAAAACTCTAAATCTATGTATCTGACGGCTGTGGTTAACCTGGTAAACGGCTTAATTTATCATAAAAAATAGGGTAGTGATCAGGTCAACCTCCTGGACCCAAAATTCTTGCCACCTAGGCAGTCCATGTCAACCTAGTACATTCTCATTTGCAGGAGTACATGGAAGGATAGGCAACAAAAAGTTGATTAGTATTACAAATTGACAATATAAAATCTAGAAAAGAAAATGGAAAGATCAGTGGGAGGGGAGGTGTCATCGGATGCGGAGGAAAGAAGGTCGCAAAGGCATATTCCATGGAAGATGCTGAGACTCGAACTTTGTAGCCTCTCATCTCACTCTTTTCCCTACTTTTTCTTTGCGCTTTGCTTTAGAAAAAAGTGATTAGAGGCCTAATTAAGTCATCTGAGCCTTTTATTGCCCTGGTGACCAAGCGAATCCTATAACATCCAATCCAAGCTCCATGATCAAACCCTCTTAGTACCGCACCATCCCATCACAAAGGCCTTGGTGTCCTCTCTGTCACCCCCTCCAATGGCACCAAATTGCTCTCAAACTGATCATGAAGTGGTGGGAGGGGGTGGCTGCTTATATATTTGTCTGCAGCTTGATGGTGGTGGTTGTGTGGTTTTTTCACGTATGCGTTTTAAGCTTTTTTCCCATGCTAGGCTCTTTCATCCAGAGCAGCGCGGTGGGGAAATAATAGTGGCTGCTAAGACTGAATCGCCTCGTTAAGGGCGGTTTCTCTTACAGGGCAACTTCGATCCTTTGGCATTTCCAGCAGTACTACTTCATCTTCCTCGGAATCTCTCTAAGTTTGCTTCGATCGCGTGCATTTGGGCTAGCTCGGGGAAACTTCCATCATAAGGACAGCGACTCACTAGCTGATCACTATATATATTTATGTGTGCGTGCGTGTGATTTTCTTGTTTTGTTTTTAGTTAATTTGTAGTAGTCTGAAAAGCAAAATAATGGCTGCTGGTGCTGGTAGCAAATCTTATCTGGGTACGTAAGCTTTATTATCTAGATCCATGTCATGTAGGCCTCCGGCCAAAGTTTATGAATGCAGTCTAAATAATAATGTTGTGTGCTGTGAGTTTGGAGCATTATATATTCGAAAGAAGCTCATCATTAATTACTGCAGCATATATAGACGTTGTTGTGTGTGGCTAATTTAGAGCATAATATTGGAGGTTTATTATTGCAGTCTTAGTTGTTATATATATATATATATGTATAAGGTTTGGAAATATTTGCTTGAGTGGTGCGCTCGATCGATCGTAGTTTGATGAAGCGCCATTAATTGTGAGCGGAAGGATTTATTCATGCTGCATGCATGCAGCTGGATCTTGACGGCTAAATTAGCTAGCTAGTACTCCTACTAACAAATTATGATATATCATCAATATTTATCTCATGAATTCTTCCGGAATAGCTGAACTTCACATGATCACGAGGAGTACCCCAGAAAAATGTCTCTACATGAAACAGACATACATAATCATAAGTAGGATTATATATATGTGCGTGTGGGTGAGGTTTTGGGAAGAGGGAGTTGATTAGGGAACGTTAATTACTAGGACAAACTTCTTAACTAGAGAGATCAATCTGATCAGATTAGAGAGAGAGGGATCTTGTTTGGTTACGGAGTTCAGATGAGATAGATGTTTTGTTGAAAGTTGAATAAAATATTATTATAATATAATTTTTTGATATAATTTTTGTTTTAAGATTTGAAAAAGTGGAATTGTTTATTATATTTTATGTGAAAGTTTAAAAAAATTGTAATGATTATTTGAGATTAAATGAGATAGTTTGATTTTTTATAACTAAACCAGCCCTTAATTGATGTTGAAACGTGTGTATTAACTAGTTAGCTGATACTACCATTACCATATATATACTATTCATGAACTCCCTAGCTGTAGGTATATGTGTGTGTGTATGTATTGGCTTGACGTGCGATGCATGCCTAGTTGGAAGAAAACAAAATTTTCAAAATAAAAAAAGTTTTCTCACTATAAGAAATCCATGCTTTTGCTGCATTTTTATTCTCGACGATGTTCATCAGCTGATAAAAACAGAGCTTTTAAAAAATTGTATTTCTCTTCGCGTCGACCTACAGGATTGCAGTCAATCTGGATTCTTTTGCGGTGACATTTGGGTGCAGCAAATGTATGCGCATAAAAAACCCACTGAATTTGCTGCGTTTTTATGAATCGCCATTACTTTTGGTATTTGCTACTAGACAGTCTCGCCCCAAATGTATCATTCAGCCATTCGTGTGATGAATGCCAGTATAACCGTGGAAAAAAATTTATTGTGGCGAAAAAATTCTGTATTACAAAAGCTTGCCACAACAAATGACGTCCAACATCGAATGACTAAGCTTGAGCAAGGTCGAAGTTCTGTTGCAGCAGTTTTAGTTGCTGCTAAAGCTTGCCAACAGAACTGATTTCGCGTAGACATTTGTAGCGTCGACCTACAAATAACTTCAGCTATATATAAAGAACTGTTTGTTGACGGGCTTGTACGCGCATTTTTCAGACTGTTTGGCTTGCCCTGATTCTCTCTCTGTTTCTTGAACAAGATGTTGCCGCTGCTACTGTCAATGGCATTTCTTTCTGTCGTGCCATCGCGTCGTTGTCGGTAAACTCCTTCCCAGTCTCTTCCATTTTTCCACCGTCCTATAATCTCTCTCTATAAGTCTGCCCTCTCTCTCCCTCCGCGCCAGCTCCCTCCGTGAAATTAGGGGTGCTACCCGTCCCCTACAGGACTGGGCCACCCCTTCCCTGCACCCTGCCCCGCATGGGGTGGGGGGGTGGGGTTTTCACACCCGTCCCCCGCCCCCGCCCCGCCCCCGCCCCGCCTCCGTCTACTTAAAAAAAAATACTACATTTTACTTGGTTTAAAAATTATTTTTAAGTCTAAAAATAATTAAAAATACATTTTTAGACCCAAATTATAAATTAAAATTTTATAAATATGACTATAATTTAAAAAATATGTAATTTTTAAATTTACTAGTGCATATTTTGTGTAAATTGTAGTATATTAATTTTTAAACTATGTAGTTTTAAAATTTTTCAGCACATATTTTGTGAACAAGTCTAACAAATTATAATATATATTTATATATATACAATTTTTAAAATATAAATCTATATTTATGTTTTTATATATAAGTATATACTTATGTTTATATATATATAATATATATATAAATGTAAGCGGGGGCTGGGCGGACGAGGGCGGGGTGCGGCGCCCCGCTGCTTACCCCTATGTGAAATAGCTCCACCGTGTTGCCGTACCAGCCCAGCATTGAGGAGCGCTAGCCCTCTCCTTCAACTACACTAGTACTCTGTATCGAGTAGAAAATGCAGAGTAAATAAGCTGTCCATAGTATATTTTAAGAGATCGAATTGCAGTGATTACCATAATTAGACTACAATAGAGCAATACTAATCTATATCTTTTTTATTCTCTACGAAATTAATTAGCTAGATTAGACCGAATTGTTCCATCAAAAGTTGTTGTCCAATATATATGTACCTATAAACTTTCTTTGGTAAGAATTGATTTCTGTATAAGTTAAAGATAAAATGGAAATTCATTTTACATAAAAAAAAAAAAATGAATGTTGATCCATTTTTCTCCATCTATTTTTGTGGAGAATTAAATAAATTTCACACAAATACATATATGTTTTTGTGTGAAATTTATTTAGAAACAAAGCATTACAAAGGTAAGCATTTTGTATATACATGTATATACATGTATATACAAAATTTGTATATACCTATGTATATACACATTTATTTTTAAACACTATTATGTATATACATGCCTTACTTTAGAAACAAATCCTGATGCATTTTGCCTTGCTCTAGCCTTGGGTCTTTGTGTTTCGTGAATTATGATGTAACTTGCAAAGTGAAATTTTGCAACATGATACAATTACAATTATCACTACCATATATTCAAATTGTTGCTAGCTTCACACCGTGGAAAACAATCCATATAATCCTTCGTTAGTAACATAGTTCCGAAATCGCACCACTTGAGTGCACCAATGTAGCAGACCCCCATAAACTCAATCGCTTTTAATAATTTGCTGTTGGGAACAATGACCTGACTTTCAACCCAATAAAAAAATGTTGTATTGTCTCCATTGTCGAATGTGATATGGATTCTATGCTAGCATAGAATATCCTTTGTGATGGTCGGCGTAACTGTTTAATGTTAGCACCAATCGTTTTTAGCTTCCATATAATTAACAATACATTCCATAGAGTGTTATGGATATAGTATTAATCTACTTTATAAATAGACTCTAACTTGAAAGCACATGTTCAACTGCCAGAAGCAACAAATTTATTACCTTCACTCAAAATTTTCTGCTTACCATTACTTATACCACCAAAACAACGATATGAAAAATATTAAATATCTGAAACAGAAAATATTCTCTATTTTCCCATAAATTTATGGTTGCTTGGGAAATGTCATGTTGTTCTTTGTATCAATGGTTTTCTGTATAATTTTGAGCTTTATGGTTGTGGGTCAACTAATTGGAAATAGTAAGTCTTAGGTTTCAAGTAGCGTTCTGGATTCGGATAAGTATATTTTCGCCTACTTTAATAGAAGAAAGTAAATCATGGGGTGGTAATGTTGTCTTTGAGTTATTATGATGTTGCAAGACCTCACATCGGATTGAGCTATTTATACGACTTCTCGCTTGTGGTATTCAAACAACATATTCCCTCACATTTATATTTATTAACATAATAGCAGGATATCACTCCTCATTTGAAACCTATACTCATTATATATATGTTTGTTCCATGCCAAAGTCATGTGGTACATAAAAAAAATATATCCAATGACATGTTGGACTATAAATAATTGGTTTACAACAATTTGCCCATGTTCTACATTTTTCTGTAGCTTTCAGAAAATATAATTAAGTTGTATTTTTTTCTATTTTTTGCATCTTATACTTTGTTAGAATATTTAACAATACATGTCCCTATTCAATAATGGCAATGTTTTTCATGTGTTTTTTGCATATGATACCCATAGTTTTTGGAATATATATGTAACTTTGCTCGTCAAGTACAGTTACCATTTACCTAACGCTTATGCTGATTTATACCGGCTGGGTGCTTCACACCATTTTTAAATATGCTTTTATGGTGGCAAATAGCAGTAGTTCTCCCTCTGAATTTCTTAATTATTTCATTTTTTAAGGTTTTATTGGGTTCCATACTTTCATAAGGATCGAATGGATAAGAATTGGATGCATTTTCCAAACAGGTTTACGTCACCTGAATATAGTGAAGGGATTGATAAACTCCTCACTATGGCAAAAGCCCATGCACTTGGAAGTAGTACCTTCAGGTGTCCATGTCGAAGATGCCATAATAATCCATTCCTATCGATCAATGAACTCGAAAATCATCTCTTCATGATAGGTATTGATCCAAGTTATACACGTTGGATATTTCATGGGGAGGGTGAAAGCCCAATTGTGAATTCGGCAGACAGTGATGAAGATACATATAATGAAAGTCATAATTTTGTTGATGATATGGGTGAGATGATAGAGGACACGCGGGCTGCAACATTCATGGACCATGCATTTGGGGAACATGATCATGGTACTACTTCCCCGCCTATCGTGAGTGAAGGGCAATCAAAAACTTTTGACCAATTGTTTAAGGATGCAAGACGTCCACTTTATCCAAGTTGCGAAAAGTTATCTAAGCTCTCATTTATAGTCAAGCTGCTTCATATAAAAACTATTGGTGGGTGGACTATCAAGTCATTTAATATGGTTTTACAATTGTTAAAGGTAGCCTTTCCAGATATTGAAATATCTAACTCATACCACGAGATCCGATGGTTAGAGCGTGGTTTGGGTTTTAGTTATGTGAACATACATGCCTACCCAAATGACTGCATGCTATTTTGAAAACACGATGCAGACAAAGATTCTTGCCTGAAATGCAATGAGTCACGGTGGGTGGCAATGAGTGAGAAAAAGGGAAGATTCATCAAAAGGTTTTGCAGCACTTTCCTCTGATCCCGAGGCTACAAAGGCTATCTAGGTCGAAGAATATAGCAAAAGAGATGATGTGGCATAAAGAACAACGAGTTGATGACTATAGTACTTTAAGACATCCATCTGATTCTAAGATGTGGAGACAATTTGATAAAGACCATAGTTGGTTTGCACAAGATGCTCGCAATGTTAGACTTGGGTTAGCTAGTGATGGGTTCAACCCGTACAATAATATGGCTAAACCTTATAGCATATGGCTAGTGATACTCATGCCATACAACTTGCCCCCTTAGTTATGCATGAAAGATCCATACTTAATAATATCCTTACTCATTCCTGGACCAAAGGCACTAGGAAATGACATCGATGTTTATTTACAACTTTTGGTTAATGAACTAAAACAGTTATGGGAGGACGGTGTTGATACCTACGATGCATCATCTACTGGACAATTTCACTTACACACTGCATTATTGTGGATTATTAACAATTTTCCTGCATATGCCAACCTTTCAGGGTGAAGCACGAAGGGAAAGTTGTCTTGCCCATTATGCAACGAGAATACAGATTCCATGTGGTTGAAATATGGGAAGAAACACTGTTACATGGGCTATCGTCGCTTCTTACCATTTGCTCACACTTGGAGAAAGAAAAATGTTGCATTCAATAGAGTCGACGACCATCGGTTGCTCCTCCATAACTCAATGGACATGATGTACTCCATCAACTATTGCAAGTTAGTAATGTTGAATTTGGAAAAGGGTCGAGAAAACAAAAATGCAGACCAGATGAATTAAATTGGACTAAACAAAGTATATTCTTCCAATTACCATACTGGTCAACGTTGCCTTTAGGACATAATCTTGATGTCATGCACATTGAAAAAAACATCTGCGAGAATGCCTTAGGGACATTTATGGATATTGAAGGAAAAATCAAAGACACTGTTAATACACGTAAGGACTTGATGGAACTTGGTCTAAGAAAAAAATTACATCTACAACCTTCATCTAGTGGGTACTCCCTGTTGCTTGGGTCATACACATTAGACAAACATCAAAGGATATGTTTTAGTAAATGGCTTTCTGTTGTTAAATTTCCAGATGGTTTTGCCTCGAACATTTCTATGTGTGTTTCAGTTGGTGATTGAAATATTTCAAGAATGAAATCTCATGACTGTCACGTGTTCATGCAAAGATTACTTCCAGTTGCAATTGGTGGATTTTTCAAGCCTGATATACGACTTGCGTTGACTGAATTTAGTTCATTCTTCAAGGCTTTGTGCTCTCGAACGTTGACTTTGGAAGTATTGAAGCAACTATAAGCCGACATTGCAATCATCCTTTGCAAGCTTGAAATGATTTTTCCACATTCCTTCTTTAATATAATGGTATACATCGCCATTCATTTACCCTGCGAGACTTTCCTTGCTCGGCCAGTTCAATATAGGTGAATGTATCCCTTTGAACGTTATTTGAGAAAATTCAAGCACTATATCATAAACAAGGCTCGCCCGAAAGGCTCAATTGCTGAAGCCTATATTCATGTTGAATGCTTGACCTTTTGTTCTTTGTATATCCATGATATTGAGACCATATATAATCGGGAGGAATGAAACAAGGATATAGATAAAGATACAGAAACTAGTCACTTCTCTATTTTTGCACAAAAGATACGTCCATGCGGTTCCCTTACCTCCATTCGATTGGAGTCTAGTCTACTTGAAAAGGCAAGGTGGTATGTGCTAAATAATTGTGCAGAGATCAGTCAGTACCTAGAATAAGTCTTTGGTTTTTTCATTACATACAAATGTCAAAATATTATTGAACTTAAACATTTATTAACACTAGTTTACTTTTACTTTTTATGGGTTTCTAGTGAGCACTATGTAATAATGAAAGAAATTTCTCAAGAAACAGTAGACAGTAGCCATCAAAGGCAATTTCATTCTTGGTTTAGCACACGAGTAAGTTTCCTATACTAACGTCTGTGCACATGAAGCCCAAGTTATCCAATAACTTTACTATAGTAATTCTAAACTTTTCCATGCACGTGTTGAACAGATTCAAGAGTTGCGTTCATCAAATCCTGATGATGTCTCTGATGACATATGCACTAGCTTATGGAACAGACCCATGGGTTGGATCATTTTCTGCTTGCATCATGAATGGTACCAGATTTCACACAGTGTCTCGTGGTCAATATCGTCGCACCCAAAATAGTGGGGTGGTTGTTAAAGGGAAACACCAATATAAGTCTATCGATTTCTTCGGAGTATTGATTAACATATTACAATTACGATACGTGGGTTGGCATCACGTATATTTGTTTAGAGGTGACTAGTTTGATGTCGGTGATGCAAAGAGAGGAATACATGTTGGGGACCACATAACTAGTGTCAACACTTCTCGAAAATGGTACAAGGATGAGTCATTTGCCCTTGCCTATCAGGTTGCCCAAGTGTTTTACCTTCAAGACAATAGTAAATGTGGTAATTGGTCTGTCGTGCAAAGGGTGACCAGTAGAAACATGTATGATATTCCACTTATACCAAAGGAACATGATGTTGAGGATGATGAGCAGAATTTGAATTTTGCTGCTTTTCAAGAGAATGAACCATCATACGTGGTTCTAGAACCTGAAAACGTTGATGATGGCATTAGTTCTCCATTGCATAGGACTGATGTAGAACCAATCGATGTTGCTAGTGATACACTTTCTCACAACGCGATATCCCTTCCCGATGACAAAGACTTCATTGATGACGAGTTAGGTGAAAACGATGATTACGAAAGTGGTAGTAGTGAAGATCTTGTGATAAAGTGGGACTTCGTCTGACGATGGTAATATTAATGCAATAAGTTTACCCACCCTTTGTTTACTATTTATTATATACTAGAAACATGCTACTATGAGTTATATATGATGTTATAAGTATTTCTTACTTAACCAAATTTTTCCATGCATATTCACAGGTGACTGAGGCTAGCTGACATATATAGGCATTTAAACATGTGCATTTCTTCATTGGCGGTGGTTTCTTTTCAAAGTCTCGGGTTTTCTGCTTACCATTTAACATATATAGGCCCTTCAATGTTTTAGTGAATATGTTTTTAACTAACCCGATATATACTCCTGATATCTTATTGACATATGTGTTGCAGTGGAGATGATGTGGATATTATTTAATCAAGCAAAGATCAAAATGCTTGAGCTAAAACATGGCTTGAAGAGTCAAAAGAAGCCTATGGATGAGCAACATGATGTGGATGATGGTTGATTGGACCGATGTATTATTTGGTCCTTCGTTTGGTATTAGTTTTGTAGAAAACACTATTAAAAAATGCTACTGGTAGTTTTTGGGAAGACATTATGTTCTAGAAGTTATTGGGCCAAAAACTTATCTCTACTGGTCTGTTTTGTCATGAAGTATAAGTTAAGATGTTTGAAGATTAGATTATGTATGCTGATTTATAAGTTTATATTGGCAGTTTTCATGTGTTATTTGTTATGGTTTATAAATGGGGTTGAGGTGTGCTGCATTCAAGGTTGAAGATGAGATAATGTATTATGAATTGAAGTTATTCGCACCTTTGATTTTATTTCTAGCTTCTTAATTTGGATTAAGTGTAAGTTAAGATATTGAAGATGAGATTATGTATGATGATGGTGAAGTTTATTTTGGCAGCTTTCATTTTTGTATATATGGTTACATGGGGTTGAAGTGTATTGATTGAGATCAGGTTGGAGATTCATATTGCATGAAGAATTGAAGTGGTGCACAGCTTTTTGTTTATTTGTAGCTTCTTACTAAACAGACGCATGCTAGCTAGGTCCAATATGTCTTTTCATATATTTATTATACAAATTATTTGGCTGAAGAGCAGATTTCCCATGGGGTAATCTTCGGGTTCTTGATAAATGAAAATTCAGGAATGCAATATATATTGGACCAAAAACATTGCAATATAATATATATATATATTGGTAAAGTGTTTATATTCATACGGAACTTGAGTGATAAAAGCTGCCTACCAAATACTTGAGCTATGCTAGCCGAAATTTCTGTATGAATATGAGCTATTATTAGTCATGAATATTGAATTCAAATGCAATGGGGACTAAATTTAATAATCCATAGCAATCAAAAACGTCTTTTATATAGATAACGGTGAGCACTATTAGTATACAGGAATTCCGTTACTGTATAGTCATTTAATATGATTAATTTAACCTTTGCTCGAGTATGTTAATGTAAGACACTTAATTTGGATTGAAGTGTAAGTCCAACCAAAGCGCATTTGACAACTGATACACGGTAAGTCCTTAAAAAAATCCTGTCATTGCATGGAAATAGTGAATGTGCCTACAATAGGTGTTAACCAAAAAAAAATTTCAACCAAGGCCCTTTTGACAAATGATATTACACGGTAAGACCATACAACAAAGAATCCTGTCATTGACATTTATATATATATATATATGATTAAGAGGGTGAATGTGCCTACATTACACCTGGATAAAAAAAAATAATAATAATAAAAAGTCCAGCTAGCCCCTTTGACAAATGATACAGGACAATACCACCAAAAAATCTTGTCATTGACATTTGGTTTGGTATATATATATATAGAATATATATATCAACAAAAGGGTTAATATTTATTACATATCTTACAAAAGTATTAAATTGTACGCTCTGATGACATATAATCTTGTTTGAACCCACGTGTATTGACCATGTTGCCAAGTGTTCTGCAACATGGCTTCACCATCAGCTTTCTTTACTGGTTACAACAAATAGTACAACAGCACATGCTGCTGTCAAGTATTGGAGTTAGCCCAATAGTAGATCACGACCATGCTTTCCCAGAGGAAACCAGCTACACCTGCGCGGGAGAAGGTTCAAGCTAGGCGAGAATTTCAGAGTATTTGATCTTTTTGAGTCATAAGGATAAACAAGACTAAATTTACTTGTTCATTAGCTTAATATTATTGTTGCACAGACCCTCATTGCTGTCCCGAGAAGCTTGCTGAATATTTTCTGCTGCACACCTCTTGCTAAACCAGTTGGTTGCTGAATATTACTCTACTTCACACCTCTTGCAGCTCCATCGGAAATTAGCTCTAAGGGTGTCTATTCTCAAGGTTAAGCATCCTGTCCACAAAAAGAACTTGCCATACGTTTTTTATATTTTTATCCACAACTTCATATAATACTCTGCTAGGGACGTTTAAACTAGTAGGAAGATGGTGAAGTATTAGTGTAAGTACAGCTATGGTATACTGCTATTACACCTCACAACGCACTTCAGTGTTAAGAGTTTATATCAGCTTATTGAAGGAACCAAATTATGTGCATGCAGGTCTAATGATTTAGTCAAAGAGAGGGAGAGGCTGAGGAATACCTACTGGACAAGGGAGAAGGGTTTTGCCTGGAACATTCTGAAACCACCCATTGAACCAGCAGCCTAGACTTTGAGAGATGAAGTTGCTAATGACTCTGATGACTCCACTCAACCTCCAGATGAAGTACCTTCATCTTTTCTACCCTCTACTTAAGCAAATGAGGTGAATACAACAATTGAGGGTGCGTTAACATTTTCCATAACATATTTCGTATTAATGATATATATTTTGTATTAATGTATATATATATATACTTGGGACTCTGATTTATTTACTGTTTGTGCTGCTGGGTTAGTACAAAACACTACTAAACGTGGTAGGAGTGTAGCAAAGGGGACAAATTTGAGAGGATGCGAAAGTATGAAAAGATACCACTTGAGATAAAAGATGGCAAGATAGACCCATCATGCAACAACAGAACAGTCTACACAATTAGAGTGACGTGGATAGTGAAGCACTATGCAAAAATAAGGCATGTTAGCTGGAGTGTCGTGGATGAAAAGGAGAAGGAACTTATTAAACGTGTGAGAGTATGGCTTTCCATCTTTAATTATTGACTTACATATTGCAGTACTAGTTGAATAGGTAGTTAAAAAGCTAAATATTACTAGGAGTGGTCAAACACCATATGCAGTTTTCTTGTGTGTAAAAATTCATTGAGATGGTAGTATAAACAGCTTCCTGAATATATATACACGAACTATGAATGTGTTTGTAGTTAATCTAAATATATATTAGCATTACAAACAGAATCTGCATGTTGTTAGTTTATGCTTACACTAGTCCATTGTAATCTCATGATTTTTGCTTGGAAGAGTTATTTGACATAAATATTAGCAAGAGTAAATCCTATACTCATGAGGACGGAATTTTTAACAATGCATTGAATTTTAAAACCCAATCTGTAATCTTATAAGCTCTTGTTGGTAATATAGGTCGAGTACTAATAACTCATGCAAGTTGTTAGTACTCGTGACACAATGTTAGGTTGTTGATGATTCTTGATACGTCTTTGGTTATTTCACATAATCTAACCAAATTCAGTCCAATACTCGTGGGGACTGAGTTTTTAACAAGTACTTGCTGAATTTGAAAACACAATATGCAATGTGAACACCTCATATAATCTGAAGAAATTCAGTCCACATCTCACGGGGTCTTTGGATTTATTAACAATGCACTGAATGTTAAAACACAATCTGTAATGTTACAAGTTGTAGTAATCTTTGAAAATTCAGTCCAGTACTCATGGGGACTGGATTTGTTAACATTCCAGTTGATTTAAAACACAATCTACGGTCTTTGAATAGCTCATATAATCTAACCAAATTCAGTCCAATAGTCACAGAAAGTGAATTTTTAACATGTCAAAAGTATTTTAAAACACAATCTGTAATCTTACGTGCTAATGTTGGTAAGTCTATGAGCTTGTAAAATGACTAATGCAAGTTGTTAGTACTATTATGCACAATGTCAGTTAACTTCTCTGAATTTTTTCTTGCATGAGTAATTTGACATCATTTATGAAAGAGTAAATCACAGATTCAAGGCTGAGATGTTAATCAATTAAATGTGTTGCCAATGTTTTAGTACATGCATTGGGTTTGTAACACACGATAGGTATTGAATTAGTTTTCTGTATATATAATGGCCCGTGGGTTTTTTAACACAAACGAGTTGATCATAGGCTGACTTTGTCTTGGATTGGACGAAGAAAAATCATCAAAGGACAGTCACAAGTCAACTATCTCGTGCATATAACGCGTTTCATTACAAGCTACACAAAAAATACTTGAGTTATGCATCACATGAGGAGGCAATAGTTAATGGAGGAGCGTTGGTAGAGAAGCCAGTATGGGAGTGGTTATGCAATCGGTGGGCGAGTGATGACTTCAAGGTAAGCACATGTGGCTATTTTTTCTTGTAGAATTCACGTGTCAAAAGGTAATATGGGTGGATATTATTTGAAAACAGAAAAGGTTTCTGTTTCTCAGTAATATTCCCCATGTCCTTAGCATTAATGAAAGTTCCATTAATTGTTGTTGATGGTCATTGACTTATGGTTGAAAAAAGTCCACAATGTTCCGTTTTATTATAGAAAATGCCCGGCCAAAATAAAAAAAATAAACATAAGCAAAGGGTCAACCACACAAGAGGAAGGACTTCGTTTGTTGTACTAATGGAAAGAAAGGTGTTGAGATTATATACTGCCCAAGTTGTTACTATTTAAGTTTGTGAAATTTTATTTGCCAAACTGAGATGATATGGTTGGTATGCCTATATGTTCATGTAGAAGGACAAGAATCTAATTGATTTCTACAAAGATGTGCATTGGTCGAATAAAAATGGAAGATTTATCACACCAACTACGAAAGACAATTATGTGAGTAGATCTTTGTTTATACATAAGTAGCTTGGTAAGAAAAAGTATATTTTTAACTGTTTAGTGTATGAAAAGTTCATTGTCTAGTGTTAGCACATAAGTATGGAACTTAGTTTCCCTTCTCTCTATGGTTGTATGATGATAATGGTTTTAGTTATTTTTTGTCACAGAATCAGATGGTTCAATTGATGAACGCCAAAGACCCAGATGCTTGCACACATGAAGCAGCAACAACAATATTTAGAGAGGTATTGGGGCATAGGTCAAGGTATTCCAAAGGGCTGGGCCACTATGTGATGCCCGAATCTATAAAGGTGGCTGGCGTATCCAATGAGGAGTATGAACGGCTTGCCGAGGAGAATAAAACAAATAGGAAAAATGCAATGTTACCAAAATTGGCTTAAAGAGATTGAAGGTGTATTCAGGATGATGAGGGAGCATATGAAGGATTATGAGTAACGTGTAAACATGAGGATGTCAGAAGTGGAGATGGAATTAGAGTCTTAGAGAGAGACTCAAACTGCAGTTCCTTAGCTGTTTTTGCATGCCAACAGTTACTAATTTAGTATTTTTACCTATACTTTTGCTGCACTTTTGATGAAGGAGTGTTAGGGATACTCATCTATATAGGAATACTTTTGCAAAGGGATTAATTATATTCTGATCGGAGCACAGAGGGTCAAGGATGGGAGGTAAATCGATATCATGCTCTATATACGCTGCATGATATGGTTTTAATTACAAGATGCTATTTGGAACAATCATCTTCTATTGATTAAGTGATCCTTGATATTTTATTACCAATTTTAAAGTGCCTCCAACTACATGTGTGGTGCTTGGTGGTTTGATAGAATTGATGCTACCACTGTACTATGCTAATAAACTACAGTAGTTGTTTAGCATTATTAAGGCCAAACTAGTGAACTTATTGTTGTTATATTTATATTCATAGGATTCTTGTAAAGTGAAAAAGGAAATTTCAGATTCGAGCTGCGATGGCAACGTGGTACTAGTACTACTCAAAATATGTTCATGGCCATGTGAAGAGTAAGGTAAACAAAATAATCTCCTACAATTTTCATAAAAAAGACTAATTTCAAACGGGGTCCAATCATTGGGAGTATTACTGACATGCATTACCTATATGAATTGGGTTTGCACAATGTGTGTCATCTCCAGTATCAGGAATACATGAAGGAAAAATGAGACACTTCAACCAGTGATGGCTTATGTAGTTTTGTGAGTGTTTTAGGTTGCCCAACAAGAAATTGGCAACAAAAATTGTTTCTGTTTGGCAGTGAAAGTACATTTAATGAAGAAGTGATTTTAATAACTTAAAATCTTAACTATGGCTGCATTTTCTGACCTGATTTTTATGACATTATTCTGTATTGGAACAGGTGATCATAATTTTACCATCCAAGGGCAGTGGTGATTTGGATGTGCGTTCCAAGACCCCAAAGAACTTTAAGTTCAAATTTTCCTCTATATGTGGGGTATGTACATGTACAACTAGAGGTATATAGTAGGATTGTTGGCATGTTGAAATAGCAAGTATGTATCAGAATTTTGAGATCACTGCTAAACTAAGTTATGGAAAAAGTTGAATGAAAAAGTAATCTTCAATTGAGATAGTTGACATACTGCTTTCAGCAAGAATATAATCGATTAAAGTCTTCAATTGCAAGCATGTGGTAAAACGTCCTATAATTGCATGGTTGAGTTATTAGGCCTATATATATACGTGTTATGCAATCTGATATACAGACACTAATATGTACTGTCTGATATACACACACTGATATATATATAGGGGTACATGATGTCAGCGTCGATATGCTCCATGTTGAGACCCCAATTGAAGCCTATAAATATATATAATTATATATATGTGGGTGGAAAATTGTGCAAACCTATATATTGTTCAAACCAGATTAAATTAAGCAGATTAACCAAAGTGGTTTGAAGTGGATATACATGAGCATGACCTATATATAATATTGTGCAAACCCAATGTGAGAAAACAGACATGATTAGTTACAGAGTGTCAAACCAACTTGAATCATGTACATGTTAGGGAAAGGTGCGCACCTTTTCCACAGATTTGCCCAAGCCCAAGCTGTGCTTATGATCAATAGGTTAAATGAACATATTTGTGAATCCAGTACCATTTCCACAGATTAGCAGAAGATTAATTAGAATTAAATTAGGTGTTATGCATTTTGAGAGTTCAATAATATATGATTGGCCAGTACCAACAAAATTGTAAAAATGTAGAACCAGATTTGATGAGCATCCCTCTGTGAAAAAAACTAGTGTTTTGGGGAAAAAAATCTCACCATAAAATTCTTACCAAGCGCCGAATCAATCATCCGAATCAAACTGCGGCGACATGGTAGGACGTTGTAAATCGGCTTCTGGGCATCGAAACCCCCAGAAGCTAAACGAGATCGATCTAAAGATCACATTTGAATTTAATAAGGTGCTGAAACTCCCTATAAAGTAATGATGCAAACATATATGTAAGAGAAGCTGAGACTTTGAAATATGAATTAAAACATAAAAGATAATGCATATCACTCAAGTTCACTTGTAATCATGAATCTTGCTATAATTTTCCTTGAATGAATAGAAACCATCTTGTTGTAATTTTCCTTGAATGAATAGAAACCATATATTAAGGTTGTGATGTGAGTAGTTATGGTTTAAAATTTGGATAGTAGATACATATTGCGATTCTGAATTGCTCACTTTCTTGCCATGATAGCAAAGATATTCCATCATGTTCACATCATGTTCCTTCGTTACATCCAATACAAGACATGTAACAAAATATTTGGTACAGATCAATCACATAACTAAAAGAATGCCTGATATGGGGGCTATACTAGAATGAACATCATCATTGCAGGCAAACTAAAATCATGGTGTAAATAAAATAGTTCAAAACATAAAATCAAAAGCCAAAATACATTAATCAGACTTAGAGATGTACACTAAATCAAGCATGTGCACAAGTTAGCAATTTTACCTACGGAATCAAATGAATTCTTAAATGTCCTAGCTGGGTATATCCTTCTTATATTTATTGCACATCATTTGTTATGGATCCAAAGACACCATCGACTCTTTAACTCTATAAATCTCCTACATCCAAATATAAGTTCTAAATGATACATGTTATGTCTATACATGCGAACATAAACTTTGATATCAACAAACACGTATAACACCACATTTGCAATCCTGATTATAATTTATTGGGTTTAAACCCCCCTTCCCCCTTCCCCCGCTCCCCCGGTTTTCTTCTTTTTATACCCGATCTATTTCCATTAATTTCTATTCATGAATCGCAACATGACATTAAATCAATGATTGAAACTGAACAAACAAGTTGACACAAATTTTCTGGTAGAAAATGTGTATTCTTAAACATAGCAATATATTCATACAAATTTTATTACTTAAAAGCCACCACCTAACATACTAAAGTTATGTGCATCTATTTTCTCCCTGCTATTCAGCTCCACTAAATTTCGTTCTCTAACAATCCATGTTAAATTCAACCAAACATAAAACAAACCATCTAACCGCAAATTTAATTTTTCAACACAAAGAACAAACCAATAACACTAACTGGCGTTAATAATTAGGTCCAATAATCTCCATGAGCCTAGAAACCATATATTTTCTTGACAAGGTTGGAAAGCAAAAACTTGATATTACACAACCCCAAAAAAGAAGGTAGAATCTTGTAAATGAGAACACATCTAACATTAGAACAAGAGAGAAGAATACAGACCAAATCGAGAAACTCGAGCAATTAATAGAACAAAGTGAGAAAATCAGATAAATACAATCCTCAAAGTAACACAAGTTTGAAAGCAAAACCTTAGAAACTCGCTGCATCTATCAAACCAAGAAACCGGATCAATTATGGAACAAAGTGACAAAATCAAATAAATACAAACATCAGAGCAACACAAATTTAAAAACACTAAAGCTAGTACAACCTATTTGCAAAATGCGGCTTTATTGAATTATTGAATTGTAATTTTCACTTTCATAATTGAGAGTGACCATCTATTTAAAACTACTTCTTATTTTCTTTTATTTGTTCAATTTGGATATAAAATAAATGTAGAATACTAGAATATAAAAGAAACATATTTGATTTGTAGTTTAAGAGGAAAAAAATTAATCAGCCAAAAAGGGTAACAACATACCTGAACCTTATAGTAAAATATAGAAGGAAATAGTGGTCTTATGGGTCAATCAATAAGACAGCCACATAAAAGTTCACATTCGTTTGGAGTAGTCGCCTTCTGCATGAACGTGTTTGGGATACATCTTGGGCAAAATGCTTTTTTTGATAATCAACCTTATTAGAACAAAATTTATTAAGAACCACAAAGTGATTGACATAAAGGGCATGCAGGCCCACAAAGATACAGGAGCACATCTTAGAAAGTGATTCTAGATACATCATATGCAGACATTGATGTGGCTAAGATTTTTTTATTAGCACGACTCTATCATCAAAAAGATAAATAAGGTAGTAAAGCTGCATCAAATCTTGTTTTCGAAAAGAGTGGGGCCTCAGTTTTGTAGCCACTAGCTAATCAGGGCGATCCTAACTGTATGCAATTTCAACATTTTGGTGGCTACTCCCATTGTAACCAAGAAAGTTGGAAAGGGAAATTGCATATATGGAGCAGTCCATTTGTATAGGATTGGAAGCTATTTTTTTCTCCCTTTTCATATGTTTTCTCCACGGTAGAACAGACAACAATGTAGCTGATCACAGTTTGGGGCTAGTCCATTTACTAGAGTTGTACAAGATGTGTAAGGTAGTAGTTTTGATGGCAAATCCTTGGAAATTATTTTAAGTGACCAAATGCTAAGAATATATATTTAATTGCATGCATTCTGGTTGATCTAGTTGCTTTGCTAAACAGAACAGAACCCTAACCATACCTGTAAAACTCTACCAAAATATCCTCAAATGAACCAGCATTGACTATAAATCCAATTCTAAATGTGAAAAATATGACGAGAAGTTTTTGACGAAGTCTTAAACTGTCTTCTCAAGGGGAATAACGCAAGAGACTATCCAAACCTACAAGGCACAAAGGTTCAGATGCTACGACCACAAAGTCACCATGATGGGATACATTGAAATTAAAATTGAAAAATTCTAAGCCAACTTTATCGCACTCCACTAAAAATAAAAAAGAGAGAAAAGAATAGTAACATATTAAAAAAAAAACACCAAGGCACTGCCAACATGTAAATGGGTGATGCAATGAAATATAGTCTATAGCGACGAATGCAATGGAATATATATATATATATATATATATATATATATTTTATAGAAGATGATAGTACTCCAATTTTATTAATAGCCCTCACTTATGGCGGAGGAAAACCATAATTACAACCAGATACCTAGGGGTTACATATCATTATAAAATCCAAACCCAGCTATCAAAAGAAACTATAAAAGAAAACCACCCACTATACTTTTTTGATCAGTAAGCTCCTATAACATATGAAAATAGCGTGGTTACAAAGAATCCAAAAATCCAACCAAGAAAATGACAAGTCTAGTGCATAACAAACCGAAGAAAAAACCAACATCTAACACATCACAAGACTAGAAACTCTCAAATAAGGTAAACCAATCTTGTCAGTTCTAATCAAACCCCTTAAAATTATAGGCATCTGTTGCAAAGAACTCCAATCTTTGGCAACGTTTTGAGTTCCCTGCTTGGCTAAAAAATCCATTGGAGCATTATTCTCTCTATAAATATGATTCACTCTGAAATCAATCCCATATAACATAATTCGAATCTCATCCCAATAGTCTTCCAAATACCACACCCCACAACGTCCTCTTTGCAACCATTTAACAATAAGCTATGAATCAGTTTCAATATCCACTTAAGTTATATTAAGCATGCTACAACGTTTCAAACCCTCCAAAATTGCTCTCAACTCAACGAAGTTATTAGTGCCATACTCGAGAAATCGAAAAAGCAGTAAGAACCTTACCCTTCTCATCCCTGATTAAGCCACCTGCACCTATTTGCCCTGGATTCCCTGCACTACTCCCATCAACATTCAGTTTGTATCAACCTGCTTTTGGTTTACACCAGTGCACCACCTTTACATCTTTCTTTTTCAAAGGAATCAAAGGTAAGTTTAGATTTTTAATCACATCCATATCCCCCCTATTTATATGAGTAACCTTATTAATCACTTGAAGGATATTAGCCAACCAGAATTTAATAGAATACTTCAAAGGCCTCATTATAGCCTTCCATTCTCGCTCTACAACGTCTCATCCAAAGTCTCCAAGTCATAATATAGAGGATAATGCCAAACAAAATACCTTTTTGAGTGAATTTTGTTGCACGCCTAAACCAGATGCCAATCATTTCTCTTTAGGTCCTATTTTGTCTCCACGGCTCACCTAGGAGAGCTGCACAACGTCTCCAAACCTGGGAAGCAAACTGACCTGCATATAAAACATGGTTAAGGTCTTCATAATTCCCTTTCTCACAATGGAATATGAACCTGGACATATTTAGTTGCCACCGGTACCATATGCACATTCTTTGGCCCAACAAAACCTAGAAAAAAAAAAAAAAGGAAAAAGAAAACAATCTTAGCAAACTCCTCAGTTGCCTCTGCTACAAAAATTTTAATTGATTTGCTGCCATTTCTTATAAAACATATAAGTGGTGAAAACACATATAGTAATTGAAATCTGCCAAGTTTTTCAAAGCAACTAAAAGGGTTACCAATCTTTATTACCAGTTAGTGCCCATGGACCCTGAACCTGCGTAAACAAAAGCATCAAACACCCAATTAATCTACAAATATGGTAACATGATAAGTACCACATAAGCATGAGCGTGTTAACATACACAACACCCAATTAAATGGAAAGAGAAATAAATAAAATTTGTTACCTTTAGTTATACCAGGTATGGCCTACCCTCCACAGTGCGATTTATGGTGGTTTCATCAAATGGGATTCCTAGCAATTCAAGTACAAGAGCATATTGAAGGAACCTACTCACAAGTGCCCGTTTTGTGTCCTCCATTCTTAAAAATCTACAAATTAAGGCACATTTAAAGTTCATGAAATAATTGAACAAAACTGACCCTTATATTGTACTGATAGGAAAATCATAGTTGAAAATAATTGAAGCATGAAATTTATATATGTATCACATGTTTGATTGTGGAAGAAAGCATGAAAGATGCAAAATTATTTCTTGAGAAAAAGTAGAACCCAGAACACCTATAAGCATTGAACACTCAACAATGTCAAGGGTAGATCACAGTTGAGTAGTGGCGCATGGAGGAGGGTTACAGTGGTTGCTTCCTTTCCATTATTTTAGTCATACGTGGAGAGGAAGGAAAAAGGGGCTGAGCAAGGGACTGGGTCACGGCGGAAGGGAGCCTACCAGGCTTGGTACAATGGAGTCATTACTGCAACACGAAGGCGTGCAACATTGCTGAGAAAGAGGAATAGAGAAACAGAAAGTGAGATACGAAGATGGGGAGGCTATCAGATAGAGATCTAGAGACAGAAGCTTACCGGCATAAGGCGGTGCGATTGTTAGTGGTGCTAGAAGTCGTGAAGGGTGTGGCCGAGATGAGAGAAACAAAGGGAGAGAGAGGCATTAGGGCTGCGTCTGAGTCGCCGACGAGGCATTGTCTGGCTTGCTCCGTGGCTGTTGACAGCGACAAGGGCCGTGAGGAGGAGAGAGAGAATAAAGGGGTCTGAGTTGAGAGAGAGAACTCGAGAAGGAAAGGGAGACGAGAGAGAGACAGAGAAGTTGCAGAAAAATCACAATGGCGGTGGAAAAGATTATCGACAGGAGGGAATGTGGATTTCGCTGGTTCGGCAAGACTCAGAGAGAGATGACGGACTCTGCCATTACCCATCCCATCCCATCAGCCGGCCAAACCATTCCTCATTTTGACAAGCAATAGAGAACCCACACTGGGCGAATTCACTTTGAAATAAGAGAGCTGCTACAGAGAAGCCCGCTACATAACACGAAATGCACGAATAGTGCCAGGCGGTTAAATACAGAAAAGCAAATAAAAAAATAAATCAAAACAATTAAAAAGTTAAAACAGCACGGGAGCTTTTTTATACTCTTTGCTTTCTCCCTCCACTGTATACCTGTTTCACCTCCCGCACAGTTTAACAAAAACAAACAAATAAAACTTCTCTTCTACTGCACTAGCGTCGATTTGTCCATCCATAGTATTGCAACATTTCTCTTCTTTTGGATAAAATATTATGCAAGTGATCTGTAATTTTTTTTTTTTGACAATCCGAGAGTATCCTCTATATATTTTATCTTCATTTTATATGAAGTTAATAATTTTTAACTAAATTGATAGCATCTATTTTATCTTCATTGTATACTTTAGTCCTTGAACTACCTAAAAAAATTTGAAAAATAAAATACAGAGCACTAGTAGCCATGGCTAAAATTTGCAATGTTTTTTTTTCCTTAAAAGAAATTATTTTTATGTACATCCTCGAAATTCTATGAAGTAGTTTCAGCTTCCATGATGGATTTCTAGAAGTTCTCGGGGTTGTGAAATAATTTTGGTGTCGGCCATGATTTCTTTTTCGTTCAAGTGTTGGGAATTACCAGGGCGAATTGGTAAAATGAAGTACTGTTGTTTTATGCAAGGATAAAATGGAGTTTTTAGACTGCTAAATGGGTTTCGTGCTTTTCATGCCTCCTCCCGTTCATGCGTTCTAGCATTTTTGTTAAAGTAATTGGAAGGAGATGCAACTGGAAGAATTAAGAGTTGTGCTACGGATCAGCCATTGTTCACAGTTGATCCGCAGCACACCTTACGTGTCAACAGTTAGGTTTTTTTTTTTGTGCTTTGCACCTGCTTCTATATTCTTCTACCTTTTTTTTTTTTTTATTCTTTCTTTTTTTTTTTCTTTTTTTTCCTTGGTGCGACCTGCTTCTATCTTCTACCCCTTTCTCTCATCATCTCTCTCCACTCTCTCTCATCAGCTCACTCTCTCTCTCATCCCTTATCGTCTCTCTCTCGTTGAGTCTCTCTCTCTCCTCGACTCTCTCACATCTCAGCTCTCTCTCATCTTCTCTCTCTCCTCGACTCTCTCTCATCAGATCTCTCTCATCCCTCATCACTTCTCTCTCTCCTTCCTCGGGTCTTTCTCATCACCTCTCTCTCTCTCCTTCCTCGATCTCTCTCATCATCTCTCTCGCTCGGTCTCTCTCTCTATCCTCAATTTTTCTCTTATCAGCTTTCTCTCATGACTTGAAGTGAGTGGTTAGGAAGATGCCACGTAAAGTGTGGGATGGCTGATGCCAAAACTGGGCTGATGCAAAGTATTTTTGACTGGAATAAATAGTGTCAAATAAAAATACTATTCATTTGTAGGCTTTTATAGTATAATATATATAAGGTATTATTTATGTACTGTATATATATAATGTGCATGTATCACTTCAATTTCGCTATCATCATAAGCTAGCAATCCCATATATATATTTTCCCTAATTATTATATATTTGGGGAACTAAAGTCATGTGAATTATATACTTACTATACGTACAATATCAATTAATTAATATCATAGCCTACATATATTCAGAGAATCCGTCTCCCTCAACACTTGTAGCCACCTACGTACATATAATATACGATGTACGTACATTATTATATGAAATTAAATTGATATATATTACCATACAAATACTGAAGTTTTTTTTTTTTTTAAATTTTCTTCTTTCACATAAAACAATAGTTGATTTGTTCATGATTTTCCATCTCCTCTTTCGAAATTCGAATGCATTGGACTGGACTGGGAAAGAAAAAAGTATTCGCAAGATTGGAGGTTGGAGATGGGCTGGAGGAGCTTGCCAAGATGAGATGGGATTCTTTTGAAAGGAGCTGAGAAATGTATGGGCCTGACACGCTTGGATTCTTATGGTCACTACCCCCAAATTAAAATGGCCATGGATATTCATCCAGATGAAAGATAAAATTCTCAACGTAAATCAAATCATAGAATTGGACAGCATTTGGGTTTTAAATTTTAATAGAAATATATAGAGACTCGAGTCCTTCTTTCACCGAGTGAAGGTAAGTTTTTTCTCTCTAAGTTTCATGGTAAACTTAGAGTTATTCCCTTTCTGGACTTTTGTCTGTGAAGGTCTGATTATGGAGGGGGACATAGCTAACCTGTGTGAAGGCCTGAGACTTACGGAAGAAGAACAGGAGGAGGTGATAATTAGTAGCGAAGATGTTATGGTTTCAGAAACAAAGAGTCAACAATGCTTAGTGATGCTTGTGGTGGCTGACAAGGAAGTCAATAGAGGTGCTCTTAGAAGCACTCTGTCACGAGTATGGCAGGTGGAAGGGAAAGTGGTATTCAAAGAGGTTGGCAGGAACAAGTTTTTGGTGGAGTTTAAGGAGGTGAAAGACAAGAAGAGGATCATGAAGGGCCGCCCGTGGTCTTTTGACAAGAATCTAGTCTGCTTACAGGACTGTGATGGCTTCAAGTCTTGAATGGATATGTCTTTCCAAATCCTTTCTGGATATAGTGTCATGACCTCCCTTTCGCTGGCATGAATTATAATACGGGAGTAAACCTGGGAAAAGCTGTGGGAGAGGTTTTAATGGTGGACACCGATAGCAGTGGTGTTTGTTGGGGGAGTTTTTTAAGAGTTAAAGTCCTCATGGATATAATTAAGCCTTTAGTCAGAGGGAAGGTGCTTAGCCTGGATGAATCAAAGTATTGGATCCCTTTTAAATACGAGAGGTTGCCAAATTTTTGTTACCACTATGGGAAGATCAAACATGCTAAGGGTATGTGTGACAGTGTGGATAGAGGGAAGGCTAGCTTGGAGGGGTTCAGCCAACAATACGGTGCCTAGTTGAGGGCAAGCTCAAAAACCATCCTAACTAGAGAAAGTCAAGACAGGAAAGTGCCTGGCCATGGTGGGTGGTCGGAGAGTGCTAGTAGGGGGAGGCTGGTGGAGGTCAAAAAGAACCATCTGTTCAGGGTATGGAGTGACATGAGGCTGATTTTGAGGAAGACAAACAGGGTGTTATTAATGCGGGCGGTAATTCGGGATCTCGGAATGGAAAAGAAGATTCTGTCAACTCTAAGAGGCAAGTTGACTACTCTTTTGTGGAAGGAAAAGGTGCCGAAGCCTCAGTAGAAGGTGATGTACCTTTCCTAGGTAAAGATGATCATATTCCGTCATTTTGCCAAGGGGTGACTGCTGAAATCATGGAAGACCACGTGCAACTCTCTTTAGCAGGTAACTACCCTGAACAGGCTACCTACCTTGCACCCTTAACTGCCAAGAGACAGGCTGGCAGGCGAGGATCTTCTACTGTGACTAAGTGGAAGAGAAGGGCACGTGATGGGTCAGCATGTCACGTGGGAAATGGAACTGGATCAAGAAAATATTGGCCAAAAGAGGAAAACTCAAAATGGTTCAGTTGAAGTGCCGGGTAAAAAACTCAAACAGCCTCACGATGAGGAAGGGGAGGACGATGGATGCAAGGCAGTTGCTGCTAAGTAGCACTGCCATTCATCATGAAGCTCTTATGTTGGAACCGCCGAGGGCTTGGGAACCCTCGAACAGTTAATGAGCTTCACTTTCTAGTGAAGGAAAGAGGCCCATCAGTAGTATTCTTATCTGAGACTAAATGTAATAGAATGAAGATGGAGAAAGTAAGGAACAAAATAGGCTTTACAAACAGTTTTATTGTTGATAATATTGGTAGAAGTGGGGGTCTAGCTATCCTTTGGAAAGAAGAGGTGAGGGCCCAACTGCATTCATACTCTAACAGCCATATCTTAGTGATAGTTACCCCTGAGGGGGGAGACCAACCATGGATGCTTACAGGGTTCTATGGAAATCCTGCTACAGAAAAGAGAAAAGAGAGTTGGAAACTCTTGAGAATGCTAAAGCCCGAGCCTCCTATGGCATGGTTATCTATGGGGGACTTCAATGAAATATTATATAATGAGGAGAAATTGGGAGCAGCTAATAGACCTTTTTCCCAGATGAAATCTTTTAGACAAGCTCTAGATGATTCAAACTTAACTGACTTGGGGTTCATTGGATCAAGGTTTACATGGAGCAATAACAGATTTGGGGGAGGCTTCGTCAAAGAAAGGTTGGATAAAGCATTTGGTAATGGACAGTGGCCTTTGCAATTCGACAATAGTGAAGTATTTGTTTTACCTGTGTTGAACTCAGACCATTTCCCACTGTTAGTTATCTGTGGCAGGGAGGAAGCTGTAGTGAGAAACAAAGAAAGGCTTTTCAGGTATGAGGCCTTTTGGACCTCGAATCAGGGGTGCAAAGAGCTAATTAAGAGGACTTGGCAGACTTCAGTGGACTCAGTGGATAAACTTATGTATGGCCTGGATTAGTGCAGGAGGAACCTGAAGGTTTGGTCTAAACTCTCTGCTGGCAACCATAGAAATCTAATTAGACAAAAAAATGTGAGGATTCAAGAGATGCTAAGAACTAATCAAGGTGAACTAAATGAAGCCAATAAAGGATTACAGGATGAGGTTAACATGCTTCTAGCAGAAGATGAGTTGAAATGGAGGCAAAGATCAAAACAACAGTGGCTGAAGGAAGGTGACAAGAATACCAGTTTTTTCCACAAGTGTGCCTCTGAAAGAAGGAAGACCAACATGATTTCCAAGCTTATCATTGAAGGGGGGCTTGTGTTACTGATCCTACTGAGATTTGCACCATTTTCCAACAGTATTACAAGAATCTGTTCATGACATCCAACCCGAGGGACATTTCTGAGGCCTTGAGGGACTTAAATCCAGTGGTAACACCTGAGATGAATAGCCAGCTTACTAAACCTTGCTCCAATGAAGAGGTAAAGTCTACCTTGTTTGAGATGGATCCATTGAGCTCCCCAGGATCCGATGGTTTTTCAGCAGGCTTCTTTCAAGATCACTGGGATACAGTTGGTGAGGGCTTGATTTCTGCTGTCAAAGAAGTGATCAATTTAAAGAGGGGGATTCAGGAGCTTAATTAGACTTTTATTGTATTAATCCCCAAGAAAAGGAACCTTACTTTGGTTACTGAGTACCGCCCTATTAGCCTTTGTAATGTGGCTTATAAAGTGGTCTCCAAAGTGTTGGCCAACAGAATGAAGCCTTTCCTGCCAAGATTGATCTCTCCCTCTCAAAGTGCTTTTGTCCCAGGGCGTTTGATCTCGGACAATATTATAGTTGCCTATGAAGCCATGCACTCCATGAGAAATAGAATGAAGGGCAGAAAAAAGAGTTACATGGCAATGAAGTTAGACATGAGTAAGGTATATGACCGTATAGAGTGGGCTTTTTTGGAAGCTGTCTTACTCAAGATGGGTTTCGAGAAGGAGTGGACTGACTTGATTTTGCATTGTGTGTCTTCTGTAAAGTATTCCTTGCTGATTAATGGTGTAAAACAAGAACCTTTCCAACCATCTAGAGGATTAAGACAAGGGGATCCAATCTCCCCCTATCTTTTTATCCTATGCACTGAGGCATTTGGGAACTTGTTGGATTCAGCTGAAAGGAAGGGTTTCATTTCGGGTTTCCCCTTTGCTAGAGGTTCTCTTTTGGTTAACCATCTATTTTTTGCAGACGATAACCTACTATTTTGTAAAGCAAACGCCCTGGAGTGGAGTAGATTGTTTAAACTCTTAAATTCATATGAGGTCGCCTCTGGTTAGAGACTCAACTTGGAGAAGTCAGCTATTTTTTTCAGCAAAAATACCCCTGCAGCTGCAAAACAGGTAATTCTCTTGGACAGCAAGGATGAAAGAAGCAAAACATTTTGAAAAATATCTAGGCCTTCCTTCCTATGTGGGAAGGAACAAGCTTGCTTTTTTTAGGCCAATCCTAGATTCTATTAGAAACCGAGTGCAGAATTGGAAGGTGAAATTCATATCAAATGAAGGAAAAGAGGTGCTCTTGAAGTCAATAGTGCAAGCAGTCCCAACTTATTGTATGATCATCTTCAAGCTCCCTAAGACCATAATCAAGTCTATAAACAAGCTAATGCAGAAATTCTGGTGGGGCAGCAGGGGGGATAGGACTAAAACTCAGTGGCTGCCTTGGAAACTGCTTGGAAAGATCAAAACTGAAGGTGGGCTCAGCTATAGAGATTTTGAACATTTTAACTTAGCTCTCCTAGCTAAACAAGGATGGAGAGTGATCCAACAAACAGATTCTCTTGTAGCTAAAGTTTTAAAAGCCAAGTATTTCCATAGAACTGACTTCCTGCATGCTAAAACAGGTAGTAATGTTTCATATCTTTGGAAGAGTCTACTGGAGGCCAGACCTATCTTGGAAGAGGGAATGTTATGGCGTATTAGGAATGACAAGGATGTCAACATATGGAAGGATAAATGGATTCCCCAACCTACCACACACAAGGTGCAGACTCCTCTAGATGAGAGACTGGCTCACTGGCGTGTATGCAACCTGATTGATGAGCAGACCAAAGCATGGGATACAAATGTCATGAGGAGCATTTTTATCGAAGAGGACATTAGTATCATAAACAGGATCCCTATCAGCTGGAGTAATTCATCAGACAAGCTCATGTGGAAATGCACTAAAGATGGCTTGTTCACTGTAAAGAGTGCTTATCACCTTCTAGGAGAAATGAAACAATCCTCTTTGGGACAAACATCATCTCAGGTTACCCAAAAGGAGATCTGGTCCTCAATATGGAAATTCAAGGTTCCAAGGGCTGCTATTATGTTCCTCTGGAGAGCTTGTCATGACTCACTGCCAACAAACCTCAACCTCAGTAAGAGGAAAATAAGAGACTCTCCTCTTTGCCCGATGTGCAATTTAGAAAATGAAGATGCAATACATGCTTTATGGTCATGTGTGTCAGCACAAGATGTGTGGGGAATTTGCTCTAGGAGCCTACAGAAGGTGCATGCAAGATTTGAGACACTAATAGAGCTAGTGAAGCACCTTCTCTCTATATTAAACAAGGAGGACTTAGAACTCTTTGCCATTACAATTTACCTAGTTTGGAAGAGAAGGAACAAGTTTGTCTTTGAAGAAGCTTTTGAGGACCCTTCAGAACTTGTACAAAACAGTCATTAGACGCTCCGAGACTACAAGATAGCTACTGAATGTCACTCTACTAGACTGGATACCGTTGCCTCTCAAGTAGTTAGCTGGACTCCTCCACCAATTAATAGCATCAAGGCCAATTGGGATGCTGCTGTCGATAAAGTCAGGTGCAGAGTGGGAATAGGGGTGGTAGTGAGGAATTGGGAAGGAAAAGTGTTGGCAACACTGAGATCTCAAAAGATTTTATTTCTTGACGCCAAATTGGCAGAGGCAATGGCAGCACTCAAAGTTGTTATTTTTTGCAAACAACTTAATCTGGTCAGTGTAATTCTTGAAGGGGACGCTCTTAATGTTGTTCAAGACCTTAACAGAGAGGCAAGGGACTGGAGCACTACAGGCTTGATCATCCAAGACATCAAGGTTGAACTTCAAAATGTAACCAACTGGTCGGTAAAACATGTATCTAGAGTGTCTAATTGTATGGCCCATTATTTAGCAAAGGACGCACTAAAACTCTCTGAGGAGAGCATCTTGCTGGAGGGAGTCCCTCCTTGTATCCAACATTTGCTATGCTAAAGAGGAACAAGCTGTTTTTACTCAAAAAAATAGAAATATATAGAGATTAACTTGTCAATCCATTTCCCCCTCATATAATAGAGTACAATCAAAAGCTGCCATGTATGCCATACACGGATTGGCCTGTGTGAAGCATTTCAGAAGATTTTTTTTCCTCTCAATATACAGTGTCTTCTCTCTCTTTCTTGTTTTTTTCCTCTGTTTGCAAAACCCTCCTCTCTTTCTCTCTCTCATTTTCTTTTTCTCCACCCCTAAAGAACTCCTCCTTCTGCGTCCCCCCTCTCTCTCGCTGAAACAAACCTTGTCTCTCTCTCTCACTCCTTTTTTTTCTTCTCAGTCTGCAAAACCCTTCTATCTCTCTGTCTCATTTTCATCTTTCAGGATTCAAAAAAAATAACACCAACACACCTATTCATGTCCTCTTTTCTGAAAAATGGAAAAGAAAATAGAATTTATGTATGCTTTGCTTTGCTTTTGTTGCAGTTGAATGGAAAATACAATTTAAAAAAAATATTTTTTTTTTTTAGAAACTCATCTAAATAATGTTATATATTTTAGGATGAAACTCGAATGTGCATGTATCGTGCACGACAGAAGATCGGAAGGGGTCTAACCCAAGAGAGAGATCACATATGAAGATAGACTGCAAATAGAGTGAGAAAGAAGATGCGCAAAGAAAAAGTGCAATTGTCGTCACATCTCCATCTCCTTGTGCTTTGCTGTTCATTTATACAAAAGTTCCACCATTTTCATATCTTCAAACCACCCCTTAAGGATTTTAGACAACTTGTACATTTTCAACCTTTTTTTTTCAACTCTGGTTTGGAGCTTCTTCAATAGTACTGAAGTGGGTTGAATGAATTTTCTAGTCAAAACCCAGGGTTGCGGCGAAGTGGGTTGTGGGAAGGAATTTCCTGGTTGCAACGGCAAAGTCTGTTGCGAATGGATTTATTTTCCTGTAGGTGGGTGTTTCAAATTACATGAATCTGCCCAAAATGCCCTTATTATGGTGTGACCAGGTGTAGACTTTATATTTGTGAAATGCTAAAGTGGCAGTTTTCTATTGGTGGCCATTATACTTCATCTATAGATGGACCTGCCCAAAGAGGAATTGAAATATATATTAATATTCTATTATTAAACACCCCTAGCTTTTGGCACATATAATGGTGGTAATATGTGACACGATCCGTGAATCTAACACAAACATAACATAAAATTAGCAAGTTTGAATTTAATATTAACGAGTTCGAGTCAAAATAGATAAACTTTTTAAGATACTATTTATAAACAGGTTGATAACTGGGCAACCTGTTTAATCCAAAATCAATCAATTTTGACCTGTTTAAATTTTGTTTCAAAATTATAATGTTATTATTTTTGAATTGTAATATTGATATTTTTTCATATACTTATGTTTTTATTATTGAGGTTATAATTTTAGTTATATCCTCATATTTGTTATCGTAGGATTTGTAATATTGATTTTATTATATGTTAAAATTTAAAAAATATTGATAGTTTTTGTAAGTAGGTAATCTTATTTTAAGATATTGTTATTAATAAATATAAATATAAATATAAATTTTAAATTTTATAAAATATTATATTAATAAGGTCAAATAGGTTATATGTGTTAATTTAACTAATTTATATATGTTAGTTTAATTATTAAATAGATAATACGACATTATTCTTTAGATTATAATTTAAAAATTTGACATATTTAACTTGAAAATTTGACATATTTTAATGAATCGCATTTAAATAATCGAATATTTACGAGTTCACACTAGACAGTAGACCAACGCGACGAGAACTGCCGCACATGATCACATCTTTACTCTCTCTCTCTTCGTGTTTGGGTCACTTCCCTCACCTTCCCAATTACACCCAAACTCTGCACTCTGCACCCCTATCTCATCCTTAGAGCATTGGCAGCGGACTCGCTAAAATGAAGGAATATCTAAAGTTTGATGAATTTGAGATTTAAAACGTTGGCATTGGATTGGCTAAAGGTAAGAACTGAAGCTTTAACCTACAGTAAATTTATTTTTATCTTCAAATATGAAGACTCACTGTATAAAGTCTATCCGATTATTTTATTACACAAATCACTTCTTCCAACTGATCTCTCCCCTTTCGCCCGTAATTCTGTTTCTTTCCCTCAGACCTTTCTCTCCTTTCTTTCTTCCCTTCCTTCCTCTCCCGTCCATTTCTCCCACGAATCTGAAAAAAATTTCCTTTCTCCCTTTCAATTTCTTCTCTCCATTTTCTCTCTTCCCTTTCTCTTTCTCTCTCTTTCTCACTTCCCTCTACAGCTCGACACTCCCACTCTCCCCTTCTCTCTATTTTTTATTTAGGTTTTGCAAAAGCCAACCTCATAAACTTAACCTTCCCCATCTAAATCGCACTTGAGGAGCATGAGGAAATCTTAGGGGAATTAGGGTATGGGAAGCAGAGGGATGGGAGCAGGTCTTCACAAGGTGGGGAGGATGGTCGGTAGCTCACGACGAAGATCTCGGCGAGTTCGATTCCAGACAGTCTTACCAGGGAAGATCCTACTACTAAGTATGAATTGCTCAATGAGCTTGGTGGGTTTTCAAAATTTTGATTTTTGATTATTTTGCACCTTCACTGCTTATTTGATATTCTTTGGTAGCGTTTTTTGGATCTTTGTGTAGGCTTAGCTACGTATAGATGGATGTTCAATTTTTCGGTGGTTTGCTATTGCTTTCATTTCTTTTAAATGTTGTTTTTAATCATGCGTTTCTGTTTCTAGACTAAATTTTAGGAAGTAAGGAAGAAAAATTCTTGAATGTAGACGAAAATGATAGGGATTTGGCTGTCCATGGAGAAAAATGAAATGAACTAAAGTGGAATAAAAATTAATAATGAAATTCATTTTTGTGCTTTCACAGGATGCTTACATTGACGTATTCTCTGCCGATCGTTATTAAAAGATTGGAATCAATTAAAATTTCAAAGAGTACGATCAGGGTTGTGGTATGCATCTCATGTTTCTTAATATTTCAATCTTTTGCTGATAGTAATGGAAATCGACTGGTTCCATTTGGTTGCTAAGATGAGATAGCGACATGGGAACTGGAAATTTGATGATTAGGGGAGGGTGCTACCTGTATTTATGTTTTATACGTGTATGTTTCATGAAGAATAAAGGGAGAATAAATCTTTCTTCTCTGTCGTAGTTATTTATTGGCAATCAAACTGAAGCTTACTCCAACGATCTTTTTTCTCTCCAAAAAAAAGTTTAAAAAAATCAGGTATGTGCTTCAGTAATGGATAGTTAAGATTTGTTCATTTAACTTTTGTTTGAATACTGAGTCTAGCTCGAGTTTATCAATGAGTCTAACTAGAGCTCAAGTTTACCAAATCATCACCTAAGGAACATGATTTCCGAACCCTGTTTATATTGAAATGCAAGGGGATTAAGTTCATGAGCCCTGTTTATCTTCTTTGCAGTAAAAATTATTAGAAGAGAATTCTTTCACCAGTAGGGACCCTGCTTTTTAAAAATAGATTCTTAACAGAATGCAATGATGACTTTGCTTGAATTAATCACTTAATGATTTCCCTAAATACAGTTTGTTATACTAATTAAGCCTAGCACAATGTATGTTCTTCTCAGATTTTAAGAAACTTATGTTCCATCTACAACAATATTTCTTCTTTCAAATCCAAATGTGAATTTCTGTGGCAATTTGTTGACATTGGGGTTTTTAGATATTACTTTAGACTTTATATCTTGGTTGAATATTGTCATTCTGGGAATGAATTACCTCTGCAAGTCATCAGTATGAATTTCCTCTCCTGTTTAATGAACTTGCTGTATCAAGCTCATAGGAATTAGTAGTTGTTTGTTATATTGGTTCTTATTTTACTCTTCTTTTTTTTTTTTATCAAACCATGTTTTGGTCCTTTTTTTTATCCTTGTTAATAAGTTTATTATTTGATCCTTGTTTTGGTTAGCTAGTGCTTCCTCTCTTGTTAACAACTTGTTAATTCATCTTGGTTTCCTTTCTTGGTTTAGGTTGTCTAGAGATCACGTTTTCTTCTTAGAATTTGAAGGAGTTTTTATTTTAATTTCTATACAATATCACAACATTTTCTCCAAATTTTTGTGTCTGACAGTTTGCAAATATTTACATGTTCTTTTCCTACAATGACTATGGTTATTTTAATTAATATATTGCTAGTGTAATTGTAAAATATGAAAAAAAAAATTAAAAAAAGTATTATTAAAAAAATAATATTATATTATTATTTTGATGAATCTAATGGCTAATCCAATGTGGGATTATAGATAAGGAAGTTTTACATTTATGAAAAACATGTACTTTTCATCAAATTTTAAAGATAAATTTGATGAATCCAATGCTAATACTCTTACTCTTCTTCCATTCAAATCCCGAGTGGTAATAAACCCTAAACTCCCCAAAATCTAATTCCAGCTCCCAACATTTCTGCTACTTACTGCCTTTTAGTCCCCCTTCCGAACCAATCAATCTCTTATGGCACTCCCATTTTATCTGGTGCATTCTTTCTTCCCCAATTTCCCGTCTATACCCTTTCAATTATGCATAATCCTTCTCACATTCTGATGCTTTTTTCCTGTGGTTTTGCAGATTTGAGGCCCGATTGGTGAGAGACATGAAGCGAGAGTTCGAGTTTCAGCCTGAGCAGGATAATTCACTCGGTGGTCGCACTCCGACCGATACGACTGAGTCCACTTCTTCTCGTATTGAAGTTTATGACACTGTTAATAGTAATTGTAAGAGATTCAAAGGTTCTTTGGTGAACGGTTTAATTGTTTATACTCGTGAAAGAAAGTCTCGGTTTAATTGGTCTAACGGACTTTCCGAGAATGGCCATAATGAGCAACTTAGGAGCTCGGATGAGCCCGAAATTAATGTTAACGCTTCGGTTGAGGATGGCCGTAAGGGCAAAGAGGTCCAAATTGTAGATTGTGACCACCTCATTTGTAAAGATAAAGAGCTGGTACGGTCTCCAGCCAAGGAAGGAGGCCCCGCGGGAAATATTGTGGTGATTGCTGCTCAGAGTTGCGAGGGAAAGAATGATTTTCCAGAAAAAGAAGTTAGGTCGTTCACGCCGCCGGCAGGTAGACCGAAGGTCAAGCCGGAGCCGACGGATAGTTTGTTAAATGCATCAGAGGATTTAGATGGGGAGGCAACGGGTGGAGTAAACTTGACGCCGAAGAATAAATTGGAATTGAAAATGTCGAAGAAGATTGCTCTGAATAAGAAGCCGATGACCGTCAGGGAGCTGTTTGAGACTGGCTTGCTCGATGGGGTGACTGTGGTTTATATGGGTTGCCACAAGGTTGTTCTAATAATACTTGATATTTGCATATGCCTAGAATATGAACCTAATATCTTGCTTAAGGCTAAAATTCGTGGCATTTCAGTTTCAGGGATCTGGTCTTCGCGGCACAATTAGAGATGGTGGAATTTTGTGCTCGTGTACTTCCTGCAATGGATGCAGAGTGAGTATTGATTATTACTCCACTTTAGTAAAGCATGGTAAGTACTTTTTGCGAATGCGAAGGCATTTACTTTTTTGCTTCTCCTTCCCACACCCCCAAATTGTAGGTCATTCCTCCTTCCAAATTTGAGATTCATGCTTGTAAAACCTACAAGCGGGCGGCACAGTATATTTGTCTTGAAAATGGGAAGAGCCTGCTCGACCTGTTGAGGGCATGTAGGGCCTCTCCTCTGCATACGTTGGAGGCAACAATTCAGAACATAATTGGTTCCACACCCGAAGAAAAATATTTTACCTGTAAAAGATGCAAAGGTTCGCTTTTTCCTATGATTTTGATTTGTCACTATTCTTGTATCAGACTAGTTCGGATCAAACTCTTAATTATAACAATTGTGACAATCTTTCCTACTTTATTTTATTTGTTGATTGGGGTGGCTGTTCAACATCCCAGGGTGCTGTCCTAGGTCTTGTGTGGCAAAAACGGGGCTTCTATGCAATTCATGTGTGGACTCATTGGAATCTCATGATACCCCTACGCACGAGGATGGTCAAAGGTCCGGGTACAGTTTCTTGACGAGTTACTTTGTGCATCTTAGCAGTTTATGTCACTTTCTTTGTGGAAAGTGGATATGGTGTTCTTTTTCTAGGGTTCATAATCACCTTTGTTTCTCCTTAATTAGTTAGTTTGGGTTTAAAATAGCACTTTTCAGATGTGGATTCCCCCCCCCCCCCCCCAAAAAAAAAAAAAAAAAGAAAAGAAAAGAAAAGATATTTCAGATGTCAGTTCTTATAGGAACGGAAGATGCGTGGTTCCTTGTTTTGCAGTAAACTGGTAGACTACTGTCATTAATTTGTGGGATATCCTTTTGTTTTTTTGGGGGTTTTTAGTAGGTGTATAGTCTTGGTCTTTAGATATCTCTTACCAAATGCTCTTGTTGCCTTATTTCAGGGCATCAACATCAGTATTGTTTTCAAAGCCCTCCAGAACTGCTTCAGGTTCTATTTCTCCACACAATAAGGGCCAATGGAAAGCTTCAGTCTCTGTTTCTCCTCAAAATAAAAGTCAATGGAAGTTAAAAACAAAGTTGGTACCGTTTTAGTATTGCTTGTAGCTTATTTCAGATTAGTTTTTTCATGAAGTGCACATTATATCCTAAAAAAAAAAAAAAGAGTGTGCATTATCTCTTAGGTTTTATGCTGCAATAATATAATTTTATAGGACAAGTTTTTCATATCAATATTTAATTGGTTTACATATTCTATATTGATACATGTTTCTTACTTCCATTACTAATACTATTGTTTTTAATTTTCTATACAAAAAAATTTCCTTACAGGGTTTCAATTTTTTTGTTTTTTCCATTTAACTTTCCCAAACTGTATTATATCAGGTCACCAAAACGAGTTCTCTTCTCAAAGTACTCTAAAAGTGCTTCCGCATGTATTCCTTCAAAAAATAAAAGACCTTGGAAAATAACAGAAAAGTGAGTATCTTCTTTGGTTTATAAGTTTTAACTTTTCTTTTAGCCTAGTTGTTGCCTAAGATTTTGCTTTACTTCATGCTAAGGAAATCATTGTTTTGGTGTTTTTTGTTCAAAAACATGAATTTTCTGTGATGTAATGTTTAGTTAGTGGTTGGTATTGTTATATAGTTTATATTACCTTCTCTATATGTGCTTCTATTGGTGTTATTTTCAGATCATCAAAATCAGTTTTGATCTCAAGATCCTCCAAAAGTGTTTCCTTCTCCATTCCTTCACAAAACAAGAGTCCATGGAAAATAACAACAAAGTTGGTATTTTTATGCCTTGTTTTTTTATGCATGTATATGATGCAAGTGTCTTTCCCTTTTTAGCGAGTAGATAATCTCTTTTGTTTGTTGGATGTGTGTTTCTCAAGAGATCAACGGTTGCATAAGCTGGTTTTTGAGGAAGATGGGTTGCCTGATGGAACTGAAGTGGCATATTATGCACGTGGACAGGTTGTTGAGATGAACACCTCATATGCTTATGTATCATTGTGTCTTATTGATTTGTAATGTATCTCCTTGTCCTTGGCAGAAAATACTCGAGGGTTATAAAAAGGGCTTTGGTATATTTTGTCGTTGCTGCAATAGTGTGGTACTTTTCTTACTTCTTGAAGTTCGAAGTATTATGGTATTCCTGAACTTTTATACACATTGTTTATATTTGATTTGCAGGTCAGCCCTTCACAGTTTGAAGCTCATGCTGGCTGGGGGTCTCGCAGGAAACCGTAAGTTTTATATGATATATTTTCCTTTGTTCTTGAATCCCTCCATTCTTTTACATTCTATTAAGACTTTAGTGTTTATTGACAGTTATGCATATATCTACACTTCCAATGGTGTATCCCTCCATGAACTGGCGATCTCTCTCTCAAAAGACCGCAAGTATTCTGCCAAGGACAATGATAACCTATGCATCATTTGTGCAGATGGTGGGAATCTTTTGCTTTGCGATGGATGTCCAAGGGCCTTCCACAAAGGTGAAATGTAAATAATGCTGAGCATATTGAATTAAGTGAATAGTTGTTGTCAATACAGTTGTTAAATGAAGCCCAAAATACTGAGCTGGAATGTTAGGGGGCTAAATGAGATTAATAAACGCCTTCGAATAAGAGCTCTATTAAGGCAATGGAAGGTAGACATTATTTGTTTGCAGGAAACAAAGTTGAAACTTATCAATCGAAATATTATTCGGAGTATTTGGAGCTGTCCATATGCAGGCTGGTCCTATTTACCCTCTAATGGGGCCTCGGGTGGTATCTTGGTTATGTGGGACAAAAGGGTGGTAGAGAGTTTTGAGGAGTTTGTGGGGGAATTCTCGGTGGGGTGCTTTTTTAAGAATGTTGATGATGGATTTCTTTGGGCCTTTGCTGGGGTATATGGTCCTAATTTGGATAGTGAAAGGCGGATGCTTTGGGATGAGCTTGCAGGGTTATGTTCTTGGTGGGAGGCTCCATGGTGTATTGGAGGGGATTTTAATGTGACAAGATTTGCTAGTGAAAGATCTGGAGAGGGACGTCCAAATCAAGCTATGGTGGATTTCTCGGATTTCATTTTTGAGTCAGGTCTCATGGACATTTCCATGGTGGGAGGTGAGTATACTTGGTCTAATCATTATTCTTGGTCAAGACTGGATAGGTTTCTTATTTCCCCTTCTTGGGAAATACAATATCCAAATGTATGCCAGAAAAGACTGCCAAGGATATGTTCTGATCATTTTCCTGTAATGCTCGATAGTGGTGGTATTCCAGGGGGTAGAAGGCCGTTCAAGTTTGAAAATATGTGGTTAAAAAAGGAGGGATTTGTGGAGTTGGTTAGACAATGGTGGAGTTCCTACTTGTTTGAGGGCAATCCGAGCAATGTGTTGGCTAGGAAGTTGAAAGCTTTGAAGATGGACTTAAAAACATGGAATGAGCAGGTGTTCGGTGATGTAACTTTGCAGAAGAAGAGCTTGATCCAAGAGCTACAAAGCTTGGAGGGTGTAGGACTCAAGAACAATCGTAAAGAGTATGTAGTTTCAGAACTTGAAAGATTGACTCTAATGGAGGAGATTTCATGGAGGCAGAAGTCAAGGGCTCTGTGGCTTAGGGAGGGGGATAAATGCACTAAGTTTTTTCACCGAGTGGCTAATGCACATAGAAGGTTTAATTCCATTGAGTCCTTGAATATTGAGGGAGTTACATCCTCTGATCAGGTTGAGATAAAGGATTATGTGGCAGGGCATTTTGAAAACTTGTTGTCAGAACCCCACACATGGAGGCCTACGTTAGATGGCCTGGACTTTGCGGGCATTGATCAAAATAGCATGGGGTGGTTGGAGAGACCATTTGAAGAAGAGGAGGTAATTCTAGTAATCAGGAAAATGAACAAAGACAAAGCTTCAGGGCCGGACGGTTTCACTTTGGCTTTTTTTCAGACTTGTTGGGAGGTAGTGAGAGAGGATGTGATGCTGGTTTTTCAGGAATTTTTCACTCATGGCAAATTCGAAAAAAGCTTAAATGCTACATTTATCGCTCTCGTTCCAAAAAAGGCTGGTGCAATAGAGGTACATGATTTTAGACCAATTAGTCTTGTGGGCAGTGTGTGTAAGATAGTGTCAAAGGTCCTTGCTAATAGGATGAGCTCGGTCATGGAAAAGATTATTTCTAAATCCCAAAATGCCTTTGTGAAGGGGAGACAAATCTTAGATTCGGTTCTTATTGCTAATGAATGCCTGGATAGCAGAATCAGATCAGGAGTTCCAGGTCTTCTATGCAAATTAGATATGGAGAAGGCATATAATCACGTTAATTGGGATTTCTTGATATATATGTTGAGTAGATGCGGGTTTGGGGAAAGATGGAAGATGTGGACAAGGCATTGTGTGTCTACGGCGCGCTTCTCGGTCTTGGTAAATGGTGATCCTGTGGGCTTCTTTAATAGTTCGCGGGGACTACGACAAGGTGATCCATTATCACCTCTCTTATTTGTGATAGTAATGGAGGCATTAAGTAGGATGGTATCGGCAGTAGTAGGGGGAGGATATTTCTCAGGATTTCCAGTGGGAGCTTCACATGGCACGACCATTATTTCTCACCTTCTGTTTGCAGATGATACCTTGCTGTTTTGTGATGCTAATGTAGGACATATCCAATCGTTGAAGGCCATCTTACTCTGTTTTGAAGCTGTATCTGGGCTGAAAATTAATTTTGCCAAGACGGAGATGGTAGCGGTAGGGGACGTAAGCAATATAAGGGGGTTGGCGAACATCTTGGGTTGTGCAGTTTCTTCACTGCCACTGAAATACCTTGGGCTTCTGTTGGGGGCTGCTTTCAAAGCTAAGTCTATTTGGGATGGGGTGCTGGAAAAATTTGAGCGTAGGTTGGCCGGATGGAAAAAGCTGTATTTATCAAAAGGGGGGCGGATTACTCTTATTAAAAGTACTTTATCAAATCTTCCTACATACTATTTATCCCTATTTCCCCTCCCCGCTAGTATTGCAACTAGAATAGAGAAGCTTCAACGTGACTTTTTATGGAGTGGTTTGGGAGATGAATTTAAATTTCACTTAGTAGGATGGGACAAGGTTTGCTCCTCCTTGAGGGACGGTGGGTTGGGGGTTCGTAATGTGAGGGCTTTCAACAAGGCATTATTAGGTAAATGGTTGTGGCGCTATAACTATGAGAGGGGAGCTTTATGGAAAGGGTTGATTGACATGAAGTATGGGAGTGAACGGGGGGGTTGGTGCTCTAAAGAGGGTAGGGGGACATATGGAGTGGGCCTATGGAAGTACATTTGGCAAGGATGGTGCTCTTTTGATAGTAACACGCGGTTGTGCTTGGGGGATGGTAGTAGAATCAGTTTTTGGAAGCATAAGTGGGTGGGAGACATGGCCTTGAAAGATGCCTATCCAACAATTTTTAGCATTGCACGGGATAAGGAAGCTATGGTGGCTGACTTGAGGGTACTTCATCAAGGTTCACAAGAGTGGAATGTTAATCTTACTCGGGAGGCTCACGATTGGGAAGTGAATAGCCTGGTGGAATTCTTCAACTTGCTGTATACTACGGCTATTGTGGTCACAACGGAAGATATGATGGTATGGAGACTCTCTAGGAGAGGGAAATTCACGGTAAGTTCTTTTTATGACTCTATTACCATGCAACAACGACACAATTTTCCTTGGAGGAATATATGGAGGAGTAAAGCACCCACCAAGGCTGCATTTTTCGCCTGGACAACAGCTTTAGGGAAGATTTTGACCATTGATAATCTGAGAAGACGTGGTTTAATCATCACGAATTGGTGCTGTTTGTGTAGAAATAGCAATGAAACGGTGGACCACCTACTTCTACATTGTGAGTTTGCTAGAGATATCTGGAATTATTTTTTCAGCAAACTAGGATTTGCATGGGTAATGCCAGGAAGGGTGGTTGAACTACTAGCAAGTTGGAGAGGGATCACTGGGTCTTCACAGATTGCAGCGGTGTGGAAGATGGCCCCTATTTGTATCTTTTGGTGTATTTGGAACGAACGAAATGAGAGATTCTTTGAGGATCATGAACGTTCCTCGGAGGAGTTTCGTAGTTTCTTTTGGAAGACTTTGTTTTTGTGGGCCATTGCTATAGATTTCAATGGTCACAGCTTCCATGATTTCCTTGTAACTGTTTCTAGTTCCTAAATAGGAGTATGCCTTTGTATACTTCTAGTGTACTTGGCTATGCCTGTCTTTTATTAATGAATGAACTTATTACCGATCAAAAAAAAAATTTATGCAAACGCCTTTGGCCTCTGTTAGAATTTTTTTTCCTTTCTTTTTTGTTTTTGTTTTTGTTTTTTGTTTTTGTTTTTGTTTTGTTTTGTTTTTTTTCTTTTTCTTTCTGAGCGTGGTGAGGAGTCAGACCTTCGCTCTAACACAAGGGAAAACCTGGATACTCAATTCGAAGAATTTCCTAACAATTAGTTTCGTCATGAGGGTTGATTTTTCATCCTTTTCTCCTATTATTGGGAAAGATCAAACTCAAATTCTTTCTCTGGAGGTTGTGCCACTGCTGCCTACTTGTTGGGACCTCATCAAAAACCGCCCTAGGACAAGGTCTTAGGCATGCATGGACAACAAAGACCGGGTTACTTCCAAGATCAAGGCTAGCCAAGGCCAACCAAAGGCCAAGATATATCACAAGTCACATTGGCCATGCAAGACCATATCATTTATTTATTCTTATTTATTTTATTTAATTATATTTCAAGGGACCTATTGGGGGTTTCCACTTTGTAATCTCTATAAATAGGATCCTTAGGCATTTCATTTTACATCTTTTGACAATTTGGTAAATCCCTAAGTGGGTGGATTATTGTTCTTGAGATCACCTTTCGGTGCTTAGCACTTGGGCTACTTGGGTGAAATTCGTGAATCCCTTGTAGAGGATCATCACCTTGAAATTCCTGAATAGGTGTGATTCAATCTATCTTATTTCATCATCGTGAAATTCGTGAATCGATGGTGAATTATCTATTAATCTTATGAGTATTGCTTTTGTTTCATTCAATTTGTCAATCTCGTCTAGTTTTCCATTCTATATTCAAAAATCCAAAAATACATTGTTCTTATCTTTGCTAGTTGTTCTTATGTTTTCCATCTTATTCATCTTTACTTTGTTGCAAATCAAAGATATCCTAAGCCTCAATTTTAGTATTCTTTGGTTTCAAAAAATATCCATAAAAACCATAAAGAGAGTTTTCATATTATTTTGTTGAGTCTACTCATCTTTTGTTCATAACTTTTCCATTGTCCATACATTGTCTTGCATCCTTCCATATCACAAACACAATCCACTCACCCATTTAATCTTTCCCATTCACATATCTCGACTAACATATTGTTTGTCCTACTTTCCATACACATCACTACCATAAGACCTAGCCTCCATCATATCCATTAACCCTAGCCGAATCCACTAAGCCTCCATCTTGCCATACACAAATTTTGCCTCATTTGGAAACCCTAGCATAACCTTCCATAAGGATCTCCTAAACTTTAGGAATCCTAACCCTAGCCACCCTTCATCCAACTTAATCCTAGACTCCCACAAGGTAATTCCTACCACTTAGGAATCCTTATTCCATCTTCCAATTAATCCAAATTCGAAATCCATCCCTTGCCTTAGTCGAACACCAACTTCCCAACAACTCCCATGCCTCTTATCATTTAGAATCAACCCTAGCCACCTTACCCATCATCCCAAACCTATCTTCCAAATCCATATCCCTTGATTTAAGGAATTGTCATCCCATTGTCAATCCCTTGAATCTCTCCATCCCTCCAATATCTCAAGCCAACTAAGACTCACCTCAATAGCCAAGACCGAATCCCAATCCTCTTCCATTTTCTAAATCTAATCCCTACAATCACTCAACTCCCCTAGAACCACTCCATTCCTAGAATCTCTTAAGTCAACCAAAGACTTCCCACCTCTTGCCATATTCAAATCATACCCTTCTTATCTTACCATAATCGAATCTCATCTTCCATATCCAATCTCTCAAATCACTCATTCTCTAGAATCATTCAAATCAATCAAAGACTATCATCCAATCTTGCCATATTCAAATCCCATTTTCCATCTCCAAATCCCTAAACTCAAGGAACAACCCTAAACCCATTCAAACACAACTCATCATCATCTTTAACCTAATCCCCATCTTTCCCAAAGTGACTCATCAATCAAGGAGTTCTAGTCTCATCCAACCACATCCTTCCATCCCTAGCATCTCATCCTATACACCAAACCCTAACCACCAAACTCTAGTCTCATTCTTCCACATCATTCCCAAACCCTAGCAACTCATCTTAGAAACCAACCTTAAGCCAACTCTTCTAATCTCGAAATCCTCCTTAGCCACCACACAAAACCCTAGCTACACTTCATCAAACCAACCCTAATCATCATCCAATTGGCCCCAACATCGAGGGCAACCTTCCATCCATTCCACATTGCATCAAACACTCATATTCATCCATTAGATCACTCGAACTCATCATCGTCATCATTCCATCACTTCAACAACAAATCTTCATCAACCTAGGAACCCATCATTCCCACCATACACGGCCATTATTGTCCAAAGACCAAGCAAGTTGGCAAGGTCACTCGGTCACCATCATCACCCAAGGCAAGCTCGTGGACTTTAGTGTTTTGGGACAAGACCAGGGTCCCTAACACTACTGCTCTGGAAGAGGCGGCTCCAGCTCATCCTAACCCTTCTGGACAGCACTCCCTCCTTCCAATGAAGTCTTTTCGTAATTCTCTATAGTCTTATTGAGAATAATCTCCAGACAATAGAGGGGCTGAGTTTGCCCAACCTCTGATGCCTAAGGCTGTTTTTGCATCACATTAAAATCTGAGACCCTGGGTTCTGTACTTCAATTCTGACCAAAAAGAAAAAGAGAAAACCAACATCACACACATAAGATCTTAACATAAAGTGTTACTTATATAAAAAAATCTTGACCTAGAATGTTTTATTCTTTTCAATGTTAGAAATATGGACTTTCTCTAGTCCGTCTTGTCTACAGAGCATCTTTAATGCAGCAACAGCTGTGGTTAGTAGCAAACTGGCTCTTCCAAAATTGGATGTCTAATCTGTTTATTCAATTTTCTTATCCTATTATCCACAGTTCTGTTTGCATTTCATCTTTGCCTCGGTTGTATCTCCCTCTATCTCTATTTATGTATGTATGGGCTTATGGGTATGTATTGTGATTGATATTCTTTTTCTTAAATACCCCATATATATTTTTTGAGAGTGCTCGAGTTTAAGATCATGTATGTGCTTTTTACTTAATCTCTGGCATAATTTTGGATGACTATATTTTTTGAATTTCTGTGAGTGGGCGGTTTGCATCGGTAGATTTTGATGCCTAAACTTATTTGCTTATGCAGAATGTGCATCTTTAACTAGTATCCCTCGTGGTGATTGGTACTGTACATATTGCCAGAATATGTTCCAAAGAGAAAAATTTGTGGAGCATAACGAAAATGCTGTTGCAGCTGGAAGGATTTCTGGAGTGGATCCCATCGAACAAATAACCAAGAGATGCATCCGTATTGTCAAAAACATAGAAGCTGACCTTAGTGGATGTGTGTTATGCAGGTAATGATTACTCTCTGTCTTGTTCAGAAATCTATTAGAGCTAATGGGCCTTGTCATTCTCTTCATTGTGCTATTTGTAATGAGCAACAATTGGACACTTTTCACGTTTATGTTACCTTCATTAATTTTTATATTTTTGTATCTTCAATACTGTGTGGGATAGCCATAGCTTTTAACTTTGCACTTGCAGAGGTTATGATTTTAGCAAATCAGGGTTCGGGCCCAGGACAATTTTACTTTGTGATCAGGTAATCTCGTTTTATGTCATCTTTTGTCACATTTGAGCTCTCAAGTAATGAGAGCATGGCATGCTATTTGGGAATTCGTTGTTGCTCATGCTTAAATAACTAACTGTTAGGCTTTTTTTTTTCCCTATACTTTTGGCTTTATTAACCTGCCAGTGTGAGATGGAATTTCATGTTGGCTGTTTGAGGGAGCACAAAATGGCATATCTGAAGGTGTGCACATCAAGATTTGTATGTTGTTTTTATTTGGATTACTTTGTATGAATGGTTCGTTCTTCTGTCAAGTGGGACATACAACTCTATTTTTGGATCCAAATGTTGATGCACTTTCATGACAGGAATTACCAGAAGGGGAGTGGTTCTGTAGCATGGATTGCACCAGGATAAATTCTACTTTGCAGAAGTTGTTAGTAAGAGGACCTGAGAAGCTCCCAGAGTCTCTTTTGGATGTTATCAAGAGGAAGCAAGAGGAGAGAGGTTTGGACACCATTAATGATACTGACGTTAGATGGAGGCTTCTTAGTGGTAAAATTGCATCTCCCGAAACTAGATTTTATCTTTCAGAAGCGGTCGCCATCTTCCATGTAAGTTCAGCCCAGGCTGTGCATAGATACTTAATTTCTTGAGTCTTTAATTTTGTATTTATATTAGTCAGTCTAAATATTATTTGATCTTTTCTTTAATTGTTGGATCTTTTTAAATAGCCATTTTATGAGTGGATGTTTTATTTGATTCAAGTTAAATGTCTTAAGAAATTTGCCTCAGAAAATATATTAAGGAATGATATAGATTACACCTATTTTATTTAAATAATCAACTAAAAACCACTATACAAGTTATGCCATTGAGTAATCTCGTAGGTAGCATTATGCTTCCATGAGAAATCTATTTGTCCCTAAAATAGCTTAACACCTTTGCCATCTTTAAGCACATCTGGTTTGCTCCTGTAGTGTCTGGGGACATCCGATCAAGTGCACTATTTCACATGGTTACTTTAAATTACTGGGTAATGTGACCACTTGACTGTAAACTAACTTGAAATTTCCTCTTCCCCAGTAGTTAGGGGTTAAAAGTGAGATGTTATGTTCAATCCCATGCAGATGCATAAGTTGTACATTTAATTATAACGTAAGAAAACAGTATGTGTTGCCCCAGAGTAGCAACCCATAAAGTTCCTGATTTTGATGGATGGTTTGACCATTCATCTTGTCTCATGGTTGGACTCTGGAGATACATACTGGTTCTTTTTGTACCTCTAGCCTTCATAATTTATTTTAAGCTTTATGCTCATTGATATGATCTTTCTAATGCTTGCATACGGGAGAGACAAATGAATCATTCTTTGTGTAGGTGGAATAAGTAGGAAGAAGTGCAATATTTAATTTGAGATACTTTCTTTACATTTCAGGATTGCTTTGCCCCTATAATTGATTCAATTAGTGGACGTGACCTCATTCCCGCCATGGTTTACGGGTGAGCATTTAATAATTTTTTTTTTCAAATGATAATGCATTTTTGAAGCCCATGTTAAGCCATTTCTGTCCAGTCTGTTGCTCTTTGTATTAACTTAAACACTTCTTCAGACAGAATGTAAGGGGCCAGGAATTTGGGGGAATGTACTGTGCATTATTAATGGTCAAGTAAGAGCTAGTCTTCTCTAAGGTCTAACCTTTTATGTTGTCTTACTTTAAGATATGATAGCAGTCTCTTTTGCTTACATTGCAGCTCATCCGTTGTATCAGCTGGAATTCTCCGAGTATTTGGCCGAGATGTTGCAGAACTCCCTTTAGTTGCAACAAGTAATGGTAACCATGGGAAGGTGAGAAGCTAATGCGCACTGCTTGGCTAATAATCTTTACCATTTACCCTGTCTCTGTGCTGTGGAAGTCAAAACATTACAGCTCATAATCAAACAATTTTGAGTTTCATAATCTACCTTTATTACTGTTCCACACATTACTGCCATTGACTGCATGTTTTTACAAATTTTTTCCTGGATTTACAAATGGACTCCTCAGTCTGTTGTTTTCGTATTTTGGTGGTGAAGTTTTGCCCTGCGGTTTTTTTTATTCTTTGAGGAAATTTTGCGCTGCAATCTTAATATGACTGTTACATGCATGTACAAACATGTCATTCACATTCTGGAAATCAGTGGTATTAGAAATAGTTCATTGGTGGAACGAACAATGAAATTATCTTTAATAAATTCAGTTGGAAAATTGGCAGTGATGACAAAATTCAGCGGGTTAAAAGCAATCCCCGTTGTAAAATCTAACACTGTCTGCTGCAAGTTTTTTTCCCTAATTAAAAATGGGAAAATACACTTATCACCTCAAACTAATAAGTATTTCACACTTTGTCCCAAAATTACAATGACACATGGCACCTTCCAACTATAAAAAAGTTGCATATGCACACTCATCCAATTTTGTGCTGTTTGCAACTTTTTCAATATTTGGAGGGTGTAAAGTGCAATTGTTACTATTTCCCGGTGCTAAATGTCAAATGTCTGTTAGTTAGAGAATGAAAAGTGTATTTCATCCTAAAAAAAAAAAAAATGCAGATAGGGCCATTCTAGTATTCACAAAGAGCTGAACCTTATTCCTATGTTCGTGATGACTACCTTTGGTGTATGTTGTTGAATCGTGCTTGTTGAACTATATTTGCAACTATTAAATATTCCCTTCCACATTCAATATCACACTGAAAGTGAAGTTAGTTGTCACCTAATGCAATACTGGCACAAGCTTTAGTTTTTATGTGACGGAACTCTGGCTTACAGGGCTACTTCCAAATCTTGTTTTCCTGCATTGAGAAGCTGCTGTCTTTCCTTAATGTGAAGAGCCTTATCCTCCCAGCTGCCGAAGAAGCGGAATCCATATGGACAGATAAATTTGGTTTTGAGAGGATGAAACCTGAGCAGGTAGGCTAATATGCATCTGAACCTGCTTGTATTTCAGCTTGCATTTCAACTTTATATAACATCATAATTCTGTGTACCATGCTGCAGCTGAGCAAATACCGAAGAAGCTGCTGTCATATGGTGACCTTCAAAGGAACATCCATGCTTCAGAAAATGGTTCGCCAATATCGAGTTATCGACACTTGATTAGAACAGAGAAGATGTAGTTTATTTTTATTTTTTTATTTTTTAAAGCCCCTCGCCTGGGTTGGTTTTTGTAAATATCTTCTGCTCTTGCTCAGTGAAGTCACTTTTTTAGTCATATATTTTCCCCTTTTGATCCTGGATATAGAATTTTAACTAATTAGAGTATAAAATCAATCAGGTTCAACGGCTCTTTGTGCCGGACTATATATATATATATATATATATATAGAGGAAAAGAAAGTTTCCCCAACACGAATGGCTACCACATTTCAAACTTGAGAAATATCATTGGGTAGGTAGGTACTAATATAATACAAGTGTTCGAGGGTGTAAGCAGTCGAATGAAAATCGCTGGCTAGATTTTGATCGAATCAAAGTCGCAGAGTCGTCAATTGAAGAATACAAACTATCCTTTCCTTTTGTCTGAACCTTGAAGAACACAATCAGCTTAATCATGATCATGGGATCAAGTAGAGACTTCCCGCAGCCAAAAGCAAGCACTCAATAGGACTGGGAACTGACAGTACAAGCCTCAGGTGGGCCATCCATATGGTAGCATTTCCTTATTGGGATTTGCCGCCAAATGCAAGCATCTCCAATCGACGAGGGCACATCATACATGTTTGAATCTTCAATATTTCTGCCCATCTTTCTATGGATTTTCCTTTTCTCATCGCTGCGTCCATCTCTCTCTCTCCTTTTGATCACTTCTTTAAGCAAAATTATTCAGCCTCTCGCCACTATTTTGAGTCATGTCATCTTCTCACAACCAACATCGATCACATAAAGACCCACAAATTTCGTACATCTCACGCCAATTAATGAACCACTCACTCTAGTTGGCTTATGATAAAAAACAAAAACAGTACAAGTACAACACCCCAAATCCACTTTTTTAATTTAAACTCGATAGTACGGACATTCATCAATTACAAAGCCTAAACCATCAACCATGAGAATCAAAACAACCTTCTTTCGGCTCTCTGCCTTTGCGATTGCACTCCTTTCCATCTTCATCTCTCTGTATACAATCCCTCCTTCCATTACTAATACCAATAACATTAATTCTCGAGATATTTTCAATCTTGCTATTTTGATTAAGGATGTTGAGCAGAGTGCTGTTGGGGATTTCTTGTCTCACCTAACACATATCGTGTCGAGCCACCATCATCGGAAGAAGCCTACGAGCAAATGTGACGAGAACAGATGGAAGTCTAGGCTCGTATCCATCTACAAAGTGTCCCTCATTTTGACAGTCGACTTGAAGGGTTGCGCAAATTTTAGTAGCGTCAAGAAGGCAGTCAAGGCCGTTCCTGAGAATAGCCCCGCTAGGACCCTTATCATTATTGATTCTGGTACCTACAGGTCATTATCTCATGCAAAAGTTTTCAACCCCTTTATGTTTTTTTCCCCCCTCAGAATTGATTAGGGAAACGAGGAGTTTCATTTGTATTCATGCATGAAGCTGCAATGTGTTAGATGCATTAAAACTGGAATACCATGTATATATGTCGGCAGGGAAAAAGTGGTAGTGGACGCCAACAAGTCAAATTTGATATTTCAAGGTCAGGGATATCTTAACACAGCTATAGCATGGAATGACACTGCAAATTCTACCGGAGGGACTGCCAACAGCTCTTCCGTTGCCATCTTTGCACCAAACTTCACTGCTTACAACATTAGCTTTAAGGTAACCCATCTTTTCTGAATTCATAATGACGTAGCCCAGAAGTTTACAGCATATACGTGTAGATACACACATTCACACGCACAAATTTATTTTGGGTGCCATTTTTTGCGAGTTTTTGCCTTTTGGTAATTTTTTTCTGTTTCTTCTAAAAGAACACAGCTCCTTCCCCAACCCAGGGAATGGTTGGAGGGCAGGCAGTGGCGCTTCGAATTGCTGGTGATAGGGCCGCATTTTATGGATGTGGATTTTATGGAGCCCAAGACACAATAAATGATGACCGTGGGAGGCATTATTTCAGACAATGTTTCATCCAAGGATCTATCGATTTCATTTTCGGAAGTGCCAGATCTTTCTATGAGGTAGGAGTACCTGCTCCATCAAGAGCAGGTTTTGCTAGTTTGTTTTCCGTTTAGGCATTCGACTTTAACATCATCTTGTTTTCATCTATCCTGTTAGAAGCCGATTCTTCTAATTTTATGGTGTCTAGAAATCGATTCTTCTTGTTTTCATCTACCAATCCTAGAAGTTGTTGTGATGGTAAAAGTCTTAATGACACATTTACGGTTGAATTTTGCATCGATCTTTGTCACTACTGAGTTACTGGCCTATATATGTATCTCACTAGTGATCTGTACGTACGCTAAGCAATGAGATTAGAATATCGACGTGTTGTTGTAACAGGGATGCACCATTTACTCAACAGCAAAAGAAGTCTCGAGGGGAATTAGTGGGTCGATCACAGCTCAAGGGAGGCAGTCGATGAATGAACAGACCGGTTTTGCCTTTGTGAAATGTAGCATCGTTGGGAGTGGGAGAGTATGGCTCGGGAGAGCCTGGGGAGTTTATGCCACTGTGGTGTTTTCCACAACATTTATGTCTGATGTCGTAGCTCCGGATGGTTGGAATGATTGGGGAGACTCTTCAAGACACCAGTTTGTGCCTCCTTTTTTTTTTTTTTTTAGTTTGTGCCTCATCTTACTTAACCTTTCTCCACGAAAGCTAGCTTTCCTGTTAACTCACCCTAATTAGTTTGCTGCCCCCCCGCCCCCAAATGATCTTCTCTCTATCCTTCCCTTCTCACCTAAATCATGGCATGATATCCCATAAACTGATTATGAGAAATGCTTTAACGGTCACAAAAAGTTTCTAAAAAAATAAACCCATAAATTGAAATGCCTTGACGTGGTACGGTAGATTGTAAATCTACTTTTATTGTAAAGTAGATCTAACATATCATATGAAACTATGCCAATTTATATGTTTATTTTTTTGAGATCTTTTTGTGGCCGTAATACTTCTGATCTTTCTTAATAAATATCATAGTCAAATATATTTATCCTATTCCGCACTTGCATCAAAACCAGTATAATGGTGAGGTAACCATGGTAGTGATACTTTAAGACATGGACATGAAAACGTGCAAGGGTTGGTAGGGAAAGCACGCAAGAATTTTCGTTGTTTTCTTCTATCAAAGTTTTTTTTTTTTTTTTTAATGTTGTTAATTATGATTTTGGACACAGAACGGTCTTCTTTGGAGAGTATCAGTGTTTTGGACCCGGAGCAAATTACACGTATAGGTCCTCGTATGGAAAGCAACTCGGCCGATCTGAAGCAGCTCTCTTCATGGACATTACCTTTATTAATGGAGATGAATGGCTTCTCGATGTATCATCAGAACATTTCATCCATTCCTCTCGATAGGGCTAAAGAAGATACTCGTACGTAGGGGTGTTAAACCGGGTACCGGACCGGATATTCGGGTATACCCGGCCCGGAACCCGGATTTCAAATCTGGACCGGGTTTCGGCCCGGATATGCCTGGGTTATGACCCGGGGTGGAACCCGGATTAATCAGGGTTGTTACAACCCGGAAATCCGGGTTCCGGACTTAATCCATGTTTTTTTTTTTTTTTTTTGTGAAAGTCCATATTTCAGTTTAAAAGTCTATTTTTTTTTAAATGCCTATATTATATCAGATTATTCAAGAAAAATCCATGTTGAAGAGCATACTTCCCTTTATGTAAAAGCCTATATTTATTAAAAATAATGTTGAAAATCATACTTTTTTATAAAAGCCTACATTTTATGAAAAAAAATTTCTAAGTCAAGTTAAAAAGCATAATACTTACATTGTCCAGAATAATAAAAATATATAAAAATAAAAAACTAAAATGCATGCAATCCACTACATATTACATTATTTGTTATACAAACATTACATTACAAAAAACAAAATTACAAGATATGAATTACAAAATCATTAGCATTGGTCTTCCATCAATGATTTAATCTCACACCAGTAGCAATTTCAAGTGATCTAATTGATTGAAAGAGATCCTGCAAAAAATAAAAGTTTTGCATACTTAGAAAAGCTATGTAGTCTTTTAATCTCACACCAAAATTGTTGATGAGAACAAAACACACCTTGAGATAAATTCCAATTCTTCTCTATGGAAGAGCAAGATAAATTACATTTCCAAGCTATGTTCCTCACAGACTCACAGTTTATAACAAAAATAATGACAAGTCAACAACATGTCCCAACACTTCATCAAAAACACTAGGTAACAAAAGAAAGACACTCAAATAATAAACCAAAGATGTCAGATCCAAAGCTTTTGGGAAGAGTAAAATGCTACCACCAAACAATACATTTGATCTCTCACAGCATGCTTAAAAAGGAAATCCAAGTCACCACACTTGGACATGTTTAATGGGTGACCCACGTAATAATGGCTCTTGAGTAATGCATATTAGTGAGCAAGGAGGCTCAATGCATCACATAAATGACATTATCATAAAAGAAGGCATAAAGCAATGGAGTACCAGGGAAATTTTTGAGCTTATTAGAGCATAAAGCAATGAGTATCAAGCATAAAGCATAAAGCAAAGCAGAAGTTATATAAATTAATAGAAGAGAATCGACAATGGGAATAGACTAGAGAAAAACTGTCTCCAAGTCATATGACACTGTAAGTAATAGGAACAAGCTAGTAAGCATCCACTCCTTTTATTAGGAACACAGATCGATAATCTCAGAAAAAGGAAAAGAAAGTAAAAATTAAAAGCTTACGGTCCCAGTTGAAAGGAGACAGTGTCATAAAAATCCAGATCTAACCCTCAAAAACTTAAAATAAAACCCATGTTTTACAAAAAAGGGCACATCGAGCAAAAGAACTAAGTATTACTGATACCCACATAAGATTTGTTCAAAACCCGTATATGTGAGAACTGAGAAGAACGGAAAGATAGATCCAACTATAATATGAGAAGAATATAAACATAGATCCAACCAGAAATTTAAAAAAAAAAACACATTTATGATGAACAAAATCTTACCCAAAAGCCATGTCTTACCTAAAGAAGAGGAAGGCTGAGCTGCGGGAGGCTAGGGTCTCCCCATTCCATATATGGATTCTGCATTTATTTTTCCATAACTCTTATTAAGCTCTGTTTGTTTTGACGGAAAAATAAAAGAAAAATGAACGAAAAACAAAACACATAATATACTGACCAAGCCTTATCCCTCTCTAGCACACCAGCCATTGGGGATCTTCAAAGACCGAACACCATACCACTCCGTAAGACTAGCTTTCCCTAAAATCAAGGCCCCGACCCTTTTCAGGCGGTCGACCACGCCGGCGTCCCCATGACCCCAGGTACCTTGGATCCCAGCAACACGTACAACCCAGCCGTGTTGTTGAAGGCGGCCGAAGCTTGAACGATAGTTTCTCTTCAAAACTCCAATGAGGCTTTAAGGGAGAGAGGCAGAGAGAGAGAGAGAGAGAGAGAGGGCGGCGGAAACAATGGGAGGTATAGAAACGTAGGGTTTTAAAACCTGTAGAATAACAATCCAGGTATCGAGTTTTAAACCCGGTACCCGGGTTACATAACTGGTACTCGGACCGGATAAGTCCGGGTTTTGTAATCCGGGTTCTAGCCCGGATTTGATCCGGGCCAAAACCCGTAACCGGAATCCGGTTTATCCGGGTTCCGGGCCGGTCCGGATTTTACCCGGCCCAGATGAACAGCCCTACTCGTACGTACTTGTTATTATACCTAAGAATTTGTCTCTAGAGAAAAAAAATATTTGATTTTTGACCCATTAATTGTAAAGTATCTAGTAATTTTGTGCATTCCAAGAGGCCGTATTACTCTTTAAATTAAAGGAGATGGAAGATGGTATTTTTGTAACGCCCAGGTCCCGAGTGGGTCGGAGAGTTACTTTTTGTCACATAAAATCATATCTCACTATATAGATATAAACTTCAAATTCTCAATTACACATAGATCTCAATGTTTTAAACCAACAATTTCAAAAAAATTAACTAATAACACCACAAATTATTAATATAAATATCATCCTCTCAATATACCACGCCATAAGAACACAAAAAATTTTACTGAATAACATTCTCCAATAACCATGGCATCATTTTGTGCTTAATCTACTATGCTTAAATAATCTCATCTATGCTCTTTAATCTTTATCCTTAACTGAATGTTTAAATTATTTGAAAAATATTGTGGAGATAAGGGTAAGTTATCAACAACTCAGTAAACAGATAACATATACTAGTATGTAAACACGAACATTTTCAAAGAATTCATAATACATAAATAAAACATTTCAGTTTCAATATGCAGATTTCAAAAACGTGTTATCAGAATATCGAAGCGGTAGTTCAAAATGTTCATATTAAAAAATACTTTGGCATACCATAACTGAACATCATTATCATCTTATCATATCATCGCATCATATTAGAAGAAAGACTATGTTTAACCCCCGTGGTAGGATTGTGCTATCCCCAGTGGCCAAACAAGGCCGTCTTAGAATGTGAATCTTCCGCTTATTCATTCTCGGAGCCCTAAGTGTGCACACAGGAAAGGCCATGCAGAAAAACCACTTTACTTCAAAAGTGAGTGCACTCAAAAATAGAAATGTTGGTACCAACTATATAACAAAATCAGTATCGTCGGATTAGAAGCAGAACAGATTCAGAATGCTATGCCAAAAGTTTTTCATATAACACATCATATCAAAACAGAGTACTAAATAGATTCGTATCATTTTCACATAATCAAAGCATATTCAGAGCATCTTTACATAATCAAAATAGATTCAGAGTATCTTCATATAACATGCACAAATTTTTAAATTTCATATTCACTATTTTTGTACAGTTCAGAAACAGAATGTCAAAATATTGCTTATGTCTACACCAGTCATAACAGAAAATACTTTACGTTCTTTTTTGTACAGATTTCATGAGTAATGCAGAACACATAACTGAGATTGTTTTCACATTTCTTTTCAAAATAAAAATGCATATTTTCACAAATTAACTTCAGTTCATTTCATTTCTTTTATGCAAAGTCTAGTATAGGAACCCTGCTTACCTACACTTTTTTAATTTTTCTGATTTTTTCCACAACTGTGCCAAACAATTGTCAAGCATCACCTATAAAATAGACATGTAACTCGCTTAAACCTTTAATTAAACACGTATTATGATATTTAAGCCTGATATACTGAAATAACCTATTTTTCCTAACAATCTAAAATTCTCGTAACCCTAAAATACTATCGCTTCTCAAATTCATCAATATCCACTTAATTTCTCCAACTAATACATTAATTCTAAATTATTTTTGTCAACTAAATTTTTTAGGTTGACTCAAAGTAAAATAAGCACAACTTGAAAATAATATTTTTGATACACTTAAAAGGTTCAGATAGCTACACGGCAAAGTGGGTTATTTTATTTTATTTCTTAAGGGCAGTCTTTGTAATTATAGTAACATACTAACCATATGTGCGTAAAATAAAAAACTAGGAAATAAATTCCAGATGAAATACACATACTGAGGTGTAACTAACGTAGAGAGAGAGAGAGAGAGAGAGAGAGAGAGAGAGATGACAATTTGTACCAAGATAGAGGGAAAAACCGAGTGTTGGCTTAGGTTGTGCAACCGTGGTGAGGGGCGGAGTACGATAGAATGGTGGGGGCTGTAATTCGACGATCTCCCACAATTTGGAGTTGCTGCCGATGGTTGCCTTCCAATCCCGAGGTGATGCTAAACTGGACGACAACAATGGTCAGCGTGAGCTCTTCATGGTGGAGCTACTTGGGTTGGTGAGTGAGGCTCACGAGGACAGGTCTGTAAGGTTCTTTCTAGAACCCATTGCAACCCCACTTCAGAATCACACAAGGTAAGCAAATAATCCCACACATAATGAATGAACAAGATTCAATGGAGAACCTTGTAGAGAATCTTCAAGGGATCCTCAACCTCCAAAAATGAGCTCACAAAATTCTTCAATACAACTTACATGATCACTCCTACTTTTATACACACAGTCATGAAGAAGAAGCACAGTGTAAAGTCTACTGCTAAAACGCAATACATGAATTACAAACAAATGACAAAAACGCGTCATTTCACTTATTCTCTACAACAGACCAATACCCATCGTTTCACTTAAGGACTTCATCTTGTTAATTCTGTTATTCCCTTCTCATTCCGTTAATTCTGTAATTTCTATATACTGCCTTTCCTATTCTACAATTCACTTCCTTCCTCAGCCCTTAACCTCTTTAAGCCTTGCCCAAGGCACACGTGACAATCCCCAACTCTTTAAGGCCTTACCCCCAAGGCACTCGCGACACTTCAAAGAACTTTGCCCACCAAATGAGGATACGAAACTCTGAGATTCCAAAGCAATTCCCATGTACTATCCTCAATGACAGCCCCCACCCATTTAATTAAAACTTCAGTTGAGGCATGGCTACCTAATTTTCTCATCCTTCTCTCCAAAATTCCCACAGGTTCAGGCTGCACAGTGCCTTTTTTGTCAACTAGAGGCAGTGAAGGTAATGGAAGAATCTAATCACCAACTTTTTTTTTTTTCCCTCTAGACATGAGACATGAAAAATAGGATGTATCTTTGAAAATGAAGGCAAATCCAACTTATAAGTCACCATACCTATCCTCTCAAGGATATGAAATTGGCCATAGTATTTAGGAGCCAATTTCATATTGTGCCTCATGGCTACAAATTTCTGTCTATAAGGCTGCAACTTGAAAAAAACCCAATCACCAACTGCAAAAACTCTCTCAAATCTTCTTCTATCATTACACAACTTCATTCTATCTTGAGCCCTCCTTTAAAAGTGACAGTACCTCATCTCTGGTCTTCAATTGCTGATCCACTGCTACATTAGCAGTAGCGCCTGGAATATATGTCAACAACTTGGGAGGAGGAAACCCATACAAAGCCTGAAATGGTGAAAAACCAGTAGATGAGTTTACAATGGTGTTATAACACCATTTTGCCATAGGTAGCCAACTACTCCAGCTTTTTTGCTTAAATCCAATATAGGATCGCAAGTATCCTTCCACACACTTTTTAATGCCTCAGCTTGACCATCAGATTAAGGATGGTAAGTTGAGCTATAGGCCAAAGTAGTCCCTTGCATCTTGAACAACTCCATCCAAAATAAACTGGTAAAAACCACATCTCTGTTAGACACAATCGTTTTAGGCAAGCCATGGAGTCTGAATACACCAATAAAAAAAACCTCAGCCACCTTACTGGCTGTATAAGGATGAGCCATTGGGAAGAAATGGCCAAATTTAGTCAATCTATCCATGACAATTAGAATCACTGTCATACCCCTTGAGCTTGGAAGGCCTTCAATAAAATCCATGACAATGTCAAGCCAAGGACTTTGAGGAACAAGTAAGGGTTGGAGTAACCCTGCTAGCAACATAGTTTCATGCTTGTTCATCTATCAAGTTTGGCATTCCTTCACCAACTTTCTGATGTTCTTCCTCATGCCTTGTCAGCAAAAATCTATTTTAGCTTCCTGTAAAGTCTTGTGATACCCAAGATGGTCTGCTTCAGGGCTATGATGAGTATGTTGCAACACCTTTTGATGGAAAGGTGATGAAGGAACTAACAACAACTTCCCCTTTCTAAAAAAGAGTCCTTGCTGAAGAGAAAACTCTTTAGGAACCTGCTTCCCTTGTTGTAAGGCAACCAAAAGATTAAAAACATCAGTAGACAGTGCATAGCTCTGTTTAAGCTCTTCTAACCACACATGGGTGGGAAATGAGATAAGGGCCAGTGTAGCTAAATCATCCTCCTCTTTTCTTCAAAGTGCATCAACCACTTTATTGTCTCTGCCTATCTTGTACTCGATATTAAAATCATACCCCATGAGCTTTGAAATCCACTTATGCTGAGCTCAGTAGCCACCTTCTGCTCCAATAAATATTTCAATACTTGTTGGTCAGTTTTGATCTTAAATGTCTGGCCCAACATATATGGCCTCCACTTCCCTACTGCACACACCAGTGCTAAAAACTATTTTTCATATGTTGATAAGGACAATGCCTTGCCCTTTAGAGCCTTGCTAAAGAAGGCTATTGGTTGGCCATCCGGCATTAATATAGCTCCCAGCCCTATACCAGAGACATCACATTCAATTGTAAACGTTTTAGAAAAGTCTGGCAATATCAAGACAGGAGGCTTTGCAACAATAGCTTTCAAATGATTAAAGGCTTCTTCAGCCTCTACAGACTATACAAATGAGTTCTTCTTCAATAACATGGTTAATGGGGCAGCAATAGATAAAACTATTTTACTGTTACTATCTCAAACTCATAATTCTTAATGAGTTTGTGATAGTAACAGTAAGGCCTAAAAACCCTTTTAGTGCCTTCATTGTTTTTGGTATAGGCCAATCCAACATGGAAGAAATCTTAGTTGAGTCTGCCCTCACTCCACTTCCAGAAATAATATGCCCCAGACAATCAACTTCAGTAGCCACAAACTTACATTTATATCTTTTGTAAATAAAGTCTGCTGCTGTAAAATAGATAAAACTATTTTCAAATGTGCAAGGTATTCAACCAAATCTTGGCTATAAACCAAGTTATCATAAAAAAATACTAACACAAACTTTCGAAGATAAGGCTTAAAGAAATTATTCATCAAACCTTGAAAGGTGGTAGGTGCATTGGTGAGCCCAAATGGCATTACCACGAACTCATAATGGCCCTCATGAGTTTTGAATGTTGTTTTAGGAATGTCATCCTCTTTCACTCTTATTTTATGATAACCTGATCTGACATCAAGTTTGGAAAAAAACTAGGCACCATAAGCTCATTAAGTAGCTCATCAATGACATGAATTGGGAACTTGTCTTTGATAACTACTTGATTGAGTGCTCAATCTATATACATCCTCCAAGTTCCATCAGCTTTTTTAACAAGTAAAACAGGTGATGAAAATGGGCTTTGTCTAGGCCTTATAACCCCATTCTTTAACAAGTCTTACAAAATCTTCTCAATCTCAGATTTTTGGTAGTGAGAATATCTATAAGGCCTCACTGAAATTGGTGCAGTACCCTCCTTTAATACAATCTGGTGATCAAAGGCTCTAACTGGTGGTAAGCCCACTGGTTCATCAAATATTGATCCAAACTGGTGCAACACTTCCTTTACTTCAGGTTGCAACTCAACATTTTTCAGCTTAGGTTCTACTGCCACCAATTGCAACAACTAACCTTGCTTCCTAATAAAAGAAGGCTTCAACAAATTAGCCCCAACTTCCCATTTTGCCACATCAGAAACAAGACCTTGTAAAGACAGCTTCCTTCCATTCACCCAAACTATATAGACATGTTAGTAAAATCTCATTGGATGTGACCCAATGTTTTGAGTCACTGAACTCCCAATACAATGTCATAGCCCCCAAGAGTTAGAACATGGAAAGGAACTAGAAACTTAATTCCTTGAATGCTTATACGTTCTTCACATTTACCTTGACTGATAATCTTGGTTCCATTTGCCACATTAACCTGAAGACCACCATCTTCTATCAACTTCAAGTTTGCAGATTCCACCACCAATGGATCTAGGAAGTTGTGAGTACTTCCTGAGTCCACAAGGATTTCCACATAAAATGAGCCAATCTTCCCCAACAAATTCATAGCATTACTATTAGTACATCTTGAAATAGCATGTATCGAGACTTCAAGCTCCTCAAATCCTTTTTTTTTTTGTCCTTTTTCAAATTCTGGTAGGAACTCCTCTTCAACATTGTCAACTACCTCTTGCTTAGCATTACTTTCCCCATGAAAAAAATACACTTTAGGAGTATTGCATATATGACTAGGATTTCATTTCTCATCACAATGATAACACATTCCATTCTTTCTTTTTTCATCCATCTGAGTAGAAGTAACCTTTTTCACAGGAAGCATACTTTTCTGCCCTTTATTAGCTAGATCACCCACATGGTCAACGGGCCACTTATCAACATATTGTCCATTTTGTCTCCAAGATTTCCTCAAGGATAACACATTCTCCTCCTGCATCTTGGCGAACCCAAAAGCAGCTCCAAGATTCAGTGGATTAAACATCTTCACAGGTAGCTTTATCTCATCTTTTAACCCACTGACAAAGCAACTAAGCTTATGTCTTTTAGACAAGCCTTTCAACCTATTCGACAAGGTTTCAAACTGAGATTTATACAAACTAACAGAAGTAGTTTGTTTTAGTTTGGTTGATGCCTCCATTGGGTCATCATATGTTGATGGCCCAAACCTAACTTGCATTGCCATGACCAAAGATTCCCAAGAATTGACCAGGCTAGAGTCCAAAGCATCTTGGTACCAGACCAATACCTCCCCCTCCATATGGTGCGAAGCCACCATTAATTTTTTTATGGAATGGTACTTGATAAAAATCAAAGTACTGATTGGCTTTAAAGATCCATCCCATAGGATCATTACCACCAAATCTTGAAAAATCTAATCGAAAACTCTTTTGAAACACAGCCCTATCATCCTGACCTTTAAGCTCATTAGACACCTCCCTATCTCTATGATAGTTCACATTAACTGATTCAACTAAAGAACGTAACATATCATAGACTTAGTCTAGCCTTTTTGCCATACCATTAATAACTTGCTGATGGTGCTCCAATTGCTTCTGAATCATTTCTTATTGTTTTTTATACCCATCTTACTGACCCTTCAAGGCGCCACAAGTATTCTTTTCCATCATAATCTCCCTAAAATCGACTACTACTGATACCACTTGTAAGGTTCTTTCTAGAACCCCACTGCAACCGCACTTCAAAATCTCACAAAGAAAGCAAATAACCACACACAGAAACAACTCACATAATGAATGAGCAAGATTCAATCGTGAACCTTGCAGAGAATCTTCGAGGGATCCTCAACCTCCAAAAATGAACTCACAAAATTCTTCAATACAACTTACATGATCACTCCTACTTTTATACACGCAGTTGTGAAGAAGAAGCACAGTGTAAAGTCCAATGCTCAAAACACAAGCTACAAGGAATTAAATGCAATACATGAATTTCAAACAAATGACAAAAACGCGCCGTTTCACTTATTCTCTACAATAGACCAATATGCACCATTTCACTTAAGGACTTCATCTCGTTAATTCTGTTATTCCCCTCTCATTCAGTTAACTTTGTTATTTCCATCTACTGCCTTTCCTCTTCTGCAATTCACTTCCTTCCTCAGCCCTTAACCTCTTCAAGCCTTGCCCAAGGCACCCGTGACAAGGTCTAAGTAGTGGAGGCTCACCAGGGTGGCTCCGATGTGGGGAAACGACTGAGGTGAGTTATGGGAAAGCAGTGCTCTGTTTTGAGTGGGGAAAAGTATAGGCTTTATGGTGGTATACAGAGGGTGGGTAGTGGTGGTGCAAGGTCCTGACTGGGTGGTGTAAGTGGGTGACTCGTGGCCGAGTTGTGGTGTTGATTTTATGTGGAGGTAGTCTTGCGAGGCAACGATTTTGAAGAGTGCAGCTGGTCATGCGTGGTCGTGCCACTTGGTGGTTGTCGTGGCCTTGGGTGTGGGAGGATTGGGTAGTCTGCGTTGGGAAGGTTCATTTTACAGTGGCTAGGGTTGTTGATGATGGGTCTCAACGCTGGTGGTCTGTGAATGAGAGAGAGAGAAAGAGGGAGGGAGGAAGGGAGAGAGGGAGAGGGAGAGGAACCTAAGAGAAAATCTGAGGGAGTAAGACATGAAGAGCAGTTCTAGGGAATGAGTTTTAGAGTGAGGGGATCACAGAGGGATAAAGATACAATTGTGGGTGGGGCGTGAATGAGAAAGGAAATATCGGAGGAGAGAAAACTAGGGAGAGAGAGAGAGAATCGTTGAGGGTGAGGAAGGAAGAAGGAAACTGAAGGAGGAAAAAAAAAACTTACCCAAATGGCATCGTTTTTGGCCCGCAATTGCTGGGCTTCTCGTGGGCCAAGCCTGGGTCTGGGCTTAGGTTTTTGGTGAGCCTGAGCCTTACTCGGCCTAGGTGTTACAATTCGCACAGGTCCGCTAGCTGCATATCTTGTCTAAATATCAATCCTTATTTATTCCAAACCACTCATCTTTCCACATATTCATAACTTCACACGTGCGGTAGCTATAATACAAAAGCATGAAAGAATATGACAATTAGGAGCAACGTGCCACAGGAAAAAAAAAAAAGAGTATAATTGCGCAAGATTTCAGGTATTTTATTGTCTCGTACGTTGTGTGACTTCAAGTCCTAATTAAACAATGTTTGTTGAATTCTTACCAAATTAATGTACCACAGAAAACAATGTTTGTTGGATTCTTAACAATGTTTCATTTATGTACGACCAAGTTGATGCATGCTTGGCCATTAATCAAGCAACCAGTCGTTGCAAAAGATGTCTGATTATATATATTATGACATGATCAAAATACCAGATGGCCTGGTAACAACTATCATGCACGTACGTACAATTATATATTTAAAGTTTATTAATTAATGCAAAAAGAATTAATTATGTATCTTGCTTGGAAAAACCTAGCTATCAGATCAACAAACCATATTGCAACTTCCTATAATGAAGCCAAAGTTCCATCCAAAACTCTTTGAAATCTCTATATTGATATTAATTTGTTTCTTTTTAAAAAAACTTTGCTTAATCTGATCAGTCTTCCACCTTAATGATCTTAATCTTCATTAATCAATACTACTTTAAGGTTTTAAGGCCGGGGAAATCAGCTCATCGACGGATTTAAGGTTAAACAACCCGTTTGTAAAATTAAGTTGATGTGCTATAGCTAGCTAGCTACATCTTCTTTTTGGATATATATGAAGCTAGGCATATATATCACTAATTATAAAAGGCACGTACCAACGTGACCCGATCAAGACAAATATAATAAATATATATATATATATATTTATATATATATATGTTTTATTCATTTCAAACATACATGATAAATTGAAAACAATAAAAAAAACCCTAGTGATTCTTTTATTCCATCGATCTCCCTACATAATAATCTCATGACAATTAATTATAATCTATTCTACATGAAGACAAGAACTTTATAACTTAAGCTTGTTGATTGGCAAATTAAATACATAACATCCTATATATATGATTTGCCTTTTTATTCCAAGGGAGTACCGTATGTACATACTACTCCTTGTCTTAAGCGGATCGTAATTTGGCTATATCTTCGATAAGGGATGACATGTTCAATTGAGAGGATCCTCCTTTTTCCACTGCACTTCTTGCCATCTCTCCAAGCTCTCTTGCTTTCTTTCTTCTCCTTACGCCTTCATCTCCCCCATCCATCAACAACGCTATTGCCTTCTCCACTTTTTCTTTCTTCACCGAAACCCCAACTTTCTCTTCTTCCCCCCATCTGACAGGAATCTCCACCCCTACTCGAATCCCAATCCTCAGAATTTCTACCACCAGTTTTTCATTCAAGAACTGCTCCGAAAAGAGAGGCCAAGTGATCATTGGCACCCCATGGCACACACTTTCTATCGTTGAGTTCCAACCGCAGTGGGTAATGAAACCTCCGATTGCCGGATGAGACAGAATGAAATCTTGTGGAGCCCATCCCTTGATCAGGAGTCCCCTCCCTTTGTTCCTTTCCTCAAATCTTTCCTTCTCCAGCCACTCCTCCAACTCTAAATATCTCTCTCCTGTTTTAATCACCCAAATAAATGGTTGTTTTGATGCCTCAAGACCCAGCCCAAGCTCGATTATTTGTGAGGGAACCAGGTGGCATAAACTGCCCAGACAAGCATAAATAACCGAGCTTGGTTCCATCGAGTTAAGCCATCCCAAGCATTGCTGCTCGTTAATTAAGGGTTTGTCACCTCTCTCGAACTTGTCCAAACTCTCTTTGTTATATGAAGAAACTGGACCAACGCACCACACCTTCTTCTTGATGGCCTTCCCGTACTCCTCAATGATCCCCTGCTCCAATTCATTGAAAGTATTCACAACAACCCCAAAAGCCGTTGACTCGGCCTCTTGCATCTTGTCTCGGACATCGTCCAAGCCGGGCAGTATAGCAAATAATGAACCTGGAAGCTGGGCTCTTGTTATCTCAATTCTTTGGGGCAGTCCTGGGATCACGAAGGGTTCCGAGTCGGAACTGACAGAACGGTGAGCATTGTAAAATTTGATATTATGGGAGCTTAGAAGTGAAAAACATCCCATCCCGTGGAAAACAAGCCTTGGGATATTGAATTTTTGAGCTGTTTCGGATGTCCAAGAGATGCACTTGTCAGATATGATGCAAGTTGGAGGGTGCCTTTGATTTTGGAGGTGCTTTTCTAAAGGTTGTTGTAGCATGCTCAGACCTTCATAGAACTTGGTTAGTAGGTCTCGTGAAGGGAGGATGTCAAGATTTTCGTACCCAGCAGGAAGTCCCACTTGTTGGCATGGAAATTCCAGTTGAACAAGCAGAATCGGGAGGCCAGATTCTGTTGCACGATGAATGGCTGTTTCGAATCTGGAGGCATTGTAGGGGGTAGTGACCAAGCTGACAATCACGCCACGCTCTGCAAAGAGCCTGGCCATGTCTATCATGGGTATCATGTGGCCTTGTGCCATGAGTGGTATCAAAACAAAGTGAGGTTGGCTGGTTATCATGGAAGCCATTGCAGAGATCAAGAAATGATCGATGATAGTGTTTGCAAGAGCAGGTAACGATGGATTTTGTTTTGGTCACCAAATTGCATGTGATGTCGAGTAAAATGGGTTGCATTCTGTTGGCCATATATAGGCGAGGTGGTCTGATTCCTTGAGGCTTGAGCTCTAGCTAGGTTGACTTGGAAGAACTCAGCAAATTATTTATTTTTTACTTGGAAAATACATGACAACGGTTCAGAAAATTGACAAAAATGCATCAAGCGACTATAATTATTTCAGCACGAGGATTATTCAACCGTTGGCGTCAATTTGCGTCCATGACGAGGCAATTTTCATACACGCAGACTTATTGATTCGTAGGTCCGTCCAAGTACGTTAATTTTTCATTCTGAATTGGTTCCGAGTCGTATGCTTTCGACCCGGCGTGCGCGCAACTCCTCATTATTAAGTACGGGCCTATGAATTGAGAATAATTTTCAGTGGAAATTAACATAGTTGAGTAGGTCGACTTTTGAATCTGCGTCGTACATTTTAAGCTGCATGCATGTATAAATTTTGAGATTTTTATCTAGATATCAGATTGTTATATTATGGATTATTGAATTGTGAAAATAAAAATGAATATCATTCTTGAAGGTTATTGGAGATTATGAAAAAAATAAAATAAAAAAGTAATTAAAAATTAATTAATTAAATATAAAAAATAAAAGTAATAATATTTTTTTATTATAGAGGGTGTGATGGCTAATCTAATGTAGACTTCAAGTTTTGGCATTGGATTGGTCATTCCAATTATATTCAAAATTTGAAGAATATGTAACTTTTTAACTTTTAACTAATCACTTAACACTTATCTACTTTGAATTAGCTATCACATTTTCTATAATAAAAAAATATTTTTATTATTTTATTATTTATATTTCTTTAATTATTTTTTATTTTTTAATTATTTTTTATTTTATTTTCATAATCTTCAATAACTTCCAACAATTATATTCATTTTCATTTTCACAATCCAACATTCTATAATATAATAATCTCATATGTAAATAAAAATCTCATATATACCATCCATAAAAATCTCATATCTATAATATATAATAATTCCATATATTCATTTTAGTCTAGCTACAGTACTTTTCAAATATAAAAAGAATGATATAATTATTGTAGCTCATGATCATATTTTAGATGAAATCAGTTTGACTAATTCAATGTGGGCCAAATATGAATGATATTAACTAAATTTGAAGATGAAAATGCATTTCGCTAAGCCAATACCAATACTCGCTAAAAGTAAAAAAGTTACATATTAGTCAAATTTTTAAGAATGGGATGATCAATCTAATGCCAATGCTAACAATATTATTGGTTTGTTTTTATCTTGCAAGAGCAGTCAAAAATTAATGGAGAAAAAAATATCATATCTTGGCGAATGATCATTGATATATATTTTCTGTTTGGTTGTATCTGACATCCTCGTCACCACATATATACAATGTAGTACTGTCTTCATCTCTCTGTATACCATCCCTCCTTCCATTACTAATACCAATGCCATTAATTCTCGAGATATTTTCAATCTTGCTATTTTGAATAAGGTTGTTGAGCAGATTGCCGTTGGGGATAATTTCTTGTCCCGCCTAGCACATACATATCGTGTCGAGCCAACATCATTGGAAGAAGCCTAAGAGCAAATGTAACAAGATCAACATTTGGAAGTCTAGGCTCGTATCCATCTACAAAGTGTCCCTCGTTTTGACAGTCGACTTGAAGAGTTGCGCAAATTTTAGTAGCGTCCAGAAAGCAGTAGAGGCCGTTCCTGATAATAGCCCCGCTAGGACCCTTATCATTGTTGAATATTCTAGTACCAACAGGTCACTATCTCATGCAAAAGTCTTCAACCCCGTTATGTTTTTTTTTTTTTTTGTCAGAATTGTTTAGAGAAACGATCGAGGAGTTTCATGTGTGTTCCTGCATGAAGCTGCAATGTGTTAGATACGTTAAAACAGGAAATACCATGTATATATGTCCTCAGGGAAAAAGTGATAGTGGACGCCAACATAAATTTGATATTTTAAGGTCAAGGGATGTTGGAACAAAGGGACTGCAAAACAATAAATAGTGATAGAAAAGTTTGTTTTAAGATGCGTTATAATGTTGCTTTTTTTAAGATAATGTTCGCCCTAAACAATAACAGTATGCACACGGGTTACAAGTTAGCGAATTTACGTCCATGATACAATGAAGCTTAGAAGTCTGTTTGTCTTACTGCATTATGCACACACGAAATTAGAATCCAAATACTTTAGATTTTGCTATTCAACTAATAAATTAAAAACATATTCTCTTGAGAGTGAACCGATTCTAATAAGTTTTGAAGAAGTGAAAATTTTGGGAGAGAGAATTTCGAAATTGAATTATGGGATCCTCAATTAGTAGGTCAATGAGTATATTTATAGATGACCAAATTAAAAGATGCGAAGGAAAATTGATTACTTTTCATTTTTCTGAAACTGTTTGGAATATGTATATATATTGTGTTTGTTGCCATAAAACACAATAGTTGAACTTGGTCCAATAGTCACCTCGTTTATCTTCTAGCTGGTCGGCACCAATTCGAGTCACGTGGGGCGTGCTTTGGAAATTTTATTTTCTTAAGCGTACCCTCTGGGTAAACCAAGGACATTAATACCACCGAACCAGTGGATGGCTCATGATGCATGAACGAATCCAAAATATTATAAACCTTATAAACTTTTCATATATTCTCTTTTCAAAATAATTCACAACTTGCAAAATCAATCTAAAAATATTATTAATAAATATAATATATAATTAATTATTTTGAAAATATTTCCAACAAGGGATATCTGAACACAGCTATAGCATGAAATGACACTGCAAATTCTACTGGAGCCTGGAGGGACTGCCAATTAGTTGCCAACAGCTCTTCCGTTGCCATCTTTACACCAAACTTCACTGCTTACAACATTAGCTTTAAGATAACCCATCTTTTCTGAGTTCATAATGATGTAGCCCAGAACTTTACAGTATATACGTGTAGATAGATACACACATTCACACACAAAATTATTTTGGGTGACATTTTTTGGGAGTTTTTGCCTTTAATTTGGTGATTTTTTTCTGTTTCTTTTAAAAGAACACAGCTCCTTCCCCACCCCAGAGAATAGTTGGAGGGCAGGCAGTGGCGCTTCGAATTGATGGTGATAGGGCTGCATTTTATGGATGTGGATTTTATGGAGCCCAAGACACACTTAATGATGACAGTGGGAGGCATTATTTCAGACAATGTTTCATCCAAGGATCTATCGAATATTTCATTTTCGGAAGTGCCAGATCTTTCTATGAGGTAGAAGTACCTGATCCTTCAAGAACAGGTTTTGCTAGTTTGTTTTCCGTTTAGGCATTCGACTTTAACATCATCTTGTTTTCATCTATCCTGTTAGAAACCGATTCTTCTGTTATGGTGTCTAGCTAGAAATCGATTCTTCTTGTTTTCATCTACCAATCCTAGAAGTTGTTGTGATGGTAAAAGTCTTAATGACACCTTTATGGTTGAAGGTTGCATCGATCTTTGTCACTACTACTGAACTAATTCAACCTGAGTGTCTAAGAAACAAAAATCAACAACCTGAGTTACCTATATATGTATCTCACTAGTGATCTGTACGTACGCTAAGCAATAAGATTAGAATATCGACGTATTTTTGTAACAGGGATGCACCATTTACTCAACAGAAAAAGAAGTCTCGAGGGGAATTAGCAGGTCGATCACAGCTCAAGGGAGGCATTCGATGAATGAACAAGCGGGTTTTCCTTTGTGAAATGTAGCATCGTTGGGAGTGGGTGTGATAAACCGAGCCCAAAAAAAAAACCAACCCAGCCCACGCATAAAGGCCCAACGTACACCCACCCCCTTTCTCTCCCCCCCTCTCCAAATCCTCTCTCTCTCTCTCTCTAAACCTCTATATATATATATATATATATATATATACATATATATTATTTTTTTACTCTATCTTTCTCTCTCTATGTAATCTCCACCCACAACCACTCTTCCTAATTGTTTCATCATCATCAACGACAACAGCTCTTCTAGGGGCAACCGGGGGTGGGGAACTCCTGAGAAATTAACTAATGTGGTATTATGCCACGCCATGTCAACTAATATATTAAAAAAAAAAAAAGACAAGTTAACGAAACGTAAGCAAAAACGGAGGGTCTTCGTGTGTATCATTTTCTCCAATATTAGTTTAAGAGACTTGGTAAATTAGAGGTTCTCAATTCTTTTGGGGGTCTTTTCTTCTATTGATGGATTCCATTTTGCATCAAGAAAGGTTCTGACTTCTTTTGGATATCCTTATATGTGTGTAATTGTTCAACTAATCTTACTATTAGATTTTTTGTGCAATTTATTAACATCTTCCCATAGATAGGAATCGGCAACTGCTAGAGACAAAGAACTCTCAAGAGTTGGTGAGAATTACTTCCACTTATGTGAGGGAATTAAGATTCAAGAAAAACCCAGATACTCGAACCTTTAATTTTTCCGTTTGAGTGACCAATCAAATCTTGAAATTAGAGCAAGAAAACCAAGTGTGAATGTGAAAGAGACCAAGAAAGTGAGGGAATTATAATGGAAAGACAAGCGAGGCTAAGAGTTTACTTACAATCGAAAATAGGAGATCCCAGATGGGTCTTGACAAAGATGAGTTTTGATTTAAGGGGTATTTGTTCCTTGTAGATGTTCATGTAATTTTTATACAATGGCAGTGTTTCAGAGCATGTTTCGAGCTCTTGATGCCAGGCACCCGTGTTTCAAAGCATGTTTTAGGGCGAGTTTGCTTGTCCTCTTTTACTCTAGTGGTTTAGCATTAGTTAGGTCTAGAGTGGAGAAGACAAAAGGAAGGGGTTGGCTTCGTGGAGAAGATATGGGTGCAATGAAGTGTTTTGAAAATTCAAATGGAACGGTGCGTTTCATCTCTACATGGGCATCGGTTCCCAAGTGGTTCCCCAAGGGCGGTTGTACACAACATTTTTCCAACTACAATATTACGTAAATTCTTATTCCTCATAAATATTATATTGAATGAATTTTGAATATAAAATTTGTTAAGATTTGAAATTGTGAATTGTTGAGAATATACCTTGTTGATTAGGTTGTTAGGTTGTATTGAAGATGAAATTTAATATTCAAGTGTTGGTGTTGGGTATTAGCTAGAATTAATCCATGTGTATGTCACTATTATATGGGTAAGTGTAGACCTTATTTACGTGAAATAATAAGGTAATAGATGCCAGTGTACTTGCTATCTGACAACATATTTGCAACCTAGAAATTTGGAGTTTATCAATTTTGGAGGATAATCTTTAGAACAAGCCTAAATTCGTGTTATTAGAGATTGTGTTAAATTTTAAAATTAAGTAAGATCATTTTTAGAATAAAAGTTGACGAATTATGATGGCCTTGAAATAGGTTTCGAGTGACCATTGGCAGCTGAATATTGTGAGTATTTTGACTAGAAATTTAGGTAAGTGACTCTTTAATGAGTTTTTAATAAAAGAATTGTTGGTTGTATTTAGAATCGTGCACTTTTGGCTTTTATGCTATTTTGGATTTGTTCACATTCTTATGCTATTTTGGCTCTTCTTGTGGGATTTGTGCAAATTTTATAATGGTTGGAATTTTTGAAAAATGTTGTGTGGCTTATTAAATTTAAAAGTTAAATATGAGCATGCTATTTATTCTTGAGCCTATGATATGAATGTCTTTGTGACAGTCCCTTGAGGCATGATGTCTTCATGACATGATATCTTTGTGGTATATTGATAGTCTCATGACATGATATCTTCGTGGTATATTGGTGATTTCCCTATTATCATGTGGTATTGAATATGATATTTGGCTGAATATGTTGATTGAGATAAAATTATATTGCTCACATTATTTTATAAGGAATTTATTCACTTTCTTATAATCAAGAGAATTGCCAACTCCCACACCTCCATTAAATTGCTACTTACTAAGCACGTGGTAGCTTATCATTTCATTTCACATATTTTTGAGAGTTATAGGAAGTTCTTTCATTTAAAGTGATAGCTTTTGAGCCAAAAATTCCATAATAGACTTGGTTTAGTCACTTGAGGTTGGAAGTTTTGGAGATTGATGATTTTGTTGCATGAAGATGATTTTGGTTGTATAGAGAGTTTTCTTATGATCATATTTGAGTTATTTTACAAATTTTGTTGGAGTATCTATATTGTAATTATTTAGAATTTAATGGCTCTAGCCAAACTTGTGAATGTGCGTTTTATGATCTTTGTATTATAGTTGTGAATAGCTTAGAGGTTGTGTTTGATATATATTTTTTTTAAAAGGGAGAAAGTTTTAAAAATATAGACGAAACTCTGTCTGTTTATGATTTTGATTTTGGGCATTACAAAAGTGGTATCAGAGTTTAGGTCAATGATTGTGTAGATACATTTTTATTATTATTATTAGGGGGGGTTCGAACTATAATGGTTACACACTTGTGTGAAGGTATATAGAATTTACTGTGTTGCATTACATTTGCTGTACAAAATATAAACAAGTCAGTAACTAAAATCAAGGAGGTGATTATGCTATATAGCTAGCTGATTTATACGCAGTAAGTAATTACATTCCATACAAGTGAATAAACTGAAATCATGGAGACTATCTTGGGATATTTGCACTCTCCATTACCCCAACCCAGGTTTCCATTTGAAGAATCACCATTAGGCCATTAGGCTATTGGCGGCAATTCTGTAGACACTTAGGAAAGGATGATGATTACAATTCGAACATAGGACACCGTAGAATTAGGATTTGATCCTCATTATTTGTTGGTTTAGATTCCAATTGAGAGTCTTCCACATTAATGATCTTAATCGTGATTAATCATTACTTAGTGGGGAAACCAATTCATGGACGGATTTAAGGTCAAACCACCCCCTTGTAAAAGTTGACGTGCTAGCTAAATCTACTTCTTTGTTGATATTGTCTCTCTTTTTGGATATGAAGGGATCACAAATTATAAAAGGTACCAACGACCCAAGACAAATATAATATTCCAATTCATTTCAAAGATACATAAATATAAAACAATAAAAAAAATCCCAATTATTCCTCTATTCCATAACATGCTATAATACATAATATGCTATGTACAATTATTAGTTACTACACCTTCTCTTGAGCGGATCGTAATTTGGTTATATTTTCGATGAGGGATGACATGTTTATTTGAGAGGACCCTCCTTTTTCCACTGCCCTTCTTGCCATCTCTCCAAGCTCTCTTGCTTTCTTTCTTCTCCTTACGCCTTCATCTCCCCCATCCATCAACAACGCTATTGCCTTCTCCACTTTTTCTTTCTTCACCAAAACCCCAACTTTCTCTTCTTCCCCCCATCTGACAGGAATCTCCACCCCTACTCGAATCCCAATCCTCAGAATTTCTACCACCAGTTTTTCATTCAAGAACTGCTCCGAAAAAAGAGGCCACGTTATCATTGGCACCCCATGGCACACACTTTCTATCGTTGAGTTCCAACCGCAGTGGGTAATGAAACCTCCGATTGCCGGATGAGACAGAATGAAATCTTGGGGAGCCCATCCCTTGATCAGGAGTCCCCTCCCTTTGTTCCTTTCCTCAAATCTTTCCTTCTCCAGCCACTCCTCCAACTCTAAATATCTCTCCCCTGTTTTAATCACCCAAATAAATGGTTGTTTTGACGCCTCAAGACCCAGCCCAAGCTCGATTATTTGTGAGGGAACCAAGCGGCATAAACTGCCCAGACAAGCGTAAATAGCCGAGCTTGGTTCCATCGAGTTAAGCCATCCCAAGCATTGATGCTCGTCAATTAAGGTTTTGTCACCTCTCTCGAACTTGTCCAAACTCTCCTTGTTATATAAAGAAACTGGTCCAACGCACCACACCTTCTTCTTGATGGCCTTCCCGTACTCCTCAACGATCCCCTGCTCCAATTCATTGAAAGTATTCACAACAACCCCATAAGCCGTTGACTCGGCCTCTTGCATCCTGTCTCGGACATCATCCAAGCCGGGCAGTGTAACAAATGAACCTGGAAGCTGGGCTCTTGTTATCTCAATTCTTTGGGGCAGTCCTGGTATCACGAAGGGTTCCGAGTCGGAACTGACAGAACGGTGAGCATTGTAAAATTTGATGTTATGGGAGCTTAGAAGTGAGAAACAGCCCATCCCGTGGAAAACAAGCCTTGGGATATTGAATTTTTGAGCTGTTTCGGATGTCCAAGAGAGGCACTTGTCAGATATGATGCAAGTTGGAGGGTGCCTTTGATTTTGGAGGTGCTTTTCTAAAGGTTGTTGTAGCATGCTCAGACCTTCATAGAACTTGGTTAGTAGGTCTCGTGAAGGGAGGATGTCAAGATTTTCGTACCCAGCAGGAAGTCCCACTTGTTGGCATGGAAATTCCAGTTGAACAAGCAGAATCGGGAGGCCAGATTCTGTCGCTCGATGAATGGCTGTCTCGAATCTGGAGGCATTGTAGGGGGTAGTGACCAAGCTGACAATCACGCCACGCTCTGCAAAGAGCCCGGCCATGTCTATCATCGGTATCATGTGGCCTTGTGCCATGAGTGGTATCAAAACAAAGTGAGGTTGGCTGGTTATCATGGAAGCCATTGCAGAGATCAAGAAATGATCGATGATAGTGGTTGCAAAAGCAGGTGACGAAGGATTTTGTTTTGGTCACCAAATTGCATGTGATGTCCAGTAAAATGGGTTGCATTCTGTTGGCCATATATGATATAGGGTTTATGGGCCAGGTCTGATTCCTTGAGCCGTTGACTGGAAAAACTCGGCAAATATGTATTTTTTACTTGGAAAATACATGACAACGGTTCAGAAAATTGGCAAAATGCATCAAGTGACTATAATGATTTCAGCGTGAGGATTATTCAGACGTTGGCGTCAATTTGCGTGCATGACGAGGCAATTTTCATACACGCAAAATTATTTGATTGTAGGTCCGTCCAAGTACATTGTTCATTCTGACTACACAATCTTTATTTATACATCATATTTTCTAAATTTTTAAATTTTTTTAATATCTTTTAAAATTTTATTTTAGATTTTATTTTTTAAAATTAATTCAATTCTTTTATTCATTATTTATATATTAAATATTTGATAAAAATAATTAAAAATAATATGATACGTAAAAATTATGTAAACAGTAAAAAGTTGCTAAGAGTTTTTCTTCTGAATTGGTAATCAATTCCGATCAGTCGGACCTGGCCAACGCGCAACTACTCATTATTAAGTTCTAGCCTAGCAATTATGAATAGTCAGAATTGAGAATACTTTTAGGTAGAAATCTTGTAGGTCGACTTTTGAATCTGCCTTTTTTTCAGGTTTTGCTAAATAACTTTTTATTATTTATTCATATTTTACATTCTATATTTTTTAATATTTTTTAATATTTTTTTAAAAAAATTTTTGAATTTATTTTTTTTAAAATATTTCAAATTTTTTATTTACTATTCATATAAAAATTATTTAATAAAAAATTTTTTTTAAAAATTTAAAAAAAAAATAGAATATAAAATATTAAGAGGTTGAAAAGATTTATTATAACTAAAATGGTGGATCGAGTGCTTAAAGAAAGAGTCAAATTAGTTGGCTGCAGATAGAGAGTGGCGTAAGCTTTATTTCGCAGGGTAATATTATATTCTATATATATATATAGTAAAACTTACCTTTTTTCAGATTTTCATATTTAGAGTGAATGGACCGGCGACGAAGGGATCGAGCCATTTATATATATATATATATATATATATATATGTATGAATAATGATAGCCTTATCACTCTTCTACTATTCTTTTTAATTTTTTAAAAAAAAAATTTTTACTTAATAATTAAGAAAGTGACTATTAGTAAAATTATATATTTTTTTTAAAAAAAGTTAATGATTAAAGATATTAAAAAAATATTTAAAAGAAAAAAAAATACACTAAAAACAGTAAAGTGATGTTAAAAGGGTTGTAAGTCTATCGGTATCCTATATATATGTATGTATGTATGTGTGTGTGTGTATATATATATATATATATATTCAAATGCGCATGCATGCTTACTCCTATATAGTAATTAATTAAAGGTTTATTTCGCAAACCCCTTGATCAAGGCCTTATCTCTTGAACCTTATCTCTCAACCATGCAATGAACAACTGCTACGTCTCTTGGAAAATTGGGTTTGTAATTCTTGTTTCTAATTTTTCCCATGTATCTTTGTTTGTAATTTTTTCCTCCAAAATTGAAAATGTGGATCTATATCTTTCTAAGATATAATTTGTTTTTTCTTATATATCTTTAATTTCTATTACCTCTTTTATTTTAGAAAAAAAAAGCACATCGTCTCTTAGACTTCTGTCCATAGAGCGTATCTTTATTCCGTCTTAAACAAAGTATAGGAGTTGTTAACTCTATCTTGGACAAAATTGTGCTATCTCTCAGGTAGTTTGAGAAATGTTTGCAATATGGATTAGACCATATTAGTCACAATTGTGTATTTAAGAGCTATTAATGTTATAGTTGGATTACAATAAATATTTCAGATCAAAATTATAATGTCTATTATTAATTAATGCAGTTTGTTTTATAAAAAATAAAATAAAACTGTTATTGCATGTCAAGGGGACAAGCTAGCTAGGGAGGTTCATTTCTCAATGTACATTTTGCACTGTGTGTATAATAAATTAAGAAAAATACTACTTTATCCACTCAACTTGTCCCTTCATTTTGACACCTCATGTATTTTAATTTTTTTAAATTTTTTTCTTTACTTAATAGTTAAGGAAGTTACTATTAATGTATTGATATTTTTTATATTTTTTTAACAATGTTTTAAAATAATTAAAAAATATGAAAAATAAAATAAAAAATAAAATAAAATGGTAATTTTGGCCTAGTGGTAAGTTGCAATAGGCTACTTTGAGCAGCAAAATAGCACTACTTATAAATTAAAGTGGGGGAGAATGCAAGCAATATTATTGGTTTGTTTCTAAGAAAATGCTAATATGCCGCCTGAGGTTGCTCCCTCATTTTGATCGCTTATATATTTTTTAAAAAAAAATTACTTAATAATTAAGAAAATGACTTTTAGTGTATTGATATTTTTTTTAATTTCTTAAAAATATTTAGATATGTTAAAAAAATATGAAAAGAAAAAAAAGAAAAAAATAAAAATGCAAAGGCGACACACCCAACAGCCATCATTGGGCAGCAACCTAGCATGACTCTTGTTTTTATCTTATAGGACCAGTCGAAATTAATGGAGAAAAAAATCTCATCTCTTGGCGAATGATTATTTATATATAGGAAAATACTCTAGTCACAAAAAGATTATATAAAAGTAATCTCATAAATTGGTATGGTTTATGTGATTCGTCAGATTATAAAATTATTTTTATTGTAAAATAGATCTATTGAATCAGATGAAACTACGTCAATTTAAAATATTATTTTTATGTAATTTATTTATGGATATAACAGTATTCTTATTTATATATATATATATATTATCTGTTTGGTTTGTACTTTGTATCTGACAACCTCGATCGTCACCACATATATATAACTAGGACTCTGCTACACCCATAGAGGATTCTTACAAAAATCTCATTGAAAGGCAAAACTTTTTTTTTCTTTTTTCAATCATTTTTTTAAACACTTTAAATATTTTTTAAAAATACAAAAAAATCACAAATTCTTTTGAAAGTACTTGCTTAATCCTTAAATAAAAAAAATTAAAAAATAAACAAAATGCAATTCGGTAGAAACTTTCGGTAGAAACTCAATGTGGGAATAGTATTTTCCAAAAAAACTATGTATATAGTACTGTCTTTATCTCCATCGTGTATATGATTCTATTTCCATTGGGCCACTTTTACTAATATTTATGATCACGGTGATCCACTTTATATAAAATGCGTTTTCAATTTTTACATTGACTGATTCAAATGCATATATACTCAACTAACTTTTTACTTTTAATATTCAGAGCCACGATCGAATTCTGGAAAGGGTTTTGCTATTCATCCTCCCCACACTCCACACTTTTTAATATTTTTTAATATTTTTAAATTTTTTTTTTGAATTTATTTTTTTTAAACTATTTATAATTTTTTATTCACTATTCATATAAAAATATATTTGATAAAAAAAATTAAAAAAAAAAATTAAAAAAAAGATAGAGTGTGGAGTGTGGTGTGAATAGTAGGAGGTTGAGTAGAATTTTTGTTCTGGAAATAGGCACTATATATATATATATATATATATAATATTACTTCACTTTAATTTGTTTGGATACGACAGTCTGGTCTCCACCTTGGCTCGCATGACCCACTTCACAAAAAATTCAATAAATCTTTCTAATCTCCCAACACTCCACACTCCATTTTTTTTTAAAAAAAAATTTAATTTTTTTATTAAATAATTTTTATATGAATAGTAAATAAAAAATTTGAAATAGTTTAAAAAAAAATTCAAAATTTTTTTTTTAAAAATATTAAAAAATGTGGAGTGTGGATGAATAGTAGGAGGTTGTGTAGCAAAACCCGAAAATTCGCTCAATTGTCGCTCGACCTAACGCTCGAGAGAAGCTCAACCTGTGAGTTTGCTCTAGGTGCGCTCGACAGTGGGCTTGAGCGAGACTTAACTTGTGAGTTAGCTCGAGTCTCGTGTGACAATGAGCTCGAGCGACGCACAAACCCTAGAGTTCGCTTGAGCCGCACTCCATACACTGCTCGAGGCAATGTTCATTGGTTGTTCTCTCGAGGCATGCTTGACACACCGCTTAAGCGACAAACTTATTTTTTGCCAGATTAGGTTTCTAGCGCCGTTTACTATAAATATGCTATATTTTACTTATTTTGTACAATTTTCAACATATTTTGAAAGAGAACAATTATTAAGTTAGTACATATTGTGTGAGAGAGCAAAAAATCATATAGAGTGTGAGTTGAGATTGAGCGATTGTAATCTCCTCTAATTAATAAGATTTTTACAGTTCTGTGGATGTAGATAATTTGTCAAACCACGTATATTGTGTGTCTGTACTTGATCATGCTTGCTTTTACTTTAGTATGTCATTGTTGGTGTGTGTGTGGTTTGCACAACAACTGGTATCAAGAGCCAATGTTGGATCTAAAAGAGAACGATGACTGGAAACAAAATTAAAGCACCCGGGATTGAGAAGTTCGACGACACTGATTTTGAGTACTAGAAAATGTAGATAGAGTACTATCTCTATAGGAAGAGACTCCATCTTCCATTATTGGGAAAGAAGCTGGAGAGCATGGATGATGTTAAGTGGACCCTGTTAGATTGACAGATTATGGAGATTGTTTGGCTGACCTTGTCCATAACAATGGCACATAATGTCAGTAATGAGAGAACCACGGTGGATCTCATGGTGGCTTTGTCAGGTATGTAGGAAATTTCATTGGCGAATAATAAAGTGCACCTGATGAATAAATTATTTAATCTGAAGATGTCAAAAGGTATGTATGTGGCCCAACACTTGAATAAATTCAACACAATCACAAATCAATTGTCTTCTATAGAGATTGAGTTTGATGATGAGATCAGAACGTCAATTCTATTGACATCGCTACCAAATAGTTGGGAGACCATGAGGATAGTTGTGAGTAGTTTAGTTAGCAAAATAAAACTAAACTACGATGACGTACATGACATGATTCTTGCTGAAGAGATACGTAGGAGAAACTCTGGTGAGTTCTTAGGTTTAGGATTGGCTCTAAATATTGATAATCGAGGCAAAAAACATGACAGGTCAAGCTCCAAGAGTAGAGGAAGAGTAAGACAAAATCTGAGTAGCAGATCATGTGCTAGAGTGGGTGATGTGCACATCACACTTCCAAACAAGGACGTGTAGATTTTACAGCAAGTCAAACACGTTCTAGATCTAAAGAAAACTTGATCTCTATGGGACAGCTTGATGACAACGATTATGTAGTAGAGTTCTCTGGAGGAGCTTGGAAGATCACTAAGGGTGTGCTGGTTTCGGTGCATGGTAAGAGATCTAACTCTTTGTATTTAATATGAGAGTCCAGTGATGTGCAAGGAAATATAAGAGTGCAAAAAGTCAAACTTGATTGTGTGAAATATATGACGAAACCAAATGGAGTCAGTTTTTTATTCCCCATGTAAGGTTGGAAAAGTTGGTTGAGGTTGCCAAGATCGATTTGAAACAGGATACTCTTATTACGGTGGGAGTTGTGAGTCGACCAATGGATGTGCTAACTAAGGATGATGTATGTGGAAAATTGAAGTCGAGCTTGATTTCAGTGCGTCTTCAAGCTTGCAGATGGGAGTTGTGAGTTGGAGAGATGATAAGACTTGGCTAGAAACAGTGGCCGGCACGTGGAGACCCAGTCTCCAAGTAGGAGATTGTTAGATTGCATGCAGAGACTAGTATGTGAGCAAAAAATAGAGAAACAGAGAGTTCGCTCGACTATCGTTCGACCTGGCTGTGAGTTCGCTCAAGGTGCGCTTGACAGTGGGCTCAAGCGAGACTCAACCCGTGAGTTCATTCGAGTCTTGAGAGACAGTGGGCTCAAGTGAGATATAAACCCTAGTGTTTGCTCAAGCCAATGTTCATTAGTTATTCGCTCGAGGCATACTTGACACATCGCTCAAACGACAAACGTATTTTTTGCCAAATTATGGTTTCCAACACAGTTTACTATAAATATGTTATATTTGACTTGTTTTGTATGACTTTCAACATATTTTAAGAGAAAACAATTATCAAGTGAGTACATATTTTGTAAGAGAGTAAAAAATTTTAGAGAGTGTGAGTTGAGATTGAGTGATTATAATATCTCCTGGTTAATAATATTTCTACAACTCTGTGGACATAAGCAATTTTCCATACCATGTATATTGTGTGGTGTGTGTTTGATCGTACTTGTTTTTACTTTAGTTTGTCATCGTTGATGTGTGTGTGTTTTGTACCACATTTTATATATAAATATATATACACGTCTTATTATTATTATTATTATTATTAGTGTTTGATGAATTATAAGCATATAATCCTATTGATTGACTCCTACTATTATAATAAGATATGATCATTTTATAAGGGATGAAGATATTTATAAAAGAAGTGCTACATACATAAATAAATTATATAAAAATTAATTTATAAATAATATAATTTTATATGATTCGTTAAATCTATTTTATAATAAAAATAATTTTATAATATAAGGTATTATATTAAATTATAAATTTATTTTTATATAATCTATTTATATAAACCACCCAAATTCATTTAAGATGGGACGGAGGATGTGAAAAATATTGGTCGGACACAAAATATGGGAATAAAATTAGGGTGAGTTAGATATTTTTTTTTTTTTTTTATAAGGAGGGTGAGTTAGATATTTTTGCAGCTGATATTTCTCGACCTTTCGTGTCAAATCAGGCTATCCCAAATTCCCAATCCACTTCCAGACCCACCTCCAATTACTTTTCGGACGGTGCTACTCCGGAGTCCACCGAAACCAACCACGACAAAAAAAAATTTGTATTTTATTTTTGTTTTTTCAAATATATTTTTAAATTCATTAAATATATTTTTTTAAAAAAATAAAAATAAAAATTTATTTTAAAATAATTACTTAATAATTAAATAAAAAATAAAAAAATATAATCGATGACCACCATCAAACCACTTTCTATAAAAAAAATATTGGACAATACTAAAGCTACTGTTGGGACTCCCGCTCTGGACTTTTTTATGTGTATTTTTTTTTATTATATTTGTTATATAGATTTTTTTAATATTTTTAAATATATTTTTTTTAAAAAATCATAATATCATTAAAAAATATTTTCTTAATTACGAAATAAAAAAAATTAAAAAAAAATTAATCTTTCCACTAGTGCTAATAAAAAAATATTAATCATTAAAAAACACTTAGGACAAAGAAAATGTTTTTTTAATAAAGTAGTGATTTTTTTTTATTTTTTAAAAATATTTAAAAGTGTTAAAAAATCTATATAAAAAAATAAAAAATAAATACATATAAAAGAATCAGCAAAAGCCTCCAACAATAGCTCAGGCATTTTCCAAAAGCATTTTTCTTACTTTTCAGAAGTGGAAATGTCACGTCAATAATTAATTATTTAATTATTTACATCAAGTAAGAAGAGAATGGTACAATCTCATTAATGTTGAACTGGTTTATAGAGGACAGTGATAGACTAATAACTTATTTATAATTTATAAATAATTTTAAATATAATAATAATTTATTATATTTATATATATTAAATTTAAATTTAAAAGAATACTATTCTATTACATAATTGTATACATATTGTTATTTAATAATAACATTATCATTTTCCTTCTAGATAATCAAGACGTCTAATTTGGGAGGATATGTAGTTGAGTCTTTTCACATCTTCTTAAGTCTCGACACTCAAAATCAACATTGCTGATCTTTACGTTGAATACAAAATGAGACGTCAATTTTGTATACAGCATATATATATATATATATATCGTCCCACTTGAATTGTTGCAATAATTGATGTCCACATGAGAACAAAAATTCCAATAACTTTTTAAAATTAATTGTATCCATAGATTCTTTTTTTATAATTTTATGAAAGAAGAAGTAGACATGCATTCTCACGAATAGTATGATGTATCAATAAGAGTTTTGTTTTCTTTCTTTCTTTCTTTTTTTTTAAAAAAAAAAACCCGCAGACAATGGGAAATATGAGATTTAATTAACAAAACAAGGAATCACTGCATGAAAATCGTTAACAAATAGCATTTTTTTATTGAGAGAAAACATAAAATCAAATCTATTCTTAAGATATTTTTTTGCAAAGATATTTTTTTGCATTCACCGCTTAAAAAAGCATGTTTGCATCTAAGAAATTTTGAGAGCAAGTCATCATCATGCGAATGGTGCGATCACTTGAAAATACACGTTTCAAAAGAAAAATGATTGAAAAATATACGTGTACTTTGGGTCAGCTTTGTGAAGTCGTACCATTTACGTAAACCATTTTATATTTTTTGAGTTTTTGTGAAAGCGGTTAAATATATATGTATATTATATATTTGTGAAAGCAGTGAGATTTCTGAATAATTAAATAATTTTTTTATTTGGAGTTAAAAGTTGTGTTGAAAATGAAAGAAAACATATTTTTATTGACAGACACAATTGAGATATTTTTTAAAATTTCAATTCCAGACAAAAAATTGATCGTATCATGTCTTTTTCTTCCGTCCCTTTCTACCGGTAATTGCGTGTGGACTTAATGGTTAACTCCATCTAATTTACCTTATAAAGACATGCGTTGTTACATCCCTGCTTCTAGGAACCACCTTTTATATATCGTGTTATGGCCGGAAAAATGATCTATTACTACCCTTTAAGTACGTTATCTTCTTTGTAACTGTACTTGAATCTGATCTTGATAATATTGCGAGTGCTTCTTAGAGATCTTCTTTGTAACTGTAGCTGAATTTCTTAGTAATACTCTGAAGAATCTATCTCATTCTTAGTAATATTATGCTGATCAGTACTGCTTCTTTGTAACTGTAATTGAATCTCTTAATAATATTACGATTAAGAACATTTAAAAACTTTGTCGATTGAAATGAATGAAATTAATTACTCTACGACAAAGTTTTGAGTATCGTTTCGGTCGAGGCAATAGAATGAAATATTTCGATACCAATACTGTTTTGGAATAGAATAAATTAATTATATATAAAAATTATATTCCAAATTTAAAACAATATAAATCTTAAAAACGTATATACATAAAAAAAAAAAAAAAACTCAATAATACTTAAATACAAGGTAGGATTGAGAGAAAAAGTATATCTAAAAAGTGAAAAAAGTTAGAAATTGAAAAGAACTGAAGAAGACTTTCTGAAAAGTCGAGAGAGAGAGAGAGAGAGAGAGTTGACGTAGAGGGTTTAAGAAACAATTAAAAATAAAAAATGTCGTTTGGGTTAGGAGTGAGTAGCGGGGGCCCACTCAAGGCGGGGTTGAAAACCTGTACCTCACATAGTGTGGGGCAGAGGCACGGTGGGTCCACCCCTCCCCGCACCATGCGGGTGTAACCCCTACTTTGAACTTTGAGTTTCAAAAAAACTTATTTACGAAAAAGTTCTTTGAGTTCACTCTTAATTACAAAATTGCCATGCACTTTTAATTTCATTTAAGACAAATTTTGTATACCGGACAAAATACTGAAAATCGGTCTGTAATGACCGGTATTAATAGAAATGATCGGTATTTGATCCGATACAAAACACTTATCCCATTATATCGGGTTACACTCAGCTACTCTTCTGGTACGGTAAATTTCGACCATACCATCTAATACAAAACGATATTTAAGATTTTGCTCCACAAGTATTATGTAGCCAGTTTTAAAATTGAAGAAAAACATAAAAAGTTGAAAAAAGGAACATCGGAACATTTATTTACTTAAAATCGCGCCAAAATTAAAGACTCATAATTAATTAAATTACCAACTTCGGATTTAAAATCAACCCTCTTTTGAAAAGAAAATGGATGCAAAATCAATTAGTAATCATTTACTCCATTAAGTTCTACAATTTAGAATCAAGAACATAATTTATTTTCCGAGCATATATAAACATATCTTGCATGATCAAGATCAAATAGTTTTTCAAGTAATGAAAATTAAACTCATCGGTTTCGAGTGCAAAAGGAAATAAAGAAACTACCAAGTACTCATCATCCCGACTTGTTCACCGATAAGTTGGATCAACGACGTCACATTCAAGTAGGAGGATCCACCTTCTTTGACTGCCCTCTTAGCCATTCCTTCAAGCGCTCTTACTCTCTTTCTTCTCTCTTTTCCTTCCTCTCCTTCATCCATCAAATTCTCTATAGCCTTCTTTACATCCTCTCTCTTCACCAACACCCTGCCCTTATCTTCTTCTTCCCCCCAGTGCACACACGCCTCAACTCCCACTCTCACACCAATCCCCAATACTTGGACGATTAACTTCTCATTGTAGAACTGCTCCGCAAACATCGGCCATGTTATCATGGGCACCCCGGCACTTACGCCTTCTAGCGTGGAGTTCCAACCACAATGTGTCATGAATCCTCCAATGCCTGGATGGCACAGTATTAGCACTTGCGGTGCCCATCCTCTTATTATAAGACCCCTCCCTTCAATCCTCTCTTCAATCTTTTCTTCTACCAGCCATTTCTCTAACTTTGTAGAGTAATCTCCTTCTCTAATAACCCAAATGAATGGACGGTTGGATGCTTCTAAGCCCAAAGCAAGCTCCACTAGTTGTGAAGCTGTCAAGTTACACAGACTACCAAAACAAACGTAAATGACAGAGGCGGGTTCCATCGAGTCGAGCCACCTCAAGCACTCGGGCTCACTAATACAGGACCTGTTTCCCCTGTCAAACTTATCTGATACCGCCTTGTTACATAAAGATAGGGGTCCGATGCACCAAATTATCTTCTTAACCACTTTCTGATATTCTTTCACGTACCTTGGCTCTAACTCTTCAAAAGTGTTCACCACTATCCCTTGTGCCGAAAGCTCTGCCTCTTTGAACTGGTCGATAAGGCGTCTCCATTCATCCGAACTTTGTTTCATTGGTTCAGGCAGCTGGGCTTTAGTGAATTCAATTCTATCTGGCATGTCGGGCACCAGAAATGACTCCGAGTCAGATGTGACTCTCTCGAGCACCTTGGAGCGAGATACGTTATGACAGCATAAGCATGCGAAGCAAGATATTCCATGGAAGACAAGCCTTGGAATCTTAAACTTGAGAGCAACATCTGACGTCCAAGGAAGACAAATGTCAGAAATAATGCAGCTGGGACAGCATGCCAACTCCCCCAGCCACTTTTCTAGTGGTTTTTGCAGCATGTTGCTTGCTTCAAAAAACTGTGGTATTAAGTCCGGAGAAGGGAGGATGTCCATGTTTTCGCATCCCTCCGGCAACCCAGCTTCTTGGCAAGGAAAGCGTAGTGAAACAAACTCGAGGTTGAGGTTCGAGGCATTTGCGTGATCAAGGATTTTGTTGAACCGGGCTGCATTCTGGGGTGTTAGGATAAGGGTAACTTTTATGCCACGGTGTGCAAGTAATTTGGCCATATCTGCGAAGGGAATGAGATGGCTTTGGGACATTAGCGGAAGAAGGAGGAAGTGAAGCTGGGGAAGTTGGGAGCCCATGGCTGAAAGAATATTGAGGGGGGGTTGAGAAAGCTGCTTTTTAAACAGAAAAAATCTTCTATTAGTCATTATTCATAAACGGAAAATGATTGTATTAATATCTTCTTACTGTTTATTTACTATTTTTTTAATTTAATTTTTTATTTAATTTAATTGTTAAAAAAATGACTATTAATAAAATTAAAAATTTTTTAATTTTTTTAATGATTAAAGATGTTAAAAAAAATTTTAAAAATAATAATAAAAAAATAAAAATTTTAAATATAATATAAATAGTAAAAAAATAGTGAACCGATTGTAAGAGATCATTGCCGTAAACTCCCACTCAATTCCCACTTCACACCAAATGGTGACTATGCATTGATCTTTTGAACAACAGTAGCGAGTGATGAATTGTTTGCTGGCCACATGTTGACGTTACGTAAGCAGCTAATCGCCTCGAATTAAATTCTAACGATGCCGATCTCCAGCCCTTTTTTAACTAGAATAATATAGTACTAGAATAATATAGAGGTATCTTATAGCATCCCCATCCGCGATCATAAGGTCTAGTTCAAGGATTGAGAATATATATGATATTATCTTATTATTATTAATTATTTTATTATTATTTTTCACTTACTATTTATTATTATTTAATATTCCATAATTGCTTTTATTTTTTATTACTATTTACAAAATATCTAAAAATACTTCATTACCTTAAACGTAACCTAAAACTAATCTTTAGCCAAATTATAGTAAAAAACATGAAAAGTGAAGAAAACTCATCTACATCGGGTTTCCTAAATTAAGTTTTGATTTTGGGATGTGAACAAATTTGGGGAGCAGCTGTACACATTCTAAATCATTCTTTTGATTTTTTTTTTATTCTAAACTTATATTTTAATAGACTATAAATAAAGAATATAAAGGAAAGTGAGAGAATAATAATAATAACAATAAATCTTCCCAACCTCCCAACACTCCACACTCCATCTTTTTAAATTTTTTTTTAATTTTTTTTTTAAATAATTTTTATATGAATAGTGAATAAAAAATTTGAAATAGTTTAAAAAAAATAAATTCAAAATTTTTTTAAAAAAAATATTAAAAAATGTGGAATGTGGAGTGTGGATGAATAGTAAGAGGTTGTGTAGCAAAACCCGGTACGAGATGAAAATACTCTTAAAAGAGTTATTACAGACCCTCCTAAGAGCATTGACAATAGACTAGCCATTTGTCAATGCAAGTCCAATTTAAAGAGCAATATGAGAAAAAACGCCCACATCAGCCTGGCTAAATTAAACTAAAAAGCTAAATTAGCTACAATAAATCTTAGAAGCTCTCTATCATTGGCGAGCCCATGTAGACAGTCCATATAATATTTTAATCATTTCTCTTCCTCCCGCTATATTTTCCCTCGGCTTTTTCCTCCCCAAAATCCTCTTTCTCCCGAACGTCTCTTCTTCCTTCGCCCCTTTCTTCTTCTTCGCCCATTTCGCCCCTTTCTTCTTCAACCCGCAACTTCGTCGCCCCTTTCTTCTTCAACTCGAGCCATAATTTTTTTCTGCAGCCCCATTCTTCCCCAGCCCGCAGGCATCCCCTTCTCCATCCCGATTCTTCCCCAGCCCCATTCCAATGGTCGCATTATCCAGCTCTTGACGTCGTCTTCGTGGTCTCCAAGGTAAGTCTCTCTTCCATTTCCAGCTCTTCTCTCCCTCTTCTCTGTGTATTCTCTGTGCCGTTTCTTCTCTCTCTTTTCTCCAATTCTCACTTTACCTTCTCCGTAAATCACCTGCAAAGTCGTCCAGAAGTTTCTTCAATTTCCTCCACGAATCAGTTTGGCTCTACCCTATACAACAAATCTGGTTTTTGCGATTTGGGTAAATGCACTGCTATTTTTTTATTTTTTGTTCTTTTGAGGATGAAATGGTATATTGGTATATTTATGGTGTATAACATTTGCCACAGATTTGCCACAAACTTTCTTGGAATTTTATTGCATTTGTCATTGGGTATTGATTCACCTTTAATCTCTGTTTTGGCATATTATTTATCTATTGTTTGTTGATTTCGGCATAGTGTTTGTCCGTGAGGCATATAGGAGTAAAAGAAAAAGCTATTGTGACGTTGGCATATGCAGGCATCATGTAAACTGTTTTGTGCTACGTTATTGTGATGTTGCACAAGTTATTAAAAAGCTATGGGAAGTTAGAGGTAAAAGAAAAAACTCAGAATGGAAATATGATTGCAAGCATCAAGAATTGTGATTTGTCACTATCACACCTGATTTCCCCTTAGTTTAACCACAATGATCTTAATTGGGGTGATCTCAAATAATTGTATTACTTATTTCATGTAATCTTAGAAACTTCATTCATTAATTAAAATGACTTGGAGATGTTCTGTAATTGAAAGAGACACCTGGAATTCCTGAGACGATGATAGCAGAGGTTCTTTAAAATTGAAAGAAACTTCATTCATTAAATATTTCATTTAATATTTGAAATAGATCATGAAAGTTATTTAAAATTGTGATTTTTTTGCTAAATGTAAAGTTGTAATTCATGTTTTTAATGAAGTGGCACGTACAAGTATATTTGTTGGTTTTAAAATAAATTAAATATAAAGATACATTTGTGACCATATATATATATATATAAGAGGGAATATTAATTATGAGCTAATTAATTATTACCTCTATTTTTCTGCTATGAAAAAGTCTCTGTAAGAACCTATTATGCCTGCGAATATGTGAAGAAATAAGAAACAATATTTCGGCCCATCTTGCTCTAGATATTGGGATTAATTATGAACTGGTTAGATTTTTTTTTTTAGTGCTGTTTGTGGGCAGGAATGAATGCACCATCTTGCTATAGATATGATAATCACATTAAACTATCTTCTTACTTATAAAACCATGATAATCACAGAAAACTGTTTGGGAATTTTAGTTTAGATAGAGATATGAACTTAAGTATCCCATAACTTTAGTCAACTAGTATTTTCTGCAGTTTACTGGATGCATTTGTGTTAATTTCCTGCAACCATCTCTTGTATATTAGGTTTGGCTAGCATTGAGATATGTATATTCAAGCCACATGTTTATATATTCAAGCTACATGTTTATATATTGGCGCACGCTTTTCATGTTTTTCTTTGTTCTTTTTCCTTTTTTATTCATTTAGTGCATTTATTCATGGATTTGTGCTTATTTTTTCAGATGGATGTTTGTTGTTTTCAAATTTTCAGATTACTATTTTGTTTTGTTTAGACTCTTTTGATGTTGAGATACTTTAATATCATGGACTGTTACAATATGTTTGAGTGATTGAAGGGCATCATGTGTTAGAGTGATTGAAGGGGGAAGAGAAGAGAGTTGGATTAATTTGTAAAAGGTTAATTGATTTATCAACATATATAGTTTAATACATATAGATAAAGTGAATATATAGGTTATATAAAATCATGCATTCAACAAGTTATTAGTTTATGTTTTTTCTTTACTGGTCTTTTCAAAGATTGTTATCTCCTCTGCTTTCTGCTGGTCACTGGAATTGTTTCATCGACACTAGCTTTTGAGGAGAGTAATTGCAGGAATTGGCATAGATTTGGAAGCATGTCATGGGTTTTGATCCCATGCAGTAGGTATGATGCAGAGGAAAAAAAATGTCTGCATTTGGCTTGGATATATGCATTGCACGCAGAAGAAAAGAGGACGAGCTGGCAAAATCCATGGACAGATCAAATGAATCCAAACACCAAAAAAAAAAAAAAAAGGCCATGGTTAAGAGCTACAACCAAGTTCAAATGTGCACGCAATAATTTGCAAAAGAAATACTCAAACGTAGAAGTACTTAATTCCTACATACATGATCATCATGGTCTTAAATGATAGTCAATATTAAGTGTATTTGTAAAATATTAAAAAAAAATATTATTAAAAATAATAATATTTTTTTATTATTTACACTTTAGGATAGCTAGTCCAATGTGGACTAAAATTTTAACTAATCCATATTATGGCCAAAAGACAACATTCTAACTAAATTTTAGACTTGGCAATGGCTAGTCCATTGCCAATGCTCTAAGAAGATAAGGGGTCCTTTCCACTATGCTGGAATGGAACATAGCGGGCGAGAGGAGATGAGTCTACCTACCAGTATGTGATTAGAAGTTCGGGCTGCTGCTTCAGGTGCAAGGTCTAGTTGCAAATCGTTCTAGTAGAGGAGTACCTCATCTATTAGAGCATTAGTATTGGTTGCTCTATATGTATATGTAAAATCATATTTTTTGGAGATTGATTTTATATATTAAGAAGAACTCTCATATTGAATTGTACATCTTTGAGCTAAATAATTAAGAAATATTATTAATATTTTTTTCTTAAAATTATTATTATTTTATATATTTTGTAATTAGCACTCACTACTTACATTTGGCATTAATAAAACAAATATAATAAAAAATATATATAATTTTTTATATATTATATTAAAAATATAATAAAATGATAAAAAATATCATATATTATAATAATAAAATGAAGATGAAGGTGAAGGTTCTCTTGTATTGTTGGAGGAGGGAGAAGAGGAAATGGTTGAGAGAGAGAGAGAGAGAGAGTGAGAGGAGAGAAAAAAAGTAATAAAATAATATTTGAGGAGTGAATAGTGCATCTCCAAAGATATTGAAATATTGTTCATAGCTATGTAAAATTATAAAGATCATAATTCAATACAATCAAATTAAGGGTCATATTGTGCAAATATGTCTCAGCTATCTATGTAGATACCAATGCCAATGGATTAGCCAAAGTTAAAAGACATTTTTTATGAATGTAAGATAAATTTGACTTTTGACTATTCCATTCACATAAGTCTCCATATTAAAATAACAATTTTTTTATTATATAACAATAAAATAATATAATATGAATTTAATTTTAACTATTCACATCAAATCTTATCATTGGATTATATATTTATTCATTATATAGTAATGAGTAATTAATAATTAAAAAATATTTAATTTTTATTAATTAATAATTTATTATATTTTATCATATTTTACTATTCTACCTATTATATGTTAATTAGTAATCATATTCTAATTAAATTATGGGTTAAAAAAATTATATTTTTTCAATTGTCATTTAATACTAATAACCACAATCGTCTAATTAAATCCATCTAAAATTCTATATGTCTTAACTACAAATCAAATTTATATATTTCTCATCCAACTATATTTTTTTTTACCAAATTTTCTTCTACCCAATGACTATATATACTTCATTTTCCAATCCAATCATCTTTTTTTGTCAAATTTTTTTCTATCTAACAATCATATCTACTAAATTTTTCATCTAATAGTCGGTGGCTTGCTGCTCACAAAAAGATCCAAATAGAAGCGAATGAAATCATAATCCTGGACTTAGCATAATTAACAAGTGGACTTAGCATAATTAAACAAGTGGACTAACAGTAATTAAACAAGTACCATGCGAGGCGCCACCCATAGGGAGACAAATTTGTCCGGGATCCATAGGAGAAGGCGGGTGGTTGGTTGAGCTTGATTGGGTATGGAGAGTAGTTGGAGTCGTCCATTCACTGGAAGGTGGATGGCTTAGATATTTCTCAGAGGAAATAGAGAGAACTCACTGGAGTAGTTTATGTATCGTTTGGTTACATAATTCAGTTGAAATGAGATATTTTGAATAAAAATAAATGAGATAAATTAAGATGAGACAAGCACTACAACATATAGTAGCTTTTCCTACGGGTGAATTCGTTGCAATTAAGGCATTTTCTTCTCAAAATAAGGTTTTTCCGACCAAATATAGTCATAGCTGACTCCTCAGAATTGCGTCGCAACCTAAAGTGGTTAAAGCTAAGAGTAAAAATTTCGTTAGAATAACAATTATTTTCGACTGTATTTGGTTGTGACAAATATGTAATTTTCGTAAGAAAAAAAATAATCCCACTGTGTATTTTCTTCCACGAAAAAGGTTTTTCGTAACTAAAATATATAGTGAGAAATACTTATATCTGACAAGAAAAATTCGCCAGAAATACCAATTAATTTTGTCACAATTAACCTTTTTCGACAAACATTTTTCGTGGATAAAGTTGTTGTCCTGCAACTAATTCACATGGATTTCAAGTGCTTGCTACGTATATATTTCGTTGGAAATATGTTATTGCGAGAAATACACTTGTCAGAAAAAGGGCATTTTTTATACTCATTAATAGACAAAATTGTGAATTGGCCATGTACTTACTTGGTTAGTAAAAGGTTTTTTCCTACATGCAAATAAGGTCAGGAAAAGGTCTTTCTTGGAACATTCAATAATGTCAATAATAGTTATTACCGGTGTGCATTTTTATTACTAAATTTTTTTTTTCTTGCAAGCTATACATGATGAATAATATTAATTTTTTTGTCACAAGTATTTTAGGTAAGGAGTGTTTGAGTAACGTTTTTTCCTTTTGCTTTATTGCAGTTAATTGGGTAAAATGCTTTACTTAGCATTAACCAATTCAACCACTAGTTATTTTAAATATATTTGCAACATAAAATGCTAAATTAATCATACTCATTATTTTGCTACAGATACCTGTACAACAAAGCAGTGAAATTCTTTTGCAACCTGTGATTGAACAGCTTCTCATATCCCCCCAAGTCTAGACCGAGAATTAATCAACCAATTTACATATATATATATATCATTGATATTAATGGTGTCATTATAGTCACCAACATGTATATAGTACTTACATATGGTTCATGTACCAGTAAGATTCTTGCATTTACATGAACAACAAGAGTTTCATTGATTACATTAATACATCAAGAGTTATCAAATACATATAATTGAGTTTGTAAAAAGAATAATGCTTAATCCACATATAAAGGCCACCGAAAGTAGCTATTGATTTTTTTTTTAAAGTGTTTTTAAATGATATTGTAAATTTTTTTTTTTAAAAAAAATTTTAAGATATAAAAAAATGTAAAAAAAAACACAAAAATAAAATAAAATACTCTCTTCGATGGAATTCATTTGTAGACCTAGCAACGTCATTGTAAAAAGATTTATATTTACATAATGAGATGGGATAATATAGTTTTGACTTTTTAATATTTGATAAAGTGATTGGTCTCATCAATAATTGAATATGATTTAATAATTATTGATTATATAATAATAAATATATTAATAAAAAAATATTGATGAGTATATTAAAATAATATATAAAAATTCTATTTAAATCCCAAAATAGACGAAAATATTGTATAATCCAAAAAAAAAAAAATCTCTTCTAAAATATTTTAGTCTAATTATGACATATTTATTTTTCTAAGATATAGGAAATTTGAAAATTTGTGTTTCTAATTATAAATTAGAATATTATTCTAATTATGACCTAGTTATTTTTTTATAAATAGGGAACTCGGAATTTTTTTTATTTTAATTATCTTTTTAGAATAATTTTGAGATGGTGGGTTTCAGAAGTTGGAGATGGTCGGTTTCGGCAGATGGAGATGGTCGGTTTCGCAGGGGCAGTAATGAGAGAAATGAATGGGATTGAAAACAAAGGTGATGGACGGGTACGCTGCTTCATCTTGAGATGTCAGAACTCAGAAGTACTGATGCTGAAAAGTAGAGTGTGATGAAAACCCTTATCTCTAGACCATTTATCTTGCCTTTATAGCATCGCCATTTATGTTTGGGATTGCTTTATTTTTGGCTGGACACATGAATGTGAAGGCCGCCATATCGTGGACAGGTGATGATGTGTACGTAGACACTACATGCATGTGATTCACCCTTATTCTAAGCTTAAAAAGTTGAATGAAGTGGTCCTCAATATTTAAGACCGAAGGACAAATATTATATATTGATGAGTATCTACGTACGCAGGAATTTGAATATTGATGGTTTCTACGGCAAGTGGTCATGTGATACGCATGAAATTTGTAAATAGTAATAAAAGAGAACGAGTTGCGAAGAAGAACTGTTTAGGAAATTGTGTTGCTCATAAGTTAGCTAGAACGGTATGAAATGTGGATGATTTGATTGTATGGAGAAATTTTGTACCTCACTACAAGAAAAATGGACTTTTGCGATCAATTTCTTGCAACCAACAGACTGAATTAGTTGCAAACAGTCTGTATTTTAGTTACAAATAGACTGTTGGTTGTAATAAATTAGTCGTAAAAGTCTATTTTTCTTGTAGTACCTGAGTCTATTGCTCATGTTATGTGGGTGGATAAGATCTCTTGCAATCCTTGATACAATATAAATGAAAGTCATTTTTTATTAAAAAAAATAAAATAAAAGGACGTGTATATTAATCTAGTATCAGCTGGGTATTATGGCTTAGAAGATCATGTTAGCCCGTTGTGGAAAATAAATTGGAGACGTACGTTAATGGAAGTAGTGTGTCACAAGGTCAAGAGCATTTTGGCTGAGAGAATTAATGGGGACCACTCACAATCCAAAGCACCGAAAAAAATCTGATCAGTATGTTCTCTAACAGGTTGGAATCTCATAGCTCCTACTGTAGTACTAAGAGCTACTATTTTAAGGTGGGCCGAACCGAAACTAGGCTTTGTCGATAGTTGCTTGGGTAACCCAGGGCAATGTGGTGGGGGTGGGGTTGTTCGAAGTGTAAATGGTGATTTTATTTGCAGGCTTTTCGAAGTTCTACGAGGAAAGAACCAATAATATGGCTTAAGTTCGTGCACTACTAGATAGACTAAAGCTATTTGAAAGGCTCCAAATCAACCAAGTGGAAGTGCAAAATGACAACATGCTACTATCGACATTATGGAAGAATAAGGAGGTGGTACCATGGTTAGTTTGAGAATATTGGGAACAGGTCAAGAATTGGACTAATGGCGGAAGAGTTAGGGCAGGTTTGTGGTCTTGAATGAGATACAAAATTTTCATCTAACTTCATTTTATCTCTTTCCATCTTATTCTAAAACATAAGTCAAATACAAAATTTTCAAACTAATCATTATAACTTTTTTAAATTAATCAGTACAATTTTTTCAAACTTTCAAATAAAAAATAAAAAACAATTTCAATTTTTTCAAATCTAAAAAAACAAAAATTATAAAACTATATTATTACAATATTTTAATTTTATAATATTTTTTTATTCAACTTTTTCACTCTCATTTTCCAAAAGTCAAAAAATACTTAACTCAAGCTATCTGAATACTATTCACAAACTATCTTACTACTATTTACAACATTCTCATCTCATTTCACTCCCCAAACAAATACTTATTCTACTCCAACATATTTTTATAGAGATCAACCAAGTGGCAGACTTCTTGGCAAAACAAGGGGCAATTGGCTGTGAGGGCATTTTCTTGAGGAATTCTAATCTACCATGAGTTTTAGTTCACATGTTGAGAATAGACAAGTTCGGACGTTTACTGGTCCCTAGGCTCAAATGAGGTTACTTATGTACGTGTAGATAGTCCATAGATAGATTATAATCTTACTTAACACTTTGACCTTGTCAAAAGTGTATGATGTAACATCCTAGCACTAAGCCTAAGCTAATCGCAGGTTTTATAAAAAAAATTTTTAGATTAATAGATATAAAAAGTCTACTTGGTATGTAACAAATAATTTTGGGGTCAGTTGCAAGCCCAAAAATTTATTGTGGCAGAGTATGAATTCTGATTAAGGTTGATAATTAGGTTAAAATCATTTGATCAGATGGAATCTTTTTATTTAATTATGGGATGACTTTGGTTATTTTAGAATTTGAGGCGAGGCCCATGAATTTTTATTAAGCACTTGACTCAGAAAATTTTGGACAATCAAAGAGATTTTTAGACTGTTCTAATCGGCCCAATTTATTAACTCTATACAATATCCAAGATGTGGGCCAAATACTTTGAAATGGGCCCAAAAAGCCCAACCCTGTGAGAACCCAGGGATCAGTTCCATGCCCATGCACATCTCCCATCCACGTTTCTTCCTCTCATTTTTCTCTAGGGTTTCCAATCATCTATATATATATTTATCTCAGGCATGTCGAAACTACCCAAGCCCTACCTTGCTGCACCTCCCCTAGTCGCCAGGCCCATGTTTTAGTGGACCCATACTCCTCCACTGTAGCACCTGGACAAACCAAGAGAAAGAAACCAACCTCCATCTAAGCCACCCGTTCAACACAGCCACCGTTATATCGTAGCCCCTCCCTCCACAGTAAACGTCCATCACTAAAGCCCAAATCCCCACCGTGCGCCACCACCCCCATCTCACAAACTCAGTTGTAATAGCAAGTTGTTATCGTTGAGAACCTTCACCCCTACGTGAAGTCCAACGACCCACATTCAGAGGCTCAGCCACCATGTCACAACCTCCTCCCACTGCTTAGCTTTGGTGCAACACCAAAACTCCTCCATAGCGCTGCCCTGCACCACCAGACCACACTAGGCCTCCATTCTCCTCTGTTTCAGCACACTGAAACAAAGCAACCCCATTTTGCTTAGCTCTCAACGTTAGGTGCCACCAGCCACGACAAGGTGAGATACATCAGTGCCGATCAGACAAGCCACAAAAATCGCCGACTATGCCACCCCAGGTCTGTCGTTTTCTTCTCGGTAAGCCCACGCCGAACCTTTCCTCACTGTCTCTCTGACCCTCTTTCCCTCACGTTAGCTCTCTCTCTCTCTCTCTCCCACCTCACGGCTCCACCATCACGCAACTGAAGCCAAGGCCAACATGAAGCCCCCGCCACCCCGCCGATCTCCTCCCTCACTGTCCCGAGTTGCTCTCTCTCTCAGTGAGCATAATCTACGTCGCACGATTTTATGGTTGTAATTCTAGAAATTTAGTTGTAAATTTCAACTCCCCAAAGAGCCCATGCATTTTATGGTTATTTCCTAAAACACCGTCTTTAGGTGTGTTCTATATTAAGTAAACAACTTTTTTCTTTTTTCTTTAATAGATTATGTTATAATTATGTTAAGAGAATATTTAAACTGGATATGTATTTTATATGGGCATAGTTATAATTAGCAAAAAATTAGTCATGCATTTTTAGAAATAATTTAGAGTTTAATAGTCAGAGAAATTAAGTGGATATCGATGAATTTGAGAAGTGATGATATTTTAGGATTATAAGAATTTTAGTTTTTGAGGAATTAAAATAGGTAATTTAATTATTTCAAATTCAATCACGAAGTACGGGTTCAATTGAAAATTTACTCAAGTTACATGACTATTTTATAGGTAACGATTGATATTTGTTTGACACTATTGTGAAAAATTCAAAAAAGTTAAGAAGTTCATGTAAGCGAGATTCCTATACTAAACTTTGTAATAAAAGAAAATGAACTGAAGTTGATTTTATGGAAAATGTGCATTATATGTTTTGAAAGGAAAACTTGAAAACAACCTCAGTCATGTATTCTGCATTACTCATGAGACTTTGTATAAGAAGAAATTACTTTCTGTCATAAATGGTGTAGATATGAGCTTATTTTTGGCATTCTATTACTCAACTGTGCAAAAAAAAAAAATAATAAATATGAAACTTGAAAATTTGTGCATGTGATGTGAAGATGTTCTGAATCTGCTTTTTGAATATGTGAAATGATCTGAATCGATTCAGTGTTTTGTTTTGATATGATGTGGCATATGAAAGCCTTTAGCATGACTTTCTAATTCTGTTTACGATTCTGTCCAGTTAAGGCCTGCTACAGGTGATAATTGTGGTATACGGTCCTGCCACGAGTGATAGTAATGGTATACGGCCCTTCCACGAGTGATACTAGTGGTATACGACCTGCCACAAGTATAATAGTGGTTTATAACCCTACCACGGGGGTTAAACATGGTCTCTGTCCCAATGTGATGCTCTAATATGATATGAAGATGATGTCTCAAATTATGATATGCCAAGGGATTTTATTTTTGAATAAGAATGTTTATTAAAGTTTTGCTCTGATATTTTTGATAACATGTTTTGATTATGCATTTTGAAAACAATAATTCTGATTCTGCATTCTGAAAGTAAATATTTTATTCTATATTCTGAACTCTGTAAATGTTCATGTTTACATACTAGTATATATTATATACTTACTGAGTTGTTGATAACTTATCCCTTATCTCTACAAAATTTTTGTGGATAATTTTAATGTTTTAGTTGGAAGTCAAGAGTAAGAAGTGTTAGCAAGGTTTGATGATCGCAGAAGAATAAGTGTCAAAGGATACATGTATTTATTGGAGAGTCTTATTTAGTACTTTTATTATTTTATGTTATTTTGGTATTTTAAGTTATGGATATTTTCAAGTACTCTTTGTAGAGATTTTAATTTATTTCATTGAGGTTTTTTTTTTTTTTTTTTGTCCTGTGGAGGAACATATATATTTGATTTGAATAAATGAATTTATATTTTATGAGGAATTTGGAGAACATAAATATGTTATAGGAGATGATTTTAGATTATAAGAGCTAACTCTCCAGACCTCCGAGTACGGGGCGCTAAATATGATGTTTCAATATGGTTTTCCTCCGCCATAAATAAAAATTTTTCATAAATAAAATTACATGTCTCTTTTAAAAAAAAAAAAAAAAAGAAGACCCGGGCAATAACAACGTAGAAATACTGCTATTTATTTCGGACGTTCGTGTTATGGTGCATTACGAGCACTACTTCTTGCCGTTGCGCGCTGGTCTTCGAAAGATCGATGTTGTTTAACGTACGTGGACCATTTTTTTCTTATTGGAAAACTAGTTAATGTGGACCAAGATTTACAACAAATCAAGTATTTATACAATCAAGGCCGATAACATGGCAACACCCAACGAAATTTTATAGTACGATATTATATATGGGTGAGTGCATTAATTAGTTGTTGACTATATATATATTAATTATATTTTCTTTTTTAACAAGTAAACTTGGATGATTTTCTGTAAATGAACACTTGAAGTGTGCTTAATGAAGCTTCTTTCAAGTTTCAACGGCAGACAATAATAGTAATGTGGTCGAACTGATCAACCCAAGTAAAATGAGACAACGGAATAGTACGTTTGCCAGCTAGCTAGGTTGATTCTATGCGTCATGTTTGTTGAACTTGCATGATATCTTGAATTAGCTGTGTCATGTCCATGTGGGAAGAACCCCCATCTTCAACAGCTCTTTTTGCGATCTCTCCAAGCTCTCTGCCTCTTTTCCTCATCTCTTCTCTTCTCTCTCCTTCATTCATTAGCCTGTCAATGGCCCCCTTAACGTCTTCCTTCTTCACCAACACCCCCATCTTCTCCTCCTCTCCCAATTTCAATGGATCCTCCACCCCAACCTTCACGCCAATTTTTAGTATCTGCACAAGTAGTTTCTCATTCATAAACTGGTCCCCAAATTGCGGCCATGTAACCATTGGCATCCCAGCGCATATTCCTTCCAGGCTTGAATTCCAACCGCAGTGCGTTAAAAACCCTCCAACCGAAGGATGTGATAAGATTAATAATTGCGGAGCCCAGCCTCGAATCAAAAGGCCTCGCCCTTTGATCCTTTCTTCAAATCCGTCTTCTAAAATCCACTTCTCCAATTCTTCCGAGTTTTTTGTTTCCCTTATGACCCAAATGAATGGCTTGTTTGACTCTTCTAAGCCCAGCCCGAGCTCTATCAACTGCGAAGGTATAAGATTACAGACGCTTCCAAGGCAGGCATAGACAACAGAGCAGGGTTCCTGGGCATCAAGCCACGTCAAGCAATGGTGTTCTTCAATGGCAGAGTTGTGACCTCTCTCAGCCTTATCCATGTTGTCTTCGTTGCAAAGCGAAACAGGGCCAATACACCAGACTTTTGTTTCTCTTGCCGTCCTAATTCCTTCGACATATGCAGGCTCCATCTCTCGGAAAGTATTGACAATAACCCCGTATGAGGCTAGGTCGGCTGCTACCATTTGCTCGTTAAATTTGATCATCTCTGGATCCGTGGGCACAGATAGTTGAGATTTAGTGAATTCAAAATGATCGGGCAAGCCGGGCAAGACAAAGAACTCGGACTCGGAGGATATGCTGTCGAGAACCATACTGTGAAGGTAGGAGTTATGGAGGCACAAGAGAGTGAGGCAGTTTACTGTAGAGAATGGAAGTCTTGGGATATGAAACTTGCGAGCAACATCAGCTGTCCAAGGGAAGCTCATGTCGGCGATTATGCAGCTTGGCTGAGGTGCCAGCTTCTCAAGCAACTTCTCCACCGGCTGTTGTAGCATGCTAGTTGAAGTCAAGAACTTGGTGGACAGTCCTAGTGAAAGAAGCTTGTCCACAGTGTCACACCCTTCTGGTATTCCTGCTTCTTGGCATGGAAACTGAAGTTGGATAACATGGATTTGAAGCCCAGATTCAATGGCGCGAGAAATGCTCGTTTCCAAACGAGCCGCTTTAAGTGTAGCGACGAGCATGGTGACAATAACACCACGCTGTGCCAGCATTTTGGCCAAGTCTATCATCGGAATCATGTGGCCTCGGGCTATTAAAGGAAACAAGATAAAGTGAAGTTGGTTGGGTTGAGAAGCCATGGATTCTGGGCTGGAACAAATTATGCCAGATGATGATGATGATGATGAGCTTCTCTAATAATTACTCGAGTGATTGTTATATAAGAAGATATTTAAACGCAGTAATGTTTTGTTTAGTGCCACTTTTAGTTTTTGTGGTGATGACGCAACAGCTTACATAAGTTTTACTGGGTAAACACATTACATTAATGATAATTCTCTTAAAAGGTTCAATTATTCATGTGTTAATTGGGCTGATCTGCATTTAATTATCAGGTGATCCAGTACTGGGGAGTGCGTTTAATTATTTGGTCCAAGGGATGGGCACTCGCACGCTTCATTACTCCTATTGGTTTCTGGCCGGAAAGAGTGTCACTGTGAGTATGCATGTTGGGCAAGGATATTGTCTTTCCAGTTCACACCGCACATTAATGTCAGCTTTCCATTAATTCTTATTATTTAAAAACAAATTCAATTTTAAAATCCCAAACTGATTATAAAGAGGATCAAATTGGTAATGCGATAAATTCAAACAAAATACCGGGACCATTGTTAATGGGGAGCAAAACAAATTAAGCTGTGAAGATTTGAAGTTTATATATATATATATATATATATATATATATGCATATACGGCCTTGAGCCAAGGAGGAGAAAAAAAAAGTAGGCATATTGCATATATATATATAGGCCCTTATTCTTTTGAGGCATCTACGTATATTAATAATCAAACTACCAAGAAGGAATAATATTATAAGTACTAATAGTGGAGTAAGTAACATTAGTATTAACAAGGTCTTACGTTAGTATTATTAAAAAAAAGGGGGTCTTACGTTATTATTATTCAAAAAAAAAAAGGGGGTCTTACGTTATTGGTTTAACTGCAACTTGCTTAGAGTTATGTAAGAACCTACGTACCTAGCAGGAAGTTCAACTCTTCGGGCATTTGACTTTGTGACCTTTTATAAACGTATTTATTAATGTCTCAGAACACGGCCCAACAAAAGACCCAGGCCCCTTGCTCTCCTCCTTTTTTTAAAAGAAAAAAAAAACTTTTTAAAATTGATCTGTTGCCTTTTTTTATGTTTTTTTTTTTTTTCTGAAATTATTTTGTTCCACTATAAATTAAGCCACGAATAGTTAGAGACTTGTAGTAGTGCGGTGCCCTTTTCTATTCTCCAAGAGTAAAGAATCAATTTGTAATTATAATTTATCATCTTCAGCGTTGCTTGCAGAGTTGAAAAATAAATAAATAATATACTCTACTACGTACTTGTTCCTCGGAACAGTTGTAGATCCATGAACATGTAAAGCTCCTTCGTAAGTGTAAGAAATGGGCACCCATAGTGGGCACCCCTTGGCCTTCTCTTGGAGGTTATGAAGTGGTTTAAGAACCACTTCATGAGGCTTGATGGCTGGCCATTAAGGGTCAGCCGGGGGTTACAATTAGAAGGGCTATTTACATAGCTCTTCACCTCTTTGAATTATGGACTTGCACCAAGAACGATCTCTCTCTCAAATGGTTCTCTCTAGTCATGGCATCTAGGCTGTGGAACGTATGAGTTTTGCTCTGGTTTTACCACGTAGCACACTCCACCATCAATGTGAAGATCGTGGACAAATAATGATGCTGGAGAATCCGTGGAACAACCGCACTAGATCTGAGATATTTCCAACAAGCTAATATCGCTTCCGCTGTGCATTCTGATCTAGTATTTCTAACATTGGTATCAGAGCCCACTCAGTTGTTCCCGATTGTATTTGACGTACATATTGTGATTTCATTTATTGAAATATTTTTTTTGCACGACGAAAATATTTTTTCCCGAGTGCATGAGGCAGCACGGTTCTGAAATGTGGTGGGTTTGGACCACGGTGTTTGGCCACACGAGGCAGCAGTGCGCACCGCTTGGGTGCTGCCGCAGGGGTGTCGTGTTCACCACCTCAGTGCTGCTACCACCACAGGTGGTGGGTGCACCTCTGTGTTGCATCCGCAAGGCAACATTGAGCACCTCTTGAGGTACTGTCTGAGCGCCACGGTGCTGCTCGAGCCAGTGGGCAGCGACTTGCTCCTGAGGTATTGCGGCACCAGGTGCTGATGCTGCATACCAAGAGGAGCGGCGCGATGGTGCACTGCATACCAAGAGCAGCTGCACCACAATGAGAAGCAGCGACAAGGCTGGTCCTGCTGTGCACAAAGCTGCCCACTTGGGAGCGGTGAGCTCTGCTCCACACAGAGCCGCGCACAAGGGGACTGAAGCAGTCCAGCGCCTCAAGAATGCTGCCAGGAATGCGTGGGGGTGGCGCTGCCTTGGATGGGCGCCTCTGCCAGGAGCTTCGTAGTCTCGGCTGGGCGCCTCTGCCACGGCTACGAAGTGCATCGAGCACTGCAGCGTGGGCGCACCAGCTGGGTGTTGCACCGCCTATGGTGCTGCGCGCAGAGTAGCACGGCAAGCCCTGCTATGGGAAGAGCTGTGCACGGATGGTGCGACAGTTTCTGCCTCCCGCAGTGCTGCGTGCTGCGAACGTGTGCAGCGTAGCCCACGGTGCTTCTCTGCCCACGGTGCTGCGGCCGTTGAGAACCAGTGGCCGAACGAGTATCTTCGTGCCAACATGAAGCAGCAATAGTCGGTTACAAGTTGTGGCGTCGGTTACAAATTTTTTTTGTTTGGATGAACTGTAACCGTCGGCTGAAGGAGGAAGATGAACAGTAGTGTTCATTTCTTTTGTGATTAAATGGCCTTTGGGCTTTAAATTTTGTTTGGGTTGATATATACATGTGGCTGGAAAATGGATTTGGGCCATTGTGTTTTTTTTTTTAAATCAAGCTTTGGGCCCAGCCTTGTAAATTTGTTTTCTGCTAAATCCATCTGTTTTAATTTAAAAAAAAAAAATAAGAGGCTATTGAGAGAACTGGGCCGAGAAGCCCAGTAGGCTCAGGCTTGCACAACAACTGGGCTACCATGTGGGTGCGGCCCATTGGCTGTCCAAAGTTAAGTGGCATAAGTTTTTTTTGTACAAAATGCTTGGGTGGTGATTTGCCAAGACTTCACACAAGGACATTTAAGCTCAACCATTTGGGCTAGAGCTTATTATTGGTAAGTTTACTGATTTTATTTATTTATTCAGCATGTTATTGTGGCATAAAATATTTGTTTGAAATATTTTTTTGCACGTGCTTATTGAATATATGCATGCCATGAGATAATGAGATAAATCTTGTCACATTTGTTAGGCTTTTTATTTTTATATTATAAATTGCCTAGATTATTATTTTTTGGTGAATAATAATTATTTGGATGAAATGTGATGTGATTATTTTTCGTACATGTATTGTGATTACATGTAATTATATGAGCTTATTTTATCACTTGTATTGTTAGACTATTTTTTTAAGAGTTGTCTTTTAGAATGTGATAAACTAGGGGATTAAGTAGCCCGAGTTTGATTAGTCCATGCTTCTGATTGGCTCAAATTAATTTCTTCGATCTAAGAATAAATTATTTTTACATGTGACTGACTCGGTAGATTACTTATCCTAGTGGGAGTATGGTTGAGATTGATTTAGAATTAATCTCCTATACGATATAAATTTGCGCAAAAATTAAGTAAGAAATTAATAATTAGGCATTGAGGCGCAAGAGATGATTATAAAGTTTAGCAAATTTTCGATCTTGCGACATGTATTAATTATTTTTGTTCTGACTTAGATTAACGCGGCAAATTTCTTAGATGTGTGTGCAAATTATATGCGCATAGTTTAGTAACTTTGAAATAACCATGAAGAAAACCTAGAGATTATTTATGCGATTTAATTGTCGCACTAATCTCCTCCATGAGCAATAGTTGGAAACAAATAAAGATTATTATCAGTGTCAGATAGTCTTAGACCATCATTATTGTGAAACTTTTGAAAGGTCTAGAATAAAATTGGAAGTATGCGTGAGACGCATGCACTACAATTTTTATAGAAGTTGATGGGATCAACTGTCAAATAAGAGCTAAACCACTATTTTGCCTTTGAGAATCTTGTGAGTAATAACAAAAGTTGCGCGTTATTTTTGGTGATGCAAAGATTAAATTGCTCCTATATTTGAGGTTGAGCACTATAATCTTGAAGCCACTTGGATTAACTCACAGATAAAACATATATCCTCTCTACTTGCTAGTATGTCTGACAAGTAAGGATATTAAAATTTGAGTGTGCAAGATTGTTTAGGACATTCTTGATTGGCACATTCATTTTTTAAAGGTTTTATCAGTGCACCTTTATGTGAGATTAGCACTGGTAATCTTGCTCAAGTTTTTTTTTTTCTCTAGCGAGAACAAATAGGTTCTTGCAGATATATAAATTTTGGAGCAACCCCTGAGAGTAATGTAATACCAAGCAGTTTGGAGGTTTGCATGGTATCTATGGCAAAAAGTCTAAATAATTAGGTACGACTTATCTAAGCCTCACTTAAAAAATTTTTGCTCGTGGTTGCACTGATGCAAGATAGGTTTTAGGCTAAGATAATTTCTCGTAAAGTTTTTTCTTTTCTCTCCTATAGTGGATTGGAGAATATGAAAAATATTGAGTATGCGAGAAATAAGGATATATCGCTAGTTAGCAGCTAAAACGTCACATACTGCATTTGTTGCACAAAACGATATTTTTTATTAGCGCTTTTAATGCGATATTAGTGAAGTCTATACCTAATTTGATTTAAGACTAATTGAAAACAGTGGTGTTAGTGATAATTTCAAGAGGTTTTAAGTGTTTGATGGTCACTCATTGACTCAGTAATATTATTTCTCAAGTGGAGAGATGATATGCTACAATATGCCGTGGAGGCATTGGATGATGGGTGTGAAGTTTGAGAAATTGAAAATTTTCTCGCTAATGAGATCCATCTCCTTTATTTAGAAGAGCCAAATGAGAAAAGGCAATATGAGCATTTTCTATGTGAAAGTTCCTATACATGCATACTAAGGACTTGGATAATAAAAAAAAAAAAAAATTGTTTCATCATATAAATACGATTCCAAATATTTTTAAGGAAACTATATTTTTTCAATTAAAATATTTTTTTTAAAATCGAAATCGTATGAGTTATATGATGAGAATAATTATCTTGCAGTTTAATAACTTGCTGATAATGGAGTTATAAATAAATTATGGCGCAAAAAATTTTTATATCACACTTGGGTTGATGTAATATGGTGTTGCGGCCTTAATTTTGATTTTCCGTCCTTAGATAGAGTTCATTCGCTTTTGAGAAAGGCTGAGTAACTATTTTGTGCAAACGTGAATTCTAGAGGATTTAAGTTTGATCATTTTTTGGTTGAGTCAAGAAAATTACTCGTATTTTCGGCGAGGGTGGGGAATTGTGAATTTTTGTAAACACTTATTTTTTGGAAAAAATATTTTATTACGTTTCATACCACACTACCTTAATTTTTTTTTTAAAATTTCTTTATAAAAGATCTTCGAAAATAGTGGGAGTAATTTAACAACTAGTGTGAGTATACATTTAAGTGATGGTGTACCACTAGTGATAGTGACTCCCAAAAGTTATAGAATATAAAGATTCTCATAAATAGCGTGGAAGCAATATATCAATATTATCTCGTCGTTTAAAGACTAGAAGAGAATATTTGTAATATGGCTCCGTAAAGGTATTGAATAGTAGGAATCCCAACATAGAATCTTATATTCGCTTTACTTATATGATCCAACCTGGGGTTGTTGATCTAATTGATAAAGGAAAAGTGGAGTTGATAGAGGTATAGATCCATCTCTTGGCACTAATTAAGTTGCATTTAGATAGCTGTTGATCGCATATTTATTGAAACTTTTCTTGAAGGTGTTAAATAGCTGATTCTCATAGGAGAATTAGATGGTTGGCTTTTTGTGATGTTTAGGCATGAAGTACTTGGAGCGCATGATTATTGCTAATACTATTTTGGTGTATAAAGCAAATGAATGCTGCTGGTGCTGTTTACATGCGGCCTTAACGAACCATCTATTCAAAGATACCCAATGTACCTAGTCGTTTTTTTTATTAAACGACCTATTGAATTAAATGAGGTTCTTTGAACATTGTTGACAGTCTTAGAAAAGTGTCATCTTGAGAGATATTGCGAACTGGTTGTCTTAGATAATTAATTGTCGCCTAATAAGAGGTGTCCATACTACGAGGTGATGGACATGGATTTGTGAAAAGTAGCTCAGGCTTCATGTCTTGTGAGACTGTTTATGAGAAAAACAGTTTCTACGAGCTCTTGTTCAAAATCCATAGACAATTAATGAGATGGAAAATACTAAAGAATCTAGTTTGCTTATACTATTTGGTGTTTCTATTATGGTTTGCTCATGAGAGTTAGAGGTTAAGATTTTGTTAGAGGGTAAATATGACTTACTTGATTAAGTGAGTTTGTGATGCGATTGTCGTTAAAAGTAATGACTAGACTATTATAATTGTCTTTGGGGCAAAGGCCCTAATCGCTTTACCCTTAATGAAAAATAAATTATGGTTATCTTACATGCTTTTGTTGAGTACAAGAGATTTATATGAAACCTTGAAGTCGCAAATTAAGTTTGCTGAAGGACATTTGTGGTTACCTTGTAGATTCTTAAAAATTCGCAGTTGGACTTGTTGACTAGAATCTAAGGTTTATATTATGAATTTGACCTAAATGAGACTCGCGATAGTCATCGCTGACTTCATGGTTGTGCAAATGACTTTTATATGTAAAAGCAGAGTCTCTTGGTAGGAGTATATTTTGAAAAGTTACTACACATTAGAATGCGCATAGGGAGAAATGGTCATTAAACATCACTTGAGAGTTGTGGTTTAATAATTGACCATGTGATTTCTCTCTATCTCATGGTATTGCTCGTTGTGCACATGATACTGATATGTTCTATGATCATGTGGCGTGATTAGAATCATTTTTGGTAAGCACACACATTCACCATAAATTTAGTAATTATGGTGAAAAAGGTATATCGACAGGTTTAGATCTGCTCACTCACACGAGCGATCGCCTTTGGCGCTACAAATGGGTAGCGAGCAAAGATGAGACAATGTGTCACTCAGTACTTGTCCAATGAGGGATAAGTTGTAAGACACAAAAAATATGTCGCCTTAGTGGGAGCTAAGATGAGATCCATCATATTTAAAAGGACCGTACATGGTTACCCACAATCCATGTAGCCTGTGGTTTAGCCAGATGCGAGATCCTCTTTGGCGCTTTGATAGCGAGCAAATGGAGGGACTCGGGTTAGGCGCTGAGATAGCGACTAGACTAAGATCTGTACGGTGCATTGAGATTAGATATACGCTCTTTTTTCCGAAAGAGAACTCCACCGTAACATGTATTTCATACTACATATGATTTTGCGATCAACAGTAGAGGTGAGTGAATAATTCCCTACTTCCTCACCGTGTGAGTCCTGTAGGTTATAATTGATGACCTTAATTTATTTATGCCCTTAGGAGACTTTTGACTATGTCACAAGGTTGATGTTTTAGTGTCTGCTACTTTGGCATGTTATCTATGGCCATGAATGATGCGGTCTAAAGAGGCATTGCTGGGAAAGCGACTGGACTGAAACTAAATGACATGAGTGCGAAGGGAAGACTATTTGGTAACACATCGATAATGATGTGTACTCATTGCCGGCAAGTTATGTTGCTTCTTGGAAGTTGCAATATAGCTGTGAGTAGTACATCATATTTTATGGAGATTGAGCAATGCTCTGAGTCATTCTGACTCGAGAGGGATTAGGGATGCTTAGTCTGATGTGACCAAATGAGTCGGGGCATAACGAGACATTTTTTTTAGAGATGTTGCTATGCTGGTCTTCTCTTGGAAAGATTTGGTATAGTGCTCCCATTTTTCTTTTACAGCTGTGCTCGATGGTCGCACGGCCTATTTGCCAGTATGAACAAGATTGAGAACATATTGAGAGATGCAGACCTGGGGTCTTGCCCACTATGTGTGAGTGGGAGATGTAAGAAATGGGCACCCATAGTGGGCACCCCTTGGCCTTCTCTTGAAGGTTATGAAGTGGTTTAAGAACCACTTCATGAGGCTTGATGGCTGGCCATTAAGGGCCAGCCGGGGGTTACAATTAGAAGGGCTATTTACATAGCTCTTCACCTCTTTGAATTATGGACTTGCACCAAGAACGATCTCTCTCTCAAATGGTTCTCTCTAGTCATGGCATCTAGGCTGTGGAACGTATGAGTTTTGCTCTGGTTTTACCACGTAGCACACTCCACCATCGATGTGAAGATCGTGGACAAATAATGATGCTGGAGAATCCGTGGAACAACCGCACTAGATCTGAGATATTTCCAACGAGGTAATATCGCTTCCGCTGTGCATTCTGATCTAGTATTTCTAACAGTAAGTAGTGTACTTAAAAAAAATGGTGTTTCAGGACTGCATTAGCAAGCAATCCTGACGCTTTAGGATAGGTTTAGAAAACAAGTTATACTCAATATTTTCTTCTTCATCTCATCTCATCTCTACACTTTTTCAAATCCTCATACAAAATATAATAAATAATTCAACTTTTTCAAATCCCAATATAACTTTTTCAAATTCCAATTTAACTTTTTCAAATCTCAAAACTAAAAAATAATATTTTAAACTTTAAAACAAAACACAAAATTCTCATCTCATCTCCCAAACATAATCTTAATTTATTTATACAGTCCAAACAACATCATCGAAATACAGGCACTCTCACATGCATGATACATGGTTTGCACTGACCTTTAGGAGATCATACAGCTAGCGCACAGACAAAGTTTCTTTTTATGTGTTGAACTTGGTTTGCTTCTTTGTCAGCTGCATGATCTTCGACAAGTAGTGCCATGTTGAGGTAAGAAGATCCTCCCTCTTCATTCGCCCTCTTACCAATCTCTGCAAGCTTACTTACCCTTTCCCTTCTCTCTTCTCTTTCTTTCCCGTCACCCATCACCTTGTCCATGGCCTCCTTGACATTCTCCCTCTTCACCAGCACCCCAAACTTCTCTTCTTCCCCCCATTCAATCTGCACGTTGGCTCCCACCCTCACACCAATCGCTAAAACTTGCACAATAAACTTCTCATTAAAGAACTGCTCTTCAAACGAAGGCCATGTTATCATTGGGATGCCACCGCAAATCCCTTCCAGCGTGGAATTCCAACCACAGTGTGTTATGAACCCACCAATTGCTGGATGGGATAATATTAGCACCTATGGTGCCCAACCCTGGATCAGCAAGCCTCTTCCTTTTACCCTTTCCTCAAAACCCTCCTATAATAACCATTTTTCCATCTCTTCCTTTCTGTACTCGTGTCGTATAACCCAAATAAATGGCTCAGACTTTTGATGGCCGAACATGCCAAAGTTGACTCGGTCTCATCCAGTGACGCACAAATTCTTGCTTTTTTGGATATCCAAATGGTGCGGATGCAACTCGCAGACAACGTATAGTCCGGTGGAGTAAACCCAGTCTTGATGGGGTGAAGCTAAATGTTGATGGGAGTTGTAGGAGTAATCCAGGATTTTGTGGGGGAGGAGATGTTATCCGAGATGGTCATGATAAGGTAAAAGGTGTTTTCTCTGCTTGCTTTGGACTTGGTATGAATAATGAGGCTGAACTTTGGGCTCTACTTGAGGGAGTAAAGTTATGTAAAGAGTTGGATTTCATTAATGTGGAAACTGAATGTGATTTCAAAATAGTAGTTGATTGGATCGTTTTGGTAACTGCATGGTTTGATACTTTTGGGAGTTTTGGGAAATGGTGTTTAAGGAGCTTCAAGGGATACATTTCTCTATCAGACATATTTATAGGGAAGTTAACCAAGTTGTGGATTTTTTGGCTCAGTAAGGGGAAGCTGGCTTGACTTGTAGATATGAGGAAGGTGGTGTTCTTTCGTGACAATTGAGAGGTATTGTTAGGATGGATAAGGTTGGTTTTCTTAATCTTAGATTTTAATTTCTGGTTTTTTTTTTTTTTGCAAGTTTTTAATTAAAATAGGCATGTCTAGATTTGTTTTGGTTTATTTGTTTAGTTTATACGTTTGGTTATGGTTAGTCTTATGATGCCTGGGATGGTATTTTTTCATTGTTTTTATTGTAAATCCCCAGTGTTGGCTTGTTCCTACGGTTTTCCTCTACCATAAATGAGGGTTTTAATAAAATTGGATTACCTCTTCTTCTTTAAAAAAAAAAAGGCTTCCAAAACATGCATAAATTAATGTTCTGGGTGGCCATGAATCAAGCCACTTCAAGCACTGGGTTTCATCAATAGAGCCCTTCTTGCCTCTCTCAGCCAAATCCAAGGTACCTTTGTTGCATAGCAAAACAAGGCCAATACACCATATTTTTCTCCTATTGCCTTTCAATATTCTTCGACATATGCCGGTTCCACTCACAACTGTTAACCAATACTCCATAGCTCCTCCTTCAGCTTCCCTAATCTTTTCTTGAATACCACTGGTTCGAGCCGTGATTGAAGGATTGAGGAGGTAGCTGAGCTCTCGTTAACCCAATCTGATCTGGTAATCCCGGTATTATAAAAAGCTCTGAATTGGAAAGTATTGTCTCGAATACCTTGGACTTATGTAAATTGTGAGAACACACAAGATTGAAGCAATTTGTACCATCGAATAAGATTCAATTGGAATGCCAAACTTGAGGGTGGTATCAGCAGTCCATACGAGATTTCTATCAGATGATGCAGTTTGGAGGGGGCTTTAGCTCTTCAAACATGATCTGCTCCAGCTATTGCTACAACATGCTCACCGCTGTAACAAAATTCTTTACCAGGTTTGGCGAAGGAAGAGAATCTGTATTCTCGCATCCTTTTGGCAAGCCGGCCTCGGCATATGAAAAATCAAGTTGCAAGATTCAGATGGATAGTCCAAATTTAAGGACACAATCAATGGTAGTACTGAATCTAATAGCATTGAGAGGTGTGGTGACTATAGTGACTACTACTTTGCGTTGTGCCAATATCTTGGCCATGTCTATCATAGTAATGAGACGGCCTAGGGACATCAAGGGTATCAATAAAAAATGAAGATGGGGATAAGACAATGTAGAATCCATTCTTGCAATTCCGTAGAGATTAATTGATGTTGATGAGCTTTGGGTGCCCAGTTTGTTCCTTGTTTGGGTTGATTCTTATATATGGTGCTGCCAGTGACGTAAAAGCATACATAAGCTTACTATATGTATGGTGAGTTATACAATTTACATCCAATATTATTGTCTGGACAATGACTTGAGATGAAAGTTGAAAATTAAATAAAATATTTTTTCAATATGATTATTATTTTAAATATTTAAAAAGTTGAATTATTTATTATATTTTGTATGAGAATTTAAAAAAATTGTAATTATGAGATGAGATTATCACTTTCAGAATTGGGATCTTGTTAACTTTCAGATGCTTTTTGCTTTGAGAGAGATCGAATTGAATGTTCTATTTGAAGTCAATGAGCCATCGAGTTCTTTATTTAGTTACAATTAAAAAATGATTTATCAAGTTCATGTCATGAAAAGGATTGAACATAAAGGTATGTGATGCATAGGTAGCGTGTATAGGAAGTGAATGTATTTTACAGCATTTTTTTACTCTAAGCAAACATATATATAACAATAATGCCTCATTTGGTTACATAAACTATATCTTCTCATCATTATAATTTTTTCAAACTCTCACATAAAATATAATAAACAATTCAACTTTTTCAAATTTTAAAATAAAAAATTATATTAAAAAATTATATTATAACAATATTTTATTTAATTTTCAACTTTCATATCATCTCATATTTATAACCAAATGAGATCTTAGAGTAAAAAAGATGAGAGACTCCAACATTCATTCCAAACTAGTTAATACAACAACAAAAAAAAAAAGGGAAGGATTTGGAGCCAGTGACATGGCCCCCATCCATTTCCCATAAGGGGAGCCACCCAAAACAGTTTTGATACAATCCAAAATTGGAACTGTGATATACAACTAAAAAGTCACCGTGATTGTTTTGTGCCGTATTTTGCTAGTCTGGATTGACTGAAGGGGATTTTCATTTGCTTTTTCTCACGATTTTTGGTTGGAAGAACTGGGAACATAGGAAAATGGAAAGTGATAAATAGTTCAAATCCTTAACAAACAACTGTCAGTGGCACACACACCACTATTGGAAAGAGGAGGTTGGTTAGATATGAAAGATCCAAGGCCTCTGATTCCACTAGTGTTGCACAAGGTGATAGAAAACTCACCATGGCACTGTAGCGCATGGATCTCATGCTTGATTTTGACCTCGCGTGAGCCACACATGCCCTTTTTTTTTATGATCATCTTCTACCGACAAAAGGATCAGCGACTAGTGAGTCTTGTGTTGTAGTGAGTGATGGTCGTACGTCACCAAAAAGCAGTAGATCAGCCCATCTCAGTGCTATAGTCGGAAAACAAGAAACATAATTGAGAAAAGTGACTAGACAGTTTTAGAAAGGATAAAGGAGGGAGGCGAAGCTCATGTTGGGTTTGTGGAGTCTAGTTTTGTTGGTGTGTCAACCTGATTTGATGATCCGACCTGATAAGGATGCGTTATGATTTTTTGTACGGCACAAGCTTAAGCGAAAGTTACAGACAAAAAGTTCGCGCGACAGGTAGTTCGAGTGAAGTTTAGGGAGAGAGTTCGCTCAAGTCTCGCTCAATAGGTTGCTTAAGCGAACATCGGACAGAGAGTTTGCTCAAGGCGAGCTCGACACTCTGCTCAAGTGAATAATGTAGAAAAGTGAAAATTAGGGTTTAAATATGGACTTGATGAACAATTTAGTAGGATCTGAGTGTTATGAACAGTAAGATTTTGCCTCAGTGTATTTTGTGATTCATCAGTATAATAAAACCATTTGCAGTTCTATGGACGTAGACACGTTATTGAACCACGTTAATTATGTGTCCTACTCCTTGAGACAAAGATAAGGAATTGGGTGGAGAGATAAAATATCTAGGGAAATAAGATGGCTTTCTATATTTATCAGAGTTATGTTGCATACTAAACTTCTTAACACTTCTATTCTATTTCTATAATTCTTAAATTCGTCCTTATTTTGTAAAATAAAAAATTCAAGAATTAATAAATAATATCACATTATTATAATATGATAGAAGCAAGATGTGGGTGTAGTATATAGGCTTTAAAAATATTTAGTGTAAATGTAAAAACCTTAATGATGTGATATTTTATAATAATTAATAAGAAGGGGAGTATTACACATAATATTTTTAGAGTATTTAGAAAGTTTTCATTCTTATCATATGCACTTAATTATATAGACGATTGCCTATATATATTCTAAGCAAGCTTCATTGTCATAGTACAGATTATAGAAGAAAGTTAATTATACAATACATATGAGTGGATTTTTACCACTATAAAAATCTAATAGACATTGAAGAATATAGATAAGGGACATGCTTCCATAGGTTGGAAATTGCCCATCGCGCAAGATTATAGGCATATCAATTTTCAAAGTAATGAACTTTTTGCACTTTACATTCATCAAAAGAAAGTTCTATCTATTATGATAGAGTGCAATATTGTCCAATTTGTTGCATAGTTTCATTCTGCAATTGCCTGTACCACCGGCTTAGAGTTTAGCTCCTTCACTGAGGATTGTATTCAAATCTCTATTTACTACCTCCTAAATTTCCATTAACGACGTTATGGCTTCTCCAAAGTTTGGATTGATATCATTTATGAATCTTGTGTGGATAAAGAGAGGCGTGCCGATGTCAAATATGCAAATCAATACTATTGTGCTTCCATTACTTCTAATTGCCACATCAAATATTGAAAGTGAACAAAAACCTTTGAGAGAGAAAGTAGCCATCTAGCCTCTTGCTGGTGTGTTTATGTGGTCCATACATTGTTGTGTTTCCTGAGGGTTTTGGAAACTTTGGATTCAAACCAATTTCGTGATGGACAATGAGAGTTGTGGATTACCTAGTTTCTTAAATTAAAACCAAATGTTATCCATGGCTATGGTGGCAAATAATTGGAAATAATGAATTAATGTCTTCTTCAAGTATTACTAATCCAGGTGAAGGATTAAGAATTATTGACAATTAGTGGAGACACATTTCCATAAATCAAGGGAGACAAATTTGCATAAATCAAGGGATTAGTGGAGACACATTTCCATAAATCAAGCCTCAAATCCAGGCACCACCGTGTTCACCATTTCCCTTCAATAAATAGCTAGTTTATGTAATGAGAAAATAGATCAATAGAAAAGCATAAGTGAATATTCTCTTATTCCTTATGTTTATTTCTCATTCTCCTAGTTTATTTTCATGGTATTAGAGTGTTGGTTCGCTCTACCCAAAAATTCAAGTTGATCGAAATCAACTTTTGATCACACCACAAGGTTCTTCTTGATAAGACGAACACGTTGCCGTAAATGGCATCGAAAACTAACGTCGGAGGAGTCCCCACGCGGCCCGAGAAGGTCAGAGCGTGCATACCACGCGCACCACGCATTTGAAAGGTAGACAATGCGTGAGTCACGCACCCCCACACGCCCTAGACGTTCCTAGCGCGTGAACTCCACTTGCCCACTCGCCCCCACGAGCACCTAGTGTTGTCCAGCGTGAGTCACGCACCCCCACACGCCTGTTGCTGTTCCTGTTGATCTGAATCGTTAAAATCTCAAATCTGTTTTGGGCTATATCTAAGCCATTCGGAATCTAATTTCGGTGATCAAATAGTACTTTCCTACTCTTTGGATTATTTCGGACTCATTCGTGCGGTTGGAATTTTTGAAATTCATCTCAAAATTTTAGATTTGTTTTGAACGTTTCCGCAAACTCCATGGCTACACCACCCACCCAAACTCCATCTCAACTAGTTAGTGATCTCACTTCACCATATTTCCTAACCGTTGCCGACAACCCTGTAGCAACCTTAGTTTCAGAACTCCTCACTGGCGACAATTATCCCTCATGGCAATGCTCCATGCGTATGGCTCTCAACTCCAAAAATAAACTTGTTTTCATTGATGGCACCCTAACAAAACCTATAGATCCTTCCATTGTTACACTGTGGAAGAGGTGCTGCGATATGGTCATTTCATGGCTGCTAAATTTCATCGACAAATCTCTAAGGCAAAGCTTGATCTATTGTCAGAATCCCTCTGAAGTATGGAAAGACTTAGATCACGTCAAGCGTGATCTCATCAATCTTCATCAAGATTCCATGACCGTTACAATCTACTACAACAACATCAATGGGCTCTGGGATGAATTGCAGACTACAGGAACCCAATTCTTGTACATGCAGTGCTTGAGAAAATGCCTCAGCAAGATAAAACATAGAATGTTTATTTCAATTTCTCATGGGGCTCAATGATTCCTTCAACGACATCAGGAGCCAAATTCTTGCTATGGATCATCTACCCTCCATCGTCAAAGCCTGTGCTATTGTTCATCAAGAGGAGACCCAGCGCCATCTTCAACTCCCGCTCCTACCCACACCCGACAGCATAACAATAACTGTTACTCGTCCTTCACATAAGACTCCCAACAGAACAAGAAACAAAAAAAAGGTGTGCAAAATGCGGTAAAGAAGGTCACTTGATTGAAAGCTGCTATGAAATTATTGGGTACCCAGCCCACTGGAACACCTCCAAGCCCAAGCAAAAGACCAACACCACCAATGTCCTACCAATCTCAGCCAATACAGTCTCTTAGGCATCCTCACCTTCAACTGCAAGAGTAATCCCTGGGCTTTCTACTGAGCAATATCAACAGTTGATGGGTCTTCTTCAGCCCAGTCGTGAGGATGATTTCTCTGATTTTTTTTTATTTCATTGCTTCTATGCCTTCTTTGCCTCAGGTTATTGACACAGGTGCCTTAACACATGTGGCCTCTATGAAATTCTTGCCGCATGCTACCCACGTCACACCTTACTCATAGTTTCTTACCTTACCCACGGGGACCATGGCTTAAGTCACTCACATAGGCAATCTTCAATTATCACCTTTCTTTCAACTTACTAATGTGTTGTTTGTTCTTGATTTTAAGTACAATTTTATTTCTGTCAGCCAACTTACTAAAGCCTCATCTTGTCTTTGTTTTTTTTACTCCATCTTTTTATATTTTTCAGGACCAACACACGAGGAAGCTGATTGGAATGGGTGAGGAATGTGGAGGTCTCTACCACCTTCGAGCCCCTGGCCCCATTGCTCTTCACATCGACTCTGCTGCTAACCCATTGTGGCCTTTTCGTCTAGGTCACCCATCCCTTCCTTGTACTCCAAAAGAATTTTCTAATTTAAATAAATATGCTCATTGTGATATTTGTATTCGTGCTAAAAATACTCATTTACCGTTTTCATTGGTTGAAAATAAAAGTGCTAGTTCTTTTGATCGCATTTACTGTGATATATGGGGTGGCTATACCACACCGTCTCATTCTGGTGCACATTATTTTCTTATCATTGTAGACGATTATTCTCGTGTCACTTGGGTTTATCTTATGAAATTTAAATCAGATACTTTTTCTTGTCTCACCAATTTTTTTCATGATAAAAACCCAATTCAATTTTAACATAAATTGAATTCGCACTGATAATGGTCAGGAATTCTTAGCTCATCACATGCAAAAATTCTTTTCTGATCATGGTGTAATTCATAAGCGTACATGTGTTGAAACTCCTCAACAAAATGGTGTTGCCAAACAAAAATATCGTCATCTCTTAAATGTTGCTTGTTGTTTACATTTTCAAGCTTCTTTACCTATATCTTTTTGGGGTGAATGCATCTTAACTGCTACATATTTGATTAATCGTATGATGTCAGTCTCTCTACACCATCAAACTCTGTATGATGTCAGTCTCTGTACACCATCAAACTCTGTATGAACTTTTTTTTTATAAAACCCCCACTTATATGCATCTTCATGTTTTTGATTCTCTATGCTATGCACATACTTTGAAAGTTCATCGTGACAAATTTTCACCACGTGCCTCCCCATGCATATTCCTTGGTTATTCTCTAGTCACTCCACCTATCGCGTATATAACATAGAAACTAAGAAAATATTTTCTTCACCTGATGTTCGATTTGTTGAGACTGTCTTTCCTTATGCTGACTCTACAACCTATAACCTCATAGACACTCCACCCACTATCCCTATCAACCTCAATCCTATCTTCATAGAATTTCATTCCCAAGATCATTTCCCTAACCCAAATCCAAATAGTCCAATAGATAGTACCACTGATAGTCTCTCTCTTGAACCCGTTGAACCCAACCCCCCAATATCTCTTCTCGACCACACCACCAGATCACTCATCCTTCCTACCTTCAAGACTATATCTGCTCAGATCTCCTAGAGTCTTCACGTTCTAATCCTTCTCCAAAGACTTTCTCAAGTATGGTTCATTATTTACCCAATTTTCTCTCTTATCGTTTTTTTAGCCCTAACCATTTTGCCTTCCTCACCTCTGTTTCCAAAAATCTTCATGACCCTCAATCTTATTCTCAAGTTGTTCTTATTCCTCATTGGTGAGGCTGATGAAATCAAATCCCTAGTAGCCAACCACACCTGGACCCTCAAACCTCTTCCTCCCAACAAAAAGGCTATTGGTTGTAAGTGGGTTTACAAAACCAAACTCAGGGTTGATGGATTCATCGAACGTCATAAAGCTTGATTGGTTACTAAGGGTTACACCCAAGTAGAAAGTTTGAATTACCATGATACTTTTTCCCCCATTGCTAAAGTTGTTATACTTCGTTGTCTTCTTGCTATAGCTGCAGCTAAAAGTTGATTTTTACACCAATTGAATGTTCACAATGCCTTTCTTTATGGTGATCTTGATGAAGAAGTCTATATGCATCCACCTCCCGGTTATTGTCCACAATGGGAGAAACGTTTCTGTCGCTTGCACAAATATTTATATGGTCTTAAGCAAGCCTTTCATCAATGGTACTCCAAACTGTCTCATGTTCTTACCTTGGCAAGTTTTTGTCAATCTCATGCTGATCATAGTCTCTTCACCAAAACTACAGGCACCGTGTTCACTGTCATTCTGATATATGTTGATGATATTCTTGTTACTGGCAACGACCTACCCACCATCACTGCCCTCAAAAACCACTTGGCTACTGCATTCAAATCAAAGACCTTGAGAATCTGAAGTATTTTCTTGGCATTGAAATAGCATGCTCACCTGCTGGAATTTTCTTCAACCAATGCAAATACATTCTAGACATCCTCTCTGATACTGGTCAACTTGGCTCCCGCCCTGCTTACTTTCATATGGAGCAACATCTTAAGCTCAATGACACTAATGGTGATCTTTTTATTGATCCAGCATCTTATCGCCGCTTGGTTGGTCGCCTCATCTATTTGACAATTTCACGTCTAGATATTGCTAACACAGTGAATATTCTGAGCCAGTTTATGCATGCTCCTCGTGAGCCACATCAACAGGCTGCTCTTCGTTTACTTCGGTATTTGAAGTCCACTCCTGGTCATGAATTATTTTTTTCTTCAACCTGCACAGTTTTCAATTATCAGCCTATTGTGACTGATTGGGCCAGTTGCCCTATGACTCGACGGTCCACCACTGGCTTTGTTGTCAAACTTGGAGATAGCCCTATCTCTTGGCAGACAAAGAAGCAATCCACTGTCTCTCGCTCTTCTACTGAAACTGAATATCGTGCCATGGCTAACACCTCTTGTGAGATTACATGGTTTCGATCTATTCTTCGTGACCTCCCAATCTCCCATCCTCAACCTACACTACTTCATTGCGATAATCAAGCTACCATTCATATTGCACGCAATCCAGTTTTTCATGAACGCACAAAACACATAGAGATTGATTTTCACTTGGTGTGTGACCATATTCGCGCTGGTCTTCTTACTCCAGCTTATTTACCCACTTCCCAACAACATGCATATCTCTTCACAAAACCTTTGGGTCGTGAATTGTTTGTCTTCTTCAGATCCAACTTGGGCATTACAGACCTCCATGCTCCAACTTGAGAGGAAGTATTGACAGGTAATGGAGACACATTTCCATAAATTAAGGGAGACAAATTTGCATAAATCAAGGGATTAGTGGAGACATTTCCATAAATCAAGGCACCACCATGTGTTTCACCATTTCTCTTCTATAAATAACTAGTTTCTGTAATGAAAAAATAGATCAATAGAAAAGTATAAGTCCATATTCTTTTCTTCCTTATGTTTATTTTTCCTTCTTCTACGTTTATTTTCAAGAGTATTGATTAAGATCCAGTTTGAGATAGGTTGGGAGGCAAATTGACAGATATTTGTGTGTTGTATTATATTATATCGACGGCGATCGAGATTGGATCGTGTATAAACCTACATTATTAATGCCGACATCTCGATCGACCGCGGCTCCGTCAATAGGATATCTCAGTACTTGTACGGGCGACCGAGATTGGATCATGTTTTCTGTAACAATCCATGCTTACAGAATTATCAAATATTGTTCCCTTCACGGATTCCAAGCGATAAGATCGATCAATATATACATACACATATATATATATTTATAGCAGGTACTTGATTCTCAAAATATTACCAACATGATCTAGTAGTACTAATGCCGTTGGCATCAAAAGCTTTCTTGATTCAAAGGATCCTTCGACAAAAACCCCGGTACAATTTGTATAAGCTTATAAGAAAATCTTAAAAGATCACCAAATTAATTAACCAAATCTGAGATTTTTCAAAATGGCTGCTTATATATATTCCAAAATTTTAAGTGCTAGCTAGTACTCGATGTAATTAGAATTGGGTCACTGGGAATGATATATTATAAACCGAATTATAGAACTTATTCCTAAAAAAATAAAAAGCAGTAGATCTTACACACCGTTATCTTATATATATATATATATATATATATATATATATATATAGTAATGATAGCACTATCGATGATATATGTACGTTGTTGTTGTACCAATAGGCTGGCCATGTCAAGCATGGCGGGCATATATGCACTGGCACATCAATGCGCGGTATCATTGATCACAAAGTGAAGCTGGTGGTCGGACTGTGGAGCCCTCGCATAATCGGAGGAATATTAGAAAACGAACCAGAAGAAGACAATTAATTTCCTGATGATCAGATCGGTGGCTCTTCCTGTTCCTGGGGACGTTGGATTGGCTAATTATAGATCACAGCTTGTTAATATATGTGTGCGCTTCGTGTAGGGAGACTGACGTGGGAGCATATCTCTATGTATCAGTGTATATATGTTACTAAATTTAGCTAGGTTTGATGCATATACGCAGACCATGTGACTTTGTTTGTCTCTCTTATTTTTTGGGACTTCGTGTACATGTTTTGGTTGCACTAGGAGCTGTTACCTGCAATTTGCAGTCTTCAGAAGATGCTGTCTTAGCAGGGAGACCGTTTTATTTCTCTTTTACAAACCGTGCCTCTGATCAGTATGCAATACTGGCCCTCTCCATATAAACTCGAATAAAGTTTCTATGCCATGATATCAAAAAAGGGCACTAAGCCAAGCCGTTGATGATAAAATGCGAAGTACTAGTGGAAGGCTGTACTGTAAATGCATGTTTTAGGGATTGCTTAATGAATCTTAATTCTTTCATTATCATGCAGGCAGCAGGAATAGCTAGCTAGGATAAGTACGCCCACTATTATGCAACACTCAACAACAGTAATGCATGTGCTAGCCTGAACTCAACTGGCAATTATAATCATGTTCAAATTATGCCAATCACTAATAAGCATGATATCTTAAGATGAAGGGAAAATTACTGTCTCTCGTATACCTGATCTGTTAGGTAGTCTCTGCAACCTGTTTGTAGCATGATATCTCGAATTAGCAGTGTCATCTCCACCTGAGAAGATCCTCCATCTTCAACAGCTTTCTTTGCCATCTCTCCCAGCTCTCTAGCTTTTGTCCTCCTCTCTTCTCTTTCCTCTCCTTCATTCATTAGCCTCTCTATAGCCCCCTTAACATCTTCCTTTTTCACCAACACCCCAGTCTTCTCTTCCTCACCCCAGTTTACAGGATCCTCCACACCAACCCTCACACCAATTTTTAGTACCTGCACTACTAGTTTCTCATTCATAAACTGGTCCCCAAATAGCGGCCATGTAAGCATTGGCACCCCAGCACTTATTCCTTCTATGCATGAATTCCAACCGCAGTGCGTTAAAAACCCTCCCACTGAAGGATGGGATAAGATCAATAATTGCGGAGCCCAACCCCAAATCAAAAGGCCTCTCCCTTTAATCCTTTCTTCGTATCTGTCTTCCAAAATCCATTTCTCCAATTCTTCTGAGGTTTCCGCTCCCCTTAGGACCCAAATAAATGGTTTGTTAGACTCTTCTAAAGCCAACCCGAGCTCTATCAACTGTGAAGGTATTAGATTGCATAGGCTCCCAAGGCAGGCATAGACAACAGAGCAGGGTTCCTGGGCATCGAGCCACTTCGAGCATTGATACTCTTCAATGGAAGCCTTGTTACCTCTCTCGGCCCTGTCTAGGTAGTCCTTGTTGCAAAGCGAAACAGGGCCAATACACCAGACTCTATCTCCTCTTGCCTTCCTATATTCTTTGGCATATGCTGGTTCCAATTCTTGGAAAGTATTCACGATGACCCCGTGTGAGGCTAAGTCAGCTGCTGCCATTTGCCCACTAAATTCCTTCATTTTGGGGTCTTCGGGAAAAGGCAATTGAGATTAGTGAATTCAATATGATCAGGCAAACCGGGCAAAACAAAGTACTCTGACTGGCAGGATATTTTCGCGTGAATGTTGTGAACGCGTAAAACGTGAAAGATAAAGAGACAGAAGCAACTAACTCCAAGAAAAGAAAATCTTGGAATATGAAACTTGCGAGCAATATCAAGTGTCCAAGGCAGGCACATATCAGAGATTATGCAGTTTGGTGGAGGATCTAGCTCCTCAAACAACTTCTCCACAGGGTGTCGTAGCATGCTAGTTGAAGTGAAGAAGTTCATGGCGAGTCCTAGTGAAGGAAGCTTGTCGAGATTATCACAGCCTTTGGGTATTCCTGCTTCTTCATAGGGAAACTGAAGTTGGATAACTCGGATTCGGAGTCCTGATTCAACTGCGCGAGCAATGCTTGTATGGAAACGGGCTGCGTTATGAGTTGTGGTGACAATGGTGACAATCACGCCTCGCTGTGCGAGCAGTTTGGCAATGTCTATCATAGGAATCATGTGGCCTTGGGCCATTAAAGGAAACAAGACAAAGTGAAGCTTGTGGGCTGGAGAAGCCATGGCATATATGGAGGGTCAGGCTGGACAAGAGAGATGGAGTGATATTTTATACTAGACAAATTTCTCTTACTCTCCAGAGCCGCTTTGCTGGTGATGCAACAGCTTACATAACCATATATGGTTTAGAATTATTCTGGGTTGATCTGTTTCCCAGTCTCAAGTAATTTTAACTATTTGGCCTATCGCTTTAATGCCGAAGTTGTCCGTCTCTTCAATATTAATTACAGACGGTAATGTCATTAGAATTTACAATATTAAAAAAAAAAAAAAAAAAAAGGGACCACAGTAGGGGATGATTGATTGCAAATCTGCAATGCATGAATTTAAGTAGAGGATCCTCGCAACATCTGGTATAATAAATATAATTTTGGAAATATGATTAAAATGATATATGCACATTGCTGTCTAGATGAGACTGCTTAAAATCGTGACATGTATGTAACAAGGAACATTTGGGTGAAACCTCAAAATTTGACATCGGTATTAGTTAAACCTTCAATGTGTCACCGTTAACAGAAGATGACAAAAAAGCCACACCCATGTAACTTTTGCTTAAAATCGTGTGGGAAGCCATTAAAGAAAACAAAGATTAGGGATAGCATGGCAGTTTGGCTTTATAGGGCGTGCCTCTTTGGTGAGCTTCATTTTGTTAATTCAGAAAAACGGGGGTGGGGTGTCTTGCCAGGTAACGTCATTTTGGATTATCCGAAGATGGTGAGGTTAGATGATTAGGATTGTTCACCCAACCCGATCCGATCATTAATAGTTTCGTTTAGCCATTTGGCCAATTACCCAACTCCGAAAAGCTTGTCGGGAAACATGCATTCCAACCCGACCCGATCCGACCCGACTTATTATTATTATTTGTGTGTGTAATAATCTTGATAATTTTGATTAACATTCTATACAAAAATTTGAAGGAAACAAAATCAATACATAAATTAAGAAATTACTTAAAAGTTAGTTATCAGATTAAAAAAAGTAAAAATAATAAGGAAAAGAAGAAGAGTGACTGAAGACATACTAAGGCCTCATTTGTTTTCATAACTCTTTTCAATTCATCTCATCTAGTCATTATAATTTTTTTAAATTCTCATATAAAATAAAATAAACAGTTTAATTTTCTTTAATCTTAAAATAAAAAAAATATTAAAAAAATATATTCTAACAAGATTTTATTTAATTTTTAAATTTTAATTTTAATTAAAATCAACACATCGTATTTTATCTTAAATACATACCAAGAGACCGGTATACTGAACAAGGGAACACGTATTTCATTTTACAATAAATTATAAAATCTTGTTTTTGGGCCAGTTGGGGGATAAGGGGTATTAAATTATCACAGGCTTTTTGAACGTGCAGGGCCTATATGTTGACATGCTGTCATGCACCATCATATTCAATTTCAGAGGTTGTGAGATTCAAGACAAAGCAAATGACGGCACAAAAATTAATTTTTTGGCTATTTCTTTTTGGAAAGGGTTACGAAATTACGGGTAACGGGTAATTAGACAATACCGAACCGTTTTATGCGGAAAAAAAAGAGTCGGGTCGATAAATAGTTTCGGGTCGATAAAAGAGTCGGGTCGGCTGCGCCTTCTCAATTTTTAAAAAATAAAAATAAAAAAATTGAATCTCTCTGTGTCTAGTAATAGCCATTAGTCACCCCACACCACCTCTCTCTTTCTTTCTTCTCATCCCCCCCCCCCCCCCCCATGGCAGATTTTGTCACAGCAATCTCAACTCCATATCTCGCATCATCGTCAATTCCTAGTAGCTGCGAAAACAGCATCCGCCTATACAACTTCTCAGGCAAAGCAAACAGCAAGCACATCTTCATCTACACACCAGCAGACACCCTTTTCCATCACAGAGCTCCAATGGCAGGGCAGGAAGACTGTGAACCTTCTAATATATTCTGACGCAATCTGATTCAGTATTAATCACGATCCTGTCTGCTATAAGCTCAGCTGCTCTCATTTTGTTGCGACCCCCTTTTTCCCGTGGAAAACCATTCAACACTCGGTTGCAATAAACGGGTCTGCCTTTCCTCTTGTATAAGCTAGCAGCTCGCACACCTGTCTCTCGTCTTAAACGGGTCCGCTGTCACTTTTGAATGAAGCTCGTCTTCTTCCTAGACCAGCAAAAATGATACTTTCCAAAGAAAAACAACAGATTTTATTCAAGTAAATGAACCTTACATTTATGATTTGTTTAGTTTTGTGAACAATTTACAACATATGCAACTCCAGCAGAACACCAACAGATTTGATTCGCAGAAGGTATCGACTGGGGGATGGGAAAGATTACACACAAAAAAAAAAGACCCACGTTGTTCTCATCCCGCATGCAACTCTAATATACAGCGCTAGAGTTACATCTAACACAACAAACCCAAAGACGAACAAGATACAATCCACGCAGCTTTCTCAGCTAAACACAACGAACCTTTCTCATCTTACAAAACTGGAGCTGCAAGCTCTCAATATATTACTCAAGTGCGCTATAGATACAGTCCACGCAATTTTACACGTTTATGAACGTTAATACAGAGCTCCATGCGTTGTCAATGTGATTCAGTTGCACTCACTTTTCCTTCAATTTTAGCCAACCAGAACCCAGTCTATTCAATCACTTTTGTAACAAGAATGGGGGCAGGTCTCAAGCTCCCAAGTCAACAATCATTTTCATCCATCTTTGTAAATTGCTACTTCTTAGGAGACTCCGAGTCTGGGCCCCTTCGACTTGAGTCCACACGATCAAGCCGTTCCACTCTCCATGAGTCTAAATTGGAAGATTTAAGTAACAAACCCAGGGCCGAAGAGCATGTGGCTCTAACAATTGCATCTGCTGAGCGACTCAATTTCCCTATCAACATCCCAAACACCTGAAAGAAGGCATAGGTTTTTGTAAATATGTTCAATTATAAAAACATACAACCAGTACCTACATCCGAGGATACCTGTGTATAGTAACGAGCTAACATGTGCTGATCATCTGAAAGAGAGAGCATGCTACTGGAGAAGTAAATAGCATTTGCCTGAATTACTGGCCACGGTGCATCAAAAGCCTGCCTCAGCACAGATGTAGACAACTCAGATACTGTCACTTTAAAACAAAAAAGTAACATAATCATATGATACACCTTGAGAATTTTATTTTCCTTGGTTCCAGAACCATGAACTTATATCTCGAAGTTGAATGCATATTTAAGAACCAATACAAAAGAGATTCTTATTGATTGAGACGGCACAAGAAAAAAAATCACAGACAGAGAGAGATTGTGAGGGAGAGAGAGAGAGAGAGCAGCAGCAGCAGCATAAAAATGCAATGGATTTGATCGGTTTTTGTTGCTGCTAATGATAAAATCAACTTTCATAACCAAAGGGAACATTATAGGATGGCTACAAGGCAAGCTATATTTCAGTTTCCAATATTGGTTGGTCCAGTACGTGTCATAAAACCTAACAGACCAGAACACCTTTTCCTCCCTCTCTCTGCAACTCTGCCTTTCTCCTCTTTGCCACCAGCCGCCATCACTGCTGATTGAAACCCCTCCCTTTCTGCCCCCAGCTCCACTACAGTCCACCAGCTATAGAAGCATCACTCTGGGCATTCATTGACTCTCTTTTTTTGATAATTAATAAAGTTTATTAATCTTCAAAATTAGGCATAGCCCGAGTACACAGGTGGTATACAAGTGAGAAATGCCTAATTACAGCCTAAGAATGAAAAAAGACGCATACAAGTCACTAAGATTACCCCCATCTAATACAATAGTCTTAGCCCAAAGTAAAACAGTTTGGAAAAATGAGTCCCTAATCCCCTCCAACGAATGTTCACTATTTTCAGAACATCTTCCATTCCTCTCATTCCATATACACCACATAAGACATAAGGGCACCATCTTCCAAACATCCTCTACTTGATGGTTTCCCCGTGTTTCGCTCCAACAAGCCAATAGGTCCACCACCTTTTTGGGCATCACCCAAGCAATGTCCAGCCTTAAGAAGACTTCATCCCATAGAGATTTTGTCACATCGCAATGGAGAAGAAGATGGTCCATCGATTCGCTATCCTTTTGCACATGAAGCAACAATCCATTATAAAGAAACCACGCTTCCTCAACTTGTCTATGGTCAAAATTTTACCATGAGAGGCCAGCCAACCAAAGAAAGCAACTTTTCGGGGCACTTTGCTCTTCCAAATGCGCTTCCAAGGGAAATTCTGAGGAGAATGGGTAGGCATAACCTTATATAAAGAATGAACCGAAAATTTCTTGATCTCGGGGTGTGTCCACAACAGTTTGTCCTCCATGCCATGTTCCAAATTCAGTGCATACAAGGTGCTATAAAAATCAGAAATATCTCCCACCTCCCAATCTTAAGCTGCTCTGGTAAATGACACATTCCACTGCAGCAGGCCATTCAAAGAGTCCATGAAATCAGCAATAAAGGCTTCCTTATGCAATGCAATTTTGAAAAGAGAAGGAAAAACCTCCTTTAAGGCAGCATCACCACACCAAACATAAACCCAGAATCTAACTCTATTTCCATGCCCTGCCACAAATCTAAAATTATGAATGAAATCCTCTCAGTCCTTCCTAATAAATTTCCATACACCCACACCATACAATCCTCGCCCTTCATTAGAAATCCAGCCTCTCCAAGTAATTCCAAATTTGGCATCAACCCCAATCCTCTATAATGCCTCACTTTCTTGATAATACCGCCACAACCATTTCCCAAGTAAGCCCTTGTTGAAAATACTCAGCTTTCTAATCACCAGGCCTCCACAAGGTAGGGGAGTGCAAATCTTGTCCCATTTAATCGAATGGAATTTTTTCTCGTCCCCCAATCCGCCCCATAAGAAAGCACGGAAAATTCTTTCCATCCTATTAGCCACACCAGCCGGGATAGGGAATAATGAAAGGAAGTACGTAGGTAGGTTAGATAACGTGCTCTTAATAAGAGTGATTCTTCCCCCTTTAGATAAATATATTCTTTTCCAACCCGGCAATCTATTCTCAATTTTTTCAATCACACCATCCCATATTACTTTGAATTTATGAAGAGCCCCCAAAGGAAGACTGAGGTACTTCATAGGCAAAGATGATACCTTACAAAACAAAATTTCGGCCAAGTCTCCATTATGATTTACCAAGCCAACCGGAACCAGTTCCGATTTGGACAAATTCACCTTAAGGCCGGAAGTAGCTTCAAAACAAAGCAAGAGAGCTCTCGATGAACGGATTTCATTAGGATCCGGCTTGCAAAAAATTAAAGTGTCGTCAGCGAAAAGAAGATAAGATACATTGACGCTCCCAAAAGAAGTACCGCCCACTGAAAATCCAAATAAAAAGGCCCATCCCCGGCTGCCTTTATCATTCTACTCAGTACATCCATGACTAAGACAAAGAGAAGAGGAGACAAAAGATCTAATTGTCTCAATCCACGAGAGCTGTTGAGAAAACCCTTAGGAGTGCCATTAACCAACATCGAGAATCTAGCAATTATGATGCACTACTTCATCCAATTGCGTCACCTCTCCCCAAAGCCAAATTTGCCAAGAACATAAACCAAGAAGTCTCAATTCACACGATCAAAGGTCTTTTCCATATCTAGTTTGCAAAGGATACCTGGCTCCCCTTAATAAAAGCATTTTGAGGTTTCGAAATGATCTTGTCCATGACCATGCTCATACAGTTGGCGAGAAACTTGGATATGATCTTATACACTCCATTCACAAGACTTATAGGGCGAAAGTCTTTCACCTCTACCAACTCTGCCTTCTTCGGAATAAGGGCTATGAAGGTTGCATTAAGGCTTTTCTCGAATTTCATGTGTGTGTGAAATTCGGCAAAAACCTTCATAACATCCTCCTAGAGAATGTCCCAACATACCTGAAAAAATGCATGGAAAATCCATCTAGTCTCAGCTCTTTATCGCTGGCCATTCCTTTTAGCACTTTACGCACCTCTACCTCTTCAAACATCCTTTCTAACTAATCAGCACATGATTGATCGATCGTATCGAATGTCAACCCATCAACCTTAGGCCTCCACTAAAATTGTTCCATTAGTAGGTTGTCGAAAAACTGCACTATGTGGTTCTTAATATCGGATCTATCTAAAAGGACACTACCATCCGAATGTTGTACCTCAATAGCATTAAGCCTTCTATGAGAATTGGCTACTCTATGAAAAAAGTTGGTGCACTCATCTCTTTCCTTAAGCCAAAGGGCTCAGGATTTTTGTCTCCAGGAGATCTCTTCCATGAGAATAAGGCTGCGTTTGGATGTTGAAGTGAGTTGAGTTGAAATGATAAAATATTGTTAAAATATTATTTTTTTAATATTATTATTATTTTAGGATTTGAAAAAGTTAAATTGTTTATCATATGTTGTATTGGAATTTGAAAAAGTTGTAATAAGGAGTTGAGATGAGTTGAGTTTGGTTTGGTAACCAGACGAAGCCTAAGTTGTTCCAGATCAGCCACAACAACAATCTTCCTTGCCTTCTCCTCATCCATGAGAACCTCGACACTCTCCTTTTCATCGAAACATGCAAGTTCCTCAAAAAGAATCTTCCTTTGATCGTTGATCTTCCCAAATTCTTCATCATTCCACGTTTTTAGGTCTTTCTTCAAGGCTTTAAGTTTTCCAGCCAACACAAAGCTGGGTGTACCAGAAAAAATCATAAGAGGACCACCACACTCTCACCTTCTCCACAAAGCCGTTAGCTTTCAACCACATGTTTTCGAATTTAAAATATCAACATCCCTCATGCAGGCCTCCGCAATCAAGCAAAATAGGGAAGTGGTCCGAACAAAGTCATGGAGTCTCTTTTGGCATAAATCTGGAAAATAGGCCCCCCAAGACGAGGATACGATGAAGCTGTCCAGTCTTGACCAGACCCTCCCATTGGACCATGTAAATTCCCCCCCTGCTAGAGGTATAAATCAACGAGGTCAAGTTTGAAAATAAGATCAGAAAATTCTGCCATTGCTTGACTGATACAGGAATCCCCCGACCTCTCACTCGGAAAACGGGTGACATTAAAATCTCCCCCAATACACCATGGCCCATCCCACCAGCTACATAACCCAGCAATCTCCTCCCAAAGGAACCTTCTATTGATGTCCAGATTAGGACCGTTTACATCAGCAAAGGACCACTTGTAATCATCATCCACATTTTAAAAAGAGCAGGCCACCAAATGTTCCCCGATATACTCCTCAACTAGATTAACGATTCTCGTATCCCACAGCAGAAGACTACCTCCCGATGCCCCTATAGAAGCAAGATAAACCTAGCCCATGTGAAGGCATCCCCACAAACTTCTAACTATACTTCTATCTATGAACTTCAGCTTGGTCTCTTGGAGACATAAGATATCAGCCTTCCAGTTTCTTAGTAAGTTTTTGACATGGAGGCGCTTACCCGGATTATTCAGCCCCCTTACATTCCAAGATAAAATTTTTGGTTTCATAAATCACAAATGTTCACCCTACCCTTACTCCTTCCTTTACTTTCACTACCTTCCCGATAATTAAAAGAGCAAGCTAGTCTCTTTAATTCCCTTTTTTTTTTGGCATAGGATCTAGCCAAGTGAGGCTGGCCAGATTCAATAGCGATGAGGAGGGCTTTGAATTGATCTTCAAATCCCTCACACAAAATTCCTATGCATTCCCGCATTTCATCCACTTTTTGGAGGACCCAATCTAACTGAGGATTGGCCCAATGTGAACCTGGCAGCATAGAACATAAGGGGCTTGGGTCATCCCATGTCCCTTCCTCTGAGTAGGCAACACCTTCCTCCAGTTCCCTACAAACCAACTGCATTTCATACTTTGCATAAACCCCTCATTCGCAGCTTCCAAGATATTCTCAAAAGGGGTAGGAGCACCTTCCTCGGGTAGTCTCTAGGATATTCTCACAGGCCCTTCGTTGGATCCATCCTGGGTAGGAATACCAACTAAGAGGCTACATCAACTGGGTGTGAATAATGCCAAGGTGCCAACCTTAGTTTGGGGTTCCATTTGAGGTTCCTGTGTAGATTAATTAACAATAGGACTTCCCTCTATGTCAGACAATGTCGCTAGTTCATTCTGGCCTTCTTCCTCAGCCCGAGACCCCCTCTCACGGCCACAATGAGCATCCTCAGCTTCTTCCTCCGTCGGCGATAGCGTCTCCGACAAATCGATGACCATAGGCCCACCCACTAGGTTGTCGCTCTCAACAATGAGTTCTGTGTTCATCGGCTCCTTCTAGCTTGTCCAGCCTTCATTCTCGGCTCCTTCCTCCGTCAGCGGCATCCACCCCGGCAAGCCGTCGACCAGAAGTGCACCCAATAGGTCTCATGTTCCCAGCGGTAGAGTTTGTGTGAGCATCGATTCCTTCTGCCCGAGAACCATTCTCAATTTCTGACTCCATTGGCAGCCTCATTAATGGTAGCCTGTCGCCCTGGGTTCCACCCACAAGGTCCCTTGGCCCCTGCGATGGGTTCTGTGTGGCCGTCGGCCGGTGGTTAGAAGAGGACGGCGCATCTTTGCCGATGGGATCCCTTACGTGAATCGTGGGTTGTTTAGCCCGTCATGCTTAGGCTTTACCTTTCTCAACCCACGTATAGCTCCTCTAGCAGGACCCATTTCTGTCCAAGCCCATAGTTTTATCCACCCTTTAAATCATAAGATTGACCGAATTTCTCAATTGTACTAGTTCTTGCTTAAAAGAAGAAAGCTCAGCAGACCTACCCAATGGTCCTCTCTCAGTCAGGGAGTCTCTTCCCATTTCCATTTAGTTCTGCAAGCTCGAGTAGACAGCACACATCTCAGTTCTTCCTCCACAATGGCTATCTCCTTTTTATTCGAAAACCCAAAATTGCCCCACCCTTGGTAACAAAGCTACTGCATTTCCCTGAGCATATACCTCCTTACCATCGCTATTGGCAGCAAGCCCCAATGACCGGACCGCCCCTGCATAGGACTTAGGAAGAATATTCATTGGCACTTTCTGGGTTAGATTTTTGGACTTTAGCAAACCACCCTTGCTCCCATTTTCCAAACTGCAGTAAGCTTCCCTCAGAGCCTTCACCATTTTTCTCCACCCTTTCCCCTCCATTTCTTCAGGTATGAAAACAAAGTTTCTTCTGTCGCCACCGCCATGTTCCACCAATGCCATATAGCGATCTTGAGCATTGGAGCATCTCTACACGATGTAGCTTCTGTTACCATCCCATGAGGTTGCATAAAACTCCTTGTCTACAATCAAGCATTCCTCAAGGGCTCTAATGAACCAGTTCAACGTAGACCTCTCCAAGATCAATAATTTTTTAACCTTCCAACTTCTTTCTGTTAAGCAAATCCATCAACTACCTTCCTCCGACAATTCAAATACCTTAGATTCTATAAGAATTTGTCTTGTGAAAACCATGATAATCACGTTATTACACACCGAGACTCATCATCAATAAGAAAGTGTGCGGAGAAAAAGTGTTCTCAAATTTTCAAAAGAGATTCATTGACTTATAAAGGCACGCTTTTGTTTTGGTTCTTAGGTCTGTGTGTCTGTGTGCAAGTCTCACTTTTTACCCTGGGCTAGAATAAGGTATAAGGACTTTAGGCCCATTAGCCTTATAAATGGGGTATACAAAATCATATCCAAGGTGCTTGCAAATAGGCTAGGGGTGGTCATAGGTAAGATAATCTCAAAGCCACAAAATGCTTTTGTAAGGGGTTGCCAAATCCTGGATTCAGTCCTAATAGTCAATGAATGTCTCAATAGTAGATTAAAGTCTGGTATTGCAGGAATTATCTGTAAGCTAGATATGGAAAAGGTGTATGATCATGTAAACTGGGACTTCCTTCTTTATTTATTAAAGAGATGTGGCTTTGGGGAGAAATGGTGTATGTGGATCAGATGGCGTATTTCAACAACAAGATTCTCAGTTTTGATCAATGGCAGCCTAGAGGGTTTCTTTAACAGCTCTCAAGATCCCATGTCCCCTCTTCTTTTTGTTGTCATCATGGAGGCACTGAGTAGGATGTTATCGGCTATGGTTAGCAATGATTTTATGGCTGCATTTTCAGTGGGTGATCTGAATGAGGGCTTTATCTTGGTTTCTCACTTACTATTTGCAGATGACACATTTATTTTATGCGAGGCAGAGCAAGAACAACTTAGGGCACTAAAGGCGCTTCTCCTATGCTTTGAAGCAGCGTTAGTTTTGAAAGTGAACTTTAATAAATCAGAATTAGTGCCAGTTGGGAACGTCAATATTACTCGGCAATTGGCTAACACACTCAGGTGTAAGGTCGCTTCTCTTCCTATGACATATTTGGGATTGCCAGTAGGGGCTGCATCACGGGCCTTATCTATTTGGGATACAGTTATTGAGAAAATAGAATGAAGATTGACAAGATGGAAGAGATTGTATTTGTCGAAAGGAGGCCGGGTGACTCTTATCAAAAGTACACTCTCTAACTTACCAACTTACTTTCTGTCTGTATTTCCAATTCCAGCTAGTGTGGTGGCACGAATCGAAAAACTCTATCGCGATTTCTTATGGAGTGGGATGGGGGATGATTTCAAGTTTCACCTAGTCAGTTGGGATAAGGTGTGTAGACCATTTCTGTCAGGTGGGTTGGGGATAAAGAACTTGAGAACGTTTAATCGGGCACTTCTTGGGAAATGGCTTTGGAGATACAATATGGAACCAGAAGCCCTCTGAAATTAGTCGTAGATAGCAAACATGACAGTTTATGGGGGGGTTGGTGTACTACAGAGGGGAATGGGTCCTATGGTGTGGGGGTTTGGAAGCAAATAAGGCGAGGGTGGTAGGTGTTTACTCGCCATACTAAATTTATGGTGAGGGAGGGTACTCGTATAAAATTTTAGAGGGACACTTGGTGTGGAGAGGAGGCTCTAAAGGACTCTTTCCCTTTCGTTTTCCGAGTGCCATGTGATCAAGAAGCTTCGGTGGTGGACCTCATGGTTCATTTAGGGGACCAAGTCCAATGGAATGTCACCTTTAGTAGAGCAGCCCAAGATTGGGAAATAAACAATTTTGAGGCTTTTTTCAGCCTAGTGTATTCTATGAAGCTGAATGGATTGCGGGATGATAAACTATGGTGGACACCTGCAAGTAAGGGTACTTTCTCAGTTCGACCCTTCTACAAGTCCCTTACACTTCTAGTTTCCCATGGAGAATATAGAGGAGGAATAAGGCGCCTCCCAAAGCACTCTTATTCTCTTGGATAGCGGTCCTGGATAAGATTCTGACTACCGATAATCTGCGAAAGCGCCGGGTAATTATCTTAGATTGGTGTTGTATGTGCAAGAAAACTGGTGAAACAGTGGATCATCTCTTGCTACATTGTGAGACAGTGAGTGCCATGTGGAGCGAAGTGTTCAGTAGAATAAGGTTAAACTAGGTGATGCCTACCACAGTGGTTGAGTTATTGGCCAATTGAGTGATGCCAGGTGGTGCTTCGCAAATCAAAGTTGTGTGTAAGATGGACCCTACCTGCATTATGTGGTGCATATGGCAAGAGCGTAACGAGCAGGACATTCGAAGACAAGGAGAGGACACTAGAGGAGCTTCGTGCTTTATTCTTTCGCACCTTATTTCTTTGGACCATAGCTGTAGATTTTAATGGCCTAAATGTACATGATTTTCTTTCTTCTATAACAATCTAGATAGGTCTTATCTCCTGTATAACTTCTTGTGTACTTGGGCTATGCCTATCCTTATTAATACTACCGTTTACTTATAAAAAAAAAAAGAATAAGGAATAAAGAGATCTTAAAATTTCTGGTTGATAATCTGACCTCCCTGGGCTGATTTCATTCGTGCCACTAATCTTTAAAATGCTGTTTTTCTTTTCTTTTGATTTCAGATCCTAGAGCTTTGGTGCCGTCTAGTTAATGAAATTTTGTGCTCTGTTTGGTACAAAGAAAACTGGCCAACCCCCAACCAACACTTGGTGTCAGTACGCTTCAACAGATATCCCATGATCGGTCTGTTCGGTGGGTGGTTTCCAGCAACTGACACCGACCGGTCCAGCCATTGGGAATATGAGTCCCGAGTCCCCATGTGAGTCAAAATACTAAAGATACTATATTCTTGGTCATCTCACCAAAGCATATAAAATACAACCATAGCGAGGGTGCTAGTGTTATGATGTCAAGAATCACGATGAAAAAGATATCATCTGAAGCATCTACATTAACAAGAAGCTAGATATGACGTCAATTGAAGATTAGTAAGCTAAGATTGTTGGTGTTTTCCTACGAAGAACTTGGGAAGATTAAAGAAATAAACTCTTCTTCCTTGGTAACAATGATTGCACAAAAGAGGAAATGAGAAAGTCAAGTTAGAGGAACTAAAAAGAAGACATGTCTAGAATTTAAGAAAAGAACTGCGTGAACTAAAATAAGATGTGGCTCATCTGAATACAATCAATTACCATATGATCCAAGGCAATATTACTTCCTATTTAATATGAAAGTATTTCAGAAAAATGTGAACCTGTATCGTTGATGGCATGTAAGTATCAACCCTGGAGGGAAGATGTTGAGTAAGTTGCTTCGTGACATCTCTGACAAAGTTCTCATAGTCACTTCTGAAAAAGACAAAGAACTATATTGTAATGTTATCCATCATTATAAGCATTAAACAATTCATCTATATTGTTTAAGAACTCGGCCAACTAAAATTGTTAATGCATACCGGTGATCGGAATTGAAACAATGTGTGTTAAACACAGCAAGGAATCCTTCCATTTCCATTAATGGACAAATTCGCTTAAGGGTATTCTGTTAATTTGTAGGCAAGGGAGGGAGGGAGAGGAGAGTCAGTAATATTCAAGAATCTCCAGTAGGCTTCATGTCACAGAAAACAAGAAGGATTGTAAGAAAATACCCGGCATGCCTGTCGAACACTAATGTTATCATCATGAAGATGCAGAACCAATCGGGGGATGGCAGCATGTACCTGAGAATGGTAAAAATGAAAAAATATGCCAAATCTCAAGCATATATCCATTGAGCACCATAAATGATTGATCAATAAGAAATGAATAAAAATAAAAATTTGCCATGTTTCTGTCAAACACGAGATTATCCCGGAGCAAAATGTCGAAAACATGTAGCATGACATGCAAAGGTGAAAGTAATAGAAAGCCTAGTGTAAACATATACTTGTAAACTATGAATCAAAGAATCAAAACAGAAGAAACTTATGAAGCAAAATATGGATCAAGGGTTATATCAGAAGCTGAGACCAAAGACACATCTCACATAGCATTATCAATATCCAAATCTATCAACAAAGGCACATAAAGATAATTGATGAACGTCTTACCCAACAGAAGGAAAGGAATAAAAAACACATCACTGGGATACAACAACAACAACAAAAATAATAATATCAACTGTTCCCATGCTAAACAGACAAAATGCAGTGGTAAATCAACAAATCCAAAATTATTATATTAGAAAGACCAGTTCCATTTTGCTGGTAAAACTACACTCAATAAGAGACCTGTTCAAGAAATGCCTCCCGCTGCGCCCCAAATCCATAGGTGCTTAAAGCTCCAAATGCAGCAAAAGCATTGGCTCGCATCTTACTGTTCATGGATATCTGTACCAAATAACTTATAGATTAGCCTATTTTTTAGCTTTATATAACAATAAGCATGTTCCAAGCAAGAAGCAAACTTATATCAATGAATCACTGGCCTAGATTTACTCTTACGTGCTGAGCTAGAAATCCTCATATTGGTCTAGATTTACTCTTACGTGCTGAGCTAGAAATCCTCATATCATGTGCTTCATGATGGTAAAACAATTAAAAACTGATTCATTTCTCCTAAATCCATAAGTGAGGAAGCCTTTAAGCTGTATTTCCCAGCAGATTTTTAAAAAGCTTGGAGAAATTTCCACTTTCCTAAAGGAGATTTATGACTGGACTGGGATAGCAAAAGCCTTCCAATGGACCGAGTGAAAATTATTAACATGTAAAGGCTACAAACCACTGAAACCAATGGAAAAATCGATTTACATGCCCAATGTTGTACAAATAATAGACTGACTGCAGTAGCTCCTGTTGTACAATTTATTAGTTTGCATCTTTGATCTGTTTTGTTGTTTATTTTTCAGAGTGATTGTACCGTTTATTTTGGGATTTATGTTATTTTTAGTGGGCCACTAGAACAAATACAATTAGAGTAAGCATTTAATCTTGTCTACTCAAAAAAGTTCACGTAAAGGCAGACTCATAAAAAAGAAAGTCTGAATATTCCACGGGTATTGGCAAGTTTTATCTGGTTTCTCTCTCCTTCCCATTGCTATGTTCTTGCCTCTTCTTCATGCTATTCCTTCTATGCTTCTTTTCTCTCTTTAAAATTTCTTCAAATATTGGGTTATCTGCATCAGTTTTGGTACGCGGGTTTTGATCCTGGGACATGTGGGTTATGGGCCTACTTGCTTCCACTGCAAACTGAAAGGGAATTGAGATTGATGCTTTCTTCAGCCCAATTTGCTTATATGCATGAGCCCTTGTAAGGTCTTCCGTGGTTATAAACCTGGGAAGCCTTTAGACGACCTCCCCATGTCTCCACATGCTAAGGTTTCTAAGTCAAATGAAGCATTTGAATGATGAGTTCGTGACTTGGATAGTGAGATTAAAAAACAAATTCATACAAGTAATGCCCAACACAAACTTCAGATCGCATCACAATGCACTTAACATAGGAGATTATGACTGTTGTAATTAGACCTGAGAGCTGCCCACATGGATCCATTGAAAATCGCAAGCTCGTGGCGTTGGGCCATTCAAAGTATCGCAAAGGGTTGAACCCAATGCATATGCCAACAACATCCTTCCCGACTATGGCATTAGCTCCACTTGTAATATAAAGGATCTAGTTGCCTAGACATCAACCTCTCCACTCCACCCATTGTGATCATTCACTTACCTATCTCTTACACTCCCTCTACTATTTAAATGACATTTATTGCATAAAATCCCTTTCGATTTTCAGTTCCTGAAAGACCTTTCAATTTCCACTTCCCTAAAGACCCTTCAGGTTTCACTTCAATCATAGTTACTACATAGGAATAAGGACTTTTTCTTTTTCTTTTCCTGTAAATACAAGGACTTCTTTCCTGCACATAATGTGGGCGTGCAACTAGTTTAAACTAATAGAAGAAATATGGCACATTTGTATCTCATTGATTAACCAGCAGATAATACCAGTGAAAGCAAACACGTGGCAACAATTTTTTTCGGGATATATTCTGAGTATAGGAACGCACTTGAAGATTGCGGAGCCGTACAGAGAGGTTAAGCAAATTTGGTTCCACTGCTGCATCATTTGGGAATGACTCAAGTATCTAAGAAAAGTCAAAAGAGGTGCAACACAAATGAATTAGGATTGCAGTGGACAATAAAATAGTGCATTACATATATTGTTCCACAACACACGTGAGTACGAACACACAAACAGGCCCAAACAATGGAGCTCACCGTTAGTAAGCATGACACTGCAGTTAATTGCACAGATTCATCTAAATCGTCCAGTAAAGCTAATATCACACCCAACACCTGTGTTGTATACTGCAGAATATGAATAGATGGAATCTGCAATCCAGAATTTGCACGTCACTGTCAGGAAGAAAGCTAATCATAAACACAAACATCAATGCACGTTCAGTTTTATGGAATGCATCAAGTATTAAATACAGAATATATCTCAATACCAGATCAAAGATTAAAGTTTTCTTTAGAACTTGCAAAACCAGATCAAACACAAAATTTTCTCGAGCTTCTGTTACAAGGGATTCACTCAAAGCAAAGAAGCTACGGATGACCCTTAGCAGAAGAAGAAGAGCTAAAGCTAACACGGGCGGAAGCCCCCATTCCTCTTGACATAAAGGAGTTTACATCAATAAAAGTCATCCACATGGGGAATGGTCAATGGGAGGGTTCAGGGATCTTTTCTTTCATACATTGTTACTTTGGGCTTCAGCTTTTTGTATTGAATGGGATTAGTTTTAATGACTTTTCTGCTGCTTTTCACAGCGCTTAGCTTGTAATTAGGTTCATCTCTTGTATACTTCCTGTGTACCTTGGCCATCCCTAATTATGTGGATTAATAAATTCTTCTTACTTATCAAAAAAAAGTTATCCACGTAGATCCATTTTTTGTCTAAAACAGTAATTTGGCTAAAACAGAGCTTTAAAAGGCCTGCAAGTGTACATGGATCCCCTCATTTCTATGCAACAGCAAGTTGGATGTGAGCACCATAAATACATACAGCTCCAGTATTTGGTGAAAAATAATAATTTACTTTCGATGATTGATAAAATCAGAATAGAAGATGATGATGTAGCCAAGTTTTGTATTTTCAATAATTAAAATAATTAAAAATATAACATAAGGAAAATGAAGTATACAAATAGATCAAAACTATCACCTATAACAGAAATTAAGGTTTCAGCATAATTTTAAAGTTGGCACAAAATATAAAACCTGTACTAGTCCTCTCAAACACAGACGTCTAACGTTTGGAGACTCATCTGAAACATGTCGACACAACACCTCCACCATCTCCTCCAATAGGGAACCAAACCCACCGCTGCATTATTCAGAATATTAAATTTGAAAACTTGAAATCATATATAGGCCAGGATCATTAGCCAACATACCAAAAAGAAAGGTAAAGAGGTAATGAACTAAGATATGCAAGTGATGGATACAATTGAACAGAAGAGGTAATATGGATCACCAAAAATCACAGCCAATTAAACTAGACGACTTAACAAATGCTGAGCAGGCTTAAACCATTAGCATGACCCCCCCTAATATGAAAAGAATCCAAAAAGAACATAGAAAAGGCAGTCCAGAAAAACAAGCAAAATTGGAAAAAATGCTGTAAGAGAAATCCCATCACAACAAGAATCGCCCACCCACAGCCATATGCACTTGTTCAAAAATTACACAAGGTGTGATTCTGCCATTCTATTCACCTCAAAAAGAAGAAGAGAAGAAGAAATGCAGCAGCAATTGCAAAATGGATAGCATCAACCACAATAGCAATGACTACATACTGTACAATATTAAATAACTCACAGCAAAAGACACCCATTGCAAAAGGGAAAGCACTAATTTGTATGTAAACATTCAATGCATACCTATAGAAACAATAGCAACACATGGAAACAATTAAAATAATATCAGTGACAAAATTCTCTAAAATATTAAATAGTTCACAACAAAATCCACCCACTGAAAAAAGGGCAGCACAAGTGTGTATGTAGACCATTCAATACATACCTATAACGAACAAATTCCGACAATGCGGCAGCTGCAGCTTCCCTTTGGTATCTTTGCCGTCGACTCAGGGATTTACTCAAAATTATACAAATACTTTCAACCTGAGAAATTAACCACAAAATATCAAACATCAGTAACAATTTTGATAACTGCAAACTTAGTAAAACGCAATTGGTATGAACTACAGCTGAATTTAGGTTGACCTTATTAGAATATAGTTTGGTGGGGTTTTCAAATGTAAAAAGGTCTATGAGCTACATCATTGGAACCCAATCATTTTAAATTGGTATACTGTACCCATTGACTTTGGGTTCTACTCCATTGACTTCAAAAGAGGAATACCTCTCATAAAGATATATGAAACTCAGAAAAGGAATATTATTTTTTTTCCATCAGTTAGCAAGCTTATTGATAGAAATAGGCATAGCCCAAGTATATGGAAGTCAGTAAAGGACTACAAGGGGTTTAATAACAAACTTTGATGACTTATCAAAGACATTTTGTATACTTCTTGTATACATGGGGTACACCTATTTACTTGATTCGATAAAATTTTATTCTTACTTATCAAAAAAATCTATGGTGACTTCAATACTAGAACTGCAATAACTTTCATTAGGAAGGTAAATTCAAGCATAATAATCATAAATCGTATATCTTTAGAAATGTGAAGAAGTCAAGATGCTTGGAGAATTAGATGAGATGAGAATTTTGTGAATAGTAGTAAGATGATTTGTGAATAGTAGTGAGATAGTTTGAGTTAAGTAATTTTTGGGTTTTGGGAAAGGAGAGAGAAAAAGTTGAATAAAAACTATTATAAAGTTAAAATATTGTTAGAATATAATTTTTTTAATATTATTTTTGTTTTAGGATTTGAAAAAGTTGAATTGCTTTTTGTTTTTTCTTTGAAAGTTTGGGAAAGTTGTAGTGATTAGTTTGAAAGTGTTTATGTGTTTGAGTGATGTTTGGGAAGGATATGAGATGAGATAAGATGAGATGGGATGAGAATTATTTCCAAACATCCCCTTAATCTATAGCATCTTTCTCTCGCAAACCCTTCATTTCATATTTTAGTTCCTGACTCTCTCCATGGCCCCAGAGAAGATTAAAAAAAGAAACTCAATAAAATGTAAAGGAAAAAGAACGCATAAAGTCATATATCCTATTATTTTGCATTTTCTCATAAAGCTGCTAGTAAGGTGATTGATCAACTACTTTTTCGCTGCCAAGATTTCACATCAACTTAAACCATAAGTATGAATTGCTTCTTTGCCTATATCCAATGACCATGTTCCCATGCTTAATTTAGTTCTGTAAAATTTTCTTAATGTCCTACTAAAATAAAATGTACAGAAAATATCATGTAGTATCCTTGAAAGGAGCCATCCAAAGTGAATTATTTTACCTCTTTCGGTCTCTTAATAGAAATGCAGCTGGCTATGTCTCCAATAAGATTGATCCACCTCTCATTTTCATTTTGCTCTCCATCTCTGGCCAAAATCTATGACGGAAAAAGAATTGATCACCTTTCCTTCCCTTAATAATACAAGCACCAGTACTTAAAGTCTCCATTAATTGTATTAAAATATTATGCACATATGGACGTTTACCTTTCCCATTTCAAGGTCTCCCACACATTCACAGAATGCCTGGAATGCAGGTAGAAGAGCCCTACAAAAGTAGAAAAAGGAGGCATTAAAAAGAGTGCCGAAATTAAACAATAAAAGGAGTGCATAAAGATGGGTTTACCAGGAACAAGGATCAGTATATGCGAGTTCCTTACCGTAGTGGTCCATGCTGACCGGTCTGAACTAGACCATGACAGCTGCCCAACTGGAGAATCAGTTCTACCAGAACAGAAGCATACTTTTGTTCAACAGCTTTCTTTCCGACTTTACCACCACCTCTGCCACAACATCAAACATTGCAAAATTTTCCAACTTTATAAGAGTGCAGAAACTGAAAAATGGAGCAGCTAATAGACCTGAAAAAAGCAGTGAGAGCAAAAATAGCAGCTTGCAGAATGTCTTCCTCTATCTGACCATCGACAAGATGGCTAGAGTTCTCTCCCTTCCTTGAATCGCCTCTAAGAATTGGAGTCTGGCTAAGGGAAAATATCACATGCTCCAGGAACAAAGATGAAAGCGCTGTATGTTGGGAGAATGCCTATAAAAATTTTAAAAATATATGTATAAATAATCCAACCGTTGATAGAGTATAAATTATTGAAATGGGTCATCTAATTGGGAAGAAAAGAGATGATAATAAAGAAAACCAAACAGGACATATACAACCATGAAATGTACATGGATGACACGATCACATGTACAAGAGAGCATTCATGAAACATGGGAAACACTTTTCAGTACAGGTTGCAACACAATAAAATATAAATTCATCCACATAAAAAAAAACAGTATAATTCTGCTGACCCCAGGGGTCATATTTCGAAGGCATGGTGAATTCCCTCTTACCAATTTATTTTGCCAAGAAAAGGCCAGCATAAGATTTAAGATCAGAAGTTAGCTGGGGGAACAGCTTTTATTCATTCCTCCTTCAAATTTTTTAATCTCCCAGATCTCATTAGCCTGATATATATTTTCTTCTTAATGTCCACCACTATCATTGAACAGACTCAATACTGTAATAATAAAAAATCCAAAAAATTCTCAATAACCTTAAGTATGGTCTGATCTGATCCTTCAAAACACAAGTCACAACAAAATCCAATGTCTCATATAAAAAGATAGGAAAATTGATACTAGATATGACACACAGGATACCTCTTTCTGAAGATAAAAACCACTAGGACCAAGAGTGATTAAAGGAGAAACTTGTTTAAGGAGTTCCATTCACTGGTTCAAGACCAAACTCCTCTTTTTCAGGAAGATCAAAATTTATTGTTTTCTAAAAGCACAAATAAGACCAAAGAGGTACTTCCGCTTCAAGATAAGATGTCACATTTTTTTGTGGTGATACACTGATATCACATAAAACATGGTAAAAAACTATTTAAGATAAACAATCACTTACAATAACAATATTCTCACTGTAAATCAAAAAGCACTCACATAAAATGCATCCTGCATTGACCAGCCACCACGAATTCTAGATATATCCTTCGTGACTATATCCCTCCCAGCGGTAGCCAATACTTCATTGAAAACCACTTTTGAACTAGTGTTCTCAGCTAGAGAAGAAATCTTTTGGAAGTGAAGGATTTTAAGGAGAGACAGGAACCACAAAAAAGAAAATGCAACTGACTTGTTGATACAGACAAGCCAGACAGTTGGAAAAACTAGTAAGCAAAAAGAGCTGCCAACTTAACATCAAACGTTAATAAAGTTAAATGAAAAAAGGATACAGCACCAAGTGTTTCCAGTCGTAAATGCTTGTCAGTTACATGAACTGTAGCAGAGAGCAAAGATTGTGTGGTCCTGTCGTCATAGAAAATTATCAGTCACACCAAAAGTACAGCAATCTATCTTTATAAGAATATACACACAATTTCGTTAGTCTTAAATTTTTCAATGTTATAGCAGTTTATCAGTAGAACCTTGAAACATCACTTTCATTCAGCTCATTCCTCCTCTTTATGACAAATTCAATTACAGCTTGTATAACCCCTTCAGCTGACTGCTTGATCTTATCACATATAGCTACTGCACAACCATGCAGAGTAGCAACAAGCTGCAAGAAGCCTCGATAGTAAGAAGAAGCTGTTGCAATATTTATTCTGAATTTTTAATTAAATTAAAAAAAACAAACAAACACTTACCTCATCCTTTGTCAACAAAATACATACAGAAGAAACAATTCTGTTGAAAACTTCTGATGGATCAATAGATGCATCCTGATTACATATATAAAAACAAACATAACGTTTTAGTTTCGGAAAGGAAATGGATAAATAAAGAAAGAGAATGCAAAGAATTGGCGATAAACGTACACTCCTCAGGATGGCAATAACATCCTCAAGGGAGGACAAAGCACCATAGGATACTTCTATATCTGCACCAAAATTAGAAGCTGCAGGCCTTGGAAGCGAAAGAGAGATGCTGAAGAGCTGATCAAGGATCTAACCAAACAAGAACTGAGATCTTTCACCAACTTGAAGAGAAAATGGGAGAGGATATTGCATGTCCTATACCCTTTGAACTCTCAATGAAAGCTAGTAATGCAGTACAGAGAATAAACTTATTTCACACCATTAAAGCTTCCAGCCAATCACTTACCTCTGCAGAAACTTTTCTAACTTCAGAATTACTGTCTGCACAACGTGGAAGATACATGACAACCCTATCTCCCAAGCACAATGCTTCACGACTTGGCAAGACAAATGCCGCTGGAAGGTGAACCAAACAATAGTATAAGATGGTGAAAGAAACAAATAATTGAGGAGTCTCTCGGGAAACATTTTACATGGTAAGTTGGAAATATTCCCATGTACAGCACGGTCAACTTGCTTGCTATGTGTGCAACTTCCATGGCAACCCAGAGTACAATATCCACCTATGCAAACCATCCTAAACTTGAGAAGCATCTCAAACACTGCACGGCAACCTCTTCTCCTTTGATACTCAACAGGCGAGGCAACATATTGATCAATTTGTCTCAACATATGCAGTAACTGCTCTGCCCGACTTCTCCCATCCTCTCCACTAAGTGTCATGATTGTGATGATTAGAAGAGGTATATATAAAGTCTCAAAGGAAAATCTAGTAGCATAGGCATTCAATCAGAGCTATATATGCAGATCTTTTTTTATTAATTCTATATATGCAGATCTATGCAAATGGATCAAATAATAAGACCTAATTTCATTCACTCTTTCAGTAAAACTTAGACCATCAAAAAAGCTACTAAGTGTGGGAAATTGTGCACAAAAAGCAGGGGGCGGGGGGGGGGGGAGAGGGAGAGAGAGAGAGAGAGACTTCTTAACATAAAAAAACAGCCATTGTCCTCAAACTCAACATTATTATACAAGAGGTCTCACACCACACAGGCGGCATAGTAAAGTACAGCCATTTAGGGCTGGTTTGGGAACATAAGTGTTCTTAGCTATTCTCACATATTTTCTTCCCAAACATCACTCAAACACAAAACACTTTTCAATCTCAAATCTTCAACTTTTTCATCTAATCATTACCTAATCATTACAACTTTCCCAAACAAAATTCAAAAAACAATAACACTTTTCAATTTTCAAAACAAAAATATAATTAAAAAATTATATTCAGACAATTTTTTAATGTTATAATATTTTTATTCAAATTTTTCTCTCTCCTTTCCCAAAACCCAATAAAATATCTTAACTCAAACCATTTTACTACTATTCACAACCATTCATAGATCTTCTAAGTGTCCAAACAAGCCCTTAGAGTAAATCCACAGAATTAACACTCCATGTTCAAGAAATGCAATCTTCAAAGATTGTATATATTTCCAATTATTTTTCAATCTAGTAATGAATATAAAATTGGGACAATGGAAGCAAAATATCATCTCCATTCAGATATTAGACAAAAGTCTTTTTTTATGACAGGGGAACCACCCCATAGCAAAGCCCTTAGGACTCACCAATGGAAGCTAAACCCCCAGGAAGACTAGCACAACAACCCACCGCCATGGCCTCCCACTTAAATCGCAGTTTGATCCTAGGGGATTCGAACCTATGACGTGGGGCTCATGCACACAAGTTCACTCTTACCACTTGGGCTACCCACGGGTGGGTAGATATTAGACAAAAGTAACGGCAGAAAATAAAAAATCAACACTTAATGTAAAGAGTTTGACCTGAACTTCTAAAGACATTTAACTCTACTGTTCCAGAAGAATAAGAAATTCAGAAAAAGCATCAACCTGTCAAATATAGACTACCTTGTGAGAAGAATTGCACACAAGAGAGTGATGAGGTTGTCAATAAGGGGATTGACAACATCTACCGGATCATTTGGTAGAGCAAAGAACCCTAGGGTGGCCTGTAGAACTCATCAAAGTGAGTTCATGACTGAGAAGAAATTTCCAAGGAAAGAATTATCACTGATAATGGATTATACTCATTCGGATGTTTTCCTCACCTTCATCACATGGTTTCGTGTTTCAACCGTTAGTTTTGGCTCCACAGAAACCAAGGTAGTGCAGGCACTTAAAGCAAGGGCCTGCAGAATCACCCATAAAGAGGAAAAGTCAAAGAGCTTCCAACAAAATGCGCACAAGCAATACCTTTAGACCACAACGTTATAAGTTGATCCACTAATATACCTGAGTGCGAAGAAGTTCAAGACTGGAATCAAAAAATCCTTCATTGTCATCTCGGGCCTCTCGGCCCATTAAGGTCAATATATAGTCAAGCATTTGGTCCCTTCGTTTTAATGGAAATGATGCACCATTCTCTGCAGCATTAATGACAGCACGACCTGCATTATCAACATTACAGTAATGCTATCATCTTCACAAGATTGATAATCAGCAAAAAGAATATGATCATCTTTTCAATGGTTTAAACTGCTTCCTATAAAAATGTGAATACGATATACTATAAATGCCAAGTGATGAGCATTTTGATTAGCAGCTCATATAAAAGGACATTTTTTTAAAAGACAATGTAGTATTGATTGAAAAGCACCCAAAGGCAATCTTTTGATTTTTTTTATTTTTTTTGGTTCTTGAGAATTCTGGGCCTTCTTCACTTTTAGAGAGGCTTGAATCAGCTCTGAATCCCATGTTTGAATTCTTTCAAACATGGACACTTTATGAAGGTCAAAATGACAGCATGTAGTCCTCGATATCCATGATGCACATTATCTCCATTGTTGAGTGCTACTAAATATTAATAAGAAAATTTCAGCATGAGATAATTATCTTAACACAACAGCAGCCAAGCCTCTTCAATGACATTATTTTCCACTATGTCCCCAAAGATTAACACCCCTCTCTGCTTTATTGCAGTTTTCATCATGATTTTATGTCTAAAACCAGTATGACCAAACATGACATGCATCTTGTTCTCCCTCCCCCACATATGGGTGCATGCACATGCTCTGATATATACACACACCACAGATAAACAACCATGCATAGCAATATATTGGCAAATATCTTCCACATGATTATTATGGAACTTGATTGCTGATAATAAATTGGACAACTTTTCAACATTATATTCGATTTCAACCTTTTTTTCTTGGGACATTAGTATTTCCCATTTTTTCTTTGAATAGTAATATTATTTTATGATTTCCGACAGCTAATATATAGCTTTAAAACAATAAAAATGATAACTGTACTTTAGAAAAAAAAAATTACTTCTTCACGTGTCAGCTATTGATATATTGAAAATTATAAAATTTGAATTTCAAAAGGAAACTAACAAAATGAGTCTTTGTAAGTTTTTTATAAGTAAAATTGTAAGTACATATAACACTACTCTTAAAACAAATCAATTTATTCTATTTGTCAAGTTTTAAATAGGCAGTAGCAAAACTTTTTAAACAATATCCTAATTGAACAACGCTATAATGGTGTGGGGCTAAACATCAAGTGAATAGCTCACTGAGAGCACCTTGAGCAACAGCACGCTTTTACAATAAGTTTCCCACCCTCTCATCCACCACCCCGTGTCCACCACCCTGGGCCCACCCAACCCGCCCATAGGGAGAAGAGGGTTGACTTATCCCCCCCCCTAAAAAAAAAACACATGCCATTTCGGTGTTGTTTTTTTTTTTTTTTTTTCATTACCAAAAAACGTCGTCCGCAGAGGATAGCACCCCCATGTGAAAACACCATCCTCCACCCATGCGGGGGCGGAGTGCGGGAAGGGGCAACCCCACCCCATAGGGTGCGGGTAGCACCCCTACCTCTCATGCAACCTCCAAAGGTTATTTGGAACAAGTCCATCACCACAAGCCAAGAACACACACAAACAAATCAAAACTCCATGTGGAAAAAAATTATAGTTACAGAAATCTCCAAAGACAGGTGAAAAGCATTCATAAATGTTCTCTGATCAAATATCCAAAGAAAATAAGTAGAAAAAACCTATATCTATGATCACCCAAGATTATTGATGCAATACATGTTTGGAAAGATGAGAAAGATAAAGGTAATTTCAGGGTCCCACAGAGGATATTAAGACACCAAATTTAACTTGAAACAGACCTAGTAAATCAATGGCAGTTATAACAGCCTGCTTTGCTGTAGGGTGGCGCACATGAAGAAGACGTGAAAGCATATTAGTCCCCTGCAAGGAGAATAAACTAGTCAGAAATAACAGGTGTCAACTGCATTAATTGATGTGTGTACTCAGATCTCCATGGAAAAGCAATAAGAGAAAAAAGCAAAAAACCATACAACAAGTGCATCTATTCTGGCTTCGATAACTGAAGATGGAGCATATTTTGCGGCATATCCATACATTAAAGCCAAAGCAGCATGAATATCATCAGACTCTTCTGTTCTGAGACTTTCGGAGAAAAAAGATAGGAATCTGCAATAGATGAAGTAATGACTTATTAAAAAAAATGAAAAAAATACATTGACCAAATTACTTATAAAAAGAAAAAAGAATGATAATCTGACCTAGAAGGTATGGTATCACCAAAAAAATGACAGCTCAAGTAACAATCAGAAAAGATTTGACATCTTTTTTTTTTGTCTAGATGCTTTTAAAGAATCAATTAAGGCACAATTGAAGCTCTCACTCTGCACTAAAAAGGCATGGACAATTATGCATAATGCAAGTTCCATGCCCCAGATCTCGATTAAGAAAAAAAAAATTGCTTTTAACTGTTGGAATCTACCAAACATGACACTAAAACACAATTCCAAGGTGCCTAAAAGGCTTTTCTGCAAATTTTTGTGTTAATGAATTTGTCCAGTGGTATCAAGTTTATTTGTTCAATCTTAGCAAAATAAGGGAAAAGCTAAAATGTATACTGCATGTCATGCTATCAAGAAAGCAAAAACAAAGGAAAAGAATTTCGATGAAACAAAGATTATCTCTGCTCCTTGGGACTAATAATGGCTGTGACGGGAGAGCTTGGTAGAGCAAAGAAGATTAGGTTCCTCTCAGAGCAAACAAGAACTACAGAAGACAAAAAAATTAACCTTGAAAAATGAAATAAAAAATTAAGTCTTGATCGTTAGATGCTTATCAATTCCTTTGTAAACCTTTCTGCGTGATACTCTGGTAAATGATGTTCTCTCACTGTCATTAAGATGTTCGACGTCCTATGTCGATAATTTTTTACCAGTATTAAAATCTTATTATACCTAATAAAAGAAACTCATTAAAAAATGCAGAGGGATGCAACCCTAGTATACAATAAGTGTACAAGAGAAACCCTATACAGAAGAAAAGAACATTCCATCGGAGCTGGGCCATTTGTTTCGTGTGTATAATATGCACGTGTAAGTATAAAAACCCAAAAAAGAATGGGAGAATATTTTCCATCTTATAAAAATTCCTAGAATGTATTTAGGTGTTTTATTTTGTATACTTCCTGTGTACATGGGCTTTGCTTATACAGTCATTTCTAATAAAATTTCTTCTTACTTATAAAAAAATAATATTAAAATATGAATAAACCTTTTTTGTATAAGTAGAGCAACCTTATTCAATGCACAGAGGGACACAACCCAAATACCAGGAATAGGAATAAACCTTTGAAAGATACTTTGCCCAACATTATCCAGAATGTATTTCAGTTTGTCCAAGACAGTATCCAAGTGGGCTGCCGCAACCTGTGGTCAAAAGCAATAAGACATTAATACATTGAAAAATGGAAATAGTAGACAACATACACTGAACTCTTAAGATACCAGTCCAATGGCTTTTGCCAAACCAAGCCTGTTTGTTGGAATTGCAATGTTAGCATGTTTATACATCCAATCTATCTGATGATGAACATAAGTCCTGTCATTGACCTTTTGGAGAAGCACGCCCAAGCAACTGAAAAGCAAAACGAAAAACAAAAATATTATATGCACCTCCGAAAGTTGAAGCTTTTGTACCCTCACTGGGGTGGGCGATGGTCATAAGGGGTTTCATGGAAGTGCCAGCAAATCTAGAACCAAAGATTTATGCTCACTGAAACACCTTTCACATCATGCAATCAACAAAAATTCATTACTTCAACATTTAAAAAATGAAAAAGAGAAAAAACCATGTCAATGCCAGTGCCAGTGCAAAAGAATGCAATTGTTTGCTTGTGTAATATAGGTTTACAGAGACTAAAAATATAGTTTAGTCCGTACAACTTCTCATTTCCCATGCTCGTCAATAACCTCACCTCCAGGGCCTCTCACCGTTTCTAGTCGGGAACTTTTCTTTTTTTACCTTCGGTTACTAGTCTTTCTTTTAGTGTTAATAAGATGGCGGGGGATAGGCGATTTACGGTGGAAGCAAACCTTTGTGCTTTTGGTAGTGGGTGGCAATAGCATTCGTATCACCAAGAGAAGCAGTAGAATGGTTACGTTTATTGTCATAAGCAGGACGTTGGCTTCATGGGTGGTACAAATGGTAGAGGAAGGTCTAGACTCACGATGGCATGAAGGTTTTTTCTGAAAAATGAGGGTGGGTGATGAAGTTCTCACCATTCAACGTCACGTTAACTCTAGGGGATGCTTCTTGCATTTGGTAGAGCTTGGAAATGACAAGAAGAGGGGCTCTGTGATTGTCCCTGAAGGTTCGAAGGGCAATGGCTAGGAAGATTTTGCCTACCACCTTGAGAAGGTGATAAGCAACACAGTTAGGTGCGAACAGAGGGTGGCTTTCAAAGGGGAGGGGAGACTGGTAGTGAGATGGAGGCAAGGAGGTTTCTCTCCTCAAATGGCACCACCTACCCTTCAGTCCTGAGGTTACCGGCGAGTACTCAAACAAGGAGCAACTCTTCTATGGTGGCTGATAGGAGCTGGTCGAAGGGTAAAGGGATTGGCAGTGTAGGAGATCACGATCACGGCTGCAGGCCTGTCCCACCTGCGGCTACCCGTCTCTTTCCACAAACTAACATGGGAGGTGAGGGGTCCTCTGTTGATAGTACAAAGATGGGGGAAGTAGAAGGGATCCTGTGGGAGGTCAGAGCACAACTGTCAGGGATATCAGAGGAAATAAACGTGTTAAAGAGGAAAGTGGACTTGGGCTTAAGTTTGGTTATGGGTCAGCCGGTCAGGGCAGTGGGCTCATGAAGTATGGAGAGCCTACGATGTGTTCTGATAAGGCTAGGCTGGGCTCAAGCAGAAGGGGGCCCGTGAAGGTAAGAGAGATGCCAATTAGGCTCGTCTCTGAGTGGCGGGCTAAGGAAGCATCTAAGGCCCGAGTTTCCTTATCAAGCCCGAGAATCCCAAATCCTCCAGCGGTTGCACCGGCCACCACGCCGACGACATAGAAAGAACCCTCAGCAACCCTACAGGCCCGAGTAGGGTCCAGAATCAGGCCACGACAGGGAAGAATAAAAACATGGAGGCGATGACGATTGTTGGTTTTGTTCAGAATGAAGCTGTCGCTTGTTCTCAGGCCATCAGGAGCTCGTCGTCGACACAAATAGAGCCGCTAACCACCGCCGTCTCTACGGTACACAACTTGGAACAGCTCTCGGCCTCAAAGGGGATGAACAACTGCGAAGAGGTGGTGGCCGCAAATGGGCTGCCTCGATTCAAAGTTTCTGATGGTCCATATCCTCCATAACCTCTAGAGGCTTTTTCCAGGGCTCAGTGCACTCTCCAAATGACCCAGGAAGACTATGTCAAGGGGTCAGTTATGGTGGTTGCTGCTGAGTCCCCCCCCCCCTCCCCCCCCAAAGGGCTTTGTGCACATTGGAAGAAGAGGATGAGACTGCTCCCGAAAATGAGGCACTCTCGAATGACAGGTCATCAATTGGGTCTGTTTTACAACTAGTTTGCAAGGAGTCTGGAGATATCTCTACCTTTAACGATTTGGGGGATTCGGGGGATGAACCCAGTCCTATTTGTTCTCTGCCTCCAGCGCCTCTATGGATTAGCTCACAGTCAGATTGGGTCCTAAAGAAGGTAGATGAAATTCGCCATTGCATAAGGATCTCTTGCGAGGGTGTTGAGGATCAGTTTAAAGCACTCCTTACAACCATCGAAGCACCCTCATAGACATAACTGCCTCTAAAAAAGAAAGGGAGCTCAAGAGGCTTTCTTGTTCTATAAATTATGATGCAAGGGAAGGAAGTGCCGATAAGGGGAGGCACAATGATAGGGCAAACCTCGACATCCCATGAAGGCCAAGATCCTTTAATGGAATATCCTGGGGCTGAATGACCCGAGCAAACGCCTTAGAGTGAAGAACTTAATAAGGGAATGGAAGGCTGACGTTATTTGTTTACAGGAAATTAAACTGAAGTTTATTGATAGAAGCGTAATAAGTAACTTGTGGAATTGCTCTTATGCGGGTTGGACCAGCCTTGCTTCTGAAGGCGCTTCAGGGGGCATCATAGTGATGTGGGACAAGAGAGTAGTAAATTTGGTGGAGGAGAATATCGGAGAATTTTCGGTAGCTTGCTCTTTCATGAATGTCGAAGATGGTTTCGGGTGGGGGTTCGTAGGAGTATACGGACCCAATAATGACAGCCATAGAAAGTTTCTTTGGGATGAGATCGCTAGTTTGTGCAGTTGGTGAGATGGCTCGTGGTGTATCGGAGGTGATTTCAACATCACTCGGTTTTCGAGTGAAAGGTCGGGGGACTCTAGCTCTGGTTCAGCCATGGCTGACTTCTCAACTTTATTTTTCAAGCTGGATTTGGTTGATCTACCTTCAGCTAAGGGAGATTATACATAGTCTAACGGGATGCTTGGTGTGGGCTGGATAGATTCATTGCCTCTCCCTCTTGGGAGGCCCACTTCCCCAACCTATGCCAAAAACGACTCCATAGACTTTGTTCTAATCATTTTCCTCTCTTATTGGATTATGGGGGTCTCCATGTGGGACGGAGAAATTTTAAATTTGAGAACATGTGGCTAAAGCTAGATGGGTTACGGACAAGATTAGAACCTGGTGGTCCTCATATCAATTCTCGGGCACTCCCAGTTTTGTTTTAGCAAGGAAAATTAAAGTTTTGGAAAATGATCTGAGAAAATGGAACATGGAAGTATTTGGGAACATTAATGACCAGCGGAATAATCTTTTTCATGAGCTGTAGCGTCTTGATGACAAGAGGTGGATGGGGTCCTCTCGGATGATGACAAGGCAAGAAAAATGGTTGTAGTAGCTGAGCTGGAAAAAATCACACTTATGGTCCTATGGAAGAGATTTCCTGGAGGCAAAAATCTCAGGCCCTTTGGTTGAAGGAAAGGGACAAGAGCACTAAGTTTTTCCATAGAGTACCTAACACACATTGAAGAAACAATGCCATCGAGGTCCTCCATTTGGAATGGAGGGTTCTTTTGGATAGAGTCACTATCAAGGATCACATTGTCTACTATTATGATAAGCTTCTGAAGGAGCAACATAATTGTAGACCCAAGGTAAATGGGCTGGTTTTTTATTCTATCAGCTTGGTTGGAGAGACCGTTCGAAGAGGAGGAGGTGCTTAGTGTGCTAAAAGGGTTGGACAAAGACAAAGCCTCAAGCCCAAATGGTTTCACAATGGCTTTCTTCCAAGCTAGTTGGGACATTGTCAAGGAGGGCATCATGAAGGTCTTTCTCGAATTTCACTCTTTTATGAAATTTGAGAAAACCCTTAATGCCACATTTATCGCCCTCATTCCTAAAAGGGAAAGGTCAGTGGAGGTGCAAGATTTCTGTCCTATAAGTTTGTTGAGTGGGGTTTACAAGATCATCCCTAAAGTTCTAGCCCAGCAGTTGAGCGAAGTCATGGGGAAGATCATCTTGAAGTCCCAACACGCCTGAAGGCAAATACTAGACTCGGTCCTCATCACTAATGAATGCTTGGAGAGTAGAATCAAAGCCAGCATCCCAAGTATCTTATGTAAATTGGACATGGAGAAAGCATTTGACCATATAAATTGGGATTTCTTGGTGCATATACTTGGCAGGTACAGATTTGGGGAAAGATGGTGTCAGTGGATGAACATTGTATCACAACAGTCAGATTCTCTATTTTGGTTAACGGCACTCCCGAAGGCTTCGTTAATAGCTCTCGGGGCTTGAGACAAAGGGACCCTTTATCCCCTCTTCTTTTCATTTTAGTAATGGATGTTCTAAGTAGAATGTTGAAAGGGATGGCGGATACGGGCTTCATCTCGAGTTTCTTAGTGAGTGGTTCCTCATTGGGTAGTCTATCAATCTCTCACCTACTTTTCGCCGATGACACGCTGATTTTCTGTGAGCCAGACCCCAATCAGATTTGTTCCTTGAGAGCACTCTTGCTTTGTTTCGAAGCTATCTTCAGTCTTAAGGTGAATCTATCAAAATCTGAAATAGTTCCAATTGGTTTGGTTAATAATGTAAGTGACTTGGCTGCCATCATGGTTTGCAAGGTGTCATCCTTGCCCATGAAGTACCTTGGACTTCCTTTGGGGGCCCCTCATAAATCCAAGGCTATGTGGGATGGGATTGTTGAGAAGATCGAATGCAAATTGACGGGTTGGAAGAGAATTTACTTATCTAAAGGTGGCAGAATCACATTAATTAAGATCACATTATCCAATCTCCCAACATACTTTCTATCTTTATTTCCTTTGCCTGTAGGAGTGGCGAACAGATTGGAGAAGATTTTTCGTGATTTCTTGTGGGGCGGTTTAGAGGATGCGAAAAAATTTTATTTAAGTGGGATAAAGTCTGCACACCTTTGTCCTACGATGGTTTGCGAATTAGAAATTTGAGAACTTTCAATAAGGCCCTTTTAGGAAAATGGTTATGGCAGTATCATCGAGAAGGAGATGCTCTTTGGAGAAACATTATCAATATTAAGTATGGGAGCAAATGGGGGGAGGTTGGTACTCTAACAAAGTAAGAGAGGCTTATGATGTGGGTGTTTGGAAATTTATTCATAATGGTTGGAATGACTTACTTGTTAATTGCATACTCGAGGTGGGTAAGGGCACTCAAATCAGATTTTGGCACGACATTTGGTGTGGTGATGCTGCTTTGAAGAACGCTTTCCCCTCTCTTTATAGGATTGCGTTAGATATGGAGGCCTCAGTGGATGATAACATGGACACCTGTTCTGATTCCACTAATTGGTCAGTGAGATTTATTATAGTTGTACAGGATTGGGAGATGGGAGACAGTGCTGACTTTTACAACATGTTATATGCGCTGAATTTACCTGCAGATGGGGAGGACAGATTGATTTGGACACCTACGGGGAACAAGAACTTCTCAGTCAGATCCTACTACAAGGTATTGTCAACCCATTCCCCGAATGCCTTTCCTTGGAAGTGCATTTGGAGGAGTAATGCTCCCCTAAAAGCTGCTTTCCATTGTTGGCTGGCATCTCATGCAAAAATATTGACTATCGACAAGCTGAGAAAGCGTGGCCTCTACGTAATAGATTGGCACTTCATGTGCAACATGATAGTGGATCAACGGATCAACTCCTCCTTCATTGTGAAGTAGTCAAGGCTATATGGGATGAAATATTCACATGGCTAGGCATTGCATGGGTAATGCCTAGGAGGGTGATAGATTTTTTATTATAGGTAATCATAGATGTTTTATTAATAGAAAAAGGCAAAACCCAGGCACACAGGAAGTATAGATGAGAAACACCTAGCTAGGGTTTACAATCAAAAGAAGAAAGTCATGAACATTTAGACCATTACAAGCAATGGTTCCCACCCATAAAAGCAATGTCTTAAAGAAGAAAAGTTTTAGTTCCTCCGTTGTTCTCTCACAGTCTTCAAAGCTTCTTGCATTTCTTTCCCTCCAGATACACCAACACATACAAAGAGGAACCATATGCCAAATGGCTGCCACCTGTGAGTTATCCTGAATGTTTCGCCAACTTGCAAGGAAGTCCACCAATCTAAGAGGCATGACCCATGACAAACAGACTTGCAAGGAGGGTGATAGATTTATTGTCATGTTGGAGAGGCATTCGAGGCAACAGGCAGATCGCGGCTATTTGGAAGATGGTGTCTCTATGCTTAATGTGGTACACGTGGAATGAGAGGAATGGTCGCTGTTTGAGGATAGGGAGCACTCACAGAAGGGGTTTAAGGACTTTTTCTTTCATACATTGCTACTTTGGGCATCATCTATTGCATTTAAGGGAACAAATTTTAATGACTTTTATGCTACTTTTTGTACCGCTTAGCTTGTAACTAGGCTTTTGTTGTATACTTCCTGTGTACTTGGGCCTCGTTATTTATGAGGATTAATAAAATATCTTCCTTATCAAAAAAAAAGAATGCAATATCATTTTTTTTATTAGTGAATGAAATATCAAATTCAGTGGTGTCTCCTTGAACCAATAGACTAATAAAGGATTAAGATGGCATCTATACCGGTGAAGAAGCGCAGAATGTTCATCCTCGGAAGTATAGAGCTCATATTGTTTGCTGAAAGCATTACCAAGAGATATCACCCAATCGGTGTCTTGAGTCACATCTAAGGACTCTGCAAGAAACTATCACCCAAGGAAAAGACACATATTAAAGATAGATTTTACAATAAGGTGCCTTAGATTCCAAGCAAATATCTACTTCCATTATGGCACTCAGAAATGTGTACAGTCAGTCTCTAGCAACATTAGAGTTATATTTTTTCTCCGTGCACCTCTTAAAAGTATACATATTATACAACTTTCAGAAATAATTCAGACAGTTTTGCTGGAACATCTGTCACTTGTTTGGAAGAAATGGTTTCAAGTTCAAATGCCATGAAAATCAAATTGAAGAATATGATATAACTGTTACTTCCAACATTCCCATACAAACTACAGTGGACTTATAAGATGCTAAGCAAGCTGTAATGACGATAGGAGATACAAATATCATCTGAACAATAAAGTCAAAGACTTACATTTATTATCATGTCATCCCAAGTCTCTTGATACGAAACATCCTGCTTTAGGTCTTCCGTGTCACTAACATATGCCTTCATTTTTGGAATCTAGAGCTTAGTAAAGACAAAATTAATTAGATTCTAATGCAAAATCATTTTATCTGATATGACAGATCACGACAAGATATTCATTAAGAAGCCTAACCACAAAGGATTGTCAATTTGAAGTCAGAACAATTCATATACCATCTAAATCTATTAAATTATTGTCGCAGTGACAAAGATCTTCCTGCTAATTGGGTGTATCCTTTTGTATACTTCTGTCTACTAGGATCAAGTTCCTCTGTGTTTTTTAATAAAATTGCATTACTGAAAAAATAAATAAAAAAAAAACATGGGGGAAATTCTCATAACCCCATCAAACAATCACCCGTTGTGCAATCACCCCACCTGATTTATTTGCAATTACCCCACAAACTATCAATTTCAGCAATCACCCCCCAAACTACCAAAAAATTGCAATGTTCCCTCAGTAAAATAGGTGTCAGATACAGTTCCTGAAAATTTTTAAAAATTAAAAAAAAAAAAAAAAAAAAAAAAAAAAAAAAAAAAAAAGAAGAAGAAGAAGAAGAAGAAGAAGCTGCCAGCACTTTTTGTTTTTAATTTTTTTAATTCAATTGGGTCGTCTTTTTTTTAATTGTTAGGGGTTACATGTGTAAGAAAGAGGGTGAATCAGTAGAAACACTGCAAGGTGGCAAAGACCTTGTGGGACTATTTTCTTATAGGACTTGGCGTATCATGGGTCATGCCTTTTAGATTGGTAGATTTTCTAGCTAGTTGGAGAGGTCTCCGAGGGAATTCACAAGTCGCAGCAATCTGGAAAATGGTCCCTATTTGCATGTGTTAGTGTATATGGCAGGAACGAAATGATAGAAGCTTCGAAAACTGCGAGAAGACAATGGAGGAGCTGAAAGTCTTTTTCTTTAAAACATTGTTTTCATGGGTGGGGGCCATTGTTTGTAACGGACCAAGTGTCCATGACTTTTTACTATCGTTTGTAAACTCTAGTTAGGTATTTCTCATGTATACTCCCTGTATTTGCCTACTTTTATGAATAAAATACTTTGATTACCGATCAAAACAAATTGTTAGGGGTAATTTTGAATTTTCAAAGGAAAATGGGGTACATCGGAATTATTTGGTAGATTTGGGGGGGAGGAGGGAGGGGGGGTGATTGCCATAATTGATAAGCTTAAAGGGTGATTGCAAATTAGGCGGTAGTTTGAGGAGATTATAAATTATTTCCCAAAAAAATAAATAAAAGGCTTGAAACTTGGGTTGAAAAAAAATTCCAAGTGTTAATTAGTGTTGTGCAAGGCTTAAAACTTAATGGAAAACAAACGTCCACATATAAATCAGTGTTGTGCAGATAGCGATATACCTCATCTTGCCAAAACAAGATGATATTCTTCGGGAAGAGAGGTGCTAGATAGCAAAGTACCTGCAAGCCAATGAAAACATTCAAACAGATATTTCACAGATCAATAATGTTTCTCCAAAACAAAAAAGTTATTTTACGGGAGCATGACTGAGAAAATATTGGTGAAAAGTAAGCATAGTGCGGGGACAGGCAGCAAGCCGAAGGAATGATAGCCTTTGCAGGATGTGACAACCAAAGCCCAAGTGGCAGTGGACACATAAAGGCTCTGCAGGGCCATGCTGATGCATTGATTGTAAGCCCTGCGCTACAGGGGCACATCCTGTAGCCTCAGTTGTAGACATTTGACTAAGAGTCCAAGTGAGAATTTGGATAAAGGGGCCTTTGTCTCCCCTTGTACCAAATAGTCTGAATGCAAAGGTTGGAAGGTGCTTCTCTCATACAACCATATTGAGCTGTGTACCATGTTTACTACTGGGTGAAAACGTGTGGGTTTGGCTAAAACTACACAAAGGCTGTCTAGTAGCATCATGAGGCAGAAAGTTCTGGTAGAAAACCTACACACAACATAGTTACATAATCCACAAACACAGGCACACTTTAACAAAATAAAACAGAGCCAAATATTCTCCTTTACATTGGATACAAAAACCTCCACTTAGTATATCACCAATCCTTTCAAGTTTTTCAAAAGAGATAATTCCTATCAATTGTTATGGTATATAAGTACTACCAGAGAACACTGCATCACAAATTTCTTGTTGATACATAGAAAGTGTCTACATAATCTGCACTAAGAGAAGCCTACCGTCAAAATCTGAGTTGCCAGCTGCTCCCTCGCTAAAGGATCATGCAATAGCACCACCAAGCGAGCAAAAAGCTCCTAGACACATGCACCACTCATATTGTTGGCACTATGTCGTATTGTGGAGAAGAGAAGTAGAATTAAATAATTTAGTGACACCAACAAAGATTTTACCACGGGACTTGGTATGTCAGAACGAGCTTTACATTCACTGAGAATAGTATCACTGTAAGAGGGTTTATGCCTGCACAATTCTGAAATACATCTGCAAACCTGTAAAATCAGCTGTGTAAGAATTCATAAAAAGAAAAAAATATGTCAATATAAAACTTTGAGCCACCTCTCATACTAATTGCATCATCAATTTGGAATCCAAAGTTCATACTCCCAACAAGAAAAGGCAGCATCACATTTAAGGAAAAAAAATACGAACACCAAGGCATAGAAAAAAGAAATGGGCAACCCTGAGAACATAACTTAATTTCCCTGCATGGAAGGAATATGCAATGAATTATTGAGAAAATCTTACAGTGGCAGCTGCACCAGTATAATCTCGTGGAATAATCATCTTCAACAGAAACGGCCAAAGAATATGCTGTACATTCATATATTATAAAAAGAAAGATGTAATACTCGGTTTAGCAATACCAGTCATGAAAAAACCAAAAACCCCACCAAAGGTGGACTCAACTAAAATTTCCGCATATGTAGAGTTACCAATAATGACATACCTCCATCTCAGGAATGGTAATAGTCAACAAAAGAAGTCCTTTTTCACAGATTGCTCTCAATTCTATCGGAAAAACTGCCCCAATTTTCACCTGAGAAGAATACTGAGCTACTGGTAAACAGCTATAGCGGGCAAAGATGACTATAACTTCAAGCACCATCTATTTTCACTAGAAGAATTTAGAGCGCCATAAACAAAAAAACCTGGAAACAATGTGCATTCTAGTGTTGGATTTACCAATATCATCAAAATTTCATCCCTTTTCTTTTGAGCATATGACACCATCATTTGGGCCATCCGAAATTGTAAATATGAACTTCTCTTCTAATAATCATGCCACTCCACAAATTAAAATTGAAGTTTTCTTATCTATAGAAGTCAGACGTAAACCTCCACTCTCTTGTACTGAAAAGGAACATATGTGCCACTAGGCCCAAACACTTACCTTCGAGCTCTCAAGCTGGTTTCTATCTTGATCTGGTAGAGCACAATGCCGTACAAGATATTCAATGAACTCCTCCCCAGATGGACCAACCAAATAACAGTGCGAAGCCATAACCACAATCAACTAAAACCCAGAAAACATAATTTAATGAGAAACAGGGATTTTTAGAAGAAATTTAAGAAAAGAAGAAACTCTAGGTCTATCAGCTCATAACAACCTACCTCTGAGAGTGCCTTTCGTACACCTAAATTTTTCTCATCTAGTAAGAACTTAACCACATCAACCAGTAAAGGCCTTTTACTGTGCCATGCTTCAGACAACCTGCAAATAGAAGTTATAAGAAAGACAGCTGCTGCAAGAGAATCAGTAACCACAAATATAGAAAGAGAAGAAACCTGGGCAATAGATGCTTTAAAACGCTAAGCACGCCAAAAGTCAAAGGTTCTTCCTTCAACCTGCATTTCTGGAAGCAGATATATCCGGAAATAAAAATAAGTGCACTAAATTAAAGCTCTAAATAAGTCTTGAACCCCTACAAATGAAGAAACTATTTACAATGTTTTATGACCGTTCTTAATTTAAAAAGAAAGAGTAAACAACAAGTCACAAATACGTATATAATCTTAAGAACAGATCCTCAGGGTATGCTAAATTAAAGTACTTTCGTTAAGGCATAAAACAATCTGAACTGGAAGGGACTCACATTCAGAAGGAACATAAACAAATCCTCGGGGTATACTAAGCCAACTGTCAGAAAGCAGCGCTGAACCTCGTTATATGTCTGTCATAAAGCAAAAGTTTTCTTAAATATAGAAAACTAGATGTCCAGTGCGGGATTAGAAAAGTTATCGTCATCAAACACGAGACATGGCAGACAGCATGGTAAACACAACTTAAAAACATCTTAAGACAAGACAAGTCAACATTCCTAGGAAACACGGAATGTCAGAAACAAGATTTTCAGCTAATGAACATGAGCCAAATAATTTTTTTTGATAAGTAAACATGAGCCAAATAATAACTTGCTCCCAATCCCATTGAGAAGAAGCAAAGCCAAATTACAGGCTACAAGCAATGTAAGGAATAGAACTCATAATTTTTTTTTTTAGCAACAAGTTGACCACTAGGCTGCACCCTAATGGATGGAAAGAGGAGTTATCATATCCAAAGAAGTTGCACAAAACTGAGTTGGTAATTACACCTTAAGTGCAACTGAGAAATCTGAATCCTCTTTGCTTTCACTATTCATGCAAACCACTGGGAGAAGTGTTGACAGAATTACTGTGAGCTCCTGCAAGCCATCACAAAAGTAAACCAGCACCAAATGAATTATATTTGTCTAAGAGTTTCAAATATAGGATATCAACAATTTCTGTACCATAAAAGAAATTGTAACAAATTATAATAAATGCTTATGAAGACACAAAAAATAAACCAAGTATATGTAAATACAGCATCTCCTTAATTCTCACAAATCCACGACAGTAAATTCTACATCCTCCCAGTTCTATGAAACCTCCTATATATACTTCTGCAATCAAAGGTTTTTCTCTTCCCACATTGGTCAAGTTGACAAAGTTTCAATGGATAAGACCAACATCTGTCATATATATAACCAGGAAATATAAAGAAGGAAGAGCACATTACCTCAAAATCAAGCAAGGGAGGACCACTTTCTGACAGCAAAGAGGCATATAAGAGATTCTGGAGACTAAAAGTAGCTAGAAAGGCAACATCTTGATCCTTTTTATATCTGAGATACAGAAAATTGCAGTGCAATGATGCAATTGCAGTTGACTCTCATGTATATGAATGAGATGGATGGTGATATATGTAAGTCCATGTTCCTGATAATCTAGTGTACCGCACTATTCTTACAGTTCCAAAATTGTAGGGACAAGTCTTGGTAAAGCTGCCTTTAATTGTGCCCGGGTGATAAGGCCAACCATCTGACCTAATGCTTCCACAGAAGATAGGCGAACCTGCTCCAAACAAAAATTAAATCGAACAGCATAATCAAACCATGTCAATAAATTACCACAAATATAAACAAACAAATGCAAGACATGTATAAGACGTATAACCAACCAACCAGACAGAAAAGTCAAATATTTTGCAAATAGTAGCATAATAGAGACATAGTTGTTCACCAACATAGAAAATTTCACTTTGAACAACATGTTTTTTTTCTAGTGAAAACTAAATTTTTCATTAAAATATTCTTTCAACATCTCACTGCAAAATGGTAAGGTAACTGAATATAAATGGAAAAATAACTGATGCCAAGATAGAGTTGTATCTACAAAATCAAGGTTCAAAGTAAAGAGCTTGCAGGCAAAAAAGAACAACATCCATCTATAAACATATTACAAACCTTTAGATCCCTTGAAGCTGCCCAGACTCTCAATAAAAGCTCAAAAGCAGAATGCAGAAAGGACCTGCACTAAAAGACAGCTCAGACAAAGCATGCTGAAAATATAACAAGGAAATAGGGAAACAAACTAGTAAAAATAAAAATTGATCTCACATGACATCACCATCAAGAAGTGTATGCAAAGGAAAGTCCACACTATATTGCCATACAGCCTGACACCAACACTTGAATGCTGGAACAGAAGAACATATATTACGTCTTTGCAGGCTAATGGTGTAGGGAAAAAATAGCAAATGTCTCGAGCAAAATCAGCTCCCAAAAAGAGGTGCGTAATATTTTACTCACAAGTTTGTAAAACAACCGAGATGTGTGTGCGCGCGTGTGTGTGTATTCGAATAAAATTCTTTGCAAACAAACTTCCAAAGAACTCATAAAGTCAGAAACAGAGAGCAGCCTTGTAGTGAGTGAAAAAATGATGGCCGCTCATCCAATATGTTCATTTGTAATTTCCGTATGAGCAGACTTGCTTTTGTAAGGGTGAGAAAAAGTTGATTGCATAGAATTACTTACGCTCAAAAACTCAACCTAGAACTATATTTGCAGAAAGAGCAGACATCACATTATCCATGGTGAACCAGTCAGGTTAACTATGAGATTACTATAAGTTTTTCTACTTTTACTGTTAACTAATAGCCTTGGAAATGATGGTGTTTAAATTCAAGTTAGGCAGTACTGAACACAGGTTATGATCCGACCACAGATTTATTTAATAAGTAGACCTCAATTGGAACCATATCTACAAACCTAAGCCAATGATCATATTATTTTTTCCTTAAGCAGCAAAAATCTTCTTCAAAATTGACAGACAATTGGAATCAAAGCCATAAGAAGAGGTCCTTATAAAAGTATCATTAAACTTTTATTTTGTTCACTAACAACAATGCAAGGTATAATTGCATTGCTTTTCCTTTTGTATTCCTACAAAATTGAATAACCCTTTTCTATAATGCAAAGAACTAAGCCTGTACTGGACATTATGCACGTGATATGCTAATTTGGCCATTTCAAAAACATCTATCAATCATGCAGTCTGCCCAATATATGCCTCACAAACCATTCACTCCAACCCTGACTAAAGAAAGCCAAAAAACACAGATCCAGGATTCAGAAACAACTCACAACAATGCATATCAACAAATATCGCATTTTCTAGACTTTGCATCAGATATCATGTCCCAATGATAGTCAGAGAATTTTTTTTTTTTAAGAGTAATTTATTGATACGAATGAAATAGGCATAGCCTGCGTACGAAGTATACAAAAGAACACCTAAATACATTCTAAGATCAAGAGATTAAAGACAAGAAGTCATGTGCATTGTTTCCATGAGTCAGAGAAATTCACCACACCATTTGCAAAAATTGGCCGGTAGGGGTCTCGAACATTTCCAAGAATTGGCAAAACTCGTGAAAGCACACCTTTCAATCGTTGAGTGAACTGCAATGCTTCAATAGAATTAAAGAGTATGATAACAGTTTAGTTTAAGCAGAAAAGTGCAATAAACAAGAAACATCCATAGTTGATCTAAAGCACAAAGAACAAAGAAGTTTGATAAATAACCATCAGCAGAAGCAAAGTCTGCGAGTGTTTGAACCATAGCTGGTAGAGCTGGATTTGGCCCCGACAAATGAAGAAATATCTCCTCCATCATCTGCCAAACCATGAAAATCAGTAGTCACATAATTGATCAAGAATATTGTGGAAAGCCTGGGGGAAGAAAGAGACAAGAGGGCTAAATAAGGACCCATTTGATGCTATATCAGGAATATCTGATAAGAGTGTTGAGAAAAGCCAAAGTCACAGCAAGGTTGGAGATAATATTCACAAAGTGAAAAAGTTATAACGATCAATATGGCTTCAAAAGTGGGACCCCCCCCCCCCAAAAAAAAAAACAAAAAAGAAACAATTAATCGTATATGGTATTCCAGAGTGATCCGATAAGATGGGGAGTAAATTGATCAAGTAAACAACTTAGCACCATATCGACTGTCCGTGGGTGCTAGAAATGTGCAGATCCAAACCATTCTACCAGTCACACTACCAGAATTGATAGACTGCTGATTGACAGAAGCCTACACTTTGATGCTGTTTCTATTTAAAAATGTTCCTGAAAATTCTTATTGCATGATTTGATTAACTAAAGAAATTCAAGCAAAGATCCTTCACAATATTCCAAGTTGCTAGCTCTTCAATATGCTAAAAGAAAATCTTCATTCCAGAATGTACAAATGCTGACCTTGAAAGAAAGAAATGGAGGATTTGTTCACAGTTACAATGCAGACAATAAATACTGGTAGGATATATTCACAGTTGCAAACTGCCATTATGGATTCATTGTACTCTGGCAATAAATATGGCTTTCAAGATACACCCGCTGAAACAACCAACCACTTCAGCATTTTGGATGAATCTTATAACCTTTTGGGATCTATTGCAATGCTTCACAGAACACATGTCACCAAAACTGACACACTCAAATATAGTATTAAACAAATTGAAGAGTAATACTCCTGACACTACCAGCCAATTGGTCCCCTTTCTTAATGTCTAATCAGCTTCCTTTTCTAATAATAAAAATTCTGTAACTTGTTCATCTTGTACAAGAAATTTCCAATTCAGCAAGCTTTCCTTTTGGTAATATACAACAGGAATAATAGTCCATATGATCTTGTATGCAGAATTTTCAATTCAAGAGAGTTTCTATCTATAATATATATAAGTTAATATTATTTTTGAGAAATATATTTAAAAAGAGCACACTTCACATTGCCTATATACTGTCGAAACTGTTCAGAATAAGCAACCAAGCAAGAAACTCACTAAGTCAGGCAAATGTGAGCCTATTGAAACAAGTAGGCTTGCTGCAGCTCTTTGCCAATCAGCATTTAGCTCCTACATCAAAGAGAAACATAAAATTTGTACCAAGGAAAAGTCAATTGAGTGTGAAAAGGCCACTTGTAATTTTTTTTATAAGAAAATTTATTAATCCTCATAATTAATTAGGCATAGCCCAAGTACAAAGGGAGTATACAAAAGAAAGACACCTAATTAGAAGCTAAGAGCTGGAAAAAACTGCATGAGTCATTAAAACTAGTCCCATCCAATACAAAAAAGGCCACTCGTAAATGCAAGCAGCAAGCAACAGGATCTCCAAGGCAGGAGCTTTGCAAGTCAAAATTATGAATTTCAAAGGATGATGGTTATCAAGGCCCAATTATTTCACACATTACAAGATATCCATACAATGGCACATATTTATAGAGCCTAAGAATCTCTTGAAACCAAACATGGGAAAGACAACTTAGAGATCTTAGAAGACTTATTTAATAATGACCCTTTTACTGACTCGTTACTAACAAGACTAGATTTCCCATCAGCATGTTAAATACAAACAATTCTTATGTCAGGAGAAATGTTAAATTGTCTCCACTGATAAGTATTATTCAACTCGAAACATCTACTCTCTTTTTCAATATCAGGCAAGTCCCACGTTGAGAGGCTGAATCGAGAATGTGTTGCACAGGTGCAAGCCTCGCATGATATCCTTATAAGGTAAAATTGGACTTTATTAATGATTCTAAAGAGTTCCAATTATCACTTTGACTAGACCTTTTGGGGTTTCACATGGGTATGATTAACGCTTTCCATGGATCATGAAAAACTACCAGAGGCAATACGTTACTTAGCGTCAACAAAACAGATTTCAAGGCATGGTAATTATAATCGACAAACTCCTTAGGGTTTAACGAGTTAACCCAAGTTTGGAACCAAACCTTTGTATTGAAGTTGGCATGGGCAGATGGACATTTAGGCCATGTTTGGACACTTGGATGAGATGAGGTCTCATCTCAAAATATTTTATAATTTCCTTCACAAACATCACTCAAACACAAAACACTTTTCAATTTCAAATTTTCAACTTTTCAACTTTTCAACTTTTTCATCTAATTGTTACCTAATCACTATAATTTTTCCAAACTTCCAAACAAAACACAAAAAAAAAATACAAATTTTTCAAATTTTAAACAAAAATGTATTCAAAAATTATATTCAATTTTTTCTCTCTCCTTTATCAAAACCCAATAAAACATATTAACTCATATCATTTAACCACTATTCACAAAATTCACATCGCATCTCATTATCCAAGCATGCTCTTATCAATTATTCCAACGAAGTTATGGCTTTTAAGCTGCCAGGCCTGGTCAGACAACTGATGCAACAATCAACGAATAAGCCAAGTAGAAAATGAAGGCCTTCACGCAATAAAATACCTTGGACGAGATCATCTCGGCCGTGGCAATCTTCGCCAGCTTTGCCATGAAAAGAGGATCCACGTCTTTCTTATCCAAGGCGCGCACTCCGAATGACATCACTTGAAAAACCCCGGCCATGTTTCCGAAACGCTGTGAACATTGATAAAACCTCTAATCATACCGCCCCGCAAATTTCACGCAGACAAAGGAAAAAAGAGTGAAGCAAGCCCTAATTTCTACGGTGGGATCCAAAGCAATAGAATTCAGTACCCGGCGTCCTCCTCGCGATACAGCCCAGCAACAGTCAAGGACTAGAAGCGGGTTCCTACAAGGGCAAACGCAGTTGAGGTCCAATTAACAAGACAATTCTACTGAATATATATTCATATAGATAGAGAGAGAGAGGGGGTACAGTGCCGCGATGTCCTTGAGAGAAGCGGACGATGACTCTCTGACCATGGGGGACTCGTCCGCTAGCAACGATACGAGAACCTGAACGGCCTCTGAGAGACCCAAGAAAAACCAACAGAATGGGAGATCAGACACTGGGGAAGAAGAATAAGAAGAAAAGCGCGTGCATAAGGGACGAACCTGGTGCAGGGATTGAGCTTCCGGCGCTGGACGACGCCATGAAGGAAATTCAACGCAAGTGGCGAAGGAAAGAGAAGAAAGGTGAATGAATGAATTGGAGCAACAACTAATAGAAGAAGAAGAAGGAGAAGAAGAGACCAAGAGGCGACAGATTTGTTTGTCCGAGAGGGCAGAGACAGCGCGGCAGTGATGAGGCCCCCCAGACGAAACTTCATACGGGTAATTTTGTAACGAACTAAAGCTGTAAACATCAAATAAATTGTTTTTCTTTTTTCTTTCTGCAGAAGAAGCACTTTTTTTATTGCAAAACAAAATAATATTACAAATGTATTGAGGCCAGGACGTAAGTCGGTTTTTTAAGATTGGATGAGTTGGAATGAAATTAAAAATTAAATAAAATATTATTATTTTTAATAATATTATTGTTTTAAATTTAAAAAAAAATTAATTAATTATTATATTTTATGTAAAATTTGTAAAATAAAAATTATAATAATTAAATAAGATGAATTAGAATAAATTAAAGGTTACTTTATCTCCAAATCCGGCCTAAATAATAATAATTGATGATTTATATTTTCTACAGAAAAGAAATAATGTTTGGATGATAAAACTAGAAGACAAACAGGCCGAGTTACAAATGTTAAAGTGAGATTTGACCCATCTCACTTCCTGTCGCTTTGATTTTGGCAAGTTTTGATTTGGCTTCACCACATTGATATGATCTTTGAAGTTTGAAAACAATGTTCTGCATGGCCAATGGCCAAGAACAAAGAAAATTATGGGTAATGTCCAAATTATGAAAAATAAGCAGAAAAAACCAACCAGATGTTAACCTATACGTTCCCACCTAACTTTCAAATCCAAACAAGAAGAAAAACTCAAAACAGAGTTGTATCCAGCCCTGCATCGCATAACCCCGGATATATATAAATAAATAAATAAATAAATAAAATTGCCCATGATGCAGTATTGGCAAGAAGATTGCAGAGAATATAATAAATTTATAATTCTTTTACTATCATATTATAATTCTGTTTTAAATGAAATATAGTTATGTAAAATTAAAATTATTTTTAACGAAATGACGCGTTTATACTCACTAGTTATGAAAAAAAAAATTATAAGTATATTAATATGTTGCTAATTGCTATCGTGTAAACCTTGTCAATATCATCCCATAATTATGAACAGAACAAGGGAGAGCATTTCAAAGATTGGAATTCTGTCGATCCATCGCCAAGAATATCTTGTCTAGAATTTTCTGATTCACCATACAAATTAAAGATTGAAGAACGTCTCAGTGCGAGCTTTTCCGGGCTTTTGGCATATTTACATTTGTTCATAGTTGATGGTTGATGGTTCCATTCCCTGGCATCTTTGCCCGAGAACAAAGTTCACACTACCAGAAGTCAGTGCCTTGTTATTTAAAGAAATTGCATGGGATCTCATCCATCACTATCGTACTAAAGAAATCTTTTTAGTAGTGTTAATAGATGTCTAGCAAGTTGCAAGGGAGATAAAATATTAGGAATTATAGATTGATTGCTAGAGAGGTAAGCGGATACAAAAGGGAGAGCCGATCGAGGTACCGCGCGCATTAATATCCCTTTGCGGAATACTCGACCATTCAAACCTCGTACGCATCCCGCCTTAATTTGGACGGTGAAAGTGTTTGAAAATGTTTATGAATAATAATAAAAAATAGATAAAAAAAAATAATAATAAAATATTAAATAATAATAAAAAATAATAAATGGTAATAAAAATATGTAAAAAATAATAATAAAATAAAAAATAATAATAAAAATATTTAAAAGTACTTCAAAATACTTCAGCACCCAAACAAGATTAAGATATATAGCTAACAACATAAAGATTAAAGAGTCACAGACTCGATTGCAAAAAAAAAAAGTCACAGACTCGGAAACATTAATTTTCATTAGGATCCCTCGATAGCTTTGTTATTTGTTTTTTAAATTGCCAAAAATCTCCAACAACAACATTGGTTCATGTGTTTCTGACATGGTAAATTTACGAGGGGCAAAAGGTAATATTGTAACCCGTTGCAGAAGAGCATTTATAAATGGGAGGTTGATTATCACCGGGATAGGTGTGGGCTAGTTTGCATAATTGCTTGAACCTTTGCGAGTACTCATTAGGCTGGCAAGCCTGTGGACCAGAAAAGTTTCCTGTGCAACAAATTTTGGATCTTTTAACCCATCACACGCACTGTAACACCCAACGTACAAACCATCCTTGTTGGTGGCCACTAGGTTACCCGGGCACACATTACTCACATCTTCAACACAATCTACAATAGGGCACGACCCGGCTCCATCAATTAGAGACCCCCCAACCGGTTGAATTCGGACGGGCAAGTTGTGGCCGTGGTTCAAGCTCACCTCATAGGAGACCACCGATTGTTTAATATCGAAGTTGAGTAAGGTGACGGGGTAAGTAGGTGGTGGGTTTTGGCAATTTATTGTGCCAGATCCACAGTCTCCAGTTTCACATGAAAAATAATATGAGGCGTTGGTGTTGCACTTGGTCCTAGCCCAAATGCTACCAGTCCATTGGTCGGGCATAAAGAATATCTCTAAAGTTCCCGGACCACGCTCGGGATCTGCATCACCAATTGACGGGCTGGCTGCAAGCCATATCGGATAAGTGCAACGGTTCTCATAGTTGAAGATTAGGTCCGAGAGTGCACAACCTGAGCAATATATATACACACTTGGCTGTCAGATCAATCACAATATATGATTGAATTATCATTTTGATTGCATTAAAATACAAATCCATGGCATCACAACAATAATAAAAGTACATAGTATTATGCAAATAAAATTAATTTAAACTAATTAAGACAGATTAACTGGATATATTTTGTAATCTAAAAAAATGTAACGAGATAAAGACAAATTGTGCACGCGCACACATACATATATATATATACACACATATGACACCAGTTTTCGCCAGAGAACAATGCTGAAGGACGAATTAGTCAATAACCTGCAATGAGCAATAGGAGGCCGATTATAAGGTTGATATTGAGAGTTTTGATAGCCATTGAAGCTTGGCTTAATCTTGAGTTATAGAAATGTATATATGTTGGAACTTCGGTCGATGGAAATGAGTTAAGAAAGCGATCGAGATCAATTTATGAATGACAAAAACATAAGATGTAGATCAGAGTATATATATTTAATTTGCAAGGCATGCATACAGAGACTGATCAATTCATAATTAATTTGGAAGGAAACTACCATATATAATAATTGGCAATGTAATCATTTTTATAATCTCTGTTAGATTGGGCTGCCATACATTGATATCTTTATATATATAAAGTGTCTATGAAACGGAAATTGTTGGTTTAACGATTTTGTTGTTTTCTGTTAACTTTTTTTACTTTCTCCGTTAAGTCCGTTTGTTTTGTAAATGGATTAGATGTGACGTCGGCTGAAAGGATAAGATGTAGGTCTTCCCTTTAATTTTTTCACTTTTCCATCTTCTCTATCTTTCTGCATATTCTCATTCGCTTCTCTCTCCGAAACCAAAGCCCTTAGAGAGAGAGAGAATGCAAGGCTTCCGACTGTATTCATTCGGTTCGACGAAAACCACCTCCCCACGGTCAACGGCAGCTAGCTCGACAGAAACTCTGTTGGCTGGATTTCGTGTTGGTGCTTTTTGGTGGCTTGTGTTTTGAATTTGATTGTGTTTTGGGTTTGGATTTTCACAGTTTCTGCTAGACCTGTGTTTCGAGCATTTGGGTTCGTCTACATGGTTTTGGATTTTAGGGTTTTTGGGTTAAATTTCTTTGATTTTTTTAATCATTTAAAGCTTTATTTTCTTTATTTTTCAACATCTGAATCTAGGGTTATTGATATTTTGGTTTTTAGGGGTGCCAATTTTTGCCCCTGTTCTACCGAGTGTAGTGAGAGAAAAAATAAATCTGAGAGAGGAGTTTTTCGAAGCGAATGCCTGAAAAGAGGAGTTTTAATTGGATTGTGTTGAAGAGACAATTTGAGATTGTGAGAGGGATCATTTGTTGATTTTTTTTTTCTATGCGTGTTGAGAAAGATTTCTTGGTCAGTGAAACAATCTCATATCATTAATTTTACTGCTGTTGGTTTTATGTGTGTTTGCTTTCTAATAATTGTTTTGTTTATATTTCAGTTTTGTCTTTCTGAGTTTGATTTTCTCTTTGGTTTGGATTCACTTTCGTGAGTCAATCTGATGATTCTTTGGTTGAATTGCTTCAAAGTCTAGCAGACAAGGATATAACAGTTCAAGCACTCAAGGTAAATTATGCTACCAGATGTTTCTTGGTATTTTTAAATTAATCTCTTCGAATTATAACGATTATCTAATATTTATTCATCTATTGTTATTTTGAATTATAAGAGACTGATATAGGAAGGCATGTGAATCGATTGCGAAAGCATTCATCAAGCGATATCCGAAGATTGGTGAAGCTATTAGTCAGGTTTTGAACAACCAAAATTTAAGAGAAATATGTACAAATGTTCTTATTTTTTTGTTTCTAATCTTGCACATGATATATGTAATTTAATTTTTTTGCTTAGTTTTGAAAGTGCAGTCCGTGGTTTGTGGCAATTTACTGTCAAATTGCTATATAAATAACTCAGATTTTGCCAAATCAAGAAAAACAAGTTCCATCTTTTATCATCCCCAAAGCTTGATTTACCTGCTTACTGGCACAACTGATAATTTAACAACCACTTTAAATTGTTAGAAAAAATGGAGCATGTAGTTAGTCAAAGTAAAAGGTGATATAGTGCAATGCAATCCATTTGTGATCATGCAATGCAATAGCTCTTTCTGCTAAGAATCCTCGGTTGCTAAGGAGTGTTGAAGTTTTGCAGTTAAGGAAGCAAGGTTGTAGTATGGTCATGGCCTTGATGTTTTTTTACTCAGCATATGATTATGCCCTTGATGTTCAAGTTGGAATGATTTGTTTGTTAATGAAATTTCATATATTATACGATATGTTATGGAAGTAAGGTTTTGCAGATTCTTTAATAGGATTTGTGTGCCATATTACATGTAATGAATTTGCTCATGGTACGACTAATACGATATGCTTGTGTAAAATGTTTTATTATTTGATATCTATTTACTGATTATTCAACTCATTTATTTGCTTTTATGTTTTAGATGTTCCAACTCTTTTATGTTTCAATTAGATTTCCCATATGTGAGTAGATTCGCTTTTCAAAATTTTTATCCATAACTAAACTTAGAGCATCACTGTCCAGAACTATATAAGCTATTCCTAGGTGGCACATAAGTTGCAAACCCCTCAACATGGCAAGCAGCTCTATATCCTCTGCTTCATTCACAGGCAACCAAGGAAGTAATCCATGAACCACAAACCAAACTACATTCAAGAACCACAAGTTGTCTAAAGCTTTGGCTTAAGCAGTTATTGTATCAATGTTACTGAATAAGCTACTTAACAAAAAAAAAAAATGTTATCGAATAAGTTACTCCAACTTATTGTTTAAAATTATTTTTATTGAATATTGAGCTTGTCCATATGCATGATCCCTTTGTAAAGATAGATACATGGATATATGTATGCCTTCTTTGAAATCTTACAAATTCTTTCCTTTCTTTCTTGGTATTCCAGTATTCAGTCACAGCGGTTATGCCTCGGGCTTCTATTTTGGAAACGGAAGTAGCATGGTTGAACTCCATCAAAGCTGACTTAGTGGTACTTAAAGGCTTCTCTTATTTGTTTGTTAATTAGTGTTATCAGTTTTATAGGCATTTTCATCGTGTCAACTTGACCATTTTGCATGCTATGATCCAATTGCTGGGAATTTATATTAATTATAGACTTGAATAGAATGTCTTTGACAATTTTTTGTGCTTATACAAAAATAGGTCTCAGATGTTCCAGTTGCTTGTACAAAGTCAAGGCATATCGCTTTCCCTCTCTTCCCCTATGTGTGAGTTTTCCTATAGCTATTTTCAGGTGAGTTCCCCTCTAAGGGCTCTGGCAGCTCTTTATATAGCTCTAGCAGCCTTCCAGATCTCATGCTGAATTGCCACTTTCTTCTCTTTTCTACTCATTCTTGCAGATCCAGATATAGCATCTGCTACTCCTGGGAAGAAAACCAGCTTGCTCTCATAGTCACTTGGAGGCCCATAAATCTACTCAGACAAAAAAATAAAAAATAAAAAGACAGAATGAGTTGGCTGGTCAATAGGGTCATTTTCATAATTCAGAATAACAGTGGTGCATTGTTCCTTAAACTGCTTTCCTAAAAGTGAAGAGAATGCAAAATCAAGGTCCAAAGGGAAAGTTTCCTTCAAAGTTATTATGATACAGAACCTGACTCTTTTTTCTGATCTACACAGCCATCAGTTACAATTGGCTCCAATGAATCTATGAAAGGGAAAGCACTTACAAGATGCTTGAAGCCCATCTGCATCCAAGAACCCTTTTTCAACAAGCATCAGTCGATCATTCAATGCTCGCTTTTTCAACACCAAAGAATCACCTGTAGTTTTCTGCTTTTGCAGCATCTGCTCTTCAAAACAAGAAATGGGCTACAATTAATTTGTTTTAAACAAAAAATAAAAGCAGAAAAAAATTTTGAAAAAAAAAAGGGAAAAAGAAAGAAGCATAGTGGAGATTTACATGGGGATTTTATTTAGCTTCACTAATATATGAATGTCCCAAAAAAGGTTTATTGATTTTACCTTCACTTCTTTCTCAGCTTCTTTAGCCGCAGATGGAAGTTCTTGAATTGATGTCGTCAGAGGATGTAGGGATACACTACCATTCAAAATGTTGCTTAAGATGTTTTTATACCCCTGCCCGTAAGAGGAAATTATAGTTCCTATAACATACTAAATATAGCTTCGAGTAATGTTCATACCTTTTACACTTGCTTGAACGACAGTGAAGCTATTAATCTAACTAGCAATTATGTTGTTGATCAGTGTCTATTGAACCTGGGAAATTAATGATGCTTCATGCTCTCCAACTTCCTGCTTCTCTCTTTTCAGTCCTACTTTTATGCTTAGTGATTCACATATTTTTTTGACAAGTAATAAGAAATTTTATTGACAAGTAAATAGGCATATACCAAAAAAAACACCTAAATACAAGTTAGGAACTAGAATGGACTAAAAGCAAATCATGAAAGTGATTTACATCTATTTGTATTCTACTTTCCCTTTTCTTATATGTGTTTGTGTATATACATGTATTATTTTCTCAGCCCCTCTTGGATTCTCTAAAGAACCCATCACCATTTTTATTTCATACATATGCTACTTTGGCATAGTCTCTTGCTGCTTTTTATACAATTTAATATGTTTGTTTCTGCTCTTCGTAGGATTGATTATAGATATACTCTGTTTGGGTATATTTGCATCAAGCTATACCCTATATTTTTCATTATTTATAAATTACATAAATATTACGTCGTTATTTACTTAACCAAAAACATTATGTCCTTATTAAGGAAAAATTAGTTTTCAACAAAAAATAATTAAATATAAACTAATCAAACGTGCATTGCACGTTGCTTTCACCTAGTATATATATATATATATATATATATATATATGTGTGTAGTATATATAATTTTATATTATATATATGGTGAAGTGCTCAAAGTCAAAGTTGTCACTGTGTGAATACAAGTAAGCCCAATATCTATCGTCCTTCAATTTTGAAGTTATTTCACAATACTCTGTGAAATTCAAAGGTTGTCACTGTACAATTAATTAAACGTAGTTAAGCCCAATATATATCGTCCTGTAATTTTGAAGTTGTTTCATACTATATCTATCTATCTCTATTAAATAAGTGCAACTAGGGGATGAATAGTGTTTTCGTCCATTCATTTGTTTCCAGTTTTGTCCCTTTTTTTGTCGCGAAATTCTTATTTCTTTTGTATTTTTCTTTCCTTTTGCCGACTCTTTTTTTTTTTACAATATTTGCCAACCATCGCCTTCCCTGCACCACCACCAGTACCCTTGCAAAAACCGTAAGACCATAGCCATTGTGTTTCTTCAACCATAAATCACCAAGCCGCCGTCCAACGCCAGCTACACATCCTCTTCAGCACGAAAGCCCAGCCCAATAGACGTCCACCGCACGAAACCTCTTTGCCCAGACTTAGGCTTGGTTTTGGATAGTGAGAAGTGTTGAAAAGTGTTGTGAAAAAGTAATAATAAAATATTGAATAGTAGTAAAAAGTAAGTAAAAAGTAATGAATAGTAGAAAAAATAGATAAAAAGTAATAATAAAGTAAAGAATAGTAGTGAGAGTATTTGAGAGTAGCTGAGATATTCTCGCTGCCCAAACACAGCCTAACCACCATGTCCACATCGTCCAAAACAAAGCCCCACGCCTCCACACATAACCAACACAACCTCTATCCTAACAAGGAAAAGCAGAGCACCCCAAGCTATACACAACCCTTCCTCACAGACGTCTCAGCCAACAGCCATCGTGTAAGCCCATATTTGCCCCTCTCTCGGTTAGGGCTTCGCCGTCAGCCACAAGCTACAACCACCGCAAGCCACCAGAAAGAAAATAACTCATATGCATATTGTGGCTTACCTTTGATTCGAAATCAGGGGGTGAATACACATATACATGAAATTAGACCAAACCAAATATAATATGTAATATATATTTAGATCTTAAAAAAATTGTGCTGAGAGGATTCACGAAACAAAGAGAAGGGAAAGAAGAAAAAAAATATTATGATCCCAATTAAACAAATCTGGAAGCAAGCTGTGTTAGAGGACTCTTGTGCATATGAGTGAGGTAGATGGTTAAGGGAGCTGAATGGCTTGTCGTCTATAGCTGACCATTTAGATCAATAGTTGCGTCTTATGTTGCAATCTCTTATCCCATTATGTTTTTACTTTCCACATGTTACATTTCTTTTGGTTCTGCTAGTCATGGGCTACGTCCATATGTAAGCCAGAAATGACACAGGGGAGGGATCTGAAAAATTATTGTTGAAACTTGCATTTTCATTTGAGAGGAATTAGAGACCTCAAATACTCCAAGTGTAGGCATTATCTTTATCTTTTTTGTTCTTGATTCTCTTTTATTGTCTATATTATTATTCTTTCCACTGGGTTCATTACAAAAAAACTAGGGTTTGAAGGCAGAGACGTTAGGTTGGCGGCGTTAGGAGAAGAGAAACCATGAGGGAGAAGAGGGAATTGGGAGAGAGAATCCGAGGGAGAGAGAGATGCGGTAGCAGAGGTGTTGTGGACTGCGGCGACGATGGGAGATGAAGGAAACCCGAGGGAGAGAAGGAATAGATCGATAAAGAGATGTCGAGAGAAAGAGAGAGAGGATCTGAAGGTGAAACTGAGAGGGAGGAGGGGTTCTTCGCCGACGAGGTGCAACGACGTGCTCATAATGCTGTTGATGGCGGCAACACTGGCTTGTAGGGAGGCTTGCTACAGAGTCATAGGAGGGGACGACGCAGAAGGGTTGGGGGGAAAGGAAAGAAATAAGAGGGGAGGGGGATTTAGGGTTTTGGCCAATCCAAACCTAGCCCTACACGTGTCCTATTTTTAATCTGAGTGTGAAAATAATACATAGAGAAATAAGAGAGGAAGAAATAGAGATGGAAAGTAAATAAACTAAATTTTAAAACCAAATTTTTTATTTTTGATCTAAAACTAATATTTTCGTCATAAAATAAAATGGTGAGTTTTAATAAAAATTTCTTAGAATAGATTCATTTAAATAAGTAGAGTTTTTAACATAAAATAAATTAGTAAATATTAAATAATATTTCTAAAAATAAAACTATATTATTTTCAGAGCTCTAAAATATAAAGAGGTTTACTTAAGAATTGGACTTTGTTCAATAACACTACAAATATCTAATTTAAAATTATTTCAGACTTCTAAAATATTTAGAAGATTTTAAAATACTCTACTCAATTTAAAAATCATTCGCCAAATTTAAAATAAAGATATTAGATTTAAAACGATTTTTTTAAAAAAAATTTTATTCATCATCTCCATATTATATATCAACATATGATTTATTATTTTTGTTTTTTATGTATAAACACACGTATTTACATATCAATTTATATATATTTAAATAGAATTATAAAAATGACCAATTATATATCTATTACTATATATAAAATCTAAATTTTAACATTTGACTTGGCTTTTAAACCGCATTAATCGGTAATTCCACCGCTCCCAAACATCAACCGTAGTGTTATGGCACTGAAATCGCATATGAATAACCGCCGTTGATAGTTTTAAATTTTAAAATCAGTTGACAGTGAACCGCCGCTGCTGCTCTTCAAAACTGCTGCTTCTATAACAGAGCCTAGACAACTAAACGGGCTCATACTCTGTGTTGTATCCTCTACTTGGCTACCATACCCTCATAATCATGTCTTTGGTCTCCTGGGAGATGAACGCCATAGATCTCGAGTTTAGACTAATTGCAACCCTTTCATCACTCTTTTTTTTTTTCCTCAGCCTTTTAATCTTCTATTTAATCCTCACTTATGTGCATATCCCAAACAAAAGTTCTCCAATCAGTAAATGTTCTAGAATATGTTCTCGGTATGCAAAATTTCTTATTTTCATTTTACTCAGCATTTGGCTAATACGTTTCAATCCGATATGGGTATAGAATTCGTATAGTTTACTCTATTGGTTTCTTATTTTTTGCTTCATATATTTCTCACTACTGTAACCCAGCCATGAGCCCACGTGGAGCCACCGCTAGCCATTACCGAGATGCCTCTGTTTTAACTCCACGAAACAGAGCATCCACCTCTCCTTTTGCCAAACACTGCAACCACCACACCGAGAACCCCATTAATATCACCAGGCGATAGTACATAGTCCTGTATTTTGTTTTCGGCAAGATTCCACATATTATTCCAGCATATCTACTGATCTATAGCAGCATTACTCGATGCAGATCTATGGTCAAATGCCAATGTCTCAGGCAATGCATCAAGTCTCCCTCTTTACCCTTGCATTTGGGCCGATAACAATTTTGTAGTCAGTAAAAATCTTGAAGAAATTTCCAACGTAAACTGTAAGTCAGGTACACTTTTGTTTCAACTCTTTTTACAATTATTATTACTCAATTTCAGGTGAAAAATAATAATATAGAATTAGATTTATTTTCTTGCCCTGACCACTCTTTGTTATATACAGAAAAGCAAGAAATTAAAAGAAAATGATATATATATATAGAGAGAGAGAAAGAGCCTCAGGTTCGGCCAGCCTTAATAGAGATGACAACAAGGGATGATGGAGATCAAGCCACACAGGAGAAGGTGGAGGACCGAAGCTGTGGAAAGTGGATCGGATCTGCAATGTTTTGGTTAGAAAAGAATTTTGTATTGGGATATATACTAAATCCCATTTTATAACCTACATATTTCGATATATACAGATTAGAATATATTTTACAATCATTTCTCTATTTTATGATAATTTGTACATTGCGCAGATTATAGACTTTTTAATACATGGTGTAGGAGATGATGAGTTGAATTTTTATTTTTTCTATAATTCATTATGCCTACTTTTTAAACTAATCTCTTTGTTTAGAAAACAAAAAATTATGTAAAATTAAAAATCATTTATATCCATAGATCTTTTTTTTTTTTTAAATCCGTATCTATTCCATTTTATTAATTTAGACAAATTTGCTTTGTTTATACATTTTCATTAATTAATACAGGACTATTTATTATATCTTTAAAATATTGCAACACAAACTTCAAAAAATGAATAGAAGTAAGTCAATTTGGACAACAGCCATAAAAGAAATTGAACGTCCTCGCCATCAATCCCGTCAATAAAACAACCGCCAACCCTTAAAATATTTTCTTATCAAACTTCCCAACATTGACCATGTATGGATCTCTCACTTTTTTTTAACTTTATATTAAATTTAATTGAATTTGTGTAAATCCATGACTTAGTTTTAATTTTATGTGATTTTTTTTTTTTTATCATTTCTCATGTTTTATCAATTTTATTTATCAATTGGGCGGGTTTTGCTATATAACTTCTTACTATTCATCCACACTCCACACTCCACATTTTTTAATATTTTTTAATATTTTTTTAAAATTTTTTTTTGAATTGATTTTTTTTAAATTATTTAAAATTTTTTATTTACTATTTATATAAAAAAATTTTAATAAAATTTAAAAAAAATAAAATAAAATATAGAATATTGAGAGATTGAAAAGATTTATTGAAGACCTTAATCTTATAATTACGTACAATGAAAATGGCGGTCCACGTGAGTAGGTACGTACAATGATGAAGATTTCTCAAATAAATCTGCCTATTACGTACGTACCTCGATCGAGGAGAATCCTTGAAATTTATCTGATCTAATTATATTTACTAATAATGTATCTATTAATTATTTGTTTGTTCTACGTACCAATATATCATGTTTTAATTAATATAGAGGATATATATTTATACCCAATTAATTATAATGTTAATGTATTTTGAAAAATGGTACAAATACTTCAACCTGCTTATTTTACAATTTATTTGACAACTCTATTTAAAATAGAGCATATTTTTATAAAATAATAATACTCGTCTAATTATATAATAACTGATATTATAAAATTACTGGCCCGTATTTAAAATAGAATTGTAAAATAAATAAATAAAAATTGTCTCTTGGATTATCAGTCATGTATAATTTTTTCAACTTTAGTACCGAAAAAATGATGTCGTAGATGAACGTACGTATCAGCTTTCTTTCATTAGTACTACCACAATTATAGATATATTGTTTTAATTATTAAAATACTGACTCTGAAATCCCAATACGTGAAGTAGGATGTTGGGATGAAGATTCTGAAATCCAAATAATATAAAATCCATCAATATTATAATAAAACTAAATGGTTTCATTCTAGCTTGAATAAATTAAGATAATATCCTTCGTGCATGCCTTACGAATCTAAGACATTAAATTAATTTGGTGAGATTAATTACGTACTCATGATCGACCATAATAATATTCGCACATGAACCTCCACGAACAGTTCTAGTTTATATAGATCATGCAAGCAAGTTATACGTACTAAAATTAAGGAAAATTAAACTCATGTTTAAGTACTATGAGTAACATCAAATATTAATTCCTATCTTTATAAATTATCAGACATTAATCGGCTAGCCAAAAGTATGATCATATTAATAATCCATGGAATAATGTTTTGTAATTGGCCGCGAAAATAAATCAAGCTTGCATGCGCCGCCTTTATTATCCATATATGTAGCTTTATTAATGTCTCATCATCGTGTCTGTGAATTAATGGAAGGAATATTGGAACATGCAGCTTCAATCGATCCAACTTGTCAAGGACAGAATGTAATGAGATAATTAGCTCCACCGGTGCATGTAAATGTGCTAGTCTTGTCATCGTAGGCGTAGCTATAAGCCTGGGGACACTGATCCTTGAAAATCTCAGAATATTTTGTCGGTGGACATCTCTCTGGGACACCATAGTCTCCGGAGCAACAGTACTGCGGCTGATTGAAACCTCACACGCGCTCTTGCAGGCGATAACTTCCCCGTTAGATCCTTTAACTGCCAGTTCCGGCAGGCAAACCTGGTTCACATCTTTGGGGCAGCTCGTGCTTTGGCACCCAACCGAGCCTCCTTGCGGTGTTATTGATACGGGCAAATTGAACCCATCGACGAGGCTAACATCGTAGAAATCTTGTCCGCCGGCATTGTCTGCTAGAGTAAACTCTACGAGCGAGGCTGGCGGGATTCCACCCGCACCGTTGCATGTGATCTGGCCAGAGCCACAGTCGGCCGTGCCACAAGTGAACTTGCCGTTGGTATTGGAGCAGTGGGATCGAGCCCATATGCGGCCAGACCACTTGGGTTGGAGATCAAGGGTTAACGAAGCTCCGGAGTCTAGCTGGAACCCGGTTGGTGATAACTGAGGCCCGCCACCAGCCAATGTTCCTGGCCATATCGTGTAGGGGCAGTTGTTTTTTATTGTGAAAGCAACCGAGTGAGCCCCTACATGCGCGCATGCATAATTAAGTTTATCAGTATCATATATATATATATATATATATTTACGTTAATTAAGTACTATAACACGTACAATGAAAAATCATATATAATTAGTACAGGAGGAAAAAATCACCTAGCAAATTAAGGAAGAAATTAAAAAAAGATCGCGAAGGCCATTTCAGAAAAGTGAACGTGCATAAATGCTGGTTCATCAATATAATGCTTCAGAAGTACTTTTGATCGAAAACCAAAAAGGAGATCGATCGATCGAGAAAGGGGGAATAATACCAGATCAGGTTCTTACTCGAGAATAAGAGGAAAGCAAAGGTAAGACCGAGGAGTACTGCATTGTTTTCCATTGCTCGGATGATGATTATTGAGTGTGATGATCAGGTTTAGATGAGGGAAACTATTTATATATCTATATATATAGGCGTGATGGCCGCATGCAGGCAGGAACGTACGTACTATACTAGCTAGTATATATATTATATATAGTAATAAGTTTTCAATATTCCGATTCATCGCAGGTGGGTATAATATTAATGTAGAATCTAGGGTATTAATGTAGAATTTAATTCAAGATCATTGGCTGATTGACTGAAATATTGAGGGTAAGTATATAACTAAGGGGTACGCACACGATATATTATATTTGCCTATTAATTAAAGTAATTTTTCTATATAATTTTTCTCGGCCTTCTGAACAGAGATTAATATATACAAGAATGTAAAATCTTATAATGTAATCTTATAGAAAACATTAATATATAATAAATATATATTACTGACATATATAGTAATTTATAAATCCTTTTAAAATGTTAACTTTATTTGTTTTGTCTTGGCTATAAATCAAATAATTAAAGAGATCATGATCAGTACATGATGCATGAGTACTAATAGTACTGATATATATATATATATATATATATATATATATGTATATAAATTTATGATGATCAGGACACGCCATCAGACATCACGACGATTCGCGATTTGAGCTGATCATGAAATTAATATTAGACATAACGATGCATGGTTATAGTAATTAAGACTCAAATTAATGAATGATCACCCAATTGCAATTATAAATTTACAATCATGGCTGTCACACGCCTCTATACCTAGACTATATATATATATATATATATATATATATATATATATATAGCTGGTGCATGTACGCATGCATGCATTATTGTCTGTATATGGATAAAAAATTCTATGTGCATTCTTTTTTGCTTACTTTTTGCGCACTGACTGTGTATTAAAAAAGGTTGACGCAACCAATTATATTAATAAAATGCGCAAAAAATACGAAAAAATGACTTTATATAACAAAACTCGTATATATATATAACCCTTCAAGAGCTTGTGAAATAACAGCTAGCTAGCAACAATTCACTTTATTTGATTTCTTGTTTCCTTTCTCTTTTCAATAGTTTTCTCCTTCTAAGTTTCATGATTAATGGCCAAGTTCAAGGCAATCTGTCATTTGATATATATATATATATATATTAAAGGAGATAATGAGCTTCATTAATCTTAAGAAAAACTAGAGAACTGCATACATTCTAGACTAATAACCAGATCAACAATATCTAAGTCAAGCTCTAGAGATGCCTTAGCAAGAGTATGAACAAATTCATCGTCACATCTTTTAACAAACACAACCCTCCAACTAACAAAGTTAGATAGACTAAGCTTTGTATCACTAAGAACCATTCTCACTCTATCATACCTCCTCTTTGCTGCAGTAGGACAAGAACCACCTGTACCACCTGTTTTGAGTCACCTTCCAAGATAACTAATCTCAACCCTAACTCAGTAGCCAAAATAGCAGCATAATAAGCTCCATGAGCTTCTGCCAATAGAGGGTCAAGCAAGCTGGCCGCCTTAGAAAGTTTCTTGGTAGCAAGGATCCTGCCTTCATGATTTCGAGCAACAAGACCAAAACCTGCTCTTCCTTTAGACTCACATAAAGCTGCATCCCAATTAATTTTGATGTAGCCAATTGGAGTAGGAGACCAACTTGTGCAGTCTACTATTGACTCACTAGCAGTAACTTTTGAGCAAACCTAGACAGCTTGAAACTTTGCAACCAAAACCTCAGCCTTTCTAGCCAAAACAGTAGGATGAGCAAAAGAGCCCTCAAAGATAAATTGATTCCTTCTATACCATATGCTCTTTGCTGTGATTGCAAATGTATCCAAAACTTCCTTGAACTAAGATCAGATCCTCCATTAAGGTTGGGTTTGGGTGTTGAGAAGTGTTGTGAATAGTTGTGAGTAGAGATCGGAGTGGGTTTGTGGGTCCCATTGAGAGTAATTTGAGTTGTTTGGATGTATGAATTATGTTGAATTGTTGACTTTTAGATTTTGAGTTGAAAAATGTGTGGGTCTCATCAATGATTATTTTTTTTTAGGATGATGAAATGATATTTTATTTATATATAATAGTGATCAATATTATAGTGATTTTATTTTTTATTTATATATAATAGTGATAAATATTTTCTCACTATAAATATTATATTATAGTGACTTGATGCAAATCATGGCTGGACAGGTAGTGATTTGGCTTAGGTCTGCTTGTGTGCGAGGGATGTCGGCGTGTAAACTCTTGCTTTGCGTCAAGTCCTTTCAATGAACAGTAGTCACACAGGTGAAAGTGTTTGAAAATACCCACAAACTCATTTGGATGGATGAGTACTCCCACCCATACGAGAAACACTCGGAGTAGTTGAGAAGTGTTTGACACCCAAATTAGGCCTAAGTCTCTGAAGCTACCAGGTCGAATAGAGCTTTTATTAATGACTTTAGGCCCTTGACTCCACACATCCATAGCAGAACCACAGCTCCACAAAGCATGAATTACCGTTTCTTCTTCCCTCAGGCAAATAAGACATAAAGGTGATTCAACAACTTTTTTCTTGAATAGATTTAAGCTTGTTGGTAAGGATTCTAGACATGCTCTCCATAGGAAAACCTTAGCTGCATTAGAAATTCTGAATTGCCACAATGATTTCCATTCCATCTGCTTATGAGTCCCTGAGGATGACTGACTATTAGGCAAGCTGAGAATCTCTTTTTGCAGGTGATAGGCACTTTTCACAAAGAAAGCTCCATCTTTTGTCCCCAACCAGATCAATCTATCTCTAGAACCAGTTGAACTAATGGGAATTTTTTGAATTACAGCAGCTTCATCTACTCCAAACACAGCAACCACCCTCTCCTTATTCCACTGCTTGACATCATGGTCGATAAGGTCTACAACTCTGGCCTGTTCTGGTAAGCAGTTAATTGAAGATTGGACCTTGTAACTAGTAGGAAGAGGTATCCACCTATCCTTCCATATTAGTGTATCAGTTCCATTACCAATCCTCCGAAAAGACCATTTCTTAACTAAGTTTCTAGCTGCACAGATGCTCTTCCAAATAAAAGATGGCCTTGAACCCACCTTAGCATTGACAAAATCAGTATAAGGGAAATACTTTCTTTCAAGAACCTGTGATGCTAGAGAGTTAGGATGTTGTAGGATCCTCCACCCTTATTTAGGCAATAAAGCCAAATTAAAGCTTTCCAACTTTCTAAACCCTAAGCCTCCAACAGCTTTAGTTTTCCCCATTTGATGCCAAGAAACCCAATAGATTTTATTTTCTTGTTACCGATGTCCCCACCAAAACTGATGCATGACTCTATTAATCTCTCTTAAAAGAGCTTTAGGCAATTTAAAAATCCCCATACAGTATGTAGGGAGGGCTTGTATGATAGCCTTTAAGAGGATCTCCTTCCCTGCCTGTGACAGAAGCTTTGTTTTCCAATGGCTAATACAACTTCTGACTCTATCCAAAATGTCTTTGAAAGCTTGGTCTCTTGACTTCCCAACAAGGGCAAGTAAGCTAAGATATTTTTCATAGCAAGAAGTGGATCTAATCCCAGCCATTCTCAAGATAAACTCTTTAGTCAGCCTTTTAGTGTTTGAACTGAAAAAGATGAAAGTTTTGTCTTTGTTCAGTTTCTGTCCAGATGCCCTTTCATATAGGCTCAACAACTCCTGTATTTTGGCCCATTCCAATGCATTTGCACAATAAAATAACAAGTTATCATCAGCAAAGAATATATGATTGATGCTAAAATTACACCTGCCAATAGGGAACCCATGTTTCTGTTTAGAAGACTCAGCATGATTCAATAGAAAGCTTAAAACCTCATAAACAATTATGAAAAGATAAGGGGATAGTGGATCCACTTGTCTTATGCCTCTTGTGGGACGGAACCAACTTTGAGGGGAGCCATTAATGAGGATAGAGTAAGAGGGAGTTTGGAATCACCAATCTGACCCATCTTGCATTGAAACCCAGCTTGCTCATAACCTTAGCCAAAAAACTTCATTTCACCCTATCATATACCTTGCTCATATCCAATTTCAAAGCCATATAACTTTGTTGCCCATTTCCTTTAGAATCATAGAATGCAAAGTCTCAAAAGCCACAATTATATTGTCAAGAATTGACCTTCCAGGTACAAAAGCACTTTGTGCAGGGGATATGATTCTAGGCAGTATAAGCTTGAGCCTATTAGCAAGGACCTTAGAAATCAGTTTGTATAGGACATTACACAAAAATATGGGTTTAAAATCAAACACTGTTTGGGGCTTCTTGATCTTAGGAATTAGCACTCTCATTGATGCTGCTAAGATCACCTGTTGAGTTGAGGACCTCAAGCACAGCTTTAGTAATGTCACCACCTAATGTGTCCCAGTGTTTTTGATAAAAGACTGTTAAAAATTCATTTGGGCTAGGAGACCCCAGAGGATTCATCTGGAACAAAGATGTACTGACTTCATCTGCTGTAAATTCCTTAGTTAACATGCTGTTCATGTCCTCATCTATCTTATTCTCCACATGGGCCAAGCAATTTGCAATATCAATAGGGTTAGCAGAAGAAAAGAGTTTATGGTAATGTAAACAGAAAGTTTCAGCAATTTCTCCATAGCTGCATGCCACCCTTCCATCCTCTTTTACAATCCTTCTAATCTCATTAATCTTCCTTCTCTAGTCTGCACTTTGATGGAAATACTTGGTATTTTTGTCCCCATCTTTGAGCCAGACTTGTTTAGCCCTCTGCTTCCATCTTGTGTTGTCCTCTTCCATCAAGTCATCAACTTCTTTTAAATCTGTTTTACAGCTAGTGTGTGAGCACCAACATTAACATTTTGGAGCTTAAACAGATGCTTAAGTTTATCTTGAATTGCTTTTCTATACTTGCAAACTGAATTCTTGTTCCACTTTAATAATGAATCCTTGCATCTCATTAGATTCTTTTACACTCCCTTAAGGGTCAAACCACATTCACACTTATTCTTCTTAACTGCTTTGCCAACCTCAGCCTGTGTAAGTGTCATGCTTCTTTTAGTTCCTTTTTTAAAGTCCACCTCATCTGCTCCTACCGAACTGCCATTTATGCCCCTTACCCTTCTTTCCCACGAGGCCACCTTAACCTTGGCCTTAGTAACAAAGTCAATTGGCATAGAATTAACTATAGGCACAACAATTTTTTGAGGGCTAGTAGAAGTGGATATCTCAGCAATTTTAGACACACTTTCCATATTTGGTTAAGCACCCACGAAATCCATATGGCAATCAACATCCTCGTTAACTTTGTTGTCTTTTCTAACTACTTCACAAAAGGCAGTTCCTGGTTACCAGACTTAAAATCCTCCCTCTTGTCCTCCTTTCCTAATTTGACTTCATCATTGTCCCCCTCCTTATGCACCTACATGCTTCTATCCCTGATGGTGGTTATGGCTAGGAGTACCAACATACTTGTGTGTATAAAAAATATTGGTGTTCATAGGCTTTGCACGAAGCCAAGGACTAAACTGCTGATTCTGCAGTCCATCCCCTTGTTGCTCAAACCTTCTTCTGGAGTAGCCCTCCCCTTGTGAAACAACACTCCACAATGGAAGCAAAAATTCTGGAACCTTTCATATTTGAAAGAAATCCAGTATTGTTACTCCTTAAATTGCAGCCACCTTCCTCTTAACAAAGGCTTGTGTAGATCAACAACAACAACTCTGACTCGAAGGCATCTTCCCCATGCCAAACCATCTGAGTGAGCCTCCACTCAAATGACATGACCAATTGAAGAACCAAACTACTCCCCCACCTCTTCTGTCGTTGCTGCTAGAGGTAGATTATGTAGTTGAACCTAAAAAGGTTCAAAATCAAAGTGTAAACCAACAATGGAAACAAATTCATCCACTTCTAATAAAGTCAATAAGTTTCTATCAAAAAATCATGGACGTCCACTTAATACTTTTTCCTTATCAGTCATCCATTGAAACTCTATTAAAAAACTCTGGTCACCCAAGTTCTTAAACCTCACCCATCCCTATAATCTCCACACTTGTGACATAGTTATCGTGAATGCTTCATTATTAACACCTTTCTCAGACAAAACTTTTCCAATGATACAGTGTTTCACTCGGATCCTTCCCTCATTAGCACCCTCAGAATGAACATGAAAAATAGTACTCTCATCTTTTGACAAGTTTAGTGTTTCTCATCTCTTTGCTAACTCATCTGCTTCCATCCTCAAAACCACCACTGCCCCACTTACCAAAGAGAGACTTACACTCTTGCACGAGCAAGAATACTCCATCTACTGTTTCTCTAGTAAGAAAAGAATGACTCCAAAACCGTTTTGATATACTTTGTCCCTAAGAAAATTTTCAAAATTACATATAATAGCTCCTATGGGATCAGGATAGTTAATTAGGATATTAATTTATATAAGTCTAGTTGACCAAATATAGCTCAACAGTAAATGAATCGTTTAACCCATCAGACATTGAACAACATATCCCTTTTCATGCTAATCAATCACTTTCTTTAAAAGCCCCACAAGAAAATCTCGGGTGACAAGAAGAACTGTGAATATTTTTACAGTAGAAAATTAATCCCACACATCTTTCAATCTAGTGTAATAGGAACTCACAAAAGATTGAACTTGGGTCAAGGAAGCAAGATCTTTCTTTAGTTAAAACAGGCTAGGACCATTACCTTGAGTAAATCGAGTCTTCAAGTTCTCTAAACCTCTTCAATGATGGGAACGCTGATAACACTAACAACAATTTTTTTGGTAAGGGAATTAAGAATCCATGAAAGAACCGTGTTGTTGCAACGAAACCACATAATATGCAATGGTTCAGATTGATCTATAGTTTGAGTGAAAGTTCCATCCACAAAACCTGTTTTAGATTGCATTTGGATGTTGAGATGATATCAAATTATCTGAATTGATATGTAAATAATAGTATTTTATGAGTGCCATATTTAAGATGTGTTTGAAGTTGAGATATATATTTGAATGTATGAATTAAATTAAGATGAGTTTAACTTTTTATGAAAAGTTGAAAAAGTAGTGGATCACATCAATAATTGGTTAAGATCACTTTACAACCAAGCATGACATTATCCTTAGCATTAGGAGCTATCCACATCGATCTACTCCATGTGTAATAATTCTTACCATTTAACGACTGAGAAATTAGAATAGAACCAGGACTTTCAGTATCATGAAAAAATAGGAATTTGAAAAATCCTCTAACAAAAAAGTAGGGTTTGGTGAGGAAGCCATACCAAAGACAGATGCGGAAGCCATATCATAAATTATTGCTCTGATAAAGCCCATAAGCAACCTTGCGTGTTGAATTCAACAAGAACGAAGGAAAAGGTGCAGAGAATCTTGAATGAAGGAAAAATAACTTGTGTGTATTTTCTTTTTTTTCTAACCAAAATTCATTCATTGATATTATAATAACCTAAAATATAATATGTTCTTAGGTAATTATACAGATAAGGAAGGAGGGTCATTTCCACTATGAAAACTTAAAAGACATTGAAGAATAGAAATGAGGGGTATGCTTCCATACAAATGATTGGAAGCAGCCCATTGCGCAATGCTATGCGCACATCAATTTTGAGACCGATGTATTTTCACCATTTTTTAATCTTCAAAACTGCTCAAAAGGTGCTTGATTTCCTTGATAATGGATTGCATTTTTCAATCTGTAGGTTGTTTTACATTATTTGTGGCTTGAACAACCTGCTTGGAGTCTCCTTTAATGAAAATTTTTCCTAGCTCTCTATCATATGCTTCTTGAATTGCTAACAGGGTTGTTGCAGCTTCACCTCCATTTGGATTTGTGCTGTGCAAAAATGTTGTGTTTACAAAAACTGGGCTTCCTGTTTCAGTTTGGTAGATTCCTGCTGCAACACTACCATAGCTTCTGACTGCAACATCAAAGGACAGCAAAAAGAAACCTTCGGGAAGCCGTCCATGCAATGAGGTTGACTCTTCATGATGCTGTTTCAAAATCCATGCTTGCTTGTGTTCTTTACAGGACTTGAAAACTCTTGAAATGTATTCATCAATGGTTGGAGAAAAATAATTATGAATGACATGGCTCCTAATAAATCAGAGAATGTCCATGGCCAATGTAGCAAAGAGTTTGAATTCTTGAACTTCATTTTCTAGAATGGCTAGTTCTGTTTCTAGGTTGAGAATTGTCTTAATCCAGCAAGAAATTTCAGATGAAGCAATCTGGGCAGTGTTTATGGGCCATTTTGAATGTCTCCAAAGAATCCTAGAGAAAGGGCAACTAAGAAAAAGATGTGTGAGACTTTCCTTCCCTACATTACACAGAGGGCAGAGAATTTGCTCATCTTCTAAGAAAGAATTCCTTTTAGAAGAGATCTAGTTGGCAAGATGTTATGGAGTAAAGTTTTTTTCCAAATTTCATTAGGATGAGAAATGGGATCATTATGAAAAGTATTAATCAAAGCTGCATAAACTGATTTGACCGAGAAGTTTCAAGAGGAATGATGAACCCATTTGATTTTGTCCTCCACAGCTGAGTAGTTGTACTGAGAAAGAGAGATTTTTTGAATTTCATTAACAGTATCAGCAGTAAAGAGGGCTTGAAGAAGAATAGTGATTCATTTCCTTGTTTCTTCCAATATTAATTCCAAGACTTTTAGAGTGGAGTCAATGTGAGGAATGTTTTGATTCAGTTGTAGTACAAAATTTTGCAAATAAGGGATCCACAGGTCAGACCAGGCTCTGTCTGTGATGTCATTATTAATCTAGAAGCAACAACTTGATTTGATGAAATCTATTTATTTTAAGAGCCCCTTCCAAAACCAGGAGTTAGTAGGTTTGGAGTTCATTTCGAAGAAAGTAGTATTTCTCAAGTATTTGTTGACTAAAAAGATTTTCCAAAGACCACTGGAATTGCTTATAAGGTTCCAAGCAAATTTTGAAATCAGGGCTCTATTGAAAAGAGAGATGTTTTTAAGGCCTAATCCTCCTAAAGATTTTGGTTGACAAATGGATTTCCAAGATTTGGGTGTGTAAGCTTTTTTATTCTCAGTTCCCCACCAGAATCTTCTGAAGAAAGCATCTATTTTTTTTTGTGGAAGACTTTGTTACCCACATAGTAGACATGAAATATGAGGGAATAGTACTAGCAACAGTCCTAATGAAAGTTGTTCTATCAGCTTGAGACAAAATCTTTGTTTTCCAACCTTGCAACTTATTTTGGATCTTTTCTTGGATATCTTTGAAAAAAACTTCTTTTGAGGCTTGGATGAAAAGGGGAAGACCAAGATATCTCAACTTTGGTGGAGAGGATTTGAAGGTAAGGATTTCTTTGATCTCTCCTTTGATTCTATTGCGAGTGTTGTTACTGAAATGAATGGATAATTTACCAAAATTGATTTTTTGACCAGACCAAGAAGAGTAGATTTCAAGACATCTAGCAAATGTTTGAGCAGAATTAATAGTTGGAGCATCAAAAAGTATAAGGTCATAAGCAAAAAAGAGATGGGAAAGGGTGAGACCTCTATTTGTAATATTGACCCCTTTCAAGTTTTGCCTATTTTCTTCCTTAAGAATCAATCTTGAGAGCACCTCATCGCCTAAGATAAACAGAAAGGGAGATAAGAGATCTCCTTGCCTAAGACCTCTACCAGGATGAATTAAACCAGTTGGAGTACCATTGAGGATGATTGAATAAGAAACTGTAGAGATGCACTCCTTATTCCACATGATCCAAGTTTAACTAAATCCTAGAGATTTAAAAATAAAGAGAATGAAAGACCACTCTATAAAGTCAAAGGCTTTTTCCATATCAATCTTTATTGCCATATTACCCATTTTACCTCTTTTTTTTTTTTTTCAAATGGTGGAAGATTTCTTGAGCTAGAATGGTATTTTCTTGAATGAGCCTACCAGGGACAAAGACTGTTTGATAAGGTGATATGTGACTAGGAAGAATGATTTTTAGCCTATTAGCTAGAATTTTTGCAATGATCTTATAGCTAACATTAGAAAGACTGGTGGGTCGAAAGTGATGAACTGCATTCGGATTTTCAATATTGGGAACAAGAGCAATATTCATATTGTTCATTTCTTTTATAATTTTACCATGAATGAAGAAGTTCTCGATGGCTTCTTGAAGATCATCCTTTATAATGGTCCAATAATGCTTATAGAAGAGATTAGTGAAATCATCGGGACCAGGACTTTTGTGGAAGAGATTTGTTTGATTGTGTTTAAAATTTCTTCCTCAGTAGGTATTTTGCAAAGAAATTCATTTTCAGTTTTAGAAATTTTGCTGGGGAAGAGAGTTTCAAGGCCATCAAAAATATCAGGATTAATGAGCTGAAGATTCCTTGAAAATGATTACAGAATTTTTCCTTAATGATGGAGGGATCTGAGGTCCAATGATTATTTTCTAATTTCAGAAAATTGATACTATTCTTTTTTCGCCGAATGATAGTGGAATTATGAAAATACTTGGTGTTAAGGTCAAAAGTTGTTAACCAAGTGTTCTCGATTTTTGGCACCAAAGCAATTCTTCTCTTCTAAGTTGCTCATTAAGGTTCTCTTTGGTGATCTCTTCCATGATGATATTATTAGGAGTTGGTTGCACATTTAGAAGGTCATTGAGTTTTAAGGTGAGATTCTTGATGGCAGTTTGGATGTGACCAAAACAATTAATGTTCCAATTTTTCAGTGCAAGTTTCGTGACTTTGAGTTTTTTGGTAAGAATGAAAGTAGGAGAACTAGTCACATGTGTTGACCAAGCTGATTTAACCACTTCAAAACTAGAATTGTCTCTAATCCAAAACTCTTTAAATTTGAAAGACTTTTTCCATTGGTGGCTATTTGATGTGTCTAGTAAAATAGGAGAATGATCAGAGGAGAGCCTAGGAAGGTTTTAATGTTTGCAATAGGGAAGAAATTATTCCAATGAATATTAGCAACACCACGATCAAGTCTTTCTCTAATGTTATTTAGGCCATATCTGTTATTTGTCCAAGTGTAAAGGGGACCAGTGTGACCTAAGTTAACCATGCCTTGTTGCTCCATGTATAAAGCCAGATCATTGAGAGGTGAAGTTGTTGCAAAAGGCCTTCCTCCAGATTTTCAGATTGTTTGAGGATTGAGTTAAAATCACTAATGGAAAGCAAGGGTCCAGGATAGTTTTCAGAGAGAATATTCAAGATGTTCCAGAAGTTAGGTTTATGCTTTTTCTAAGCTAGGCAATAAACTAAAGTGAGTAACCATAGAGTAAGAGAGGGGTCAGAGGATCTTCATGTTTGTTCAGAGGGCAATTTTGACCCTGTCTCTTCGGTCATTGGATTTAAAGGGAAGAAATTCATGCATGGGGAGTTGAAGGAGTTACCCTGCTGTTCCACATCTTCTAGCTTATAAGGGGAGAATCTGTGCTTTTTTGGGACCTTTCGAGATACCCACATGTTTGCACCACTTTTCATTTTTGGCTAAACCAATGGGGCTTTGGTGCTATCATTGAGTAGCTGATTTTCAGAGTTTTGAAGAGTTGGGCTATTACTTGAAATTTCATCTTCTCCGACATTGTTGATCTGTTTGAAAAATTGTTGGGCTATTGAAGTTGTGTTGGGCCATTGTGGTAAAACGCTGGTTTGTTGTGGAGCTAATATTTCGTGGGAGGCGTTGGGTTGGAAAGGAATTTGGGTCGGCTTGTTGTGGGCTGAAGGTGAGATATGCACGACCTGAGGGATTGAGTAGTAGTGATATTTTTGGGCTTTGGGCTTTATTTGCATGTAGGCTGTGTGTGTTTTGAAATTGAGCAATTACCTGCTAAAAAATCGAAGGTTTTGGGTTATTGCTTTGGTTCAGAAAGCCTATTGGCTAGAATAAAGACTGGGTTGCTTTTATTGTATTTTCTGGCGGGTTTACTGTATATGTGGATTCAATTAGTGAATTAGATGAGGCCACGTGGTTAGAGGAACTTATGAATTCACCTGGGAAAGGTAATTTGAGATGACCGAACTGAAGGTTGACAGATTGGCTTGTAGCTGAGGGGGATTGAGTCTGTATCTGACTTCCGAGCATTATTTAATTCCTTCTAAAAATCCTGTCTGTCGGTCTGGGATGCCTCCACATGTCGAGGATGAGATTTTGCATGGGTTTTCCAGTTCACTATGTTGTTGGTTTAGAGGAAGAAGAAGAATATTGCCAAACTCAGAAAATGCACTACTATTACCCTTGAAAATTGTTTTCTGGTGAATTTTCAAGTTTTTCGTTACTTCTCCTTTGTTTTCCAGAGTTTGTTTACCTTTTCCTTTAAAACCCAGCCGATGTTGAAATTGCTTGATGACTGGTTGGTTGTTCACCGAAATACTGATACTGCTCATTGGCTCATTAATTCTGAATGGTGGTAGAGGTATGATGGGAGCTTGTAGTACTGGGGAGGGAGCTTCAATCACTGGTTCTTCGGTCTTGGCATGTCTTTTTTTATCTTGTCCTTCCGCCTGTAGGCCTGGCCCATAATGGAAGTCAGCACTTCTCCTGTGAACTTGGGTACATGCCTGGTGTACATGTCCAAGACGACCACACAAGTAGCAAAACTCTGAGAGTCGTTTGTATTTGAACGAGATTATTGCCGATTTTTTATTAATTCTTAGAAGGGAGAAACCTTCCGAGAGAGGTCTTGATGTATCAATTTCAACCCTAATTTTGAGAAATCTTTTGACCGAAATGGCTAAGTGGTCGAATTCCAAGAAATTGCCCAGCACTTTCCCAATATTTTCAGCATTTTCTTGGGTCATCAGTTCTAATAGTAGACCGTGAATTTGAATCCAAAAAGCAGAGAACCTTCGATCTACCCCCTGCAGACTTTGACCAGGTTGCCATTCCTTTATAAACATGTGATACCCTTTGAAGTTCCATGATCTTTGATTGAAGGTTTTGTTTTTGTCTTGCAAGGAAGAGGAAGTGAAGATGAAGGCATTTTGTTCAAGATCCTCTATCCCAAGACCGGAGATAAAACTCCATATTGATTTGACGGTGGTGTGGAAAGTGTACTTGTTTAGAGGTTTTGAGGAGATAAGCTTTCCCACCAATGTGTGAATTGTTATGTCTTTAGCTGCTTCTGTTGTTGGTATAAGGATTATGTCGTCTCAGGATAGGGCTTTTGTTTGTGTGACAAAGCAGTCAATGTTTGGAGTTGTTTCTTTCATGGTTGTGGGGTTAGGTGGGGTAGGTGTGTAAATATGTTGAAAGGGAGTCAAGGTGGGGTAAGTTCTAAATGAAAAGGAGTAAAGTGAAAAGGTTAAAAGTTCAGGGGAAGGTTTGATTTTGGATGTTTGAAGGTTAGGGTATAGGGTTAGGGTTTTTTGAGAGTTAGGTTAGGTTTGGTAACTAAATTTAAATATAAAGTTTTTATCTTATCTCATCTAATCATTACAACTTTTTCAAATTTTCATACAAAATATAATAAACAATTCAATTTTTTCAAATTTCAATTTAACTTTTTCAAATCCCAGAACAATAATAATATTAAAATATAATATTTTAAATTTGTATCTAAAATAAAAAATTCTCATTTCACTCCTCAATTTAACTTTTCAGAGAGGATCAATAAGAAAAAAGGAGGAGAAAGGAAACTCATTTGGAGAGAACAGGTTTTTTGACGACATTACGATTTTTTAAAATTAATTGTCGAAGTACATATATCGAGTCTCTTACATATACAAAGTAAATCTAGAAAATGTATAACTAATTGTACATATTTACACGTGTCGAGTTATATTAGGCCAGCTAGACTTATATAAGTTAATATAGGATGGTTAATGTCTTTTGAAAATGTTTTAAGAATAAAAAAGAAAAAGATAATATAAAATGTTGGATCTACGTTTATCCATAGATAATATTTTATCTAGAGAAATCTATAAATATATATATATATATATATATATATATATATATTATATAGCTATCTACCTTTAAATTATAAAAAATATTTATCTCAAAATTTTGTAAGAAAGTTCAAATCAGTGCGGTATATATCTAATTTGAAACCGAAATGATCGGTGACGGACTTCAGTAAAAAAAAAATTCTTTTTTTATTAAAAAATATTACTTTGTTCATTTAATTTGTCCATTGACATCTCATATATTTTAATTTTATTTTAATTTTTTTCTTTAATTAATAGTTAAGAAAATTATTATTAATATTTTGATATTTTTTGATATTTTTTAAAAAATATTTTAAAATATAAAAAAATCTGAATAAAAATATTTTTACCTTAGCGGTAACATTCTGCACCGCTCTTTTCTTTTTTACTGTTAATGCTATTAGAGAAGTCAACAGCTATAAAATGGTCGTGGCCACAGCTTTCAAACTTCAACCCTCTCCTTCCTCACTGTTACTGGTACAGCCACCGTCTTTTGAGAGAGAGAGAGAGAGAGAGAGAGAGAGAGAGAGATGGATTTCACAGAGCTGAGAAAAACAATAGAGGAAGTGGAAGCAGTGGATGCCCATGCCCACAACGTCGTCGCTCTCGATTCCACCTTTCCTTTCATCCATTGCTTCTCCGAAGCCGACGGTGACGCCTTGTCCTACGCTCCCCACTCCCTCTCCTTCAAGGTATTCTTCTCTACTCTACTCCGACACTGTTTACAAAGTGAGAACTGGGTCGCGGTCACTCGGTGACTGTTTATTAAACGACTCAATCTCGATTCAAAGTGATATATCCCCTGTTTCTAACTTATGTTTCACTATTTTAAATCAACGCCATATTTCATTTTTGTTTATGGTTCTTTTTGCACTCTTCGATAGTCTCTGTTCAAGGAATATTTTTTGAGCTAAAATTCGAATGGAAAGAACGAAAGGTAAAAGTAAACAGATAAATGACGTCAGTAGAGGACAGCATGACAATGGCTTCTGTCTGGAAAGTGTATTTAATAGATTTCCAATACAATAACCTTTTCTGATGTTTTTGTTTTCGCAATCAAATTATTATTTGCGGCAGAGTTACTACGTGCATTAGTTAAGTCTCTAAGCTTACGAAGATTTTTGGGTTGATGAAGTTATGAACTGCCCGTCACTCATGTGTGTTAGGCTACTTCCGTATTTCCGTAGTCATGAAAACAAGATTGCAAGATCTTGTGTATATGGGAAATATATTAGTCGTGTCTGTACCGTATAAATTTGTTGAAATTGAAGTTGCTATTCAAATTCAGTATCAATAATGAATGCACTGTACGGTGACCTGGGTGTTCCTGGGACCAACCGGCATCATTGTCTTTAGGGCGTTAGGGAATGCCTGAAGAATGAGATAAGATGAGAATTTTGTGAATAGTTGTAAGATAGTTTGTGAATAGTAGTGAAATATTTTGAGTTAAATATTTTTTAGATTTTGGGAAAAGAGAGAAAAATTTGAATAAAAAATATTATAAAGTTAAAATATTATTAGAATATTATTAAAAAATATATTTTTTTACTTATCAAAAAAATTATTAGAATATTAAATTTTAAAATTATTTTTATTTTGGGATTTGAAAAGTTAAATTGTTTTTTGTTTGAAAGTTTGAAAATGATTAGTTTGAAAAAATTGTAATGATTAGTTTGAAAGTGTTTGTATTTGAGTGATGTTTGGAAAAGAAATTAGATAAAATGAAATGAGATAAGATAAGATAGGATGAGATGGGATGAGAATTATTTCCAAACATCACCTTAGCAGTAAAATAACGTTTTGATTTCACATGATATGTCCTGGGCCTCGTTCTTGGGTGCAAAAGCACTTTTAATGCCTGTGCTTCAAAGCAGAGTATGCTGCATTATCTTTCATCGACTTAAATGTAGTAATATATGCTGCTTTGACTTGTAGCTGCATGGTAGTTGAGGACTTGAAAAAAATAATCCAAGGGCTTCCTTTCTGACTGCATTGCTTTGTGTGTGGCAGAGAAATTTAAGGCATGTTGCTGACTTATATGGATGTGAATTTTCCCTGCATGGGGTGGAAGAATTTCGTAGACTCTCTGGATTACAGACCATTAGCTCGACATGCTTTAAAGCCGCAAAAATCTCATCCATACTCATAGATGATGGAATAGAGTTTAACAAAAAGCATGACATAGAGTGGCATAAAAGTTTTGCTCAAGTTGTTGGTAGAATACTGAGAATCGAACGTCTGGCTGAGAAGATTCTTGATGAAGTAATATACATTTATAATTTTCACTTTTCTTACTTGCATTTTATGGTACCAGAAAAATTTTGAGCATTTGATACCATTTGTAATGCATGCATATGATGTTCTTTTTATCATCCTCTTTGTTTTATTCAAATGATTAAACAATGCTAAAGATATTATTTGTTCTAAGTCTTTATCTTATTTTTCAGCTGGTCATACTTTTCATCTTGATGTCCAACTCCACCCCCCCAAAAAAGGGGAGAATATGCTTGTTCTATGAAAACAATTTATTTGCTCATTGGGAGGCCAAAATATTATGCGGTTTTCATTTCTATTGATAACTTTCATGTCAACTATGCTTTTGATGCATCTGTAGTTATCAACTCTCTGTTGCATGTGTATGTTTGTTCCACAAGTATCATTGCTAGAACTAGAGAATTGGCTATTGGTTATTTCTGCAACTTCTTTTGAAAGCTTAATGTCAATCTAAACAGAAGCAGTTATAATTTTTACCTTTCAGAATATGCTCTATGAGTACATTTCTACTTTTTTCATTTCGCTTGTAGTGTCCCATTAATTTTCTTGTACCTTTCTTTTGGAGTACTTCTTTCTGTTTCTTGTACATTTTTTATTATGCTTCCATGCCTATGTCACTGAGACATCAACGACCTGCATAGTTTTTATTTTTTTTCTAGTCTAGATGTAAGTGATGCAGTAGCTTTTTTTCTCCAGGGTGAGTTTTTGAGAACTTAGTTTAGTTTCTTGCACATATATTTACCTATCAGAAAAAGTTTCTTGAACATATATCTGTACTCCATTCATCAGCTGTTGCTCTCTCGTTGTCATTATTATTTTGGTATTATTGGCTTAGTCACTTAGCATCCCTTATAAAAAGAACCAAAAACAAAAGCATCCCTTACTCTCTGCTCTCGCAAACTCTTTGTTCTTTTAAGCAAGAGGTCCATGTAATTTTCACGTTGTAATTTATATTTTTCATTTGTATTTTACTTTTTTTTTTGTATTGTGTTCCCTAGGAGTTGCCAGATGGATCAACTTGGACATTGGATCTTTTCACTGAAACTTATCTGGGAAAGTTGAAGTCATATCCTTTCAGCTTGCTACGATTTTTCTGCTATTATGTTGTCCTTACAATTACTAAAAAGAGAAGCATGTTTCAGTTGATTTCCTTATCATCTCTATCACAGTTGCTAACCAGATATATGGCTTAAAAAGCATAGCTGCATACCGCAGTGGCTTAGAGATAAATACAAATGTCACAAAAGTAGATGCTGAATTAGGTCTTTCTGAAATTTTAACAGGTGAGTATAGGTTGTAGAATGAGTTTTCGCAGTGTACACCGCAAGGTATACTAACCGATTTATCTTTCCAGCTGGAAAGCCTACCCACATTACGAATAAGAACTTTATTGATTATGTCTTTACACGTGCTTTGGAGGTTGCTCTATGCTTTGACTTGCCGATGCAGATACACACAGGGTAACAAAAAGTCTTCAAAATGATAAATTGCTTAACATTATGCTCTTAATGATGGCTGAGAAGAGAGGAGCAAGAAATGAAAACTTGGAATCTGGGTGGATCTTTGAAAGGGGTTTCTTGGGAATCCTACTTACAGCTGGGGATGAGTTGCTTGCTTTCAAATTTCTAGAGATAGGGAAGGGCTTTCTCAAGTCAAATAAAAAAATACCTGAAACACACTGGACTTAATTTTATCTTAATGTTTGGGTTTCCATGACATAAATAAATGCCAGGGAGGTGGACCAAGTCTGGTCCACTTCTGGAAAACCAAGCAGCTTCTAAGATTCTATGTTGTTGTTGCTTGTCCTTTTCTCAGCTATCAGAAAAAAGTACTAGAGCAGTCTGTATATTCTTACAGTGTTATTTTTCCTACTAATAATTTTTTTTTTTCCCTTTTTTCCTACAACTAGTTTTGGAGACAAGGATTTGGATTTGCGGCTGTCAAATCCCCTCCATCTCCGGACCCTTCTTGACGACAAGAGATTTTCTAAGTGCCGTTTAGTACTTTTGCATGCATCCTACCCATTTTCAAAGGAAGCATCATATCTGGCCTCTGTTTATCCCCAGGTCAAATTTTGTATCAGTGAATCAAACTTTTGGACATGTACTTTTGATAATAAACTTGGAAGTTCTCTTACAATTAATGCAATTCCATCACTTTCAGGTGTTCCTTGACTTTGGGTTGGCAGTTCCCAAGCTCAGTGTCCACGGAATGATATCTTCCATCAAAGAGCTTTTGGAGCTAGCTCCACTAAAGAAGGTGATACCATAAGAAAGTCTAAATAAGACTTACTCAGAAGTTTAGTATAGAAAAGATAGAGGATATGTTGACATTTTCTTGCTAAATTAGTCTCCACATCTACTTTGCGAGAAGAGCTTCTTTACACTTCCTAACTTTCCACTATTCCCTCCCCTCCCCGTCCTTTCTAATCAATAGACTCGCTCACCTACTACTTGGCTGTGAAATGCATGCATGATTACAGAAGAAGCATCCTGATACGTAGGAAGACGACAATGGTTTTCCTTATGTATATACACCTTTTTGTTTTTGGTTTTGTACTAATAACAGTTGGTGCTAATCCTAAATGAGTTTGCAGGTGATGTTCAGCTCTGATGGCTATGCATTTCCTGAAACTTTTTACTTAGGTTTGTTAAAGTGAATATGTTTGATACCAATTTATCCATGATCAAAATGAAAGTTTTTAACATCAAATCATACCAGATTCCAACAGTGCTTACTTCAAACAACCAATTTTCATTTTTACAGGTGCAAAGGAAGCACGTGAAGTTGTCTTTTCTGTTCTACGTGATGCATGCATTGATGGCGATCTCTCAATTCCCGAAGCTGTTGAAGTTGCTAAGGACATCTTTGCACATAATGCAATTCAGTTTTACAAGATCAATTTATCTTATGGTTTAACGAATAAATTAACTACTTACTCTGTGAAGATGAAGACAAATGCATCAGATAATGATGACTCACTTGTTCGCATTATATGGGTTGATGGTTCAGGGCAGCAAAGATGTCGTGTGAGTAGTTTTTTTTCCTTTGATGTGATTTGGGCATGTGATTGTCAATTTCTGAGACAAGCATAGGAATATATTTAGAAGTTGATACAGAAGCACAAAATAGGTCTGTCAACTAGGAAAGAATGATTTCGGTTTTTTGTCCATTACAGACAGAAAAGATGGAAATTGTCATAGGTTCTCAAAACTCGTTATGTTCAATGGTGACATTATTCATGCTTTGTTGATGAGTACTGTCTTCCGCAATATGAAGCAGGGTGGCTTCCTTTATATTGTTTGGGACAGAGAAAAGATAAATTAAACCTATTTTCCTAATAATCATGCATCGTGCTATGTATTTGTTCTTTTTATGGAAGTAACTAGCAACACAATTGTGGCTTGTAAACCTCATGTCATGACATTAATTAGCAGCATGATGTGTCATACTATGCATTTATAATGCATTTATTTTCTCTCCTGTGCTTTCTTCTTTTGCCTTGTTGTAATTGCATAATTCGATTATGGTAATCAGACCAGGGAAAACTAGGAAAATACATTCACTTTTCATAGACAATGATGTAGCCTATTAGCCTGCCAAAATTAAGCTTTAAGGGTTTTTTGTATAGACATTGCAATGTATTTTGTTTCAGATTGTTTTTTGTGCAAGAAGTCCAGATGTATAACACAATGTCTCCAGCATGATACTGTCTGTTGGCTTAGATCCGCAGTCATATTGTCGATATTTAAGAAAAATCATCGAAGTATAGTACAAACTTCCATCTGTTTTTGGGGCTTGTATATAACTCTTTTGGATTTGGATAATGCTGATAAAGTCTATCTAGTTCGATTTTTCTTCTTCTTTTTTACCAATTTGTTGTCATTGTTTCAGGTTGTTCCAGGGAAGCGATTCAACAATGTTGTTAGAAAGAATGGTGTCGGTTTGACATTTGCATCCATGGGAATGACTTCTTTTGCTGATGGTCCGGCAGATGAGACCAATCTAACTGGAGTCGGTGAGATCAGACTAATTCCTGATTTGTCAACCAAGTGCAGGATACCATGGTACTGAATATCTTTGAGAAGCTGCTGGTCCATTTGCATAATGTAGTCCTTTGTGTCCATTTTGAAATTCATGGGTAGCAGCATGTAAATTAGATTTCCCATGTCCCTTGTCTCCATCAAATATTGAGGGGTGAAAATGAAGATTGCAAATCCCCTACATTTTTCTCCCCAAAATAATTAGGATGTTTAATAATCTGGACTTCATTTTGACCTTTGATGAAGTGTGCAAAACCCAATAGTGTGGACGGATTTTATCCTTAATAATTTAAAAACTTTATTTTCAAACTTCTCATTAAAGGTTCTGGAAACATCTCCCTCTCTCTGTTGACTTCTATCTAACATCTGGCTCAATATTTTTTATTTTTTTTCTTTTCCCTATTTCAACCATAGTATCACTAATTAGGTTCATGTTAATGGCCTTCTTTGTTTCGCTTTATTTATTTAATTTCTTGCTGGTATTTATGCCCAGTAATTGGGCTATGCAAAAATAGACCTACTACTGTGCACCCAATTTATTTGGTGCTTCTGCTAAGAGAGCATCTGAGGAATGTAGAATTATTTATCAGGAAACTATGTTTTATTTGCAGCATATCTGACACAGCAAGTCAATCTCTTCTTCAACAGGAAAGAACACGAGGAAATGGTTTTGGCTGATATGCATCTTAAACCTGGTGAAGCATGGGAATATTGCCCAAGAGAGGCCCTGCGAAGGGTTTCAAAATTTCTGAAAGATGAATTTAACTTGGTATGGAGGATAATTAATATGTTAATTGCAATCTGGCTTGATATTTAATTTTCAAATGTTGTGTCCAGGAAATGAATGCAGGGTTTGAGAATGAGTTTTTTCTCTTGAAGAGTGTACTAAGGTATGTCAACCTAGGATTGCTAGGTCATTTCGTTATTTGTGTATCTTGTCAGAACTATTATTAGATGTAATTTAAAACTTTTGCAGGGAAGGGAAAGAAGAATGGGTGCCAATAGACTCAACAGCTTACTGCTCTACATCAGCATTTGATGCTGTTTCCCCCTTATTTCGTGAAATTATTGCTGCTCTTGATACCCTGAATATTCCTGTGGAACAGGTACAGAAGAGAAATCATAACGTTCATTTATGCTTATTTGCTTAATTTTGAAGCAGTTTTCTTTTGGAGATGCTTGATTGCACTGATTTTGTTAATCTCTGTTTCCATCTTTAGAGGAAAGATATTTTGCATATTACTTCCTGATTTAACCCTGCGATGCCACTACTTTCCAAAGAAACTCGAAATTCAGTGTGAAGCATTTGCATGCCGGATCTTTGCACTCTCTGTCTATTGCTGGTCTAGGAATTGGCAAGTCATTTTCTACTGAATCCTGAGTCTATGAAGCCTGCCTCAGTGATGTGTTTGATAGATGGACATTGAAATAGAAGTACAAAGAGGATGTAAATTTTGTAAAACAGTCAGGAAACTACGGATTAACCTTCTTTCTATACCTGCAGAGAGGTCAAACTTGAGTAATCTATTCAGCCAATAGCCATTAGGCTTGCGTTGGCTAACAACATTCTTTGACTTTGGCTTCCAAACTGGCCCAATCTGTCAAAATTGCAGCCTTAGTCCCTGAAGATCGTTTGCATGAGGAACGAATTATAACCATATTTGGTTAATGCATCTGTGTTGTCAAGCTGAATTTGTGATAATGGCTTTGCTCGAGATCACGTTTTTTTTTTTTGTTTGCTTTCCCCATTTGTTTACTATTCTTACCTCTAAACTTAAAGGCTATCCATTGTTTTTCTGTTGACATCAAACGAAGAAACCCTATGTTCTTTTATCTGTCTAATTTCATTTGTTCTTTGGCATGGGGAAGCGAACTGTGACAATCTTTTGTTAAAAAGAATCGAAAGCTATTCGTGCTGATACTGTCAAGACTTCCACTCTATATTAGTCTTCATGTAGCAAATATTTTATAGTTTCTAAGCGTCCTCACAACTTGTCTGAACTCAGCCAAGATTAATAACTGATCTATTTTGAATCTGCTTCCCTCATTTCCAAACTTAGCCATTATGGATGAGACCAAAATGGATTGTTCAGCAGAGGCTGGCGTGCCCTCTGTCTGCTGGACTTCTTCCCAGGTTATTGATTTTCTATCTCGGTGATTTTGATTGAACATTCATCAGTAACTTTCCACATTTTCACTTTGTTTGACTGATTAATGAAGCCATAGTATCTGTTTGTTTGCAAAACCCTGCTTAATTCTTAATATAGGTGACTGCAATACCTTGCTGTCTGTTCCTGTATGTTCCATTGTTGAGGGTTCTTTTAATTCAAGTATTAATTGCCTTGCCTTTGTTAACTCTTTTCGTATTTTATAGGTCCATGCAGAGTCTGGGAATGGTCAGTTTGAGATGGCTCTGGGGCACTCCACTTGTATTTATGCTGCTGACCACTTGGTTTTCACCCGTGAGGTTATTAGGGCTATAGCAAGGAAACATGGACTACTGGCAACTTTCATGCCGAAGTAGGTACCAAATAATAGTTAATTTCTTTCATACAATAAGAGAGAATTTTAAATGGTTCCTGATTTTCAAAACTTAGGGGGAAAGGCTAGCCACTAGTGACTCGACATCCAATCGACAGACTCAATGTGGGATACATTTTTTTATGCTGTAACATCTAATGCTCAATAAAGTGAAGAATATTTTAATGCCTTTATGTTTGTAGCATTTTCTTCTTAATGTTTCACAATGTAATAAATTTCACTACGTAACATGGTTGACTCTACTTAATGGCCAGGTATGCTTTAGATGACATTGGTTCAGGATCCCATGTGCATATCAGTTTGTATCAGAGTGGAGAGAATGTTTTTATGGCATCAGGTGGAACATCTCGATTTGGAATGTCCGCTGTTGGGGAGGAGTTCATGGCAGGGGTTTTACATCATCTTCCTGCAATTTTGGCATTTACAGCGCCTGTTCCAAATAGGTAATTTATTTTTCACATGTTATTTTGCAATTTGATGTAGTTCTTATTATTGTCTCTGACGTTGTATTTGCAATCTATTATTGGCAAATGCCTACCAAGCTGAGCACTTTCATCCAGTCCTAAAAGAGAAGCATTTATGAAGTTAGTTTTTACTCTCTGAATCCGTTGTACTTCCACCACAGCAAATACAGCTTGTCAAAGTTCCATGTTACTTGTCAAATTTCGTAATTCTTTTTTATTACCCTTTATAAGTACAGTGAATAGATTACCTCAAAGCATCGTTAAATTGAGAAAATTGGGTCAATTATCCAAATAATGTTCTGATCAAAAGATATTCTTATTCGTCTTTTTTATCTTTTCATAGTCTCTCTTTCTCTCTCCCTATGCATGTTGCGAATGTGCGCGCATATGTGGGAGGTGGGTGCACATGCAAGGCCACATATGTGTTGCTGCATGCCTAATGCTCAAGTGCATTTATTGTTTTACTTTTCCCTTCCTTTTTTTCTTCTTTATATAATTCCTAAAGCCTAATCAAATGTTCAACTTTTTGGGGGCTGTCTTTGCCAGGATTGGAGTTTCAAATTTTCTGTTTTGTAAACTTTTTGCGTATGGTGGAACAAATTTGTAATGAAGATATTTATACCATAAAAGTTTGCGTGGGATGTAAAACTTAGCAGGAAAGTAGTATCGTCGGGTGTAATTTTGTTCTTTATATGTTGGTTGTATAGTTAGAATTTTGCTTTATATGGGCTGTTTTCTGCTTTTTTAACTGTTATTAGCCTGCAGTTATGATCGAATAGTACCAAATACATGGAGTGGAGCATACCAGTGCTGGGGAAAAGAAAACAGAGAAGCTCCACTGAGAACTGCATGCCCACCTGGAATTTCAGATGGTCTGGTCAGCAACTTTGAAATTAAATCATTTGATGGGTGTGCAAATCCACACTTGGGATTGGCTGCTATAGTTGCTGCTGGCATTGATGGTCTTCGGAGGCATCTCTCTCTTCCTGAGCCCATTGGTAAGAATGTGGTCTCTGACACATGACAAGTTGAACATTTTTTTTTTTAGTTACATAGGTGCATGATGACGTTTGTTTATGAAACAGATACAAACCCTCATAGCCTTGCTGATAAACTTCATAGATTGCCAAAATCACTTTCTGAATCATTAGAAGCTCTTCAGAAAGATGGTGTCTTCAAAGATCTAATTGGTGAAAAGCTTTTGGTTGCCATAAAAGGAATTCGCAAGGTATGTACCAAATAGGCCTTATGAATGGTGAGCTTGTAGAATTCATTGGCTGTCGGTTCCTAACTTTGTCACTACCCAAACTCCTATATAATATATTGGTGGTTAAGGGAATAAAAACCACATTAAGAATGAAAGTAAGTTTGTTAATATGAAATGGCATAAAGCGTTCCAAAACATAGACCCAGATATGGACATATTCTGTATAACTTGCCTTAATTTTTCAAAGATGCCTGAGTTTATTCATAAAAAATAAAAATAAAAAATCAAAGATGGCTGAGTAGCTTCGTAACTTTTGTCAATGAATCTTAAATATTTTAGCGCATCTTTCTTGACTGCAAAATAGCAAGATTTCTTTGTTCCATGCTGTAGAACATAGCAGAGCATGCTCAGGCATCTTGTACTTTCCTTGATATGATTCAATAGCATGCACAGATGCCTTGTACTTTTCTTATCAATTCATCGCAAATATGAATTAGGAAATGTCAAATATAGGCTCAGCTGACGCATCAAAGGTATAAAGCACACTTTGAGTCCTTACTCTCCCAGATAGCAAAATTTGTACCTGACAAATTGCAGGATGAGTTCTAAAATGCTGTTATTGAACCATTCTTAAAAGGTTTTTTTCGTCAGTTTTGAATGCAAATTACAATGCTGTGTGATTTCTTGTTTGCAGGCGGAGATTGATTATTACTCACAGCATGAGGATGCATACAAGCAACTTCTACACCGATATTAAGCTGATTATTTGCTGGTTCTGGTCAGGTTGGTCGATAGTTGGAAACATGTGGACGATCCCTTCTCTGTGAACTTTGAATTCCCTTTGCTGCTTATTAGAGAAACAAATCGTATGGAACAAACATTCATCAGTTTTTTTCTGCTTTAGTTAGTCCCTCGTCTCGTTGTCGGAACAAACAAATCGATAGATAAATATTTTGGTTATCTTCTTAAACGTGCAGACCAGTCACATTCATGTCATGTAAATTGGAAAATCAACCAATTTAGTTTGATAGATATTATAGCCAGGCATTTTGAAGGAAAATGTCTCATACGTTATGGCTACCATGAAGGAAAATGGATCCTACATTTCCAAAAAAGAAGAACATGGGGCTATTGAAAGAGAGGTTACAAAAAGTTTTCCTTTTTTATTATTCAATGTGGTTAGGCAGAGTGGGAAAGGACAAGCACCACCACCTTATAACTGCATCATAAAAATAGCACCCTCTCAAAATATAATTAACCAAATTGGGTATAACGAACTGAAGTTAAATCTAGTACCATATATACGGACCACATCTATAGTGAAATTGGAGAAAAAAAAAAAGGGTAAAAGGAAAAGCCATATAAGAGAAAGAAGTAGGAAAAGGGCAGGCATCCTGTTATTCGTGTCCCCATGTCTTCGCCATTACAGGCCCTCTCGGTTTCATTGTTGCTGCTAATTGCAGTACTGCCTCATGATGCCAATGCATGGAAAAGGGGCGGTCATCACCATGCAGGGCGAGCGACTTTGCCCAAGCACCATAGGCCCAAGTTCAAGCCCGGCCCCTGGAAGAAGGGTAGTGCAACCTTCTACGAAGGCGGTTCGGGAACATTCGGTATCACCATTATTAATACCCATCCTTTCTTTTATTTTGTTATAAGACTTATTAGTTATTTCTCATTGCTTGATTTTCCTTTTATGGAAAAAATATATATATATATATATATATTTAGATTCTTTGTTTTGGATCTATATATATATATATATATAAAAAATATATATATATATATATATTTAGATTCTTTGTTTTGGATATATATATATATATATATATATATATATATATATATATATATAGATGGGGTATAATAAACAAGAATAAGACAATTCTAGCTAATTTCTTCTATTTCTTATAAAATAGTTTCTGGCCCATGAGAAATTTTTTCTATTTTTTTAGGATGAACAGGTATTGCCAGGCCTGGAAATTCTAAATAGCAAGCAAGTCAATAAGATTGATATTGTTTTCTATTTTTCCCTTGGCCTGGCCTAAATATGCAAATTAATATTACGTACGCAGATCGATTCATGCAAAATATATGTATATATATAATATATTTATGATCAGTAGTACGTAGTTGTACATGCGCTCGCTTATTAGGTAATTGGAAAAATTAAGATGCAATTCGATCGCACGTTAGTGAACATATATAATACATATATGTATGTATGCATGTATAAATAGGGGGAGCTTGTGGGTACGAAGACGTGGTGAAAGAAGGGTATGGGCTGGACAGTACAGCAGCACTAAGCACAGCTCTGTTCAATAATGGTCAGACATGCGGAGCTTGTTATGAACTAAAGTGTTGGAATGACCCTCAATGGTGCAGTCTGGGTGGCCCTTCTCTCTTCGTCACTGCCACCAACCACTGCCCTCCTAACTACAATCTAGCAAGTGACAACGGAGGCTGGTGCAACCCTCCTCGTGAGCATTTCGATCTTGCAAAGCCTGCTTTCCTCAAGATTGTGCAGTCGTACACGGCTGGCATCATTCCTGTCCAATACCGCAGGTTAGTTAATTAATTAAATAATATATTCCTAGCTAGCTGCATCTTGCTTCAAAATGATGTTCTTCATCGATTGGTTTCTATTTCACAATTAAATATAATAAATATAAATATTATATATGCAGGGTTCCATGCCAGAAGCAAGGAGGCATTCGATTCACCATAACGGGGAATCCATATTTCAACCAAGTATTAGTATGGAATGTGGGGGGTGCTGGAGATGTGACGAGCTTGCAAGTGAAGGGAAACAAGAAACTTAAATGGACATTAATGAAACGGAATTGGGGACAGAAGTGGGACACCGATGCAATGATGGTAGGCGAATCACTCACCTTCAGGGTTAGAGCAAGTGATGGTAGATACTCAACCTCTTGGCACATTGCCCCCAAGACCTGGCAGTTCGGTCAGACTTTCGAAGGCAAAAACTTCAGGTAGCTAGCTAGCTAGCATGCATATATATGTATAGTATACCTCTATTGATTATATATTAAATCTCCTCTCCTCTCCTCTCCCGATCATAATCTCCATCGCTAGCTAGCTGCATGCTTATATACTACTACTACTCTTGTCTAGATGATCTGCAGCTCAATCTTCTTGCTTGCTTTAACTTGATCAGTCTAGTCTTTGACCACATCTTGTATGATGTTATCATGTATATCACTTTGAAAAGGACGGCTAGCAATTAAGCCGACGTATTAATTTCTTCAACAGTTACTACCACATTATTCAATTCACTACGTACTGCCATCGATCCCACGGAAATTGAGAGTCTTTCTTTTTTGTAGCAATTAAAAATATAACTAGTCATTAAAAAACAAAATGATCCACAATAAAATAGTTCAAAGACTTCAAATTATGAAATTCATTTAGATGATGGCGCAAATAATAATAATAATTAAGTTCAAAACAAGGCAGGCCTTCATTTCGTTCGGTACAGTAGAACGGTTCATTCTTTATCGCAGTCCTTCCCTCATTTCTCATTTTATAGAAGTCCTTCCGCAATGGGCCTTGTAAATGTATCGTTTTTCTAAACCTAACCTTAAAAAGTCATGGGTTCAAACTAAAAAATCATGGACTCCACGAAGCTCCTGAATCCTGATGTTTGGACTCTGGTTTGGTCATAAATGAGATACATATCGAATTTGGCACAAGTATTATTCGACAGCACCAAAAAGTGTTCAATTGGAAACTATTTATCATACTAATTATTACGGATCATAATTTATAAATTGCTCGCCAATACAGAATATCCACAGTACAAGTGTGTTTTGAAGAAGCCAAGACTCATTAAGTTCTGTTAAGAAACAGTAGGTCACCGCCCAAAAATCAAAAAACAAAGACAAGCCATTCAAATTCCTCACTAAAATCACACTGGATGTCACAATTACAACAGACAGCAACAAAACTTCTAAGCAAACGGCCCTCTTTAAATTGCAGAGGCAAAAACCACCCGCCTTGATTTACATGAAGAAAAAAAAGATATCTCAAGTTGTTTGCCTGATTGACCTTAGGAAATGATTGGTCCAGTTTTTCTTACCTCACTTGTCGTGTGTAAAATATGGAATTTCTTTTGAATGTATGGTAATCCAAACCTTCAATTAACTAGTAACTTTAATTCCAGCATTGCTTTCACAAAGTCATATGCGCCCGAGCTTGATGTTCCTCTCTAAAAGTATCAGGAACAGTGTCTCACCCTAAAATTCATGTCCAAGCATGCATATCATTTCATTTCTTCTGTTTCTTCTTTTTCCGCTTTTCTTCTTTTGTCTCTAACCTTGCATCTAAACGTTTTGAATGTTGTGCACGTATTTCTAGTAACTTTGATTTTGCGTCTCGAAAGAGTGCATCGGATCTTGAAGCCATTAATTGCTGGAATAACAAATACAAAAACCACTTCGTATCATTTGTTTATTTATTTCTGGCCAAATAGCATATTTTGAATACAATAGGCGAGAGATTATGAATTAATATTCGCACCTTGATATGATCCATAGCAGCAAGGTTGAAACCAAGTGTGTCTTTGCATTCCTGACACAAATTAAACCATCATCTTGTCAAGAAAGCATCCTAACTTTCTCCTGTTTTTCTTCTTATCTTGGATAACACAAATTGATATATATGCAAAAAATAAAAAAAATAAAAAGGCAAGGTCCAAGTTCCTGCATTCATAATGCAGGATTTTCACCTTAAACAATAATAATAATAAAAAGTATTATACATACAAGACTAATTATTAACATACATTACTGTCTCATCATATGCCCTTTGACAAAGCAAAAATGAGTATATGAGGATTAGGCGAAGAGTTGATAAGATAAAATTTGACACGGATCAGCAGGTTACAAAGGTACCAAGGTTGAAGAGTTGCCAAGGGAGAAACTAAATGGTCACTTTCGTGGGGACGGTTCTGGGGTGGACACTTCCTTGGGTAAAAGTTGAAATTGTTGGTTTCCTTGGGAATCTTCTTAGTGGTACCTTTTATGGGCGTGAAAAGGAAAGCTTCCTATTCCACATGTCTTGACCTTGCTTAAGAAATTATTGATGATGAGATTCAAAATAATTTCTTCTCAAAGTGCAAAACTAAAGCCTATGATTACCTTGACTCTTGCATAAAGAATGCTCTTAAGAACTGTAAGCACGGGTCTGGCAGCAGGGGTAGTAACCAACTGATTATGATGTGTCTGCAATAGCACTGTGGCGACCCTGCAAATGAGCTCAACCTGCAAACACAACGCAATTAGTATGACTCCAACAGCTGTTACAATTTGAATACTTATAATAGAGCCTATGCTCCTTCTAACATTCTGGGTTAGAAGACAAAACAGAGAAACAGAACCTTTTCCATGGGAAAGATTTAAAAGGACATATTACAAAAAGATGATGTGACACAAATGGTTCTAAAATTGAAAATACAGACACCCTAAAATAAACAATGAAAAGATGAACTACAAAAGTAAAAAAAGGGATGATAATTATAGACCAATGTTAATTGGTAAAGTACAGGCATTTGCAACATATGTATCTCCAAGCATGCCAATGTGTTTGCAACCTGATTTGGTAGAAACTTCTACCTTATCGGGATTTGAAGTCCAATCCTTCAAGTAAGATATAAGCTTCAAAGCATCAGAGAACGGTAAAGCCTGCACAGGAAAGATACTGTCAGTTAAACTCCATATCTAACTGACTAGATGAAAAAGGGGAGAGCCCTAACCAAATCAATCATAACCATGCATTAATACCTAGTAAGACAAGGTATACAAAGCATCAGTAAACTGTCCACTTAACAGGGCCGTTCTTTCAACTTCTAAAACAATACTTTGTGGGATTAGAATAGAGCGGATCAAAAACTACTAATTTTTTAACATAACAATTGTCTTTGAAAAAAATATATGATAGCTTTTACAAGCTGAAAAATATGTGACACTAAAACAATACATAAGCAAAAGGGATTGGAAGTGTTCCTGAGGCAAGGCATCAATGAGCAATCCCTAACACAGAACAGGACAAAACAAGCACAAATAAGTTGATTCTGCCCAACAAGGAGATCCAGAGTTGGACGGGAAGAATCATGATTCAACCATACTCTGCCGCATGCTTCATTGTACTAAGATAAAACGACAGTGAAGCACACAGATGGACAAAGATTCAGATGGACAAAGATTAAGAGTTAGGGAACCCTGGCAAAAGAAATTTAGCTATCAAATATTTAAGGTTACGAGTGCTCATCCAGGGAAATTTCTTTTAAATTTAGTAGATCCCTTTCACATGAAATGGGAGGTGCTTTAGTACAACTGATTTACATGTAATTGCTACTTAGTTCCTGAGCAACACACTTACCAGCAACGTCTGCTCCAGATCATTAGTGTGAACATTAGAAAGGGCACGGAGAACATAATCAGATGGCGAGTGCCCAAGCATGATGACATTTGGTTGGAATTCAGTAACTTTTCCCCAGTTTCTCTCATCCTGAAAGTTACAAAGCCAACCAAATCGATCTTAATATAAGAATGAACCCAAAATCATGTCATAGACATTCCATAAACGAAGTCAGAAGTATGACAGATCCCTTCTACACAGAATGGATGGAGGGAAAGAAGGGGGAGGGGGGCATGTGGGTTGGTCTAATATCCAGGAAAGGTTCAAAAAATTTGTGGAGAACTTTTGTTACAACTCCCCCATATAGTTTGAAATTAAAAGCAATTTTAGCAAAAGCACTGAATTGGGACTTCCGCTTACAGTACTTTTTCCATGTGGGTCCCAAATCACCTTTTGCTCACCTAAAACACAAGTAAGCCCCACCGCAAAATTTCCTTTTGCCATCTAACCAATGGTAATTAATGGGCATATGGATACATCATACCAACCAGAGTGGAACAATAATGGGGAAAAATAATCACCTCATGTTCAGCAATACGCTTCAGTTCTACCTCTGCTAAGTCTAGTGCATCAATAATTAAGTCGGTTGCTGTAAGGGTTTCCTGAGTCTTCTTCCCTGCTAAGGCCACAGCACCCTCCTCAGGGACTTCTTCTTTGGTTGCATACCTGTTTTCAAATGCATTGTCAATATCAGAATCGAACATCTCTTCCAACCTCTTTTCTTTCTCCTCCTGCAAATTCAAAAGGCACATTTTACTTGGTTAAACATTAATCGAAAAGATCCATATATATCTGAATTAAGGTTTCTATTCTTTCTTTTGATTAAATGGAACAATATTAGCATGGAAGTAAAAAAACCTCAATGAAAAATGGTTCTTCAGTACGATCCCAACGACGTATGGATCTGTCGTGAGATCCAGTGATAATGAAATCACCACGGTTGCTGACTGCAAGGCACCAAACATCCGCATGATGTCCCTCAAGTGTTAAAAGCAACTCAAATTTATCAGCATCCCAGTATTTTACTAAGCGGTCTTTCCCCACGCTAAACATGTAATGAGTATTGTGCACAAATTGCACTCCCATAACACTGCCACCAAAATAGATTATCAGAATTGTTTAAAGGATGTGCAAACTCTAAAAGAAATATCAGGTGGGAGACTGACATAAGGAACTCTTAAATTCCAATAATTTAAGATTATATTTCGAGGGTGTAAACATTCTTATTCAACGCTCAACATCCATCAAATTTAAGTCTATCAATATGCAGTACCTATCAGCATGAGCAAAAATGGACTTATGGCAGTCACCAAAATCCAAGCCCCAGATCTTTAAATTTTTGTCAGCAGAGCCAGTCACAATCAGATCGCCATCAGATGAAATATCCATACATAGCACAGGTAGCTTGTGACCATATAAGGAAAGAAAAAATTTAAGTGAATCCACAAAGAAAACCTGCAAAAGACAGAGGTAACAGAATCAGAATGACATAACTGACACAAAAGCAAATTGAAATCCAACGGATCGCGTTAAAATTCACCCATGTGGTAACTTACCAAAAAAAAAATCACCCATGTGGTGACACTTTCTTGGCACAAAGCCAAGAAATCACCCATGGGACAGCCCAATTTAATTGGAGCCATTTCCCAATTTGTGTTTTATTGTTTTTAAACTATGTACTAACTTGTTTGGGATGTTTGTTGGGGTTTTCCTCCCCTATTGTTTTACTACCCTTTTATTTAATATAACTGTCATATTACCCATAATTTTTTTTCTTTTTTAAACAAAGACATTTGCCCTCCCCCATTGTTTGTACTATCCTTGTATTTAATATAATTGTCATATTACCCATTAAAAAAGACACAAAACAATACATAGAAGGTCCACCTACAATAACAAGATATTATCTCTCAATAATTTTTTTTTAAAAAATAAGAAGGAGACAAAACAGTAATGCATCCAAGGAAGAAAGAATTGGATGATATAACAATTCAAATCATCCAAAATTCTTGTGGAATCAAATTTCAAAACTACAATGATCCCTCAACTATCAACTTAGTAGGAATCTTCTACATGGAACACATCAATCTAAAACAATGAGAATGTATAGAGTTGAGCTGATCAGACCTTCACTGTACAATCCAACAGTGCAACAGCAATATATTTAGCATCAGGGCTTACTGCAACCACAAGAACATCATCGTTCATCTTCATAGTCCTCACATTTGAAACTGTTAGGTGTTTAGTATCCTGCAAAACACAAATAACTCTTTTTATATTATATATAGGTAATTGAAAATTTTATTGACAAAATAGGCATAGCCCAAGTACACAAAGCTTATACAAGCGGAACACAAATCTTTAACTGACATGAAAACAACCACAGGCAGCAAAAATCATGGGTCAAAGCCCACGAGAATGTAATTTTGGACCACTTTCGGAAACAATTATGAAAAGGGAAACAAACAGACTTAAAAGATTAGATATAAAAAAAAAAAGTGTGTGTGTGTGTGTGTGTGAGAGAGAGAGAGAGAGAGGCTTCTACAGCATCCAAATTAGCATTTCACCAAATGAATCATCCATTTTAAATTCCACATGCTCATGCAATTTAAGCGTTCAACCAAAAAAAAAAAAGGCCACACATTGACACTTCAAAGTGTGAAACAACAATTACATCTGAATTTTGTCCACCCTAGAGATAATTTATATCCTTAGCTGAAATACCCAACTATTTACAATCATCAAGAGAAGATAACTCGAGTTCACATATCATCAGTGGAATCCATTAAGCTTAAAAAAGGTTATAAGCTCATAAAAAATCGTTTCAACATGGAAATACAAACAAAGGAATTTCAACTTGGAAACATATCCTAAATTATAGGTACAATACAAATCTTAGAAATGTTAAGTGTGAAACATATCCTAAATCATAGGCACAATACAATTCTTAGAAATCTTAAGTGTGAAGAACATACTTGACCAGATTGCTGCTTAATCCGGTATTCCCAGAACTTAACATCATGATCAGCACTTCCTGTAACAAATCCATTTTCATTGGGAAGCGCTGCAATTGACCGAACAGAGCCACCATGAGCTTCCACTGCTTCAAGGCAAGTTCCACTTCCCATGTCAATAATTTCTAGAGTTCCTTCTTTAGTTCCAACAAGTGCATATTTGTTCTGAGGAATAATTAAACCACATAGTCCGTACCCAGAGTCAACAGTTCGAAGGCAAGAGCCAGTACTTGGATTCCAAATTTTTACTGCATTGTGACTAGTTGACATCAAAAGAGAGTTGTCTGAGCTAAGTGTTACGCTTCTGACATCAGAACGGTGTCCTTGGAGCTCAAAAGAAAGTGATTTTGTGGCACCACTGTTATCAATGGAATAAAATTCCAATAGATTGTTGTTCAAAGACAATGCCAAAGTGGCCAGAAAGTTCTTTGGAGTCATTGGACAGAAAGAAATGGAACATATTTTTTTGCTAGCCCGCACAATATGAAGAAGCTTAAAAACATCAGCGGCAGTAACCAATGGGATATTTCTGTCCTCTCCAGTGCCATGATTTGTGTCCCCATTTTCCATAACCTCAGCTGCCCCTTTTGCAGCTTCTTTTTCTTTCTTCCGATGAAGCCTCCGTTTTGCTTTACGCTTTGCTTTGGCCTCATCCAGTATGCTGAATATCTCGACTGTCTTTCCTGCAACTTGACAGGCAAGCAAATTCCCTGATTTGTTGAATTTCACAGTTGAGACTCTATCTTTGCTTTGTCGCTGAATTTCACCAAACAGCTTCAAAACCTCCCATTTGTTTTGAGTCGATGAATCTCCATTAATCCAAGATACAGGTTGTCCATCTACCAAGTCATGCTTGAGGGCGTAACATCGGAGTTCTACATCTGCAGACCCACTGACCAGAAATCTTTCCTCTGGATCAATGCCTATGGACCATATTTCACTGTGATGGCCACTAACTATTTGCATACAGTGTTGAGTCTCGAGATCCCATACTCTCAAGAACTTGTCTTTCGAGGAACTAACAAGTTTCTTACCAGAATCTAAGAAAACGAGGTCAGTGACCTACAATAAATGAAGCAAATAAACAATAATCATAATTTAAGGAGTGCAAGATATACAAAGTAAGAAAACCAGAATGGATCAGCCAAGCTAAGCCCAGTAACAGTTTGAATGTATGGGTTCAATACAAAAGCTGTAATGACAAACCTGATCACGATGCCCGCGAAGGCGATAGAGGCCAGTCTCACCAACCACGTCCCATAGTATTATATCATTATCCCTGCTTCCAGAAGCAAGCAAGGATCCAAGCTTATTGTATCGAATTACAGTCACAGCCCCTTTATGTCCATTTAATGTGGTCTCACAGGTTCCTTTTTCGCTATCCCAAATTCTTATGCTGCCATCTGCATAGCCACTGGCGATCTGCAATTAAAACTCTCTCTCATGTATCAACAACACACGTAAAATCGTAAATTGAGAATTAGGGAATGGTGGGGGACACCGTCTTCTGGGAATAGAGAACAATAAAAACACAGAATTTAGCTGTTTCAATATCCCATATTCTCGTGTTGCCCACTACCTTTCCGCAACACATGAATTACCAATAAATTGAAACATACATTTAGATGTTAAAACGTAAGTTATTATAAATAAAAATCGTGAAAAAGATATATACATCAAAATTATTAAAAAAGACGAAGTTTTTCAGCACTTTAAACCCTATAAAACTGAAGCATGGACACCCAAACGTGTGCTTTTTTCACATTCTAGGGGCACCAAATACAGAGCGCTAGATTTCCTCTCGGTCGGATTTTCTCTCTCAAGTTTGGTTTCTTCGCCTCACTTTCGCGTGAACAAACACAACGCAAGGGAAAAGAAAATAGCAAAAAGTTGTCACCATTGAGGAAGGGGAAGAGGCAATGGAGGTGACGGCAAGAGAGGGGCCACGAGAGGCAGGAGAAGGAGCAAGATTTTTGGTACAAAGGCCCTGGCGCACATGCCAGACGCCAACCTTCTCAAGCGCCGGAGCTAGGAGGAATTTGCCGGAGCTGTCGTAAGTGATGTTGGACTCCACGGAGACAATGACTCCGAAGGCCGCTGCCGGTTCGTACCGAAGGTAGGACTTCACCATGGCGGAGCTGGCCTGGCAGCTGCTTTGCTTGCTTGATTGCTCTGAGGAGGTTTTTAGGGTTTAAGAGTTGAAGGAGCTTAGGGCCTAGGCCCAGCCCAGCTGCCTAGCGATGAAGGGGCGTGAGGCTTAAGCCTCCCATTTTTTTCTCTTCTTTTTTTCCTTCGTTTAATTGTTTACTTAGAACATTGGCGTCCTATAAGTATCTTTAAAATTTGACTAAAAACACAGTTATTAAAAAATTTTCTTAAATTTTATTATTTTTTTATAAATCTCCTACATTTCATTTCGGCTGCGTTTATATGTTAAAATGAATTAAGTTGAGATATAAAATATTATTAGAATATTATTTTTTAATATTATTATTTTGATATTTGAAAAAATTAAATTGTTTATTATATTTTATGTTAGAATTTAAAAAAATCGTAATGATGAGTTAAGATGGGTTTGTGTTCCAAACGTAGCTATTCTCTATTATATTAAAATAATACTTTTTTATTTTTTTAATACTTTTTTCTCTCACTTCTATATACAAACTTAACTACTCACTATTTTATATTTTTTCTTATGTTTTAAACTATTACTCTCGCATATTTTGAATAAAATTTAAATTATTTTTTATGGGTACAATAATATTTTTAAATTTATTTTTTTTACATTTTCGTAATTATTTAAATTATTTTTAAAAGTATTACTTAAAGAGTAATTCTACTCGTTATTTCAATTCTTATTATTCTCTCATTATTTCATGATGTGAAATTAGATTATTAGAGACTATTAATTATATTTTAGTTGTGAACCTATCATCTAATGACATATCATGAGATGGTGAGAGGATGATAAGAAAATTGATGATGAATATATTTTTTTCTTACTTAAAACTATAATAAATGTGAGTATGAGAGAAAATGCAGATAATTGAAATAATAATTTATTTTATTTGTTAGACTAAAATATTTATAAAAAATTATTTAGGTATGAATAGTGGCACCTTACATCCCAAAACCTTTCCTTAAAATAAGAAACGAGATGGAGAGGAATTTTTGTCCAAAAATTAATTTTTTTTGCTAAAATTTAGGAAATTATGGGCTTTAAGCATCCGGATGGGATGCTTTTAGAACCATTTAATTTATTAGGTCATTCGAATAGGTGTTTACTCCAATATTACAGATTTATTATGCATCAACTACTATTTATTCTTACACTCCACGCCTATAACTTTTTTATAGTGATTATGGGTATTTTTTATAAAATGTGGAGGTATTTTTTATAGAGTATGTGAGTGTTTTTCATAAGATGTGAAGCATGAAGTAATGAATAGTAGCTGATGAAAATAATTTTTCTTTTACTTTATTGATTCTCTCATTTCAATAGTTATCTACAAAATTTTTTAAATACTTCCATAATACAAATAACATGATCTTCTTATTATAAATATTTATATTAATGTTTCATAATAAAATTATCTATATATATATTACATTTTAATAATTTAATATCTTCTAATAATACACAAATATTAAAGAATTAATAATTAATCCTTATTGAAAATTCAAGGTTGGCCCAATAAAAAATAATATCATCATTTTTATCTTCTTGGTAATGAAAATCTATATTTACAAATTAGTATGAAGAATGCACACTCCACATTGTTGATATGACATAGTTTTTATTTGTAATATAAGAATAAAATTAATTTTAATTTACAACACCATGCGTCAACAACATGCAAAGTGTGTCCAACACACCAACTTGCAAGTATAAGAACTAATTCATAATTATATATAGATGAGGATGTATCATTATGTAGAATATATGTTCCTTGCCGTCCTATTATTTTTCTTGTGTAATTGAAATATAATATATGATGCATATTGGAGTTAAGATTATAACAATACAATAAAAAAAAAAATGCAGTGAAAAAGAAGTAAATCATTTATCGAAAGTTAATAAGAAAGGGCAAAGGATATGATAAGTTGATTGCGGATGTAAGTATTATTATTTTATAAACTATTTACGGATGCAATTTGCAAATACTAAAACTATATATATAAATATATATATATATAACACGCGCACGCACATTGTAATATTGTTTTGTAATTTATTGGTTAAGATTTGGTTTAGATAGTGAGTTGAGATGAGATGAGTCGATATAATTTGTGAATAATAATGAGATATTTGAGTTGAGATGATATGAGTTAGAAATAATTTGAATTAAAATGTTTTATGGGATTATAAAAAATGAGAGATAAAAAGTTAAATAAAAATATGATAAAGTTAAAATATTGTTAGAATATAATTTTTTAATATAAATTTTGTTTTGAAATTTGAAAATTTTGAATTGATTTTTATATTTTGTTTAGAAGTTTAGAAAAGTTGTAATGATTAAAAAATGATCAAATTAAAATTTTAAATATTTTAAATTAAAAAATATTTATATTTAGGATATTTAGATATTGAGATTTGTATCGCCTAAGTCATCCATGAACAAAATGTAAAATACAACCATGAAAACATGGTCCAGCAAATAAACAATTGAGATCTCAAACCGGGACTACTCACTTGCGGGCACAAACAAAGATAGGCCTAGGCCTGAAATCGAAGCCCATCAGTACTCTTCTCTCAATCCATAATCTATATTATATATTCTAGAAAGGCCGTTGGGCTCACTTGTTTTTGTTAATATTGGTTAATTATTTGCATATGATTAAACTTTATTGTTTTTGTGTGGATGGGCCATCGATATAAATAATATTTATTATTATTATTATTAAACTAATCCAACGTCTTTGTCAATTTGGGTAGTTGAAGTTCCATGAGACAATATATATTATTTATTTAATATCTATTGGGGTTCGACCACCTAATCTTACTTTTTTACCTTTTTATCTAATGAATAAAATATTTAATTAAAATCTTTAAAAAGAACTTAATGGGGCCTACTCACCTCGATCTCCAATTTATTATTATATCCAGCTACCTAATTGTTCATCATCCGGTCCGGTACTAACTCATGCCAGCAGCACACCACTGCCCTTTCTACTTAATTCATATATACTTCATCGTTTGTTAATCATTGCTGAACGTTGATATTTTCACACGAATTATTAATAAAGAGATAGATCGATGTACTGTCTGTCGATTTTTATAAGATGAGGCAAGTTAGTGGAAAATTTTGATGGTTCAGCTGGCTTGACACAAACACGTACGGCACATGATCATGATGCATATATACAAATGCGTCCTGCATCGACAGATCAAATGATATCAATCTTCAAGTTGGAATATTTTGGTGGCATGCATGGATTGGTCCTCAACTCCATCAACATGATCATATATATATATATATATATATATATTTATTTAATTTAGTACTACTTAATTAGCATCAAGTAGTCCAAGCTAGCTGTTAGAATATTATTGGGCATCCATCGATCGGTTACCATTTCTATTTAAGTTTATTGGATCATAAACCATTACAATGATTAAACTTTATTGTGAATCTAATAAAGGCTTCAACCACCCTTTGAATTGCCATTTGCCACCACCAGTACGCATGATGATCAACAGTACTGCATGGCTTGCTTTTCATCTATCCATCCGCTCGCTAGCTAGCTAGCTTTGTTAATTGACTGTGAAATTATCCCCCGGCCCCTTATTTTTAAATTATATTAACAATAATAATTAAAACGATTAAAATAATGTTAAATAATATTTTGGCGGGTTACGGCTTGGTGGCTGTGTATATAGTGGGTACTGCTAGATTATAATTAATTAGGGGTAAAATAAATAATTAGGTACGTTTTTCTCCATTCATGACGTCCGTGGCGCGCACACACATATATATATATATATATATAATATATATTGAAAAATGAATGGAATACCCGCGCATGCACTTGGTACGTACGTACAATCGTTCGGATCGAGTTTTAGGGGAATTAACACCTTCGAATTAAGATGGATTATAAGCTAGAGCAATATTATTTAAAGCTGGAATCGTATATTTTGGTACAAATCATGTAAAGCTGCTAGCTATCTATCTATATGTATATATAAATTACTGTAGTATATATATGTCAATATTCGTCTCATCCTAATATATGTAAGTTAAATCATGAGCCAAACACGTACACAAGTACGTAGCACATGTAATCACCTAATTAATTACGTACGTACCACTTCACATAGTGTATATACGTATCCTCTGATGATCTCTAAGTCACATCACCTCATGATGTATCACAAATCCCAGCTTAGTCGATCGAACTACCAGGAATTCTTTATGCGCATCTTATCAGCACCACCTTTATTCCGACATATATATACCCCATTGATTGTGATGATCATCATACATGTCCGTGCCCATGTTCGATGCTTCATTATGATACTCACCAAAAGGTTCTTCCACTAATGGGCGGCTTCCCTTCGATCCAACCCCCGGCCCCCTCACTACGCAAGCTAGCTATATAGCTTCTCAAACAAATTATACAGCTTGGACCCACGCACGAGATCAGAGAGCAAAATTTATATATCTAGTACTACTTGATCTCTTCTTATTTGTTTTTCCTTCCTTATATTTCTCTGTTTTGTACAAGAGAATTATGACTTGCCAAATATATAAACGGATATATAATAAGAAACAGACAAGTCCAACGATCATAAACTATATAATCAAATAAACTGCTACTCTTTTTATTTTTATTATTTTTTTTTTTTTACGGTTGCGCTCATGCTGATCACGTCCAAACTAATAACGGTTTGATTAAACAATGTGTTGGTGAGAGAGAGAGAGAGGAGGGCATAACTAGGACTGAACACATTGATTAAACAATGAGCTATGCCGCATAACTCAAATGCCCACGAGTGACAATAAGAAAGAAACAAAAGCATTTGTGAGAGAACCCTACCTTTGGGCATGGGGTCAATGACAGCTATGTAAGATTTGTCTCGAGGCCAACAAAAAGAAACCATCTTCATCATTTGACGTTGTAATTTTTAATTTTTTCCAATATATACATAGATATTAATTAATGGGTAAATGAAGGAGAAATTAAAACGAATTAACCGGCGGTGGGGGGAGGGGGCCGACTATTGGTCGGCTGCAGATGAGGATAGAAGTTTGAAACGTCGACCGAAAGTGACAAAATTAATTAAAGATGCTCGCAGACCCGAATAGCAATTAATTAGCCGACCTCTTTTTATATCATAATTAATTAATATTATTCATTACCATGATGGGACAACATATTGACCCATCATCACCATCCATCTGATCAGATTTATAGCCGGCTCATCTCAGCTCTCTGATCTGGTCTCGACTCTCTCCCCATCCAACTAAACGGCCGACACACACTCATATATTCCCACGTGCGATTTTTTTTTCCTTTTCATAAGCATCCAACGAAGAATACAAATAGCTTTTGAATGGAAGTAGTTGGAATCACCAAAATGGACAATAATGTGCTTGTCTCTCCTGTATCCGGTCGGCTCGTAACAAGAAGTAATATCAAGTGGGAAATACGATAAATTATTGTCGTCCTCGCTTGGATAGTCAGGATAGATAATATGTAAATAATAATAAAATAATTTATAAATAATAATAAAAGTTTTGAATTAATATGCTTTATAAGTTTTAAGAAATGAGAGAAAAAAATTAAATAAAAATATTATAAAGTTAAATATTATTAAAATATAAATTTTTAATATTATTTTTATTTTAATATTTAAAAAAGTTAAATTATTTTTTATATTTTGTTTAGAAATTTAAGATAGTTACAATGATTAAATAATGATTATATGAAAATGTTGAATAATTGAAATTGAAAAGTGTTTGTATTTGTATATTGAGATGATGAGATCGGATAAGCAGGGGCGGTTCAATATATTTTGTGACCTTAGGCGATTGTTAAGTACATTACGCTTTAATTTAAAAATGATAATAATATTTATATATTAAATAATAAAATTTTATTGAAAATTTATGAGATGCAAAACAAATATTAATATTGTTTTGATTAATAATATCTATAAGTCCTATAACAATTTAAAAGAGAATCTAATTTTCCTGTATATAGAATATTATCCTTTATTCATATATATACTTCTTTTAATACTTCATTTTAAAAACAAATAAAGCCATCGATATCAAAATAAACATCATATTTTTTCAAATATTTAAGAGTAATATATCATCATTTTGTAACTTCTATTCAAATTTTACTATTGTCTAAATTTGCAGTAAGATTTTTTTTAGTAAAACTTTTATATTAATTGGATTTTTTTTTTATCAAATTTTACCATTTAAGATTGATTTTATTTTAGGTAAAAAAATTTCATCTTTTATGCTAACTAATATTTTTTCTATAGTTTACTTTTTAGGATTATAATAATTATTTTCTTTCTTTTAATTTGGGGCCTACTCAAGGTTGGGGCTTTAGGCAGTGACCTTACTTGCCTACTCCTTGAGCCAGCTCTACGGATGAGATGAGTTTGGAAGGTTTTACCATTCAAACTAGACCTTAATTAAAAACTTACTCGCGGGGCACCGACCCATGGTATTGTGGTATATATATATATATATATATAATGTTAAATACAATCTTATGGTCTACAAATTTCGCCACTCTATTTAAAAAAAGTGATCAAGCCCCATCATTAAAAAATATTTTTATATGTAGTTATTAGATTTATTCACTTTTTTTCAAATAGTAATACTGCATGGAGGTTGCACACTTTAAGACTGTAAATATTATTTATATTATATATATGTGAAGGTTAATTAAGCTTCCAACTTCCAAGTGCATGATGATATATATTTCAAAGTCGCCTGCATCAATTGCTAGTTACTACTAATTAGTTTCCTAATTAAGTATTGTTAATTGATTGAGCAGATTTAATTGATTTTATAATTCCAGTTAGGTTTTTCGTTAATTTTGTTTTATATATAGTACTTTAATTAAACAACGATGAACAAAACAAGTTAAGTATCGTTGGGTCGATCGATCGACACCGCAGAAATAGGAAAATCTTTGGCAAATTAATACAGCCAATATATTGTACGTATGTACGTACGTAATATATAAAATCTTCTTCTAATTATGTAAGCATGCAATATATATATATATAGTTGTTGAAACTTGACCCGTTCTGTCTTCAACTAATTAAACCTTCTTAGTTTTGATATATTATCGTCGCATGTATACGTTAAATATAGTTCATTATGTATCTGTCACTAGCTGAATTCTCATGATATTATATATTGGTCGGCTAGTGCATGCTTTATTTATATATATATATATATATATATTTATATATATATGAGAAATGATAATTACAGTCATGAGTGTAGAAATATCGTACAATCATTTTGAAAAAAATAAAAATATATGAGATCTATATAAAAATTTAATTTTTTTAATAGTAAATTTTCTATTTTTTAAAATGACTGTACGATACTTATACATTCCACGACTGTACGTAATATTACTAATTATATATCATAATTCATGATAACAATTGGGCCTTATATTTATATTCTATATAGATCAATACGAACTGATCTCCAGTACTTAAGATATCATGCGAATGTTGCACCCTGACTCAAGCTCATGTGATTGAGATCAGTTGCTTATGGCGGGATCCTCGACGATCAGGAGCAGATGGATATATAATTTAATAACTGATCAACTAACTAGGAAACCAACATGATTTTGAACAAAGTAAGTGTATATATTGTTATGAGCACGAGCGATTGATTGGTGGTTTAACTTGGAATAAGGCCGGATCAAGCCTTTGAGCCTTAACCTATATTGAATAAAAATATGCAAAGGAAATAATCTAAGTCGATGAGAAACACGTCTCTTTCAAACAAGATCGTGAATAATTTTTTAAATAACTCCAATCATCCCTCCCTATAAAGATATAGTCGTCACGTTATTCAACTTACCAAAAATAAGTATAATAAGAGAATTAAATACTAATTGATTTATTCTAAAACAGGGCAACATTGCCTAAAGCGAATATTTTCTAAACTTGTTGGGAGTTAATCATGTTGGCCGCTCCTTCTTTATTCGTAATGTACATTTCTTATTTGATTCCCGTAACATATATATATATATATATATATATATATATATATATATCTATAGAAAATGTTAAACATAACAAATACTTTTTCAACCATTTTATATATACTACGTCATAAATAAAGAGATGATGATTAAAAAAAAGAGAGTAATGGTACCACGTACTAGTGTACCGATGGAGGGGCTCTAGTTTACTTAGGATGAGGATGTATATATCTGCGAATCAGTTTGATTTACATATAATATCCCCTCATTTTTAATATATGGTTCGATCCGTTGCCATGATTTCAACACATCGATCCGATAATTTTTGCGTTGATCACGATAAGTCGAACTGATCTTAAAATCCACGAGAAAAGACCGACATGTACTCGCACTAGATTTCTTTTTGTATTGTGTTGTCATAATTTAATTGAACATGGAGTCGTTTTCCCGATTTATTTTACCAACCAAAAGTCTATTTGGGTACAGTAATATTTTTAATTAATCTCATTTCATTATTATAATTTTTTTAAATTTGTAAATAATAATAATAAATATTTAAATAATATTTTATTTAAATTATCTAAAATCATCACATCTCAATTTACTGTAAAAACTAATCGAAAATGTAAAGATTATTAATGTTTAGATGGGAAAGGTGTTTCTATGAGTCCTTGTAATTACTCAAAACAAATCACTAATAAGCCTAGCTAGGCATGTAAAGCCAATCAACGGGCAATCATGCGCGGCTCCCTTTACGCTGATTTAAGAATGAACTATTTGCAACTACCACAATCCAACAAAAAATGTGTTTGCCAGATAAGAATTAAAAAAAAAAAAAAAACTAATTAAACTTCCTAAAGTCCATGCACAGGGGCCCGTTAGATTTATCGGTGAAGCAACATACACCACGAAAAGTATCAGTCAAACTTCCATAAATACACGGAAGAAAGACAAAAATAATACATATATATATATATATATATATGTGGTACTTAAAAAAAAGTAATTGATGCAGCATGACTTTGATGGCATATAGTTCAGTTTTCTAAAAATTTGAATTCGAATCCTCACCCCTTATAAAAAGAAAAAAGAAAAAATGCATTTGATGATGCCAATATAGAATTCTCAAACTGTCTAAAATTCATGTTTGTGGAAGAAGATAATCATTTTGGTGAGAGGACCCTACGCATCACCTTTTAACTCAAACTATTGGCTGCATCGATACATTTGTAAGTCTCCTAAAAAATAAAGAGGAATATTTTATTTAAAAAGCAAATGCTACTTTTACATTATATATTTTTTCATCTTCAAATATAATACATTTTCAATAAATGTTATTTATTGAAAATAATAAAATTTGTCATCTTCAACTTCTGGGTCAAAATTCAAACCCCAGATTGATTTATAAAGTTATTATATATAAGAAGGATGTGGGCGAGCTACCAACCGGACTTTTAGTTAATATATTTAGTTTTATTAAAAATGAGATCTCAATTATTAGAAACACAACCGTAATTTAAAAATCTGATCACCTAACCTCATTCTCATTCATATATATTCACAACAACTTTTGTTTTTTTTTTTTGAAATAATATTCACAACAACTTAATTCTCCATAAATTGTTTTTTGTTTCAATATGCTATTTAAATCATATGATTTTCATTATTTCTGACTCAGAATTATTTAATATTAAAATTTTAAAATAATTTACTTTTTTTTTTCCAATAAAGACAAACCTCGCCGCAGCATAATATAAAGCCAAGACTGCCCCTTGATATTTATTTGGATAAATATATTTTAATTAAAAATGTTTCGTTGGCTTTGACGGAGAAAAGAAAGGGAATTAAAGGGTAGGGTATTTACATACATACCAGTTGCTAGTAGAACCCAGCTTCTGCTTGGGATTCGATCCCGTCTTCGTCAACGTCTAGAGAACGCTGATTGCTGCAAAAGCAAGCACTGGGAAAACAGAGCTTCAAAAGGTCGTCCTTTGTAACAACTACCGCCTCCACCCATTTTCAGCTCCCTTTTAACTGCTACGGGCTCTCACCTTCCTCTTCCTATCTCTCCTCTTAAGGTTGTACACATATACATAAGTTCTCTCGACATATTTCTACCTCTATATGCATCCACGCTTGTATTCTTTTCGCTTTCATTCTCGCTCGTCACGTTTGTTGTTCGCCGAGTATGTACTGGTTTCCAGTTCCTTTTTGTCTAACTTTCACTTCACTCTTGAGATTATTTTTTCATATTTTTTGGTTTCTAGGATATTCACTTTTGTAGCAGAATTTAGCTGAAACATGCGTTCGTTTGTGAATCAGAACCGGCTTTAATTTTAATTTTATATGTTTGTTGCTCAAGTTGTGGATGATTTATATACATTTCAGACTAAAACTAAAACTAAAACTAAAACTAAAATATTACTGACAAACAAAATTTAGCTGACTAATTTTCTGAAAAGATTAGTCACTTCAAATGACTGGATCTTGAGCTGTCTTTGCATCTGTTTGAAAATTAGATGAGTTTCGGTCCATATTTAGAAAATGCCTTTTCCTTTTGTTCCCAAAACCTTAAACTTGGAACGGGGATACAACTACTTTAAGTTCGTTAATAAAGATTTATTTCAGCTCCTTTACTCTGGCCGGAAGAAAGAAGGAAATTGATTTAAAAAATACACTTTTCCTCCGTCCATTTGGGTAAAGGAGCTCAATGGAATAACTGGACAGTAGCAATTTTGAAAGAAGTTTCTGTCTAGATATGTAATTTAAGAATGCAGTTCCGAAAATTGATAAAGATCTTTCTGCTCACACTTGCAGATAGTTAAAATCTCGATAATCAGTTCCTCCTTGTTCTGAGTTACTTTCTTTTATGTCTATGCATCTTGTTTCTCTTTTTACCCATTTCTTTTTCCAATTCTTGTATTATTGGTTTTGATATATTAGGTGTGGAAATTCAGTAAGAAATAGGTTTCCTATGAGAATTATTTTCCCATTAAGCTATCTCGTGCCATTGAAAGCTTCTATTCTGCCAGGGTACTTATAAGTCTCTAATCTCTTCTGCTAACAGTTCAAAGGACGGGGAGTTTTAAAGGGGATAATTACAAGTCCACAATTAGATCTTTTTGCAATATCCAACATTGTTGGCTTATGAGAGCGTGTGAGACAGTTATAATATTGTAAGGAACTGTTTCCTTCTGGGCATTATGCATGTCTGGCCCTGTGGCCATCGTTGATAACGTGGAAGGAGCAGTTTCTCATGCAGAGAGAACAAAATCTCTTGATGCCATTTCCGACAAAGATCGCACATCCCTATCAACTAATGGTGAAGTTATTCATACTTCTGAAACTGCTGGCTTTAGAGTCGGGGAGCTCTTACTTACCAATGGGGAATCATATTCCGGCTCATTGCTTGGCAGCATCCCTGAGGGTAGAGGGAAGTATGTCTGGTCAGATGGTTGCATATATGAAGGTGGGTGGAGACGGGGGGTGAAGCATGGGAAGGGAGAACTACGATGGCCTTCTGGAGCAGTCTATGAGGGTGAGTTTTCAGGTGGCTATATGCACGGTACAGGGACATATATTGGATCTGATAATTTGACCTATAAGGGACGATGGCGGTTGAATGTGAAACATGGATTGGGGTATCAAGTTTATCCTAGTGGAGACATCTTTGAAGGCTCTTGGATTCAGGGTGCAGCAGAAGGGCCTGGTAAGTACACCTGGGCTAATGGAAATGTTTATCTAGGAAACATGAAAGGAGGCAAAATGTCTGGCAAAGGAACTCTTACTTGGGTGAACGGGGACTCATTTGAAGGAAGCTGGTTAAATGGAATGATGCATGGATTTGGAGTGTATACATGGAGTGATGGAGGCTGCTATGTTGGAACTTGGACATGTGGTTTAAAGGATGGAAAAGGATCATTTTATCCCAAAGGTAGCCGACTGCCTGCTTTACAAGAACTTTACATCAATGCCTTGAGGAAAAGAGGTCTGTTGCCAGATTTGAGAAAGCAGAACCTTGCACACATCCATCATGTGGCTTCTGTGGATATGGCAAATGCCAAGGTCGGTGGGAACCAGAGATCTCGTCATAGTTCATCCGATAAGCTCTCCAAGGGAAGTCTGTTGAATTTGGACCAGACTGGCAACAGGAATGTTTCCCTTCAAAGGCGCTGGAGTCTTGAGGTATCAATTGAAAAAGTGATTGGACATGATTCGTCACTAGGGTTAACTGAGTCTGTCCAAGAAGGTGGTGAAAAAGCAGTGGAGATGAACATTCCAGTCCTGGAACGAGAATACATGCAAGGGGTATTAATCAGCGAGCTTGTATTAAGTAGTAGTTTTTCGGCATCATCTAAAAGAGCAAAACGCCTACAAAAGAAACTTGCAAAAGAGGTTAAGAGGCCTGGTGAAGCAATCATTAAAGGTCACAGGAGTTACGACCTAATGCTCAGTTTACAGCTTGGAATCAGGTGCTCTCAAGTTTCTGACTCTTATTATATCCCCTTATATAGGCTGTTTCAGTTATGACTTTTCATTACACTGCTCTATCTTTTTCAACTTTTTTTATGAGTGTCTACATTTTTCATTTGAAAAAAACCTGTGTTGTTTCTGCATAAAATTATTTTATTAAACTCTAACCATTTCTTTTTAAATAAACAGTTGATTGTAGATGCATGATCTTTCGTTCTTCGTAGAATGAAAAGTATATAGCGAAATGTACTTATCAGACCTTTATGGGAAAGACACATTCCACTCATTGCTGCAGAAATCAACAATTATTTTTGTTGTTGTCTCATATTCCAGTACATTGCATTTTGGAGGTTAATGCTTAATGCTGACCATGCATTAGAATATGGACAGGTACACTGTGGGGAAAATTACACCAATCCAGAGGCGAGAAGTTCGGGCATCCGATTTCGGTCCCCGGGCTAGCTTTTGGATGAACTTTCCCAAAGAAGGATCCCAACTGACACCACCCCATCAATCAGAGGATTTTAAGTGGAAAGATTATTGCCCAATGGTTTTCAGGTGAGAAGTCGATCTTCTTTTCATTACTGCTGAGTTGAATCTTACATGCGGCCCATTTATTTTGTATGATGGTATGCTTGCAATGGTCGTTCCTGATGTTTTGTGAGCTCCTATGCTTCAATTAGCAACATAACCAGAGCAATAAACTTCTTTCACTTGCTGAGAGGTTATGTTTTTCAGAAAGTTTTGTGATTGCAGTGTTCCTCTTACTTGTATTAATAATTCATGCAGGTACATTTCTTGTTGTTAGTATGTATTGGAAGCTGATGAAAATGTTATTCACATGTAGGAATTTACGGGAGTTGTTCAAGATTGATGCTGCAGATTACATGATGTCCATTTGTGGGAATGATGCTCTCAGGGAACTTTCTTCTCCTGGGAAAAGCGGTAGTGTTTTCTTCCTATCCCAAGATGATCGTTTCATGATTAAGACACTACGAAAATCTGAAGTAAAGGTTTGTATATTTCTCTAGTGGAAAAGATTAATAGTTTTTGATGGGAATTTAATTTAATTTTTGCAATTACTGGATTTTTTTATACCTTCATAGCCTCATAGCTACTTATCTCTGATGGATATTTCTTGGTAAATGATGACAATGTTATTTCACAGGGTTCTGATTTTCAAATAATGTGTTAAGCTTTCATTGCCATCATATTCTCGTTTCCTTCTTTCACCAGAACTCTTTAATATATGTTTGTTCAGGTAATTTTTTTATCCACCATTGTAAGCTTTAAAAAGCATCATAGACTTAGGGATATCTTTCTGCTCTGTAGGCACCAACTTATACCATTAGTCCTTAATTGCTTATGATTGTTGAGAATTGTCTGCTTACTAATATCACTGCTACCAAGTTTGAATGTGGTGGTACTGTAGTAGTTGGTATACCATTGATGAAATTGCTCATTGATCTTAACTGAGACTAGCCCCAGTTTTTGTATTGGTAGTGAGCAAATGATGGATGACAAATGATTGATTTATGACTAGAAAGCCAAATAAAAGATTGAATCCGATCTAATGGGGGCAGAGAATAGGTATTATGGTGTGTGGGTATTTGCATATTAGATTTCAAAGCATGGGATTTATTTGTTCTTGAGATGAGGACCATATTTGATATACCATCTCTACCGTGAATAAGTTTTTGAGCAACGGTACATTTGCTATGGTTAAATGTACATATAGTTTATTCTTTTTGCCTGTCATTATATGCCTCTTAAGTTATAGTGACCACAGTTTTGATGTGCAGGTTCTTCTAAGAATGCTTCCAAACTATCATCATCATGTGAGGTTGTATGAGAACACTCTCATTACCAAATTTTTTGGCCTTCATAGAATCAAACCTTCAAGTGGTCAAAAGGTAATTGGCACAATAAAGCTTCGTTCGATACCAAAAGCATTTTTCCATGGATGTTAATGTTGTAGCCATTAGTTCTCTCTTACCATTATGATCCATAGGTTTGAACTTATTAAATTTTAATCTCATATTAAGTGGACTCTATCATGACTTGTCTCATGTTCCCTCTCATTAAACTAACTTCAAGAATGTGTGATACTGAGGGATGGAGGGAGTTTTCTCAACATATCGGTAATGATGTGGGTGATGGATCTATGATACAATTTTGACATAATACATGGTGTGGAGATCAGCCTCTGGGGTCTTTATGAATCTATTTTGCATCGCTCAGGTTAAGGATGTATCGGTAGAAGATCATTTACAGTTCCTAAACGGATCTTCTCAATGGAATGTAGACTTTATTAGTGTGGCACAGGATTGGGAGATGTATCTCTTTAACTCATTCTTTGCTTGGTTATATTCTGATCGATTGAAACAAGATGGGGAAGACACGTTGGGCCGTCTGACTCATGTCTAAGAGGTGGATGCTTGGAGTCAAGTTGTTCTATAATGCATTGATTCCTCACGAGTACTAGCTTTCTATGGAAGTTCATATGGAGGAGAAAGGCCTCCCAGAGAGCGGCATTCTTTCCTTTGGACAAAGGCATTAGGGAAGATCTTTACTTTGGACAACCTACGCAGGAGACATGTTATGGGGATAGAGTAGTGTTGCATTTGTAGGAGGAACGAATCCGTAGATCACTTCTCTATCGTGAGATAGCCAGCACTCTTGGCAAGCAGTTTTGGTATCTTTGGGCTTAACTAGGTGATGCCTAGACAAGTGTTAGATTCATTAGAATGCTGGAAAGGAAAATTTGAGAATCATCATAGTGGGCTTATGTGGAGATAATTCCGATCTGTTTAATGTGGTGCATGTGGAGAGAGAAACAATGAGAACTTCGAAGATAGTACGAGGAGGATGGAGGAACTCAGAGCTTTCTTTTCTAATACATTTTACCATTGGATGGCTTCTCACTTGTGTTTCTCTAGCTTTAGCTTTTAGAACCTTTTTTTTTTTTAATCTCGTCTTCTAGTTTGGTGTATCTGATTTATACTCTCCGTGTACTTGGATAGTGCCTTTTGATCGTTAATAAAATTAATTTACTTGTAAAAAAAGAATCTCATATCACAATAAACTAATAGTTCATATTTAATTCCTACCATGCAGTTTCGCTTTGTGGTAATGGGAAATATGTTCTGCACAGAGTTAAGGATCCATCGAAGATTTGATTTGAAAGGTTCTTCACTAGGACGCTCAGCAGACAAGGTTGAAATTGATGAGAACACTACACTTAAAGATTTGGATCTAACCTATTGCTTTTATTTGGAACCCTCTTGGCGGGAGGCTTTATTGAAGTAAGTGATACTATCAAAGCTGCTATGTAAATTTCTTTCTGACTTGAAGTTTACATATCAATTGCCTGTGGCTTGGATGATATGGCAGTAGACCCCAGGTTACTCTACCTGATGCTGGAAGCAAAAATATGAAGATTGCAAGAGAATAATCTGTCCATTAAAAGTCGTGCTTGTTATAGTTTCTGTCTTGATGCCATATTTGTGTGAAACATTCCAAATTCCAAGTTTTTTCATCTTTAGCCCACTGACAAATTTATGTTGGTTTTAGTTGGCATGCATGTGTTGTGTTAGGCTTGCTTAAAATTTAAAGTTCTAATTCTTTATTGTTGATTGTTCTTTTCTTCTTTTGTTGTTTTAAGGGGATTAGAACTCTGGCATCCATCTTATGCTGGCCTTGTGCTTATTGTTAACACAGATCTGGGCTACACTCTCCTCATATTTTTCTTCTTTAAAATGCAGGCAGATTGAGATAGACAGTAAGTTCTTAGAAGCACAGCACATTATGGATTACAGCCTTTTGTTAGGTGTGCATTATCGAGCCCCCCAACACCTGCGCTCTCTCATGTTCAAGCAAAATATAACAGCAGCAGATGGATTGGAAATGCTTGCTGAAGAAGGTAGGTTTTATATTTAATGTCTTCTGTTCAAAATTCGGTTCTCTTGCATAATTTGTTAATGCAACTGTAAGAAGGATCTTGATTAAGAGAGGTTTAAAAAAATGAGTAGGACTGAAAACTAGTGTCATGTAATACACATCGGGAGAATTATCAAGTAATGAGAGATTATCCTTGAGCTATTTTTCGGTTAAATTAGATCAACACACTGTGATCCGAAGGTGGTACATGTAATCCTGGGACATAGTTAGTGGTTTGACCCTTATCGGTTCTTGTTCTTCTTTTTTGTTATTTTTACAAAGGTGTATGGTAGCAATATTCATTAATCTAGAGGACTAATATCAAAATTCTGGTGGTTATGTTTCAATTCAGACCCCCTAGAGAATGAGATCTCCAACTACCCACAAGGCCTTGTTTTGGTTCCTCGTGGAACCGGTGATAGCGGTGTTGTCGTGGGCCCTCACATCAGGGGTAGCCGACTACGAGCATCTGCTGCTGGTGATGAGGAAGTTGATCTCCTGCTACCTGGTACAGCAAGGTATGATTTCTTGAAATGCCTAGTGTGCTAATCCTAGCGGCAGTGATGGTATTTTTCTTTTTCTTTTTTTGTTGGGGGGCAGTGGATGAAGTAACTGATGGTTCATATGCAAAGCTTTCTGTGAAGTCTCCTTTACCTTTGAAGAAAAATAGGAATGTTGCAAAGCACTAGACGTTTGACTTTAAGATGGTAAAATGTTCACATGCTTGATCCCTGCTATCAGTCGAAAGATTTTCTTTTTTAGAATATCTTTAAAGCCTCGCGAGTTTTCAGAATGAGAGAAGGGCCTCCACTTTCACCCATCATAGCTACTGTTGTATTTCCACAGAATTTGAAATCTATTTTTCTATGCGACCTTGTTAAGCAGGCTACAAATCCAGCTTGGTGTGAACATGCCGTCAAGGGCTGAGCAGATTCCAGGAAAAGAGGAAACCCAAATGTTTCATGAGGTATACGATGTTGTTCTATACCTGGGAATAATCGATATTCTGCAAGATTACAACATGAGTAAGAAGCTTGAACACGCATACAAATCTCTTCAGTTTGATTCCTTGTCCATCTCGGCTGTGGACCCTACGTTCTACTCTCAGCGCTTCCTAGAATTCATTCAAAAAGTGTTCCCTCCAAATGCTGCAACAAGTTAAGAGTTTTGGGCTAAAAGCATAAATATTTTTCTTGTGGGAATTCTAATTTCTTATGATGAGTTGTATAAAGGGGTAATAGTGGGCAGAAGCGTCAAGTTGTGTTGTAAGTATTGTCAAACAGGCGAAAGTCAGCCCCCTCATAACTCCTAAGCACATCTCAAATGTTGGTTGTTAGAGTGAATTTGATTCTGTTCTCATGGTTAATTAGTTTTCTCTTGAAGCACATCTATTGCTCAATTTACTTTCATCCCTTTCGCACTCACTCCGGTATTCACTAGTGCGACTAATAATATGGCAAAAAATTTGGAAAATAAAAAAATTAAAGCGGGGGGCGATTTATCTAAGAATACACTGCCAGTCTCATATCAAAACTTTGGTCCGATCGTCGCAAGCGGAGGGAAATATTATAAGAGGTCTGATGAGATTCGAGAGCAGTCGCCAAAAACCGAGGAGAAAAAGAAAACCCAAAAACCTCGAGGCTTGAGCTATACATCATGGGCTGGGTAGAAGAAACAGCCAAACATCCATTGGACGTAAGAAAGATGTATCGGATAGCCTTCGGCTTGTTAGTTCTGCTCATCCTTCATTGTTTGAAAATCCGAAGGTTAGCACTGGTGCCAAAAAATTTGTATCGGGGTAACCTTTCAACTCTTTCACTTGTAAAAATATATCCACTGAATCATGGTAAACCCTGCAATAATCAATATGGTACATTATGCATAATAACCATTCCGCCGTTATAAATTGGTAAAATCATGGTACCCACCATTTTTTAGGGGGGAAAGAAACTCCAACGATGTTCATTTTCAGGAGCTACTGAAAGTAAGCTTATCCCGTAAACCGGTGGCAATGCTTGGGACCCAGAAAGCCTACTCCAGATGATGCCATGGTGGGCAATCTACGTTTAACTTGCCATCTAATTAAGAAATGGGGGGCATTCATAATCGAAGAGAGCAGCAGCCTGCCGGGGCCCCGCAGAATAATTAAAGACAAATCCACCTACAAACACACCAAAGATGTAATCTTGTTCAGAGGCGCGCGCGCGCAGTATGCATCCTTTTTATAACTTTTTATACAACTATACTATGTTTTATAAGAGTTAAAAAACATACTTTCCGAGCATATCACTCTCACACATGCAGAACAATTATCTTCGTTAACACAAGCCCGGTAGGTCCTCTCTCTGTCTGTGTCTCTCAGATGGTTAATTTGGTTGGAGCTTAAGCTTGAGTGGGTCCAAGATCAGTAAAGGTCGGTGCTCTTGGCCTGATCGCTATATAAAAAATGCCTTTGGGCTCTTAGCCTTTTCTTGCCCAACCCAATTCAGGAGCAAAATATTAGTAGTACATGTCAGGTTTATAATGTATATAAATTTATAATGGAGTTTCTTAAACCAGGCAAATTAGAAAGAAAGAAAAAAGAGTAGATAGTGGGACTACTTGAAGGGGAATATGCGGGGTTGAACAATGAATGGTGTCCCTTTTTCATGTTTTAGGAGTAGATCGTTAATGTTGCACTAATCCACTATTCATCTAAGGCACTTGCTTTGGTCCTAGACATCCATTACATACGTTCCTACTCTGCTTGTACCAAACTTGTGCACTTTTACTACATTATAATGTAGTGAACTAAGAAGAAACAAATCCCACGTGTGGAAGTGATCTCCTTTTCAAGACTATTCAATTTTGAAGTCAACAACCTTAGTCCATTCGTACGGGTGATTTGCCTGCTTGTTCGGTTTGTGATGCACTGATGGCGATGTCGACTTCCTTCACCTCGGTAATATTAATTCCTTTTATTCTAAAGAAAGCGATGCATCACAATATATTACATTTAAAAAGAAACAAGGGAAGTGAAGCAGCTCATCACTGTTCCCTGACTGATCTACGTTGGCCTACACGACCAACAGGCTCATCTAACAAAAATGTCTTCATGGTAGGTGAAAGCCATATCAGATAAAATTTCTAAAGATTGTGGCCACAAAATATGATTGCAGCAGCAGCTCACAGACAAGCATTCGAATGTTGAGTTTAAGCACAAAACAAGCTAATGATAATGGAGCTCCTTGTTGTCTAGCTATTTGATTTGATAATAATGGGGTCACATCTTTGTTAACAAACAATCAAGGTGCCTCTTCACCTGGTGGGGCAGGAAGCTAGGATACAACACCTGTTTTCTTTCTTTTTGCGGAATTTTTTGTTTCTGCTAATTATTTATGCTTTTTTGCAAACAGAGTAACGATATTCACAAAAAAAATAGTTCATCTGATTTAAAGTCACCAATTAAAATTACGTTCATACTGGTTCATTTACCCCCACAAACAGAGAGAGCAGGATGAACCGCGAAAATGGAACGGAATAGCATCAGCGTCTAAGAATAAGAAAAAGAGGAGCAAAAAAGAAAAGAATAAATTCGTTGGAATGGTTTGGTTGTCAGAGGTGTTGTCCAGATAGCCGTTTTCTTTAACTTCCCACTTTCTCTGTCCCAAGATGCCCCCATTATTATACTATTAGCTTTCCTCCTTTTCTCTATCTCGCCCCAACCTTATATACATTTCTTTCGTTCTTCCTTTTAGACAGAGAGAGACGCAGAAAAAGCACCACTCCTCTGAAACACACGTAGACAGAGAGAGAAGGTAGATACACCATCTTGTGTCTGAGGACTAATGGGTTCGTCTTCGGGTCAGAGCAGTGGCAGCTACGATCTCTCATTCAAGATCTTAGTGATCGGAGATTCCGGCGTCGGAAAAAGCAGTCTTCTTGTCAGCTTCATCTCCAACACCGTCGAAAATCTTTCACCCACCATTGGTACTTCTTTTTACTATTATTATTGTTGTTTTTTAAGTTAACTTTCACTTCTGTTTTGTCCAAAGAAAGTAATTTTAAGTTCTGCTGGGTTGAGTTCTCTAGTTTTCTTGGGTATTCAGTGAATGGAGATTTAAAGATTTGTGATGAAGCTAATATGGTTTCTCTCTTTCCACGATTTCTTAACAACCAAACAGAGTCTAAAACTGTTGGATCTATGACCAGATTCTTCAAAACTTTGATTTTCTCCAATTTCTAGATTAGTGAAGAATTATATATAACTCGGTTGTTATGAGTGTTTGGTTTAGCTGCTCTACAATTTGACTACATGAGACTCATCGAAGGGGAACCGAGTTTATTAATTTCTTGAGTTTTTGGATTTTAAAATGTGTAAACCTTGAAAAAATCGGAGTTTTTTCTTCTTCAAAGCTTTCTCCATCAATACAAGTTACTTCAAAAAGTTGCGTGATGAGTATGTATGATTATGTACCTTCGTTACCTATAAAAAAATTATGTATGATTATATCCCTTCCTTTTTTATTAATCAATGCAAGCATTTCTAATCTTCTATGCATTTTGAAGGACTGAGTAGCTTATGCGGTCTATAAATAGAAGTTCTTATTATGTGTAGGCGTGGATTTTAAAATCAAGCTGCTCACCGTTGGTGGGAAGAAATTGAAGCTCACAATTTGGGACACTGGTAAGCTGTGGCAATAGTGCATTCTCTCACTGTATGCTTCCAATTTCAAATCTACAACATATCTGCCTAATGTGAAAGATCCCAGCAAGCTTTCGCTCCCATTCTTTCCCATTTTAGCCAGCTTGTCAAATAAAAAGAAACAAAAATCTCAAAAAATTTTGTGGTCGAAGTAAAGCCATCCACTGACTCTAGGTCTCTATTGCAGCTGGACAGGAGAGGTTCAGAACATTAACAAGCTCTTATTATAGAGGTGCTCAAGGGATCATTCTTGGTATGCTAGCAGCAACAATTTATTCTTAAAATCATGCAAGGAAATATCAACTCTATTAAATTGGTGTATGGATGAATCTTTTTTTTAGTACACCTGCTACTATTCCTCCCATTTGAGATGATATGTGTTATAGCCAAAGTAGAAGAGCGATCTTGGTGTCAGATTTACTGCTAAAATGGGGATATTTACTAATGTGGCAACAATCATGAATTTTGCAACATCACTTGTCCTTCCACTTGCAAAGTTAACTCTTGTAGTGTACTAAGTTTTTTAAAAAAATTATGAGGAAAGCAGGGCAGAGACGCTTTTATACAAAGCTGAATAAAATTAATGTGTATTGTCTCAAGCATGATCTTCTAGACACTGTTCTTTAATTTGTTTCTTTCGTAACTGTTTTTCAAATTCAGATATAGGATATAAAATTCACTGTTGCTGGAAAGTAAATTACAAACCCAATAGGTGTTAAGGAAAGGGAGTGCTCAATTAAATGATCCTGCCATGCTTAAAACTAATATTTGTGATTTTTACCACAAACCTTAGATTCAATCTGCTATTGGCTTGTTGACTTTGTTCCTAACCTTTCAATAATCTATATTCCCATAATTTTAATAGAGATATTACTGATTTATTCTCTTTTATTTTAGTTTATGATGTTACGCGTAGAGACACCTTTACAAACTTATCAGATGTATGGGCTAAAGAAGTGGAACTCTATTCAACTAATCAAGACTGTGTCAAGATGCTTGTTGGGAATAAAGTTGATATGGTAAGTTTAATGTTCTCCATATCTTACTTATAAAATAAAAAAATTCTCCATTTCTTACACATTCTGCCAATAAGTTTACAGAAACTTGGCTACACACTCTTTCTGAAATGACTTTTAATGTTGAACTTCTTAGCTAATATATCTCATTTTACATTAATCTTACTTTTAAAAAAGAAAGTAATGTCTTTTTTTATGTGTAACAATGGATACTCGTGTTATATCCCCTTGATTCTTGAAATATGCCATGAATTTTCACATCTAAAGTGAGCTGTTCTTGGCATATTGTAAAGGTATGTGGTAAATTGCAGGGTGTATCTCCAAGAGCGTGTGTTTGCTCATCACTTTCATTGTTCTTTATTTTCTTTTGTAAATCCCTTTTTCTGCTGAGTCATCATTTACTGTATAACTTTTTCCTCAGTTTTTAGCAGTCCATGTTTCCCTTTCAACTATAAAAAACTTAACGTGATTATTTGAAAACTTGACCATTACCTGTAAACTAAATTTTCTAATGGAAAGCTCTCAATTTATTTACTTAGTAGCTATAACAGCTGATATATACGTGGTTCCAGGACTCTGAAAGGGTTGTAAGTAGAGAGGAGGGAATTGCACTAGCAAAAGAGCTCGGATGTTTGTTCCTTGAATGTAGTGCTAGAACAAGAGAAAATGTAGAGCAATGCTTTGAAGAACTTGCGTTAAAGGTAATGCTTTTATGCCATTTGATTTGACATTCCGTTGATCCATGTAATCACTTTATGGTGGGCTTTCCCCCCCTCCCCCTCCCTCTCGATAAGTAAGCATGTGGTGGCTTATATGGTAATTCTGTTTCAAGTTATGATGGGGGGGTTTTGTATTAGTTATGTCCGAAGCAATGATAGTTTGGCTGGCTGGAATGGCATAACCCCCTAATTATGAGGGGAATAGTCGGGTGGGGAAGGGTTGGACAAGGCTTGCCCAAAACTATGATTGCCATAAGTATGATCTCGCCATTTATTCTCATTTTTAACGAATTTGAGATTATTTTACAGATAATGGAGGTTCCTAGTCTTTTAGAAGAAGGGTCGACTGCAGCAAAAAAGAGAGACATTTTGAAGCCAAAACCGGAAAACCAAGCACCTCCAAACCAAGCACCCGATGCAAACACTATTTGTTGCTTATAATGCCTCCAAACAGTCAAGACTCGCTTCTCATGAACGGATCATGTACATGTTAACGAAATATTGGCACTCGGTTAACATGTATTAGCTTGTGTAAATCGTTTGTTTTTTTTTCAAAAAAATATTAACATACCCATGTTATGAGAACAAATTGCTTTTACTTTTCGCTATTTAATTTGCTTTAAGTTTTTAAAACATGGCTTTCTGCTTATTAGTTAAACAGTAATTTTCCCCCTTTTCCTAATCACGACGCATACAATAATACCAGCTGAAAACAGATAACATGTTAATGTCGTATTTCGTACGCCTTTGAGCTAGGTTTCAACAACTTAGGTTTTCAAAACTGGGCCTGCAAAAAAGAAGAAGAAATGAGTTGAGAGAGGACAGCCTTAGGATTGGAGTCTCTGATGCCAAAGTCAGTAAAGTATTTTAGAAGTTTGTAAATAATGAGAGAATTTAGAGACTAGAGTTTTTTCTTACTTGAAAATTGCTATTTATATCGGGAGTCTGGGGGGTATAGATCGTGACTACCCCCGTGGAGTCCATGTCCTTTTTATGTTCATTTTTGTCTGAGTCTTTTAATGTGACGTGCCTCTGTGACAACATCATTAATGTGGTGTGTAGTTCGATTAGTGGTTTCATTAATGCGGCGTGGTTCTTCTATTTGTCTTACTTTGCTGGTGTTTTCGGTGGTCCACTGATGTCACTTTGTTAGAAGATCGAAGGTCCCCCTTACTTCCTGCTCGTTAAGTGGACAGGTACTCAAGAGTTGGACGTTGTTCGAGGGATCTTCATGACGATGAGTCCCATCCCCCTACAGTATGTTCCCACATGAGGGTTACGTTCAGGGGAGTTTACCTGCAAGCCAAGTTGAGGGGCCTATTTGTTCTGGACTGTGCCTTCTTTTCTTATTCTCTTAATTTCTCCTCACAGGTCCACTAAAATGGAAAAAAATCCCTAACAATATGGATTGCAATGGTTGAACTGTCGTAGTTATTTAGTCCACAATGTAGCTAAGAGCAATTTCAATTTCTACCAATGCACTACCCTTGTTCCTTGGCGACTTGCTCACCAAACGCAACTACTGAGTTGCCAATAATCAATGAATCAGAAATGTATTTTTAGCCACAAAAATATTCAACAAAATGAATTCATAAATTAGTTTGATGTGGTATGTTAGACTGCAAAATTATTTTCTTATAAAGTAGATTTAACGTATCATATGAAATTACGTCAGTTTGTATGTTTATTTGTGAGTAGAGACGAAACCAGAATTATAAGTTTGGAGAAGTCGAGTAATTTTTGGAATACCAAAAAACTATGTAACTTTAACGAAGCCATAAAAAATACTTATTGGAATACCTTTAACGAAGCCATAAAAAATTATGTAAAATAAATAAGAAATAAACATATAAATTTCAAATTTGTATTTTTTCATGAATAATGGTAGTTTTATATCTAAGTTTTTCTTATATTGCAATTAAAATGTGAGGTTGAACTATGGAAATGATGTATATAGATATTATAAAAAAATACGTAATATATGTAAATCATAAACTAAGTTTATATTTCACTAAATAATGTATAACAGTAACATATATTTAAAAGATTTTAAGTAACGCAATTATATACCACATGGCTAGCTATTCGGTCAATTATATTTAAAATTGACCTTTTATTTTTTGAGTCTATTTTTTTAAAATTGAATTTATTTTTAATTAAATTATATGATTACGTTTGTTGAGTGAATTTATTTTTTATTAGATTACGTAAGAATGTCATGTTAGTCCAAATTCAAAGAAGTAAAAATAATAATAATAATAATAAATATGGTGTAAAGATATAATTTCCCAACCTCAATACCAAACCCCGCCGATTCTACTTTTTCCAGCACTTTTAAGGGCTAAGGTCCTCCACGTGTGCGTGCATATATAATCATGCGTGTGTTTGATTATCAAATTTTTTTTTTTTTTTTTTAAAGATTGTAGATTATAAGTTTTTTTTTTCAAATGATTTGAAAGGGTGATTATCAAAATCTATAGTTATATATATTACAATATTTAGAGGTAGTTTTAGAAAAAAATTCTATTTTTCATAAATAATATAATGAAATTTTGTTTTTCTTTTTGAAAAGGAAAGGTTTTTTTTTCCCTTCAGGGTGTTGGGGTCGACTTTGGTGAGCGCAGACGGTGAGTGGTCAAAATCCACAGGGTCAGCATCAAACTTTCATACCTTTTCTTCTGACGGCCGGAGTACTTATTGAAGAAGATTTCATGATGGCAAAGGTTCAGAGAGTCGTAGGAAACCAACAATTTATCCCCTTTTAGTTTTGTATTTTTCTTTTTTTTCAATTAACACTAATAATATGGACATTTGAACGGTCAGTTAATAGGGAAATGAAAAGCTCATTTTCCCCCTATAAGTGGTTGGTTTTGTATAAAAACAAAAGGTCACAAGGGATATAATGAAGTGGCAGAAACAACAATTCAAAGAGCATAATTTATCCGAGTACAAGTACAAGAAACCGAATTCTCTCAAAACACCAAGGAGTCCATCTGCCGCAGATTGCTACTACTGCAGAATATAGAAATGTCAACATTAACAAAATTAAGTTTCATGATAGCAGAGGTTACATAAGATTGTCACACCCTAATTATCCCATGATGGTCTACTCTCCTTTTCAATATCATCCCCGATTGCGCGCTCTATTGGTTTGACCACAAAGAAATACTGTCAACAAGCAAAGAGAAGACATCAATGAGATCATTAATCCCTGCATCAGATGAGAACAGAGACACCATTGGAAAATCCCAGAAGCTTACTTGTAATGCAAATATAAGTGGAATAAGTAACTTCCCTCTCTCATTGGGATTTGGCCCTTCAATCAGCTTCTTGTCGACAAAAATTGACTTGCTTCCATTTGACACGACTTCTGTGATAGTTTTGACTAAATCAGGAATCCACGCAGTTCCATTTGGGAGAACCTATCACCAAAAAGCACAACCCATCTTCTCAAATCTCTCGTAGAATAAAAAACATCAATGCTAAATGTACTGACACAGGGAAATGACTAACCTTTTCATCATTTTCATTCTTGTTACATCTTCCACTGTTCTCAACTAAAACAACTGGGAGAGCAAAATCCTATAGGGAGAAACGCAAAATAAATGAATTTCCAGAAACAAAATCAACAAAAAAATTTCATGAATAAATTTCTTTTCCAACAAAAGTTTTTTTCAACTTGCTAAGCTCCAACATAAAGGAACTATAAGTTCTACACAAAATGGAACTCTACCAAGAAATAGAATTGTGAACACCTGAGCATATCCTAAGATTTATTGTAGAGAAAAAGAAAATGAAATGAGTGAAAAAGAAAAAGAAATGCTAACAAATTAGAGGAGAATCAACTAGTACCAGCCTTCCAACCAAAAACAGATTTCAATTTTACAACAGATAAATCAAATTCCAGGACTTCCTGCCAGCACCACAAGATGCATGAGTGAACAAATAGTCATCCAACTCTCTCCATGCATCAAAGAGAAAAATAAAATGACACTACAGTGAAGGCCTAAACAGAAACAAAGCCAAGAAAATGAGAGTCCAAAAGTAGAATCAGAAGAAAATATTAAAAAAAGAAAACGAACCTGCTTATTACGCTTTTTTAACCCTGCACCGAGCCGAACAACTTTTAGAAGAGCCCCAGACCTTTTGAAGCAAAAATCCTCGTAAGGTAATCCATCTGGTGGTGAGAGCTGAGCGTGTGTGAGAACAACCACAGCCCTATTCCATATTCCTTTACCAAAACTATCTGTTATGGCTTTAACAACCTGCCTATCCAAGTTATCGACCCTATATGCATCCAAACGGTCCACATAGAGGAGAACATCGATGGTCTTGTTCAGAAGGAAACTGCTCACACACCCAGCCACAGTGAACAGAAGTGAAGAAAATTTTGAAAAGAGAAAATAAGTCATAGTCATTAAAACAGATTGATGTCAATTCCTTGAGCATAGCCAGCACATACTTCATGAGGAAATTGTAAACCCATTTCATGTCGAGAAAGAACATACCGTTTAATAATCTCGAGTGACCGGTCATTGATGTATCCTCCTTCTATGAGCCCCGGAGTGTCAATGATGTTCAAAGTAAACCCAGCTCTTGAACGTGATACCATAAATGGCGTAGGTGCTTCAGACTATAAGAAAACAAATAAATCCATATACATCAATATGAAAAGCATAGCATGGATACCGCGTAAATGCCATAACAGGGAGTTCGGCCTATACCTGAAATGGATTAACAGACACTGCTCTTTCCCCTATGATCGAGTTAACAGTTGATGACTTCCCAACACCACCTTTTCCCATTACAAGTATTGTCAATGTGTTCACATTCTACACCGATATATGGACAAAAATTCAAAACCCAATGATATAAAACCATACACGCCACATGTACCAAGCTTTACTGAAACGGTCAATTACAAGCCAGCAAGCAAGCACGTTCGTTAATAAGATCCCAAAATATAGGTATGAGAAAAACAACCTCCTGCTTAAGTTTTCCCAGCAATTCCAGCAATTTGGTCTGTGTGGCAGAGGCGAACGTGTTGATCCCTACCCATTCACGTATTAGGGACGCCATGGATAAATGTGACCTACTACTCCAATCAAGTATAAATAAACAATCAGCAAGTGGTCCACAGAACAAACTTTAGGTTTAAAAAAAACTACAAAATAAAAGCTGGTTTTAAACCCTAGCAAATCAACCGTTCCGGTAGGGCAAAAAAAAACTCCTTAACCAATATAAAATAGAATAAAGAAATTGTTATGCAAAATATGTACAGCCAGTGCTCGCTGTCTATCTATAAAGCAACTACACAGCATGCCGATAGTAACTTATCAGAGGGAAAAATTAACAATTTCTTGACACAACAACAAAAAGACACAGAAAAGAAATCCGCAAATGTATTTACTAAGGTGAGAGATGGAAGAAATTGAAATTTTGATAGAACCCTAAACCCCAACAAAAAAGAAAATTAAGTTAGAGGAAAGTAGAGAGTAGGAAAATTGAGATGGCAAAGAAGGAGATTTTGGTTACCTGGGAGAAGCACGGATTTTCTATACACAAAAGAAATGAAGGAGGTATAATATGTTTGATTATAACTGTTTGTATGGAGTTTTTGTTAATGTACCTCTGAAGAAGGCGGCCTTATCCCCTTTCTAGCAGAACAGAAGACGAATCCTATAAACCTCGCAACGTAAGATTTTACAATGCCAAATACAGCTCGGGTCACACGTGCGTGGCGCTTGCCCAACTCTCTGTATTAACATCCGAAATTTCTCGTATTTTTTTTTTCTTTTTAGCAATAATATAGTTATGGGTGGGCAAGTGTTGCATATATATATATTTTTAAATATAGTCTATTATTAAAAATTAATATTTTTTATATAAATTTCATCTTTACTTAATTTAAAAAAAAAAAAAACTTAACGTTTGTATATTTTATAACTACAAATATTATTTTTCTTTTATTTCTTCTCATTCAAAAACGTCAATAATATTCACAGATATTACTGCAAGGGAGAGTCTACAGACTGGTTTGAGTTGATAAACCTCCTGTACTAAGCTCTCTCTCTTTCTCCCCAAGCCTAGGGTTGTACAACAACAGACAAAACCGGTCAGCACCGAGGTAGACTGCCTGCTGAAGCACGAAATAGGTCGAAACTGACAGAGAACCAATCAACCGGTGGTAGAAATTCGTTAAAACCGACGTCGGCTGGTTCGATTCCGATTTGAACCTAGTTCAAATCGCCAAACCGGCCGATTAAATAAATATATATTCTTATATATATCTTAATAGGTCTACTACTCCATTTATTTTTAAAATTTTTTTACTTAATGATTAAAGAAGTGATTATTAGTGAAATTGTATTTTTTTTAATTTTTCTTAATGATTAAATATGTTAAAAAAATACTTAAAAGAAAAAACCGGTGGTAGAAATTCGTTAAAACCGACGTCGGCTGGTTCGATTCCGATTTGAACCTAGTTCAAATCGCCAAACCGGCCGATTAAATAAATATATATTCTTATATATATCTTAATAGGTCTACTACTCCATTTATTTTTAAAATTTTTTTACTTACTGATTAAATAAATGATTATTAGTGAAATTGTAATTTTTTAAAATTTTTCTTAATGATTAAAGATGTTAAAAAAATACTTAAAAAAAAAAATTCAAATATACTATGAAGTAGTAAGTGGATGGTAGGATACTAGAAAATAGTAAGCATATCATATTATACTATAAAAAAAATATAAGCAAAATGACATCGTTTGGTCTTCTTCCCTCTCCCCTCTTCTTCTCCAATATGATTTCTCTCACACTCTCTCTTCTCTCTCAGACGAAGCTTCACTCAACCACCACCAACTGAGAACTGATTGAGAAACTGTCGAAATCGGTACGGCCAGTATTCCTCCTACCCAGCGGCTGGTTCGATTGGTCTTCCTTTCAAAATTTTTCCTATCGCTCGTTTTTGATTTTTGACAAAAACCGAACCGCATCAGTCGGTTTACACCCCTACCCAAGCCCAAGGCTCTGGAGCTCTCTCTTTCTCTCCCTCAATTGCTCTATGTCCCTAGCTTTCAAGAATCATGTCTACATTATTTAAAAAAAAAGGTATCCTAATTTTATTAATAAAAATTTATTTATAGCGGAGGAATACTTTATATAAAGAAAACAAATGAGTTAAAAAAAAAACTCAAAATCAAGCTCTTATAAAAAAATATTATAGAAAAACACCAGACGAAAAATACAATATAATACTATTTAAAGGTAAAAACATTACAAAAACATTAAAATTAATGACGGAAGCTAAGAATACATGCACCATCCAAAGCAAAAAGGCCAATCATATGTTTGGAAAGTTCGAAAATGGAGAAAAAAATCCATAAGTAGCAAGACTGTCTGCTAAAGCATTTCATTCTCTGTAGATATGATTAGTACTAAAAGTGAAAATATTTTTAAAATGAATAATATCATCCCAAATATCAATATAATTTCTAAAGATTTTGAGAATTATTAAGTTATGCTTAGTAGGTGAGATAAGATGAGAATTTTTAAAAATTTTGTGAATAGTATTAAGATAAAAATTTAAAATATTAATTTAAAATATTAGAATTTGAAAAAATTGAATTGAGATTTGACAAAAGTTGAGTTGTTTATTATATTTTATATAAAAATTTAAAAAAATTATAAAAATAAGATAAAATAGAAATAGAGATAGAGATGAGAAATCTCATTTTTGCCCCAAAGATAACCTAAATCAATTCGTAACAATAAGAGAATGTTCACACGAAAAGTTCTCAAATACTAAAAGCTGATTGAGTAAGCCCCGTCCGTGGAAAATTCTGCAAAATCCGCTTCACCGTCAGTCATCATCATGAGGCAGCAATTCATCCTCAAGATCATCCCTTCCAGAGAATGCACCAATACCTTGGATTTCAAAATCTTCTCTTCTCCATCTAATAAGTTATACTTGTTTTTTTCTTTGGTTTCAACTACAAAGGAGTAAGAAGAAGACAAGAAGGAAGAAAGAAAAGAAATCACAGATCGTAATTACTTTGCATTTAACTCAACCTGTTTGATATATTAAGTTATGCAATGTCTGGGTTCCCAGAAAGCTCAGAAAAAACAAAACAAAAGAAAAAAAGAAGAAGAAGAAATGATCCTAGAGGAAGTGCCAATGATAATGCTTTCTATCTATGGTTGATTTGCGTGGTGGATCAATTTGGTTTGATGATGTTAATTGTTGGTGCAAAAGGGGCTGCAAAACAAGAAAAATAGTGAGATAAAAGTTTGCTTCAAGGTGCGTTACAAATATCGTTTTATTTAAGATAATATTCACTTCTACCAATAACGATATGCACACGAGTTATAAGCGAATTTACCTTCAAGATACAATAAAGTCCAAAATAAGTCTGTTTGTTTAACTACATTATGCACATATGAAATTAAATCCCGAATACCCTCATATTTTACTATTCAACTAAGAGATTATAAATTTGTTATCAATAGAATGAACATATCCTAATGACTCGTTCGAAAATGAGCAGCCCAAAAGCTATCCTAAGTGCAGGAGCGTGTCGCGTAGTAATTAGGAATAAATTCCTAGATCGTCTCCACAGGGAAAGTGCTTAAAAATCAAACTCGTGTAAAATGGTGAAAATAGTTACAATGAGAGAATAAAAATAAAAATGATGATATGTGTAATGAATGTGAGAGTGTAATGGAAATGAAAATTTACTAGTCATGGACTAGATTCATGTTTGTTGATTTTGAGTAGATGATGAAAAGTAAAAAAAAATTAAAATACAAGACAATAAATTAAAATTGCTAGAAATTAAATAACTGAAATGTAAATGGACAATAAAATTTAAATGACATAAAAGTAAATTGTAAAAATTAAAGGTGCAGGAAAATTAAATAACAGTAATTAAAATTGCAGGAAATTAAAAGTGCGAGGAAATTAAATGACGGTAATTTAAATTGCAAGAAATTAAAATTGCGAGAAATGTAAATGACAGTAATTTAAATTGCAGGAAATTAAAAGTGCGAGAAAATTAAATGACAGTAATTTAGATTGCAGGAAATTAAAAGTGCGAGAAAATTAAATGACATAAATTTAAATTGCAGGAAATTAAAAGTGCGAGGAAATTAAATGACATAAATTTAAATTGCGGGAAACTAAAAGTGCGAGAAAATTAAATGACAGTAATTTGAAATTAAATAAAAACAAAAATTGTACGGAATAAACTCGATATTTGGAAATGGAGACTGTGTTCTCCAACCCAAAAATATGAACTTCTAATTAATGTAACCTCTCACAAATAAAATGGACTCTTAACATTTATAAAAAAGGACTGAAAATTTACTCACTAAACAAACTCAAAACTGAAAATAAAGACTTACAAAAAATAAAATTCACTGAGCCATATATTGAAACTGACTGATGAATAAATTACACGACATTAAAAGTTGAACTCAGAAAAATAAAAATTGATTATAAAAATTCACTTACTATTTTTTTTCTGAATTTTTCTTAACTCTAAAATCACATTAAAAATATTCTAACTCACTGACACTCTAACATCATAACTGACTAACTCTCTAACTCTAACTTCAGACTAACACTCTCACTACACTCTAATTTTCAATTCCAGACACACTCTAACACTACGACTGACTCTCTAACCTCTACTTTCCAGCCGAAACCCACTCATTATTTTCTTTTGTTTTCGTTCATCTCATGCGAACCGAAACAGCTCAACTTTCTCTGTTTTCTCTTCAGAAAACAGAGGAAGTTGAGCTATCGGTTTTTACGTGGAGGTGCTGCCGGGCTGTGCATGGGACCTTCGGACGATGACTCACGGTGTACTTCACGTGGAGGAGACGCTGTGCAGTGGAGGAGATTGGGCACGGCTGGGCTGAGGTGGTCCGAACGTATGCATGGAGATGATGTGCTGCCGGGGCTACGCAAGAGACGGTTGCTGCCGTTGGTGGAGGAGAGGAGGTGCTGTTGGTGGTGGAGAGGCGGAGGGCCGCGGCTGCGCAAGCTCGGAACGCATGCATGGAGATTGCATGCGTTCGGTCGAGAGGTTGAAGACGAAGCCAAACGACGTGCAGCTTATCCCAGACGACAGGTCGTTTGGCTTGGACGGCTGAATCAAAGCTTGTAGAAAACGACATGTCGTTTAGCCTGCGCAGTAAATAAAATAAAATAAAATAAAATAAACTAAAACAAATAGAATAATAAAATAAAATAAAATAAAATTAGAAAAAGAAAATAATTAATTAATTAAAAATTAAGAAAACTAAACTAAAATAAAAAAGAAAAAGAAAAATGTGTTGTGCATGTGAGACAATAAAATCAAATAAAATCACAAGTTATAAAAATAAGCATAAACTATGCTTTTAATCAATTTAAATCACAACTTGGATTTATTTCCTCTTGATCATTTTTCTATCTAAAATCAATGATAATATGATAAAATAATTAAAAATATATTGATTTTAACTATATAAATTATGTAATAATGCAGCTCAATCACCTAATGATAAATTTTGAAGAAATGAAAACTTTTGAGAGAGAGAATTTTGAAATTGCCTTCTATCTTTTTGTGATTCTATATTAGATTTGTAGGCCAATAGATCTATTTATAGATAACCAAAGTATGTGAATGAAAAGTGCTTCTGTAATTTGATACGAACATGTATATTTATCCTATCTATTACCAAGTGACGCAAAGTTTGGACCCAATCCAATGGTCACGACGCCTCTCCCCCAACTGGTTGGCACCAGTTTGAACCACAGCGGGTGCACCTTCTGGGTTTTATTTTTCCCAAACATCTGCAGCACCTCGCTTGTGGCCCTGATGCGTTGCAACGTCTTTACGCGTTGCCTACCTCGCACGTCACACGCCTTATTCAATGCCAAGAATTAAAAACTCATTGTGACACAGGTGTGACTCGAATCTCAGCCCTTTGGCAGATCTAAGCCTCACTACCACCAAGCTAATAAAAAGCTAATGCTATTCCCATAGACCCAGAAGTTTATAATCTTCATAAACTTTCTATAACTTCTTTCTTTCTACAATAATTCACAACTTCTAAAAATAAATCTCTAAAATATTATTAATAATAAATTTAATATATATTATTTTAAAAATATTTCCAAAATTAATTATGGTGGCACTTGTGACTTAATTCTGAAATTGTATTTGTAGATTCGGTTCAGTTTTTTCTTTGATTTTTGTAAACACTCGTGTTCCAGATAAATGCTGGCATGATCTTGACCTCATCCACCTGACAACACTCATGAAAATGATAACTCTCAAGCAAGCAAGGTCTTGTCTACTCCTTCTATGAATCAGGGAGCATTAATTTTGCTTGGGATTGTTGTTCTATCACATGCATCCTCCAATCCCTTTTCACCTCCAATGATACAAGTACACAACGGGAAAATAAGAAGAGAATATTGACGAAATTCATGAGTCGTGAAAGATTCCTCTTTCAAGGGTAACTTGCATATTGTGCATAACGTATATATGCATAGGAACCAAATCTGGGAAATGTATGCAAAGATTCTAGTTGAAGCCAACATTTATGGCGCATATAACGTGAGTCATCCTGGAAATTAATAAAGCTGCTAGCTTTATGGTAGGATTTTCGGGTTAAGATGCGATATTTAGAACCCAAGGGATCATGTTCGAAGATCCTTTCTCTCTATCCCCAATTCTCATAAAAACAATATAATTAAGAGTTTTATTACTTACATGTTAGGTGTGTACACACATCAATATTTTCTTATTATTATGGGACCACTTCATTGATGCATTGTGTGTTAAAATATATTTTTTCATCTTAACATTCAATATTCCTAATCAAAGTTGACTTTAAATATATTGAGAAATGTTGTTTTTTATTCTAAATTTTTTATCGATCTCAGTTATACATGTTGATGTTACACATTTGAAGTGGTTGTATGCTCAAGTAGTAGACATGCCAAAACACTTGAAATGTATTGCATAGCATGTGTATTAAAAGTAACAAAATCTAAGACGAAGAATAGCATTATTTTTAAACATGTTAAGGCAATATTTAATCATTTTCCTTCAAAGATTTCCCTCATAAGGCAGTATTTATTTAATTTTTCAATTTGGTATAGACTATAGAGCTTTGAATTGCAAAAATAGTCTAATTAGAGAAAAACGAAAAATAAGAAAGTTAAAAATGAGGTGACTTGCACATGCAGCCGAATCCTATTGCTGATATTTTAAAAAAAGAAAAAGAAAACACAAGCCCCATGAACTTCACTTTTTTCCCTAAAAAAATTAAAAGCCTTAACCCATCATTCTCATTCCAAGCCAATTCTATGAAGCAACCCACAGCCTACTCCCTGAAATCATGAGAGCAAAAAGACTAACAAAGGCAATAGGCATCTCTTCAACGTAAAAGTCTGTCTCTAGATGTGCCTACGCCAAGGACCAAAAGGAGAACCTTAAATCAGACTCTTTCGAACGCAAGCCATTTGAGTTCACCTTTAACCAGACTCTCATTATATTTTAAAACAATTTAGCTTTAAAGGTAACTAATTAAATTATTATCAGGTTGAATTTTAGATAGGACGGAAGGAGTAACCCATTAAACAATAGAAAAAGAAATATTTTGCATGAATCCATCAAAGAGAGGTGGGTCCATCCTCCCTCTGTCACCCTTAGGATTGGATTGATAAGAACTCAAAATCATGTTATATCCCCTCCCCAGCTCATGGCTTCAATCTTCACTCCAAGAACAAGAGGACACCACCGCGGTGGCCCGCTCTTGTTAGTGATTGAAATTCCACACCAAACCCCATGAAAGCTGCCACCTTCTTTGATTCAATAATTCAACACCCAAAATTCAAACCTCCTCAAACCACAAATTGCAACCCCTTTCTTTCTTCCATTTCCAAGTTCCTCTAGGAAATGGATCTTGATGAGTGGGAATACCTCCCTGATGATGGGTACCTTGATTTTCATGCAGTCGGCGAGAAAAAGACGTTCTGGGGCAAACCTGATTCTGATTCAAAAACAGTTTTCAACATGAATTACTTCCTATGCCCTTCACCAAATTCCATGAAAATCACTGAACCACCGGGGCTGCCTAGTCAAGTTGTCACAGTTCCAATACATTTGGTACCCACAAGTGGCATCGGCAAGGCCCCCCAAGATGGTGAACCAGTGAAGGATATCACCAAGGTTCCTATTGAAATCAGTGTTACGAGACCAGTAGTTATCCTCGAAAGACCCAATGCTCCTAATACGGGAGTTATGGAAGCTGATCAAGACGTGGTTTCCCACGTTTTCTTCAAAATGAAGGAAAATGAATTCGTCGACATGAAAAAGGACTCCCCAATGTCTAGTTCTAGGGGATTTATGCCTCAAATTGACACAAGTACGTTTCAGTTTGAAGATAAAGGTGAGTCCTTGGAGAGCAAGACTTCCCCAAGAACCGAAGCTGAGAACAGGGATTGTTGTGATAGCAACAAAAAGGTCACTTGGGAAGAGAGTGGCGGTAGTCTTAACATATGGAAATGGAGCTTTACTGGGATTGGTGCTATTTGCTCTTTTGGTGTTGCTGCTGCTACAATCTGTATTCTGTTTTTTGGAAGCCACCAAAGAAACAAACAGCACCAACAGAGTCAGAAGCTTCAGTTCCGGATCCACACAGATAACAAGGTGAGCAAGTTTCTTATGCCTCTTCGCATTTTTGTTATTCATTTGTCGGTTTAACCTTATTGCATAGATAATTCAGAAATGTTGCTATTTTGGTAAACTGTAGGTCTGTAAAGCTAAATACTAAAATGATCAGAGATATAATATAACTCTGATTTCATCCTTGTTGGGTTAAAGTTGATTTTACTAGGTATGCATACCAGTTGAGATATTCAGATTGCAACTATCAAATCTTTATTATTTAATTTACACCTATCCAATTATATATGTGATTGCAGGGAATGAAGGAAGTGGAGGTGCGCAAATTGAAGGAAGCAAGTTCGGGAGTAAGAGGAGTTGCCAATCCCATCTGCAGAGCACACATTACTTTTGGTGGCTTCTCTGAGGGTATTTGAAGCACTGCTTCAGCTAATTAAAGAATAAATAATTGGATGGAGTTGAATAAGGGCTTTAGAACTATATATGTGAATACAAGTGTATAGATATTAGATACCAAACCCTCTTCGTATTATATCCTATAGTTAGATACTTGATATTTATTATGGTTTGTAGTAATGGGAATGGATTAGAAGGTTGCACAATTATGGTCTGTTGTGGTGTTTTATACGCATGCATAGAAATAGACAAGAAGCCCACGGAAATTATTGAACTGAAAATAAAATAATATCATCTCTCTAGACAGATGGATTGTAGTGAAGCACAAGCAATTGGAATGGATTAGAATAAATAAAAAAAAAGGATTTTATTGGACACAAACCCATAAGAAAGCGTCCATTTTTTGGAATAATGAAAATATAATTTGATGTGATAGCCCTACACACAACCCCATTCTAATTGCGTCCACATACATCGGCCAAAGCATAAGATTCGAAATACGTAAATCCATATCCGTGATTATCCACTTTCCTTTTTTTATCATTCGACAGCCGGGCTGCTGCTGTTCATAAATTTAGTTTTGCAAAGTAGAAAAGATCACTTGTACAGAGGGAACTTTGGTATCACTTTTACTAGGAAATGATTTTTTTTTTTTACTCAATAATTCAGAAATTATTTTTTAATAATGTTGTAATTATTTTTTATAAAATATTTAAATATATAAAAAACTAAATGACCTTCTCGGTAGATACTGAGAGTGTCCGTGGCTGTAACATTGTCCAAAATAAAAATATGCAAAGCTTCTTCTGTCGTAGACATGCAGTTCAATACAAATGATGCAAAGCTAAACGTCTCTCAGATAAAAATGTCTACTTTTTCGTTTTAGACAATTATCTTTGATGGCGTCATTGGCGTGGAGGAAGGATGAAGACGAGAGAATGTCTAAACACCACACAAATTTTTTTTTTTTCAAATGAAATTTATTAATAAAAAATTAATTTTTTTTTAATATAAATCTAATATTTATTTATTAATTTTTTAAATAAATTACTACAAATTTTGCAAATATCATTTCCCCTGCCCCCAATTTATCAGAGAAGCATACGGACTTATGGATGCAATAACGCGGATTTATTCAGCTTTTAATTTAAATTCTTGATTAAAAAATTAAGCATCGTAAATCATAAGAAACATAGAATGAAGAGACGAAATAAAAAAAAGGGGAAAATTTAAAATATCCGAAGCTATCTAGGAAAGGAACAGGAAGAGCTACATGAAAAGCGTCCCTTTCCCTCAAACTGCTTCGGGTTACTTGATGTGTGCCCCTGTCTGAACCAAACGGCGTCGCATTTGAAGTTTCCTTTCTTCGACGTCTGGTTATTCTAGAGGCAACCCAAACGGATAGATAGAGAGATGTATGTGAAAGAAATACAGCCCCAATTTATAAAAATAAAAAGAAGAAAGAAAAAAAGAACGAAGAAGAAATTAAGACATGTCCGAAGGCTGGTTGGGGGACCATTTGATGGGAAAGAGAAGCAAATAGTCCCCAAAAAGAAGAAAAAAACCTTTGATTCCATAAAAATGAAGAATGGATATGTGCCTCGTAACTAAGCCAGTCTATGAAATCGCTAGTTAGCTTCATAAGGCTACTCTTTGAGGCATTCTTACAAAACAATCATATTTCAACGCTCACACAGACAAAGGAAGAGAATAGAAGAAGAAACACGGCTGGCTTCAGATGTTATGAGATGAGAGCCTGAGCCACCACGACTAGGTTAACTTCTACGCCTTGCGAGCTTTTAAAATGCGGGATCACGCCCTTAATTACTAAGATGCCCCTTATTTTCTCTTGTAAAATAAATAAATAAATAAATAATTGGGGCTTCTATTTGTAGGTCTAGCCCGAAATGGTTGTCGTATAAGTTTATTCTTAGTTTTTCTTTTTTTATATTTGATAAATTGTTTTTTTTTTGCAAGACATTATTATTACCTAATCCATTTTTCTACCATGATCTTTGAAGGATGTTGTCAGAGTTGGGCTGTTTGGATTGGGAGGGGAGTTGAGATAAGTTGAAGTGGTTTGTGAATAGTAAAATAAAATATTTTATGAATATTATTTTTTAATATTATTATTATTTTAATATTTAAAAAAGTGGATTGTTTATTATTTTTTGTGTGAAAATTTATGAAATTATTTTGGATTTGAAAAAATTAAATTTTTTATTATATTTTGGTGTGAGAATTTGAAAAGATTTTTTTGGGATTTGAAAAAAATATATTATTATATTTTGTGTAGAAATTTAGAAAAATTGTAATGATGAAGATGAGATGAGTTGATGAGAGTTTTGAAAACAAACATCTCCGGTTTGTTTGGAAATTGGGTTGATCACATCTCATCTTAAAATTTTTCATAATTTCATTTCCAAACATGACTCAAATACAAACATTTTTTCAATTTTAAATATTCAATTTTTTTTTTCTAATTATTAAAATTTTTCAAAACTTCTAAACAAAACATAAAAAATAATATAATTTTTTTTAATTTTAAAACAAAAATAATATTAAAATTTTATATTATAACAATATTATAAATTTTAGACCAGGAGGAGGGATAATATTCGCTCAACTGAATGATGTTAAAAGAGAGTGGTAAGTTGCATGGTTTTTAACTTCTCTATTGAGTGTGTGTTTTTTAGCCTGGATATGATCCCTAAATTGGCTCAAGCAACATCTGTAATTTGTTCAAAGATTGGGTTTCTTCGCAGATAATTCCTCCAAGAAAATCATTTTCTTTTTGTCCCCCATACTAATTATGCATCTACCAGTTTTGATTCTAATGGGGTTATTTAAAGGACTCTTTAACCACAACAGCCTCTATAATTTATTAAAACGCCTGAGCATAGACGAGAAATAAGCCAAAAGAACACCCATTCTATTTGTCCCTATTTCCACCAGAATTCTCTTTTTTCGCCTTTTTCATGATTTTGAATCTCTCCCCGTCCAGAGAAGGCAATTGCTATGCGCCGCACGATCCAACATAATCAGAGTATATGTTTGTTAAACATGTATCTTTTCTTTTCTGATCTGAGATCAACCAGTTTGAGGCTTAGCAGCTTGAAGCATTTCCACTACAAGAGTCTTCACATCCCTAACAAGATACAAGAAGATGTTAATTTTCAGAGGAAGCAATTCACCCAAAACCAATGCAGCCAAACATAATGTTAGCAACCTTCTAAAATCATTATCCTTCGTTAGAGACAATATCCTTGTTCAAAACAAATTTCTCTATCAAACTGGAAGCTTAAACTTTCTGAATTCCAACTCCTAGAATCTGAACTTATGAAATTTTTATGTGTAGCCAAAGTGAAAATACAACCCACTGCAAAAGGCTGAGAAACGTGTAGTCTAACTCTATATCATTATGATATTTGCTATTTATTGGTATCAATGCATATTCTGACGACTTTCTAAAATGGAATTAACACCATTGCGGGCTTGCAGCATAAACTCCTATAATTACCGCAAAACAAAAGTAGAAGCACAAATATTACGAGTTCTTTCAAATAAAGTCTCACTTCCTATCTTCTGCACGTCTAGGGAAAGGTACTCGAAGCTTGTAAGTGTTCCCTTGATAACCAGCCTAATAGAAGAAATAAGAGAGTTCAATAAGGTAAGCATCAAAACCCAGCAAATGAGTTAGAAAAGAATTGAACAGATAGACTAGCATAGGGAAAAAACCCTAGAAAAAGACGTCTCACTTACTATCAATTTTTATTTAAAGCCACTAACAAAAGAAAATGTCAAATACTTGGTAGAAACCCCATGGGCTCGAGAGAAGGCATGATTTTCGTAAATGCACAAAGAATAAGTACCAAACAGAAATAGTTAAGTATTATCAATACCTTAACATTGAAACCAAGGCTGTCCAAATCCAGCATATAAGCAGAGTCCACCTACAGGGATAATAAATGCAGCCTTTATATTAACAAAAAAAAAGCAATCACTACCCCCCCCCCCCCCCCAAAAAAAAAAAAACACCTATGGGTGCTGGTAATTTTCAATGGCATAATTAACACATCCAGGCAATTCCACCACATCACTTGTAATCACAGCTAGATCCAACCAATTTTGGCTTATGGTAACCAGTTCATTCTAATTTTGACCAGTGGGTGCAGTCTGAGTAATGATGATGATGATGAGATATCCGATGATGAGCTAAAAGAAAGAAAGAAAAATCTGCTGCTTCCTGCTTCAGATGGTAATAAGATGTCCGAGATAAAATTACCGGAATTGATGTCCAGTGTTGCACGATAACTTTTGTATCTTCAGCATGATCTTTATTCATGTGAGACTGAGAAAGAATAGAATTTCAATCAGGATGGTTTTGACAAGAAAAATAACCATGTGGCACATAAGACTAAATTAAGATGTCAGTACCGTAACAGGTTTAGAAAACTGAGCAATCGGATCAACTTTTGCAGAATTATACTCTTTTGCACTGAACTCTGAAATACACAACGAAAGAAAGATGTATAAACTGAGTAGGGAGGGAATGTGGTAAAAGGTGTATAGCAACACAACCTATAAATTCATGGGACGTGCTTAAAACATATACAGAACAATGCAACAATTCAGCAGCAAAAACATATGTGACTTATCTTAAGCGATCTGCAGAGTATCAAATCCCTCCTTCCCTCTCAAAGATGGAAGGACTTGAAAAAGAACCAGACTATAATTAAAAGGAAAACTAAAAGAGCGGTTGGTTCACAAACCTCCTGATCCTAATACGGCTGTGGCAACCCCTGAAACATACCGTACAACTTTTGGTACGATTCGCATAAATTGGAAGTCACCAAAGTCAACCTTCATATCAAATTTTTTCTTTCAGTTGCCCACTTAAAATATAAGTAAAAACATATTGTTGAGAGAAAGGGAGAAGAAAAAAGAAGCATGTCACAGAACAAGAGTGCTAACTATATAAGTTACCCAAAATGCATTTGGATGCCTTGCCAAATATGCTGTACGAATGGCAGCTCTCTCATTTTCAGAAACCTATACAATTGATACAAACCCAAAAAAATGTAAAGTTCTTCATCTTAATATGCCGTGAACAGCATAATATAAGGCCAAAACAACAGAGTAGAACATAAACAGAATCAATCAATGCCTGGTTTGGGTAGTGAACTCATCTCATCTCATTATTACAATTTTTCCAAACTCCCAAATAAAATACGATAAACAATTCGACATTTTCAAATCCCAAAACAAAAATGATATTAAAAAATAATATTCTAACAATATAATATTCAACTTTCATCTTATCTAATCTTATATCAACTCACTATCCAAACCATGCCTAAGACACTATTTAACGCTTGATATAGGTTATAACTTACAAAAATAGCATCACCGTGCAGGGTGATTACTAAATCAGTCCTGTCCTCCACATCTCTAGCCACAAGCAATGAGCATTTCGGATTAGCAGTTAAGTCCTGTAAAAAACAGCAAGATGAGAATTTGAGAAGACTAAAATTTCTAGATAAAAAAAGAAGAAAAACTTTACAAGCTTTTTAAAGGTAACATAAATCCTGTGCCCACAATGATACAATTATACATGCATAAACATATGCACTCACACCTAGAAACATGTGTATATCTTTAGTCACAAGGAAGCAGGAAAAACCTAGCTTTCTGGCTTAAACTAGCATATATGGCATGCGTGGATAGTAACTGAAGAGTGCTGGGTTCAGCAAATACTTATGCAACCAAACGTTGGCAGAAGTCAACTCCAAGCGCCAGAGCATATTTAATATGGGAGCATTCAACTCATTTCACTTTGCTATCTATTATCAATAAACTAATTCAAAATTTTAGCTGGGGATGGAACAAAGATTGTTTCAATTTTTTAACTGTATAAGTGATGTATCATGAATCCCAAGAGAAAGAAACTTCATAAATTCAACATGAAGGTAATATTCAGTTGTAAACTTTACAATCCTTCAACGTAGAGATATTTATTAGAAGTGCACAAACTTTTGTATGAATCGCCAGGCTGCTGACTGCTAATATTAGGGATCCATCTGCATCACAGGCAAAATCAACCATTGACCCCGATGGATAGCCCTCATGCTTCTGCACAGAAAGGAATTCAGAATATGATTAGGCAAGGAGCATTGGATTGGCTGAGCAGTGAGTAGCATGATCAAATATCAAGCAGCTTGAAGATGCCAAGAACATCCGGAGTATATCAAAGCTTTGATTATAACATCACAAACATTTAGTGAAAGTTAATGTATGAGTAATATTTTAATTCTACAGCCCCATAGGCACTCCGCACTTTTTGGATAAACATCTAAGCAAGCACAAAACAAACAAGACTAAAACCTTATCCAATATCATTTTGTTAAGAATATAATACAAATAATTAAATCTACAATTTTCCATCAGTTTAAACTTTTGAGATAAGTGATAAGTTCACATGGTATTAAAGCAGAAGTTATGCGTTCGAACTATGACTCTACACTCTACCCCATTTAATTAAATCTACCATTTTTCATCAGCTTGACAAGTGGTAAGTTCACACATATGAGGCTGAGTAAGCATCTATACCTAAAAGTAAATCAGCTGCTTATTTCAGCGATCGGAATCAAAGACCAAAATCAAGTAGGAAACAGAACAACACCCGGACTTATTATTAATTTAAGTTGGGTGTTGTCAAAACCTGAGAAAAGGTAGATAGCATCCCGCGCACGCTGTGATCAAGCACAGTTCGAATCTCCTCAATTGGAGGAAGGCGAGCAGCTTTTTCCTGCAAGAACAAGGAGTAAAAATCAAAAAAGAAAAATTCCAAAAACGCATCGTCCATGGACGATGTTTCCAAGGTTTGTGATGGTAATGAGTTAGAAAGAATACCTGATGTGCTTGAATCAGTTGAAATACATCGGAAACATCTGTGTTAACATCTCCAGGTGAGGTCTGATTCAGAGAAAAATGCCAACATCATTTTTCCATTCAATCACGTGGTGGTTGAGTGTTTTTACTATTGGTTGAGCTATAAATTGTTCACCCATGAAGAGGAATTATATAATTTCCTATTTGCTTCTTGAAACAAAAGAAATACATCGATCACTCATCGTAAAAAAAGGCTAATCGATCAAAGAAGTCAACAAATTAAATAGGGATAATAGAGTTGAATTTGAGCGACGGTTATGAAAGCTGGAACAAAGTTTTTATTCATCCAATAAGTATGAGAGAGAGAGAGAGAGAGAGAATAAAAGTAAGTACCGGAGGATTGGTGATTGATGAAGGAGAGGAGGATGAAGCGGCCATTAAGAGAGGAGGAGTCGAACTTGAAAGCGGAGAGAATAGCGTAAAGGAGGGGCGGAAATGAAGAAAAGGTAGGGGAGAGTGAGGGGATTTTCTGAGGACATTTATGCGAGAAAATATGAAGAAGGTCTTGGTCGTCCACGGCGATACCAGAAGAGTCGTCATCTCTTCCCCTCGACACGGCCGCAACTACCTACCTACCTTCACATCCCCAGTTTTATTTTTCTTTTTTCTTTTTGTAGGTAATTTGTTTTCTTTTTATTTTTATTTTCTGATCTGAAGGCTATGAAAAAATATTTTTATTATTAACTATTCACTATCTCACATCTATAAAAGAATACTCTCATATTTTAAAATAAATAAATAAATAATTTAAAAAATAAATAATGGCCTCTTTATTTATTTATTTCCAAGAGTGATGGAATGTAAAATGAAACGGCTCTCTGTCGTATATCGTGAAGTGAGATTAGCATATTGCATTGCATCTGATTTTCTAATCTACTTGCCTTCTGGTCTAAAAATTACGTGACTTCACTTCAACTTCAAACAAACAAAACTGAATCTTTAAAAAAAAAAAAAGCCTCATCAAATCGCATTGCAATGATTTATCTAACAGATTGAACGATAGATACAGGGGGGGGGGGGGGGGTGATGACAGATTTACAGTATTCAGAAAGAGTTACCATCATCTTTAAATTCAGGATTGAACAGAGATCCGATACAAAGACAAAAAAAAAAAAAAACCCTCACCACCGTTACTAATAACTATTTTTAAAAGTAAATTTCCCAAATCAAGGTCCCCAAAGAAAAAGTTATCCCTCAATGGATCTGTCATAAAACACTTTACAAATCAAGAAAGAAACAGAAACAGATTCAATCGGAATGGGAATAGTCGGGATCGTCGTCTTCGTGAAGATGGGAGGAAAGAGGGGGAGAGCAGAGAGAGAGGGCGATGCGGTGCAAGTGTTGGAAAGGGACGCAAAAGAGGATGTGGAGGACGCGATCGGTGCTCAATCTCTCCGGATTGCACGCTATGTATTGGCATAAGTCTGCCGAAACGTTGGCCACCCAAGCCGCCACATGGCTGTTCAACACCATCCTCGCCTTTCTTCTTTTCGTTGTTTTGCTCCGAAATGGGTAAAAGCGTGTTTCGGACGAGACGAGGAGGCTTTGCGTTTACCAACCACCTCTACGTTTCGTCCATAATTACTTCGTTCCCACTTATTCATCTGGGTTTTGCTATTCATCCACCCCACACTCCACACTCCACACTTTTTAATATTTTTTAATATTTTTTTAAAATTTTTTTTGAATTCATTTTTTTTAAACTATTTATAATTTTTTATTCACTATTTATATAAAAATATATTTTATAAAAAAAATTAAAAAAAAGATGAAATGTGGAGCGTGGTGTGAATAGTAGGAGGTTGAGTAGATTTTTTCATTCATCTTACCCGCCGTTCTTTTGTCTTCTCTTGTTGCAATTATATATTTTCCATTAGAATAATAACAATTTAATCACATCTTTTTTTCTAAGCACAATTTAATCACATCTGCTGCAGAGGGTTTCAATTTTAAACCTTTTATCTTTATTATTTGGCTATATATTTTTTATGGATATTATTTTACTAAATAATCATTACAATAATAACAATAATCAATCTATAACTCTATAATTAATAATATTTTATATATTGTACATGTGCGATTGCTTGTAATAGGATTGACACTTTAAAATTGTATATTATCATACAATTTATTGAGAGCTAACAGCTACGACTAAGCATCTTACTCCAAACTCACGAAAGCCTCCACAGTAACATTTTTCATCTCAAGGAATCTATAATCTATTTAATACATAATTTATAATATTTTGATTGAAAGAAGAAATAATATTCATTTTTTTAATGAAAATAAAGAGTATCATATTCCACTAAACTCGCGGCTATAAATGAAAAGAGAAGATGAATTGAACATGAGAACTTAATATGTAAATACCACATAAAATGAGTTTAAAAACTACCTCTCACCAAATCCCGCCTCCTAATATTTTGAAATAAAAGCATCAATACTGCAAAGTTAACTACTATTTAATTCGGCATGCCTAATCTGTCAATCTCTAACATAATCAACATTGTCTCGACTCTCTTACCTTCAATAGATAGAGTGGGCGGTTACTATCCCAATTTTCAATTGATAATCATGTTCCATTGTCAGATCCACGGTTTTTAATTTTTTTTTTTATTTTCTCCAAATAAAATCTACCAACAGTGTTAGAATGAAGATCAGCAACAATAACCTCAATCCAACTTATTAAAGAGCGCTTCAAAAAGCAATTTGCCAGTGGTGAGCTTTCTAATCTCATACCAAGAAATATGGAATCAACCCTACTAGTTTAGAGCCATTTCTTTACTGGTAATTTTTTTTTTTTGGGGTTCTCTGTAATTTGCTGAATTTGAAAGTTTGTTGAGGTATACCGTATTCCACCCCCACCGTATAATGAGTTATCATATGCCAAAAAACTGGGAAAAAAAAATACAAAAAGAGCTCAATTACCTTATCACAAAGCTAAAAGGAAACATGCGATAAAATTGTGGTAAAAAAGAAGACAGAAAAAGAAAGAAAGAGGTAATTGGTAATAAAGTAAGACAAGGTTCCACAGAGTTTACAGCACATCCCATATTTTTCACACCCTGCCAATCCAGACAAAAAATCAGAAAATATTAACTAAAAGCAATATTCCTCATTTCAAACACTTCGAGCCCACTGTTTCTCTACTGAAAGCCCGAGGGTGTACAAAGCACGGTGTATGCCACCACTTGTGTTTAAAATGACATCCTTTACTTTGAGGGTGATCAATTGTTCAACATCAGGCAAAAGGTCAATCACTGATCTTCAAGATATCCTTTCTCCTCCAAGTAAGACACTACTTGCACTGCCATGGCACCTGGTGTGGGGCAAAACCCATCTTTTTGTTGTATTTCAATCTGTAGAAAGGTGGAAAAATTATTCCTTTCAAAAAATATTTTTCTTTCAAGGTTAAAAAGCTTACTCATTTATCGACTTTGAAATCCTGGCACCCATGAATACAATTAGTTTTCAACTTTTCATCCTTCAATAAAGACGTACCTCACAATTCAACGGTGGTTCATATGGATCATCTATCCCAGTAAAACCTGCAACACAGTAAGGTTATTTGAAAGCAGCCAAAAGGTAATGAGCAAGAAATATCTGTTTATCACTGATATTATTATTTACCCTCCAAATGCATATTACAAAGTTGGGAATTAGCGTCTTGTAAAATTAGGTAAATCATGTATTTATATAGTTGCAAAGGAAGCAGAGGAAGCACCAAAATTGAAGGGCAAAAAACGATTTAAATTCAAAAAATATCAAACAACAAGATAATCTGTGGTACAGTAATAACAGCAATGGCCTAGATTAGAAAGAATAGGTGCTCCTACTGCACCTCCCTCTCGCTAAAGAAGAACCAAGGAAAATCTCACAAAAATTCCGGGAATTAAATAACATCAAGTTGGCAATTCACAATAGCATCATGATATGTAATGCCCAAATGGAAGGCTCAAGCCACATGGTTTTTACTTCAAAATGGCTAGTCAATGATACAATTAGAACCCTATTTGAACATTAAAAAGAGCAAGAACTTCTCCATCCCAAGCAATGTGAGATCTCATACACCACCTACCCTTATCACTTATCATAATGGAGTATCTCCTTATATTCCCGACGTCCTTGTCGGGCCAATTTGCCGTAGGTGGCATGACTCAAGTCCCACATTTCTAGTTGGGATAGATTCTGATACCATTTATAACGCCATGGAATGCCCAAGCCACATGGCCTATACTCCAAAAGGGCTAGTCAATGATACAATTGAAGTCTCGAGTAATACATGATAAAGAGCAAGAACTTCTCATTCCCAAGCAATGTGGGATCTCATACACCAACTACCATTTATCACTTATCAGAATGGGGTATTACAATGGTATATGGCTAAATAAATATTGATTGATGTGCATAATAGATTCACTTGAAGATACGATAAGAAAATAAATAATTCATGTGCCATGATCCAGAATAATGCGCTGACAATCCATACCACATGAGGTGGCTGTCAACTCAACAATGAAATAGTTGAGGGTCAGTTTTAGTTTCACTACCCTAATTAGTCACCAAATAAGGATTCACGTCAGCTGTTAAGGATGCTCATATAAAGTTAAAATAAGCTGATAAATGATTTCTCTAACTTAAAAAACTTTATTTACAAAAGGGCAATGCAACATGGGAAAAGTAACCACACTAAGATTCCTGTGGTGTATTCTTGGGTTCTTTCAAACTGATGATTTTTTTATAGATAATCAAGAAGTTTTATTCATAATAATAGGCATAGCCAAGTAAACAGGACGTATACATGAGTAATACCTAACTAGGATTTACAACTGAAATAAGAAACTCATGGACATTAAGCCCATTAAGATCTATTGCCCCCGCCCAAAGCAAACTGATGATGCAGAGAACACAGCTTATAATGGCAGGTAAATAGTGGCCTTTTCTTTTCTTTTTTTTTTTCTTTTTTTATTGGCACCGGGTGTCCAGGAACAGTGTCCTAACTAATTCCGGGGGTGCACGGGCTCTCAGCAAGGAGTTTCCCACAAGTGCACCTCGGGTAATTCAAGGGAATAATCCCCCAGTCCGATGGCCCCTAGAGATTGTTTGCACCTAGTGGGATCCAAACCTTGGAGGGAGCATACCACCGAGACCAAGGCCTTTACTACTTGAGCCAACCCCTAGGGGTTGGTAAATAGTGCCCCTTTCTAAATAGTGTAAGGGGTTTTTAGTTACACATTACAATTGCTTTCTCCCCTTCTCTTATTGGGATTGATTTTCACATCATAATAAGCAGACATAACTAACAGAACAGATAACAGCTCTTTCTTTTCTTTTGGGGGGAAAAGAAGACATCATGTCAATGCACCAAAAGTGCACGGTAAGCATGTTAAAAAGCACACCTTTGATCTTTCCAGCACGTGCCAGCTTGTAAAGGCCTTTTGTATCCCTCGCTTCACACAATGTTAGAGGCATGTTCATAAAAACCTGTTTACATACAGGTAAAAATGAATTCCACCTTGAAAATAACAAAAACCAAGTCATAACCATGCTAAACCTCACGAGGAGCCTTGCCTCAATAAAATTCGCATCTGGCAACATTGCACGGCAAGCATCCCGATCTTTTCTATACGGAGATATCAGACTCGCAATACAGATCAGACCAGCATCCGCAAAGAGTTTTGCAACTTCCCCTAGATTAAACAAATAATAACTTAAGCACAACTCATGCTGTACAGAAATTGACCAAATGCTAGCCTTCACATTATAATAGCCCTTAGTAAATACTCATTTCCCTAATTGCATCAACAGCGTGGCAATTACTTCTGTTATATCTTTATTCAACAACTTCCCAAATTATCCAATACTCAATGTTCATGACAGAATCACTATGAACATAAACATGATCACCCCCAGAGCAATGTGTGGTGTGATAGCCATTAAAAGCCAGATTCAACTTCTATCCTTGTCAGCTGGTCATACAAGCCTTAAACAATATGACAGACAAGTGAACTTAAATTCAATATAGTCTTCACTGCTCAAACACCTCCAAATCCAAAAAATTGTCTGTTGTTTAAAAGCGAGAGAGAGAGAGAGAGAGAGAGAGGGAGGTGAAAAAACAGAAACTTACCAACTCTCCGTATATTTTCAGTCCGATCTTCTGGTTTGAAACCGAGGTCCTTGTTTAGTCCATGTCGAAGGTTATCTCCATCAAGGACATACGACAGCCTTCCCCTAGAGTGCAGTTCTCTACTTAGTGAACATGCCAGAGTGCTTTTTCCTAAACAATTTGGACAAAAGAGTTCAGCAAGGCATAGCATCTACATCGAATATAGCAGACTACTTGATCTGCATTATACATGGTCAAACCATCTCAAATTACCCTGCCTCATCTTTTCCTCAATGAGAGTTAGTTGCGCACACAAACATATGCATGAGGGAAACTAAGAGAAACGCCAGGGCACCTTGTAGTCAATAGATCACCCAAATTGCATCCAAAACCAATGCAAGATGATAAAAGCACAGTGGCCACAATAGATGTAAGCCTAATATCAGATTGGAAATTTACTTTATATGCAAGCCAGCTAGAAAATAAAGTCAACAACCCAAAGTCCAACTTGGAAAAATATGGAATAATATCTACAACAAGAAAAATACCACAACACATCCCTACAAGCCCTGGGCAAGGTGCTAATCTAGGGTCCCTACAATATAGAATATGAAAAAGAGGCTAGTCAGTTTAAAAACCGAACCTGATCCGCTGAGACCCGTAATCCATACGACACAACCTTTTTGATTAAGTAGCTTTTGCCTCTCAACCTTCCCAACTGGACATTCTTGCCAAAATATATTTGTTGAATTGCTAAGAGTAGACATCGGAAACTTTCCTTCTGTTCCTTCCCACAGATAAACGTCGAATCATTAAAAGCAATACAAATATGAAGAATTTTAGTAAAATATTTTTATCGTCCAAAGTCAAAGATCTCATATTATAATCTTATGTTTTATGGTATAAATATAAGAAAAAGGGGACAGAAAGTATCAAACGAACACAGAAAAAAAATGCCCAGAGAATGTATGTAGACATATACCTCACACATATGAATATAATAAGAAAAGAAGCAAGAAATTTTGTCCAGCAAAGAGGAAGTTTGACATTAAGTATTCAGGGATTGGCTAGAGTGGAGAGACAACCCGTTAGAGTTGCCAAGCAACGGCTCAAAAAAGGAACTAAAAGACTGATCGGGTTAATTTCCGGTCTTCCACACTGATCTAGACACACGCTATTCTCTTAGTTTAATTTGAAGATTCAAGGGCAATGAAGAAGCAGAGAATGCAGATATATGGCTATACTGGAATAAAAAAAGATAATGTCGGGGAACACACTTATATCGAATTGAGAAAATGCCCCCCCTCCCCCCTTAATTTGATTGATCGTGTATTTTGCGGAAATAATAATAAAAAAGTGCGGTATAAATATGAAAAAAATGGGAACGTGATGTTGAATGAAGATTACAATTGGAGACAGAAAGAACACTGGTAATTGATGAACGTAAAAGCGTACAGTAGCACACATTTTCCGTAAAGGAGGCGGACACTTGGGGTTAGCATGACCCATGAAACAATAACGATCGTATATCGGATATATCACAGAGAGAGAGAGAGAGAGAATACCTTTTTGCTGGTTTGGGTGAGAGAGAAATCAGTGAATTGTGGATACGGTGATGGAGGTGGAGGCGGTGGTGGTGCTCCCGTCCTTTTGGGGGGTTCATTTTGTTGGGGGGTATATATTGTTTTTGGTTTTTCGAATGAATGAATCTGGACACACACCGAGTCGAGTGCCTCCACCTTCTTCCTTTTTTTTAGCTTTTTTCTTTTCTTTTTTCCTAAAAAAAACCTTCGCGACTTTGTGTGTCCGTGTGAATGATTCATCTTCGCCGAATCCAACGGAACCTTGGCTTGTGGTCAATCTTGGATGGGTCCCAACCTTCCGTTTTGGATGACGTGGAACCTGTATTTATACATGGTTTGATGCTGAGTTTGTGCTCTTAGGTAAGATTAGCGTGGTATATTAATCACAAAAATGATATAAAGAAGTTTACACTATACATATATATCTAAATAATATAGAATTTATCTAATTAATATAGAATTTATCATTTTTATTTTATATTTAAACACATACATATTTAATCATTAAGATGAAAGGCTAAAAGTGATAAATCATATATTAATAAAGATATATTAATAAAAAGTAAATAAAGATATATTAATAATATTAACAAAAAAATAAAATAATACAAGTCGAGAGAGAATGAAAGTATATGAATAAGGGTTGATTTGGCTGGTGAGATAAGATAAGATAGTTTTAAATGAAAGTTGAATAAAATATGATTAGAATATTATTTTTTAATATTAGTATTATTTAAAAATTTTAAAATATTGAATTGAGATTTGAAAAAATTAAATTATTTATTATATTTTATGTGAAAATTTAAGAAAATTGTAATGATGAGATGAGATAAAACACTCTCTAAATTCAAACGAGCCCTAAGGTGGATCATATCAATGATCTCTAGAAATAGAGCGTCTAGAGACCGGAAGCGATAGTAAGAGTATATTTACACCCTCCAATAAAATTGTCACATGTATATTTGTTAAGAAGTGAAAAATAATAGTAATTATAAGGGATGAGTTCCACCTCAAGGTAAATCTCTCTTTGCCCACTTTCTCTCTCGTCTGTAGGGCTAATTTTCTCTCTCCTCAAGCCGAATCTCTCACGGTCTCATCTTCTAAATACCTTTCACTCTTAGTGGCGCTTCTTCTCTCTCATCGCACTCGATTTTGGGATCTCAAGCCCAAGATGCTTAGGAAGATTATTAGAAAGCTAAAATCCGTTTAGATAGTGAGATGAGATAAAATAGTTGAAAGTTGAAAAAAAATATTGTTAAAATATTATTTTTTTAATATTATTATTATTTTAACATTTAAAAAGTTGAATTATTTATTATATTTTACATAAAAATTTTAAAAAATTTAATGATAAAATAAAATAAAACTATTTCTATATTCAAACAAAACATCTATCACCAGTCACCATGGTGAGAAGTTAGCCCTTGCCTTTGGTCTTATAAGAACTCCACCCGGAACTACAATCCGAATATCGAAGAATATAAGAGTATGTACAGACTGCCACGGTGGCACAAAGATAATCTGAAGGGTCTATAAGAGAGAAATCATGGTTAGGGATCGGAATCACTTCCATCATTTCAAAGAGGGATCTTTTGTTCTTGTAACGATTACTGGTAAATCGCAGAGTCTAGATAGATTGCACGAGTTATTTTCCCAATTGTAGAACGAATAGAATAAAGAGATTTGAAGTTACTGTCCTATAGAATAGATAGAAAAAGGCCTAAGATAATCGTTGTGGTATAAATAGCTGAGGTGTGTAATGTTTCAGTTTGATCCAATACAAATGGCTTTGATTTTCTTTTAAAATAGAACTCCAACCACCGATTGGATAGGTGAGAATGGACTTGGCCCATAATGAAAACGTCTACTTTTAAGCTAAGCATATGATTACTCACAGTTAACCTCATTTGGTTACGTAATTTAAATGAAATGAGATAAAATAAAATATTTTATTAAAAATTAAATAAATTATAATAATTATATAAAATGAGATGGGATAAGAATTTAATTTTATATAACCAAACTAGTCTAAAATTATGGCTTTTTCAAGAAGACACATTTACCTTATATACATATATTGGAGGGAAGTGGAAGCAATCTTGCTCTTTCCTACTTGTCCGTACAAATAATTAATTGGGCTTGATTCGGTTCTCGCAATATTATTTATTATTTACAGTTTGGATTAAGAGTTAAGACGAGATGAATTGAGATAAAAATTAAAAATTGAATAAAATATTATTAAAATATTATTTTTTAATATTATTATTATTTTGATATTTGAGAAATTTTAATTATTTATTATATTTTATATGAAAATTTAAAAAAATTGTAATGATAAGACGGGATGAATTGAGATGAATGTTCAATCCAAACATAGCTTCTACAAGACCAAATGGGACTCTGATTTTCTACGTAAATATTGGGCCATTTCAGGACTACATGGAGATATAAAACTAAACAATTAAAAGTTAAATATTCATTACCAAAACCTAATTAAAACTTATTCTTTGAAAAGCATTGATTGGTTTGATTCACTTTACCCAAAAATAAAACAAAAAAACCAAAAAATTCTAAGTGCTGGTCTAAATAAATGCAAAGGGAATCTATACTGTGCCCATAATGGAGGAGGCGGTGTTTGTAGATTCTGACACGGAATTCCAACAATGATTCTCTGTGGCTAGCATTAGCTAGTGGCAATTAACATTCCTCTTTATCTTTTTTTATCATCACTACACTACTCTACTCTGTGGCCCCATTACACTATACTACACCTGTGTATGCATATCTATATATATATATATATATATATATATATATATATGTATATGGTTTTGGGTTATGGTAAGAGGAAAACAACAAATATTGGAAAATATAATAAAAGAAAGAAAGAACAATCCAACCATCTCTCTTCGGGTTTATTCGATCGACTTGTTTAAATGGACTGTGACGTCCACTTGAAAAATGGAATAGCGCTTTGGGAATCTGTTTTTGACCCAACCCCCCAACTCATGGGAAGGAACTAAAACATCAAATCAAATTTCTTCCTTTCTCATAATCAAATCAATCATTGTTAATTTTAAGCTTATTTTCTTTTTAATTTGGTGTATAAACATGGGTGCATGCTACACTTGTTTAATAATTTGAAGCCTTTTGAGTATCATATCATTGCAACTTTTTCTGATTTAATTGCATGCTCATAAAATTAGCAAACACAATAATAATTTACAAATTAAGGAAGAAGCTTAACTGTAGCTGTACATGGACGGAAAGAGGAGGTATTGCTGCTTTGCTTTCTTATTTATCTTATCTTTTTATCACTTTGGAGCACTTTGAAGGCAAGGATGCGTACTAGGGGTTCTTAATTGGTGTAGTGGAAATCCAACCTTTTTACCCTCCTTTCCTATTGGTTTCTGAGTCTTTCTTCCCAAAGGAAAAGAGCTTCTCTCAATTATTATCTTTAATGGAGAAACAAATATCATTTCATGGACCACTTCCTTGAGACTTATTATATTCTCGATCAAGCAAGTGTGTAGACCGAGCAGACTATCCATATCATTTAAATGGTAAAAAAAGAAAGAGATCAATTAAATCTTGTACTCCACTTGATCAGGTATATTTTAGATATATGATAATGTGATTAAATTTTTAGCAATGGTTACATCAGAGATACATATAAGTTGTATCATGATCGATCCACTGTATATAAACAGACATTGATTCACTGATAATTGATTCTTTACGCTTTTTTTCAAACAAAAAATAATAATAATAACGAATACAATATATATGTTTTAACTTGGCATACGTGCATGTATTTGAATTGAAAAGTCGCTTAAAATTGATTCATTTCCATTTCCTTTATTTGAGTTTGAATCAAGGTGTTTGTTTAAAAATGTATATACATTTTAATTTAAAAGGTATATAATACATTAATTGATGTCAGTGAAGGATGCTTTCGTTTTGAGAGATGTTTACCGAACAAGCATATTAATGAGTCAGCCAATAAAAAAGGGTCGGCTGGCATGCTAAACTTTCTGATTATATTATATATATGAATATATATATATATATATATATATATATATATAATATTATATGTATATACCTTACTGATCATGCTCTCAACTTTATTCTTAGTTCCTGACTATATAAAGTTGAGAGCATGGTCAGTAAGGTATATACATAATCACACCCTTGAAAAATATTTGGATATAACAGATACATATGTGCTGCTCATTTTGATATGATATATATATAATATATATCTACTCTATTATAATAAGTAGCTATATATCCGTGGAAAGTAATTTTTGTTATTTTTTATTAACTTTTCTTATTTTTTCGTTAAGTCCTGTTTTACTAAAAAGTCTTTAAAATTTTTGACCATTTGACATGTAGTTCCATTGTAAAATTTAATGAATGATCATATTTTACCAAAAGGTCCGTAAGACTCTTGACCATTTGACGTGTAACTCTCTTGTAGAATTTAATGAAAAATTATGTTTTACCAAAAGACCCTTAATAGCCCGGTGGCGCACATGAATTGACGTCTCTTTTTCATATCATTTTTTTTTAGACAATGTACTCATTCTCCTTTCTTTTTGTTTCAATTTTGTTTAAATAAAAAAATTAAAATGACTTTACTCTTCAGAACAAAAACACTTTAGAGCATTTTTATTGTAAAATTCAACTTTAAATAAATTTAACTAATAAAATACTTAAAATACTCAATATATAATATTAATTATTAATTTAATTAGAATACAATTATTATTAATATTTTAATTAGTAGAACTATAAAATGTCATAAAAAATTAAAATTAAGAAATTAATAATATTTTATTATTATATTGATAGTAAATAGATAATCCAATATGGATGCAGATCAATGCTCATACTTTTCTGAAGTTCAAATTTTTTTTAATCTTTATTTTTTGTCTTTCTTTAATATTTTATTTTATTTTTTCAAACAAATAAGCTACTGATTTTTTATTTTTTTTATTTAAATAATTATGTTAAGTGCACCCCGGAGCTAACGCATCCAGGGTCGTTCCCATATATATATATACTAGTAAAGGGCAACGTGCACTGCACGTGTGCCCTATGACCAATTTTGTTATGTTTCAAATTTTTAAATATAAATGAACAGATTTATATTTATATTTTGTCTTAAAAAATCTTATTTACAACACATATTATACACACAATCTACATAATGTTTATAACTATAATACAACGACTTACAAAAATCAAATCACTACTATGTACAGATATTTTTAAAGTATATCTGTACAAATATTTTATAAAAATCATTTTTCAAAGCGTAGAGACTATCAAAATATTGTCATTGTTGTCCTTTTTTATTTTTCCAAAATCTGACCAGATATTCACATGTTTGACCTTGTTTTGTTTGTTTTTTCTTCTATTGTGATCTGTACATTAGTGAATAGTTGTTGGATTCTGTTGGCTTTTTCCCCTTAGAACATATCTTCACATGTTTGAAGTTATCGTGTTCAGATTTCAGGCTTATTTATTTTGCATCCCAGTTGATTTTTATTTTTTGTTTCTCTTTGATCTTTGTTTTGTTTGTTTTTTCTTCTATTGTGAATCTCTACATAAAGGAATATATGTTGGTTTCTGTTTTTTTTCCCTACACATCTGCACATATTAGATTTGTTATTACGTAAGAGCATCTTTCTTAATCATATATTTTTCTGTTTTACTTGTCTTCACAGCTTCACATAATATGCGCCTATTTATTTATATTTATTTAGAAATCTTCTTCTTTTGAACGGAGGGGTTGTTTTTTTTTTTAAAAAAAATTGAGTGTATTGTTCTTTAACATCTGATGAATTTTTGTAATTGTTCTTTGTTTTTGTATTCACAAAAATTACAACTTCTGTAATCTCCTATTCACACCTATTGGACGAAACGTAAGGGAGGAGCTTCGGGGAGCTTCAGCCGTGGGTTTCGCGTGGCCTATGGAGGAGCTTCGGTCTCTGGGTCAAGGGGAGGAGGAAGGGGGAGGAGGAAGGGGGAGGTCAGAGGAGACCCGTGGTGGTGCTCGATGGAGCTGGAGGCTGACAACGGTGGCGCTATGGCCGTGAGCAGTGAGGAACCCAAGCGGAGGGAGAGGCTCGCGTGGGGGAATAGGGACTACCGTGAGGGGCTAGGTTCAGTGGGATGGTGCTCGCCGGCGTGAGGGGGAGCTGCCGTGGTAGCCGGTGACATTGATGATGGCGCACGGCGGCGCGGGGTTGAGGAGGGCGAATCCGTGAGAGAGGGAATCTATTTCGAGTAGGGGAGAAAGACTCGTGGTGGTTGGGTCCGTGAGAAGTGGTCGCTGGTGGAAAGTGGAGCTCGTGCTATGGCGGCTAGCGGCGGGCTGCTGTAGCTGGGAGGAGCCGAGAGAAACGCAGAGAGGTTGTCGGCTGGGAGAGGAAATGGCAGAACCGTAATTTGAGAATAAAAACAGGGGCAAAATGGGAAGGAGACCAGAGACAAAACAGAAATTTAGAAATAAAAGCAGGGGTAAAATGGGAAGGAAAAGTGTTAGACGAAATTACTGTTCACGGGTCATTCGCATTTTATATATAAGTAGATATATAAGATATTGATGGTTTGGACTTTTTCGGTGGATATTCTTGCTACCCTTATTTTAAGCAATGCATAACTTGAGCGTGTCTAGTACCATATAAAAAAGAGTTATTCTATTTATAAATTGGTGTAAATGATATATATAAATAATGTTATACATTACACTCTCATTTTATTTTGATCATGCTAACTAATATATGACACATTCATCTTCATTAGATGATAAAGAAGTATGCAATAAATGATCATTTAATAATAATAAATATATCACATCTTATTTAATGGGATGAAAATGAGATAGTAATATGGTGTATAAAATTTTCATATATATATATATATATATATATAGAATTTACATCTACTTGAAGATGGCAAGTATATGTAATTGATGACCCATTAGCTAAGCTTAAAGAGAATTTCAACAAAGGCAAATTGTCGAATAAAATTGATAGAAAGCTACGTATTAATCAAGCTTTCCTCTGCCTCTCTTTCTTTCCTCATTGTGCAATCTGTGTCTGACGATACCTTCAAAAGCAAATATTTAAAATTAAATAACCTAATAGTAATGATTATGATTATGGACGCACACACGTAGACGCAAGCAAACACCGAGACGCCGAGCTAGCTGTTAATCACTATGCCATTCAAACGGGCCGAGCAGAGAACATTAATATGGCAGGGAGGGCAGCTATCGGCCCTTGATTACGTTTCCTTCCAAAAATGACTCTTTTGCATGATAATAATATGGCTATCGCGTTGGATTGCACCTTCTTCCATAACCATTTGTGGCTTTGCCTTTCCACTGCTTTGCGTTTCCACGTTTGATTATTCTCCTCCTCTCTCTCTCTGTGTCACTGTCCCTATTGAGTCATTGACTGACGAGTGACGAGAGAGTAGTTGTAGTAGTGTGAGTGTGTGACAAAGGTTAATGGAAGATGAGTTTGAAAAAGGGTATCATATTCTTTTGAGAAGCCCAACACATGTTGGATGACGTTCATCTCATCCTGTCATCCTATTTCCACAGCCTTCTGATCTCTTTTGTATTTATGTCAGCACGATTCTGGATTTCATTTGCACTGATTCCCGGCTTGGATTCCTCCCGAATTAGATTCTTATTCCTCCTCCGCTTCTCCTTGTTTATTCCTAACTAGATTCCCTCTTATATTAACTTGTATCTAGCCCTCGTTTCTTTCAACCCCAGAATCAATTCATTTGCTGCTGAATTTCAAGGTTCAATATATACTACTCTCTCTCTCTCTCTCTCTCTCTCTCTCTCTCTGTGTATGAAACCTATAACATTCCTCTCAATCTGGTAAACGTTTTGTTTCACTCTCTTTTGGTAATCATTGTGCCACCCTTTTCATTTGTGTGTGATCCAATTTCTTACTTGGTCGGAGCTTCATAATCTTCTACTTTTTTTTCCCCCAAAGAAAGAAAGTCTTGTACGAATTCAAGCAGAGAGATCTAAAAAGAGATGCAGCCCTCTGGTTTGTGAGTTGACTTTTGGTGGACTTCGGCTGCTCTCTAATACCATGGGCCAAGTCCTGGGTTTGGGGCGACTTTTCTATTCCTTCCATCCATTTAGTTTCATTTTGGGCTGGAAACAATAAACATAGTCGCCATGATCTACATATGCTGACATTTTAAAATATCTTCATATACCTTTAGGCTCTAATACAGGACCAAAAATACGAGTATATACATTATTATATAAATATATGTATGTATGTGTTGAAGTCAAAACTCATAAATCTGGTCAGCAATTCCCGATGTGCTACATATGGGATTCTAACAAATTTTGTTTATAGCGGAATATTTAGCAGTATAGAAATAAAAATAAAATTTTTAACCGCCCCTCTTTTTCTTTTAACCTTATTTATTAAGAACTGAAAAATCCATTCCATGCCTAGATTAGATTGGTAACGCTGGGTCGGATTCAATCTGTTCTGAGACCATTAGCGATATGTTCAGAACAAACACAAGTCAATCTCAATATTTGAATTAAAAAGACTGGAGGGGACAGGTACATCATACATGTTAGGGAAGGAAGAAAATTATTACTGTAGAACTAGCTTACCACATTCAGACTCTGTGGATTACAACGCTAGCTGCATGGTGTCAAGTCAAAATCCATTAGATTATTTTATTACCACATCGTGATGCACAAACGTTATATATTATGTGCTAGGCATTTGAATATTATAAGAACACCATTGCCATGCTTTTCAATCTGCAATTCTAATTTTCAAAAAATATCAATGGTACGAAGTATCTTTTAATATTGGCCAGGGTCTCCTGACATATGCAAAGCTTTCGATATCAGTTTAAAAAATATCAGCACTATTTTGTCTGATTGGAGTGAACAAGCTTTTGATCTTACCTTATTAATATGTTCTTGATTATTGTTTGGCATCGACTCGGACTAACTGCTATATATAATTACAGATTGACTTAAATTGACTCATCTTCCTTCCTTGCATCTGCAAGAGAGAGATCTGATTTCTGTGTTTTGCTTTACAGACTGTTTTCAGACAGACAACCATGAATGCATTAGTGGCAACCAACAGAAACTTTAAGCTAGCAGCTCGGCTTTTGGGTTTGGACTCTAAGCTGGAAAAAAGTTTATTAATTCCTTTTAGGGAAATCAAGGTGATTAAATGTCTTGATATTCTCTCTCCCATTGCAAATTCTCTTTGATAATACCTATGTTTTAAACCGTAATTGCTTTATCGGATAGGAAACAAACAAAAAGGATCACAAGAATGCTAGAACATTTTCATGAAATCACTGAATGTCCTTTCTCAGCTAGCTGTCAACATCCATACCGTTGTATACTTATGTTCGATTTTTTTTTTTTTTTCTAAAAAAATGTTAGTATCTATGGTCTATACGGATGAGATTAGACACTTTCGGTTAGTTATTTCAGCTTCATGTGCCAAGCTGATTATAGAGCACACGATATGAGGCTTTCAGAGCTTAAAAGGCCTAGACTCAGCCCCCTCTCCCTTCTCTCTCGCAGCTAAATAGACCATATTATCATACATAAACTATGATTTCATTGTTCATTTGTCCGATCAAGTTTGACTTGGTGACTTAAAGCCTCAATGCACACTGTTTATAGGAACTGCTACACCTATCAAGCGGAAAAGTGATCATAATTTGATGATTATTGAAGGATTTTGCTTATGTTAGGATAACCATGAGGCAGATTTGCATGTTTAATTGCCCAATTTTCCTTATGCATAGCAATTTTATCTAGTTTGTCCGACTCTTCTTTAACTGCTTTTGAGCAAAATTGCAGGTTGAGTGTACCATTCCCAAAGATGATGGCTCTTTGGCATCTTTTGTTGGGTTCAGGGTTCAGCATGACAATGCTAGAGGCCCAATGAAGGGAGGAATCAGATACCATCCAGAGGTTATTTACATTCTGATCATGTTTGATTATTTTGATTCTACGACGATACTTTGAAGACAGCAGTGGCAATTTTTATTTGTCTAATTGGGGTCTTAACTTGGATGATTTTATGGATGATACAGGTTGACCCGGATGAAGTGAATGCTTTAGCACAACTGATGACTTGGAAGACAGCAGTAGCAAATATCCCATATGGTGGGGCGAAAGGGGGGATAGGATGTGATCCCGGGGAATTAAGCATCTCTGAGCTAGAAAGACTTACAAGAGTTTTCACCCAAAAGATACACGATCTTATTGGAATTCACACTGATGTTCCAGCACCTGACATGGGAACAGGTCCACAGGTCAAATATATTACACTCGAATCTTGTTAAAACTGGCTGTTTATCTTTAAAAGGTGGAATTAGTTTCTGTGTCTGGACTGGAGGTATAATGAATTTTGAACTGATTTTGGCGCTTATATCTGGTTTCTTTTTGTTTGAACAGACCATGGCCTGGATACTAGATGAGTACTCGAAATTTCATGGATACTCACCTGCAGTGGTGACTGGAAAACCTACTGTAAGTAGATACAGAGAAAGAGAGTCCAGCTCTCGCTTCCGATTGTAGCTATGGTCTTAATAGACCTAATTCATTCTTAAATGTTACTTTGAATGAATTTCATGTTCCCTCATTGTGCCAAGGGCAATGACATTCTTGTGAAATCCCTGTGATTCATTCTGTTTCCAATAGAATTTGGTCCTTTCTGTGACAAGGGTCCACATTTTTTTTATTTTTGGTCCTTATATTAGGACCTTGGTGGATCTCTAGGCAGAGATGCGGCCACCGGACGAGGGGTTCTCTTTGCAACTGAGGCTCTTCTCAATGAGCATGGGAAGAGCATCTCTGGACAGCGGTTTGTCATACAGGTGAACCTTCCATATCATACTACTGTTTTGATCTTTTGGAAATGTGGTACTCTAATCGCTTATCATCCATCCAAGCCGTCATATAAATATATATATTCTCAGGGTTTTGGAAATGTGGGCTCCTGGGCTGCTCAATTGATCAGTGAGAATGGTGGGAAGATTGTTGCTGTAAGTGACATCACTGGAGCCATTAAAAACACAAAAGGAATTGACATCCCAAGGCTACTGAAGCATGCAAAAGAACATCGAGGAGTCAGAGATTTCGATGGTGGTGATCCCATTGATCCCAAGTCACTATTGGTTGAGGACTGTGACATTCTCATCCCTGCTGCTCTTGGAGGTGTCATCAACAGGTTCTTTTTCTTGCTATATAACACAACAAATCCTGTTTGAAACAAGAAAACCTTGTTTTCTTTCTATATCTAGAATGCAACAAAATTCAACCTTGATTCATTATTAGGATGGGCTAACTTTCTGTTTCACGGATTAATTTTGAAAAGTGCATAACTTTTGGTATATGATTGAAGGGAAAATGCAAATGAAATTAAGGCCAAATTCATTATTGAAGCAGCTAACCATCCAACTGACCCGGAGGCTGACGAGGTCAGTGCATCCTGTGGAATTTAGTGGTGGTGGTGGTGGTAGTAGTAGTAGTAGTTAGAAGAAGAAGAAAAAGAACAACATAATAATTCATAGCAATTACTTGCAGATATTGTCGAAGAAAGGTGCAGTTATACTTCCGGACATATATGCAAACTCAGGAGGCGTTACTGTTAGCTACTTCGAGTGGGTTCAGGTAGTACTAATTTTCCTCCTCTACGGTCAACTCATCATTCTACCCTGGCCGCTTTCCTTACACGTGGTCGTCTCGTCTCTTGTGCATCTAGTTTTCAGATTTTGCATTCCTTTTTTTTTTTTTGTTCATTTTTGTTCCAGAAAAGGTGCATACAGATGCAGGAAGTAATGAATAACAAAAAGAAAGAAACAAAGCCATGCTCTGTTCCCAAAATACCAAAGCCGGTCATCCATATGTGAAAATTCAAACACATGTAGCCCATATGCAAAGCATTTAGGACTTTTGTGTGTGTGTGTGTGTGTGTGTGATGGGCAGTCCTAAATGCGTAGTTGTCAAATATGGTTATGAAACTGATTTGGTGAATGAATGAATGCAGAACATCCAAGGGTTCATGTGGGATGAAGAGAAAGTGAACAATGAACTGAAGAATTACATGACAAAGGGTTTCAAAGATGTGAAGGAGATGTGCAAGACCCACAATTGTGACCTTCGCATGGGAGCCTTCACCCTTGGAGTTAATCGTGTTGCACGGGCTACTGTTCTCAGGGGTTGGGAAGCCTGATCCAGACTCCCCAGATTATTATTTGCTCCTTTTTAATAAATAAAAAAAGATAGACGGCAAGGCAGAGGAGAGGCTCTCCTTATGTTGTCGTATCGAGGCTTTTTGGTTATGAACTCTTCGGAGGGCTTTGTCCTCGACATCCACTCAATAACCCTATTGAGAGTTCTTTTTTTTAATCTAAGTGCTTTTCTTTTTCCTTATAATTTTCAAAGTACCTCAGTTGCACACTTCACCCAAAAACTATAATGTACCCGTATTTCTTCCAATAGCTAATCCCATTACCACTTTCTTAAAATATTACGAGTGCAAGAAAAATCCATGTTTTGCCTTCTTGTGCAGTTGTGTGCCCTAAAGAATGTCTGCCACGAAGCCCATACATAATATAAACCGAAAAATACTTCTCTGGACCATCTAATCCTTACCTTCAAAGAAAAACGTCCCTAGGCTCCATTGGCTTCAGTCCTAAATCGTAGATGCTCCTAAATTTATGAAGACAACTATTTTTTTTCTACAAATAAATAAACGAGTATGTTTTCAAATATTTTAAGATATAACTTACTTTGCACTCAAATTAAACTTGGCTTCATCAGTGAATACTTCAAAAATAAAGTAGTGGGAATTTAACATTGAGAAAATGATATTTGCAACTCTAGAATATGCAAATCCCGCAAACTCTTTAAAAAAAATAGTTAAATCTGATCCCCACATGAAAAAATCATTTTTTGGCAATAGATTCCACTTTTGTTCAAAGGAAACGTGCAAAACTTACACTCACTATATCATTACTCAATTCGCACCATAACACTGAAGATATTCAGCCCAGTAATAGACCGCATTGCATACATGCCAACCCTGGATCAGTAATCATGGATAACCTTCTAGAGGGACCCTATCCAAATCACAATTGTAAAATTCTCGAACTAAATTGGATTCTAGGCCATTGCAATTAGAAAAAGATTACAAATACTCCAAAAACATCCGAAAGCCAATATCCAAATGTCTTCAAATTCTGATTCTTGAGTCCATTAATAATATTACAGGCTGTTTTATGATCTTCCTCTGCCTCTGAAGCCACCACCTCGGCCACCACCTCTAGGAGGGCCACCTCTGCCACCCCTTGGACCACCCCTTCCACGAAAGCCACCGCCCCCACGGCCTCCACCTCTACCACCACCTCTGAATCCACCACGACCACCTCTAGTTGCAGCTTGTGGCTGTCCCCTACAACGACAATCCACCATTGCAGTTAGATCTGACGGGCAGGCACATCAATAACAAAAGTCTCTAATTAACCATGAAGAGTTTTTCAAGTATGTTTCAAGGCATGACTTGGTATACATTAATGAGATACAGTATAACTCTTCCACCAGCATTTGGGGAGATATCACAGTGGTAAGCAAATGAATCAACATCTAAAATAAAGACGACATTAAGAGTCAAGTCTCCAAAAGACAAAATATAAGCAAATCAAGAATGAATAACCATGTTATTATCGACAACTGAACACAATCAACTCCTTCAACAACCACAATACACAATATAGAGAACATGAGGGAAAATGACACTTGAGATAGCAGCTAAGAGATACATTCAGTTATTATTAGGAGCACCTAAAACTAAAAGTGCAACGTGAAAACAGCGGAGTAAAAGTGAAAGGCACCTTTTATTTATTTACTTGTTGATAAGAAAATATATTGGTCCTCATACTTAGGCTGTTTAACTAAAAACAAGTAAGAAATAAACCATTTATAATTTTATCCTTGATTAGTTATACCGATTATTGTTACAGTCTGGCGCACTACTTAATGAGTATGCTTTTCATGTTGAGAAGCATGTCACAAGGCAGTGTTTTCTCTAATAAGGTGTCAATTCATCATGGTTTTTTTCCTTTCATACCATGCACACAAAGTGTACCCTTGGCTACGAAAATGAGGAGGCATCATGTTATATCATGCCTAAGGTTATGCATTTTAATTGTTTGAGGAATGCAAGATACAATTATGGATTGTGCAAGCGCCACACACTCTTTTCGAAAAAAGTGAGCAAATATGGGACCCAAAAAAATTAAATTTTTAATGGTGAACCCCACTCTTTTTCAAAAAGAGTGAGCGGCGCTTGCACAATCTATGATTGTATCTAGAATTCCTCAAAAAACTAAAGTGCATAACACTAGGCAAGATATAACTTTGCACTCTTCTTCACATAGTGCTCCATGCCAGCACATCCAGATGCTTAATTCCTGGCAGTCTGGGTGTCTGGCCTGTTTGGCCATTCAAACCTGGACACTAGAATCTATCACTAGCATGCCTCTGAACCCATAACACGCAGTTTCAATATTTGACGTATAATGAAAAATAGCACTATATCCCTCTTTCACAGGCACATAGCACAACAGCCTGGTTTAAAATTGCAATGCCTTCACCTGCCCCTACTTTCAGACCCACTCTCTCACTATAGGTCTTAGGTATACATAGAGATCTATGCTGTAACCTCCGATATCCTACATACGCGCATTAATATGGACACACACATATGCCATATTCAATAAGCACCGAGGAAACAAGCGTCCAGGAAAATATGTAGTACATTTCTTGCGGCCAGGGAAAATTTTGGAATCAGTTAAAAAATCCAAATGATAAAATGCACCATTTTCAACAATATATGGGCTAGGAGAAGAATATACTTCGGCTGCGGCAGAAATCTTGCAAGAGGCAAAAGCTTTGCAGGGTCAATGTAGAATCTATCCCCAGGCGAATATGAAGTTGCAACAATTCCTTCCATCATTTTAATTGAAAAATACTGCATATCAAAATGGGAAAGTCAAGAAGAGTGAAAACTAAACGTGAAAGGCATAAATCACAATCAATAAGAAACACAATGCCAGGCAAGAGAATTCACAGATTCATTGATAGGGCCGAATATTTCATCAACTTTCCCTATCTGGGTCTTGTTCTGCAGATATATTGGGGCGTTGAAAAAGGGGATCTTCTCGTTTGTGAGCCTTGTGACTGCATCACCCTCACATGCATGAAGGAACGTTGAAACCTCTGCAGACACCCGGGCATACATTACTACAACATGACTGATGAAATTGTGAGGATAAACATAAATCAAATTTTAAAAATCTAAAGTTTCAGCGTAATTTGAGGACCTAAATTATATGACCAAAATGAATGTCCTTGTTTCCATTGCTTAAGTTTCTAAAAGTAAGGAACCCAAATCAATCATGCAAGGCAAAAACTTCCCTTGTCAAAAGATGCTGCTCAGAAAACCCAAGTTGAACATTTTCTTTCCATCTTAGTGATTCCTCAGAAACCAAACAATAAGCTAATATAGAAAAAGATCGATAAGATAAGCAAACGAAAGTGATTTTCTTTTCTGCAAAGATGTCTCAGAAATAAGGTATTGCAAATAAGAGTAGAAATTATACGTATAAATAAAAAAAAAAAAAGAGAACACGATTCTTTTATGGGTTTTACAATACTTTGCATTGTTTTCTCAGTAAGTAAACAGAAAGGAGAAAAAAAAAAAAACAGACCAACGACTTGGTCCGGTGGGCCCTCGTCGCGAAAGCCACCGCCACGACCACCGAAACGGCCACCTCCTCCTCTCCCTCTGCCACCACCGAAACGGCCACCTTCTCGGCCTCCCCTAAAACCACCACCGCGGCCGCCGCCTCTTGGGGGTCGCATTGTTTACGGATTTAGCAGAGATTTGGAAAGAGGAGGAAAAGGGTGAGTGCCAACTTATAGATATCATGGGTGGCTTTAGGGTTTAGGGTTTTGTATGCTTCAAAATGACTGGATTGCCCCCAACCTCAACCATAGCAGTTGTACTAGAATAGAGGATTAAATGATAAATAATATTTTTAATTGAGTTTTTAACTTCGTATCATATCATTTTTGTTTTAATTTAACTATTTTGGGATTCTTTTTGCTTATATTTTTATGATTTCTTTCACATGTTTTAGGTTATTTTATTTAATTTACAAATTTAATTTTCTTTGCATTTTTAAAATACGTTTAGTTTTTTATATTAATCGTAAGTTTTTTTCTTGATCAATAAGTTATTTCGAGTAAAATGTTACATGGTAAGGTCCAACTTCCCAGCTCTGCTCTCTCCCCAAATGAGTGTTTCTTCCATCTCTCAGTAGATCCTTCCTAACCATCCTTGTAACCCACCAAGACTCCCCAGCAACACCACCACAAAAAACAACATCACCTAGACTCCCCAGACCAAAAGTTAATTCTATCAAATCCAAAACAACCAAAGCTCCACAATTCTCACTTTGATTACACTCGTAACCCTCCCCAGCAACAAAGCCATAGAAAATCAAAGATGAAAGAAGCATAACCAGACATCGACTCTCTCATATCTCAAACTGAAGCACTTTTCTGGGAAGACATTATTTTAGAGCCAACAACTGAAGCAGCAGAGAAAATATCAAGCCATGCTCTTATTGGTAAGTTTGTTTCATCAAAGCCTCTAAACAAGTTTACATTCCATACGACAATAAAAGAAATTTGGAGCTTCATCTCGGGGCTAACCATTGAAGACCTTGACCAAAATACCTTCTTATTTACATTCCCAACCCCACATGATAAAAACAGAATATACAGCCAAAGACCATGGAGCTTCAAAAGATACCACATGATTCTCGAGGAATGGCTACCAAGACAAAGTCTGCAAGAGATAAATCTCAGGCATTCAGCTTTCTGGCAAATACACGGATTATCTCTGGAAATGATGACTCGACAAAATGCGAAAAAGATTGGTAAAGTGATGGGTAATCTGCTGGAAATAGACCCAATCTTTGAAACAAATGTCTTGTTAAAAAGGTTTCTACGAAGCAGAGTCGAAATAGACACCACAAACCCCTGCCTGATGGATTCTCTCTACCACCACTAGATAGAGGACCAGCAAAAGTAACCTTCAAGTATGAACGTCTCTCTAAGTTCTGCTATACTTGTGGAAGGCTGGATCATGTCCATATATCTTGCCCATATGACCACTGAAAAAGGAAAATATAAAGCCCAATATGGTCAAGAAATGTGTGCTGAAGGACAAGATCAGAGAAAATCCAATTGGGTGGGAACACAAACCATGGAACCTCAAGCACCAGAAAACCGAACCATTATCAAATCCTCAACCCTTCCCCCAATCATCATAAACGAGCCTTTAAGTTGCAGCAGCAACCCAGGAAAATATATATATATATATACCCATGCTATCCAGAACACAACCACACCTCAATGAAAAAGGAATGCCAAGGTTAAAGGAAGTGGATGAATCAAGCCTTCAACATTCCACTATCAGTGATTCCAACAAAGGCAGCAGCAGTGCATTCAAGCCATACATTCCCGCTCTTCTTCTCCCTCCTGAAAGTCAGCCATGCATTTACACTGTAGCAGCATGCAGATCAATCCAACCACATGGCACTCTCCTAGAGCTATAGACAAAATATTCAAAGGAACTAAATGACAGCAGCAAAGATGACGTGCCGAGTCAATATCACGCAACAAATATTCAAGGAAAATCCTAAAAGTTTGGTCATCCAGGTCATGTCAAAAAAACACTCACCGCCGAAAATAAAAGTCTCATCTCACACGTGGCCACACTAGAAAGCTACAAAACCCACACAAGCAGTGTTCCCCCACAACCAGAACCCATATTCTCGGCAACAACATTAATACACCCTCTCGGTTTAATCAACCGAAACGCAACTTTTCATAAACCAACTCAAACAAACAACCAGCAATCCATTTTCCAACAATTCATAGAACAATTCAGAAATAACCAAAACCCAACGAACACTCTAACCCAAAATCAACTATCCATTTTACTAAGTCCATCTGGAAGAGCATGCCTAACACTCGACCCATACCCGACCCAGGTGATCCATCACAACAACCAACATCCATAAACCAGACAGCCCAATCAAGCCAAGTAAAATGCTCCTCTAACCAAAACACAAACACAATGGAAAGCTCAAGCCCAGCCAAAACGCAACCAAAATCCATGAAAACTTAACTACACCCAGATTGCTCACAAACCAAAGCAAAAATTGAAAAGAAAAGGAAAACTTTATCATCAGGGGATGGAGATCACCTTCACTCTAAAAAAAAAAAAAAGCTTTCTTAGTGCAATTATCCCAATGGATTCGAAAGAGGACGACGAAGCAACAACATCAAAGGTAGTGAACCTTTGGAAACAAAAGATGTATTGAAGCCCCAAACCTAGAAACAGGAAGACAACCCTCATGCGAAATGGAAAAATGAAGGAAAACAACGGCGTCTCTCCAAGAAGATCCGTTTCTCACCATACCAGTAGACAAACATGGAGCAAATCAGTAACAACCAAATCTCTCAAGAAATGACTATTTTCCCTTTAAGTCCAACAACCTCAGTGGCAGGGTCTAAAATGCCACCAGATCACCCATGAGGATTTTGTCTTGGAATTGCCGAGGGATTGGTCGACCTCGTGCAATTAGAGATTTGAAGGCCAATATCAGGAATCTGAATCCTGATGCTATATTTCTATCAAATACTCTTGTGCAAAATGTTAATATGACTACTATTTTAAATATATTGGATTCTCTAATTTTGTAAACCATCCACCGATTGAACAATTGGGTGGTCTTTTGTTTTTGTGGCATCCTAGACTTGATGTAGAAATTTTACATATTTATAGTAATGTAATTACAATGTTAGTGTGCTCAAATCCTATACACACTCCCTGGCTCCTGATCTTAGTTTACTATCCAGCAAAAAAAATAAAAAACCACATTTTTGGAACGTCCTCAAGACACTCATTGAAGCCTAACTCGGCCCTTCAATAACAATTGGAGACTTCAACACAATTGAGAAAAGTTGGGGTAGACCATTTGCAACTCCCTTCAAACTGAAAGATCTTCAGCTTTATATAGACCAACAAGGCCTAATAGACATTAAGCATACTGGTCCCAATTTCACTTGGTCTAATAACAGGCATTATCCTCATAAAATTAAAAAGAAGCTTGATCGTGGAGTTGCAAATGTTCATTGGAATAACCTCTTTCCTGATGCAACAAACAGCCACAAAGGAAAAAAAAAAATCTTTTAAATTTGAGGAATTTTGGATAAGCGATCATTCTAGCTTTGAGGTTGTTAAAAAGGCTTGGCAAATCCAATTCACTGGTACACCGGCATACATCTTAACCCGGAAATTAAAAGCAACAAAACAAGCCTTGAAACATTAGAATGTCACTAGCTTTGGTCACATCCAAACAATCATAAAAAATCTCAACAATACACTCAATGACATTCAAACTAATCTTCCCACTCAAACCTCAACCAAAATAGAAGAACCTATAAAAGAGAACCTTATGGAACAACTCATAAGAGATTAGTCTTTATGGAGGCAAAAATATCGGATAACATGGTTAACCACAACTGACCTTAACACCAAATACATCCATACCTCCACCTCTATAAGGCGCAGGATTAACAACATTGACAATCTCAAAATTGAGGATAGGCAATGGACCTCAGATCCAACCATCATCATTTCAAAATTTCAAGAACACTTCCAAAAAATCTGCAAAACTTCAAATCTAGAGATCATAAAGGAACTTGAAACACTCTTTCCTAATAAAATCTCTAAATTGCAAAATGAAAACCTTTGCAAGATTCCAACTAATGAGGAAGTTCTAGAAACAATCAAACAAATATCTTCAACAAAAACCCCTAGTTCAGATGGTTTCACTGTCCTCTTCTATAAATACTACATGACATTGATTAGAGATGACTTGCAAGCTACCATAAAAAGTTTATTCACCAATGGGAAAATTCTGAAAGAGATAAACCACACAAACACAACACTTGTTCCCAAAACTGAAAATCCAAATGCAATTCATCAATATCAGCCAATCAACCTCTCTAATGTCTGTTATAAAATCATTGCAAAAATATTGGCCAACAGACTCTACTTCCAAGTCTCATCTCCCCTTACCAGACAGCCTGTGTGCTGGGTAGATTAATTCATGAGAACACCATTTTGGCACAAGAAGTCTTTCACCGCTTTGAAAAAAAAATAAAAAATAGGCAAGAAGGGTATCATGGCTATAAAAATTGATATAGAAAAAGTCTTTAACTTCATGGAATGGTCTTTCCTCCTTAACATTTTCAAAGCCCTTGGTTTCAACCAGACCTGAATAAGTTGGATAAAGGAATGTATCACTACAGTATCTTACTCCATAATTATCAATGAAACCCCCACTGACGTTTTTCATCTTTCAAGAGGTCTGAGATAAGGAGGCACATTGTCACCTTTCATTTTCATTCTACGAAGTGAAACACTCTTAAGATCGATTCTTAGAGAAAAGACTAAAAAGAACTTGGAAGGCATCTGTCTATCAAGAAGAAGCCGAACTTTATCACACATTCTTTTTGCTGATGATCTCATACTTTTTGGAACAGCAACAAATCAAATAGCCAAAGCCTTTGCTCGCTTCCTAGACAAATACTCCTCCTGGTCGGGCCAAAAAATATCATAGGAAAGTCTTTAATTCACTTAAGCAACAACACCCCCACTAGAAATAAAAGAGATACTCAGCTTTAAAAAATCACCTCCAAAGCTCAGATACCTTGGCCTCTCTCTCTCTACATTGGACCATCAAAGCTAAGTATCTTTAAGGACATACTTGAAAAGATTCAAAACAAAATGCAAGGTTAGAAAACACAACTCCTCTCTTAGACAGGGAGAACCATTCTGATCAGAACTATTGCCTGCACTATCCCTTCTTATGCAATGATTACAATGTGGATGCCAAAATCTGTCTCAAACAAAATGGATACTATGTTTCAAAGATTCTGGTGGGGCACAAACTATCAAATTTCTAAAACTTACACACCAAAATCTTGGATCTCCATCTGCAAGCCAAGATCTTTAAGAGAGATGGGTCTTAAAAGTAGCACTCTTTCAATAAAGCTCTCATTTCAAAATTTGCATGGCATCTCATTAGTAATTCCAACAGCCTGTGGAAGACACTCCTCACTAATATATATCTGAAAAGCAGCACTTTCTTTGAAATTAACACCAAACCAATAGACTCATGGTTTCGGAAATGACTACTAAAACAAAGAGACCAAATAAAAAATAGTATCTGCTACCAGATAAATAATGTCACCATAGCTAGGGTTTGGCTTGACCCTTGGATTCCCACACATCAAGATTTCAGACCACAACTAAATCTGAACAACCCAATGATGGAACAAAATCTGAAAGTTGCTGAATTGACCCTAGAACAACCAAGAAGAGGGAACTCAATTCTTCTCCATGCTCTTTTATCTACAAAAATAGTCAACAAAATCCAAAAAATTCCTCTCTCAAACTACAACTACACAGTCATAGAGGATAAGATCAAATGGATACACCATACAACTAGAAATTTCTCTGTAAAATCAACTTATACAGTATTGGTGAACAATCAAGGAAACAACCAAATTTCAAACACTGGTGATATATGGAAGAAACTCTGGAAATTAAAAATACAAGATAGACTAAAACTCTTTCTCTGAAAAATCATTCATAACATATTGCCCACCAGAGTAAACTTAAATAGATTCTTAGCCCTTGAAATTGACCAAACCCCCTGTCCTCTATGCAATACTGAAGAGGAGAATCTTAACCATTTGTTCATAAACTGTCCATTCTCAAGAATTCTGTGGAGACAATCAAAATGGCCCATTAATACAATCCTTTTTGCCCCACAACCCATCACCACTTGGATCAAAATCATCATTAATCCAAAAACAGAACTTACTATCCAAGAACAAGAAGCTCAACAATTCCAACTCTTTGCAACTCTGGCAATGGACAGTCTATGGTTCTTAAGAAACCAAGTCATTCACAACTCAACCAGCCCTTCCATTGAAATGTTCATAACCAAAGTCTCACAAACATTCAAAGAACATGCAAATGCTTGGACAGTTAAACATGGAAGAACTCATAACCCTGTAGCCTACAGACGGATTTCATATACTGGATTTTGATGTAGTAGTCTGAAGTCATGGAAGTACAGTAACAGCAATTTGCAAGTCTGAAAATGGGACTCCAGTGTTTGTCCAAACAACATTTATACAAAGTAATAACCCAAATATTGGAGAAGATACTGCAACACTTATAGCCATCCACGAGGCCAAAGAATGGAATCTAGGAAAGATCCTCACCCGAGGGGACTCAAAGCAAGTAGTTATGGCAATATCAAAAGCAAAACAACCCACAGACTGGACAATGAATTCCATCAGCAATGACATTAACCATCTGTTAAGCAGTTTTGAAGACTAGTAGTTTAAAAAAATCCATCGATCTCAAAATCGATGTGCGCATAACATTGCGCAATAGGCGACCTCCAATAACCTTTATGGAAGCATACCCCTCATCAACATCCCTCAATGCTTGTTAGATTTCCATAGTGGGAAATACCCTCCCACTAGTTCTGATCTTTTGTAATATATAACTAGACTATATTTCCAGTTTATTTCAATGAAACTTACTTAGAAAAAAAAATGTTGTATGGTATGCCACATCAGCTTCTGTATCAACCTAGTAATAAGGGCTAGTATCAAGTTGTTCCTCTTCACTCTCTTTGTTGAAAGAAGAGCTTGTCATTGTAAGGACAAAATTTAAATCAATTGTTTTAGAAGTCATAGATTATATGAGATGAGATGATATAAAAGTTGAAAGTTGAATGAAATATTGTTAGAATATAATTTTTTAATATAATTTTTATTTTATGATTTGAAAAAGTTGAATCGTTTATTATATTTTGTGTGAGAGTTTGAAAAAGTAATAATGGTTATATGATATATTTACCAAACCAGACTAGACCTTAATTAATAGTCAATTGAATCATGAATAACAAGCTATACTTGGATTCGAATGGTAGTTTTTTGTTCTCCTTACGAAACTTGTCCTGGTTTAATTAATATTATAAATTCGCAAATTCACAATTAGATTGGTTCTATTTATTAATTAGAGAAACGTACATCCATGACTAAATACATTATGAGATGTCTCCATATCAAACATGACATCATAAATCAAAATAATGCATTCGGAGCTCCACCAATACACTATTTTCTTTTGTGACTGATCTGGTCTTCACTATTGTTGATACTCTCTACAAAATGGTTCTAATTGTTAATGAGTAATGATAGTGTACAACTTTTTTTATAACTATATAACCTTATTTTAAAATGAACATATTTTATGCAAAGTGATGTTATTTTTATAAGTTATTTTACAAAAATACTCTTCATTTAAAATATAGTTATATAAAAATTGTAAAAAAAATTCACCAATTCTTCTAGAGGTAGTCAAATTGGGGGACACCTTGCAGACCCCTGCTGACATGACCTTTAAAAAATAAAATAGAATTGAACAAGAAAGGAAGAGAACCATGCTTCACGAATAAGCTTTAGATTGGTTTCCGCTTAGTACGAACTAGTGCACCTACGTCTCCGTTGGCCCATTTCCACTGGCACGTCTCCTCTCCGAATGTTTTGGCACGTCTCTCTCGCAAGAAGAGAACCACGAAGAAGCTTTAGCTTGCTTTCCTGTTCACAAACCAGTGCACCATTTCTTCTCCAAGTCCCCTATAAAGGAAAGCCCGAGAGCTTCAACATTTATTATTTTTTCGGGTTTTTTTTTTTTCAAATTGGTATCTATTTGCTTTTACTATAAAGTGACATAATTAAAGTACAGCCACCCCCTTCTACCTTCTACTACTAAAAACCACCTCTGAAAACCAGAATCTAAATTCAGCAGTTGTTTGTGGTATCTACCTTTAACGTCCACAAATTTTTGGACTATCACTGTTTGGTCAACTCGGGTGTTTTTCCTTATATATTGGTCATCTCTTTTTCGTTGATCACTCAGAAATTGAAACCGTTGCGATTGTATCGACTTTGTTCGAGCTTTTTCAATTCCTTCTCCACTGAGCCTTCCATCTCTCGATTATTCTTCTTTCTCAACTTCTTATTCTTCTTCCACGTCAAGTTCCAATAGTCGCTGCGTGAGTCTCTGTTCCGGTCCAACTTCGAGAAATCATTTTCCGTGGGCCTGGATGAATTGGGATTTTTGGCTTGCAGAAGCTACAAGGGGGAATGGGACGAAGGAACAAGGAGCTTCTGGGAAATGGAGAAGAAGGAGAGGGCTGAAACACACCGTTTCAATTTGGTCTTCCACCAAAAAGCAATCTGCACCGTTTCATTAAACTCATTCCAAGTCAGCAGGGGGTGCGCAAAGGGTGTCCCAATTTGACTACGGGTGGAGTTTTCCAATTTTCATTGCCAAAAGGCAAAACTGTGTGCATCTCCCAAAACTATCTGTGAAGCGAGTTTTCTTTTCTGCATTGTGTCATTGACTAACTTCTTATTATTTCTCTTCTGAAGTTCTGTTAGGGAGCAACCTTATTTTTATTTTTTAATACCGTAACACATGAGTTGGATGTAAAATAAAATGGGAAGGTAAGAAATAAATGGAAAATCCATTATTTTGAGAGTAAATTCTCATTTGGTTTGGATTAAAAAAAAAATATATGTTTTAATTTCACAAAATTTTCAAATCATCTCATCTCAACTCATCACATCTCAATATTTAAACACTATTCAAATATTAACATTTTTTAATTTCAAATTTTCAACCTTTTTATCAAATAATTATAATTTTCTTAAACTTCCAAACAAAATATAAAAAATAATTCATTTTTTTAAATCTCAAAATAAAAATAATATTAAAAATGTATATTCTAACTCTTTTTTAATTTTATAATTTTTTGAATAGCACTACTATCAAGGAATCCTGCTCATACGTGCATTTTATTTATTTATTTATTTACTTTTTTTCACATATATTTTTTAATCCCCTTAAATATTTAAAACAAAAACAGAAATTCAGAATAAGTAGAAACCAACGAGAGAATATCTTAGTGGGTTTGAAAGAAAAATTATATTCATCATTTCAACATACTAGATATCACATTTTTTTTTCTTACTAAATGTGTGATATATAAATAATGAGTAGAACACTTCAATTAATTTAAAAAGAATAAAATTAAAAAAAAATTACAACAAATAAAAAATAAAATAAAAATATGTGGTGTGTAGGAATTATAAGTATTAAAGCTCTAAAAATTTTCCTAATTTTTGTTATTTCACTTTTTCTCTCTTTTTTAAAAAAAAAAAAACGTACGTAAAAATATTAACTCAAATCATTTTCTAACTGACAGATTTCTCTCTTATATGTATAACGACCTAAACGGGAAACCCACCGTTTTAAGACCTAAACCTTGCTTCCTCTCTGTTGAAGCTCAAGTCCCGCACACGGCTAATCCCACTGGGTCACCTCTATAAATGGGAAAGGGCTTGAAGTAAAATGACACAACAATGTTATCTGCCGCTGCATGCAGGAGAGTTTTGGATTTGCATCAAGTCTGGAACCCAACAATGGCTCCAAACTCCCTCGGTGGCTTTGTTCTTAACTCCCTACGTGTAATCTCGTCCTCATCTCGCAAATGCATATGCCGTGCGACCGACAGAAAAGAATACGTTTCGGATGATTGATTCCTTTTAGGTTAACCATATTTCCTTGCTCATTTCATTTACTGTGAGAGGGATTGATGAAAATAAACATTGCCCAGCTGCCGGAGTTCAAACTCTACAGCGAAGATTTACAATCTTGACAGAGAGAGAGTTGAATTAATGACCTTTGACGAGGCCTTGTGCTGCCGGCGAGTGTGCGCTGGAATGGCTCGACGAGATGACACTCCCTTGCTTGCGAAGCTTCCGGCAAGTGTGGTAATGAAGCTTCAACAGAGAAAGTTAATACGTTTGGAAGTGAAAAAGTAATGAATAATTTGTGAATAACGATAAATTATTTATAAATAATAATAAAGTAATTTAAAACTACTTCACTTGACGAACAGAGTCTTTGAAGAGAAAGCAAACAAACTGCTAAAGGTCTCAAAGTAGATGGCTTTGGTTTTACTCTCGAAACGGTGGTTTCAATTGCTTGGTTTAAGTCTGCCACGCTGGCCAGTGTGTTAAAAATAGAATTTAGAAGAGAATTTTCTTTTTATATATACATTAGGAGAGGGGCGCCAAATCCATGATCTCCATGTGGTTTCTCTTTTTTGACTTCTTGGTTGGCTATTCTCTTTTTTGTTTTTTCACATTTAGTAGCTCTTTTCCTTTTTGATATCTTTTCCACTCTCACAGCAATCTCGGGCCGCTATGAAGCAAAAACATGGCCAATCCATTCGATTTAGAAATTTAAAAAAAAAAAATGAAAATAATTTAAAAGCACATTGGCCGTCATGAAACATCACTCTGGCTGCAATTGCCAGGTTACTATCGTGTATATGTTTTTAACAAACCGTTATCCCTCTCACTACCTTAGGTTGGTCAAAGGCTACATTTGCTTTCCAACTCGCATTTTCTATTCTTTTCTTTTACCTTTTCAATTTTTTTTTCACATTCATCGCTGAGAAGCCTCGATTTTATGTAACCTGTAACCCCCCCAATCCCAAAATCAAGCCTTCAAAGCGAAGCTTGACTCACATCTGCTTGGGAGGGTGGGGTGATTTCCCCCAAAATATACACTCTCCACGGATCAGCAAACAGTCCTTCCATAACATATCGAAGCAATGTAGAGATTTTTCGACCACTTTTCCTGCAAAAAATTATACATATACACAAGTGAGCAATCATTTTCACATAACCAAAAAATAAAAAAAGGAAAGAAAGAAAGAAAGCAAACAGATACTAACGGAACAATGAACCACTAAGAAAATGAGAAAAAATATGTTCCCTGGAACCACCTGGAAATCAATTAACTACACTCAAGAAAATAAGTTCCTCTTTTCATATCTACTTTTGTATTTCTCTACGTTTATTCCTTAAACAGAACCTTCCACGTGCAAGTAACTCAATATTACCGAGTTCAGAATATCTAAACCATCAATTCCCACAAGCAAGGCTAAGTCAAGATTCAAGAATGAGCAAGGATAATTTTATAGTTAGCTGAAAATACACATCTCCCTTTACAATGGAACACGCTCAGCACCCAACTCATCGCACCTACCTTTACATGGGCACTTGGGAAGGCAGAGGTACGCAGAGTTTCTTGAGTTTCGTCTATCAATTTACGTTTTGGTATGCTCAGGATAAAGGCTGCTTGATCAGCAGTAGCAGCCATAGACGTTATCCTGTAACCGCTTTCCCATCGCCGATGAATTCCTTCACTTGGATACAAAAAATCAAGCTCCACAACCTTGAACCAATGAATTAGAGAGAGAGAGAGAATGAATCAGCTCAACTCAAAAGAAGCCTCAACTGTTGAACATTCACCAAGGCTTGTAAAGTCATTGGTATGATGTTAATTTGAATTTGAAGTCTTACCTGATCTGAGAATCCAGCATTTCGGGACATTACAACACCCCAACGGCAGCCAGCAGTTGTCATGGATGTAACATGGAAACCTTCTTTCCACTTCTTATTTATCCACTTGAACGGGAAAGATTCACTCACTTTGTAAGATTGCTGAGTGTAAGGAGTTCCTACAAGATATAAAAAAACTCATCAGACAATAAAAGGCATGCCTAGGGAATTGGATATTTAAGGAGACAAATACTACATAGAACAAGTGTGGGTTTCCTTGATCAAGTTAATTTTAGGCAGGGATCAGCAATTGATAGGCCCAAAAAATCCTGCTTCATATCTGAACTGGCATCTTCCTCCAGTGGAGATAGGCAGCATAACAGATATTTAATACATTAGAAGCCATGATATATATTTTACAAAGACAAAGTTGATGCGGCTGTTTCAGTGGTGACAAAGCTCAAGTATTCACGTTTTGTAGGCAATTGCATCAGGTGGTAAGATGGGATACCATTGGGTAGGTCTCAATTTCAAATCTTACCGATCCCTAAAAAAGGGATTCAAGCCCTCAAATAAATATATAATTTCAAGATTTCTTGTTAAAATTTATAAATATATCAAATGAGTTGATTATGTAGAAATGGAGTTGTGGCAGACCCAAGACCTGCTAAACCACACAGGGGCGTGCCCGAGAGTTATTGTAAGCCCCAAAACAAGCTGAATTTGAAGCCAGACTAAACAGCATTATATTTCAAGCCACAGAGTCATTACCATAGAGATTGCATCAAATGAATGAAGAATCTTTTGTAGTGTTGTGTCTCTAGCAGACACCCATCTAAACATCAATTTTGACAAGGTAACATTCCTAAGATGGTAATAAAACTAAGAATGCCTGAAGGTATAACATTTAATGCCCATCAAGAAAGAAGATTAAATAAGCACGCCGAAAGGCCAATGCTCGTAAAAAGATATAGGGGAGGTTTGGATAGTGAGTTGAGATGAGATAAGATGAGATGAAAGTTGAAAGTTGAATAAAAAATTATTAGAATATTATTTTTGTTTTGGGATTTGAAAACGTTGAATTGTTTATTGAATTTTGTGTGGGATTTTGAGAAAGTTCTAATAATTAGATGAGATGAGATGGTTTCTGAATCCAAACAAGGCCATAGTGAAAAGAAGAAATGAAAATTTGAGACAGTACCAATCAAAGACATCTGCTATAAACCATTATATACGGTTTGGTCTGACTAGTGATACAGTTTAGGAATGAAAAATATGGAGGAAAATTGCACACACAAACACACGGTATATGGTTCGATGATAGCATAGATAGTTGCCAACCTTTGGACATAACAACCAAGGAACTACCATTAGCAGCACCAGCAATTGAGCTGATATAGAAATTCTTTTCCCATTGTTCCATAATCCAGTCCTGATGAGAATCCAGACAGAGTAATTGAGATAGTCAATATATCTACTCATTTATAATCACTCACAAAAGATAATAGCAACCAATACTTTTTGGATTACAACCTTATGCAGGAATACTGCTGACAATTCATAAACCTGGGCAGTGAAACCCGTTCCAGCATCCATTATTAGGGCCCAGAGATTTGCTGCGGAAGCCACACAGCTGATATGCAATCCATCTTCGTTACCCTTGTCTATATGCTGATGCAGCCTGGAATCTGCTACATTGTAGTGATATCTGCAGCCCAATAAATTTGTTAATCAGTGCCAAGAAACATTTTGCTAATTTCAAATGTAGAAAAGTTGCACTTTCCAGGACAAAAGTGGTCATCCTATTGCATTCAATCTCCAAACAAGCATGCATATATCTATTAATGACAAAATTGCACATCCTACTATATTCAATTTCCAAACAAGCATGTCCATACATACATGTCTTCACATACAGACATGTTTGATAAGAAATTAATCTAAGGGGGAAAGAGAATTAAGATGGAGGACTTCCTAAGAAAACAATATGAATAAAATTTAACACATAATTAGTTTAAAAATTACCTGCTAGCAAGAAAATTTCTCAGAAAATCATTAGTTATGAAAAGATAACTCATAAGCAAGAGGCATGAGGCATGAGGCCAACTGACACTCTACGATCATCTATCATTAATTGCTTTAACCATCCAATAACTTTCTCTAATGAAATAATAACCCCCATTGCCAAACAAATTAAAATCATGGTTTCACATCATATAGTTGTTTCACAACTTTTGCCGCAACCTTAACTTTTACTTCATGGAGTACCAGAACAATTAGATTTCAATAGCAAGCAACAAACTCCAGTAACAAAAGTTTATGCAGCTATGAATATCAAACTGCAGTCATATACTCAATTTGAGATATTAAAGCCAGAAGTTTATTTTTCAGGCATATTTGGTCAAGTTAAAATTGGGAAACTTTAACCTGATAAACTATTTGAAAAAAAAAAAAAAATATATATATATATATATAGACAGAAAAGATACAATACAATGACATACGGGGGAACCTGGAATGATAAAAAGGTAATTAAGAAATCAAAATGACCACATATATTACCATGATGCAGGAATTGCAATCCAGAACTTCAAAATAGGATAGAGATAGAGCAATAGGTTATAGAGAAACAATCATATGAGCAAAGTAGGCCATAAACCAGAACATGTCAAATTAAATTATTAGGTAAATTTACCTTTGCTTCATGGGACGTCGTGCATTATACACTGAAATCCATTGGGTAGCAGGACTACCTAATCGCAATTTTTTCTTTGGTTGCTCATCTTCTTCCAAATTTATAAGCAATCTCCCCCGCTTTTGCCCAACCTAATTATGCAAAAGACGACAAATGTGGGCAAAAGAGCCAACTATAAAATCCAACTCGATATAGATACACAAACATATTTCTATGCATATATACACAAAATATATATATGCATGCCTGTATGTATATATAAAATGTGTGTGTATATATATGTGGAGAGAGAGAGAGAGAGAGAGAGAGAGCAGGGTAACCTTAAGAGCTCCATCAATTCTAATTGGTCTTAATTGCGTGCAGGGTTCAATCAGGCTTTCAAAAAAAGATATCAACTTCATATAATTTGGCTCCTCGTCAAATTTCATTTCAGTAACAGCTTCAAGGAACTGCTTGAAAGGGGCTGGACAAAAGCAACACATTAACTCTGGAGAAGTCGCCATCTTTTTCTTACAAACAAGAAAACTCTTGTTATCTCCCTGTAAAATTTAAAAACAAAAAGACGAAGAAAAAGGAATATATCAGATTAAACAAAGCCTCAAGATGAATGTGTCCAAGAAACACCACAAAACTTACCTGATATCCCTGCCAAGGTAACCTTCCCTTTATGAGAAATATCAACGTGTAAGCTAATGACTCAAGGTCATCCCTTCGACTTCCCGTCCGACCTAAATGAGCATGTACACTTGCATACCTTATAGTCCCCCTGCCAGAAGAGGTATACATTCAATACAATAAATTGGGAATATATTGGTGAATATTACACAAACTACAAACCTGAATATGTCAGGCCTCTGATCATATTCAACGTGTTGACCAGATGATGCATCTTTCCATCTGGATGCTGAAACAGAAGGGTGTTAATGGAGCATTAATAGATATTAGCATTTTGCTTGGCTGACATTCCATTATTTGGTAATTATGATAAAGTGAAGAGAAGAAAAGGAGAAGAAAAAAGAAACATTTTAATTATGTTCTTACTTGTACCTAACTTTCTCTCAAAATGTGAGAAATTTTGGTGGGCTCAATAGGAAAATATTGACAGACTTTCCTCACTTTTTCTTTTCCCTCTCCCTTGAAAAACGAATAGAAAAAAATTATCCTCTTTATTTTTTTTATTCTTTATGGGTGAAACAAACATAAGGTGAAGAGACCATTACTCCAAATAGCTTGAAAATCATCGTGAGAGGAGAGGGGGGGGGGGGGTGACAGGAATGCCCACACACACACACACCACCACATGACACCATGGAATGCCCCAAAGCTAGACCCTTTACACACATTAGAAGGAATGAAAGACTTCACAAAGGCTAGCATACCCAAACCAAGATCTATAAGATACAGCTTCTTATCATCATGCGTTCCAGGTTGACCAAGTAAGAAGTTCTCTGGCTTCACATCTCCATGCACAAACCTTGTTCAAGGATAGGAAAGGAAATATATTTATAATTGCAAATTAGTTAAAACACCGACAAACAGGGGGACAGTTTGGTGGTGGGGGGGGGGGGGGGGGGGGAATAATAAGAGTGAGCATTAACAGGACCAACCCCTTCAAGTGAAGCTTCTCAAGAATAGATATTGCCTCCACAGCAATGCAAGCAACCATATTTGGTGACATCCTGTTGCAGATACTAATGGATCAAAAGGGCAATTTCTTTTCATAAAAATAAATATATTTTATACAATACTGGGCATAGCGAACTCATTGGTAGGTAAGAGAGAGAATCTATATCTCACGATTGGCCAAGAGAATTCCAAACATCCCAGAGACTAGGCCCAAGTATGTCCATGACCTGACAAATGGTAATATCCATCAGACACCAAGTTTGGAAATCCTAATCATGAGAGTCCATATCAAATCTCACCAGAATGTAAAACTCTCCTTGGCGACCCTTGTAATGGACCCAAGGAATTCCATAACATCCATTTAGAGTACTAGATGATATCCCGAAGTAAACAGGAAAGCAAATAGGTCAGATAATCAATATGGCACATTTAGCGATTGACAAATATGGCCTTGCTAAGCCAATCCAGACAGTACAGATATACAACTTACTTATACACCTGCCATTCATAAGGAGGGCCATAATTGCAACCTTTACTATTTCGGTGCTCAAACTTCAATGCGACCTGGGAAAAAAGTATTTTTAAGCCATCACATCTCATGCAATTCATTATCTAAAATCCTTGTACAGAAATTGCATCGGCATCGGCATAGACTTGGCCAACATAGAAGTATAAAGTCATACCTCAATTGCATCAGCATCAGTTCCACCACTTACCCTTCGGCCAACATAGACTTGGCCAAAGCCACCCTTACCCAGCTTCTTTTCTATCTTATATACAGGGGAATTACCTACTTTTACCTGCATGTAACAGCAGAACCACCATCTTAATAGAGAAACTCCTTTTGAGTGAACAAGTAGACAATACAAAATTTACTAATTGGTAACTATCACAATAAAAGGTAATGCTATCTAAGCTTAACAAGTTTACCGTAGAATGATACGGCACAACAAATGTCAAATTTATTTTGAAATAAAAGCACTGACATCTTCTCATTAGTATTAAACAGCCCATTCCACGTCAATATGATGAGTGGAGTAAGAATGATGGAAAGAGACACGTATTATCCCGACAATAACAGTCATCTGAAAAGAGTATAACAGAATCAAAGTAGTCATAGTAGCTCTATTGCTATAAATAGCAACCACATTTCTGCATACATATTTTCCAGATACAGAGTTTTAAAAGATAACAGTGACACCAAAAAGAGAAAATGAGTAAGCAGGACATACCCTCTCAGGAACAGGAGTTGCGCTTGCTTCCTCTTCAACCCCATTTACTTTGTCAGCGCTCCCACCCTCCATTCCAATACCTATATCTGCCACTACCTCCACTTGATTATAGAGGGGTTCTGCGGCTCCTAAAGCAACAGCTTCAGGAAGAACCTCACAGGGTTCGGGGTCTAAATCTATCAATCTAATGCCGCGGCCTCTACCTGCTGCAGTTGGCCTGGTTGGTACTGCCTGTGAAGGCCCTTTTGCTAGAGCTGTGGCATTACCACCACCTCTCCCTCTTCCACCACCAACTCTCCTTCTGGTTCTGTTTTGAGCAGGCTGTAACCAATTGTCTCCTTGATCGATTGGTTGTGGGGTAGGGTAAAGATCATCAACGCGCTTTGATCTTCGGGCTCCGCTTCTTAACTCTGGCATCATCACCCCATGCAAATCACTTCCAGTCGATTCACCTAAATCAGAAAATCCCTTCAGATTCTTTCTTTTTTAAAATCAAGTGGACTATATTGGAAAATTTTGGGGCTACGAGACTAAATTGGAAAAATTTTCCAATTTAGTCGCGTAGCCTGCAACTTCATTGGATCTTCTGCAGCCCAATTTCGAAATTAAAATATAAAAAACACGTGATACAACCAGAGTTAAGCAAGCTTACACAAGAAAATCCTTGTCAACAACAAAAAACCATCCTTACTCCTTTTTCAGTAAAATAACTTTCCATTTGAAGAAAATACAATGATCTAAATAATTGTGTGGCAACAATGATGATGTATACAAAAAATATTACAAGACGCAAAACAAAAGAAGGACCAAAAGAGTTGGCTAGGTGGCTGTCGTGTAAACGATCAGAGAGTAACAGAGAATAGCGTACTGGGAAAGAAAAAGATACAGAAGAAATATACTTTTTCGGCAATAATTATCCCAAAATTTAATTTTCCTGATAACCAAGCAATAACAAAGCAAATGCACCTAAATTTATATGCGAACAAATCTATTCGAACTTGGACATCTACATTAGCACATTAGACCAGTTTTTTTTTTCTTTTTTTTATACATGACAGATGAATAAGGACAGTAAACTACGTCCACAAAATAAATCAAAAACAAAATTTGATCGATGGCGCTATTACAATTCGAGAAAAACTAAAGCGAAAAAAAAGATACACATTTCAAACCAATCCGATCATTCAATCCGTGGAAAATTCACAGATTTTAACGTATTCAAACGGATCATCAAAGCAAGCTGTGCAGTGCAACGGACAATAAAATCAAAACCAAAAAAGGAAAGAGAAAAGAGCAGACACAGATCGATCCCAAGAAAGAGCAAAACCAGAACGATCGGAACCAAGGGAACGCACCGGACACGAGTCAACAGAAGCCGATCGATCGCGTTGGGATCTTCCTTTTCTTCGTCAGTGAAAACGCACGCACATATTTAGCAGAAGCTGGAACTTTTGTTGAGACGAGAAAAATATAAGGTGGAGGTTTCGGTAGATGGTGGTGTTATGCGATAATAGAGAGAAAGGAAATGTGTATGCAAGTAGAACGAAAGTGGTGATGTTAAAATGGTGATGATGATGGCGGTGGCCTTTGGGTTGGGTTTGTGTGTGTGTTTGTTGTCTTTTCTTTTCCTCTCCTTTCTCTCTCTCTTTTATCTCTGTGGTTATGGCTATAATATGGCTTGTATTATATGAAATATCAATGTACAGCGGTGTGCTGTCTCATAGACACATCTTCATGCAACTGTGGCCTTGTAATACCCAATCGGATATTTATTTTAATTTAATTTCTTTTAAGACAACTTGTGGCGTATTATATTATTGTTATTATTATCATATATCTCCTTTTTTTCTATTTTAACAATAAAAAAATTATCGATTTGTTATTATAATAAAAAATAAATAAATCTCATATAGCTTTGGGTTTGAGTTTTCACCTATATAATTCAAATTACAGCAGAAGATTTGTCGGATACCAAAAAAAAAAAGGAAAAAAAAAATAGTGCAGTAGGCTGTGCGGTCGTGGGTCTTCCAAGTTTTATTTCATTCTTGGGCCAACTTCTTTAGTAATTTTTCGAATGCCATCTTTGTGCAAGAGTTTGAATTGAATGTGACCTTCTACTGTCTTTGAAAGATGGGCAATGATGCATGGCTTGGGTGCTTTTCGGCCTTCGTCAAAATCAACAATAACTTCATACTTGTCTCATATACTGCGTGTTTTACTACAATTGGTTTGGATTTTGTAGTTTTAAGCAAGCTAAATGGTTAACTTGTGAAACAAAATTAGCTCTGTTTTTTGTTATTCGATCGGGCATCAGATTGATGATAGCCAGTGTCTGACTCTAAATTCATAACAAAACACTATATAAATTCTTTGTTCTAATTTTATTACAGATATTGATGTGATTGTATCTAATTAGTGTACCACAACAATCACATTGGGGATCAGGATCCATATCTCAGCAAGCGAAGTCACCTAAAAACCGATTGGAAGATCGTTTCTCTTATTAAAGACATAATGGGCCTGCATTTACCTTCTATTTCTTCAAAAAAAAAAAAACATTTATCTTCTAGATAATACAAAATTACCAACTATGTAAAACACAATTAAGAACACTCTCATTAGAATAGCCAAATGTAAATTAAAATTTTAGCTAATATCACATGAGTTTGTATTTATCTGTTCCATTTAAATTCATTTCCCACATTAGATTATCTATTTACTCTCTATATAATAATAAAATATTATTAATTTAAGAATTTTTTTATTTAATTTATTTTTATCACATTTTTCAATTCTATAGATTATATGTTAATTAATAATTATATTCTAATTAAATTAATATTTAAAAATGCATATTTTTAAAAGCCATTTAATGCTAATAACTACAAATATTTGATTAAATTCATATAATTCTATATAAATGTCTTGATTACAAATAAGAAATTCTATTAAAAAAAATTTTGCAGATGAGAGAAGGGATAAAAAATGCAAAGCTCTAAGAGGAAGAAAAAGAGAGAGAATGGGAGAGAAATCAAGGGAAGAGAGAGAATCTGACTATTGGTAGGAAGAAGAAAACAATAAAATAATCACTTGGCTAAGCTATACTGACTGGCCAAATATGACTCTTGCCAGCGAGTTACTGTAGCTCAATTTTTAGTAATGTTACATGCAATGTTTTAAATTCAAATTCAATGATCATTTCACTTTAAGTTCTAGAACATAATATTTCGATAACAGTGTATTCCGGTATACACTGTTACAACTTAGGATGAAGGCAAACTAGAACATATTACAACTTAGGATGAAGGCAAACTAGGCCCCAAATGAGAGGGGCCCTATGTAGTAACTGCAACCGAGAGACCTGGTTCTTATCAACTTAAGGACCACAAGGGACATAAGTTGCCATACCCATGGAATGCTAAGCACCTGAGGAAGTATTTTGTATAAAAAGAAAACCAGAGCCAAGCTCAAAAAATGTAAGGTTATGATGTATTAAAGTCTTATGGACTAATTTTTTAATGTTGTATCATTGTGTCTCCTACGAATAGGGCTACTCCATGACTTGCTAAACTTCGTGCAATGATGCAGACCTGAATGCATTGGCGAGGGAGCAAGGCCCACGGGCTCTGCTAACGTACAAGGGTCAATCCACGAAATATAAAGCATAGGAACGGAGCCATGAGCTCTGACCTGCTAACAACTATTCTCAACGCAGTTTAAATGACTGCCAAGCTTCTTACAATGGTGCAGAACCGATGCATTGGCGAGAGAGCAGGGCCCACGGGCCCTACCAAGCTACAAGGGCCAATCCACAAAGTATAAAGCATAAGAACAGAGCCATGTGCTCTAACCTGCTAATAGCTATTCTCAATGTAGTCTAAATGACTGCTGAGTTTAGTGCCATAGTGCAGAACCGGTGCATTGGTGAGGGAGCAAGGTCCACGGGTTCTGCCAACCTACAAAGGCCAATACACGAAGTATAAATCACAGGAACGAAGCCATGAGCTCTGACCTGCTAACAGCTATTCTCAACGCAGTCTAAATGACTGCCGAGCTTGTGTAATGGTGTAGAACTGGTGCATTGGCGAGAGAGCAGGGCCCACGGGCTCTGCCAACCTATAAGGGTCAATCCACGAAGTATAAAGCACATGAACGGAGCCACGAGTTCTGATCTGCTAACAGATATTCTCAACTCAGCCAAGTGACTGCCGAGTTTCATACAATGGTGTAGAATCAAATGTCGGGCTCTGCCAACCTATAAGGTCCAATCCACGAAGTATAAAGTATAGGAACGGAGCTACGAGCTCCGACCTTAACAGCTATTCTCAACGCAGCCAAGTGACTATTGAGTTTCATGCAATGGTGCAAAAAAACGATACAAGCTCGGTCTAGGCCGGCCACGAAGTCAGCGCAAGTGGAAGACAGCAAACAGCAAGGTAGACAAAATTACTTTATTTATTACATCGCCCGGTTCTTACAGAGCGTGAGCCCAGTCATTTGACTAAACAAAACAAAATTTGAAGAAGATTGCCACTCGACAATACTCCGCGCTCTATACAAAACCCAAATACAACGAGGAAAAGTGTATACAGGTATATAAAAGCAAACGTTGGGATATTTTATTATCTGAACAAGGTTACAAGAAGGTAATTACATCTTCAGAAATAGCAAAGAACAAAAAGTTTCTTCCAAACAAAAGCAGAATGCACAGCAACATGGAGTCTTGGGAAGAAAAGAGACCGTCCGAGTTCATATAAGCAGAAATTGGATGTCATATCTTCCCACACGGTGTTGGACGAGGTGCTCAGCATTGCGGTATCTTCCTCTTCATAAAGGATAAGGGAAGGAAATGAGGAGGTTGGGGTCCAATGAAACCCTGCCCAGATCACAGGAGAACGAGATGGAATTCAAGGTTGAAAGGAAGGACACCCGGATAGAACTGACAGATTCTAGAGAGTTGATTGCTCCCTGACCTGTCCGTCTGTTCCTATCCACCTTCACCTCACCGTCGTGCCATCACCTTGCTCCAGCTAAGCTCAGAACCAGCAGGTAGCAAGTTCTGATGCAACAGTTTTGGGAGCTAACCCTTGTAAGCGAGGGGCAAGAACAAGCGAGGTACCATAAACAAAAGGGCCAGAACAAGAAAGACAAACAACCTAACTCCTTGGTATTCGAACCGCCACAACTAACAACAACTTGAACGCCAAAAGAGAAGGCGTCGCCCCTTGCAAAGCTCATAAAAAGGAAAGGAAACCATGTGAGTCCTCCAAGTCTAAAAGAATGAAAGGAGAAAGCAGTATATGAATTCATAAAAACGGGAGAGGTCCCATTTTATAGGTAAAAATGGCAGTTGGTATCCCAGGGCACCATAACTTCCAAAGTCACCCCAACCGTCCATGTTATCCCAAGGCTTCTCCAGCCGACTACGTGTTTCTTATAAGGAGCCATTGTCTCTTGGAACTTGGAAGGTACATAAATACTAACCGATGCGAAGTAAATGACAGAGTTAAATGCGAGGTTAATGGGGTATTAATAACGAAGTTAATGATAGACTACTTTAATGACGTTGGAAAAGTAGTCTCGGGACCAACATAGAGTCAGAAAAAGGTTGAAAGACCCGCGTGAAAAAAAGGTACGAAGAGGGCCGGTGCACATTCAGACAAATATTAGGAATTTACGAGAAACTCGAATGAATCCTTAAGAGCTCTCACTTAGAAGTTACCTTTACAAAGGTAAATACTTGGTTCCAGCTTTGTAACTACTCAGTACCAAAAGAAAAGGTATTTACTCGGTACCATCACAGAGGTACCTACTCAGTACCAACACAAAAAGTATTTGCTCGGTACTCGTACAAAAGTGTCTGCTCTGTGCCAACACAGGAGGTACCTACTCGGTACCATCACAAAGGTACCTGCTCGGTACTAACACAAAAAGGTACCTGCTCAGTACTTGTACAAAAGGTACGTACTCGATACTTGTACAAAAGGTACCTGTTCGGTACCAACACAGAGGGTTCGATGCTCATCAACTCAAAGGGTCTGCCCCTCGACAATCACCCATGCAAAAAATACCGTATTGGAACCCATCTATATGAAAGGTTTCACCCGTGAAAATCCCAACATAAAAGCGGTTATCGGTAAACAATCAAACAAGGGAGCTTAGCCTTCATCAACCGAAGGAGAATGTGTTTGGTCAACTGTAAGCAATAAAATAGAATGGCAATTCCACAAATGAAAGTCAAAAGTATATACAAAATGGAAAATATATATATACAGAATCAGAGTTATACACATTCCTATAAGAATTGTCAATTCCACAACAAAACCCATGCGGGTCAGGTTATAAAAAAAGAGAGAAGAAGAAAACTAAGGAGCAGTATCACGGGAAGATAGAGGCAGGTTGTCTACGCCCCACGTCAACATCTCTTCATAGGCAAACATGTTCGGCTGGAGACTTCAAAGATCTAGGATATGGAGATCGGTCTAAGGGTTCTCAAGCATCACCTCCTTGAGACGCTCGAGACCTTCCTTATACCCATATATCCAAGTTTGGTCAAGCAGAGCGAAAAATGTTTTGAGTTGAGATTCGACATTGTCCCCACAGGGCCGAGCAGTTTCTAGATAGGACTGTAAACGAGAAATGACCTTCCGAGTTACAGCCCTCATCTTATCTCCTTCTTTGGCTAAGTCTATATATTTGTTGAATAGGATATATCACACCTCAACGGCGCGCTTCTTTTCCTTGGTCAACTTCTCAAAGGCAACATTGCTTCGCCTTAACTCCTCCTGGGCGGACTCTATCTTGCACTCTAGCCTCTGAACCTCAGCCAGGGCGATCCCCCTCTCGGAAAAAAGTAGATCGGATTGGGCTCAAAGATCTGCAAGCTCTTTCTGCGCAGATTCTAAATCTTTGATCAATGAGGATATCTTCGCATTAGCTACTTCGATCTCCATATCTTTTAGCCGGATTTCCTTATCCTTGAGCTCAAGTTCCAGGGCCATTACCTTCACTCTGTGCGCCAACCCCTTAGTCTCCTTCTGCTGGGCACGAATATTCTCACGGCAGAGCACGTTGTCCCCTTTTAGTGATTCATTTTCTACCTCTAGAGCGCGGAGGTCAGCCATCAGTTTCTCTCCGCGCAGGTTTAATAGTTTGTTCAACACGCTCTGAGTTTTTAGGTCTTATTCAAGAGCCTCCCACTTTTGAGAAACCATCTCGACCAGCTGATCAGCAGCTTGAAAGACCAGCAAGACATAATGTTTATTGCCAGAATGTGAAAAACAAGAATCCATCGAGGAAAGAAAAATGCTTACATTTGCGAAAAAGGGGCCTGAATTTCAGGGCTTGAGCCTCACAGGATTCCGACCAAACATTCTTATAACTTGGGCGGCTTCCTTGCCCGGAAGAGGAGGAGGGTTCTACACATACCAAAGAAAGAACAGCCTCAGCCTGCAAAAATGGCAAACCAAATTCCTCCTCGCTTTGCTAAGAAACTTCGGTTGGAGGATCTTGCAGAAGGATGAACTAAGAATTTGGTTGTTCCTCAGCATGAGCCAAACTCTCGCCTTGTGCGTTCATCAAACTGGGGGAACTACCTACGAACATAGAGCCATCATCCACCTCCACAACAACATCTTCACGAGACGTAGGTGAAGGCGAAGCCTAGGGAACAATGTTGTCTTGGAACAAAAGGCACGTCATAAGATACTAAGAAGAAAAGAAAAGGAGCGGTTCAAGTAGAAAATAAGCAAAGCAAATACCTGAAAGATCGGAGGCTCAATAATAACAGGGGGAACCAACTTGACAGTCTGTTCCATTATAGGGAAGGAGACTGAAACCTTAGGAGGAATTGATTTCATAGTCTCCTCGAAGCCCGACTCCGTGATATTCAACGGCCTGGTAGCCTTCTTGGAGCACGGCTCCAAAGTTTCAAGAGGAGTAAGCTCCTCTCCAAGAGCAACCTTCAAGCCGACAGGCAAAACCGGAGGGATGGCCGAAACATTTAAAGTTGGCACCATAAGAAAACTGGGAGGAGTCAGACCAGGGAGCTCCGGTGGCAAAACAGGGGAATTAGTCAAGCGCTCCCCGAGTGAGGATTCCACCTTGTCAAGTCTTCCCTCAAAAGGAGTTGGCACCATGCGGGGTGGAGCCTCCTCCTGATTGAGAATTTCCTCGAAGGAGGGAAAAACTCCTGCTGCCAGGCCGGTACCTCGAGGTACCGGACAATCAAAAAATAAAGAAAATAGAAAGGAAATGGAAACATCTGCCTCTTTTCCTTTATCATGACCTGAAGAAAAATGAAGGATTCAATTGTCTTTTGTTTGAACGAACATAGCAAGAGAAGAAAGTCTTAGAAGTTTCAAAAATACCTATCGAAGGGGTAGCTCAGGAAAGATCAGGAGTGGCTCGGCCAGAGCTACCTTCAGGGGCAGCTAGCGCGAGAGTGGCTCACTTGGTTAGCTTGGAGAGAACTGCTCTCTTTGGTAACTCTCTCAGAACCTTTCTCCTCGCTTGCTTGGTCAGTTGCTTAGTCAGGTCTACTCTTTTTGACAGGTTGGGGAGAATTACCCTTTTGGAGCAACTTGCTGGGAACCCCTCTTTTCTCTACAAGGGGCCCTCAGCTTGGTGGGATGCGGGGGATTCATAGGAACCTCCTTGGTAGGCACTGACCGGGTAGGAACAACGACACCCTCTTCCATTTGGGCTGCTTCGTGAGGTTGCCTTCAAGAAAAGAAACTTCACGGCGTACCTCTCTCGGGCGGAGGATGGGCCCATCAAGAAATCCCGACCAGTCACATGGTTGCGATAAGGAGCAACAATGTAACACTGGATGTACTTGCTGTTCAATAACGAATCAGTCTCCGCTAGGGAAGGATGAGCCGCCACCCAGGATATCACGGAGGCAATTCTAAGTTCTTCTCTCTCCAATAACTTAATAGAGAGAGATTTGGTGGTTGGAACCTTGGCTCAAATAGACCGAATGGGAAATTCATCGTACTCGATTTCTTCTTCCGAGCGTTCCCACCCAAAACCGCAGACGAAGAAGAATCATCGATGCCATTCTTTCAGTTATGAATATCGCTTCTCCATAATAGTGAAACATTTATCAGTAGAGTAGGATTGAAAACTACAGATGTTACTTGGCATGCGATTGATTCGATATACTGTTAGGAACTCCCAAGCAGTTAAATCAGGATAATCTTTTGAACCAGTCAGAACAATCCAAAAAGTCACGCAGTTGGCCATGATCAAATGCCAAGTGTTAGGATTAAGTTGTGCCAGAGCAAGCTGCAAAAGGTCCGCAATATCATGAACCGGGTGACAGAACGGCTGACGCAGTTCAATGTGAAACATATGGGGGGAAAAAGCCACTCTAGTCGATAGACCATCCTCATCCATCATTGTTTCGCAAGGTTGAGGAAGTACGAGAACAATTTTATCTAGAGTGAGGAACTCTCTACATAATGTACGAAGTTCATTCTGGGTCATAGCCGATGTCCACCCATTTCCGGCGAAATACTTGAGTCGGGGATCGTTCTCATCCTTTCTACCTATCGTAGCAGTGGTTGGAAGGCTTAGAGCAGTTTAGGGTCTCAGAGAAGATAAGTAGGAAACCAGAACGAGAATGTCAAAGAAGAAAGAAAGAGGAAAATGGGAAAGAAATAAATAAATATGGGCGACATGATGGAATGGTTAGGCACTCAAAACAGCAGCACGAAATTCGAGGATACGCCTCGATTATGGGAATACAGAATGACGTTTACTTGCCATGCGCATGCTGGGAACAGACCAATCCTGAACGACATTGGCACATTAGGAAACATCTTTAATTGGATAGGAATCGGTTCACATCCCTTTAGACCAGGAGATTGGTTCACATCAATAGTGAGCAGATAAGTACCCGTTCAAATTCTACGTACACCGGTCAAAGGGAAGAGAGAAGAAAGAAAACTTTTTATAATTTTCAGCTCACAAGTGTGCTAAAAATTAACAGGGTATTGTAAAATGGAGAAAATCTCTTATATTGGATTAAAGGCAGGGCCCAGATTACAATCCATATATAAGGCCTGTGTTGAACCAGGCTAGAAGTATGGGCCGGGATAGGGCCCAGGTATGCGGCATAGCCTGGGCCAAATAGTAGTACTTGGGCCAAAGATTGGGTGTGGTACTTGGGTCGGGTTATTATCACAACAGGGAGTATAGGCGAAACTTGAGAGAGAAGGAACGCAACACTCATTACCAAATAAGGGAAATCGCGATGGATCACACTCAGCATTAATGAGGTAGAAGGGAATCCAGAACAGAAGGTGTGCCGCATTCAATGCGATCCAAGACCCGAGTAACATACAACGACCCAGAGCACTTACTAGCTCGACGAATAGACAGCGCTGGCAAATCATCCATTGCTATCCAACACTCTACTATCATGGAGACCAGGTCAACAAGTATAAATAAGGCACTACCAGCAGCAAACCAGGTAATAAGAAATAACGGTACCAAGTCTAATCTAAATCTATCATTAGTCACTTTATACTCATGTCTTGACTATAATTAATCATCTCCACCAACAATTATTGACTTAAGTATATGAGGATCAACGAACCATGAGGTCCTCCCTCTTTGTGATTGTATAGGTGATCGCTCGTACACTACCTGCGTGAAGTTGCCTAGACCTACGAAACACGATATCAATAGAGATAAAGCCCTTTCAGAAGAAGGAAAGGGATCAGGTGCTGCTCTTGCACATGCCCCGGGAGATGCCAAACCATTTTTAGTGTCAGAAAGAAAAGGCGTTTCAAATGGAGTTGCTAGTTCTGGATAAACCTTTTCCTCCTTCAACAGGGTAGTTGGTGGATGTTATGGAATTGTTGGTGCACGTTTTGCCAATTACTAATATTAGCATGATGCACGCTGGCTTATTTATTACTCGGGTCAGGGTTGCTATTTTGGAAATGTGAAAAATAAAATAAAAATTGGTTAATGGGATTAGAGCCATCGCAGCTTTCTTTCTTTGAACTGGTTGTCGGTTCAACCTGTTGCTTTTGGTTCACTTCACTCGTTGCTTTTGGATCTTTTGCTGCTTCATTTTTTAAGCGGTGCCCACCACGTAAATGAGAGATTTTTCCCCCGCTCAATTAGCATTAGAACATTTGATACTGGAGAAAGGGCAGGGAAAAGGAAAAAGGCAATCATAGCGTAGGATCTTACCTAGAACGAAAGGGAGCCAGATTTTTAATATGATTTGTTTTTAATTTTTGGGTTAGGTTTGCAAAGATGTTATAAAAATTGAAGTTTTCAAAATGATGCGAATATTAGATTAACTTTAAAATAAAATAGATTTACATTATACTATATCATAATCAGTTATGTTAGTTTGAGTTTAATTTTGTAAAATGTCTCCAATATTTTTTTATTTAAAAAGAAAAATTAAATTCAACAGCGCTACATTATACACTTACTTAAGAATAAAAATAAAAAGATAAAAAATAAAGACTCGCGTTACTAAATGTGTGATATAGGACTAGTGATAGAAGAACTCATTTTAAAATATCTACAAGTAAGATATTTGTATATTTAATAAATTACTCCCTTTCAATTGAATATTTGTATATTTAATCCCTTAAATGAGGTCAATTAGACGACAAAATCTAAATACCCACAACTTTTAAAGGAGCATGTTGTCCACTTAAAACATATATTTATATTTCATTTTACAGTCTAAACTATTAACGAAAGATTTAAACAGTTTATAAGAATAATCTCTATTTACGAAAGATTTAAATAGTTTATAAAAAATGCCCGAGAAAAAAAAAATCATCTTTCTCACTTTCCTTTCCGAAATAAAATGCTCGGCGTCACTGTGTGGTATAGACTATAATAGTAGTATCGGCCATACCCGTATACCGCTATAGCTATAGGGTTGCAGGGCTTTCTGGATTTGAGTTGTGCTTTTTGAGCGGTGCCGGTTTGACAGATAGTTGTTTTTGAAATTTTTTTTTATATATTTAAATATTTTTAAAAAATAAAATAAAATACATCAATATATTTAAAATTATCTTTTTCACCGAACGATAAAAATAATAATAATAATTTCACCGAGCGGTTACTTTGGGGCGGTACAGTAGTTTTTTCGTTTTTGAGCTTCTTTTTATAAAATATTTCCTTCGTAGTTATATAAAAGGCGTGCGACTGTGCGAGTGACAAAAGACGCATTTCTGCCTTGGTTAGGGTTTCTGGGTTTCGATCTGCGAGATAATGGGTTTCCAAATGCAGCCGTATGGGATACAAACAATGCTTAAAGAGGGCCACAAACACCTCTCTGGTCTCGACGAAGCCGTCCTCAAGAACATTGATGCCTGCAAGCAGCTGTCCGCTATCACTCGCACCTCTCTTGGTCCCAATGGTTTAGTATATATATATATATTATCTCGAGTCAAATACTTGTCTTTTATTGTAGTTTATGTTCTGATTTCATTATGTCTGAGTGAAACCCCTCTAGATTGATCGGAAGACTTCAAATATTTATTTTCCATAAGACTTCAAATATACGGACTAATTGGCATGAGTTAGTGTAAGGCTGAAGTTTTTTTTAACCGTTTTTAGTTGATGTATTTGCAAAAATATTCACCGTTTGAAGGAAAATATCAATCCGGAATCATTAAGCAAGAAACGGTGTCCCGTGTACCTAGGTTATCCCTATGTTTTCGTCAATAAAATCTGAATTCCTTGTGAAAAAAAAGGTGTTGGGACTTTGGACACAGTTTAACCGAGTGCTTTGGATAGCTAGTGCTTTGCCTCAATCGACAGCAGCATTGCTGCTATAGACAATTGTAGTAATTTGAAGTCACGAAAGTCATAGATTATAAGTGTGCCATTCATGGATTTGGAATGTGGACAATTGCCTTGGGAAATATGGAGATCGCTTCTGTATGTCTGTTGTGGGATCAGAGAATTGGATGCCATCATATTTGTTTCATCTCTGTAGAACAAGACTAATGTCGCACTAGTTTTCTCTTCTTTTTCTTTTGCTTCTTCTTCTTCTTTTTAATTCTTAATCTTCTTCTACTCAGGTATGAACAAGATGGTTATCAATCACTTAGATAAGCTCTTTGTCACGAATGATGCGGCCACTATTGTGAATGAACTCGAGGTTCAGCATCCTGCTGCCAAGATTCTTGTCTTAGCCAGCAAAGCCCAGCAAGAGGAAATTGGAGATGGAGCTAATTTGACGATTTCTTTTGCTGGGGAACTCCTCCAGAATGCAGAGGAACTTATCAGGATGGGCCTGCACCCAAGTGAGATCATCAGTGGATACACTAAAGCAATCAATAAGGTTTGCTGATGCTGTCCAACCTGGGTGGACTAGTGTTTTTAGTAGAGGTATAGCTGAATATTGTCTTCTGATTCAGTTTTTATGGTTTGAAATTGCCAGACAGTTGAAATCTTAGAACAACTGGTTGAGAAAGGTTCTGAGAATATAGATGTGCGAAATAAGGATCAAGTCATTCGTCGAATGAAAGCTGCTGTTGCTAGCAAGCAATTTGGTCAAGAAGATATTTTGTGCTCCCTTGTTGCTGATGTAATTATATCTTCCTATTACTTTTTGTTGTTGTCCATTTATTCTATTTAGCATTCTGACGGGGGTGCTGACTGTACCTTTTTTTGGTTGGGTTGGGGGTGGGGGATGTGTTGGTAAATATAGGCATGCATCCAAGTGTGCCCCAAGAACCCTGCAAACTTTAATGTGGATAATGTCCGTGTTGTTAAGCTCTTGGGAGGGGGCTTGCATAATTCTGCAGTAGTTCGGGGTATGGTTTTGAAAAGCGATGCTGTGGGGAGTATAAAGCAAGTGGAGAAGGCAAAGGTTAGAATTGATATGCACTTGCAAAAGGAAAGTGATATATTTTTCATGATTTGTTATTTAGTTTCTTGGTTATTTGTTTCCCTTCTTTATAATGCATTGGCCGTCATTTTTTAACACTTCCATTCTCCCTCAATTGGTTTGTACGAGGTGTATTATGTTTAATGCTTGTTTAAAAGGACAAATTTCATGTTTGCTCTGCTCATGTTCTATAATATCTCATTTTGCTTGCATGTCTCACTTTTAGTTACTGGCAGCAAGAGTTCTTTTTTATTTATTTATTCAGTAGAAAACTTGATTTAGGGATGAAAAATTCTGTGACTATCTCAGGACAATGAGCACAATCCTCTTGTTTTTATTTGCCTTTAATATGATCTATTTTTTTTCACTTGAAAAGAATAGTTTTGATTTTGAGGGATGGGGTTGTTTGTCTTCATTTATCAGCTGACTGAAATTAGGCATGCTAACTTTGTCAACTTTCCGGTATTGTGTTTTCGTTTTGACAATATTGACTGCTTTTATATGTTTTTAATTTGATGGGGAAAGTACTTTAATTCAGGGTGTCAAAATTTAATTTTCTTTTAATGTTTTCCCTTTAGGTTGCTGTGTTTGCTAGTGGTGTTGATACATCTGCAACTGAAACAAAAGGAACTGTCTTAATCCATAGTGCGGAGCAGGTAATCTTGGGGGCATCTCCTATGGTCCAGAGTAATTAACTTCTTTATAGTTGTTTCATTTGTCTAATCTACTCTCTCTGTCTCTCTCTACCCTTCCCATTTTAATGTTTTTATTTCTTGAAACGCTTAATTTATATCAAACTTGGCTCTTTTATGGTTGCTATTTGCAATACTCTGCAAAACATCATTATTGCTGTTTCCTACAGCTGGTTCAATGACGTTTCATTTCCAAATCAGAACAAGTTTAGCTGAGATCCTTCTCCTTTCCTGACCCCCCTATTAGTAGCTCAAATCAATGCCTTCTTCATATCTTAATAAAGGAAATGGAAAGTAGTACTGATTGCATTGGATGTATGTAACCACTTGACACTTAGTGGGGAATGATTGTTCCTACTGGTATACTATGGTTGGAGTTTTTCCATACTTGTTTTCACAATTTTATCCTTGTCTCAAGCAGCATATCTGACTTTGGTTGCTGTACTTGTTCCACACTGAGATTTCTGCGCAATTATCTTCCTTTCTTTATGGAATTGTGTAACTTAAGTGGAAACCTTTTTCTTTGGGTATTCTTGGCATCTTATAGCTAGAAAACTATTCAAAAACGGAAGAAGCAAAAGTTGAGGAACTTATCAAAGCAGTAGCAGATTCAGGTGCCAAAGTAATTGTCAGTGGAGCAGCAATTGGAGAGATGGCATTGCACTTCTGTGAGCGTTACAAGTATGCCAAGTTTCGATGGTCTCTATAATTTTCAGTCGTGCAAGTATGCATATGCATTAAGATCTTACTCATTCATGAATTGAGTCCTGATGAATATATATAGTCTGACAATATTCATTATAGCTTTTAATATTCTATGCTTGGGATCTTGCTTAATGATAAAAAAAAATTATTCTATGCTAAAGACTCTGTAAGAGATATAGTGTTTCTAATATTGTTGTGACTTGCATGCAGGCTCATGGTTCTGAAAATCAGTTCAAAATTTGAACTGCGTCGATTTTGTCGTACAACTGGTTCTGTTGCCATGGTAATATATAATAGGACTTAATTTATGGACCCTTCTTCTTGTTGCTTCATAATGTTTTTTCATATTCTTGCATCAGCTGAAGCTCAGCCAGCCTAATCCAGACGATTTGGGACATGTCGATTCTATTTCAGTTGAGGAAATTGGTGGTGCGAGGGTATGTTGAGAATGTGGCCTCAAGATACTTTATTTTTTCTTTTCTTTTCTGAGTTTTGTTTCTTTACTTATTTTTGTCTGTTTGCATGATGTTTTTTTTCCTCTCTCACTAAATAAATGTATTTAGGTTACCATTACCAAGAATGAAGAAGGTGGGAACTCTGTTGCCACTGTGGTTTTACGGGGAAGTACTGATAGCATATTAGATGACCTTGAAAGAGCAATTGATGATGGAGTCAACACCTATAAGGTAACTTTTCGAAGACTGGTAATTTTTTATAGATGTTCATGCTTTGCCTTTATAAATATGGTTGGATTAGACACACAATGTGACTTCTGTAGTAGTTATTTGCATCACCTCTTTTTTTTTTCAGGCTATGTGTCGGGACAGCCGTATTGTACCGGGAGCTGCAGCTACTGAGATTGAGTTAGCTAGAAGAGTGAAGGAATTCTCTTATAAAGAAACAGGGTATTTTATTTGCTTCGTTCTCTTTTATCCTCTCTAATTTTTCAAAGCTGCCTGTTTGCTCATTAGTTTTGAAATTAATGAGGAAAAATGAGTTGGTCTTTTGTTTTTGTGCACTCAAATGTCTCCTCAAATTGGATATGCAGATTGGATCAGTATGCTATAGCAAAATTTGCTGAAAGTTTTGAGATGGTGCCTAGAACATTGGCTGAGAATGCTGGGCTTAATGAAATGGAGATCATATCTTCTCTATATGCTGAACATGCATCTGGAAATAGCAAAGTGGGTATTGACTTGGAGGAAGGTGTTTGCAAGGATATCTCAGTCCTGGATGTCTGGGACCTCTACATTACTAAGTAAGCTGATTTTCATGCATTATTCATAAACTTGTGGTACGTGTTGGTTACTTCTGATGTGTGATACAGTGCAGGACCTAAAGGCTTATCTCAATAGTTTAAGAGTGTGGCTGTAATTGTTTATAGGAGGAACACTGGGGCCTTTGTCTTGGGGTGGTGCCACTTTGTTCTTCTGTTTTTTTTTTTATGAAGTAGAACTCCAGCAAGGTAGGGCCCTTCGGATTCACTCCTGGGAGCAAATCCTGGATAAATGATCCTAGCCACGAGAAAGTTCTTATTTTTCTTCAATTTCAGTTTGGTCTGACTGAATTTGATGTGCTGGCTCTCAGCAGAGTCCCTGAGTTAGCATCATTAGATATGTAGCTATCATCTTGGTATGAGATTCATGAATAGTGGTTAAGATTATAGATTGCAAAATTGGCACTTCTTTGATGTGGATTTCTGTACCAAAACTTTTAGATTTGCCTATGCTTTGGGTCTAGATACTTCCATATGATAGTTATTACTAAAGACTTCTTTTTGGTTGGGCCTAGTTTAGATAGAGAGATGCTTCCATCTCATCTCAATATCCAAACACCACAAACACACTTTTCAATTTCAAATCTTGAACTTTTTCATCTAATCATTACCTAATTATTACAACTTTCTCAAACTTCTAAACAAAACATAAAAAACAATTCAACTTTTTCAAATCTCAAAACAAAATAATATTAAAAAAAATATATTATAACAATATTATAATTTTATAATATTTTTATTCAACTTTTTCTCTCTCATTTTCCAAAATCCCATCAAACATTTTAACTCAAACCATTTCATCTCAACTCAAATATCTCACTACTATTCACAAACCATCTTAACTCATCTTATCTCAACTCACTATCCAAACCAGGTCTTAGGATAACCAACTAGTCTTATAAAATCTCCTGTCCAGATCGATAAATTTCAATAATTTGGTGGTGCATTCTTTTGCCATTATTTAAAGTCAGAGCTGCTGTTTGTGTTTAACCAACATTCATTACGTTTGTGTACAAGAGTATAATATGTTTTTGGGGTGGGGGTGCTTTGTACAGGTTCTTTGCTCTCAAATATTCTGTTGATGCTGCGTGCACTGTACTTCGTGTAGACCAGGTAATTGACTCCCTTTTAGGTTGCTGTATGTATTTAAGATGAATGCACTTTTATTGAACAAATCACCAGAATTTGTTTATGGCTAAGCCATATTTGCTCTGTAATTAAGAAAAGTTATTCATTGGCATAAGATATGTGTTTTTTTACTTATAAGAAAAAGTATATGTTTTAAAGTTGGGTAGTCACCCCCTAAACTACGGGGGATTAGATGCATTGTTCCCAATGTTAAAAGTTCTCAATTTTGGTCAAAACCCTCATTATAAGTCTGAAATGAGTTTCATATGGAATAATTCAGTGCCTTAGATTGTTAATTATAAATAGGTTAAGATCCTGTAATTAATTATAAAACAATTCTTAGCAGCATCTTAGTTTTTTTTAAATCTTTTTTCCAAGCAAGTTTTATTGATGATGCTTTGCCACCTTATGTCTCAGATTATAATGGCAAAACCAGCCGGTGGACCAAAGAGAGATCAGCCTGCAGGGATGGATGAGGATTAGTTTCATGTGGCCATCACTATATTGGTTTTACAAGTATCGCAAGGCAGGTTGCTGAACTGGTTATGCATCTGTTGATTTAATTCAGATGCGAAAGGCTTTAGTTTGAAAGATTTTGTTTGATGGGACAAATGTCTTAAAATTTTGTGCTTTGTATATGTCACTCAGCCCGTAGCCGTGTTATGGTTGGGAATGCTGGTGGTTTCCAATGTATCCTGTTTACACTGACTGTGCTTGATCTTGAACCTTTCCAACCCCCCACCCAAAAACTCTTAAGGAAATTACCATTCACTATCTTGCTAATTATACTTTGGCCTTGAGCGCAAAGAAGGTATGAGTACTACAAGTTAAATCCATAATGTTGGCTGACTTGGGTTGTAAGTACAGATGCAGACATGAACATTGGATGTACTAGTTACGAACAGCCCTACAATGATGGAGTTGGATGTATGTGGTCGTGGTCAAAATGGTACAACTAGCTGCGCCGGTGCCTTGTGTGCCTTTTGTCCGCATGTTAGTGGGGGAGGTGGGGGTGGGGTGATGTGATGTACTTCTGGTACATTAACTACACTCAGCCGGTTTGAATTGAGAGACAATTCATCTCTTTACTATTCACTACTATTTAGATATTTCAACACAAATTTTACAATTATTTATAAATCATTCAAACTTATCTCATTTCATTTCTCAATCCAAACGGCAGTCATCGTCAATGACTAGACTATAATTATTTTCTCACACGGAAAAGAAATGGAAGTGTATGATCCTCTAACAGATGGCTAGAAGATAGCTTGCACTCTAGAAGACGGATGAAACGAAATACTGCTTAAAGATGCAGTATATGTAGGAGAGTAAGAACATTGAAGCAGATCAAATGTTCAAACAAAAATTGGAAATAAATGTTGTAACTTAAATTAAACACAAATTTAACTCTCGCGGATAGCGAGATTTACTATTGATTTTCGTATTTGTAACAGCCAATCTGAGCGCTCCATATACAAGGGCGCTATTTGTTTGGGTGGACAGCAGGAGGCATCAAGCATGTGAATGTCGCGAATGAACGAGCACTGTTGCGATTGGTGTGCTTGGAATGCTGATGCTCAGTTTCAAGTCTAGCGGCGTTTAGAATTCAACCAGAAATAAGAGTATTTTTAGAAAGGAAAATGCTAGCAAGTGCATTTGCAGTAGAGGGCATGTCCAACAATAGAGGCTAGACAGCAGAGTAGCAAGATCTTCTGAAAAAGAAAAAACAATCTCTTTCAAAGAGAAATCTTGTGTTTCTTAAAAAAATGGCTCTGAACACCCAAAATTAAGATTGAAGTGATTGAGTACTAAATACTGTTACAGGACTAACATAGAAATCCTCCAAAAAAAACCATATTTTGTTGAAGGCTTTCTTTCAGCAATTATCCTAATACTGATTTACTATGATAAGAAATGATATATCATTATGAGCCGCATCAAGTCGGAACGAGATAGTAGCCTTCATCCTGAACATTGATCCAAAGTAGCGGAGTAAACAGTGCAAGTGAAGCAAAAACAAGCCCACAAACGAATTTTAAAGCAGTCTTTTGACGAGCCTTTGGAACACCAGCCCTTTGAATTGCAGTTTCATTGTCGGGAACAGCTTCCTGGGACACTCGCAAATCAGCATCAGTGAGAACATCATCAGTTGATGAAACTGATTCAGGACCTCCATTTTCTTTGCCATTATAGTTCAGCTCATGTGAAAAACAATTTTGGTCATATTTGGCAGATGGGCTCCACTGAATATTGCTCGAGGATAGACTTCTGAATCTTCTGCCTTGTTTTTGAAAGAAATCTGAGTTACCATCATTTGGATCCTGAAGAGAGCAAATGAGTTTCCTTGGAGTCTTGAAGATCTTTATGTTGTCAACATCGATACGAGTGCGAGACCTCTGAGGCACAAGAAAGAGTGCCAAGATTTAATGGTCAAATCAAGCACCACAAAAGAACATAGAATCAGAACTGTGATGAGAGCTTCTATAAACACAAGAGAAGACGAGATCTGCCAAATCTTGTAAAGTGTGTTTGGTGGTCATAAATGAACCCAATTCATCTTAAATTAATTCTTGATGAAACCATATGAAAAGTTTAAAAAAGTAATGAATGACATATATAATAAGATATTAAGTTAAAAAAAATTATAAGTCTCACGTATGAAAAGATTTTAAATTAAAAGAAATTTAAAAATTTGAGATTTAAAATATTTAGATGTTAAGAATAACTTAAAATTAAACTAAATTGACTTGATCTGATTCGGTTCAAATTCTAAATCGGAACTAAATGTGACGAGCAAGGATTACGCCTGTTCTCATCACCTTTTTTCAGTTTTGACTTTTAAACTATACTTAAAAAGGCCTCGGATTTTAGCTCCATAAAGGTCAATATCACTTTTTTAAAAAGAAGAAAAACAACCGGCTGCACGTTTATTCAAAATGGAAAAAAAAAATGATAATATGATCAAGTACCTGGGGACTACTCGTAGTGCTTCTCGAAATTCCACTTCTAGGATTTCTGGGCAAGAACCCGGAAAATTCCTCCGCATGGAATTCACCATTATAAGCATATTCATCATTCAACGAGTGCGTATTAGACATGGGACTTCCCTGAACAATCTCTGAGAACAAACCATCCTTAAGAGACACATCAACCCCTCCATTCTCATAACTCCAAAGCTTCCGGTTTACACTCCTACGATCATAATCAGAATTCCGAGGAACCTGTCTCATTGAAATGGGCGTCTCACCCAATGAATCATATCCAATAAAGGAGTCGAGAGTCTGTGATTCAGGCGATGCAGATGAAGGAGATATATCACCAGCATTACACAAATTCCTCCTATGCTCTCTCCTACTAAAACTTGACCCGGTGATTGAACCCGGACCATTCTCAAAATTCAAACCCTTCATGGCAGATATTTTTCTTGCAGTTTGCAAAGCTTCAAAAGCAGCACCTCTGACATACGCCATTCTATCAGATTGACACTTCTCCATCTCCTCAATTATCAACTCAAGCTCAGAGAATATACTCCTGGGATCCAAGCTCTTCATCAAGAAATTCACCATTTGAATTGCCAACAAACGTTTCTGGGAATTTCCCTCTGCAACCCCAGAACTCAATATCTGCAATCCAGATTGTGTTAACAGTCTTGCATATGCTTCCACAATCAAACCATTACGCTTTGCTAGAACCATCACGAGACCCATATGTGAATTGGTCTGAGTGGATTTCTCTTCCAAAGCACCAGCAACGTTTTGACAGACCTTATTAACCATCTCATCTGAAGCAAATCTCCAATTATCAGAATCCACAAGAGCCTTTAAGCAAAGGGCAGCCCCTGAAGTCAGGCACTCTTGCGAACCCAAGAGAGCATCAGAAAGAGGCTTACAAAGCGAATGAATTATATGTCTCTTCTTGTCTTCGGTGGTAGTTGGGTCAATCCCATATCGTGCAATGGCCGGAACCACTTTCGAACAAGCCTGTTGAAGAGGAAAAGACCCAGCACTTGAAGCTAAGGTCGAGATTATGCATGTCATGATACTGTCTATCAAAGGAACAATTTTGACACCATGAACACGAGCAAGAACTTCATAGAGTGAAATCGTGCACTCCCCAGACAAAGAACCAGTTCCCTTATTTTCAGAAACTTGGGCAAGAAAAAGTGGGATTGTCTTGGAGTCTAAGTCTTTCACATAAGATTTCAGCGCTTTCATTGCCGATTTACGACTGTCAGCATCTTTATCAAGATTTGCCAACTCTTGCCGTAGTATTGGGCTAAGATTCCGACCCATTGCTGACCTACAACAACCGAAGGAAGTGTCATTGAAACTACGTAAATGAAAGCACAACCATTTGGGATGATGTGCTTTCAGCAGAACATGTTTTCACCACATTCTTCTAAGTCTTCTTCCAAGACTAACATCTACAAAACACTAATATATATGTAAGAAACATATAAGGGACATTTTCTAATGATATAGGTCGTGGTTTCTGCCTCGGGTCCATTTGTGCTATTGTTTAGATTTGTTGGAAGAAAATGAGCAACTGGGTACCCCGGATTTTGAAAGTTAAACAGAACAAAAATCTAAACTTTGAAGCTACAGTTTTGGTTTATCTGCATCCAAATATTTCAGTAACCAAAAAGAAAGATATTCTTTGTAGCAGGGAACGAAAAGTTTTATCATTTTCTTTTTTATGCGCTAGAGCATAAGAACAAAAATAGCACATGGGCAGCTCAAGTGTCAAATAAGATAACGTGTAGGAATAAAAAAGAGTACAAGTAATACTGAAATGAAGGATCTAAAAAACGGCGTACCTATGGAGAGAAGATCTTGATGTATTCTCTTACTTCTGCTTATGCGTGTTCTTCGTATTAGTGGGTGTGGTTTTTTAACGCTCTAAGATCTCTGTTATAGGAGGGGCCAGGGGAAGAGAAAGAGAGATTTCTCTGAGGAAGAAATAAGGAAAGATACGGTTTTATACGATCAATTTCGAGTGGGGAAATTCGAGAAAGAAAAATGGAGAATCCAAAACCAACAAAGAAAGGAGAAGAAAAGAAAAGAGTAGAGGGACTGGGGAGAGAGAGGGTGATTGGGGAGTAGGGTTTGAGTGAATGGCGGTCGATTGTAAGGAAGGGAAGCGTATTATTGGGAGTTGGAAATGTCCGATTAAGTTTGAATTTCCCCCTTCTTGCTTCCCTCTTTCTTTTTAGGTTCATGTTTCCTTTTCCTTCTTCTTTTCAAAATGTTTCCCACAAATCCCACCGCTATCCCCCCCTCCTCCGCCTATCTAGTTTCCACTTTTTATTGGACGATAATACCCCTCACCCGAATTTTACGAGAGACCCGACGATGACATATACCGGTCCGTATGCATTTTTGTGTTACGTCGTTGTCTTGACCGGGCGGTCCCACGATTACTTTTTTTTTATTTGAGAATTATATTTGAAGTCTTGGGTGTTGGGTGGGGGACTTTGATGAACGGGGATAAAATGGCTCAAACAACTAATTTGTAAAAATTATAGCGATGAGAAAGATAAAATGAGATAGTTTATATATACAAATGAGGTTTAATTTTATTTTCGTACATAAGAAAGAAACAAACAAAGAAAATGAGATGAAGAGAAAAATCAACCATCAGCTAACATTTTCTTTGATTGATTTTATCTTTACAAAAAAAGTAATAAATAAGTAGTAGGAGAGTAGTAACTCTATCATTATCTAATTTATCTTACATACTAAATCTTTGTTTGGTTACTCTTCAGATTATTTCACTATTATTTACAAACTATTTATCACTTTTTATTACTATTCATTATTTTTTTACTATTATTCACGGATTATTTGAGATCACCTCACCATACAACCATCACTCAAATACAAATATATATATTTTTTTTCATTTAATCATTACGACTTTTCAAAACTGAACAAAATATAAAAATAATTAAACTTTTTCAAATCTTAAAATAAAAATTATATTATAACAAAATTTCAACTTTATAATATTTGTATTAAATATTTTTTTTTCATTTTCTATAATTTCTTAAAATATCTAAACTCAAATAATTTTATTATTATTTATAAATTTTTTTACCTTATTTTATTTCATCTCAATATCCAAACGAATGAAACTTCAGAAAATTCTTAACAGATTTTGTAAAACCTATTTTTACGTAAAATTTGAAGGAAAATAACCCAAAAGTGCATCCAACAGGTGATGCATTTCATATATATTTTCAATTTTCGTATAGTTTGCGCCGCTTCATTTAGTGTGGACTGTGCATAATGTTATTTTTTAATATTATTTTCATTTTAAAATTTAAAAAAATTAAATTGTTTATTGTTATTTATTTTGAAATTTAAAAAAAATTATAATGATTATATTAGATGAGATGATATGAATTGAATTATGAATACCAATAAGGTCTTAGATCTCAAATCTTGATACTATTACTATGACTGCGTTTAGATATTGAGGTGAATTAAAATGATTTGAATTGATATTTAAATAGTAGTATTTTGTGAATCTTGTTAAGACATGTTTGAATGTAAATAAGTTAAATTATATGTTTGAATTCATGAAATAGGTTAAGATGAATTTAAACTTTTTATAAGAAGTTAAAAAATTATTAAATTTTTTTTAATAATTGATTTGAGATAAATTGAGATGGTTTCATATTTCAAATACAACCATGGGCTCGCTGCTACAATGCTGACAGCTCATCCAAATTTCCATTCTTCTAAAAGGACTTCATTATATTAATTAATCAAGACTAAAACCTAATAAATACTATAATTACTCCCAACCCCCGAATCCAGTGAAATCTGGTTGGATCTAACTTCTTTCATTTTTTTACAAAGTCAGTTCTTGATTATGCATGGCGAGTCAATTTTACATACCATAAAAACATTATTGTGACAAATTTTGACCGGAGTGTGCAAAAGTACCGCATCCTATTTTAAGAGTGAGGAGTACTAGAGCCACAAATAAATTATATAAAAATATTTCTATTAATTGAAGTGATTTTCTTTGATTTATTAAATTTACTTTACAATAAAAATAATATTATAAACTGAAGAGTCACATCAAAATACATTAACTTGTAAGATTATTTTTATAATCCCTTTGTGGTTACAATATTTCCCTTTAATATATTTCCTTTTGGATATTGATTTCCTTCCAAATAAGATTAAATTACCATGCGCCATTTAAAAAAGCACATTTTTTTAATGAGATCAATTGTGTTAGGGGCTTAGGGTTTGTTTGGAAAACTCATATCATCTTATTTCTTCTCAAATTTTTTTATAATTTTATTCTTAAACATCATTCAAACACAAATACTTTTAAATTTTAAGTTTTCAACTTTTTCATTTAATCGTTACTTAATCATTATAATTTTCTCAAACTTTCAAACAAAATACAAAATATAATACTACATTTTCAATTTTCAAAATAAAAATCATATTAAAAAAATTATATTCTAACAATATTTTTATTTTATAATATTTTTATTTAATTTTTTTTCTCATTTCCCGAAGCACAATAAAAATTTTAATTTAATTAATTCATTATTATTTACAAACTATCTCATTACTATTCACATAATTCTCATCTCGATTTATTCTCCCAAGAGGCCCTGTTTGGATGTTGAGTTAATCTTATCTCATCTCATTACATCTCAACATCAAAACACCACTCAAATATAAATATTTTTTAAATTTCAAATCTTAACCTTTTCATCTAAAAGTTTTCTAATCAATAAATTTTCCCAAACTTTCAAACAAAATACAAAAATCAATTCAGACTTTTTTAAATCTCAAAACAAAAACAATATTAAAAAATAATATTTTACTAATATTGTAACTTTATAATATTTTTATTCAATTTTTTCTCTTTTCTCTCACATTTTCCAAAACTTCTTAAAACTTTTTAACTCAAATCATTTAACTACTATTCACATATTTATCATCTCATCTCAATATTCAAACAAGGTCTTACTCTACCATAACTACGTTTGAGAACACAATTGTTCTCAGATATTATCAGACTATTTTACTATTATTCTCATACAATTTCACTACTATTCACAAACTACTTCACTATTATTTATAGATATTATGAGATATTACTTTCTAATCTCACACCTTTAATTCTATTTATAACACAAAAATACCTCTCATGAAATGGGCAATTTATATGATTGGAGTTTTATAATTTTCTCCAAATTTGTTTGAAGGAAATATTTGCTCATGAACCATATATGACCTCATCGACTTTTTTTCTATTTTTCTTGGGGCGTAGGAAGAATCGACGGGATATTTGTGGGCATTTAGTGCACCAAAACTTTGGTAGTAACAAGACATATTAATCATATTATAGTTAAAAAGCACAAATCCCCAAGCAGCTTCAATCGTGCAAATATTATTGACATTCGGGCAACAGTTTGCAGGTTGGACAATACCATTTTCCTTTGAATCTTGTCTCCGGTGTCAGCCCCACACAGGAGTAATGGAACCATTCACCTCCTTGGCACTGCCAACTTATAAAGGGTTAGCTAATCCATACAAGTTTATAGGGTAAAACAATGATAACATACAAACCATGAACTGTTAAAATTGCCTGCAATCATTGTCAATCTGTAAGAAACTTGACTAATGCAGGATCTCGCGACAGAAAGGTGAACTTGTACTCTCAGAAGGAAAATTTTCAAAATATACATTATACACTGATGGATCCCGAGTCCTTGACATTGTTTGTTTGTATGGAATCATGGATATATAGAAAGTGCCGGCAACAATCCTCATGCAGAGAAAGCAATCCACAAACTACAAGGTGCCAGTTTTAAGAAATCTCAAGTTCCTTTCATTTTACACTGAAGCCACTAGTGGGGGGAATAAAAGATAAAACTGGTTTAGTAGTGGCTAATCCATAATTGAATGTCTTCAATTCATGCGGTCTTTACTAATGCAGTGATTGTATAGTTTTTAAGATCTCCCACAATGAACTACTAGATCAAGTTAAACATGGAGTGTGGACCCACACAAGCATTTCTGCAAATTTTTCCAAGTGGCTACAGCTGAGACTTGTTATTGGTTAATCAAACTTTTGTATCTAATGTATTGTTGCCATCTAAGTAAAAAGAAGCCGTAAGCAGTATTATAACTAGATAACAAGAAGAAGATAAAAACAAGGCTCAGAAAATGATACTCACGTTTTCATTGTCACAAGCAATCATATCTCCAAATGACACCTAAAGATCAAGATAATTATAGTACATTAGTATACGAATCAAAGCAGTTGGAAAAAAAAAATCCTGATAAATTCTCCAAAAAAGCTTTCAAATTGAATATGACCAAACAAAACTGAAACAGAAGTCAGGACCTGATGACAGACACAGTAGGTGGGTTCGTTTGGATCAATAGGCTGATCAACATCCACTGGGGCAGCAAATTCCTTTCTATGGCTTCCTGGAGGAGGCATGAGTTCAAAATCCCTATCACGCTCCCGATCCCAATCCCTATCCCTGTAATCCAGCCTTTTTGCTTGAGGTGTTCCATAGAATGGCTTGCGTTTCTCACTTTTAGGGGCTATAGGTAGTGGGGGTAGAATTACCCGTTCATCTGGAGCTAGTTTTCCCTCTGAAGAAAATCGGAAAATATGAAAAGAAAAGAAAACATGATATAGGTAATAAACTTTTACACTTTCAAAGCAGAATAATTCTTTGGTGTCTTTTATGTGCTTTCGGTCAAAAAAGCTTCTAATAGTTTGATATACTGGAATTGAACTTCTTTCAAAATCATTGAAGACATGATACAATATAAAATAGAAATTTAGCTACCTTGCTTTAGATCTTCAGCAAAATTGTTCAGGTCCTCATCAAGTCTTTTTACATGGCTATCTATCTGAAGCAAATGCAAATTACAAGATACTCTTAAGGTCTCTAGTGATAGAAGAGGATGCTCAAAACCCACAATATATGAAGCTGTAGGTTACTAACCTAAGGGGAAAAAACTGCAGGTTAAAAAAGAATCCACAAAACTGGCTCTAAGGTCATGCAATATAGTAAAGAACCCACCACTGGTTGAGTGAATTATCATATGCGATAATCCCAAACGCAAGAAACTCTAAAAACCAACTATGAAGAAACAGATACATAAATGTAGGTATTGAAAATTGCGAGACATTTATTCAGGGTTGTTCTATGTGCAACAGGCAGACTTACAATTAACAAAAGCAGAGTTAGATATTCTTTAGGGTAGAGAAACAAATTCTATTTCCACAAAATAATCCCACGCTTACATATCACTACCAATGCTGATATGCCAAGGATGCTCGTGCTACAATGTCAATGTGTCCCTCGAGTGATCTCAGTGTAGCGTTCAAGTTAATGACAATCCATATGATGCCAAAAATATCAGCTTTGATCACCGGTAATTTATCTGTTCATACATTCTATCGAACAGATCCAGTGAGTTTCTTCACAAAAAATTAGGGGAAGATGGGGGAGACGTACAAGTCTAAGCTAATTGCATACCATCCTTATAATGCTAAGAGTCGCATAAAATTCTAAACACCTCTAAAAACTATATAATACATGGAGCCATGGAGGAAAAAAAAACTATGGAGAGCCATCATAGAGAGGACTGACTGAATTTCATTGGAAGCATATTCAAGCCCTGTTTGACAAGTATTTGACGTGTAGAAAGTGCACTTCAAATAAATTAGTAATTAATTAAGCATTTAAATCACAAGTATGTGTGCACATATAAATCCAATTTGATACATCAGAAACATTAGCCTAACAGAATAAAAAAATTACTAAGTTGTAATGATATGATGGACCGTGACTTGAATAACAGTCCAGAGAAACTTTTCCTAGAAACCCTTTTTTTGTTAAAAAAAAATTGCTTAAATAAAGTTAAACACAACAATCCTATAGTCAGATATGCTCTTTGAGAGCTCAAAAAGTGCAGCTTATTCAATCTGGTTGTGGACTTTTGCGAGATCATTCTGGTCAGCTACCATTTGGTTTTTCTTAGTTTTTGGGACAAGGAACTAACATTATTGCTGAATTATCAACTTTGCACAGGCCCTTTTATTTTGTTTGCACTTTGACGTCTCTGCAGTCACTATTGAAACTGATTCAGCTTTTTGGTAGCTCACTCGACGTTCATCCTCCCTACCATGGTAATATGTTTATGGCAGGATATCCTGATTTTGAGCTCTTCCATGCATGTTAAATTTCAGCACTACACTTGTCAAATTTTACTCCCTGTTAGTTGGTTGTAATTGTGTGGTTTCTTGGATTTCAAATCCTTGCTTTTGAGAATTTTGTAACCGCAAGCTTTCCCTTTTTTTTTTTTTTTTATTTGTTAAGTGTAACATGGTATTCCTCAGCGGGGGCTCTAAGCCTCTAAATAAAATTTGGTGTAATATCCTGTTTCTGAAAAAAAAAAAAAAAAAAAGCAACAACAACCACACAGTAATTTTAGAACGCTTTAGCCCCAAAAATGTATTGTCCAATTTGGATTCCTCTTTCAACTACAAATACCATATATCGAACAAAACCAACCAGTAGAGCAAACCAGTCACACTATCGTGAACTAGGCGCATTCTAAGCACGTCGAGAAAAGCACAAAACCTTCAGTCATCAAGACCTACAGCGACCATAACAGATGGCCTCACCAATTACAGAAGAGAATAATAAAATTTAGGAATACCCCAATACAAATCCATTAGTAATAAAAAGGAGCCTACCAGGTCATAAGCTTGTCGTGCTAACAAAACCTTTTCGGTGCATAAACTCAATGCACTGTCCTGATTCGACTCGACATCCTTCCAAATTTTCTCAATTGCCACCTCGTCGTCCTGATTATTATAATTGCTATTATAATAGTAGTTATTATTGGTATTACTATTGTAGTTCCCTTTCTTTAAGCTCTGTGAAGCCAGTCCCAAGCAGTACTTCGTCTGCTGCCTCGTCTGGTTTATCATCGCTTTCACCCAAAAAATAATAACAAAAAACAAAACAAAACAAAAAATCACTAGCAGACACACACAAAATAGATATGAGAAATAAAATTACAAGTAACTAAAATATTGAAGAATTTGGGGAATTACATTGGGACCGTTCATCGAGTTCTCGGATAGTATTAAGAAGCCTCTGAAGCTCAGCGGGTAATGTGCTTGCATCTGTAGAAATTTCAGATTTTAGGTTTTTAACAGAAAAAATTAGGAGAGAGTTTTGGAGAAAAATTAGAGGGGCTTTGGGGATGATTACACTCTAAATAGTCGTCGACATACACCCCAGTTCGTGCAATTGCCATTTCCCCTTCGTCTTCGTCTTCTTCTTCTTCTTCTTCTTCTTCTAGGGTTTCTGTGCAGAGTCACGAAGTTTATTTTCTTTGGACATAAAACGACGTCTATTGAATGAACGGGGGAAATTATCGAAATAACAAGGTATCCTCCGGTACATTCATTTAGAAAATTTATTTGTATAAATTTAATTAATATTTTTTAATAATATTAAATAATAAACTCTTCAAATCTATTATTATTATATTAAAATATTAATTTTTACATTTTCTGTTTTAAAATATATGCACAACGTTCAATGTTCTCTGCTATGTTTAATCTTTTCCATCCCCCGCCTCCACTTTTTTTTTTTTTTTATAGTCCACCCCCACTTTTAATCGATTCCTTTGATGAAGATTTGACCATATATAATACCTTGATTTAGAGCACTTTTATTGGCTTTAGTAAAATCTAAAGATAGCTATAATTTAGTTAATATATGGTAAAAAAATCTCATATTGAATTGGACATTGTTAAAAAATTTGGATATCAATTACAGTGATTCATCAAATTTAGAGGACTACATTAAAATAGACGAATAGTAAAATACTATTTTTTCACTCAAAACAAATACACAGGAACCTCCCGCTAAAACCCTTCCAATTTATTCTCTACATTCTCCCTATTAACTCTTTCTTCTCTCCATTCTCCCCATTAACTCTCTCTCTCTCTCAATTTGCTCGAGCACCACAACTGAGCCCCTCCACTCTCACTACCGATCACTCCCAACGAGCCCCCATGACCGACTGAGTCCCCTCCCAGCACCACTGAGCCCCCTCCCAGCATTATCCCCTTCTGTAACATTCACCTCGGCCACCACGACTGAGCCCCTTCCCGTAACATTCATGACCAACCATGACTCAGCCCCTTCCCAATAAATCATGACGCCACCGTGAAGCGTCTCCTCGTTGTTGACAGCCACAAAAACCCTCAACGACAACACTTGTTGTTGACTTTTATGCTTTATCTATTTTTCTAACTCTCTCATAATTTCAATCATTGTTTGCTCTTATTGTTGCGATTTGTAAAATTTCTCTTTAGCATGGTTATTGTTGTGATTTGGAAAAAATTTCTTTACTATTGAGCAAGGTTTTTTTTCAATTTTTTATAGTTTCTTTCCATATCTGAGATCGATCAGTGCTTTAATTTACATGCAATTGTAAGTTGGTAAACATTAGGGGCCACAATTGGTTTCTTTCCATATCTGTACTTTAATTTCCATATCGATCAATACTTAATTTACGTGTAATTATAAATTCTTTCCATATATGAGATCAATCAGTACCCTGGAATATTGTGGTGGTGTACGTTAGGGGCCACAGTAGCTAGTTTGGAAGACTCTGTGTTAAAATTTTAGTCTCACAATTAAGTTTCATAATTCTCACAATTAAGTTTTGGTGGTATTAAGTTTCAGAATTCTCACAATTAAGCTTAAGACCTCCTTTAAAAATTAAGTCTCACAATTAAGATCTCATAAAGAGGTCTTTACGTGTATAGCTCGGATTAGAAGCCTCTAACTACATGTTTTAGGAAATACCAACCAAACAAAGCTAGTCTGCTCCATTGCTCTACAATGAAACTGTTTTGCATCAGTTATATGTTCTATTTGCATTATACATGGTTGAAAGCTAAAGATGAAATCAAAACAAGTATTTTGGTCCCTGTACTTATAACAGAATATGTTTCACTAACTAGAAGCCTTTGGCAATGATTTAGTGCTTAGTCTTTAAAAATTCTCTTATAATAAAACCCGTTTCACTAATTATGAGCCTTTGGCAAATACCTCATAAAGACTAAGTTTCATAATTATCTTCTACAACACTATTTCACATTCCAAGCATCTAAAATTGAATTTAAAAACTACACAATCAGCATCAAGCACAAACAAATGTAAAGAAAAAAAAATTACAAGTTTTAGCATTGAAGTGGAAAGAGAGAACAAATATTCTATATACTAATCTTAAAGCATGATCTGCTTGATGTAGTGCTACAAAAAATCATGCTATATTTATTGAAGTCTTCCAAGAAAATTTGTCATGATAGAAACTAAAATTCAAGCATACAGCATCACAAAGTGGAACTATTATGTATATTACTTTTCTGTTTTGTTGTTTTGTTGTTTTATTATTATGCTTTTGAAAGTAATGTCTTTCATGGGGGTTTTGTGAATTTGTTGCTTGCTTACTATTTTATGAATGATAGATTTACAAATAATGGACGATTCCTTTTTCACTACACTCTTGCAAAGTGATGGAGAATATATTAATAACCCCCCATAGCTAGTGTCTTGCATGATAATGTTGAGGTCAATATTGAAATGACACAACTCGAAAGAGAAGTAAGGACTTAAACTAAAAAATCTCAACAGGGTGTGTCATTCACCGTAGAGGAAGACGACTTTCTTATATCAAGGTGGCTCAACATTAGCATAGACACTATTAGGGAGACTGACCAAAAGTCCACCCAATTGTGGATAAGAATCCATTATTACTTTAATACTTTTAAAAAACCTAACTGGCCTGAATGTTTTATGGGCTTGTTGACTAATCGATGGCCAACCATCCAAAAAATCACAAACAAGTTTTGTGGTTGCTTGGCCCAAGTTAAATCAATGCATCCAAGCGGCATCAATGAACAATACAAGGTATGTTTCTAATTATTATAAAGTTTCATTGAAATATATATTAATATTTTTATGATTGTTGCTTATATTGAAAAGGCAAAGGTAATGTAGCGATCGACACAAAAAGCCACCTATAATTTGGACCATTCTTGGAACATATTGAGGCACTAACCAAAGTGGCAAGTATCTATGGATAATTTGCCAACAAAGAGAAACAAAGGCTACTCTACTGTTCCAACTGCCAATGCCACGGATGCAGACATTTGTGAGAGCATGTCTGCCAATGTGGAAAGGCCACTAGGCAAGAAAGTTGAAAAACAAAGGAAAAGAAAAAAGAAACGTAAAGAATCTTTACCTACTGAGTTTGATGAAGGGTTAAGTCACATGGAAAGTGATAGGAAAATAATGATGATTGAGCGATGGGAAGTCGTAAGCCAAGTTGATAAGGACAAGACTGAGATGATAGAACTTAAGAAGAAGAAGATGGAGATAGAAATCATGAGTTTGAATGTTGATAACATGAATGCGGTGCAGTGAGAATACTTCAGGTAATTTCAAATAGAAATCCTAGAGAAACATAGGAATGTATCACTTCAAATGTAGTAGCTGGAGGAGGGACAAGTGCATTGAAGAGTATCATAATTAGTAGAACCTGGTAATCCCTTGATTTTGTTCTGTTATTTGTGTAATCAAACATGCTAAAACAACATTTGCTGCAAATTTGTAAAAAAAATTTCAACACTATATGTAGGTGCAGAGTTTGTAACTGCTATTTTTGGTTAATATATTGCATAGTTTTGCACATTTTTTTAATTCTGTTTTTGGCCAACACTATATTTCACAGTTTTTTAATTTTAAGCTTAATATTGCAGAGTTTATATATGTAGCTATAAACAAATTAATCGTAGAAAACTATTAAAGTCTGTCTCGTTTTATTAAAGTCTACATCCCTTTATGCTATTACAACATTTATGGATGACTATGTTTTTGCAGGTACTACTCAGAACAGTTTTTTGCTGCTGAAGCTCTTTGAATACTCAAAATAGTTATGTTGATGATTTTTGTAACAACTCATGTGGATATTTTTTATTTTTTTGTAACTATTGTTATGTGTTGTAATTTGAGGGTTTCTTTTTATGCTACTGTTAGACATGGTATGTTGCTAGATATGGTGTTGGATGTGCAAACATGATGTTGGAAGTGTAGATTTTGTAATTAAGAAGGTGTTGGAAGTGCAGACATGGTAATTTATGTAGGTGCAAGTTTTTTTGTAATTAAAAAGGTGTACGTGAAGATTTATGTAGGTGCAGATTTATGTAGGTGTTGGAAGTGCAGACATGGCAATTTCTTTTAAGTGTTTATGTAGGTGCATATTTCTTATTGACATGAACATGAGTATGTTGCTAGATATTTGCTTAGTAATTAAGAAATTTATATAGAATTTCATATGAGTTTAATCAAATATTTTTTGTTATTAGCATTAAATGACACTTGAAAATATGTTTTTTTAATATTAATTTAATTAGAATATAATTATTATTAACATTTAATTGGTAGAACTACAAAATGTGATAAAAATAAATTAAATTACAAAATTATTAAATTAATAATTTTTTATTATTATATAAAGAGTAAATGGACAATCCAATATGGAGAATATATGGATTGAATTTAAATAGAATATACAAATATAAATTCATGTGATATTAGCTAAATTTTAAAGATGCATTTATCCAAACCAATAAGGATGCTTTAGTACCATTATTCAAGTGCCTTTAGAAACCCAATTCTTTTTAAACAAAAAGTCAAATGAATCTGAAATCTAGCAGTTGAGGATAAAAAAAAAGAAAAAAAAAAAGAGATAAAGCAAATCTAGCACTTAAAATCTGAAATATAACAGTTGAAATCTAGCATAAATCGCATGGACAAAAAAAAAAAAAATCAAATGTTTTCTTATAGAGCTAAAGCAAACACGACCATTTAGGATAGGTTTGGAAAACATGTTTCATCTAAAATTTTCATCTTCATCTCATCTCTACACTTTTTCAAATCCCTATACAAAATATAATAAATAATTCAACTTTTTCAAATTTCAATATAACTTTTTCAAATTTCAATTTAACTTTTTCAAATCTCAAAACTAAAAAATAATATTTCAAATTTTAAAACAAAACACAAAATTCTCATCTCATCCCCAAACATATCCTTAAGGTTTCAGAATTTGAAAATTCTCAGCTTTACTTTTTTCAGAGAGATTTATCGGAAGCCATACAGACCGCACGTTGAAAGTAGCATAAACTAAACCAAAAAAGAATGAACAAATCAAATAAAAAAAAATCCCAAATCATAAACCACAAGAGATAGAATAGAGTCATAGAAAATAGAACCGAAAATGAGAGAAAAAAATAGAAGAGAAAGAGAGAGAGAGAGAGGCGATGATGGCGTGGGCTTATCGGAAGGCGTTTGGCGGTGACGATGAGACTTCTAAATGGTGGTGGAAGGCTTGGTTTTGATCTTGTTGAAGGCGATCGAGGTGCACCGAGGAATTTATGGGAGACATCGACGTGCTTTGAGGAATGGTGTGGATTTTTCTCGAGTTTTTGTGTGCTTTGGTGCTTGGTGAAGATAACGAGATAAGGAATATTTTATGTCTAAAATATAATTTAGCCAACAACTTGGACTGGTCAGATTTGGCTAGTGAGTTTGGTGTTGGTTAAAAATACTATACATTTATTGAGTTTGGTATAGATATAATTTATGCAATTTAATTAAATTTTGACCAAAATTTGACTATAGCTAGGCCACTACTAGTGCTCTGATGTTAGATCATACAGTTGTAGATTATGTAAATGTTGTGTACTTTAAAAAAAAAAAAGAAGAATTTTATTATTAAAAAATTACTTTGTTATATAAATTTTACATTTATTCATTTTTTTAAAAATCAATGTACAAAGCTTGCACACTGTTATCATTTCTATCTATTCACTGTATTAACCCGAACTGGATCCAATCGATAAAAAATCGAGCAAACAAATCAACCTGACAAAACATAGTCCATTTCACTTGCAATATAATTTTTTTTCATAGAGCACTTAAAATTATTGTTTTAAATATCGTACTGTACCAGTCGGTACAGGCTGGTACAGTCGGTAGTTGCCGTACCGGCCACTAGTCTGGAACAGGTATTATATATATTTCGTACCAGCCCAAATATCGGTCAATATTTCGACCTATACTGGCCTGTGTTTCGGCCTGTACCGGTTAATATTTTGGCCTTTACTTTTTTATTTTTTTTTCAAACTACAAACTTATTTTTTGACTCATAATTTAGACTAAACTATTTATAATTTATATATCTATGTATTTATATATAATTTATCTATATATAGACTATTATTTTGAAATATAATTTATATATATAATTTATTCATATATCAACTATCTCGAAACGGTATCAGTATTGAAATATTTCATTTCAGTGCATTGACAGGTACAGTGTCCGATACGGTATTCAAAACATTAATTAAAATTAATTGGATTGAAGTAATAAACAAAAATGAAAATGACAATAGTAGGGCTACTGAGAAAGGTGATTCTTACGCGAGTTTTCATACACAACAGCCTACTGTTCACGCAGCTTCCACACTCCAGCGCCTACGTGACTTTCTTTTTTCTTTTTCTTTTTTTGAAACAGAAAACATGCGCCTTTTGGTCCCAGAAAGGTTCATTTCAAATTTCCCCCCCTCCCGGGCGTTCTTCTTCGCTTCTCCAGGCCCGCGTTCTTCACTTCTCCAGACCCCCCGTTCTTCTTCGCTTCTTCAGAAATCCTAGAGAGAACTACCAACGAAAGCAAATGATAGGCCTCAGCGTTCAGAGAAAGGCTTAAAGCCGAATCCCAAATATCTGGGTTGAAGTAGACGTGAATCAAGACCGTTGCAGTCATGGGCAAGTAGAGGGCGAGAAGATCGCTGGATCGGACTGGGTCTTGAGCAGTTGAGAGTGGTCTTAAGCAGTTGAGAGTTTTACGTTTACGTTTGAGAGTTTTACGTGTTTTTCTATTGCATGTTATTCCCACTCTGTTTTTTACGTGTTTTGCATGCTCTGTTTTATGTGTTTGAGTTCCAGTTGTTTCCCTTTATTTTCGGCAGTTCTTATACGTGCTTTGCTTATTTAAGCAGCCTAGAATTTATCAATGCAGCATCAGAAAAATATTCATTCCTTTACAGGCCTAACATCTGTCAATACATTTTGAGTAAGAGAAGTAATTTAGTACTTTTACCATGCACAGTCCGAACTAGTCCTAATCTCGCGGATGCAGCAATGGCAAGGCTTGCTCAGGGGACAAGGTTACTTGCCGATGGCCATGACCATATGTTCAAGAAAGCATTTAATGTATTGGCAAGAGAGAAGCTCTTAAAGGCATATGCCTGCTCTTTATCAACTTCCACTGGACCTGTGATTGGGACACTCTACTTATCCAATAAAAGAGTTGCCTTTTGCAGTGATTTGGCCATGTCTTGTTATTCATCCACAGGGCAGTCGGAAAGGATGTACTACAAGGTAGTTTTTTTTTTCACTCAATGATGATGTAGTCTCATTGAGTCCTCGTCCAAATATATTAACTTAAGCTTTTAATGTTTTGGGTCTACATCTAGATTGTTGTGCAGCTTGATCAGTTGGCAGCAGTCAATCCTTCTGCTAACACCTTGAACCCTTCAGAGAAGTACATCCAGATAGCCACAAGGGATGGCCATGAATTCTGATTCATGGGGTTTTATCTCATTCGACAAGGCACTCAAGAATCTAACGAAAGCATTACAACAATCTTGAGAATATTCTGACCAGAAAATGGATATAAAAACTAGCATGAACTATTTCTGGTCTGAACTATGTATTGATGGTATTAAAAGTATGACATTTTACAAAATTGCTTGTAAGATTTAGACGAGAAGAATGGTGGACTGTAATGTTTCAACCAATATTGGTTGATGTTTGCTTAGACACTTCCCTCGTTTTGTTTCGAACAATATTGGGTTAACAGTTTGATTAGAAACCAAAAATAAAAATAGAAAAAAGAGTAAATGCAAAGGTAATAGATGAAAGAGGAAATAGAGATTTATTAAATCAACCCAAGAATCATACATAACAGATACAACAACAACCTCTAACTAATTAGCTCCGCAAGAATGTACAGAACCTCTTAAAACAAGGTCTCAACTACCAAGCTAAACTGAGATTAAGCATGCATTCGGCAAGAAAAAGCTGTGATCAACAAAAATCCAATTGATAAAACAAAATAGTTGACCTGTTCTTATTATTACTATCCTCAGACTACCAATTATCCTCCACTTCCTGATCTCGAGAAAGAGTATCGAAGTTCAAGCTTCTTGCAATCTCAAAAAAATGCACAACGGCTTCCTCTGGCGTCCCCACAAGAACACCATGTCCTAAATTAAGAATGTGTCCCCTTTGACCTGCATGACTCACAACCCTAAAAAAAAAAATTCCACCAATTGAACTATAAAAGTTTGAAAATCACTTCTAAATTTAATTTCAACAATAACAAAAAGTGCACCATTAATCAGACAACCCAGAATTATCTACAATAATTCACTCCTACCTCGGCCATCAGTTTATGACAGCCCAGCCAAACATCTTCAAAATCTCATCATACAAGTAATGCAAGCATTGAACAGAAACTCATTTTAACTTTCTTTGCTTCTCCACTTATCTGTTAGACCTTTATCAACCCTAAAAACTTATATTACCCTATTTTTCCCCTACCAAATTAATCTCTCTGAAATTTTAAATTCTTAACTTACTGCTAGACCACTAGCTAGGCAACAACCAGTTCTCTAAATCCATCACCTAACAGTATCTACCAAAAACCAATTTGAATTCTTACATTCAGTATGGTCTGAAACTAAGGCTTCGTTTGGATGATGAATTTATCTGAGATGAGTTCATTTTTAGACTGTCTCTGACATCCAAATAGCACAAGTGACTCTTCGAAATGTAGTTGAAATATAAAATTAGTGATTGGGTCCCACACTTGTTCAGATTTTAGCTTTTTTGTTGTACCCATCTGACAACCCACGTCCAGCATTAATTGTATTTCTTTATCTCACTTCTTTTTTCTTTTTTTCTTTTTTTATTTCTTGTTTTCCCTCAAGAACGAAAAAGCTCTCCCGCTAGTTTTTTTAAAAATTTTTTTGGTACTCTCTCTCCGCTAGTTGGCTGCAAGTGCAGTCCTTTATTTGATTTTTATTATTATTATTATTCTTTTGCTTGCAGGTTTGGCGGCGGAAGTGGGAGCAAATTTGTCAGATGAAAATATTATTTATAAGTGGGCGCCAGCATTTCTGAATGCATTTGGCAAGATCATTGTTAGGTGAACAATATTAATTAATGATGAGACTTATTTTTTCACAACTTCTCATAAATATATCTAAACTCATCTCAATATCCAAACACAATAAAAACTCATTTTAGTGGACCCCACCAAACTCATTCAACAATTTCAACTCACTACTATTCATAAAAAACTCAACTTAGCTCAACTCAGTTTAATATCCAAACGCAACCTAAGACAACAAATTTTCAGCCTCATCAACCAATCCGAACCAGAACAAAAATCATAATTTGACCACACATGCAGATTACAGTTCCCAAGTTACTCAACTTCAACAAATACCAGTTCCAAACTAATAGTTTGAATATGAAAATATTTCTTATTGAAATCTTCCCCTCCCAACGAAATCAATGTAATTTCAAATCACTGTAACTTTGAATCAGCGGGTTATTACATGAGTATGACCATATGAAAAAAATTTCTTAACACAATTTATATGGGCACAAATCAGTGATATGCTACGGTCAGTGTATATGGGCACAAATCAGTGTAATTCAGAGGGCTAAGGAAAATGCTCAGTGTATATACGTGCAAGAAACTTAAGACAAAATCTGCCAAAAAAAAACCTAACTGAAATCAGTGTAATTTCAAAAGGAAAAAAGACTAACCTATGTTACTGTGATATGAGGTAACAGATCTAGGTTTCTTTGCAACGTCTGGAGTTTGCAACGGAGTTTGAGACCGAGAGACAGGGATCGAGGAGTCGAGGGTTAGCACGGGATCCTTACACGAGAGAGGGCTCGGTGAGAGAGATAGAGAGAGAGGCCACTAAAGGGAGGAATCGGTGAGACGAGATTGGGACTGGAGGGGATGAGGGAGATGGGTCTTCGTGAGGATGAATTCTTCTAGGGTTCGGGACTGAAGGGGGTGAGAGAAGTGAAGGGTGAGGGGTGAGAGAGAAGAGCCTGGGATCTGGTTGAGGGGTGCTGCAATGAAGGGTGATGCTGGCTAAGGGCGTCGGGGTGAGGGAGAAGAGGGAGAGATTCTGAGGGCACCTCGGGAGGGGTGTGGGCGATGAACAATGATATGGGAGACAAATCGGGTTCGCCACATTAGGAGTGCGAAGTGCGGTGAGGAACCAGAGGTTGAGTCGAGTTTTCCTTCCTACGCTAGTCCTGCTACCTATATTCGTGAAAAATGTGTTGCCCTTTACATGCTGACGTGGCAGTAAAAGGTGTCATTGTCATGTCATTTTTTATTTTTTAAAAAAACCTAAAACTAAAACTAAGGTGTGATTTGGTTTGGTAGTGATAATATCTCATCTACTCATTATAATTTTTTAAATTTTTTATACAAATTATAATAAATAATTCAACTTTTTCAAATTAAAAAAAAATATATATTATAATAATATTTTATTCAACTTTTAACTTTTATCATCTCATCTTATCTGTGTAACCAAATCAGATCTAATTCGACACAGAACTCTACCGTCTACCTGTTTTGAAAATTCTCTCTTCTATTTCGACATTTTAACCCTTTCCTCTATCAGCTTGTTCTTAGTGATATGATGCTCATTGTTTTTGTGCTCTCAAATTCGGTGCTTTCTGGTGCTCTCCGTTTCAGATTCTTCATTTGTTCTTGGTTTTCTCTATTTCATGTTTCAACCATCAGGGTCTGCTTTTATTATTATTATACCTTCTAAAAATGTGTAGCCTTGAAACTACTTTAAATGAGAGGATGGAAGAAGACAGGAAGATAAATGGGAGAAGACCGGAAGAGAAAAATGTTGGAAAGAGAAATGGGAGAAGAGAAGAGGAGGGCTAGAGTGTCTAAAGAAGGAAAAGTAAAAGAAAGAGAAAAAACTTTGGACGCAAAAAAAAGCACTGGCTTGCTTTATGGTTTTTATTTTTTATTTTCTAAGTTAGAGGCCGACGAGGCAGTGCCACAAAGCACACCACGTCAGTATGTAACTGGGCATACGTTTTTTATAAGTAGAAATAACATTTATCTTCCTACATTGTGCTAATAGTGTAAATTACATTGTTTTTCAAATATTTTTTAAATTCCTTTAAATATTTATAAAAATTTCACAAACTCAATTAAAAAATATTTTATTAATCTAAAGCTTCGTTTGGATAGTGAGATATGATATAATCTATAAATGATAGTAAAATTATTTGTAAATAATAATAAAATTATTTGAGTTAAGATGAACCTAGTAAATGAACTGGGTCTAATTATCAATTGTATCCAATCAGTCATTGAGTTGATCGGCAATAGTGCAAGATTTAATGGCTAGCTGCTTTGTTGCCATATTATGATCAGAATAGGACATTGAACGAATAGATGAAGTAATGTTTCTTCTTCCTCATTGAACAATGGACAATTTTCATGTTGAATATTTAGGATAATATTGCTTAGTCTTGCCCTCGTAGGTAGCATATCCCAAGTTATTTTCCACAGTAGCAACTTGTGGCAATCATTGATTTTCAATTTCTAGAATTTTTTGAAATTGAAGATTCGATAATTTTGAGGAGGTGTGGTACCTGGATCATTAGTCGCTAAGTGGTAAGTGGTTTTGACTGATAATTTGCCATTATGATTTGGGAGCCATATCACTGAATAATTTCATTGACTGTTTTGAGGGAGATGGATTTTTTAGATTTGTACAAGTTTATCTTGTTCAAACAATGTTAGTATTCTATATTCAAGGAGTGAGGATTATTAATAATGATGTCAAAAACTTTTACCAGTGGGTGACAGGGTGTACCTCATTCATTTGTTGAATCGACTTTGACTTGAATGAACCCATAGTTGGGATCCATGGTTTTGTCCATACGTTTACTGATAATTCAATGAAGATTTGATAACCTTTTAACATCAATTATCTTGTCTTTAAGATTCCCGTCCATAGCTACGAGTTAGATGATTTTGGAGTTGCACTCGAAAAATCTATTGAGCTGAGGTATTTGTTCAACTGATTTTGGTTAGTATCAATATTTTATGAGGATTGTTATAGCCACAAAGAGATTATACAAAAGTAATCACATAATTTGATATGGTTTCATATGATTCGTTATATCTATTTTATAATAAAAGTAATTTTACAATCTAATAATCCATATGAAGCCACATCAGTTTGTTGGATTACTTTTGTGTAATTCATTTGTGATTAAAGCATTTTTCATATATATATATATATATATATATATATACTTGTTTTAAAACCATTTTTATAAGAGGGATGTTGCATGTTACACTTTTATCCTATTTCTACGACACCTTGTTGCAGTTATTAAATTAACTCTTTATTTAATAAAATAGCAAATTCAAATATTAATGGTCAATACCACGTTACTATAATATGGTATAAATTGGATAGGAGTATACTAAGTTTAGAATAATTATATTTAAAATTAAAATTATTCTATTTTTAAGTAAGTGTGAAAGACACACCACTTAAATAATAATATTTTACTTATAAGATTCAAATTTTAAAATTTATATTTTAAATTAAATTATATCACGTAAGCCGCATGTGTGTAGATGTTTTAGAATAGAAGTACTATTAAATTTGAGGATAGTTATAAAATTTTTGAAATTTAAACAAAAAGAAAAACTCAAAATTAGAAAAATTGTAATAAATAAATTTATAATTAAAAAATAAATTTATAATAAAATGATAGTATTATCTAAGGTGCGGTTTTGATAGTGAGATAAAATGATTTTAGATGAAAGTTAAATAAAATATTGTTAGAATATTATTTTTTAATATTATTATTGTTTTAAGATTTGAAAAATGTTGAATTGTTTATTATATTTTGTGTAAAAATTTAAAAAAATTACAATGATGAAATGAGAAGAGATGAGATGAAACACTTTCGCTATTCAAACGGAGTCTAAATAAATTGTATAATGAATTATAAAATAATATTTATACTATTATTCTCACATCGCATAATAGAAAAATGATAATGATAGACGTACTACCTTTGTATCACTCTTTTTTATTACTTTATAATGTATTTTTATTTTTATTTTTATTTATTTTATTTAAAATATTTTTTTAACATATTTAATCATTAACAAAAATTAAAAAATATACAATTTTACTAATAATCAATTATTTAACTATTAAATCAAAAAAATTAAAAAGAGAGAGTAAATAATAGGTATAAAGTAATAACCATATAACTATCCATAAAAAATAAAAAGGAGGGTGAATATGTCTATTCACCAATATTATCGCGGAAGATATTCGGAGTGGCTCTCTGAGGAATAATTTGAAAATATGTGGCAGTGGTTTTTTCCCCGTGGAGCGCCTGATTTTTTCTCTTCTTTCTCTCTTACTTGCTTCCTCAAAAAACAATCTCTTCTTCAGTTTGAGCAACGATCGTATATCTTCCAATTGTACAAACACTTGTTGCACGTAACCGAACATTAGAACTAGAATCAAAGACTACAGAAAAGCCCCCTTTTCATCAATCATCGCCCAAATACACAATAAATTGTAGTTTTGGTGAATGGCACAGTTCATAACACAGGGACGCTTGAAGTTGCTCTTCAGTGGCGACGGGATTTCACTTGGGTTCGAACCCAGAGACCCATTTCACTGCAAGCTCAAATCGGTTCCAGCCCACATGCACAGGCTCAAGTTTCTTAGTTCTACAAGTAGATTTTTCTCTTCTTCTTCTTCTTCCTCTTCATCCGTGAATAACAAGCTCGGCCATTTCAATGCGGATGCGCGTCTTGGTGATGACGAGGCTGTGCATGATGATGATGGTAATATTCATCATGATGATGATTTTGAGAGAGATGATTTGGCTGGTTTTAGAGGGCTGGTCTTGGATATCTCCTACAGGTCAGCTACTATTATGGCCCGCTCTGTAGCTGATTATTTTCTGTTTTAACAATTTTTAAGGGTTGGTTTGGTTTCTAAACCAAACTAATTTCATCTCACTCATCATTACAACTTTTTCAAATTTCAACACAAAATATAATAAATAATTCAACTTTTTCAAATTTTAAAATAATAATAATATTAAAAAATAATATTCTAACAATATTTTATCATCTAAACTCAACTCACTTCAACATCCAAACACACCCTTAGTATCTGTCTAGCAGGGTTATTTATTTATTTATTTTAATTATGAGCTGGTACTTTTTTAAGTACTATGAATTTAACTATTTCGTTGATCTCTGCTAAAAATCTCATCAATCTGCATTTGGGTTGTTGCTGGTCTGTTAGGCTCTGATAGCTCTAGGTAGAACCTAAGCCAACACATACGTGATGTTGACTGTTGAGGATGTTGGATCATATTTTTAGCCTAGAAAAATATATTTGCCTTTTGTTGGTAACTATCTGTACCAAAAAGCTATGGTCTTTAAGTGGGCTTGCAATTTTACACTAGTTTAAAGGGTGGGTCATTACTGCTCTCAAATGAAAGGAAGGAATCATGGTCGTAATTTTAGTATGCGCTGGAAATATTCTAGTTTCGTTCCTATGGCACCGATCATCAACTTACTTGGCAGCAGCATGAACGCGAGTCCAATGTTTTTAATAAGCTAGTTAAACTGCATCGTGTTCAAAATCAAATAATTGTTCCTGACTAGAAATTAACTACATACGAGGATGCTTGAAAAATGAGAAGAGATGAGATGAGAAATTTGTGAATAATAGTAAAATGATTTGAGTTATTATGTTTTATTGGGTATTGGGAAAGGAGAGAGAAAAAGTTGAATAGAAATTTTATAAAGTTAAAATATTGTTAGAATATAATTTTTTAATATGATTTTTATTTTGAGATTTAAAAAAGTTGAATTATTTTTTGTATTTTGTTAGGAAGTTTGAGAAAGTTGTAATGATTAGATGAAAAAGTTGAATATTTGAAATTGAAAAGTGTTTGTGTTTGAGTGATGTTTGGGAATGAGATGAGATGAGATGAAATCTCTTCCAATCAACCCGTAAGTCTTGAGAATTTCATAAGAATTACGTGTTGATGCATTTTACAAATATGAAGAAATTGCATGCTATCAGCCATAACCACGGAAAGTACAGTTTCAATCAGGCAATTATCACTGAGAAGCCCAATAGTTATAAACATCTAAGTTAATGGAAAATATCAGGCAAGCACCATATAAGAGAATGTAAGATCCTGTCAGCATGTTGCATTGAAGAACACAAGAAGAGGTACTATATCATTTTTTATTTTATTTTTTGCAAATTTACAAAGAAAGAAGTCTAGTGATAGGACTACAGATCAAATACACAGGGAAAGAAATAGAAACAAACTCAGTAATTAATGAAAAAATAGTTCCTAGTTTATCATTTTTAATGTTGAAGATATGATCAAGATAATGATAATTTTTTTGCACAGACTATCCTGACCTTAATCCAGCAGCCTATAGCCTTGTTAGCTTCTTTAAGCAGTTTAATTTACCTCTTCTGTTGATTTCTATCTGTAAATATTGGGTGTTCAATACTTTATTTGCACTTGGTCATGTCTGTGCCTTTTTCTTCAAATTATTGTCTTGAGAAAGGCAGAAGGGAAAGAGCCATGAGAATATAAGGTTGAGTTAATTTCCTGCTGTTCATATGGCTGCAAATATGTAAGCATCTATTGTTGGGTGCTTAAGTACTTTAGTTAATTCTACTCTCTCTTTCCTTTCTACCATTCTAGATGGACTCGCATGGTTGTTTGCTTATGGTTCTTATCACTGTTTTCCTGTGCCAGGCCAGTGAATGTTGTCTGCTGGAAGCGTGCTATTTGTTTGGAGTTCATGGAGAAGGTTTGATTGCTGTGATCACTTATTCATGTCGGATTTTTGGACATTTTCTAGCAGTAGCTCTCCATGCAATTACTTACCTCCATGGATACTCTCTCTTTTTTTTTTAATCAAAAGAAGATGAAATCTTGGCTATCGTTAAAATATAAGAATCTTTTGGATCACCGAACATGTCTAGTCTATCAAAATGGATGACTAATACTGTTCATTTCCACATGATGCTAGGTTGGTGTGTTACATATCTTATACGCTACTACTTTGCATATGTGATCACCACATATAAGTGTTCTCTACAACAATATATGGGTTTGACTGTTTGAGTTTAGGAGGGGGATGAATGGTTCCAAAGGATTCCAATTGTAACCTGGCCTTTCTTTTGTTTTTTGTTTTTTTTTTTCATTTTTTGTTTTTTACAAATGATAGAAGAGTCAAATACTCAACAAGTAGCATGCCATAGAGTGAAATTCTTTTATAAATAACAGTTATCTTTGAAAAGTATCACATTTCACATGCACCGTGTGTATTCATGCTTTTCAAGTGGAGTTGTTATGCATTATAAAACATTTTTCTTTAAAACTTTTGGGTGGCCCTTTGTACATTTATGCCTTATGTCAAGGTTTGTGATTGCAAGGATCCCAACTTCGTTCTTGTGGTGTCACATGTAAGGTATGACAACACTTGATAAACAATGGTGCATTTGAGTAGGTCAACCTACACAGACCATACACTGATGGTTGCCTCCACCTTTTTGCTCCCGTACCATCACCTCAGTATACAGCCAAAACATTTTCAAAACATTCATGCATCATCATTCATTCTTTTCAGTATTTCCTTTATTATAACTTTCATAACATGAGCATATCGATATCATAAAAATAATAGGCGCATGCATCATAAAACATTTAAATGAACTTGCAATTGATAACATATCATTTATGCTACATAAAACAGAGTTTCCAAAGAAAAAGCTATAGCATATACATAACTCCAAAATGTTTTTGGAAAAATCATACAAAACTATGTAATCAAAATAATTATGCAATGTCTTAATCATGATCCTCATGCAAAACTTGAGATTTAACAATGCTAAAACATGTGGATAGATTATAATTTTTTTTTCTACATTTTCAGATCTGTTTCAACTCACAATTAGGCTTGCGACACTTCAAGTCATTGTTAAACTTTCATGCAACATAAAATCAAATGTACAAGAAATAATCATGCTGCTTAAAGGATAAATCAGAGTCTAATCCTATTGGTGGCAGATTTCTTGATAATTTACCGTGAAAGATTGGGTCTTGCATTGATTTTCATGGCAAAAACCATTCAAGAAAGATGTAGAAATCCATTAGTAAGTAATTTGAAATCTAAACCTTAATCTTGATGAAAATATAAAACTCATTTAAATCACCAAATGTGGGGCCAGCTAGGGTTAATCTTAAGAAAGGAGAAGCGCTATGACTTTTATGAAATATTTGATTTTGGGCTGAAAGGGGGCATTAGCATGTTGAGTAACGGCTGAGTTTTGTTAAAAAACACAACTAAAATCCACAATTAAAATCCACGCACAGCCAGTTTCGATCTAGTTTTGTTGAAAAAAAAGATTCTTGACAGCTTTAACCTTCCTTTAGGAAGCCTTCAGTCCCTTTTAAACCAAACCGTTTTCCTCCATTCTCTAAGAAAAAAAAAAAGGACAATATTTTGACTTGTATACTCAAAAGAAGAGTGGAATGACCAACAGGGTATCTTTTGACATCCATATAAAAAATGTCCTTTCTAAACATAGAGACTTGGATTTAAAGAAAGTCCTAGTTTCCTAAAATAAAAACCCCAGAATTTCAGGTGTGACGTCTGTTTGAGGTTCTTTTTGTCAAAATTGTTGTTGGCAGTTGGAACATAATCTGCTTTTTCTTTCTCATTGTCTTTATATAGGCGTACTTTGAGGCAGAATTTTTTTTTTCTCTTTTAGTAAATTCACAGCTACAAACATATGCATATGAGATGAGCCTGTTTTAACATTTTAGTATCAAAACTTGTTTTTATCCAGGCTGATGTGCTAGAATATTATGATCAGACAGTAAATTCCCCCAGTGGATCCTTCTACATACCAGCTGTCTTGAGGGTATGCAATCAAGGTGTACTTTTGGTTATTAATTTGTTTCATATTTTATTTTTCCTCAGATGGCAGTATTGCCGATGGTTCTTATGAGACCTTTTCTTTTGTTTTGAAATTTTATCTTTTGCAGGATTTCCTCTCTTTTATTTCTCAAGTCCTCCATTCTGCTCAAACTGATCATATCTTGCTTTGTTTCCAGGTTCCCCATTTACTGCAGGTTATAAAGAGAAGAAGAATCAAGAGCAATCTTAGTCGTAAAAACATACTATATCGGGACAATTACACTTGTCAGTAAGTAATTTGCTCATGTACCCTCTTGCTCAAGTTAAATGAATTTAATTCAGCAAGTTAACAATAGTTTGCAGAACAAACACATTGTTATGTCCATTCTTGGCCTCAAAAAGGTCTCAGGCAATCCCATGCAGATTTAGGGTTATTTCTCTCTCTCCCTCTCTCTTTCTTACCAGTGGGTTCTCTATGATAATCTGTTCTCTGCTGCTGTAACGTTACATTTCCTTTTGTTATTAAAAACCCGCTTCAGAATAACCAGTGCTAAAGATAATTAAAGTATATTTTCTTGCTTATATATGAATACAGACCTAAACCTGGGAAGTTATAGGCTAAATCCAAACTTGGTGGTGCATCAAAAAGCATCAGAATCTCTTTTTGGTTTTCCTGTTTTCTTTGCGCTGAAATAATTCGTTTCTTTCCAATAATGATTTTCAATGTATGGTTATTTGAGCTTTGCAATCTGATGGTAATTTGTTGCTGTTTAATTTGTTATGTCATTTAAATTGTATTACTAAGTAGCATCCCTTTCTCAACAGGTATTGTTCTTCACATGAAAATTTAACCATTGACCATGTTTTGCCGGCTGCACGTGGTGGACAATGGAAATGGGAAAATCTGGTAAGATCATATATGACATGTTTTTAACAAAACATTGCCTCAACTCTCATTTGGGTCATTCTTCTAAAACTTCGAGGTGGTGCGGTAGTCAGACTGTTTTAGTGCAGTATTTCTAGCTATAATCTATAGGGAAACAAAATTTTTAGGAGCTTTTGCAAAGGACGGGAGGAGGTTTTTCTGAGAACTTGAAAAGCAAAAGAGCTTATAATTGAAAACAGCACTGCAGAAGCCACACTGAGATGGTGTTGAGTCTCCAACAAAATATGCTTAGCAGACGATTGCACCCTTATATTTGCCAACTTTAGAATTCCATGACATGTTTAACAAGGGTGCTTACATTTCACTAGGTCCTATAAGAAATAGCCTTGACTTGGATAATTTCATTTTCAATAAGTTGTCAGCTTCTTCCCTACTCTCATCTCAAATATTTACTTCAGCAAGGAGATTATATTTATTCTCTCATGTTACTCTATATAGATTAATAGTGTGCTGGTATACCCCTTGCTTTATAAAACCGACAAACTTATCATTGAGGACAATTCTAAGGTGGAGAACATTGAGATAGATTTGGTAATAATTGACTGTATTGTAACTATGGTTGACCAGATTGACAAAAGGTTCTAGACTAGGTGGAGGAACCCTGGACGACATTGTCAAATTTTTTGGCTTTTGATATTTGATTGAAGAAAGCTGGCTTATGAATGTGTATACAGAATATTGAAGTGAGTGTTTGCATTCTGGTAAGTTTCCTATTTTAGTAGCCTTTTACCACTTAAGTTCATGGCAGGTTAAGTGACAAAAAATGTATCTTGGACCTTAATAAGAGGATACTCCTCTCGGTCAATTGTATGACCATTTCACCTTAATATGTCTGAATCAGAAGAACATCTTCTGGGTTCTATTTTTCATTTCTCTTAATTGATATTGTGAAAAAGAATGAATATGGAGTTGACTGAAAACACTAATGAAGAACTATGCTAAAAGAGAGTAAGAAAAGTAGTTCTAAAATGATTAAATAAATCTTCTATAGGAACTAACATAGCCTTCAAAGAATAAGGGAACAAACATGTACCGGCAATCACGTTAGAAAAGCTATTGGTGATAGAAAATGGGTAATGAAACATGACATTTCACCGTGATGGAAACATCAAGGAGAAGTCTCTTTCTCTAAATGTTGGAGGTGGGAGAAGGAAACTGGGTCAAAGAAAGAGAGTTTCTGGTAATTATGGTTTACATGGATAACAGCTACTATCTAAAAACTAACTTTGCGGTTTGTGGTTCTTTTCAATAATAGGTTACTGCTTGTGCCAAATGCAACTCAAAGAAGGGTCAAAAGACTTTAGAGGAAGCAAATATGAAGCTGATTAACATTCCAAAGGTACTAATCCTTCTCTGTGTTAGTATTTGTAGAGAATAGTTAATTGCAAGCCTTCATGTGTTGTTGAAAATCATTTCCCTTGAAAAGAACGTTATGTGAGAGTCTGGCTACAAATACACAGCACTGCATTTATTTTTATTTGGGGGAAATTACGCTTTTTACCGCTAACACCTTGAAAAGACATGCAATACCATGACACCTAGTATCCCCATGACCTGCAAGGCTCATTAAACATTTAAAATTAATAATGCTCGCAAATTGACACAAGCAAGTGAGAACTCTGTAGATAAAAATGTCGGAAAAAGAAGGTCTATGTCTACGTCTTCTTCATCTACTCCTTCTCCTTCATTTTGTGAATACCAAAGAGAGAAAAACGAAGGTTGTAATACTATTAGTAAATAGGGAGACACCATTATAGAGAGCTTGAGGTCTCCGTCTTATAATCTCCATATTTTATATTGGATTTACCTTCTCCGATTGCCTGTGAACAGAAGCCTTTGTACTGAACCATTTAAATATTGTCTCTTTTATTTCCTATTATTTTATGCCACTATTTATTATGCAAATCCAGTTCTCCTGCCACCATCTGGCTTCTGTTGATTGTCGCATCCGAAAATGGCATCAACAAAAGAATTTGCTAATCGAAACACCAAGTTATAGTTCAGAGATATACATGGCCGTACTTTTTTTTACACTCCATGTTCTGGATCTTTCAGGCGCCAAAAGACTATGACATACTTGCCATACCGCTAACAAGCGCAGCGATAAAGATGCTGAAAATGAGAAAGGGGACTCCTGAAGAATGGCGTCAATATCTGTCACAGCCATCTTCAGAGCCATGAGGTTATCCGTGGTGGCCGCTGTATATTCCGGTGTTATGTACATATTATTGACTCGTTCTCATTCTTAATGCTCAAGTCACCGAAAAGAACGTCAAATGTTTATGTATTCCATTGTGGTGTGAGCATTTCACTTCATTTTCCTCAGGAATTGTAAAAAGCTTTGTACTTTATCTGACATGGTTTTGAGTATCTTGCTTTCACCTAATTTTTCCCAAGTTTTTAAAACTCAGATACTGGGTCTACACTCGCAACTAGTTTCACCTTTTGTTCTGTGTTGATTCTCATGATGCTTGATACAGAATTTGGTCCTCAAGAGGTCTATTATATTCAGAATTATATGATATTTTTTTTAATGTAAGTTTTCTTTCTTCAACCTACAGGCATTTTTTTCAACTCAAAATATGTTTCATCAGGCATAATGCTTACGTTTGAGGTTAAATTACTTTGAATGAGGCCTGTTGATTAACAGTTGATATGGATATTTTTGGAGCAGTGAGGATTTATTCTCTGCTTCATAGAAGAATATCATTGAAAAGGATTTGTCTACCCGTTGAATGAGAGGGCTTGGGAATTCGTGACTTGCATACATGTCCTTGATGCTTTACATTGTAAACTGGCCCGGAGAGCATTGACTTCAATCTCTCGATAGTCAGTTGTATTTACAACAGAAATACATGAGAAATTCCACTTTACTTTAATGGAAATCTATTGACCATTTATTGCCTGTTGAAAAGCTAATGGGAAGATCAAAAAAAGGGTGCACTGAATTTTTCGTATGACAATGGAAATGGCTTCTTGGCTTAGAGAGGGAGAGGGTGGGAGGGGACCTGTGAGCTTTCAACCTATGGGCGATCCTTATTTAATCCACATTAAACTGCGCGCTGGTTCTGACTCTCGCGTGGGTTGGGAAACATACTATAGACGGCTCATTCACCACACAACCAGGCCGGAACTTGTTGAGAGATAAATCTCCCTGTTTTCCTTCCTTTTCAATCTTTCATTTGTAATGCTGTTATACCTATTAGAATTGCTGTTTTTGTGTGAAGTTGCGGAACAATGGTATTCCATTGGAGAGCAATGGGGAATCTCCTTAGCCTCGATTTGTGCCTGCTATTTAAGTTGGTCTGAAAAAGACCCTCATGTATTGTTTGAAAAAGAGTGTTTGGCTCACTTGGGCATTGTTTCTCCTCACTTTTGGCTGCTCTCACATAATTTCTAATAGTTGGAAGAACAAGGCCACCTCATGTTGGCTAGGAATGCAGCAAAATCTGAAAATGGTTAAGAGAACTCAATTCTCTTGGTAAGCCATCTTTTCTTACCAATAAGCGAAACACCCTTGTTCTTTGCTCTCTTCACACTCCTCTTAACAAAAGCAATGATATATATAAATAAATAAAATTAGGTTCTCGTTTTGGTGCTCCTTTGAATACCTTTTTATTATCAAATAAATACTCAACCAACAAGTGACCCAGACACACAATTTTTACAAGAGTGTTCCTTCTGGATGAGTTTGGAAATTAAAAGTTTTATCCACTGATCTTTTTTTCTTTTTTTTTTCAGCCCTAGCCTCCCCCACATCTATTTACATTTGAAGAAACATCACTTTATTACAATATCAGGTTTGTTTATCAATGAATTGGAACTTCAAAGAAAGGGCCTTTCTTTTCTTTTTTTTTTCTTTTTTTTTTAAGGGAATACTGCAGCATTTTTTTTTAATTATTTTAAAATCACGGAGTGATTGAATGCGACAAAATTTCCATAAGTCTGAAGCTTCGGCTGACTATAAAAGAAAAACGAAATGTGAATATTTAATAGTATCTGTTAGCATAAAACATTGTTGATCGTTCCCTTCAAATTACATCATTGATCAGTAAGATCACTGAAAGGATGCTAGTCATTAAACCTGCACATAATCCATCTCCACTTCCCCTTTTCCTGGTCAAATTTGTTTGAAATTTTCAAAGAATCCAGCACCCTGTAGTACACTGCTATTAAGCTAAGACCAAATCCGAGACCATCACAATGTATCTTTTGGAAGAATCAAGAAAGGGAGAAAGTTGCAGGCCTCACTTATCACCTAATTTCTGAGCTGCCCTGCCTATTATAATAACTTCCGCAAAGCTGCACTCGTAATTCAGAGAGAAAGCCCCTATTTTCTTAGGACCCTGCTACAGCGATCGGACTGATAGTGTATTTTATCTTCTTCTTTTTTTAATATTTAATAAAAAGGCATAATGCATCGGTCATTTTCCATTTCTTTATCCTATACCTGAATAAACTAAGGTTTAAAAAAGGGAACGGAAAAAGTACCAAAAAAAAAAAAGGTATAAGAGCTTTCATTTTTTAGCAACAATAAGCTGTAACTTCTCTTTTTCTTTTCTTATAACTTGAGAAATAAAATAAAAACATTACAGAAAATATGTTTTGTTGATAAAACCAAGAAATTGCGAGGCAAGGGAAAGAGGACATGTATAGATGACATGTAAAACAGAATAAAGCCTTGGTAAACAGGTCCTTATTAGATAGTTGCAGAGAGAGGTGGGGGATGTGCCGATGTGGGCTTGCTCTCTTTGATTGCGTAAATTTGATTTGTTTCTTTAGCTTTATCTGCCGACAAAAAAAGAAAAAAAGAAAAAAGAGGAGGTCATAAAGAGGGCTCTGAGACAGCTTAGAAAGACTACATTTTTCTTTTTCTTCTCCTGTTTTTCTTTTTTTTTTTAACTTTCTTTCTTTCTTTTGGTGTGTTCAAAATCTTAAGAGTATTTGCATTGTGGTCATGGATTTCTACCGGAATGTGACAGTTGCCGGTGATTACCAGCCAGAGCAGGTCCTTTCCCCTCACTCCAAGCATGGTGGCCTCACTACCAGTCTTGACGAACTCTTCTCTGCTCAGAACACGGTTCGTCCTTTCCTTTATTGGTGTTCCTATTCATAGTTTTTCTTTGTACTTCTCTCTCTCTCTGAGCGGAGTTGTGGTTGTACTTTCGCAGATTTCTTTTGCTCGCTTGTACTTTTGAAGTTTCAACTCCTTGGTTCTCCATTTTTTATTTTTCTTTTCCTTCTCGTGCTTGTTAGGTTTTATCCTTAATTTTATGTCTAATCTCCTTCTGTGTTGTGTCCCTTCACACACTATTTTGGTCAGGTTTTTCACACCTATATTAGGTATGAGATATCACATTTCACCAACACGTAGTACTTGCTCTCATGGTTCTTACTAATTCTGGGTTTCTTTGTGACCAAACGTGCAGGAAGTGGATGTTAGCTTAGAATGGCTTTCAGTATTTGTGGAAGACTGTCTATCCAGCACTGGAAACTGCCTCCCAGTACCCACCGGTGTTCAAACCACAAGTACAACCCCAAAGCCCTCAAGACCCTTGCAGAAGACCGAACAGAACCCAGCTTCCCTGCAAACTTTTGTAGTGCCAGGCAAGGCTAGAAGCAAAAGAAAAAGGGCTACAACTCTCAAAACCAAGAACCCTTTAACTTTAAGAAGCACCTGGTCACATCACTTGAACCCAAAAATTCATGCCCTCAACGTAATCAGCTCGGACCCCCCTTTGCTCCAACAGGCTTACTGGTTGGCTGACAGTGAACTCATTGTGCCCAAAAATGAGGAAAACATTAACATACTAAGAGATGGTGAGCAGGAAGAAACAAGGGAAGAGGAGGAAGGACGGGACGAGAAGGGGATGGTGCGGAAGGGAAGCTTGGAGGGTAGCAATGAACAGCAGCCAATGCCAAGGAGGTGCACCCATTGCCTAGCACAACGGACCCCACAGTGGAGGGCTGGACCATTGGGTCCGAAAACACTGTGCAATGCATGTGGGGTAAGGTACAAGTCGGGTAGGTTGCTGCCAGAGTATAGGCCAGCAAAGAGTCCTACATTTGTGAGCTATTTGCACTCAAACTCTCACAAGAAAGTCATGGAGATGAGAATGGCTTTTCCGCCTTCCATTCCCTAGTGGACAGTGGCATGGATTTTCCCTTGAAAGACAAAGTTTAGACAGAACAATTCCTTGAAATTAAACTATTAGTGTAGTAACACCGAATTTGCTGTTGGCAGATGATCCATGGGATCCCTTGTAATTTAATATCATGTAGTCCTCTTTTTTTTTTTTGTTCTCTCTTTTTTGCTTCCCGAAATACACCTGCAAGTAGATTTTGAAGTGTTCTCCACATGTTCCTTCCCCGATCACATCGATGTTCATTACTTTCTTTTTTCTTATATGTTGGAGCACAAGAAAAATAGTAGTGTTAAGGGCATTCTCATGGCTGAATTCTGAACATACGAAAAATTATTTGTTTATATTTTTAGAAAGCTCTGTGCCTGCAAGGCAAAGCTCTGCACGTTAGGATACAAAAGCAATGAAAACAAGAAGACTTTAATGCGTTTGCGACTTTGTGCACAACTGGTTTTCCTCTGTTTGTAGTGTCGCGAAGTCTTTTTAGTTTTTGTTTTTGTTTTTTTTTCAATAAAAAAAAAAAAATCCAAGTATTTGTGTTGTCGTATACATTATTCAAGTTTTGCTATATAGCGGTACTGCCTCGTAGGAGATAAGATAATGGATTCCAACAAGGGCATGCACGTGAGTTTTCATTGTTCATGTTTTATCGAGTGATTGGGTGGTTCTGTTTTGAAAAAACAAACACGGTATTTTTGCAATATATACTGGTCAGGTGAGAGGGTTCGTAACTTGGTATAAACCCTGAGAAAAAATAATGTGTCTAATCAGCCCTCTTGATCAGAAAATATCCCTCAAATACCTTGTTTCCATGCAGAACCCTTCAGGCTACCTCCATGCTTGCTTCCCAAATAATATTCACCAAGTTCATCATTCTCAAAACATTAGATTATGATTGCCGACAAACCGTTATTTGCATGCGTGTGCTTTTGTCATCAGAAAAGTGGTTTTCTTTTTATTACTATCATTATTTTTTGTGAGTGTAAAATCTAAATATTGATATATTAGTGATACCTGTTTAACGTGTTAAAATTAATTTGTGTAAACAAATCAAGAAAGAATGACAATGGTAATATTGGCCAGGGGTGACACGAAAACACACAGCCTAGGAGTCTATGTAAACTAAAACTAATCACCACTTCCAAGTTCCTGATCCCTTGTTAAATTAACTTAATTATATATTAGGGTCATTATTTTCTCCCAAAAATAAAAACATGAACATATGACATGCGTTCCATTTCGAGTTTAAATGATATTTAAATCCAAATTATTTAACGTTGATGAAGCCCTAGTAATCGAAGTTTTGAATTTGAAATCAAAGATCCCAACTGCAGCTAAATAAACTATTTTTTTTTTATTTTTTTTCCAAATAAAGTACCGACATTTGAAGAGATGGAATATGGATGATGATGATGATGGATGCGAAGGAAGGTGAGTGGGTGGGTGAATTAACATTTAACACTCCATCACATGCATGACCATAAAAGAGGACTGAGGAGCACAAGTGGCATGTTGAGTTGTTAGGGGTTTTAGGGTGCATAATTGATATGCTCATTTTCAAATGTTTGTTTGTGTGGATAGTGAAAAACTGGCCCCACCATTAACAAGAAGAGCTCCATCAACCCTTTTGTGAACTTGAAAAGGGAGAGATTTGGTCAGCCTAATGCAACAGCCCAGCAGCTTTATTAAAGCTGGGCTAGATAATAGATATTAACAAGAGGCCCGCGCCCAAAGGAATCAATCTCCTATCCATTGGTGATTGGGGCAAAGGATCAAACACTTTGGAATGGCCCTGGACTCTCGGATCAAACACTACGGGGCTTAAAAATTGCCACGAAATTGAAATAAAGAAATAATTTTTTTTTTTTTTAGCAAGTTAATTTCATTAAACTAAAAAAGTAATATATGAGGAGGGGGTGAGATTCCTCAACAATCACTCCAAAAAGCAATAGAAAGTAATATAAAGTGGTGAACGGGTTTATTTGGGATCAAATTCATGGTCCCTACACATGTCCTATAAAAGGATGCCGTTTTATAAAAAGACAGAAATATGTTCGCAAAAAAGCGAACAATGGTACCACCGCTGGAAGCGGTAAGGGTTGTGAGTGCACTGTCACATATTGTCTGGAGTTGATTTTTGGAGAGGTTCACAATCCCTCGTACAAGATCACTGGTTAGGGAAAGCGGTAACATAGGGTAGTAGCTAGAAACCAAGCCGAATAGCCGGCGACAGATCAACACAGGCAGTGGCGGCGCGTGCAGTACACGCGCCACCTGAGGAGGAGGACGGATGAATAGATCCGCAAGATCTGGGGCCTCTGAAGCTGGTGGGGCCGCGCCGCGTGGTCGCCAGAACCGCTCGAGGAAGCAGCTGCGGATGAAAACCCCGCACGGCAGGGGTGGCGTGTGCGCCAAAAGCGCCGAGCAGAAGTAAGATTTTCTTCCACGAACATGCAGATCGGCGATCAGGGAGGCTGAACTGGCGTCGCGTGTTGGTCGGAGGTTGCCGGTTAACAATAGATCGGCAATGGTTGGCGCTATGGAGGAAAAAACTAAAAAACACCTACGGAAAACAACAATAGAAAAGCCCTTTGGGCTGGCTAGGGGAGAAGGTGGTCGGAGCCTAAGCTCCGAACCCCCTCCGCCCAGTGAATGCGAGGAAAAAATTTGGTTCGGAAAATTCAAAGAGAAAGAGGAGAAGGAGAGAGAGGTCTAGTGGCCCTCTTCTTTCACCACCTAATCCTAAAGAAATAAATATTTGATACGACTAACATTTTTTTTTAAAATTATAAAATAATAGATCTAATAAATAATATATCATATCAAACCAAATTATTAAAAAATGATTATAACCAGTGACTTTAATTCTACCTAGGCATTGTCAACTGATTCTCTTTCTTTCAATTCAATCTATCTGGCCCCTTATTTTCCGTTTTTTGTGCAATGAAGGAAGATGTCCAGTCTCCTTTTGTCTTCCCTACTATCAACACACCCACATGCTGCTGCGCGAGTGCCTTGATCTACCGCCCCATCCAAAAATAAAAAATAAAGGCAAAGTCGGATGAGTTCGTTCCATTCTGTATTGTCACTAATCTCATCCCACAGGCCAACAAATCAATTAGATGCCTTATAAGCCATAGGATTTATGGTTCCTGTGGACTTTTTATTTTTTATTAACTAATTTTTATTTGAACCAATCTGTGAAGTAAAAATATCCCCAACGAGTTGTAACGTACAAAGAAAGTAGCAAAAATAATAACAATATGCCTAATCTCCAAAAAAATTAAAAATAAAAATAAATCATCTATAGCAATAGAAACAGGAATAGAGTTACAAACACTGCAGTCACCGTTGAGCACCCCCCTGAAGAAGATGCAACTATCTGAATGGGAAAATTGCAGTTCCCTTGCGAGATATTCTGTGTAGTCACCATGGCCAAACCTTGAAAATTGCAAGCTAATGGGTTCTGATTCTGTACCTGGAAATACATATTAAATGCATAAGACGCATTCCCATTAGCATCCAAGCTGTTACAGGAGGAACCATATCCGAGTGATGTGCAATCTGCGAAGGTGCAAGCAAAGTTTATGTTATCTGCAAGCTTGCTCAGATCCTTGGCATTGGGGTTAAACATACACCATTTGCTAGGGAGATATTCCACATTTTGTGCAGGCACAAGAAGTTTATTTTGATTCTGACCAGAAAGATCCATCGTAAATTTGGGCTGCCCATCGTACCTATAAACTCCCCAGTGGCGCTCAAAACTTCCCGGAGCAATGCTCTTGGCATCCTCATCTATAAGACCAAACAAGTAAACTTCTATATATCCAGGCCGTAATGGGGTGCCCTTACTGGCTGCAAGTCTCGGTAAAAGCCCGTTATAAAATCTATAAGCATTGCCTATATTGGCGTTCTTGTCCCCCTCTGTAGGCCACCCCACCTCGCCTACAATAATGGTCATGTTCTCATATCCAACAGCTTTAAGAGCAGATGCCAAGGTGTCAAAGTTGGCATCAAAAACATTTGTGTACTGAATCCCATTACTATCAACGACGGGCTGGCTTACCCCGTCAAAGAAGGCATAGTCAACAGGGAAGTCATCATTGCCATAAAGACTTAGGAAAGGGTAAATGTTTACTGTGAAAGGTGCATTGTTCTTGCTTAGAAACTGGACAATCTGGGTCATTAGGTCACTAATATCATTCCGGAACCTCCCGGCAGATGGATAGGGACTGGTCTCTGGTGAATTGTACACATCGGCATTTAAAGGAACAGTGGCCTTTATGGAGTCTCCGACACCAGCTTCATTAAGGGCATTCTGAATGTTCTGAAGTGCTGGGAGGGTGACATTCAAGAATGAGCCATTGTAGGATGTCAGGAAAGGCTCATTGCCAACTGCTGCATATCTGTGCAAGTAGGTAGTAATAATCTGATAAGAAAGAGGAGCTAACTTGGAAGCTACAGCCTCTCAAATCTACAATGCCAAATGTATAAAGAGAATAGCAATAAAGACAAATCAAAATTGTATATCAAATAACAGAAGTAAGCTTCACAACCAGTTTTTACTTGAGAGAAGACCTGGTTAAAATGTGATATAATTATCCTTACTTTTATAAACTACTATGAGGTGTTTGGTTTAAGGAATCTGATATTTCCTTTGGCATCCACCGTTCTAGGAATGAGATGCCAGAATCTGGATTACCAATCTATTCTTTCAAAAAAATTCTTCAATTTTCTCCTACAGTGCATAAAACTGTTTGCTACAAAATATATTTTTTTTGATCGGATACTCCATGGCTGTGTTTCAGATTTAGAAATGAAATAAACAATGACGGGGAGTAGAGGAACATGTAACCATTGTTTCATTTCATTTCCCAAATAAACTTGTTCATAGCATAAAATAATTCCTCACTTTTTATACAAATACAAATTTTGCAAACGGTCACAATGAAACAAAATATAATATTATTAAAAGATAACCCTGACAAAATTCGACATAGAGATGCAAATTTTCTTGTACAATATAACGATATTTCATAGAAAAAAATAGTTGCATAAAGCCACATTAGTTCGAACAATTACAGAATATTACGAAAGATTAAAAAAAAAAAACCATGTAAGCGTATTAAAAGGGACAGATGCAAAATATAAAACAAGGAAAATTTTGTCCATATGATATAAATGAATATTCTTAGGATGATGGGACTACAAAGGAATCCACATTCCCATCTAAAGATGGTTGGGAGGAATCAAGATTCCCATACGCATCTGGATTCAACTTCACTTAAATGCATTTAAACAGATTACTAAATCTTAAAAGAATATCCTCATTTAAACACCCCACTAATGTAGAAGGTTTATCTAATTGGTAAAGAGAAGTCCAAATTGTAAATCTGAGAACCATCCCTTCCTTTAAACTTTTCAATAAGCATGCAACATTACAAAATTGAGATCCAACAGAGATAATGACGTAACAAGTTTATTAAATAACTTTGACAAATCTATTTCTTTCTCATTTATATTTTGCCTACCAGTCTTATAGTCTGTTTCTAACAATTAGATTTAGAAGAAACTGGATCAAAAAATTAGTAAACAAGAGAATCCCAAAAATATGCAAGAAGTTGGAGTTAAGTTGGTAAGATACTAAGACCCAAAGCTCGTATTTCCTCGTCTTACAACTTCTCAGTAATTAATTAAAGCACATTAAGTAGAAACAACGTTGAGGAAAGCATGTGGCATATTTTATAAAATATAAAGAAAATTTAATAGCAAATTAAATCAGGGCGTGCCAATGACCACAGCTGATTGGATTTCTAAAACACTATAGAACAGAATATTCAAAGGCAAGGCATTGAATGCCACATGATAATGTGGAATCGAACATGTCCTAACTCCCCATGGCAGAGTCAAGAACTAACTCAAGTTATTCAACCATTAACATCCCAAAATAGCATAAGTTGCCCAATAATTCATATCAATGTGATCAGAAAAGATCTTGAATTTTCAAATAAATGAAACAAAGAATATCCCAATAAAATTTTCAAGTTAAAGCAAAAGATTATCAATAATTTTCAGTATAAATAACATCAGTTTATGCACTCAAGGTAACAACACACAAACACAAACAACACACACACACATACATATGCGTATACATATATATAAGGAGAATGACCATAGTTAATAAAATTGAGAATCCCATGGAAGTTGATAATAATAAATCAGTCGGAAAAGGAATAATTAAACAAAAAGAAATAGAAAATTTGACATACTTGATGTTAACTCCTCCGTTGAACAGATAGCGGGTGACGTTTCTCTGGACCCATTGCTTAGCACGATTATAGCTGTTCATCACCGCCAGCTGATCGTTGGGAATAGCGACCATGACCTCGATATCAGACCCAGCCAGAGCGCTCATTGTAGACTGCTCTGCATCAAACAGCTTCACCTTCTTAATCCCATTGTCTTTCAACATCTTAACCACAGTGTCTGGAGGCAACTTGTGGGTTGCCATGGTACCCCAATTAACACCAAGACCTTCAACACAAACATAAACACAACCGAGGAGCCACACAACAAAAACCCAGTTAAGAAACCACGGCCTCTCCATGATCCCACCGTTTCCTAGGGGGAAAATCGCCACGAAAATTCTGGGTTTTACAGGGCAAAGAGGGAGAAAGTCTTTTTTTTTTAAGCAATACTAAAGCAATTGTTCGTTTTTCTTCACAGAGATTTAGGGGGAAAAGCAACGGTTTTTTGCAGATGGGTTCGAGGAATCAGAGAAAATCCAGCGATTTTCCAGCAAGTGAGAGAAAAGGAATCCAATATGTATCAAAAGCAGCACAAATATATTTCACAAAGAAAATAATTAAAATATCGAATAAAATTAAGGTTTTGCGAAAAGCATGAATGGGGCAAAGGTTTATGGAATCCAGAAAAGTGGGCTTTGAGTTATCCTTTGCTTTCTCTTATGTGCTGCTTTCTAATATCGGAGAGAGATTCGAGTGTCCTGAGTGTTATTATTGTTTTCGAAGAAGCATAAAATTTGGGTTAAATATAACAAGATGACAAAAAATTATGTTTTTGTTTTTTTTAAAATAATAAATTCGGACTTTCAATTTTATTATCTTGCTTCTTAATTTTATAGATTTTAAACAGTTATCCTCCATTTGATCTTTATCAGGTCATGACTAATAGACTTTGCCTATAAAAATCTTAAAAAAGTGAACGTAAAAACCAGGCAAAACTTTGAAAAAGAAAAGAAAAATTCTTACATAATCAAAAAATAGCTAGGGACAGCAACCCCTGAGGGCCCTGACTGGGGTAATACAATTCATTTACTAGAGGAAATACTTTAGATGAAATTTTTGTTTAAATTAAATTTATAAATAGATATAATTTAATTAATTTGTAAAATTATATTTATTATAAAATAAATTTAACGTATTATATTAAGTCACGTTAATTTATAAGTTTAATTTTATAAAAAATTTTTGTGTTTGTAATATTTATTTTTATTAGAAACAGTAATTGTTTCTTTTATTTTGGTTTTATATTTGTGTATACACTAGGATTTTAATTCTAACCCTGGTTTATTTTTGTTTGTTTCATTTATTTGAATTATTCCAAGTACGTATGAAAATAGCGAAAGAGAAAAATCAATGGCAAAGATATAGACAGGTGAAGTTAAAAAAAATCCATCACAATCTTTTATTATTTATTTACGCTCTATATTTTATATTTTTTTAATTTTTTTTTTAAATTTTTTTTATATAAATAGTAAATAAAAAATATAAAATAATTTTAAAAAATAAATTTTAAAAAAAATATAAAATATAAAATATGATAGAAGTTGTGTAATAAAATTTAAATGTGCAAAATTTAAACATGAAAGAAAAATTCGAGAAAAAGAACGATTTGACAGGAGCAGTGGCACAGGTTTGATTGATACCCCAAGGCCAAAACGCGTAAAAGAAATTATACAACGAAAAAAATCAAAGGTAGGAACTTTTTGATTATGTTTGGAAGTTTTATCTTCAATAAAATTCTCATCTCATCTCATCTCATCATTACAACCTTTTCAAATTCTTATATAAAATATAATAAATAATTCAACTTTTTCAAATCCCAATACAACTTTTTCAAATTTCAATTTAACTTTTTTAAATCTCAAAACTAAAAAATAATATTTTAAACTTTAAAACAAAACATAAAATTCTCATCTTACCTTCCAAACATAATCTTTGTTTTTGTAAATAAAAAATCTTCACAATCTTTTATTATTTATCTACATTTTATACTTCATTTTTTTTTTAATTTTTTTATCAAATATTTGTTATATGAATAGTGAATAAAAAATTTGAAATATTTAAAAATAAATAAATTCAAATTTTTTTTTTAAATATTAAAAAATATTAAAAAATGTAAAATATAGAGTGTAGATAAATAGTAAAAAATTATGTAACAAAACCCTTTTGTAAATAAGGGAGAGAGATTTCTGTCTTTTGATTTGATCCATGTTTTTCTTCTTGAAAATCATACCGTTGCATGCTTTTCTTTGTCTTTTGTTAATGACATGTTTTTCTCTTCAGATTCTGCATATGGACAAGTAGGTACCTTCACTTTCTGAAAAGGAGGAGGCAGAGAGAGACAGCTTGATCGTGTGAATGAGGGAGACTGGCAGACTGCAGACTGCAAAGGAGTAAAAAGATTGTGGGGGTTGTTTTGTAAATTGCAATTATATCTCGGCTTTTGGGCAAACGTGCAGTGTCAGAAGCCGGAACGACGTGCATTAGTGGGCCACGTCATCACCGCACCAATCTTTTTGTCGTTTCCGCTGTGAATCGACCATAAAAAAAAGAAAAGAAAATTACATTATTATTGGACGACCAACCGGCAAGAAAATTACATTACTTTAAGATGTAAAGTCTCAGGCAAAAATTAATAAATTTAAAATTTACATAAAAAAAATAATTTTTTTAAATGATAGATGTAACTTTTTCAAAACGAAATATATGAGGTATCTATCTAGTATTACTCCTTCATTTATTAATGGATTCGTGATAAGTACTGTATTATTTGTTGCGGCTGTTGTTTTACAACTCAGCACGCTCCTCTCCACTCAAGTTATTCTCTCCTGGCAGTATAGCCGTTTGTATAGAGAGAGACCCGTCGGTCACCCTTCAGATCCTCGGTTTTGTGACCCCAAAAAAAAAAAAAAAAATCCATTTCTTTTGTCCCTTTCGTGCCGAGGCTGATCGCTTGGTTCCCATAATGCTTTTGTTTGGAAGCGAGATAATTCAATAACCAATTTTGAACCTTTTGTAAAAATTTGAAGATTCAAACTTGTTTCAATAATTTATGTTAATGTAAAAAATTTAACAAAAGATCGAAATAAGAAAAATAGTTATTATCGACTCATTAAGATAATTCAAGACTAGATGAGACGGTTCAAAGTCTACGACGAGGGTCTAGAGCGGTAGTATAATGTGAGTACGTACATCTATAACAGTGAATAGAAATTAAATACAATAAATATAAATAGAGATAGATTCACAAAATTTTACATTGTTCGGCACAGTACCTACGTCTTTATCTCATTCCTTTCTCCTTCCTGTCACTTCTTTCTTTTCCTTGTGACACTTACTTTTTCTTGTCCATTCATTGTCTCTTTCTTCTTGCTTATTGATGGTGACTCATTGGGCTGAGCCTGAGATGTCTTTTGGTCTAGGAGAATTTTACCCCCTAATAGATGCACGCGATTCTTAAGGCTGGCTTGCTCAACAAGAATGCCTTGAGAATCATTAAGTTAAATTGCGATAGAGATAGCCTGTGAAAATCTGTGGAAAAATAGATTCCGAAAGTTGGTCCCTGATTTTCTGTTTTGTTTGTGTTAAGTGATGAAGATTTCCAAGTGTGAAGCTAGGCGGGAGATGTACTCTATCGCGTTAAGTGTGAGCGTAGAGCTCGACTTGAAGAGGTAAGCAGGAGATGTACTCGACCGCGCTAGGTGTGAGCATATAGCTTGGCTTGGTGAGGTAGGCGAGAAAGTGCTCGATCGTGCTAGGTGCGAGCGTAGAACTCGGCTTGGGCGAGAGATGTACTCGATCACACTAGCCGTGACCACAAAGCTCAATTTGGTGAGGTAGGTGGGAGATGTACTCGTCTGCGTTTGTTGCGAGCATGAAGCTTGGCTTGGGCGCGAGGGTCGGGCAGGCAAGGGACTATCACCGCCCGTAGTTCACGGCTAGTCTAAGGACCTAGTTTTGTTGAAACTGTGGGCAAGGGTTGAAGCATTCAAGGGACTATCATCGTCACAAGTCAAGAGACTCGGCTTTGAGTTTACTTGATAAGTTGCATAAGTATATTTATCATTAGCAAAGAGTGTATATTCTCCCATCCATTTTTTGTTTTCGATGGCGTTAGTGCATTTTCACCCCTTGATGTGAATTGTTATTGACGTTTCCATTTTGGTATTGATACTAGAGTTTGTCTGTAGTAACTCGCACTAAGTGGCCAAAGAGCCCGTCAACCCCTTGGGTTTATCTCAGGCAGTTGCCAAATTCATTGACTCGTCTGGTAACCCGGGTAAGGCAGTTTGTGGAGTTTGGAAGCTCATTTCCAGAGGTAACCCGTTGGGGTGGTTGCGGCACGAGTGCATACACTCGACTTTTGTTAGAGAAGATGTCGAGCTGGTGTTGTTGTCTAGGTGCGAGTCTCGTGACTCGACTTTTATGTGCTTCAGAGAGGTCTGGTAGTTGAAGGACTTGTCCCGCCTGTTAAACGCGTGTGTGAGGTCGGACAGGTGTATGACCTGTCCCGCTTAAGGAACATGTGAGTGAGGTCAGGCAAGCGTATGACTTGTCCCGCCTGTTGAACGCGTGAGTGAGGTCAGGCAAGTGTATGACTTGTCCCGCCTGTTGAACGCGTGAGTGAGATCTGGCAGACGTATGACCTATCTTGCCTATGAAAAGCGTGAGTGAGGTCGGGCAAGCGTTTGACTTGTCCCCATTATTGAATGCGTGAGTGAGGTCAGGCAGGCATATGACCTGTCTTGCTTGTTGAACATGCGAGTGAGGTCAGGCAGGCGTATGACTTGTCCCGCCTGTTGAACGCGCTTGTGAGGTCAGGCAAGCATATGACTTGTCTCGCCTGTGGAACGCGTGAGTAGGGCTGAACAAAAGACCCGAAAACCCGACCCGTTTTCGGTTAACATAAGAAACGGGTATTACCCGTTACCCGATTTTAACTTATTTTGATTTTGATTTTCAGCCATCTTCGTTTGTTTCAGAAAGTAAGGGTTTCAAGTTGTCGACGACGGTGACAATGGAGGATTTGATAGAGTTTCCAGCGGCCTTTTCGTTGGTTCCATCGGTAATGACAGCGTCTTCGTTGGAAAAGTGGAGGAGAAAACCAGTACTGCGATGAGCCAAACAAGGGTTACGGACCTAAGGTTGAGAAAAGTAGTGAACGATGATAAAACTAGTACTGAAACTCTCTCTCTCTCTCTCTCTCTCTCAACACAGCTGGGCTTATTTTTTGAAATTAGTTCTGGTCCTCTTTGTTTCTACAAGCATTTTGGGAAGGAAATTCGTTCTTATTTTATTTTTTTCGATTTTTGTTCTGGGTTCCATTTTCTTTCGTATCTTATTTCATTTTCTTTTATTTTTCTGGGTTCCATCCGATGTCAATTTTAAGATGATTATCGCATGGGTTTGATTGTGATTTGCAACTGGATAGTGAGAGAAATCTCCAGAAGAAGAAGAAGAAGAAGCAGTAGAAGAAAAAGAAGAATTCGGGTAATCGGTTAACGGGTAATTGGTACCGGATCGATACAAACATATTCGGGTCGGGTCTGAAATTATACTTTCGGGTCGGGCCGGTGAACAGTCCTACGCGTGAGTGAGGTTGGGTAGGCATATGACTTGTCCTCCCTGTGGAACGCGTGTGCGAGGTCGGGTAGGCTTATGACCAGTCTCGCTTGTTGAACACGTGAGTTAGGATAGACAAGTGTATGACCTATCTTGCATGTTGAACGTGCGTGTGAGGTCAAGTAGGCGTATGACTTGTCCCTCTTGTGGAACGCGTGAGTGAGGTCGGATAGGCGTATGACCTATCCTGCCCGTGGAAAGCGTGAGTGAAGTCAGGTAGGCATTTGACTTGTCCTCATGTTGAACACGTGTTTCGGTTCGGGCAAGTGTATGACCTATCCCACTTGTTGAACACATGAGTGAGGTCAAGCAGGTTTATGACTTGTCCCGCCTGTTGAACGCGTGTGTGAGGTCAGGCAAGCGTATGACTTGTCCCGCCTGTGGAACGCATGAGTGAGGTCGGGTAGGCGCTTGACTTGTCCCCCTGTCAAATGCGTGTGTGAGGTATGGCAGGCATATGACCTATCTTGCCTGTTGAACGCGTGAGTTAGGTCGGGCAGGCATAGGGCTTGTCCCACCTGTTAAACGCGTGAGTGACTCAACTTTTGTTAAGAATATGCTTGATTGCGCTATAAAAGCCAAACCGGTTATTGTAATTTATTTAAATCACAAATGTGAGATTTGCAAACCTGAATCGCTTTGGTAGAGCATGACAAATGTTTGAGGTGCATCGACAAGGCCTGCTGGCAGCCATGCTTTGGAAATGATAAAGATCTAGGGTGCCGGTGATATGAAGCAGTTTATTTTGATGAAGATAGATTAAGATGTTCGAGAGGTGCTCGAGAGTGGCCATGTAGTCTGTGTTTTGCACCACATGAACCAATTTTGTTAGTAAAAAAAAATTTATACAAATTTTGAGATACAAACCGAGATGATTTAGCCACTGTAGCTAATTTTTGCTTCATTGAAATTGTTTCTTTAATCCGTAATTGATGGACTCACTGTGGCTATGTAAAGCATTGTGGCCAATGAATTCCCGTGGCTGTGTAAAGCACTATGGCCCATGACCTCTTGTGGCCGTGTAAAGCATTGTGGCCAATGAACTCCTGTAGTCGTGCAGAGCATTGGCTAAGCAAGCTCGAATCTAAGGTCTTCCTTGAGGGTGGAGAAGTGTTGTGGAGAGAGGGTTGCTCGCTCGAGTGGCGGGATGGGTGCCTCAGGTCGAGTAACTCATGGCTGAGAAAGGTGGTGACCAAGGAAAGAACCATGGCCGAGTAGCTTGCGTATGGGGAGCTTGTGGCTGGGCAGCATGGCGGTTAAGGAAAGATGTTGGCCAAGCAAGCTTAGGTAGGGCAAAGGTGGCCCAGTTGTGGTTGCAAAACTGGCTAGTGCTGTGGAACACCCATCTGGCGATATTTAGCACTGCCAGCTCAAGGGTACCACTAGGCGAGGCCCCCATTGGGTGCATGGCGATGTACAGCCGCTGCACTACCTGTGTACGACGCTTACGAGCCTTATGTTAGACCTCCAAGGAAAGATGCTTCTAGGAGAGCCGCCCATGTCCTAGCCATGTCAGGGATGTGACGCCCCCAAATTCCGCTTGGGATTGGACGGACATTTGAAGCGTCGAGACATGTAATACAAGGTTACGTATCTCCGTTCATGACATATAAGATGCAATGTTCTTAACATACATCTAGCATTATGCAATATTCGCAGTGGATAATTTTTTTCTTTAGCAATACTATGCACCAAATTCAAATATCCCAAAATGCTTAAAGTATACTTCATACATAAAGGCATACTAAACATCAGAGATCACAATACTAGTCCAAAATGATTGTGATCAAATGAGTACTGAAGATGTAACTTCATAGTACATATAGTAATTTTAAGTTAACTACTATATTAACCTTGAAGCCGCACTGTCGCTTAATCGACCGTGTCTAGTTGGCTGTTTCCCAGTTCTTCTTTAGATCCTGTAACAAAATCTACCATTCGGGGGGATGGTAGTTGGGACTACCATAGTGAGATTTGATTACAAATCTCAGCAAGTTAACATAAAACATACACACAGGTTAATAATGCATGCATGATAGTAAAAGCATAAGTACATAATCAAAATCGTAAGTAATCATAACATATGGTATAACTTAAACTTGAAACATAACATGAACATGAATGAACCGAACTTGACTTACTTGTCATAGACTTGATCTGACTTGACTTAACGTGACATGAATTTGAAACATAACATTGTCATGGATTTGATCTTACTTGACTTGACTTGACATGAACTTGAAACATAATATGAACATGAGCTTGAGCATAACATGAGTTTGAATTCTTTTTCATTTAACTTGATTAACGTAACATGTGGGTGCTACATGGGTCCCCTAGAGCCATGTGTCCCTGCCGATTACCGCATCACAACACATGTATCTACACCAGCTGTGAGTGCGTTAATACATACTCCACAATTGTTGTGGCCCCATGTATTCTACTTGTCACAATTGCTGTGTCTCACATAGTGTATGTGCCACAATTGCTGTGACCCCATACTTCATGTTCCACAGTTGTTGTGGCCCCATGACTTATTAAAATAAAATGTGGCTCCATCGGCGTTAGTGCCTGGTGCACTCCGGTGACCAGCTAGTTAGGTCCCATTCGCAACTTGTTGACTATACTTCGTCAACCCAGGAAATTTCACACCTATTTAGACACTCCAGCGTGAACAAAAGAGTTTTACTAGGATATTTTCTCATCCTAGTACTTAGGATCGTGATTGACCTGAATAACTTAACATGATTGTTCTTGAAATACATAAACTATATTAGAAACAGAATGTGACTTGAATATGAAAGGACAAAAGCCCTGATGTAACACAACATTATATTTTTAACATAACATGCTTGCAACAGTGAATATACATTACATAACATACATGACATTCCATTTTTTTCTGATAATATCTTGATGAATTTTTATCGTAGAAATGAATAGTACTCACTAAGTAAATTCCCAGGAAAGATCAATATTTCCTAGACAGAACTTCTAGATTCCCAGGAAAGATTGGAGGGTCACGATGGACACACTTAGGAATTTCCAATCTCCTTAGACAGAATCTCCTTAAATTGTATGTATCCATACTACTTGCAATGTTTAGCAATACATGACAGAATATCTTGTGTAGCAGATGAATAATTCATGACAGAATAAATTATATGTAACATATAAACATGTAATGACTTGGCATAGCACATATAATAACATACATACATATACTGTAGTTCATTTACTTATCACCCATACATAGTAAACTGCTAGTAAGTTAAAAGCTAACTTACCTCTGTTTTCGCGTTTCTAGGCAAAACTCAAGTGCGATCACGAGAGACTGAAAGTCATGATTTTTAAAAGTTATAACTTAATCACTAACAATTAGAAATATAGAAAAATATTAATTTAAGAGTAAAATTATTAATTCACCCTCTACATGTGGAAAAAGACCATTATATCCCTAACTTAAGGATTTTGTATCCTAACTCCAAAAATCACCAAAATTTATATATCTCATGTAGATTTTATTCTGAACTTAAATATGAATTCAGAAAAATTTAAAACTAAACACAACTATTAAAATTCTATAAAAACCGAAACTTATATAGGCCATTTCCCTTGATTTTTGTTTCTAACTTGTTTTGATCAACCTCTTGATCCATGACTTATAAATATGTGATTTTCAAACCAAAACATCACATGGTTTAAAAAGGTGTCCTAAAACAGATCTAAACTTTAAACTCAAGATCACATGGTTAAAAATCAACCAAAACATTAATTTAGCCAAGAACATCATCACTTGGCCTATTCGAATATCTCCTTGCATAAAAATTTCATATCTTTGAAACTAATATCAAATATCTTCAAAACAACATTATATCATGTACATAAGAAGCTTAGGATCCTCAAATAAAAATATCAAAGCCATTGCAATAAGATTAGACCATAAAAGATTTAAACTTTCTTAAAACTGAAACTTTTTTTCCTCTTCCAGATTCGAAGTTTCTAAATCTAAGAAAATATTTCACCAAAACTTTTAACCATGCAACAAATCCTCAACCAATAATCATATACCTATGTTAACAATACTCCATAATAATTTCGAACCAAGATCAATCCATTAACTTTGTCAAAAACTCCAAAATATAACATACTCTCTAGTTATCGCCCAGAATGACCTTTCTGGGTTTTAAACAACTTTTGACTGACCAAATGATTTTCAAATGGAACAAATAATATATCTACGTAAACTAGACTAAAAAATAAACAACTTTTATGAAGGAAAGTTTTTGAGAAAATACTTACAAAAGCTTCAAATAATGCGTGCAAAAGAGTTCATAAAAACTGCCCGAGAGTATTTTTTTTTGTATTCTAACAAAGCAAAGTGTAAAGGAGGGATGATTTTTGTTGGAAGGGGCTGGAGGGCTATTTATACAAGTTTTGGAAGATGATAGATCTGAAATGGAGCTTGAGTATTGATTTTTTCTTCCAATAAAATATACAAGATATTATTTTTCAAGGTTGAGTCTATAATTGAAAGAGTGGGGTGTCCACTTAGTCATCCACTTCAAGAACATTCTAAGTGCTCTTGAATAAATCTGATAAGGCAAGTGGAGGGTGAAATATTTTAGACAAAATCATTGCTAAGGTGGCTAATTTCGTGGGCCTTAATGGGCTTAAACCGAAAGGGCCTAAATTCATGGGTTTTAAGAGGGTTTGGGTTGCTATCAAGCCCAAATCTGATTTCTATTGGCCCAATCAAATATCCAAGGTTAACTAAGTTGGATAATGATGTTCTAACACAAATTTAAAAGATTAATAGCATATGAAAATAATTTAATTAAACGATTAAACACGATGCTAGAAACTGATTCAATAAGGTTTTGGATAAAACCATATAGGATTTTTGGTTTCTAACACGCTTATGGGTTCTTAGTTGGATTCCAACCATATAGAATTTACTATGGTTCCTAAAGACAATAGAAATTCCATCATTGAATTTCTAGCGGCTGTTACAAGGGACATGCCCCTCGGACAGCCCTTGGACATGCCTTGGCCCGTGCCTTGTCAAGCACGGGGCGCCAGCATGTCCATAGACTGGCCACATGCATGCCTTGGCCCGTGCCTTGACACGCACGGGACACCCAGCATGCAGGCAGTGCGCACGACCATGCGCTGTGTGGCCCTGCGCACCCACAGGCCAGCACCCAGGCCCCTAGCGCCCATGCGCACACCCAGGCCCCCAGCGCCCATGCGTGTGCCCATGCCCCAACACCTAACCGTGAGCCCAGCCGCGTGGCCCCCAGGCCGCACGCCAGCGAGGTTAGTGGCATGCCATCCAACGCATGGCTCCAGCCCATGCCTTACAGCAGGCACACATGGCTAGCCACCATGAGTAGGCCGAACATGGCACCATGCCATGCCCACCAGTCGGCCCATGCATGGCACCATGCCATACACCACAGCTAGCCATGCCGTGCCACTTAGCCATGGACCAGACTGAGGACCACCATGCACCACCTTAGCCGAACCATTAACTCATGCATGCCACGACTATGTGGTTCATGCCACTATCTTATGTTATTTTATTTCAAAGGGACCTTTTGGGGGTTTCCAAGTTTTAACCTTTATAAATAGGACCTTTAGTCATTTTTTTTACATCTTTTGGCAAATTCACTAGAGTGAGGACTATTGTTGAGAGATCATTTTCGATGCTAGACACTTGGATTTTTTGGGTGCAATTCATTGAATCCCAAAAAGAGGATTACTCCATGCAATTCATTGAATTGGAGTAATTCATTTATCTTGTTTTCCAACTTGGTGCAATTTGTGAATCCAAGTTGTTTATCTTTATTCTTGAATATTTTTTTTATCAATATATGAGATTTATTCAACCCTGGTGCAATTTATGAGTCAATTGTTGAATTACTTTCATTGTTCATTCAAGTTCATTAATCTTTGGATTTGTTCTTAAGTGTTCATAATTTGTTCTCGGTGTTTATCATATTTTTGGCTCTTCCAATCCATCCAAACATAATTTTCGGCCAGCCCTAGTGTTTGTCAACTTTCCATAAATTGTTGACTCATCAATTGTTGCCCTAGCCGAAACCTTCATTCCATTTGAATTTGAATTCAAATTTCGGCACTCTTGCCTTATTTGAATTTGCCTTGGTTGACCACCACACCTTCCATATTAGGGTTTTCATATTTGAAAACCCTAGTTGACTCACTCAAAGCATATGGCCGGCCATCACCTTATCCATGAGCAAATCCCTAGTTTTTAGGAAACTTTCCTAAAAACACTCCACCAACCATTCGGCCAAGACCTAGCCGACCACCCCCTAACCCTAATTCATCTTCCAACTCCTAAACCCTAAACCATCATCCAAATCCTAAACCCAAACCCAAAGTGGCGGCAACCCTAGAAGCCTCCATTGTCGTGCACCACATTGAACCCTAGCCATCCAAACACTTAGCCAATCTTCCCATCACTCCATACACTTCATCTAACCGAAACACTTAACTTCATATTGTCCTAATTGCCATCTTACCACCATTGTTCGAGAATCAAGCAAGAGAAGAACAAGCATTCGGTCAATCAAAAGAGATCTTAGCCGTGGAGGACATAGTGTTTAGGGACTTGATCGAGGTCTCTAACACCTTATGGCCAGGGGCCACCTCCATGCAAGAACAAGCATAACACAATTGGATCATGGCATGGTAACATATGAGCATGGCATGGTACCTAGACAACATCTGAAGCATATTACACCTGGAACATCAAAACACTTAATCCAAACATACACAAACATGCTCGGCCGAAACTTATAGGAGTCATTAACATGTGAAATTCATTTTAACCATGGACCAAATCCAAACTACAATGGTCTATAGATCATGGCAAAGATAATCACATAATCCGAATCATGAAAACATGACAAATCCTCACAAAGTCGAGACCCAAATCTCTAGCCAAAACCTAACACTTCAAATCATGGCATATCCTCATGCAAACCGAAACATATAATCATGGTATGTTCTTATACAACTCACAACAAAATATTTGTTTACAAGATCACGAAATAACAAACGTACATAATATTAAATAAGGTGAAAGATTCACATATGTTAACTGAAAATAGGTTGAGGGTTTACTTACAAAATCCTTCGAATATTCACTAGCAAGCTGTAATAGATTGATACAACTTGTTAGAACAAGGGTCTAACCCTAATTCGTGTGTGCGTAGGTTAAAGAATTGTTAGGGTTGGTTGTTTGTTCGAAGTGAGGCTTCAAGCATTCAGTTCAAGGGCTTAGAACACATGGGTGGACATATGGGTAGTGTCATGGCCGAATGCTTTGAGGATGTGAGTCCTTAATCATTTCGGGCTCCCCCCTTGGAAAACCCTAGGTTATTTCAAGGAAGAAATAACCTTTCGTGTGAGTGCGTGTGTGTTTTAGATGATCATCTCACTCAAGATTTTCATCTCATGGTGTAGGCGTGGGTGTGAGAAAGAATGATAAAAACATGAATCTCACCATAAGGTTCCTTCTTAGCTTAGAGCTGTGGCCTTCCTTGCGAGTGGAGAGTGTATGGTTGCCATTTGGTTGGAAGGAAAGTGTGAGGAAATCCATTATGTGTTGTGTAGAGAAGTAGAGTGTATAGAAAAATACTTAGAATCTGAAAATGGCAAGAAGGAAAAGACATGGGCGTGTGGCTTATGGCCTTTTTATAGCCTTCTCCTGATGAATCCGATTGGTTGATCAAGGACCATTGCATGTTGGCCGAGTGGCATGACCTTCTTCCTCTTTGGCCGAAATCCTCATCATCGGATGGCTTTGGGAAGTGCAAAGGCCACCTTGGAAAGTGGCGTGTGCCTTGCCCTAGGTTAGCCCAAAAGTCTCTCTTGCCCCTCTCCAAAATGTCCAGGTTCAAAGAACCTCATGGGCAAAAAAGGAAAAAGACTCGGAGTCCTTTCATCTTCCCAAGAAAGAGTGTGTGCATGCATGCCAAGTGGCATTGGTGTGTGGAGCTTCTCCTAGGTGCCGCCCCCTTCTCTCATTCCCTATGCAAGATCTTTTCTTTTCCCTTTTTGTGTGTTCCTTAGGTGTCTCTTCCTTTTCCCAAGCCTTCTAGAATGTCCAAAGGATGACATATGGCAAGTGAGGGTAGTGGTTGGGTGAGGGCAGCCGAAAATCTAGGGTTAGAAGTGTAATTTTGTGTGATTCATTTTTCATTTCCTTAAGGCAAATCTTCTGGAACATTTCTTCTACCAACAAGTGAGAGACAAATGGCATAGTGGGCTAGAAATGCCCTTGGGTGGGCGTGTGGCTTAGAAATTAGAATACCTCTTGGTGTTCCCCATGTAATTCTTAGAAATCAGAATGCCCTTTGGTCTTCCTATGTGCCACTTCCTTATGTAGATTTATTAGGATTCTTTAAAATGACAAGTGACTTGAGGTGGGTTCTTTGGTGAGTGTGGGGCGTGTTGGCTGAGTATCCCTTGGCCTCCCCTAGGTGAATCTCATGATTAACTTCTAGAATCTTTCATGCATGGATGACATGTGGCAAGTCCAATAGCTTGTCACTAGAGTAGGCATGCAAGCCTCCCATGGCCTTCCTAAAACCTTATTCTCTCTCTCCCTTATCCCACTATCATGTCTAAATTTAAAAACTAAGCATGCGAGGCAAGTGGCACAAGCCACGTGGTGTGAGGCGTGACTTATGGTCCTTTAGGCCTTTTTGGGCTTAAGCCCACCTAATTGGCCGAAAATGCAAGGGTTTAAGTGATCATTCTCTTGGGCTTTGGATGCCTAATCCTAAGGCCCAAAGTCTTAATCACTCTATGCCTAATTTATTGCCCTTAATAAAATAAAAACTTAGGCTACGAAAATATAGATAAGAGTTTAGCTAAGTTTGGATTATCACACCACATCGTGTTAAAGACGCAACAATTGATCCAAAAGCCCTAGGACTATTGGATATTAATTTTGTTAAATCTTTAACCCTCAGGATCATGACATTCTACCACAATTTCGAATCTGACATTCACGGCGGCCCACTCTATTGACACTGATCCGGTGGTAGCCATTTTCCTTTTGGGAGCTTCAGTTATCTATCAATATTCAATAACTTAACACTATGTCCATATATAGTACCAAAGTATTTGAATCTAGCATATAAGTCGCCCCCTTCGTAATTTAAACCTGTGATGTGGTTCTTGCTCTGATACCAATAGTTATGATCCTCACAGTTTGTATAGAACGAATGACAATGAAAAATGGAGAAATATGTGAAATTGTATTAATAACTAGGAAATAGTTTGAGGCAAATCCCAACCTCCAGATTAACAAAGTTCTTACAAGCAAATTCATTATTCCTTTCAAGTCCTGACTTCCCTTTCTTATGCTCTCCAAGAATAACAAACTGAACTAATCAACACAAGACACATGTACTGTAAAATACTGAACTACTTAGGATAAACTAGTAATTGAATAACACTCTAAGAATAACTATATTCTAGAAGACTTGACTGAAACACTGTGTTTCATTCTTCTCTGCATGTTCTCTCTTTTCTTCACTTCAACACTGCATTTTGACTCCGAAGCTTTAATGAAATGGAATGGACTGGTGGCATAACGCTTGGGTTCCCGTGTGATCTACTTGTTCCAACTGGGCTTCATTACAAACCCCTCACTCAAAGAACCTTGTCCTCAAGGTTGAGAGCACTGATGAAACTCTTATGACCACGGTTTCAACCCTTTTTTACCAATCGCAATAGCAGTGTTCCTCGTGTTTTTTTTTTCCGTTTATGGATTTATTAAAATGCCCACAAATTATGATGTTGTATATATGACCAATAGTGTGTGTGTGTATATATATATATATATATATATATATATATATATATATATATATATATATATATATATATATATATATATGACCAATAGTATTTGTTTCATCTAGTTTGGCATTCCAGACATTTTTTTTTCTTCGCAAAAGGGAAGGTGGGAGCGACCAGGGTGAGTCCATCACCACAACATCTCCAAAGTATCCAGTTGGTCTAAAGCCCATCCCATGGCCCAAATATCAAGCTTTACAATCACAAGTAATTTCAACTTATGTTCTCTCAAACTCCTGACCTTGAAGCAAAAAAATATCAGTTCATACCAACTGAGCTACCACATTGGTCATTTGGCACTCTAGACATGAATTTCAAGATCTGTAAATATCTATTTTTGGCTCATTGGATGGTGGTATTTTCACGCTCATGCACCTAACATTTTCCTTGCAAAACCTCAAATTAAAACTCTATCGGATATGCTGCCAGATATTGTAGCATTTCCGTACTTCACATGAATGTTGGGACTTGAGGTTTTTTCAAAGTTCTAAGCTATGTATGCCATATCTTATGAGCAATCGCAAAAGGCATGGAAAAAGGGTTTCTCGATTGTGTGAAGAGAGGCAAGTATCGTGCTTATAATGGATGATACTGTGGTGCCATCGACCCTCACGTGTTATTTTAGTGAAGTTCGTGATACCGGGATATTGACCACACGGATCACGCACCCCAACGACAAGTGCTCAGAATGTGTACAATATGCAACAAGTGTACAATATAATATTTGTAGTGGAGAAATAAAAGAGTCATTCTTTATTAAGTACCAGAACGTTCAAAACCATAAAATACTCTTTACATTAATGTTACAGTCATCCGATAGATAATTTAAAGAAAACAAATAATATAGGGGAAACAAATCCCATATCGTTGAACAACATATCAGCAAATCATGCCTCAGGCGGAGTCGGTCCTTCAGGCTCATAACCAGTCTCTGCGTCAAAATCTACGGTACCATAAGACGGAACTGCAGAGTAAAACACCACATGAGATTATGACATCTCAGAAAGTACTTAACCAAAATAACATCCAAGATGTTTAAAATACATTAATACAATCAACATGACCACGTATAGTTAAACATGAAGGAACAATTTCCACATCTTTCCCAAAATTACACATTTAATAACTCACGCCAAAATCCCATTTGGCCCACATATATATATATATATATATATATATATATATATATATATATCCATTATTATAATATATTATGCATGCACTACAGCCTCCCCTATGGACCATATGCACACCCTGGCTCTCATCGTCACACCACGGGTAACGTCCATGCATGAGACTTTCGTAACGAGTGATGCTTAGTTCTACGCCCAGCACGTACATAGCCAAGCATCCTCTAACCCCTCCAGCGAAAGGCCACGAAATCGGTTTAAGAGCGTTACCGTCTCATCTGTTCCCGTTGTTGCCTTGCGACAACTCAGAGGACGTCACGTTAGTCTATTATGCTCCCGAGTGACTAGAGGAGCTCCACCGAGATAATGCCCCATCTCGGCTTGGGTTTGTGATACACAAACACCCATATAGTTAATACCATAAATCCCAATTTCCAAACAGACAACGTGACTTCATAGCACAATTCATTAAAGATGATAAATATACATGACAACAAATATTGGATAACATAGTAAATTGCTCATTTATATAACATCACAATAATTACAGATACACGCGTAATCTCATCCTCCAATCCGGCCCAATGCCCAAAATTCAACATCAAATACAATTTAATCCCAACACTTCAATGGCCCAATGCCTATTTCAAACCAACAATATATAAATAACATCAATTATAATAATGCCGTTTAAAACTCATGTGTTGCATTTTGGAGAACTACTCACAATCGAAAACAGGAAATTTCTGAAAGATCGCACGTATAGAGGTGTTCGGCACAGTAACGATAGCGGCTGCTCAAGGGTAAAACAGTGGGCTTTCTTGTGAGTTTTACTCAATGAAGTTTCGGTTAAGGTGTATAATGGGTGGTGGAGAGGTTCTGATATGGTTGGTCGTGGTGGTGCACACGGCGACACAGGGAGGAGCTCACGGTGGTGCACGACAAAGCTATTCTAAAACACTCGGACTCACCAATAAAATTTCACAGAAAATTAAACTAAACAATTTAGAAGCAAGATAATCAAGCATTCGAATATCCAGAGAAATGAAAAACTCGGTCCTATTTATAGGCCAAGTATGGCGGTTCGGCCATTGGAGCTTCCAACGATGATTGGCTTCAAGGGGCGGTAGCAGGTGGTTGCGTGGCTCACGGGTAGAGAAAAAAAGAAATCGGCAGTGTAAGCCATGGAAGAGAAAACGGAGGTGGTGCGGACATGTGGAGCAGCGGCTTGACAGTGCACTTTCGAACTCCATTGCCGAACGACACGGAGTAGAACAATGGGAGAAGGAGGTGGTGGCTTGATGCGTCGGCAGCATAACATGGCTTCAATTTGATGGAGAAGACAGCAGCGTTGAAGCAGAGAAGTCCACGGCAGTAACTGCAAGAGGAAAAACCCAGAAGAAAGAAGGAGCAAAGAAGGAGAAGGAAGAAGAAGAAGGCTGCGGCGCATGAGGGGAAAGAGATGGAAACCTAAAGTGCCTAATCAAAACTCACCATTTAATTAGAGAGGAGGGGCTAGGCTTCACTTACACCTGCACGGACTGGGCCCTTAAAACACATGGGCCAGCTCATCCTTCACACGGGCTGGGCTATTTTCACAGTTCAAATAAAACATACAACCCACTATAATTAATCCACAAAAATAAAACACTACACACAAGTCCAACCAAAAATTAAATTACAAAGTAAAATAAATTAAAATAACTTTAAATAAAATAACACAACCAAATAAATAATAGATAATTAAAATACTTGAAAATTTATGGATCTCACAGATACTACCCCATTGCACAGGGAAGCTATAACGAACCTACATATACTGCATTACTCTTCCAATAAAGTTGTTTCCGAAATGCATTACATTTTACGCCTTTTCCCACATTGTAAAAAAGTGTGTATATATTCCATTATGCACGAACATCCAATGGCGAACTGTGCCCATTTTGCTTGAGTTGTACATTAATTCAAAAACAAGGAGTAGCAATCTTGTTTTTATGTATTGACAAAAGACATATAAAAGATATCAAAATTCTAGGAGGATGTGTAATGACCCCATTTAAGTTGGGCCGAGCTTGATGGGTCTCCAAATTAGTTATTACTTTTTATTGTATTTGAGTTGCTAAGTTGTTAGTGCCCATGGGCTTAGTTATTGTGTGTGAAAATTGGCCATGGACTTAGTTTGGTTGTTGTCAATTAAGGGGGTTTGCCTTCTAGAATATATACGAGAAGTGATGGGTTGTAAGGGATCTTGAACATTATTGTAGAAAAATTTGTACTTTCTTTTGGAGGAATTGGGGAACTTGAATATCCCAAATCGTAGCTATTTTCATCTTCTTTCTTGCTATTACTCTCTTTCTCATTTCATTAAACATCATGTGTGCAGTCAGTTTATTCATCACAACAATTATCTTCCATTTCCAGACCATTCTCTTATTACAACACAGTGAAGAATATCAAGGTTCATAATAATTGGTATCCAGAGCCACTGATTCTTCATGGGTATAGTATGATTAAATAACCAACAATTATTTTTGATGGAAAATATTTTGGACAAATTACAGCATATGACTGAAATACTCGACAAAATGCAACAAAATTCCATGAGAAGAAGAGCCAGTAGAGACGATGGAGGATGGCGTAAAAGATACAACAAAAGAGAAAAATAATACAATAGAGGTGGAAGAGATAATAGTAGTGCCCACAGAAGAAATATCTCTTCCACTTGTTCTTAGAAACACAGAACATAAATTAATTTCTCAAACTTCAGAATATCGGGCATTGTGGCTGCTTCTTCAGGGGAAAATTACTAAGTGTGAAATTAGGGGTGTGTTTATTGAAATGAAGATTACCATCGAGATTTTCCTGTAGGGATTTTTGCCCAAAATACTCAGGGTTCTAGTGCTGGATTGTAGACTTTTGATCCGGGTATTCACACTTGCAATTTTTTCACAAATCAGATTCCACCACTATCCCAAATGGGAACCCCCTTAACAAACCATATTCCACGATCATTCTCATCCTTCTCCTCCTCCCATGCTAATTCCCTCATCCAACCCCTCATTCTGGCCCTCGATTCTACCTACACCAAGGTCGTCAAGCCTATCCTCGATTGCGCCTTCAGCTTATTCTCCCTCAACCTCATACTCGTTGAAATCGACCGCCCCAGTCCCAATAGCAACAACACATCCTCTGTTTACAAGATGATTGACGTCGTGTGCAGGTCAGCTAGTCTCGGAGAGGAAGCCATTGAGCTAGGTGTGCTCTGTGTTTTTCTTTTAGCCGTTTGATTCCCCGTAGTCTTGATCCGGGGCGCGATTATTTGCATGTAGTTAGGACCTGCTACAGTGTGTATATCAGTAGATTGAATGGCACCAATCATATTTGTGCAAAGTCGGTTCTTGCTCAGATGATGGTCATCGTATTCACTAGGATATGGTCGCAGAGGAATGCTGATAAGGGATGGTCTCTCGAGGGGTTGATAGAAGGGTGGTGATTTTTTTTGAGATAGCATTCTTTTTTGTGTTGACGGAGCTTTTGGCAGTGGCGCTGTTTACTTTTTAGTGGCTTAGGGATTTTCTTGAGGAGATGAATTGGAGGACCTTTTACATGTGGAACAAGACCTTGAAGGCCCTTGGAATACACATTGAAAAGTTTCAGAAACTGTGTCCCGTGCAGCTTCATCAAAACAAATGGTCTGAAGCTGTACAGTGCCTTCGATATGCTAATTGGGGTTATCCTACCTGTGCTGATTTATGGCAAGCTCTGAATCCTGCCTACCAACGCTTGGGTAGGTTTACTGATGTTATTAAGCCTTATAGGCGAGCCATTGAATTGGAAAATACAACTGGCATTGTGATGGTAATTACAATATTTTCATAGATCATATAGCAGCCATGCTTGTGCAAGGTGATGATGGAGTGAAAACGTTGGTTGTGATGGATGAGTCAGTGACAGACATGAGAGAACAAGTAATTACTGCAATTCATGCCAACACAGATATGAATGGTGATGGTGTCACAGTCGAGCAAATTCTTGCACTCTCCACAATCAATAGCATGGCCTAAGAGATTTGCATTTTTGTAGGGGACTGGAGGGTTCGAGCTTCTTTTGGACTGGAAGCAATGGCGCAGAGCAATTGGGAAGTGGATAAAATGCTTGAGGTTTATATATATGATTACTTGGTGAAGGAAAAATTGCATGCCAAAGTGAAATCCTTCATGACTAAAGGGGAGGTTGCATTGGACCCTATAGTGATGGATGCTCCTGGTGGGTTTCTTTTTGAATGGTGGCCTATTTTTTGGGATATTATTTTCGCTGGGACCAATGAGAAACATTCGGAGCCTGCTGCAACTTACATAGAGGAAGGCATGAAGCATGGCAATCCAGAGGTAATTACCCAACAATTGCTTAATGTTTTGTCTCTTAAGGTTTTTTTGCACCTTTTGATAGAGGAAGACCATGGAATGATGGAATTTTTCCTGGGATTAGTAGAGAGATTTGTGAGTATTGTACATTGTATTTAGCGGCGATTCTTTGTTGTCCAATGCACCTTTTCTCACATGCGGGTCTTGCAAAGGCTTATGTTTATAACAAGATGGTAGAAGGCTTATATAGACCTGGTCACAATGAAACTCTTGGGAATGTTATATTGAAGAGATTTTTGTTGCTTGCTCTTATCCTTGATAAAGATAAATGTCAAAGTAGCCTTTCCCTTAAGTACGGTATCGATGGATTGGGTGGGGGCTTTCCGTTATTGTTTATAGTGCAGTCTGGTATTAATTCGAGCCATCAAGTGGTCCAAGATTTTCTTTCATCGGATGTAATGAACGGGGGAGGGTAAACTTTTAGCACATATGTTGATATTGAGATACAAGGTTACTTATAAACAGAGTCAACTCATTGAATATGACTTTAGAGTTATAGATTTACTCGTGGAACCCCAAGATGGGGTGCAGCTCTGTAGAGCTATTTAGCTCTTGCAGCATGACTCTTCTATCCTCACGAAAATTGTTGTTCCATCATATACTCGTAAGAAGAATTTGGAAAATTGTGGCATTGCCTTGCAGTATGTCCAAAATTATACTCTATACTGTTCTATACTATTCTATAGCTTTCAATATTCTTATCTTGGAGTGTGGGTGACAATTGTGCCATTGCTATTAACCTTGAGGACAAGGTTCTTTTGAGGGGGAGAGGATGTTATGACCCTCCATAGCAATGAAGACAAGGGTAGCTGTGGCAAGGGGTGGAGAAGAAGCAAGCTGAGTATGAAATGCTAAACTAGAACCAATACTATAAAGTTGCATCAATATTTCAACCTTGAGGACAAGGTTCTTTGAAGGGGTGGATAATGTAATGAACCCAATTAAGTTGGGCTGAGCTTGATGGGCCTCCAAATTAGTTATTACTTTTTATTGTATTTGAGTTGATAAGTTGTTAGTGGCCTATGGGCTTAGTTATTGTGTGTAGGAAGGGGCCCATGGCCTAAGTTTGGTTGTTGTCAATTAGGGGGGTTTGCCTTCTAGAATATATATGGGAAGTGATGAGTTGTAAGGAATCTTGAATATTATTGCAGAAAAAGTTTGTACTTTCTTTAGGAGGAATTGAGGACCTCGAATATCCTATTTTCATCTTCCTTCTTGCTCTTACTCTCTTTCTCATTTCATCAAACATCTTGTGTGTAGTCATTTTATTCATCACAGCAACCATCTTCCATTCCCAGACCATTTTCATACTACAACACAGTGAAGAATAACAAGGCTCATAACAGGATGAAAATATGTCGGTGCAGTTGGAAGTAATCTCAATGGCTTCTTTTGGGGTTCTCTATGCAACCAAACTAAAATCTAACATTGATTTACTTTCAGAGGTTTGGCTTTCCCATTTCTGTGCTATGGAAATGCTCAGTATGTTTCATTCTCCTATTCCAACACCGGCATGGAACAAGTACTGCGGAAAGGTCCCGTATATCTTTTTTTGATAACGATAACAGAGATTGCATCATTCATCATGACTTTCTTTTCTTACATACTGTCTCCCCATCCCCTCCTCTGTACACTCTCATACAAGCGGCTAAATAATCCCCGGATAAGGATTAGGGCCGGCTATAAACTTGTTCACTCTTAAAATTCATTCGTCCATAAGGTACTGGATGGATGAGAACCTTCTACACATCCGTCTAGGGGCAGGTAAAGATCCGATTAGATAATAAATCTTCAGAGAAGAAATAAAAAGGATTGACTTAGCCGGGCGACATTGAAGTAGATGATCTCCTCCACCGTCAGCATCAAGGCCATCATCACCAACGTGGATGCCGCATCCTTTACAAAATGCGATAAGTCCCAATTTCAAGCCCAAATTATTCTGTTAGGTTGATTCTTAGTTTTATTTTTTTTAGTATCTTTGACTAAATTATTCTGTGGAAATGAAAATGCTACTTGTGCAACTCTGTCAATTTCTTCTCATCCTTCGATTATTTTTTTAACGCTTAGACATCCGTGCAATCAAGAGGAAATCCATGCTCCTTTTCAAAAAGAACAAAAAAGAAGAAAAAAAAAAAAGGAAATGCACGGGGTTTTTCAACCTTTCATGTAACTCTCACCTTCACGATTCTCCTTCCTGAACAACCATTGGTCGTCCACTATATTTCCAACGGTCTAAACGAACTTCGTACTAAATAAGTTCTACTATGATGCAATTGAGTTCATTGAAATATCCAAATATCGAAACAAAAATCAATTCATGAACATGTTTAGTTATTAAAAATCTCCCCTTAATTATCAGGCTGAACCTGAATACGTAAAACATGAAACCTAGTAACCTGTACCCCATCAAGAACCATAGCATGATTTATAATAACTTTGCACTTTGACAGTTCCCAACGCGCTTTCGATCATACCTGCAAGAACAGAAGGCCAAAACCGTTTGATAAAAAATTTCACGCCTCCTGTTCAACTTGAACATGTGAGTTCCACCAAATGTATGATAAAACAGAGCAAAGGAGATTTGAAATGTGAGATTAAATTTTGAGAGAGAAAGTGGACTTCATAGTTAAAGCAGAAAGAAAACAGAAGCGAGAATATTCACCTAACTGTAAGCATGGACAAAACTGAAAACAGAAAATTTTAGTATATCATGTAAAAGAAATATACCATTGCCATCAAGCAGAGTGTCAATTCTCATCAGTCCAACTTCGCAAGACATTTGCCACAATTGAACAAACACTGTCAGGCAAGTGGTGATGTGTTTTTGTCCATGCCCATATCATTATTATCGGCTATAATAATAAAGGTAACTATCACGATTGCTTCTATATCTTGTGATACAAGTAAAATTTCGCATATAGTGATTTGGGGGTGCATAAAGTTCTTGCCGAATCAACACAAAATAAAAATGATCCTGATGTGGTGATGGTTTCTGAGCAAGATTCAGTTCACAGGAACAAAATAAGGTATCACCATAACCAATTGAAAGAATCATTTAAAAACTTCTGAAACATGGCTCGCATTATACTGACCTGGAAGTCATAATGACATTTTTTACATTCTTCAGATCCTCTATGCAACAAGTTCATCTTCAAGATAGTTGTACTCAAAAGTGAATTCTGTCTTGATCCTCTGACACCTGAATCACAGCATCCATTTCAAGACACATCATGGAAATTGCAAGCACATTAAGAAAAAAGTGGGGGGAGAAAAAAAGATGAAAAGAAAGTGAAACAGGACAACACATCAGGGAAGGCTAAAGGAATTGAAAGAAGTGAACCATAAGAATAAGGCAGCCCTGACACCATACAATCAAGCAATGTAAAAATAGAACCACCGCCATCATTCATTCGTCTAGGGACTACACCTTGAATTTAATCCCCACCCTCTCCTTCCGTGCTATTCTATTTTTTCTACACCATCAAACTGTCACAACAGGAACTGTCCTTACTCGAAAAGACCGTCTTTAAAAAATAAAATTGCATGGAAATTTTTTTTTTTGATAGGTAAAATAAGATTTTCTTCAAAGGAATTGTATAGAAGAAATGAGGGTGCCTGCTTACATTGCTGCTCTCAGAAACATTATTTGGGAACCATAAGATGCCACAATCAGGCTCCACTGCTTCAACTCATAATGAATTATGATGCATGGCAGACATTCAGCTTAACTCAAAGCTTAGAAAAGTGACTTAAGCCTAGACCCCCCCCTCCCTTCTTTCTTCTCTCCTCTCTCAACAATGTAGTCTTCACGTAAGAAACACTGGAGGCTCCCTCCCTTCTTTGATAAATTTTAGTAATTACTAGCCCCTCCCCCCAAAAGCGGACTGTGCATGGGGAAAAGAAAGCGACTCATACTACCAAATAAAAAGAAAGAAAAGTCTCTCCACTTCTAAAATATTCAACAGTTCAGTGAGCCTTGGGTAAGCAGTCTATGCTTTCCACGAAATGTGCAAAGTTTGACACAGAGAGCAGTAGCACTACAAAAACTGCCAACATGTATATATATATATATATATATATATATCCACAAATACAGTGTATCTCTAAAAGAAAGGTTACAACTTAACTTAGACATAAATCAATGTGAGATATTGCAAACAAAACATTTCCTTCGGGGAAAAAAATCAAAGTCTACATACCATCCATGCTGCAGGTCATCATTGGCAATATGAAAATCAAAGTATACATATGTCCCCTGTTCAAATTCATCTGTAGCGACTTTTGGCTCCTCGTGCCTTTGAAACCATGTGTTGTATTTTCTGTGGTATCTCCATGATTGCTTCTTCAACTCTTTTGCAGCCAAATATTGTTGATAAGTGTTCTGCAGACAATTATTGACTTAAGACCAGAGCTTAGGTTTGTTGCATCGCAGGAAGTACATTGCATGAAAATGAAAACGTACAGTAAGCTATATACCTGCTGATAGTAAAATGCAAAGAACAGGGTATCAGTGCCATTAACCTCCAGACCGAGTCTTTCCCAGAAGGCAGGATTATTAACAATAGGCGCCTGTACTTGAGGATAGCTAGGAGGAGTAATTGCTGGATGCCTCTTTATAAGGCAAAAAGATGGAAGTTACAAAATCACAATCAAGTTATAGTTAACAGGATGCAAACAGATGAAGGTTGTTAAACATTCATACCGGAGTATAACTTCTTGCACGTTCAGAATCCTTGGGTTGAGGGAGTTTAAAATATGCAGCCTCAAGCATCTTCAAATTGTATGACTGATCATGCATTCCCCCAGAATTCAGAGTCGATCCGCTGAGGTTATCACCAATGGCACCAAGGTCAGAAACACTTCTTCGGCCAATAACACCAAGGCTCCCAGAAGGTTGATTTGATTGTAAAGGTTGCCCAGGAGAGAGATCAATATCTCTAGGGACTAGAACAGGCTCAGTCAAAGAGTCAGATGCACCTGGCTGCAGCATACAGGGATTTAAAATTCAAGAGTAGAGCAATAGCAGAAACAAAGGAACATTGACACCAACACATCTGGCCTGGATATTCCCAATGAAACAGGCAAAAAAAGTTTAGGATCAGTTATCTCAAGTACCAAAGATGCCAAGCTAGTTTTTTTTTATTAAGTAAAAAGAAAACGTGATGGTAATAAAGATACCTTACCAGTTAAATGATAATAAAGATACCATGTTAGTTAACTGTGACTCATACAAATCAGCCACTTGTACTAAAGTGATGGAACGGTAACACCATTATAGCCAAGATAATTCTTATCCAACAACAATTAAAATAAGTCACTCCTTGAACACCCATTCGTATACATATAATAGATTCTTACTTACTAAAAAATAATAATAATTTTTTAATTGTAAGAAAAGTCAATGTCCCAAGATAAATGCCATATACATTTGTAACTCTCAAAACATGCATACTTTGTACCCTATATTTTTGCATCTATGTTAACCAAGATTCAAGCCAAGGCCTCCCCACAATCCACCCCTTTAGTGTTTGATACAGTCACTAACACTTGCAAGTACCACCTTGACATGTCCAATGTGCTCAGGAGGAGAGATATTTTTTTTTTTGATAAGGAGAGATATTTAACTAGGTCAGCTCCCAGCATAGAATCTATACCCATGATCCCCATTGCTTCTCACTCAAACAATTCCTTTTTTTATTGGCCTCGGGTGTCCGGGATTAAGTCCCGACTAATCCGAGGGGTGCACAACCTTTGGCAAGGAGTTTTCCGCAAATGCACCTCAGGAATTCAAAGGAAAATTTCCCCCAATGACCCTAGAGTGAATGCGGAGCTTTGAACCGAGGACAATATACAGCTCACCCCAGGACCACTACACCACCCCTTGGGGTTAGCATTGCCTTTCAGTCAGGCATCATCTGGCTGGAAAACAAAATTAGGTCTGTAACTAGACCAACCAAGACATCTCTCCAGCAATAGCACCACTGGAGTACCAAGTTGAAACGAAAAAGTACTGCTACAAATTAAAACACAAACCTGACAATGTAGATCACTATAAATATCCATGAGGTTATGACTTTTCAAATGAAATAACAGGCTTATGGCGAACGACTTCAAACCAAGAACCATTCTTTTATGCAATACACATATTGCATGCATCCATTGTTTCTTTGATATTAGGTTCAAATGGGTTATTATTACTAGAGCAAATATAACTAAAGTAAAAATTCTTGATGGGTTTATATATATATATATACCAACGTTTTGCCAACCACTAATCCCTCAAACCACTGGTGACATATAACAAGCAACTCTGTAAGGCCTTTCCCCAACTAATGCAATAACCAGCCAACCAAAAAACCATCACAATTTTCTTCTGTAGATTAATTTTTACCATAAAAGAAGATTGACAATCAGAAAATACACAGAAAATACATGGAAACAATGTTAAACAAAATATTGAAGCATCATACACAACTTAGAGATGTTTCAACATACAGGAGTATCTAACGCATAAGAGGCTTTCAAATCATCCTCATTCATGAGATTCTTTCCAAGCCCAGAACCAGTGGTAGTGTCAATAGTTGAATCATCAGGTAAATTCTGTTGCTGCTGCTCCTCAACTTTTGCATGACCAACATCTGCATCATATATGAATGAGCATTAATCTAATCTAGTGTTATTGGATAGTGGTGATAATTATAGTCTTGCTGCAATACCCTGCAGTGCTTTGCAATGTTGAAGTCTTTATACCATTCATATATTTTTTTACAAGTAAAAACCAGGTGAGCAATCCTAGTGCACTGAAATGTACGGAAGAAACAGCTTTACCATTCATATTTTTTATTTTGATAAGATAAAATAAAAAATATCCAAAAAACATAAAAAGAGAACAGAAACAACTTGATGCACCATCAACTCAAAAAGCAACAAAGGAATATAGCTGTCAATGTAAAGCTAAATAAAATCAAAATTTCTAACCTTCCTTTCTCTCTCTCTTTTATTTATTTGTTTTGCCATAAGGAAAAAACTTTAGAACAGCAGTAGCAGTTGCAATAGGAGCTGAATATGCTACCCAAGTTCTCAAGCAATAGCAAAATAAAGAAGGTGGTCAAATGTCTCAACACTAGTTTTATACAAAGACTATGAATGACTTAGGTTTGGATTGAGAAACACTCTCAACCTATCTCATCTCATCCCATCTCATCATTACAACTTTCACAAATTTCCACATAAAATACAATAAACAATTCAACTTTTTCAAATCCCAAAACAATAATAATATTAAAAAATAATATTCTAACAATATTTTATTAAACTTTTAACTTTCATCTCAATTCATCTCATCTCAATTCACTATCCAAACCTAACATTAGGGGTTATTTGGGAAACATATCCCATTTCATCTCATCTCAAAATTTCTCATAATTTCCCTCTCAAACATCACTCAAACACAAACACTTTTAAATTTCAAATCACTTACCTAATTATTACAACTTTCCCAAACTTCCAAACAAAACATAAATAACAATTCAACTTTTTCAAATCCCAAAACAAAAATAAAATTAAAAAAATTATATTCTAACAATATTTTAACTATATCATGTTTTTATTCACCTTTTTCTCTCATTTCCCAAAACCCAATAAAACATCTTAACTCAAACAATTTCACTACTATTCACAGGTTTCTCATCTCATCTCATTCCCCTGCCTTGTTTGTGTACATAGGTATTCTCATATATTTCTTTTCTGAACACAAATTACTTTTCAAATCTTCAACTTTTTCATCTAATCATTACCTAATCATTATAACTTTCCCAAACTTCTAAACGAAACACAAAAAATAATACAACTTTTTTCAAATTTTAAAACAAAAATTATATTCAAACAATTTTTTAACTTTATAATATTTTTATTCAACTTTTCCCTTCTCATTTCTCAAAACCCAATAAAACATCTTAAGTCAAACAATTTCACTACTACTATTCACAGATATATTCTAAGTGTCCAAACAACCCGTAAGTTTATGTCCTCTGTTTAGAGTGTGATGTGCTGAGCATTAAAGATGACGACTTTCACAACTCATCAAGGTGCAAACTTCAAGACAATGGCTTCAAACTTCAATACAGCATTCTTGAGTTTCGAAGATGATAAGTGACTTTACATAAATGGCCATAGGAGGTTTGAATGGAGAACACATAACCCAAGGTTATTCATAGGAGACCAGCTACAGCCAAAACGCTCCTTACCAAAAGAGAGTTGCTCACTTTTGTAATTTTTTAGAGGAATATAAAATATCAATTCAAGACTCAGAAAATGATGTCAGGAAATATTCTCAAGTATCAGTTGATATCGAAGATCATTTACGTACCATGGTGCCACATGTTGTCATATGTAATATATATGCTTTGAACCCAATATAATAGTTCAAGTTGGCTTTCTAGATGAATTTATTGCTTGAACCTCGTTCAACTAAGTGATTTTATGTCAATTTGTTTTGCTTCTTCTACTTAGTCGGGATGCTTCTCTTGTACACACCATATGTTCTTGGGTTGCACCCTGTCAATGCTTTTAATAAAATCAATTTACTTACTAGAAAAAATCCGTTTAAGTGTAAATAGATCTGGTTGATTGGGAACTTAGGTTTTTTGAAACTTTTGACTTTCTATGTCCAAAACCTATCTTACCCATGACTACAAATAGAGAAATGTTTTAGCCACAAAGAGATCTCACAAAAGTAAACACACAAATTGACATGTCTTCGTATGATACACCTTTTTTTTTAATAAGTGCCTTCGTATGATACACTAGATCTACTTTACAATAAAAGTAGTTTTACAATCTATTGTACCACATCAAACCATGTCAATTTGTGGGTTTACTTTTGTGGGTAAAACATTTCTCTATTCGTAGTCATGGGAAAGATAGGTTTTGGACATAGAAAGTCAAAGTTCCGAGTCAACCAGATGTATTTGCACTTAACGGATTTTTTTAAATAAGTAAATTGATTTTATTAAAAGCATTGACGGGTGCAACCCAAGAACATATGGTGTGTACAAGAGAAGCATCCTGACTAAGTAGAAGAAGCAAAACAAATTGACATGAAATCACTTAGTTGAACGAGGTTGACACAAGCAATCAATTATCAATTCATCTAGAAAGCCAACTTGGACTATTATATTGGGTTCAAAGCATATATATTAAATATGACAACATGTGGCACCATGATACGTAAATGATCTTCGATATCAACTGATACTTGCGAATATTTGCTGACATCATTTTTTGAGTCTTGAATTGATATTTTATATTCCTATAAAAAAACAATTACAAAAGCTCACTTTTGTAAATGCAATTCTCTTTTGGTAAGGAGCGTTTCGGCCTCGGTGCTTAAGCACACTTTTACTAAAACTGGAGAGTGCAAGCAAAACTCAAAATTCTTGAGGATCTCCTATTAAGATGAATGAAGGACAAAAGCTTGTTATTGATTTAAGTCTTACGAGTGTGCAAATCGAAAAAAAGATTGTTATCTGTTTCCACACCATAGATTGAATGCTTGGAGTCATCCTGCAAGTCACTGAATTTAATTCATCTATACAAGCGGTGAGAGTCGGAATCATGCAAAATCCAAAGGCACAATCTCAGAGCATGAACTTTATGTTGCAAAGGGTTGTACGAACATCGATAAAAGAAAAAGGAACTCGTGAAGGTATTGATTGTTGAACAATACATTAAGACCCTTGAAGGGAGTCTAGTCGGTCTATAAGTCTATATGAAGTACTGTAATTCTTGTGTCAGTATTTTCTCTCGTGGCTGTACCTTTTTCGTTGGACCATGTCTTGGGGGATTTTTGTAGAGCTGAAATTTTCCTCGATATCAATCTCAAGATTTTGGATGATACTTTGCATACTATTTTAGGCCATCATTATCATGTTGAATTCTGATTTGCAAGCTTGGTGTTTCAACACACCACTACTTTGAGACCCATTATAGCTATGAAAAAGTTAAAATACCAATACTTTTCATCATAGTGAAACCCGCTTAAGTGGTGTGTTGAGGGTGTTAAAAAATAGGCTTGCAAATAGGTTTTTTTTTTTTTTTTTATCATGTGATAAGTATAGATATATGATTTAGTTGTCTTGATAATTTTTATGGCATGGAACCTCACCAAGGCATGACCCCTTGAACCCACCCCAAGGGAATAACCCCAGATACACGACCTTATTTGTCAGAACTGTGTATCAGGTAATCTAGGGAAACCCATAGTGCATAATCAAACCCAGAATGTCTATAAGACCATAGCTAATAGCAAGTTCACCCTTTGACCACCAGGCTGCACCCTAAAGGATATTTTCTTAATGATCACACTGTTGTAGCTATCATAAGGTTGAAAATGAAAAAAGGCACTACAGATATTTTGGCTAAGATAGGTGTGAATCTTTAATCAGTAGATTTAATTCCATGAGACCTATTCACCTCCCTTTTGGGTTTAGATTTCCTTAGGTTTGTAACTTTCCATTATTTTGATACGTAATGATCATTTTATTGATAAAAGAAAGGTATAGCCCAAGTACAAGGGTTGTATACAAGAGTAACACCTGGCTAGAATTAGAAACTGATAGATTAGTGACTTTCCATGAATCAACAATATAAATCTTTTATTGCTTTTAAAAATAAATCAGTCCTTTGGAGCATTCCCCAAGCTGCTGTTCGAGGGGGATAAAACCACTTATATAATTCACTCCAACTTCAGCCATTTTTAAATGCCAAAAACATCTTAAAATCATTTAAAAAGCAGAGGGTAGATCTCCAGTACAACTAGGTAAGAAGGGTTAGCCTATCTGAATTGTAAGAATGAAAAATCCATGGGAGATTGAGATTAAGAAATTACTAAAAATAATCAGCATGTAACAGGTCTGTTTACAACCTAAGACTATCACCTTTGAGAAAATTAATTGAGCACATGTCAAACTTTCCAGATTCTAACTACAATTCACGGGGTGGTAATTAACACTAATCCATCCACCCAACCCCCTCTCCCCCATGCCACCATAACAATTAAAATGAAAGAAGGAAAATGAAGGTTACCAGCATCTTTTGGACCACCTGAAATCAATGGTTGTTGATTAGACTGTTGAAGGATGGAATTGGGCTGCTGCTGTAAGGCAGCAGATGTAACATTATTGAGACCTGGTGCCTGGACTCCAAGTCCCAGACCAGCTTGAGAAGAGACAGATGTGCTTTGAGAATTAAGCTGGGCAAATGATGCGGTGTCAAACATTATACTAATCATGCCAAAAAATAAAATAAAAAAATACATGCTCAAAGAACATTTGAATTCAACAAATTCTCATACTACTATACAGAAAGAATAGGGAGTATCATAGGAAAATGGAGTGAAAAGAAGATTATATAGAGAGAAGAAACAATAGAAATCACCATACACAGAAAGACCATTTTTATACAAAATTAATTCAATAAAGATGGTTACCCACTATTTTTTTTCCTTTGATCCATCCTTGATATGAAGGAAGGAGTTGCCATTTTATCTGAATACCATAAAAGACAGTAATCCACCTTTAAATGTTAATATCAACCTTACTTGTATGGGAATGTGGATTCCCTCAAAGAAGATGGGTATCAACATCTTAGGGGCAGGGTAAGTTCCATATTTTTTAGATAAGGGAAAGTTCCATATTAGATAAAGAGTAAGAAAGGAATAATTGAACTCCACTAACTTCTCGCGATCCTCAAAGCTACGCTCATTTCTTTCCCTCCAAATGCACCACAATACACAAGACAGAATCATTCTCCACAGTATTGCGCACTGATGGTTTACCAATCAACCATTTCCGGCATAATAGAAAACACCATGTTTAGTGACACTTATACATGAAAAGGTCACGAACAGTTTCTGATTCCTTCAAATTATCTTTATGCCTTTATGTACCCATTGTTAATGTTTGACTTATGCGTCTAGATCTTTTTGAAGCAGGGTGGGCGTCGCTCAAAGCTCCAAGATCCCATTTTGTTTGTGCTTTTTCAATAAGCACAATCAATTAGTTCATGTACAAGATAATTTATAAACCAAATATGGGAAAATAATAATAGTCACATTTGGTTTGATTCGAAATATAATTCATAATTGCGATGCCCTGAGATCCTCCAATGGTCGATATTGTAGGGAGGAAGAGAAACATTGAGTTGTAAGGAGAGGCAATAAGACAGAGAGGTGGTTAGAGAAAGATAAGAGGCTTGAGTTGTAAGGAGTGGCAAAAGAGGTGAGGCCAAGAGGTTGAAATTGTGAAAGCAAGGTTTAAAAAGAATTATTGTAAATATATACTTTATAGTTGATCAAGACAGATGTCAAATATACCAACACTCTAAACTTCACGCCTGATCCGATAATGTCAAGTTCCACTATTCTTTCCCCAGTCGACCAATTAGGAGAGAGGAAAAGGTGCCCTTTTCCTTAAGGTAAGTCTTTGGATATCTCAAGATGTGGGTGTTGATGAACAAGACTACTCGGCAGGTATCTTGAACTAGACTCCATTAAGCTCAAACTAGGCTCAATTGAATTATTAAATAGGCTGTTTGCAGACAAGAAAGTAGGCTCAATTATTAAATTATGCAAACTTGCTCCACTCAAATAATGTTCAGGAACAAGCTCTCATAGAGATCAGCTGAACAAGTTAGCTTGTTCGTATATATTACCGTATATATACGTGTATATTAATAACATATTTTTTATAAGTAAATGTATATCAATAATATATAAAATCAAGTAATATATGTATATAGTTTATTAAAAATCAAAACACACTTATATGTCTAACCATTTCAATGGTTATTTATATACACACTAATACTCGTTTCTCAAAGCAAGATTTTCCCACAAGCAGTTAACATTGATTCAGACAAGAAAACAAATAAAAGCAATATTATTGAAATAAACAAACAAGAAAGAGCACCTGCTGCAAGAGTGGGTTTTGCGGTTGTGCAGAAAACTGCTTATGACTTGCTCCAGCAAGGGGCGGCATACTAAGAAGGGTACTGTGACCTTGTTGCTGCACTTGTTGGAGCCGTTGCAAAAATTTCTCCCTCTGATCAGGAGCAATCTCAGTTCTCCCACGAAATTGTCCCTGAAATGAAGGTAGCTTAGTTCCAATTAAACAATAAGCGTGCAACACTGATCTATGAACTAGAATTTAGTAAATCCTATTCTGAATTCAACCGAACAGAATACATTAAGCAACAGAGTATACCAAAAACAGACATGAAATTCACCTACTACTAAGTGCATGCTGAAAACTAAAATTCTTTTGTGAAAATCAACAGGCATGAAGACCTTTTTCTTCAGCCACCAAGAATGAATAATGAACTGGCACTAAAAATGTATGTCTATCATGATGAAAAGTTCTACTAAAACAGAACTGGCAATCAGACATGCGTCTCCTGGTTAAACATAGGAAGAAAGTAGCATCTGTAAATCAGAGATCGATACATAATGATCATATAAATGGCTAAGAAGATCTATTTCAGGATTACTGATATTCACCAAGCTCATTGAGGACAACCCCAATTAGCCTTCCATAAAAAATGAATGCAAAAACTAACACCCTTTCCCTAGGTCAAGAATGTCACGTACCTTCGTAATATTATGCCCAGTAAAGAGATTCAACCTCAAAAAAATACCTCATTTATTGAATTATGATTAGATTATAGTAATAGTTAACTCCTACAGGTTGGCTCAAGTGGTAAAGGGCTTGGGCTTGGGCTTGGGCGTATGCTCCCCCAAGTCCAAAGTTCAAATTCCCTAGGGTGTAAACAATCTCTAGGGCCCATCAGATTGGAGGATTTTTCTTTTGAATTATCTGAGGTGCACTTACACGAAACTCCTTGTCGACGGCCTGATTAGGGACGATGTTCTCAAACACTCGATGCCAATAAAAAAAAAAAGTTCACAAGAATTTTACGTTAAGCATGAATAAGTCTATTTTATGAACTAAATATTTCCACTGTTATTTATAAATTTAAATAAAATATATTCCCTATTAAATTATAATTTGAAAGTTAAGATATGATATTAGTATTTAAATAATTATATAATATTAGTATTCATTGATTAAGTACCTAACATAATAATTACTAAATTAATTTCCATAATAAATTTAATTAAGTTGATATTACAACACGTTTTCCAAGAAAATTTAGTGACGTTTAATACTTTGCATAGGTAACAGGCTACGGAGTAAGATTCAGGAAGTAGCGCTATGAGGTAAATAGCATGATCATAGCCTTCATGTCTACCTATGCTATGTACAGCCACTTCAAGGTTAGCCCATGTACAGCCACTTCAAGGTTAGCCCCTCTTTATGAACCCCCCGATGAATTATGACAATATGCTTATGAATAAAATTATGTATGCTATGATGATTTGGATTGTTGGTTAGAACGGATGTTATGTCATGAAAATCACATGTATGTTATGTAATGCTTACGTTATGTTATGTTATGAAATGCTCATGTTAATATGCCATGTATAATGCTATGCCATGCATACGAGTATGATACACCATAAAAGTCATGAAGTCAACATGTTTACATGCATTATGATAAGATAAGTAAGAAGTCATGTGAACGATAAGTAAGCTTTAAAGATTGGCCTTATGTTATGGGTGGATGTGCAAGCCCGTACCTAAGCACAGTCCACCATCTGCTATGATATGATGTATGCGGTAACACGGACCTAAACGTGCTCCAACATATGCTATGCTATGATGTATGCGGTGACACGGACCTAAGCATGCTTCACCATATGTTATGCTATGATGTGCGGTGCCACGGACCTAAGCGTGGTACACCATATGTCATGCTATGATTTACGTGGTCAACAACAATTGAACCGATACACATATGTTATGATGACCATTATACAAGTGAAAGACAAGATGAATAAGTCATGCATGAATCATATGAAACGCATAGACTCCATCATTCATTCATCCATGTTACTTGTATTGCCATGATTATTTCTTGAATTCCGCCTAAGTTACTAATGAATGATTTATATGCTATATGTATGTATGACTATGCATGAAAGTTTTCAAAGTCAAGCATAATGTTAAGTTTAGTTTATAGTATGATGTGCTATTAGGTCTTTGAATCATTTGTTTGTTTGTTTTTATGATTTGGCTTTGTTGGGATACAGAAACGATTTCATCATGTTTGGATACAAAAACGATTTCATCTCATCTCATCTCATCATTACAACTTTCTTAAATTTTCACACAAAATATAATAAACAAATCAATTTTTTCAAATTTCAAAACAATAATAATATTAAAAAATAATATTCTAACAAAATTTTATTCAACTTTCAATTTTTTTCTAAAATCATATCATCTCATCTCACTATCCAAACGAGACCTTAATGTCCCAAATGATGAAGACGTGGAGGAGTGCTAGGAGTAGACTTAGTTTCCAGAAACTAGACCATGAATAAGTGCTATTGCCACATGGGAATAGTTATGCTTAGGCATTTGAATAAGTGTTATTGAAGAAGTAGTATTGTTTTTTGGTGTTTTGTTTGGAAGTTTTGGAAAGTTGTAATGATGCACCAATGAAAGACAAGAGCATGATATGTTCACACAAGACAAGAAAGCAAGTTCATGAGTAAGGGCTTGTTTGGGAAGTGAGATGACATCATCTCATCTCAAAACTTCTCATAATTTCCTTTCCAAACATCACTCAAATAAGCACTTTTCAATTTCAAATTTTCAACTTTTTCACCTAATCATTACAACTTTCCCAAACTTCCAAATAGAACACACAAAATAATATTTACTATTTCAAATTTCAAAATAAAAATTATATTGAAAAATTATATTCTAACAATATTTTAATTTTATAATATTTTTATTCAACTTTTTCTCTTATTTCCCAAAAATCAATAAAACTTAACTCAAACCATTTTACTACTATTCACAAACCATCAAACCATTTCACTACTATTTATAGAATTTTCAAACATTGTGTTAACCATCCCCTGTGAAGAAAATTATGCTGACAAAGTTGCAGAACCAGGTGTAGCTTGTGGCGATGAGACTGGATCTTAGAACTTTATGGCTTTTAAGAGATTTTATGTTTTTCATGAGATTTTGTGAAAAATCATAAAACTTGGAAAATTTTTCAATAAGAGCTGTGCTATGACCGACCATCTATTCAATAAATTTTTTTTGATAAGTTACATATCAACCCAAAGGGCCCAACCGGGTTGGCTCAATGTTTTTGTTTTATGGAATCTTTTCTAGCTGGCCCGTCTAAAAATCTTTTAAATATTACTACCATTCGTAACCCTGGAGGAAATGGGTGTTACATCCTTAGACTTTATGTTAGGGTAATAATTTCCTTTTCTCTCAGCAGTGTTAATCAAGAACCCCTGAACTTTTAGGTCATTGGTTGTTTTCCTGCGTCCTCATTTCCAGCCAACCAAAAACAAGAAAGTGAACTTTAAAACTTTCTAGAGATAAATTTCAGCAAGCAATCATACATAAGGCTCGCGCATGAGGGGGGGGGGGGGGTTGGTTTCATTATGCAGACAGCCACCAAGAAAAGCATGTAAAAGGTACAGTGCAGTGTGACATACCACTTCGTTCTGATTCTGAAAGGCACTTCCAGGCCTCCACTGCATACTGGGGACAATAGGAGGGGAAAAAACTCTGCCAGCCAAAGTTGTAGGCTCAACAACATTACTAGAATCTATTGCAGCAGTTCCATCATTTGCTTTGGCAACCTGAGGTAAAATCATTCTGTTACTTAGGGGGGAAACCAGAGGCTGGACCATACCACTACCAAGTCTGTCATCAGCTCCTAAAATGTTTCTCTTTGCCATTTCAGAGGTTGAAGGGACTGCACCAATAGTTCCATTGCTAGGAACTACATTGCTAGAACTAAGAGAGATGCTAGCTGATGGTTGGCTGGAGAGGCCACCTCTACCAATTCCCCTTACGAGTCCAGTGTCAGAAAGTGATGGAGACGATCTACGGCCAGGAAGACTATCTTCTTCCTTTGCAGAACTAGACAGACTCACAGGAGAGGAAAAATGAGCAGGACCAATGTTCTCTGGGACAGCTCGCACAGAACCCGAACCTGGAAGGCTAGTTGAAGAACCGGACACCCCAGACAAATTGTGAGCAGAAACATTCGAGGTTGCAAGACTCCCGACTGGTGTGGCAGCAGACAAACCAATTACACTATTTTTGGTAGGTGGAGTTCTGGGAACAGTATCGGAATTACTATCCTGGGAAACTGTATCTTCAACTTGTTCCTGAACAGTGCTCTGCTGTTGATTAGAAGCAACGGTGGCCTGGAAAGCAAGCCATCACCCTTATTTCAGCACAAAAAGAATCTCGCACAAGGGAAGAAGGGGGACATCAAGAGCCATAAAATAAAACAAAACAAATCGCCTCTTCTGAAAATAGAACTATATGGATGAAGTAGAGAGAATTACACACAACAACAAAAAGGTATTTATATATCCAATCAAAAAACTTCCTAACATTGCAGTGGAAAGGGAGTGAGGATTTATCTACTAAATGCGCTTAACCCTGCAACCATTTAACCCACATTTTTTCATACATCCAAAGGAAAGGAACAGAAAGAAAAGCTCTCTGCATGATATAAAATTTCTAAATTGCTCACAAAAAAAAAAGGACTTTAATGTGCCACACATGAGAAACTAGAAGCTCAAGTGTAGTGGTCCAAGTAGAAATTAAAGCAACCTACAACAAAAAGTGCCTCACGTCTTGCTTTTGACCAACCCCTGTAAGCTAAAGTCTTATACAAGAAGAGAAGAAAGCAGGTTTTACCCCAGAGACTGCTATCCTTGAGATGCCAAAAGACCCATCATCAAGGCTGCCTGCAGGAATGCTAAATTACAAATATGCATATCATCTAATTAATTTTATACCATTTGACCATTTGCTACCAGTTACTGATCCAGCCTGAGCAGACCAATGTACAACATGGTGATAAAGCACCACGTCTATAACAGAAAAATATAAAAAATGAAAAGAAAAAAACCCTCCACATCAGAATGCAATTAAAATAAAATGAAATGATAGTCCAAAGCCAGTCCTTCAATATCTTTATTAATAGCTTTCACAATTTCAGAGCTTAAGTGCTCCACACATTCAGTTATATGGTTCAAGATTGATATCTTTGCCCAAAACTGGTTTTTTATAAGTATATCTTTGTCCAAAACCTTAAAATCACTTACAGGAATTTGAGATGCTGATGCCACCAAAGACGTCTTCAAGCTAAGAACAGGTGCCCCCTGCTGGAACATAATAAAATTAGTTTTACAGAAGTCAGACAAACCTAATAGCATATCAGAATGGATGAAATCCTCAACCATATGCCTTGAAAGTCTTGATATCCCAAATGCATCATCTCATCTCCTAAAGGTAGCAACACTACCAAATTGAAAAGATATTTTGTAAAAGGAAAAAAGAAAAGAAAAAACGGTTGGATACTCAGCAAGAGCTTCAACAACATACTAACAATAGAGCATGCAAAGAATTCTTTTTTTAGTTAATAAAAAAAAGTCCTTGACAGAAAAGGCTTAATAGAATCAACCACTTCCAAATCAATTTGCCCACGAATCACCCAAATACTTATTCTAATCTTGCACTTCACAGCTTTGGCAATCAAGAAAAATCTACTCTACTTGACATCTACTAAAGCCTATGAACATATGACGCAGGACAGCTCTATTACTTAGACAATAAAATTTTCTTTTGAAAAGTTATTGACACATCGAGTGAGTTTTGAATCAACGAACTAACTCTCCACCTTGTTCCTAGAGAGCCATTTGAACTAGTACTCATTGGCTTAGTCAAGATGCTGACACTAAAAGATGTTTGCTTCTCTAATTCAACATAAAAACCCGCCACAGTTGGAAAGAAATCTCACCTAAATTGTTTCTAAAATCACCAATCGTCTTTCAAACTTCAACAAATATAGATATCAGAAAATACACACCGCATTGCAGAAAGAATTACCTTCACAAGACTGGGAGGACCGATCGTAACCAAATCTTCAAGAGACTCTACCTTGTCTAATGGTAGTGTGTCGTAAAGTTCATCAACATCACTAAATTCATCAAAATCCTCCTACCAAAAAAACAAAAGTATATTGAAAAGTTCATAAATCTGATAAAGGTGATCTCAACAGATGGCTTATCAATGGTAGTTTCTGATGGAATGGAATCGAGAAGAACGAAATAAAATGTAAAAGACACAAGAGGTAGATACTGTTAACAATGTATCTTTCATAAAATAGCAAAGCTTACAAGAACAATAAGAAATGAACAAAATTGAAGAAGTACACAGACCTGATTGCGGTCCACATAGTCTTCCAAAAATTCTCTAACGTCATTAACCTGCTCGGGACTCAGTTCATCATTATCCAGCAGCCTCAAGATCAGTTCCAACTTCATTATATGAGCCTTGTGCCGGGCAATAGAAGTCTCTAAATGTGTCTTCCAAACAAAATAAAAAGATTCAATGACTGCTGAGGCTCAAAACAAAAAACGAAAAGACATTTATAGACGTGATTGTTCTCGGACACCCGGTGCCAACCAAATGAAATAATTTATAGACATGATTGTCCTACCAGTCTTGGTGGTCTAGTCTTGCCCTTCTTAACAGATAGCCCCTCAATCTCAGCTTCAAAGTTATCGATCTGAGACTCCAACTCCCCAACCTACATAAAGAAAGAACACATCACAAATATATTTGCCAGATGATGACATTCAGAAATTTTTAAGCATGTCCAAAGACCAATATATACAAGCAACATGGATAAAGAGAAAGAAGCACAAATGTGTAAAGTTATTAAAAAGTCAATAGATTCCACCAGGTGCAGGTTTCAGCCACCAACTTATTTAATGACTTCTTTGGCTTTGAGAACACTACAAGACATGGAGGAAACCATTCAGTTGCATACCACTTGCAGTATGCACAAGTTTAAATTATCTTTTTCCAATTTAGCATACCTCCGGATTCCTTTTTGCAATGTCCCAAAATGCATGTCTACAAACATAAAATAGTGTGCAATATTCTATGGCTTCTGTTTTACCCTTACTTTCTAACATAGAAGACAATCGAGTTCCATAAGGAAACCACTTAGCTGGAGAGACCTTTTGAAGCAGAGGAGGTTCTTTGGGTGATTCATGGGATGGCAAAGGATAAAGCCCCGGATCCGGATGGGTTCTCAATGGCCTTTCATCATGATTGTTGGGATGTGGTAAGAGAGGATATTATGCAAGTTTTCAGGAGTTATGCACCTTTGGTAAATTCGAAAAAAGCATTAATGCGTCTTTTATTGCTCTTATCTCTTAGAAAGTTGGGGGCAATGGAGGTGAAAGATTTTCAGCCTGTTAGTCTCATTAATGGGGTTTATAAGATTATCTCAAAGGTGCTTGCCAATCGCATGAGTAAGGTTACGAGTAGTATCATATCAAAATCTCAAAACGCGTTTGTGAAGGGGAGACATATCTTGGATTCGGTGTTGATTGCCAATGAATGCCTAGATTGTAGAAACAAGGAGGGTACACCTGGGCTCTTGTGCAAGCTAGACATGGAGAAGGCCTATGACCATGTTAATTGGGATTTTCTGTTATTTTCTTGGAATGTGTGGTTTTGGGGATAGATGGATTTCATGGATTAGGCATTGTATCACTATGGTTATTTATTCGGTTTTGGTGAATGGAGCACTAGAAGGATTCTTTAACAGCTCTAGGGGATTAAGACAAGGGGATCCCCTCTCCCCTCTGTTGTTTGTCATTATTATGGAAGCATTGAGTCGTATGTTGAGAGCGGTCATTAATTAGGCTTTATTCCTGGATTTTATGTTGGAGGTGTTACCATATCTCACCTTCTATTTTATGATGACACACTTATTTTTTGTGAGCCGAACAATGATCATATACAGTACTTGAGGGTTGTATTACTTTGCTTTGAAGCGGTTTCAGGCCTAAAGGTAAATCTCTCAAAGTCAAAGATGGTTCCTGTGGGTGGTGTAACCAATATTCAGGGCTTTGCAAATATCTTGGGTTGTAAGGTTGCTTCGCTACCCCTGAAATACCTCGATCTTCCATTGGGGGCTGCTTTCAAGACAAAATCTATTGGGATGGTGTGTTAGAAAAAATCGAAAGAAGATTGGCTGGGTGGAAATGGATAGATTTGTCTAAGGGTGGCAGATTAACTGCACTTTATCTAACCTCTCTACTTATTTTCTATCTTTATTTCTGTTACCTGCAAGTGTGGCCTCTCGTATTGAGAAAACTTTTCATAACTTTTTTTGGGGAGGAAACTAAGTTCCATCTTGCGGGTTGGAATAAAGTTTGCTCACCAATACCATGTGGTGGGTTGGGGGTACGTAATGTAAGGGTTTTCAACAAAGCAGGTGAAAGGGCTCTAAAGCAGGTGTTTCCTATGCTCTACCAAATTTCTTGTGACAAACAGGCTGCTGTGGCTGATTTATTGGTACTATATAATGGTGTTGTCCATTGGAATGTGAGTTTTTTTTAGAGCGGCTCAAGATTGGGAGTTGGATATGTTTGCTGATTTCTTTGACTCGTTATATGCAATGTCGATTGGAAATAAGATGAAGGATAGGATGATGTGGAATCCGAGTGGAAATAAAAAATTCTCAGTGCACTCCTTTTATAAGGCTCTCTTGGGATTTTCTAACGATCATAGCTAGCCTTGGAAGGCTATCTGGAAGTGTAAGGTACCTCGCAAGATTGCTTTCTTTGTATGGATTGCATCTCTTGGGCAGATTATCAACTCAAGTAATCTGAGAAAACGTGATCTCATCATTTCAGATTGGTATTTTATGTGCAAGAGTGATGAGGAATCAGTAAAACATCTTTTATTACATTGTGAGGTGGCTCAGTGTTTATGGAACAAGATCTTTAATTGGACCGGGGTGGCATGGATTATGTATGGAAGAGTTAGCTGTAGTTTGGATAGTGAGTTGAGATGAAAGTTAAAAGTTGAAAGTTGAATAAAATATTGTTAGAATTTTATTTTTTAATATTATTATTGTTTTGGAATTTGAAAAAATTGAATTATTATATATGAATCCTTTATACTTTAAAAGAAAATGAAATGCAAGGCGAACCCCACCGTCACTCTTCACCTAAGGCATTGACTGGCGTCACCCTTCACCTAAGACACCCCACCACCGCCACAGACAAGGCAGACGAACTCCAGCGTCTCTACTGAGGGCACTTCCGGCATCTGTCCTCCCTTCGGCGACCTGGAATTTCTCAACTTTCTCGGAGACGTTGAGGAGATTTCTTAGAGGCGTCGTCAACCATCGTACATGAGCCTCCCCAATAAAAACAAGACCGATGGGCTCTCCGACGACTCCTTTGAGGGCACTCCAACGTCGGTCCTCCCTCCAGCGACGAGATTCAGAATCGTCAAGGAGATCTCTCGGACAGTCATCCATCGGATTTGTGCCTCCACCACAGCAGACAATACTATCAAGCTCAGGAAACTCCTCTAAGGGCACTCTGGCGTCGGTCCTCCCTCCGGCATTCGGATTTTCTCAGGAAACCACTCCTTTGATTTTGCTAGCGCAAACCTATATCAAATCAGCATTTTTTGGGAGATGACGAAGTGAGAGGAAGCTTGATGGTTTGGGAGATGATGTGATTTGGGACCGGAGGATGATGACGCGCGAAGCGGATTTGTTTCAGATGGAAGGTGAGAGGTGGTTGAAGGTGGAATCAAAAACTTTTGTTTTTATGAAAGCGGGAGGAAATAGCTTTCGCATCTCTGAACATAGTAAAATGATAGCTAAGTTCATGTGCCTATGTGGGACGACAGCTTCATGGGTTGGTAAAAGGATAGAGGATTGTTTAGAACTCATCTGTCATGATGGATTCTTCATAGAGTTAAGGATGGGTAATGGAGATCTCATCATTCAACATCATATTAACGCAAGGGGCAGTTTTCTGCAACTTTCATAATTCTAGAATGGGAGGTGGAAAGGTTTGTTGGTGATCCCTGAAGGCACAAATGGCATTGGATGGAAATGTTTTCTGAATTCCATTCGAAGCGTCCCTAGGTCCAAAGTCGTTGTTCTAAAGCATGCAAACAGAGGGGAGTTCGTTGATGCAAAGACAGTGGGAAGGCATTCCTCGATCAAAGGTGCCTCATATGCCTCGATGTTGAGGTCACAGGTGGGTAGTCCGATCGAGAATAGCTCCACGACAGAAGTAAAGGATAAGACACTTGTAGGAGACAAAGGTTGTCTATCAGGTGAAATTGGGAGAAGTGGAGGGTAAGCACCATGTTGTGTAGGGTGGAATGACTACCTCGGCTGAGTGTTTGAGTGTGGAAGAAGTGGAGGGAGTCTTGTGGGTTGTTAAAGCTCAATTGATGAGAATTATGGAGTATGTGAGAGATCTTATGATTAATGTGGATACGCGGTTGGACCTGGTCATGGGTTTGGGTGGTGGGTTGAAAACAGACGAGGGGGCGGTGGGTAGATCCTACGGGTTTGAAGGCCTCAAGTGTGCCGGCAAAAGGCACTTCGACGCTGCCACAAATAGGGTCATCGGACGCCGGCATCACTGTTCATGCTGGTTTCCGTCTGATTGCCCTCAATTACCAGTTGCAATTGAGGTTGGTACCTTTTTCCAGGGTTCACTTTCAATTGAAGATAGGGATCCTTTCAAGACGAAGCAAACGAGCTTCTTTTAGAAGATGAAAATCGGGTAATAGAAGGTAGAGCTCCCCCTACCTGTTCTGTGCCTCCTGAGGGAGTAGTAGGGTCTAACAAAGTGGCACAGAAAGGGTCATCGGGGGGTGGAGCAACTACAAGCAATGTTCTTGTCGATGGAACGACAACACCTATTCCGAAGGTTAAGGAACCTCTAATGGTGACAACAACAATGGACAATAACAATATAGCTGTTGAGGAGGTTAGGGATTTGAATGCAAGATACTGTGAGGAAATTACAGGTTTATCGTTGGTGCCTTGTGAGGAAGAACATCTAGGGCCAAGAGAGCAGTTGGGAACTGTGTCTGGAGATAATGTTATTCCCTTGATTTCTCTTCCTCCAACAAACAACATAGCGGGTTCACCATCAGATGAGGTTCTAAATAAGGTTAACAAGATTCAACATATTGTGGGGCTTTCATACGGAGGAGGTGAAGACCAATTTAAAGTACTACTCACTGCGATAGAGACGGGCCACTTGCTTGAAACCAAATCAAGTTTTAAGAAAAGCAGAGAGTCAAAGCGTCTTTCTTGGGCAATCAACTACGACATTAAGGGAAGTAGCTCAAGTCGAGGGAAGACGAAAGGGAGTGCATTATGAAGACGTCCTCATAGAGGGAGTTTCGGATGGAGTATTAGTCTGTGGGGGGGTGGGGGTTGGGGGTTGGGGAGGTGTGTTCTATTCCAATTCGGGCTTGTTGTATTTTGGATAGATTTCTAATTTTCATGGGCTTTTTGGGTCATCTGAGTTTTATAATCTCATATCCTCGACTCACATGAGAGGAGAAGTTGATGACAAGATTTTCTGGCGTCACTCCAAGAAAGGGAAATTATTCACCATCCGCTCCTTCTATCAAGGCATTCCCCTAGAAGAGTATAGTATTTGGAAGACAAAAGCCACCCTTAAAAGCACTCTTTTTTGTATGGACAGCTTCTTTGGGAAAGAAACTCACACTTGATAATTTATGGAAACATCAATTTATTTTCGTGGAAGGGTGTTGCATGTGCAAAAAGAGTGGGGAGTCTGTTGATCATTTATTACTTCATTGTGAGATTGCCACGACCCTATGGAATGATTTCTTCACTCAGGTATGACAAACTTGGGTGATGCCGAGAAGTGTGATCGATCTCCTAGCTTCTTGGAGAGACCTTCAGGGTAACTCTCATATTGAAGCAATAAGGAAAATGGTTCCAATATGTCTATGGTGGTGCATTTGGAGGGAAAGGAACGACAGAAGCTTCGAAGATCGAGCGCAATCAATGGAAGAGCTTCAAAACTTTTTTTTCAATACTTTATGTCATTGGTCGGTTGTAATTGATTTCAATGGAATGAGTTTGCATGAATTTCTTGTATCACTGAACTAGCACACTTAGGCGATGCTCTTGTAAATGTCCCATATACTTGGGCCTATGCATATTTTTATGATTAATAAAATTTTGTTTACCGATTAAAAAAAACCAAGACATTGATACGCACACAGTATTCATACACATATGCAAGAAAGTGAATAGACAAGTCATTTAAATGTGTGATGAGACGAACCAAAGAAGATGAATCTCAAATCATACCATTGTACCAAGTTGAAGCCTGTTAGGAAAGAAAAAAAAATGGAAATAAGGTAAAAAAACTTATTCATACCACATTGTTCAACCAATCCCTTGTCTCCGATTTAGCCTTCTCCTTTGGGTCCTTTCACCAAAGAAAAAAGAAGAATGATAATTAAAGTGTTCTGCAATTAATTTTCTCATATATTATAAAGATACATAAATTTTCCTTTAATGGTTTCTATCTATTCATTCACTTCAAGTAAAGTACAAGATGCTTTTTATACAGGAAACCATAAAGTACTTGCTGAAAAAGAAAGAAACAAACAAGAAAACATAGAGAATCTTCGGAATTTTTTTTTTTTTCCATAGGCACCAATAATTGCATTAATTGAATATGGCATGATATTATAACCCCAAGCAGAGATGACATGGGTCAGATACATCAAGCTACTTCACTTTGACATCCAAATAATATTTGGAATTCTATGGAAGTATCATCACCAGATGGGGAAGAAACAATAAAACTACTAGTTTACCAAAACGGGACTAAGTAACATGCTATGTATGAACCCCATATCCCAAAGAAATTCCAGACATGCAACCATCTTCTACATTTCTTCCAAAAAATCTACAAAGATGCTTAATGAGGATCAAAACAAGATCCCCACATACCAGTGTTAGTTAAAGCGCGCTTAAGCGCAAAATGTAAGGCACTAAGACTGCATATTTTCATATTTGATGTGTATGCTCAAAACCCAATATAATAGTCCTAGTTTGGTTTTTTGTATACGTCATGTGTACTTGGGCTAGGCCTACTTATTGTTCATCAATAAAATTTTTGTTTACCTTAAAAAAAATCCAATTTGGTTTTCCAGATGGATTGATAGTATTTTTTTTTATCGGCAAACAAAATTTTATTGATCATAAGAATAGGCAAGAGCCAGTATACGGGACATAAACAAGATGCCAGATGGATTAATATTGGCTCGTATATGTAGAAGTCAATACCTACAATTTTAGAGCTTTTTTTAGTATATCTTGATTGAACCACGTACATTAATTTGATTATGGCTATCAAATATTACAGATTGTATATTTAGTAAAGTACAAGAGAATATATAGTATTTAATGAGTAAATGTTATGTAAAAAGTTGATTACTTGATTTTCATGTTGCATAACACTAATAAATTGAGTTAATAGGCTAGACATATAACCATCTTTGCTTTTTAAACCTTTTTATTTTCTTTTAGGGATTTTTTGTTATTATACAACAATTTTAAATACGTGTGCTATAATTCAATCAAACACATACTTGCACTTCGCGCCTAGGCTCTAGACAACGTGCTTAAGTGTGCCCAGCACTTTCGCCAACATTGGCACATACATGAGAAAATTCTAAATTATCAGATAGGGCATGCTGCCAATAGTTGGAATGATCAACACAGCACTAAAAGCAAAAGAGCTTCAGGAAAAGCATCATTAACTTGTTTGAACAGTGCAGCCTCATCAACCATTTAACTAACCAAGATTATTTCGGTGGAAAGCAAGTAATGTGTCAACTATCAAAGAGAGGAAAGGAGGACACGGGAAAAGATGCACATGCGGTGTGTCATCCTCTATGAAACGAGGGTAACTGTCATATATTTTATAAAATGTAAGCAATGATAGCAGTCAAAGGTGAATGTTTTTGTCATGCCACAAGATACCGGTAATTGCAGCTTACATATCTGACATTACACTAACTAACCACAAGATGCAGATATGTTTTTTTTATTCATCAAAAAAACATATCTGGCATCACACCAACCACAAAAACGTTTTCAAGCTAGATGGCCGCCTAATGTTTTACAATCAGCACTTCTCCCATTTAATACAATATTCGGTCATGAAGCAAGCATCAAGAAAGATAATGCTTACAGTTTTTGGTTGCTGGCCCAGTCCTTCTTTAGAGAATGCTTTTGTCTTAGTCTCCTTTTCACAGATCTTAAATCTTTCCATTTCACGCTCAATAAGTTTACGAGCATCCACTAGAGCCTGCTCATAAGAGGCACTAACCTACGTCAACATGTGCCAAGAGAAAAGAATTAATTGTCATCTTCAAAATCAAGAAAATCCATTTATCTTAGTTTACCATAGAGACAACAATAATTAAAGAATAAAATTTTAAAATAATTCCAACAAAAAGAGATACTGAGATGGGACAAAAAACAAAACAATGTTGGTCAAAGTTGTTTATGGGAAGAAATATCACATTATTTCTACTCAAATCTCCCCCATGTTACAAAGATTCATGGCCCCTCCATTACCATACAGCATAAAAAATGCAAGTTTTTTTTTTTTTATAGGTAAAAGAGGTTTTATTGATCCACGTAAATAGGCAAAGCCCGAATACACAGGAAGTATACAAGAAAGCCTAATTACAAAACTACGTGCTACAGAGAGTAGCTTAAAAGTCATGAAGACTTGTTCCATTCAATACTATAGAAGAGGCCCAAAGCAACAATGTATGCGAGCTTAATTTTACCTGGCCCCCTTCCCCAACAATTCACTAAGTGCTATGTGAAAATCAACTACCAGCCTTCTATGGAATATGGAATTTGGCCTCTTTGGGATGTATTGGTTTATACCTTATCATGTTGTGGATCTCTTAACATGTTGGAAATCGCATTTCAGTAGCCATCATTGCACATTTCTGTGGAGGGTGACCCCGTCATGCTTATTGTGGTGTCTTTGAAAAGAAAGAAATAATCATAGCTCGAGGATTGTGAGAGATCAATGCTGGAGCTCAAGTCTTTCTTTCTTAATACCCTCTTTCATTGGATTGTAGCCCAAAATAATGCTACTTTTATAGTTATACTTTTCAATAACTTTTAGCACTTTTCCTTTTGCTAGTTAGGTAGAGCTCTTTTATATTCCTGTATGCTAGGGTAACACCATTTTTAATCTTAATACATACACCTCGTCAAGAATATAATTACTACACAAGAAACACCTAGGCAAGTGGAAACCCATCCGAGCACTCTGGAAAAAGGACTATAGCCACAGATATAAATGAAGAACCTTGTAACAATGGAAATCTGAACCCGTTTAAACCCATTGGCAACCAATACCCAAAATCATAAGAACAATATGCCAATTCTACGATAGGAAAACAATTTTCCATGCATGCCATCAACAACTCTAACGTCTCTCCTTCCAAATACACCAAATCACCACTAAAAAGGATCCCTTTCAAATAACAGAGACAAAATTACAACTTTGGGCTATACTTTATTATTATTATTATTATTGGCATGGGGTGTCCGGGAACAGCATCCCGACTAATCCCGGGGTGTTTTGGGCTATACATGTGAACAAATTATTAGAAGAAAGTAAATTCACAACAAAAATAGCAATATATACAGAGCTTTGTCTCTTCGACATGCAAAAACCCACGCCGTGTTTCGAATTAATTGAAAGCAAACAGATACTGACCTTCTTGTCCTTGATCTCGCTGGACTGAATCCAGGTCTTGATTTGGTCCCTGTACCTCTGGAGCTTCTTGATCTCCTTCTTCAAGTCCGCCTCGAACTTCTCTTTCTGATTCGCATTGTCCGTATCATAAACCTGAAAATGGAAAAAGAATGAACAGCATTCATTATTCAACAAGGTTGCCACCAAATTTCAAATTTAAATTCAAATTCTGATTTCCTCTGTAAAGGCAAACAAGGCGTAGAGAAAACAATGAGGATCGAAGGAGACGACCTTGTTCCAGATACCGTCGAAAACATCAACGCCTTCTTGGACCTTCTTGAGAACCCGATCGATCTCTCCCTGAAGCTTACGGCTCGCTCCCATTGTGGAATCCAAGCCAACTTATCATTCAATGGCTGTTATATCAAGGGAGGGAGAGAGATAGAGTAATTGGATTTTGCAGGTAGATTTTGGTCTTTCTTTTATAATCCTGATTAGGGTTTTCGTGCTTTGCTATGGAGGACAATGACTGAGATGGGACGGGAGAAAAGATGAATTAGCTATAAACTGGCCTGTCCTGTTGACGAATACGCCACTATCGTTATATATTTATCAAAACAAAAATTTTCCTAAAATTTTTGTGTCACAAACTAAGATTATGTTTGGAAGTTTCATCTTCAATAAAATTCTCATCTCATCTCATCTCATCATTACAACCTTTTCAAATTCCTATATAAAATATAATAAATAATTCAACTTTTTCAAATCCCAATACAACTTTTTCAAATTTCAATTTAACTTTTTCAAATCTCAAAACTAAAAAATAATATTTTAAACTTTAAAACAAAACACAAAATTCTCATCTTACCTTCCAAACATAATCTTAAGGATATGTTTGGGAGGTGAGATGAGAATTTTATATTTTATTTTAAAATTTAAAATATTATTTTTTAGTTTTAAGATTTGAAAAAATTGTATTGGGATTTGAAAAAATTGAATTGTTTATTATATTTTATATAGGAATTTAAAAATGTTGTAATGATGAGATGAGATGAGATTAAAATTTTGAGGAAGATAAAACATTCAAGCATAACCGCATAATTTTTTATTTTTTTATTTTTTTTCTCCTATTAAATATATAATATATGGATAATGAATAAAAAATTAAATTAAATTAAATAAAAATAAATATAATGTATAGTGTGTGAGAATTATAAAAAAACTCTTTTATTACCATACTCTTAATATACTTGACGTGATATTAAATGATAGATTCATAATTAAAATATAATAAATTTTATTCAATTATTTAATATCATATCATTAAAGGATAAAAAGATGATAATAATAAAGATAAAGAGTAACATTACTCATACAAAATATATATAATAGGATCGTCTAAATTTGTTAGTCAATTATACCCCCACTCATTTTAATTCAATCACTTTAATCTCCTAATAATTATATAACAAAATCGACTATATAGAATTAGCTTTTTTGAAAAAACAAAAACTCATATACTATTTATTTTTAGATGGTCACCTAATATTATTTTGATTGTTGCTCTGTCATTTGTATAAATAGTTAAAATAATTATAAAAAAGTAATTCGATCTTTGTTTGGGATGGTAGTCAACCACCTGCCAGATTGGGGTGGTCCGTCACCACCTAGTACGAGAGGCTTGTTCATCCGAGTCGAGTTTTTTTCTAGCTCGGTCTAGAACTTGGGTTCCCGTTATGGGTTTCGACCTGTAACAAATCCGGGCTAGTAACCGCATAAAAAAATTTGAGTATACCCAGTTTGGATACTGGATTTTAAACCTAGGACATGAGTTTACAACTCAATACCCATTTTTTTCAATTTGAATGTTTTGATTTTTTTTAATTCATTTCTAGCAACTAAATTGACAGAAACTCAAAAGGAAAAAAAGCATGTAAGCTTTATGTTTTTTTTTTACTCTCTTCTCTACTTGGCTTTTGATTGGTAGTCAATGAACATGTAGGATTTGATTTTAAAAATTAAATAAATAGAGTTTGAATGATGCATCAACATATTTTCATGAAAAAATATTCATAATATGTACGCTTTGATTTTTTTTTTTTTAAAAAACAACTGGGTGCAAGGTTCCGGGTTTTTAAAATTGGTTTTAATCCATGTTTGACCTAGGCTAACCCAATCCAGGTTCTAGCCCGATTTTTGAAACACTGGTTCAGGTCCGGGTATACCAGAATTCCCAAGTCGTAACTAGGATGAATAGTGCAAGGTGATGACAGACAATCGAGTAGTTTTTTAATCTTAATTTGATTATTTGAAATTGAAAAATTATATTTATAAGTTGTTGTGTAAATTACACCATCTATATCATTGACGTATCAATACTTGATTTGTAATAAAAATTTGAAATTTAAATCTCTTACAAATAAAATCATGTTATGTCAATAGTATAAATAGTGCATTCTCTATACTGATTTATAAGTATAAGTAGTCTTTGAAACTAATAGGATTTCAATGCGTTGTGAGTGAGACCCTCTTGGGATGTTGAGATAAAATAAGAAGTTTGTGAATAGTAGAGAAATAATTTGAATTAATATGTCTTAAGAGATTTTGAAATTGAGAGAAAAAAATTGAATGAAAGTTCAAATATTGTTAGAATATAATTTTTTAATATTATTTTTGTTTTGATATTTGAAAAAGTTGATCTTTTTTGTATTTTGTTTTGAAATTTGATAAAATTGTAATGATTAGATAATGATTACGTGAAAATTTTAAAAATTTATAATTAAAAAATATTTGTATCTATAGTGTTGAGGTAGTGCTAGTGTGACGCCCAACTTTGACATTTGGGCGTGCCCACTAGCACAAATCTCCCTTTTCATTTTTTTTATTTTACATTCTTTAACATATTTAAATATTTTCAAAAAATAAAAAAATATACTAATACACTAAAAATCACTTCCTTAATCATTAAATTAAAAAATTAAAAAAAATTACATAAATAGTCAAAATAAAGAAGTAAAATCAGGCGACATATTAGTATTTTCTAATGAATTATAAGAATCTTCAATCAAATCAGGTGCTCTTTTAACTTAATATTTTTTGGATATATTTCATGAGAAATTAATTATTTTTTGGTTGTTTTACGTGAGAAGTTTTCAATAATCTAGTGCTATTTATTCTTTCTTTCTTTTTTCTTTTTTCTTTTTTTGTTGCTATTTTGGATCAAATTTAGTTTCTGATCTTACACCTTTTTTTTTCCCGTCCGTCCACATTCGGTTTTTGTCGAGTTTTGGCAACATGAACAAGCATCAAGGAAGAAATAGATCGGTATTTAATGTACAGCATTTCGAATGAAGTGTTTTCTCCTACAGCGCGATGGGTCCGGATTTATAAATTGGAAAATAGTTGCATGATGATTCAATTTTTAATTTTAATTTAATAGTTAATGAAGTGATTATTATTAAATTAATATATTTTTATTTTTTAAAAATGTTTAAAAATTTATAAAAAAAATAATTAAAAAAAAAAAAGATAACAAGTAAAAATGAGCATTTACAATTTTCGGTAGTTTTTCTAGATTAAGATACGGTTTAGATAGTGAGTTGAGATAAAATGAGATGAAATTAGATAAAAATTGAAAGTTGAATAAAATATTATTTTTTAATATTAATATTATTTTAAAATTTTAAAAAATTAAATTATTTATTATATTTTATATAAAAATTTTAAAAAATTATAATAATAAAATAAGATAAAATAAAAGAAAATCAAACATTTTTTATATCCAAACGGCCTGAATCTCTCGGTCCAAGTAGCACGGTCCACGTAAATTATAGCGATGAAGTTTCGAGCATCTTGATGACGAAAGATGAAGGCATGTTGCTTGTAAATTTGTAATCGTTGAACTCTCATTCATGTAAGAGATATTAAAAGTAAATTTTACAGGAGCTACTAAATTGGCAGTGCAAGTTATTCCGATTTCTCCCATCGATTGCTCATGGCAATCTGGCAAGAATAGGCGAGCGGCAAGTATCTTTCTGACCATTCCCTTCTGATGCAAATCTAATGACCTAACCTTGCCTCTTTTACTTATCGCTTCGTTTAATCCCTTTGGCTCTCAGCTCCAGCTGAAACCATTCAAGTCGAATTGCTTGCAACTTCCAGCAGCACCAGCGTCATTCTCATTACAGGCATTTAGGTCCAGTTTGGCTGCAAAGTAAGGCACCCTGTATCCTTGGGAATTTTTCTCATTTTCTGGTTTACTTAATTCTGCCTTCTTGTTGATTCGGTCTAGAAAATTGTCTTCCAAGTCCCTTCCTTTAAATCTTCCTCCAGAACAGCTGTTGCTGCCATTCCCCTTTTCTCCTTGAAGTCCTATTCTCATGGATAAATCGTTGGAGCTTCTATCAACAGGAAACATTCTTCTTTCTGCATCTTTAACCATCGAGGAATGAAGCATGCTCTCTTTCAGGTCTTCAGACCACTTGAGTTCTGTCTTTTGTATCACGTGGCCCTCAGACATCTCTTTTTGCTCCAAGAATGCACTTACAGAATAAGGTCTCATCCCCATCCCCCTGTTGTGTATTTCTTGATCCTTTTGAGACCCTTCACAGGAAGTCAGACAGCTATCCATTGAACAATCAGTGGGCTGGGTTGCTAGGGCTTGCTGGGGGCACAACCCCTGCAACTCTTTCAGCTCCGAAAATGCAGAATTTAGACATTGATTGGATACTTTGGACACCAGTTCAGAGAGTTGCATTTTGGCAGCTTCAAGTCCCACGGTACCTATGTTCTGTCTTCCGAGTGTCTCCTGGGCTTTTTCCAACACTGCCTGCAGGTATTTTCCTTGAGCCTCTATCCGGAGCTGCAAGTGTCGCTGCACCTGGTTAATTCCAAACAGATGATGAGAATTCTGCTAAATAATCCTTAACAAAAATAAAAAATAAAAAAATAAAAGCCCATATATGCAGAAATTTCTGGTATCATATACCTCAAGCTGCTCGTGTAATCTTCTCTGCACTTCAATTTGCATCTGTAGTGCTTCACTTATATGTAAGTTTCTGGAATTCAAAGTTTTAGTTGTTAAAGTGAATTTGAATAGTCAAGCTGATTTAAAACATTAGATTTACAGATAACTAAACATAAATGGCGTGAGATGCTATTGTGTTCCTACTTGTTTGTCTGGGGTCCAATACTTAAATTGTTCGAAGTTGTTCCGTTTGCTTCAGATACTCTGTCACACCCTAGTCCAGCCATACCTACATGCAACGAGTCGGATTTGTTCCACCTCAAATGCTTTGTAGGAAAGATGTCCGTTGTAATCCTAAAATTGCTCGTAAATAAATAATTGAAAGTGTTTAGACAGAATCTTATGAGATCGTCCTCTTACCTGTTTTGTTGGCCCCACCATTGGCTTGTCCATGCAAATTTTTACTGAGCCTGTACTTCTGCTAGCAACAAGCGGGTTATTTTCATTTAATTATTATAATTTTTAATTTTATTAATTTTTTATATAAAATAAGATTTATAATTTAATTTTTTTAAATCTTAAAATAAAAATAATATTAAAAAAATATATTCTAATAATATTTTATCTCAACTTATCTCATCTGCATTTAAACGAGACTATGTGTTTTGGATATAAATGCCCCATCCCTTAGCCTTTGAAAACCTCAAATTAAGGATTGATTTAGTTATACAAAATTAAATTATTTCATCTCATCTCATATAATCATTATAATCTGTTCAAACTCTCACATAAAATATAATAAATAATTTAATTATTTTAAATTTTAAAAAAATCTTATATCAATATTTTATTTAATTTTTAATAAAATATCTTATCTCAATTCATCTGAATTGTGTAACTAAAAGAAGTCTAAATAAATTGTTTTGTATAAATTACCCATGAAAATTGGAATGTACAAGGGTGACCCACATTTGGGAAGTCCAACTTAGGCCTCCTAATGGATGCGGCATTTTTTTTTAAGTGTTTTAAATAAATGTTCGGATTTAAAAATGATATTTTGTGTTTTGATTTTTATTTCAATGATATGGTTGAAGTGTAAGGACACCGTCCATGTGTCAGCTTTTAATTGGCTAACACTTATAATATTCACCGGATGATATCTTCCTGTTAAAATGTTAACGGGAGATAGATGGGAACTATTGTGAGTTTCTTAAAATCTAAAGATGACATGCGTCGAAAGTAATAACCTGGGAATTATTTTACAAAGCGGTAAATATATCAGGATTGGTTCTACGATCAATCCTAAATAAAAGATGGGACTAGGAAATTTCTGTTACTGTACTGGAATTCAAGGAAACTTTCATAAGTGACGTTGGCTAGTATTGATATTCACCTGAAGATGACTTTTGAGGTGGTATAAGGTGAGTCCTGGAATCCCCATAAGTTTCATCACTGTTTTTGGAGTAGCCTCTGCATTGAAAGAATAATATGCAAATTAGCTGAAGTTTGATCATATGTAATTACTCTCTCATTCTCCGTAGGTTGTTATATACACTCACTGTCTGCTCCTCCTAGCTGATTTACTGCTTCTATGAAACGCTCGTGTAGATCTGGGGTCCATTTAAGTCTAGGCTTAGCATCAGTTGAGAGGACAAGTCCAGAATCTCCAGGACTGTTCCCACCTTGCAGGAATAAATGTCTCTCGGGGGGAGTGGACATTCTTGAAGAAGAGTGGATGTTCTTTCCTTGATGTTGGTGATGATGGTACATCTTCTGTCCTTGAAACAAAAAACCTGACATAAGTTTATCTTGATGTAGAGGCTCTAACAACCGAAATGTTGTGCTCAAGATCAGTACTAATTTTACCTTGTGCGTGCTTTCTTTTTTCTTCTCCTGATCCAAAATGATGGCCCTGAATTTTGGAGCTTGATGATACTCTATTCTTCAAGTACAAGACGACGTCTTGATTCTCAGATAAATAGAACTACGCACAATTGCTCTTGCTCGTCTGCCTTCTCCTTCGCCCACTTCCCACAAAACAAAGGTGTTCTAAGGCGCGGGCTTTATAAAGCAAATTGGCCGGGTGTGGGGGGCCACGTACGGGATGGAGGTTTCGAGGCATAGAATCTTTGTTAGAGCCAATGGAGTACCTCCCCCAATGCAATATTTACAGTGACTTGAAAAGAGATTTTGTCCTTCCTACTTTACTAACTGTGGGTCCTGTCCTCAAGCTCCACTTTCCATTCTCAGAATTCCTATCTAGTTGAATTCTTCTGCAGTATAACTTTCTGTAACACCTCACACGTTGTATTAGGTACCAGAACTGATGCGCCACAAAGTCTCTCTGTTTTGCGTTCGTATTAGTCCGCCCGGCATGGGCAAGAATCTTATTCCAGGCATTAAGAGACGAATTTTATAGCAGCTTGGATTAGGAGAATCCACAATTGTTGTTGTCTTGAGACCTTCAAAGCTCACCCCTCACCCTCTCCTCATGGAAGATTCTTAGACTAAAATATTTTTGTTCTCACGGCCTTGGTGTTAAGGGTCCTTTTTGCACACCGTTGTCGATGTTCATACTAATTGTAAAAAGGTTTTAGTTGAGTGTCATCTGTATTAAAGGATGCAGATGAAGACACGAAAGGGAGTTTTATATGGTTATTTGGAGAATGTAGAAGAAGATTCTGTTGACTGGAGCACCTGCAAGCTATGGAATTATATAGAAAATGGTGGAGGTGCTCCTTGGACATTGTTTGGGGGCAAGGAATGGAATAAGGAATACATTCGATCTTGTCTCCTTCAGTAAGTTTGGTACTTATTCAGCCCACGCATATAAAATATAAGAGGGCCCCAAAACTTTTGCATTCTTCAATTGGCATAAGACAGCCAGTCCCGCACCGACGAATCCTAATCAACTGGGACCCGGTAAAAAGAAAAAAGAAGAGTTGTACTTGCTTCCATACTTGCATTTGATGATAACCATGACAAGTCATGCCTTGAAGAGGACCACTTTCCTTGCCCTCGACTCCTGCCTTAGCTTTGGAGATTCTCTCGTTTGAATCTATGAACTTTACTCGCTCTATTTGATTACTGCTTTTCTGTTGCTGCATTTGTCAATATAAGCTTCTTCTTTTTTCTTTATATATATATATATATATAAAGAAAAGTCAATATAAGCTTTTAAACATGTTTAATTTGTAAATGTTCAGTGACTGAAAAAACAAGCTGTGTATGTGTGGCTTGTAGTGCATTATACTAATGTTGTTTTACCGGATTGAAGGCTCTGGGCCTACGGTGATTGTCAGGGATTATGCTAAATCAATTTAAAATTACAAGAATAATATCCATACGATCAACAGCTAATGCAGAATAAATTCGTATATAAGTTATGGAGACCAAATCTCCATCAAATTAAATGCGATACAAAAACAAAACTTATTCATGAATGGGGGGGACAGAGCTGATACGAAGATACCTACCTAACGAGCACTCAAGATATGTTTAAAACGAGCATTTGCTAAACTAATTAATGAATTTGTAAGAGGCTAAGAGCTCGATCATTAAAATAAACAAATCAAAAAGAAAATAATTCGTATTCCTTGAATAATATCTGCAGATTACTTCAGACTGGCCTTTCATAGAAAGATCGTTGATTCCGATTTGTGAGGATATTTAATGCAGTTTGAGAGAATCTATAAAACCGGCCTTTATGTAAAGCGCTAAAAGCAAAATTCCTAATAAATAGTTTGCTGGCATGTGGATTGGAATAAATTGCACAAGAGGCAGGGATTTGGTACCATGCCAGATATAGCTCTAAATTGCTCTCGGTATTTGAACTCATCATGTCTTACCAACTTGGCGAATTCTCTTGGATTTTAATTTGATGACTCGCAACAAGGACCTTCAAAATTCTTGGACGTCATTTTATAGCATATTTGAATAATCCATATAATGTAAGGTAGCGTAGGAAATAATAAATATGACAGATTTTATGGATCAGAATCATTTGGTTGATTGTCCGAATTGTAAGGTAGATTTTGAGAGGTGAACAAAATATGTGGATTTGATGTTATTCAAGTGGATGTTACGCACAAAATTAATTATCGTAGGATCTACATGCATGATGTCTATTTCTCTATGTAATTTATTATGGATTTTAATTGGACAAAAAATTCTAGAGAATCGAATCCAAAATGATAGATTTAATTATGTCCTGCCAAGAGTTAACAAGTACAAATATTTGGCCGCATCTCGATTGAAAAAGAAAAAAAAAGGGGCAATTAAAAAGAGAAAGAGAGTGGCTAGCTGCAGGAAATAAAAAAACGTTCTCGTTTGGAGAGGTTAGGGAACGATGGATGTCTGATTATTAATGTGGTTGTGACCAGACGTAAATAGAGTAAACATGTTGCTGCAACTTTCATTTCATGTCTCCCAACAAGCTGGACTCGGTGATCTTTCTGATAACGGTACATGTAAAGGACTTAGCTTTCCTTGATTTTGCGGCCTTGCCCAAATGCCCTCACATACTTCAAATATCTCTCTTTCTTTCATGCGCTTCTGTTTTGAACAGTCTCAGGGAATAGTACTATGCTTTTACTGATCTTGTTAACTAATTGCTATTACCTTCCTCTCTCTACGATGTTATTCTCTCCTCTTTGGAACAGAGAATGATTCTTGTTCTCGTACTTACACTTCCTTTTATGGATTTTATATCAATATAAATTTACTTTTGAGGACGAGAAGAAACTGCAAAAAATAGAAGCACGTCATATATATATATATATATATATATATATGAGAATCATGTTATGGACTAGTCAATCATAAGCAAAAACTTTGTTAATAAGGCGCCTATTGGCTGTGACTTGTTGACCACACATGCTCGCAGTGGCTCAATTAGAAAGTAAGAAATGACCGCGGAATGCTATTCCTTGTGGAGAAAAGTTGGGGGCCGAAAAAACGTCTAAAAGATTCCAATGGAATAGGAATTTTAGAATCCTAACTCAAACTAAAGCCAATAGGTCATATTCTCAAGTCAAGAATTTAGTTATTCTTCTCTACCCAAAGCCACAAAAAATGGGTTCTTAGTTCCCACCCAGCTTTTCCACTTTATAAGCTAGTTTATAAGTTAGATGCCTTCCAACAACATTCAGGATGAGGGCTGTGACCCTTGTATATATGTAATGTCACTCTAGTAGAATATTGCCATGTTAATTTAGAGAGTGCTTGGTTTTACCCATTATCCTTCTGCCGATCATGAGCTCATACGTACGTACGATATATAGCTCCCGAAATGCATATACGTACGTAGCACGGCTAATATATACATCCATTCATGTAGAAATAATCTTCCTAACCTCCTACTATTCACCACACTCCACACTCCACTTTTTTTTTTTAATTTTTTTTTATCAAATATTTTTTTTATGAATAGTGAATAAAAAATTTGAAATATTTAAAAAAAAATAAATTCAAAAAAAAAATTAAAAAATATATTAAAAAATATTAAAAAGTATGGAGTGTGGAGTGTGGGTGAATAGTAGGAGGTTGTGTAGCATTTCTCAGTTGTTGTAATGGAGATAATATGATTGGATGTTGTGCATCTTCATCATCATCACTGTTTGATACTTGTGATATTGCTTCAACTAACTTTTTCAAGTCCTTTTTGCTAGTAATGGATGTTAATTGAGCAATCTCTAATTATTGTCTTTCAAAAAGTCACCATTAAACAAGTTCTTACCTTGGAACAATGGGAAAAAATTCCTATTTAATAAGGAAATTTTCTCATCTTTATGATCAGTCATATTATGATTTTACGATTATCAGTAGGCATAGACATATTTATGCTGGAAGGTTTTAAGGGTGGTTCTGATGGTGTTCCATTAAATTCTTAATCTACTTATTTCTCTTTGAATATAGAAAATATTTACTTTAAAATCCTGTCTCAATGAGTTCTTTATGCTAGAAGGTTTTAAGGGTGGTCTCGGTGGTGTTCCATCAAGTTCTTAATCTACTTATTTCTTTTGAATGTAGGAAATATTTGCTTTAAAACCCTGTCTCAATGAGTTCTTTATTTAAATCCGACGAATCCACTACTAGTATTCCCATAGAACCTGATAACATCAACCAAGAAGATTATAGTATAATAGATATAGAAATAAATTTACAAGATTGGACAATTCCTAATGTTCCAAAAAATCAAATATACAAACATTTCTCTTTTTCTTCTAAATTATCACTTCTTACTAATTATACAATTAAAATAGTAAAAAAATCATTAGTTTAAATAATGATTATGAATCATTACAATTATTAACAAAAAAAGCTATTAAACATTACAAAGAACAGAAATATTCTTTTATATATATTGGATTAGTACAAGTGACTATAAAACCACTCATTAGAAGTGAATTAAATACATCAGTATTACTCTGTCTAAGAGATAAGAGAGACTTTAATTTTCATGATTTATTACTTAGCATGGTAGAATCAAGCCTATTCCAAAACCTAGTTTATTTTAATTATTATCCTACTTATTCTCTTTCATTATTTGATACTAATATCCTACACACTTTAATAACATTAAATATAAAACAAACGGTTATCATATGATGAAATGATCACATCCTTTAACAGTGGTATATAGAATCCATTATAAACTGGTGAAAACAACATTAGAGCCACAAGTTCTTATTACCAATCCAAAAGGTTATACATTTTTATTACAATCTAGTACACAAAATTTTAGTGTACAGATTCATAAACAACTTATTTGGAATCAAATTACTATTTCTAATGAATCGCAGTTAAAAAATATCACTCTATTACTTAAAATAGAAAATAATTCTAAGGATGATCTAGAATACATAGATAAAAAAACAGATGGAACAGTCCAAATTATTTTTTTACCTTTTAGAATATCTTTATCACACTCCCATTATTCTTCTCCAGCACCGTCTAGTTATCATACACCCAGAATTGTTCTTATATCAATTTCGCAGAATATATTTCAAAATTTTGACACCAGGTCCCAGAATTTAGACACACATATTCCGAGAGTTATCCTGAAAATATTATTGATACACCAATATATACTGTTAATCATCTCGATATGGCTTCAACCTCTTATAATCCTGAACAATTAAAAGAACAACCTTCTTCTTCAACATATTCACAAGTAGTTTTAGATGATGTCCAAATATACACCCTGAGTAAAGAAGAATTTAAAATTAATAAAAAATATCTCAAACAAGATTATATGAAAGAAGAAAATAATCAGAAAAGATTACTATTTTTCTCAACTTTTACAAAAATAGAGTGATTATATTCAAGAAAAATATTATGAATACTTAGAAGAAATACAAATTAATATACATTTCTTTACATGATTTGAAATCGATAAATCAAACTAATTATCAAACATAAACAAGACTACTAATCAATGGATTAAAAAATAAAATAATCAAATCTTTTATAAAGAATACTTCCATTTTGAAGCCATTAAGTATAATCAAAGAAATAATCAAATATTAGTTTCACTAATAAAAAAATATAATACTACAACAGAAAGTTAAAATATTGATAATATATTTCAACAAAACAATTATACCAATTTATATATAAAAAGCATTAGTAAACAATTAGAGAGAATTAAAACCCAACTATCTCCTATTAATCCTACTATTAAAGAAGTAAAAGAAAACCATTTATTTGTTCTCTGTGAAATCACATCTCATCTAAAACCTATTTTTTCTAAAAATAAAAATTATTTAGTAGAACAAATCTATAATAAATTAGAAAAATTAAATATTACTAATATTGCATCTACTTTAAAACAATCTCATATTAATCTATTAAGTAAGACAGATTCGCCTATATTATCTAATTCTAAAATTAGTAATTTTGAAAATCAATTTAAAAATTTAGAAATAAATAAGATTAGAGGATATCATGTTAATAGTTTTTCAGCTAGTGATTCTAAACATCATATTTCTATTACTCATAATTGGTATCTAAGGCCTACTCCACCGGATATGCAATTCGAAGAAAGAGAACATATAGTAAGATCTGCTTTTGCACCAAATATATTATATGAATGGAATATAGATGGATTATCTGAGTATGAAATATTAAATTATTTCCAAGAAATAATTATGGTTGCTAACGTTTATAAAAGTAATATAAAAACTGATCATCAAGTAGCTTATATTATTGTTACAGGTTTTACTAGCCAGTTAAAATGCTAGTGGGATTATTATATTTCACATGAATAAAGAATAAAAATATTTGATTCATATAAATATGATAAAAATATGTAAATGATTAAAACAGAAGATGGTCAACCATTAGAAGATGATGTTAATACTTTAATATTTGTATTAACCAAACACTTTGTTAGTTATTCTATTCAATTTAAAGAAAGAACTAATGATTTGCTAATTAATTTAAGATGTCCTTAATTATATGATTTCCGTTGGTATAAAAATGCATTTCTAACTAAAGTTCTGATAAAAAATGAATGTCAGCACTCATACTAGAAAGAAAAGTTCATAGTCGGACTTCCATATTACTTTGTCCAAAATGTATAAGAAAATAGTATATACTATATATATCATATATATTAGTATTCTATATATTACTATACTATATATTAGAAATGGAGTATTGTGAACAAAACAAATAGAGCAAATTTAACAATACACTATCATGCGGATTCTCAATCTTTTCATCGACTATCTAAAAAGTTGGTAATGTTATATTAGTCTTTGTTAAATATTGACATATAAGTATTTCTTATTGAAGTTATAATTTAGATTTTCCTTTTACAGAAACAAGAAAGTCCTACTGACTATTATACGATCCAATTGTATGTTAAATCATATACAAATCGTGATGGTGTTTTCACTAATCCCGAAACAGAAGCAAATTATGTAAGTTTAAGTTTTTTATTTGTATTGTCTAATAATATTTTTATTATTTGTACTATCTCTAATTTCTTTTATAGGACACGATTGTATCATTTAAGGAAACTGTTGTGGCTCCATCTGATGAATAATCTGTCAACGATGTTCAAATCTTTTCTCAAGTTCTTGGACCACGTTTTGGATATTTGAGGGCTTAGGAATTTGCATGAAACCTTCTTCAACATCATCATCCTCTTCTTAAATGAGATCGAATAACAACTCTCAGGAATTAGAGGAAGCAATGCTTGAGATAAAACATTTGAGGTCGACAGAAAGAGAGTTGCAGACTCAATTAGATCAGGCAACGAATTTAGAGACAAGATTAGAACAAAACATGCAAAAGAAACTGGAGATTGAATCCCAAAAAATGTTCGAACACTGGAAATCAATGAGGTCCCAAAACTCTATGCCACCACAATCCTAGAGCTTATTTTCTTTACTTGTCTTTTTATTATTCTGACTTGAACATTTGAACAAATGTAATGTTTTAATTATAATATTTAATATTAGTTTCATATTTTGAATTAAGATTTTTGTATGATGAGTACCGTTCGAACGTAAAATATCCAGTTCAAACGGTAAATTGCAATTTATTAACCTTCGAACACATTTTAGCTTTCGTTCAAACTAGTAACCAAAACCATTCAAATGACTTGAGAACAATCAATTTTGTTTTAATATATAAATTTTTTATTCGAACAGGCTGCATGTCTTAACATTCAAACAAATAATATTTTGGTCGACCACATTTGTCATTATTCGAATGTATCATACACCATTCGAACACAAATATTGAACCACCCGTTCGAACATACGTTTTCAATTCGAATGTATATGAATCTTGTTCGATCAGATTAATTTTGTTTCGAACATAAATGCATCTGCTCAAACAAAAATAAACTGTTCGAACACTTCGTCCATTTGAACATGATCAAATAAATTTGTTTGTTTGAATAAAAAATTTCGATAGTGTTCGAACAGATTCCATGCCATTCGAACATAAAATGTTCCATTTGAATAGTTTTTTGGGTTGAAAATGCTTCTTCCCAAAAAAAAAATCATTCGAATGCTTTCGACAAGTTACATCGTCCTTAAAAGTATTTTTTGGGACAAAATTCAAATTTCGTCCGAAAAAACCTTTTGAGACAGGCATTTTGGGACAAATTTTTCATCTCTAATAACCTTTTGGGACGAAATTGTGATTTTTTGGGACCAAAAATTTCATCCCAAAAAACCCATTGTCTTGTAGTCAATTTTTCATTGTTTTCTAATTATTTTTCACTTTCCTCTTAAATTTAAATAAATGTGTTTTTTTTGTTAAACTTGAGTTTCTTTAAATTTAATATTTTTAGATAGAATTTTTTTTTCATTTATATAATGTCAAGAAAAGTATGCATTGCATCAACTATATCTAGCATAAAATACCTATAAATTTCCATATCCTTCATTATTCTGGCATGTTAAGCTAGTTTGTGAGCTACTTTGTTGGTGATAGGCCATGTAAGAAAGACGCACCTATAGTGGGCACCCCTGCACCTTCTATTGGAGGTTATGAAGTGGCTCTTAAACCACTTTATGAGGCTTGATGGCTGGCCATTAACTGCCAACCGGGGGTACACTGAGAGGAGTTATTTACATAGCCCCTCCCCCTTGTGAATGACACTTGCATCACAAATAGAAAACTTCTCTCTCAAATGGTTCTCTCTAGTCCGGGCATCTAGGCTGTAGATTATGTGGGTGTTGCTCTGGTATATTACCACGTAGCACACTCTACCATCGATACAAGAAATTTCTTGGATGAACAACAATGATAACAGAGAATATGTGGAACAACTGCACTAGATCTACGATTTGTGAATGAGGTAATATCACTTTCGTTGTATACTTTGATCTAGCATTTCTAACAGGCCAAATGGTATTATAAGCCATGTAGATGATTCGACTAAAATGAGAAGAAAAAAACTCAACAAAGATGGCAATCCTTCGGCATATAAAAGACGCTACCATCCTTCAGCATATAAAAGATGCAACAAGTATGAAAGATGATCTCCCTACCTCAAGAATGTTTAATAAAATCTATTGGGCTCTCATTCTTAGAACCGAAAGAGAAGCAATTGAGGTACATTCCATTATCAAATCTATCCCTCTTCGGTGGGAAGTCTAACCGTTCCATTCTAACTTATTGTAAGCTTTATTCAAATCTAACTTCACGAGACATTTTAAAGCCATTCTTCTATACTCTAGAAAAAGAAGCACTATTTCAAATGTTAATCCTGAAATCTCTCTCCCCCCAAACCTCGTTTGATATTTTACCCCTACCATTTTCTCTCCATCTGGCGTTTATTGTTTCGCGTGTTTGTGTTTGCCACGACACTTGTGGGCCCAATTCCCATCTCATTTGAATTTTGAGTAGAGCTACATCTCCCGATAGATGTAGCCTAAGGATGTCCCAAAAAGGCAAAAAAAGTTTTCCTTTTTTTTCTGATTTATTTTCATTTAATTTTTTGGTATGCTTAAATATTTTATAAAAAAATCACAACATCGTTAAAAAATACTTTCTTAATTACTAAGTAAAAAAAAAATATAAAAAATACTGTCGAGAGAAATGCTTGGGATCCATTATCGGGATCCCAAGCATTTCTCTTGAATTTTAAGCTTCCAAAACTGAACTCTTAAGAGCTATTGTTAATTTGCCGGAGGGTGAAAGCAGCCCATGGGAAGGGCCCACATAATTATTAGCATATTATTATTATTATTATTGTTGTTGTTGTTGTTGTTATTGTTATCATTACCGTTGTTGAAATCCTCTTATTTGGTTTATTGAATAAAGAAATATAGAGGAAACTTAATCGATGGTTTGAATAAAACTATCTTAGTATATCCGTAAATAGTAATTAAATAATTTGAATTAAAATATTTTATTGAGTTTTAGAAAATGAGAGAAAAAGTTGAATAAAATATTATAAAGTTATAAAATTATTTAATTATGATTGGTAATATTACTTTTATTTTTAAATTTGAAAAAGTAGTATTGTTTTTTGTGTTTGTTTAGGAATTTGAAAAAAATGTAATGATTAGATAAAAAAAGTTGAAGATTTAAAATTAAAAGTGTTTTATATTTTAATGATGTTTGATAATGAAATATTTAAAAATATTTAAAAATACTTGAGAACAATTATATTATCAAATAAACCTTAGAGAAACAAACAATTGAGCGGACGCCAAAAGGAAAAAGAAAAACATCATAATTAGCAATCTATTTGACAAATATACAAGGACGTGAGTGAGTGATTTAAAACAAAACATTCCTTTTTGTTTTTCAAATTTGTCCCAGCCCTTCCCTTCCCTGTGGGGGTTGGATGGCATATACCAAAGTTGGAATCCAAATCTATTTGTTTATTCAGGTCCGAAAAATCTGAAGCATAATAATATATATAATGAAAGAATAGCGACCAGGGTCACACAAAGTGGCCTTCAAACGTGTGGCTCTTCCTGTAAAAAGTGTAATCCAAGCATCCAAACCATTAAACAATTCGTCGCATCACATTCACTCTTCCCAGCCCTGAATAATTGATGCAGTATAGAACGGCCTCTTTCTTTTGCTTTTAACTTTTAATACACATGACATATTCCGAATACTGCAGTACAAGCCAGTTAATTGGACCAAAAAGTTGTTCCCTCCTTCTGCTCCCCATGCATCATAATGACATCATATCTCTTTTTTCATTTAAAAAAAAAATAGCGCCCAAAACTACAATTAATTATATTTGATAAATAAATAAAGGCTCTTTCGATCGCTTTGGTGACAAATATTATTCACGTACGTAAAAATACCCAACCGATTCATCACTCGCTGCCTCTGAGATTATCTGGAAATTTATGTTCGAGTTTTATATATAACTAGTGAGGCATAACGTGCACCAGTTGCAAAAACTTGTTATAAGTATAAGTTTTTTTGTAAAAACATGTAACAAGAAAAAATAGACTAAAAAATATAATTATGAAATGTAATAGATGGTAATATCTGATAAATTTATATATATATGATAATAAAATAGATTTTACATGATTACCTGTCAATTCACAATAAGCTAAAAAATGAGAGTTTAAATATATACAAATTCTCGAATTTAACAACAAATGGATAGAGTTTCATCTATATTTTAATATTTTATCACTGATCATAAAAAACATCACATATGTTATCTGCAAAATATCCATTACATATGTTTTATTTAGTTATATAACGGAAAAGTTTAATAAAAAAATATTAATAAAAACTTAAATTAATAACAAAAATATTAATACTAAAATTTTATTATGAATTATAAAATGGTGAAACATAATTAAAACAGAAAGTTAACGTGCACTATCTACTTATATTTATACTGTGCCCTACATATATCAAAAGTATAAAGAACATATTTAAATAAAAAAATAAAAAGATGTTTATTACAATTTGAAAATTAAAATTAATGTTAATGATAATTTTGTTAGGTTTCTATATATAGATAAAAAAAAAAAAAGATGGGGTGAATTCATTTAGTTATAGGACAAAACATTTTTAAATTACAGATTATACTAAAAGATTATTGAAAAAAAAATTAATTTTATCTTCTTTATGAGAAGCTAATTTGTTAGTAATTATTAAACATTTATTCATAAATATGTAAAAAAAAATTTCCAACATTATATAAATTTTCAGAGAAGGAAAAAATTAAAAATGTTCTAATATATATTAATATATTCTAGGCCATATTATTCAGCGCTACAAATAATGTTACATTACTGTGTTACTTCAAAGGCAGTAAACTAAACCAAATCATCTTAATTTACATTAAAAGTTTTCATAACCCTTTTTAATATTACTAAAACAGAAGCACAATAAAAAATAATAACAATGAAAAATATTATTTAATATTTTCACACTTAGCTAAATAAAATAGTAATAATGACATATTATATTTTTAAATTATTAAGAAGTTATAATTTATTTCCTCATGAAAATTTATAATTATACTAACGAACCTACAATTATTACTCTTAATACTTATAGTTGGATGCGCATGTAGTATATTTGTTATTTCCAAAATAAATATATAATGTGTTAATTTTAAAATTGAAAACTACATTGGTAAGTATTAAATAATTTAATCATATATTTTATAAAGTCTCATCCTTTATATTTAAAAAAAAATTAAACAAACTATAATACATTAGAAACTGTAGATCCACCTCAAATAGTGTAATTAATTTCAAGTTAATTAATAAACTATTCTATTTATCCGAAAATGAAAGAAAATATTTAAGTTTATTTCTGAATAAATCATTAAACAAAAATCATTAATAAATGGAAAAATTACATTTTATTCTAAAATGTAACAATTCAATTCAATATTTACATAATTCAAAATTAAAGAAAATAAAATGTTGCACAACATTAAAGTTTAATTTTCAAGATTTTGATTTTTTATTAAAATTTTATGCAGAGTTGGTATCAATTTGGAAAAAAAAATACTATAGTCTAATTGTAAAGCTTAAACCGATTTGTAACATTACTCATTTTTCATATCTAAAACTTAAGAGCAGTGCTACACTCTCCGAGATGGTTTCAATAAAGACAAAAAAATTATTTTATTTTTTATTCAATTTTTTATTCCCTTAAAAATTAAAAAAAAATCACAATATCATTAAAAATATTGTAAAAAGACATAAACAGTCGGCAAAAGCAAGAAACAAAACATGTGAAAAAATTCAGTTCATCATCTCCTATACTATATAGTAACATGTGATTTTTTATTTTCACCATTCAATTTAAACATATATATGGATGTTTAAATATGTGTGTTTACACGTCAAGAAAAAAAATATTGATAACTATTGTGCAAAATATCACATATGTTATGTGCAAAAATATGAGAAATAAGCTACCAGTCAATTTACAATGAACAACAAAATGATAATTTAAATTCATACAATTTTTCAATTTTAAATATCAATGGACAGAGTTTTATTTTTATTTTAAGATTTTATTCTTGATCATAATAAATATCACATATGTTATGTGCAAAATATTAACAACTATAACATAGAAATTATAATAATGTGTTAATTTTAAACTTAGAAAGTACATTACTAAGTGTTAAATAATTTAATCATATAATTATATTTTATCAGTTATAACTACAAAAAATAATTTAAACAAATTGTATTACATTACAAATTTTGAAAGTTAAATTTGGATTAGTTATTAAAGTACAAATTAAAGGAAAAAAAATAGCGGAAAGAAATAAAATTTATTTTTTTAAGATTTTATTTTGAATAAACTCAATCTTTATTCAAAAATATGTAAAAGAAAAATTCCAACATTATATAAATTTTCAGAGAAGAAAAAAATTAAAAATTTTCTCATATATATTAATATATTCTAGACCATATTATTCAGCACTATAAATAATGTTAAATTATTGCGTTACTTTAAAGGCAGTTTAGCTATTAGTTTAAGAATGCAAACCAGATTATCTTGATTTACTTCAAAAGTTTTCATAACCATTTTTTAAGATTACTAAAACAGAAGTACTATAAGAAATAATAACAATGAAGAACATTAATTTATTTAACATTTTTACACTTGGCTAAATAAGATAGTAATAATGACATATTATATTTTTAAATTATTAAGAAGTTATAATTTATTTCCTTATGAAAATTTGTAATTATACTAATCAATCTACTATTATTACTCTTAATAGTTATAGTTGGATGCGTATATTTGTTATTTCTAAAATAAATGTATAATATGTTAATTTTAAAATTCAAAACTATAGTGGTAAGTATTAAATAATTTAATCATATATTTTATAAAGTCTCATCTTTGATATTTAAAAAAAATTAAATAAACTATAATACATTAGAAACTGTAAATCTATCTCAAATAGTGTAATTAGTTTTAAGTTAAATAATAAACTATTCAATTTATCCGAAAATGGAAAAAAAATATTTAAGTTTATTTCCTAATAAATCATTAAACAAAAATCATTAATAAAAGTGGAAACAATTCAATTCGATATTTACATAATTCAAAATTATAGGAAATAAAATGTTGCACAATATTAAAGTTTAATTTTCAAGATTTTGATTTTTTATTAAAATTTTTTGAAGAGTTGGTATCAATTTGGAAAAAAAAAATACTATAGTCCAATTGTAAAGCTCAAACCAATTTATAACATCACTCATTTTTCATTTTTAAAGCCTAAAAATAGTGCTACACCCTTCGAGATGGTCCCAATAAGGACAAAAAAAATTATTTTTTTGATTTTTTTATTCAATTTTTTATATCCTTAAATATTAAAAAAAATTCACAATATCATTAAAAATACTTTTTTATAATAATGAGATGAGATAAGATGAATTGATAGTATTTTTATATTTAAGTGGAACCTAAAATTAGGGGCAAAATAGGAAAAATATTATCGAACGAAAATATTGTTCACGGTAGCTTTGATTCGCTCGTGGGGGGTTAACGGCGGCACGAGAGGAGCTGAGAATGGAACGGGAGGGACGCCGGATGGAGGGGAAGAAAATGAGCCTGGTGGTGTTGGCCACACCGACGTGCGGCGGCGCACTGGAGGGGAAGAACAAACGCACCGGCCGCGTCTTCGATTGCTTCGTGGCGGTTAACGGCGCCACGATAGGAGTTGATATTGGAAGGGGAGGGACGCCGGCCGGAGGGGAAGAGAATCGCCGGGGTGGTGTTGGCCACGCCGACGTGCGGAGGTGCTCTGCAGAAGACGAAGCGAACGGGCAAGGGGGGAGAATGGCAAAACGGAAATTTTGGAATACAAGCAGGGGCAAAATGGAAAAAATGCAGGGACAAAACGGGAATTGAAAAACAAGAGCAAAGGTAAAATGGAAAAAAAAAATGTTAGACGAAAATACTGTTCCTAACTCATTCGCACTTTATATATAAGTAGATATTGTAAAATCTTTGAATATTTTTAAATTTTCAATAACTTACCTACTGTGTTTATATTACTTTTTCTTAAAGTTAAATACGGCAACGAAAGGGTAACATTTGGACGACATGCATTTGTTTTTACAGGTGAAATAAAATGACTTGAAATAAAAATTGAAGATTGAATATAAAATATTATTAGAATAAATTTTTTTAATATTATTTTTGTTTTAAAATTTAAAAAAATTAAATTATTTATTTTATTTTATGTAAAAATTTAAAAAATTATAATAATTAAATAAGATGATATGAGATAATTTTGAAAATAAACGAGACAGTGCTATGGAGTCTGGACCTAGTATATATTGCTCATGTTAACAACTTGACCATCCATTAACGGATGAATATGGTAGGGCATATATGCATGAAATAGACATTTTCAGAAAGTATAGAAGAAGAATGTGTCGAATAAAGTACCATTATCGGTTTTGTACAAAATCAAAAAAAAAAAAAAAAAAGGTATAATATGTACCATTATCGCCAGTACTTATCATGAACTATTTTAGGAATGAAACAACTAGAGATGGGACACGATGATTTTGGTGGAAGGAAGCCTCGTTGCATGCCCTAGCTAGGAACCAAAGTGAACTTCATATAGCCGGCCAGTAACGGATCTCCAACATTTACATTTTGCGTACGATTAATTAAGATGATTTATTTGGTCGACGGTACACGAATACGATTGTCCATTGCATGCAAAGTTGGTTCTCCCGGCCTTTTTCGTCAAAACCACCATATACAAAACGCCTCTTACAAATTAATTTCAGACTTAATATTTGGCGCGCGACTAGAGACTTATATTCCTAAATATATATATACTAGTCAAGGGCAACGTGCGCTGCACGTGTGTCCTGTGATCAATTTTGTTATGTTTTAAATTTTTTACTATAAATGAATAGTAGAGGCAGTCTAAAATTACAACGAAAAATCATGATAACTAATTATGATTTATTCTTAAAAAATTAGCTTCTTTGCACGTATACAAAAAAAAAAAAAATTAAGTTGGCTACTTTGCAAGAATTTAATTACAAACTATTTGTGTTTATTGTAGAATGATATTTACCCATTTCATCAAATCATGGAACCTCCAATTCTAACCAGCAATACAAGCTCTGCTACAAGGAGAATAGTTGATTCAAAGGATAATAAACTTGATGGTGGGAAAACTGAAGTGACATGTGAATCTCCTAGAATTAAAGAATTTATTTATGATATACCAATTCCTTAGGAACCTGATGATGGTAGTGTCGAGAAATTTCAGAATATCCAAGTGGATGATGATGATACAATTGAGGAGCTAAAGTCAGGAATGGAGTTTAATTCCCTTGAAGATTAGTAAGTTATTATAAGGAATATAGTAATGGGAGAAAACATTTTTTAATTATTAGTAAGTTATTTAGTAAGTTATTATTAATAAGTTTTTAAATTTTTATATAAAATATAATAAACATTTTAATTTTTTAAAATTTTAAAATAATAATAACAATAATAATAAATAATGTTCTAACAATATTTTATGTAACTTTTAATTTTTTTTCTCAACTAATTTCATCTAAATTTAATATCCAACCTAAAAAAAAAAAAAACCTTAACTCACCTAATGGGCAAAATTGCAAAAACATAAGAGAACCTGATTTTATGAGAAAAACAAGGAAAAAAAAAGAGTAATTGATGTGCAATTGTGCACTGAACGTGTACCCAGTTACAAATATATAAAAATGAAAAATTGATTGCAAATGAGGAATGAGAAAGTGAAGAAATTTTTTTAAATAAAATTAAAACAAATCATGGGTTTACATAACTTGAGGTAAACCTAATATAAACTTAACATAAATGATAGATCCATATAAGTTTGTGTTTTATTTAGTTATATAACAGAAAAGTTTAATAAGAAAATTTTAATAAAAACTTAAATTAATAATAAAAATATTAACACTAAAATTTTATTATGAATTATAAAATGGTGAAACAAGGCTGCAAGCAAAAAAATAATGTTTATTATAGTTTGAAAATTAAAATTAATGTTAATGATAATTTTGTTAGGTTTCTATATAAAAAAAGATGGGGTGAATTCATTTGGTTATGGGAGAAAACATTTTTAAATTACGGATTATATTGAAAGATCATTGAAAAAAAAATTGTTTTAATTTTATCTTGTTTATGAGAAGATAATTTGTTAGTAATTATTAAACGTTTATTCATAAATATGTAAAAAAAAATTCCAACATTATATAAATTATCAGAGAAGGAAAAAATTAAAAATTTATTCTAAACTATATTATTCTGCACTACAAATAATGTTAAATCATTGCGTTATTTCAAAAGCAGTTTAATTTTTAGTTTAAGAATGTAAACCAGATCATCTTAATTTAATTTAAAAAAGTTTTCATAACCGCTTTTAATATTATTAAAACATAAGCACTATAAGAAATAATAATAATGAAAAACATTAATTTATTTAACATTTTCACACTTGGCTAAATAAAATAGTAATAATGACATATTATATTAGGAAAAAAATTAGATTTATAATAAAATTTAACAATTCAATTCGATGTTTACATAATTTAAAATTAAAGGAAATAAAATGCTGCACAAAATTAAAGTTTAATTTTCATGATTTTGATTTTTTATTAAAATTTTATGAAGAGTTGGTATCAATTTAGAAAAAAAAAATATACTATAGTCCAATTGTAAAGCTCAAACCGATTTGTAACGTTACTCATTTTTCACATCTAAAGCCTAAGAGCAGTGCTACACCCTCGGAGATACGTTTCAATAAGTAGAAAAAAATCTATTTTTTTATTTTTTATTCAATTTTTTAGATGCTTAACCATTAAAAAAAAATTTACAATATCATTAAAAATAATTTTTAATAATAATAAGATGAAATAAGATGAATTGATAGTATTTTTATAAAGTCGGACTAAATAGGAAAAATGTTATTAGATTAATACACTGTTCATCAGATTCGCTCGCGGTGGTTTGATTCGCTCGCGGCGGTTAATGGCGGCAGGAGAGGGGCTGAGATTGGAAGGGGAGGGGCACCGGACGAAGGCGAAGCGAATGGCAGTGGTGGTGTTCGCCACGCCGGCGTGTGGCGGCGCAATGGAGGCGACGAAGAAACGGACGAGCCGCGGCTTGCATTCCATCGTGGCGGTTAACGGCGGAACGAGAGGGGTTGAGATTGGATGGGGAGGGACGCCGGACAGAGGCGAAGAGAATGGCAGCGGTGGTGTTGGCCACGCCGGTGTACGGATGCGGACTGTAGGAGACGAAGAAACGGACGGTGGAGGAGGGGCAAAACAGTAAATTAAGAATAGAGTCAGGGGCAAAATGGGAAGAACGCTAGGGGTAAAATCGAAATTAAGAAATAAAAGCTGGGGCAAAATGGAAAAAAAATTTGTTAGACAAAAATACTGTAGATAACCGATTCGCTCTTTATATATAAGTAGATATATATATAATGTTCTTAATAACCATTTATAAAAATATAATTACTTTATTACAAAAGCAACTATGATCGATCAGCTTCTTTTATTTTTTTATTTTATTTTTGTCTTCTCTTTTAATCACACACACACACTGAATTAGTGCATGCCACAGTAACTCGAGTATTATTTCTACATGAGTGTGGTGAATAGTAGGAGGTTGGGAAGATTATTTCTTATAATAACTGTAGTTATAATTAATACTATAGTATTATAACTACTATTATACTATATAATACTATAGTTATAATATATATTAGTATATACTATATCATAATAGTATAACTGTATAATAGTATACTAATATATATGAATAAATATTATACTACTATATGTAGTATACAAATATATATGTTTAATGTTTGTTAAGTTTGTAATATTTTAGTATATTTATAAAGCCATTCGAACGGAGTACTAACCCGTTTGAACTAACCGGGATCATGGACAAAAATGTGAAGTTTCACGAATTCTTATATTCGAACAGGGTCAAACATCGCTCGAACGGGTTGAAGCACTTGTTCAAACGTCTAAATTTTTATTCGAACAGACAAAATTAACTGATAAAGTGTTCGAACGGGACCATAATAGGAATGGTCGGACAAAAATGAGAAGTTTCACGAATTTACATGTTCAAACGGGGCGTACAGAGTTCGAATGGGATGAAGCACTTGTTCAAACTTCGTAGTTTCTATCCGAACAGAACAAATTAAAAGATAACGCGTTCGAATTGGATATTACCCGTTCAAAAGAAATTGCTCGATACAAAATACCCATTTCGAATGTCGAATGGCCACATTTGCACAATGTCGTTCACAAAAACTCCTCCATCGTATGCCGTCACCACCATTAACTTTGCCGTAAAAAGTAATTTTTCTGCCGTCTAAGAGACATGGCCCTTGAAATAAGACTCATTTAAGTGTTTTTTGCTTGTTAGTTAAGTTTGTAAAGGGGTCGGATTTGAATCCAATCCAACCTTTTTTTTTGTTTTCCGACTGCCACACGCAACGTTTGATCATAGAAATGATGGAGTGAAGTATAGGCTTCACTCCATCTTAATTTGGACTGATTAAAATAAAGAATTCTTGATAATCCTAAGTTTCCATGTTCGGTGCTGAGTCGACTCAACCATGGTTTATTTTGCAAGTTTGTGTTCAAACCGATTCAAACCTGTTCGAAAGCTTATTTGCCAAACGACCATTTTAGCATTCAAACGTGAAAGAACCCCATTCGAACGTTAAAAATTGAGAAGCTGATACTTTCAAACATGTTGGCTTTCCGTTCGAACTTAACATTTATTATGTTATAAGGTCATTTTATTTATATTGTTCGAACAACATATTTTTTCGTTCGAACAGGTTAAGTTTATGTTCGAATAGTTATAAACCGTTCGAACACTTAGAGCTACTGTTCAAACAATATTATTTAGTGTTCGGATTAAATGCATGTTCATTCAAACCGATTATTTCATGTTCCTGTTCAAATGAGGTTGTTTCTATTCGAACATAATAGTATATATATATATATAAAATATAATTACAATTTTATATTTTATTTATATTCGTGGTGGTTTTAAGAATAGTGAACTAATGGCAAACATGAGAAGAAAAAGTGGAAGAGAGGGCCAAACTAGCGGTGAAGCTAGTGAGATGAGGAGGTCGATACTAGTAGAGCGGGAGATCATTATAGATGACTTCCCCAATTTTGTGTGGGATGGATGGAGCCTCTTTTCTATTATCAGCGATAGAGAATGGGTCTTGATTTGTCAGCAGAGGAGTATGGCCTATCCAGATATGATCAGTGAGTTTTACTGGGTCATGGGTCAGATGGAGGCTAATGAGGAGTTCTTCACGTTTACAATTCGGAAAGTGAGTATTACTATCTTAGCAGACATTATTGCTGATTTTCTTGGGATCCCCTCGAGATTGGTGCATACCCTGCACAACAACTGGCTGCTGGGACAGATGGTGGAGATGTCATTGAGGATGAGGCTCCAGCAGATGAAGGTCCCACAGGCAATGATATTCGTTAGTTGATGCATGACGATTCGGCTTCTCCATATGATGGTAGCAAGGTAATTACACAGGTAAATTGTATCACATTTTTCAGAATGCTGAATTTAATTTTTTCTCATAATATTGATTCGAGGAAATACAAGACTGACTTCGGTATCAAATGGGCTCGATTTATGTTATGGATAGCACAACGAGACATGATTGATCTGCCTTTATATTTCCTCCTCTGTACCTGATCTGAGTCATGGTATTTGAGCGGAGGTAGTCTATCATTTGCATTGATGATCTCTAACCTCCTAGTCCAATTGAGGGTTAATGTGCTGATGACTGAGCAGAGGCAACTATAGATTGAGCCCCATAACAAGATCACCTTCAGCAAGAGTGAGGGCCACTTGTGGAAGGCTCGAATTAATGTTTCAACGGCACAAGATAGAGGCACGGAGCGTGATATAGCTTTTGTTGATGCTGCTGTTGATAGACAGGCTGCAGGGGCTATTATCACGGAGATACGATCCCTGCTCGAGGAGCATCGCATACTTTTGATCCATGAGATGGAGAGGATCACTGCGTCCATTATGGTTTGACTGCAAGAGATTGAGGGACGCATTTCTATCATGCAGGAGGACTTAGATAATCTTACCCGGTAGTTTTATTTTTTATTTGATTTTTTGTATTGTATTGAACATTGTTGATTTTATTACTGTATCATTTTTATTTGTTATATTTTACTTACCGTTCATGATAATATAAAAATGACACTCTCTGGAAGGTAATAGTTTTTTAATTGCAAATTCTTATTTATCATAATAAAACTCATTAATTACTTTTTAAATTAATTATATAAAATTTTTAAGAATATGAAATATTTTTATTTACCATAAATAATAATAAATCCGTATAGCTAAATTTTTTACCTTTTAAAAATGATAACTAATAAACTCAAATAATATTTATTTTTAAAATATTTGAATGCATTTCAATAAATTTCTATAATTAAACGGTACCGGTCGAACGACTATTATGAGCATTCGAACATAAAAGTATTGTTCGACTTGTGTTGCAACCATCCTTGCCAGATTTATTTATAAATTTTCGTTAAAAAATTGGTTCGAATGAATAAATGTGGCATTCAAACAACCTCTAATGTATATGTTCCCGCTACGACTATTATTTGAACAGTTATATCAATATTCGAACGTGATTTAAAATACAGTTCAAACTTGTACTAGAGCATTTGAACAGTATAACAACATCCCTGTCAGATTTATTTATAACTTCTTACCAAAACTTTATTTTTAATAATTACATATCACTTTCAAATGGGTTCAAACTTTTCCCCGCACAATTCTATATACTTTCCAGCCCACGACTATTATTCGAATAGTTATGTAACCATTTGAACGGTATTTAAACCTTTGAATGGCTTTCTTTTTTTGAAACAATATATTTTGTCATTGAAGGTTTAGTTCGAATAGATACTTATATGTTCGAACGCATAAAAAAATGCATCCATGTTTTGAGCTGAAATTTAAATTTCATCCCAAATAAGTACTTTTGAGGACGAAAGTTAATTCGTCCCTAAAAGATTTCGTCTCTAAAGATCAAATCTCTTGTAGGGGAAACATCTATCTTTTATTTTATTTTATTTCAAGATTTTAAATGTTAATGATTTAATACATTGTTTTTCTTCTTTTACTGGTTTTAATTTTAATTTTTAATTTAAAATGTAAATTTTTAAAAATGATTTGTGAATTTTTGATATTTTATACGCATGAAGCGTTAATGGCATGTTAAGTGAAATTTATCAAATTGTCAATTAGATAAGTTTTCCAATTGACTGTAACCTGTTTTTATATGCATAAACATAAGGGTGTGTGCGGTATGTTTTCAACTTAGTATTTACTCATTTAACGAGATGAGAGATGTGAGTGAAGCAAGGCAGAAGGAGGGAAGTATCACAAACAGGGAGGTAATTGTTAAATATTTTATTATGAAACATTAAATTTAAGGACCTTTGATTTTCTATGATCCCTGATAATAAATAATAATAGTTAGGAAGCTTACCTCCCTCCATCTCAGAATGATAAAGAATCTAACTTGATTATGAGAAAATGATCACCCTAACAACTTTATCTCAGAGTATCTCCCTATGGCTAGATGTACAATAATGTTGTAGGTGAGAATTATTAACGACTCAGTACTATTTATAGACTTTTGGCTATCAAGAAATCTAAAAACTTTGTATCCCACTGTGATTAGAATAGAGTTAAGCTTATCTCATCGGACTTAATTTTATGATATTGTGACTTATCAATTAAGTGATAAGTGTTGAACTATTCTAAACCCATTAGGATATGAGTGTATGGGACATAGAGTTTTACTTAAATAATTACATTCTCCCACTTGACCCGTACACCAATAAAAGATATCTTTCAATGTCCAGTAACAAAATACTTAGCATATCAATGATTTCTTTAACATGTTCACATCATGGGTATAAGCATATAAACCATCTTTTCAGCATGTTCTTAAGGTATAATCATTAACACACTATTATTATGGACATATTTGTTTTATACTTTCTCTTTAACACTTAGATATTTAAAATTTCATTAAATACTTATTATTTTGAGAAAAATATTCTGAGAAATTTTTATAATACTTTCTTAGCGGTTTGGCTATAAGTCAAAAATTTCAAATCCTAAAATAAATCTTCTCAGTCATATACCATATATTATGGCCTCAAAGCATACTAGAAACTTAGTCCCTATTGCACATGAATCAGTAAGAGATTTGGCTCATACTTTTTCATAAAATAACTCTACTAGATAGCAAAATATATAACTATAACTGTATTTTTCACCATTAGAGTAATCCCACAAAATAGGGTTTGAATATCTAGTTACCTTAAGAGTACACTGTAAAATACTAAGCATGTTATATTTTATTTTTAAAGCATCCATTGAACAATAATTTTTCATATAAAATCTTCCAAAACTCTATATAATTATATTGAGACAATTCTATTAAAATTCAATCTCAATTATGAATGATATCTCATTCATAAATTTCATTTTTTAAGTTATTTAGAGACATAACTTTAATGTCATACTGCAAACCACGGTTCATACTAGCCAAAAAGTCATGTAGATGCATGACCATAAATACAAATATACTCCCACTGATCTTAGGGTATATCCATTAATAATAAATATTTTTCTTAAATCCAAAAATAATATTGGTATTATCAAATTTCAAATACTAATTTTTAAAAAATCTGTTACATTTTTTAAGTAATCATTTTATTTATTTTTTGTAGACTTCAGACTTTCAATATATAATTGTTTTCACATCTATTTGATGTAACTCTATATCATAATGAGCTACTAATACCATAGTAATTCTTAATAAGTTATTTCAAATTTATTTTAAATCTCTTTGTAATCGATACTCATTTTTTAGTGAAATTCTTAATTACAAGTCTGATTTTATATCATTAAACATTACCTTTAAAATCAGGGTTTTGTCTCCATCACCCATTTACATTCAATTTTTTTTTATACATTTTAGACAATTAAGACGAAATTACAGACTTTACATTGATTCATGGATTTCAATAACTTTTTTATGCATCAGTTTTTTTAAAAATCACTTATTTCTATAACTTATGAAAACATATGCAAACCTTAATTTATTTTTATGTTAAATTCAAATTTTGAAAATACACCACGTAACCTAACAAAAAATCAAATCAAGAAGATCACATAAGGTTAGCTATTTTGATGTCTCAATAGTCAAATTTTCTGTAGTGTTTCTCTAATGAGGTAGATGATCATTTGCTTGTTATTCCATGTTATCATTAAAATAATCATAAAATGATTTATAAGCATTTTTGAAATACAAGAATGTAATTCACTACAATTGCATCTCTAGTTTTTATACTCTCACTAATTTTGCCAACTATAAGGAATTTGATATTTCAATTTTCTCAAAATCCAAACTATGAATAGAGACAATATATCCTAAATCATTTGGATCTCCCTGAGTAATCAATAGTGTACGTATTAACTATTATATAATCCAACTTTCTTTCATTTGGATTGTAAAGTCTTATTTTAGATTGACTGTTCATACATGTATATGCCTTAAATCAAGTATACTATCATTCCACAACTCAAAATAAGTCTTTGAGACTACTTAATAGAAACAAAATTTAAGATTTATATCATTGTCTTTAATAATTTTACTGCACATCTTTTCAAGAAGTTAACAAAATAGGTCACAGTTATGGCTTGACTCATAATACTTTTCTTGGTACTTACTACTTCAATACAATTTAATGATTTTCACATTTATATCTAACTGTAATTCCTCCCCATGAGAAATACCTAAAGAATTACTAATGGTTTAAGACTTCTCATATAGCAGATAGATATATTCATATAATAAAAACCAATTATAAAAATAATGAAATACTTCTATCTATCAAATATTATATAGAAAAGGGTTTACATGCATTTATATACGTTTATATTCACTCTGTTTGTCAGTGGATTAGTCTTATTTGCCGTGATATAAATGCTGGTTCTCACTTATCTGGTTTTGATTTGCAGGTACTTGAGAGTTTGCATGTCTAGCCTATGTTCCCCCCAGCTCGGTGTTGCAAAGTTATTGCTTGGCAACGTCCTTCAGGGGGTTGGGTCAAACTGAATACAGATGGTAGTAGTTTGGGTAATCCGGGCGCCTCAGGTATAGGTGAGATTATTAGAAATGATCATGGTAATCTAATTCATGCTTTTTCATCGTTCATTGGTATAGGTTCTAATAATCGGGCTGAGCTTTTAGCTCTTCTTCATGGGTTCCAGGTTTGTAAAACCTTATCTTTAAATTATGTGGATATTGAGCTTGATTTTATGACAGTTATTTCCTGGTGGAGGAGTAAAAGATGTGGGGTGTGGTATCTAGAAGATTTCTGGGAGGATATTATAGACATTATGAATTCCATGACTTGTTCAATTCATCATGTTTTTCGTGAGGGAAGTAAAGTTGCCGATTGGTTAGCCAAACATGGGGCTTCTGGTAATGATTCCGTTTTTTCTCACTTGTTGGAAACTCCCCGAGCGCTGCGTGGTCTTATCCGCATGGATTACTCTGAGCTGCCTTCGCTTCATCTTAGTTAGTCTCGTTTATTTTTTTGCTTGTGGTTTTGTTGTTCTCCTGTTTTATCTATTCTGGTTTGGTTTTTTTCTGCATGCTGGGTTTTCTCTGTATCTCAGATGTTTGTTTTTGTAACCACGATTTTCCTCCTCCACAAGTGAGGGTTATTAATAAAATTGGGGAGGGGCCACTCTAGGACATGTGACTCTAACTCTTTCTTAAAAAAGAAAAGAAAAGAAGAAACTCTTTATTCATTGTACCATCTTTTCTTGATATGTTTGATTTGCTTTCATTTTATATAAATCAACACACAACCTAAATTAGAAAATCTAAATACAAAAAATATTTTATTTTCTAATCTCTATAACTTTTTTTAGAGATATTCTCAAAACTTTTATATCACAAAATATGTTTCAAATTCTATACAACAAATTGTAAAATTTTTTTATAAATAATTTTTTATTTGATTCCAATACATGCCTCCTAAGTGAAAAGGAAAATATTTTAACAAAAGCACTATTATAAATGCATGAAAAATAAAAATTTTATTGGAAGGAAAAATGAAACAAACATAAATAGTATTTTGAAACAATTTAAAAACTTAAACATTTGTGCTCGAGTTCAGTCACTAAAATAAGTTGTCTTGTGGTTTTGGTGTTTGGGTATATAAGAGCCTTTAGGTGTTGGGTTATGTTGACAAGATTTATGAAATTCCTCTTGGTGGAGCAATAGTCAAGCAGCCATTAGTCAGACAGCCATTAGAAATTGGAGTATCCGACTCTAGTGACTTGTGTGGATTTTTTGATCGAGCATGGGTGGAAGGTATGGCAACACAGTTGTTTGAGGTAATGCCGATAAGAGATTTGCTCTCTTGGAATGTCCTGATAACAGAACTGACATATACTGTAGGCACTATATGGCGGGTTTTGATTTCTCTAAACATTCCTCTATTGGTGGAAACTAATTGTGTAATTAGTGTTGCCATATTTTCTGTCTTGGCCTCATGGGTGACACCCCCTTCAACTAAGGAATTTAAGGTTGTTGGTGTTGGAACTTTAGAGTTCCATTTTGCTCATTGGCACTATGAATTGGCATCTATGGATGCTTTACATGTTGGTGGGCATAAGCAATGGATTTTAGGGTCACAAAATGATGGTGCATCAGCTTCTAATACAACTACTTATTCTTTTGGTGCTTCCTTGTGAAGGAACAACACATCTGGCTTTTAACTTGTGACAAGGGCACCAAGTCCTCACACTCCACCTGTTGAAGGAGAGAGGGAGGGTTCTTCTTACTAAACTCTTGTTATTCTGCTGTCATACCCTACAGTAGAAATTATTGTGATCATGTTGGAATTGAGCTTGAGGTTCGTAACAACAATGGGGTTGGAATTTCTTCATTTCGTGTTCTGAGTGGTGGGGGGAATTCTGCCCATGATATTTGGAGCTGTAGAAATCACAAGCTCTACTATGGTTTCAGCAATGCCAGCAAGAAGTTTCAAAAAGTTGAAGCTATTATGCATCCCCATCTATACTTGACAACCAGTGGAGGTGATGGGGCATTTACCATTTTGGAGGATACTTGGAATGAACCACTAGGACATGGAACCGAAATTAAATTGCACCTCAGATATGAAGATGAGGGGTATTTGGAGAAGAGCAAACTAAGAGAATCAGTGAAGAGATATTCTGAATTTATCTGGTCAACCAAGGAAGTTGAGGTGGTGATTCCAGCCGATGAAGATGAGGATTCTGAGAAAGGTGATGATGGAGATGCTGAAAAGAATCCATGAACAAAGACAATTTAGGAAACAACTTCAGAGTGGAAGCTTATGAACGATGTTAAAGCCATATGGTTGTGGAATCCGAAGGAGGTGAAGGATGATGAATGCCCCAAAGTTTACCACTCGCGTTAAGGGTTTTGGCAAGAAACCTTTAGCATGGAGTCACTTTACAATTGAAGGCGATGTTGAGTTCACGATAATTTGGTTCGCGCCACCCAGGGCACCTCATGATCTATACGAGAGTTATTATAAAGCCAACAAATCCAACTTTTTTTTTTTTTTTTTATAAGGAAACAAACTTCATTAATGATAAGCAAAGATTACATAGACTTGTCCACCCATACAACCTGTTGGATGAAGTTAGGACAAGAATTCCACCAAGTTACAATATCGTCTACGTACATAGCATGTCTAGCTAGATTGTGAGTAGCTCTATTACCGATCCTCCCTACATGCTGGATAGTGCAGCAACGAAATCTGGCCATAATAAGCTTTGTTTCCATTATTGAATTCCCCAACAGAGACCAGGATTCCTCCTCCTCCTCCAGTTGTTGAACCATCATGAGGGAATCACTTTCAAGAATAATTTCATTGATACCTAACGGGAGACAAAGTTGCAGACCTCGCAGCATAGCAAGGAGTTTTACTTCTGCTGGGTCGTTTACTTCTGGCTCTTTTTTACTCGCTGCAAAGATGACCTCCCCAGCTACATCTCGAAGGATAATACCAACTCTTGCTCTATGTTGATATTTGAAAATAGCCCCATCAACGTTGAGCTTCAGCACTCCTGTAGGTGATTTTTCCCACCTCACAAGCTGTTTGGCCTCTCGTTCCGGTGAATACTTTCTTCTTGGGTGTGATTTCAAAACAGAGAGGGCATGTTCCATAGCTTGTTCTAGTAGCAGCACCTTCCCCTCATTTACCTGCTGGTTCCTCCGATACCAAAAGCCCCATGCCATCATTATGAACTTGTCTAACTCTTCCTTCCTATCCCCTTCACATATATGATACAGAATATCTTTGAAGCTTTTATATCTCTCTGATACAAGCATAAGGGGAAATAATGGAGGCTTATTCCAGCATCCTGCCAGATGAGGGCATAAAACTAGAGCATGGGCAGTGTCCTTGGGTTCCTGAAGGCAAAACTGGCAGAGAACATCCGTTACCACCCTCCGCTACCTCAAATTAGTCCATGTGGGTAAACTTTCCTTGCAGGCTCGCCAAGCAAAGATCTTCACCCAGTGGGGAATCTGTCGACTCCATATTGCTTTCCACACTCCTTTTGGCACCTAAACCTGCCCATATCAGCTTGTCAACATCTTCACCTACTCCTAGATTGATCTTTAATATTTCTGCAGCAACTTGTGGTTGAAAAAGCCTATTCAACTTCTCCAAATCCTATCGTTTTGTATGTGGATCGATGATGGAAGAAACAATGTCTACCACATTACAATATTCAGATGTCAAGGGGCTAAAGCTAGAAGGAATGAACCCCGGTATCCAGTAGTCAAGCCATAATCTAATGGAACAACCATTGCCCACCCTCCAAATACATCCGTCTTTCAACTTATCCTTTACTTCCCATATCCCTCGCCATGTGTACGAGGGCTATTTACCTAAACCTGCCTCTAGGAAGTTACCATGAGGGAAATACCTTGCCTTATATAACTTATGCAGAAGCGATGACTTCTCTTGCAAGATTCTCCATCCTTGTTTGGCAAGGAGGACCATCTTGAAAGACTTAAGGTCCTTAAAACCCATTTCCCCTTTAGTTTTCGGGGCACACAACTTAGACCATCCAGCCCAATGAATTTTTCTTTCGTGCTCTCTCTGACCCCACCAAAAGATAGCCATAAGTTGCTCTAACTCATTGCACAGTGTCTCGGGTATTTTGAAATAGCTCATTGAATATGTGTGGATGGACAATGCCATTGCTTTAATGAGGATCTCCTTTCCACCCTGAGATAATAGTTTTTCCTTCCAGCCTTGTAATTTTTGCCAGACCCGATGCTTGATATCTGAGAAGACTTCGCGCCTTGCTCTTCCTATCATGGGGGGCAAGCCTAAATACTTCTCATGATGGGAATTCCCCTGCACACCTCAATAAGCCATGATGTCCTTTCTCTGTGCTGCACCGACATTTTTGCTAAAGAACAAAGATATTTTATCTCGGTTTATTTTATGGCTAGATGCATATTCATATTGTTTGAGCATATGATGAATGTTCTCATTTTCCTGCATTGTGGCTTTACGGAACAGCAGACTATCATTAGCAAAAAGGAGATGGTTTAAACGAGGAGCTCCTCTACAAATCCTAACACCAATGACCAAGTGACTTAGCTTGACTTTGCGTAATAAGGATATCAAGCTCTCAGTGCTTAATAAGAACAAATAAGGTGACAAAGGATCACCCTGTCGGAGGCCTCTCGAGGGGGATATTGGTCCCTTAGGATCCACGTTAATAAGAATAGAATATGATACAATTCGGACGCACCTCATCACCAAATTTATCCATTGGGAATGGAAGCCTAGCTTGTACATGGTTTGTTCAAGGAAATCCCATTCTAGTTGATCGTATGCTTTGCTGATGTCAAGTTTAATGGACATAAAGCCAGTCTTACCTGCTCTCTTCCTTTTTGAAAAATGTACAACTTCATGAGCCACGAGGACATTATCAGTAATTTTCCTTCCTGGGACAAAGGCACTTTGAGACTTTGAAATAATGTGTGGAAGGACAAGTTTCAGCCTTTTGGCTAGAACCTTTGCCATCAACTTATAGGCTACATTGCAGAGGCTAATGGGACAATAGTCCTGAACCCTCACTGGCTTCTTCTTCTTAGGGATTAATGTGACATATGTATGATTGAGAGAGCAAGGGAACGTACCAGTATTCAGAGCCAGCAGGACCGCATCAGTGACTGATCTCCCAACTATGTTCCAGTATTTTTGAAAGAATAGAGGTGACATTCCATCCAAGCTAGGCGATTTTGTAGGGTGCATTTGTTTAGGAGCTCTCTCAACCTCTTCCCCCTTGAATTCCTGAATCAGCAGTCGGTTCATGTCCTCGCTCACTCGACCATCTAATTCATCCAAACAAGCCAATCCTCTGTCCACAATTTCTTGCTATGCTGACGTTGAGTATATATGTTGAAAATACCCGAGAATTGTGTTATCTCTTCTATCCCCCACTTGCCAAATTCCTGCATCATCGAACACCCCTTCAATCTTATTTTTACGTCTCCTTTGTGATGAAAAAATTTGTGTTCCAATCCCCTTCGTTCAACCATAGGGACTTTGATCTCTGGCACCACATTATCTCCTCCCTCTCCAGCCAACACTAGAGATTCTCGAGCTGTGTTTTGTTCCTCCATTCTGAGCCCTATGGGATTAGCCGCCTGTAGTTGTTGGAGTTTATCTCTAGCTCGTTGAATGTTTTTAGATATATTCCTGAAAGTCTTGTGATTCCACTCGGTGAGCCTTCTACTGCAGCTGTCAATGTTGATCATCAAGAATCTAACTTGAAGACGCAGCGATCAATCCAACTTGAAGTTATATGATCGGTGCGTCTTCATCCCAAATAAATTTGATGAGCCTTTGTCGAAGTATCTAATCTTTTTAAAGGGTCTTGTTGCTTTTGACACTTTGCCACCCAACGTATCACTTGAAATGCTTCAACAAAACAATAGTTTGAAAATAATTAAGAAGAAGCTACTGATTTTATCTTTGGAATCATCTATCATTGCTATTCTCTTGTTTGTGTTGCTGGGAACTTTTTATATGGTAGATGCCATCAATGAGTAAGATATGGGTCGGCTTAAAGAAATTGAACGCAAAAAGCTTGTCTCAGCCATAAAAAATGGGTTGAAGTATAACAACACTTTGTGGGCAAGGTGCTTTGAAGGGAAATGACTTGTTACAGTTCAATAGTATAATGGAAGATCCCACCGTATGGCCATGGGCCACTATGTTATTGGGTTATTTTCATGACTTGTTGGGTTGGGGTTATATTAATTTAGCCAATTAGTTGTAGCTAGCTAATGGGCTTAGGCCATTTAGCACCTTTTTATTACAGTTGTCATTTTAATGTTTTTCTTTAGCCCGAGGGACTCTACGGGGATTGTCTAGAAGCTAATAGAAATTCTTCTTTATTTCATCCACTTCTTCCTTCTGAAATTCTTGGAGGTTTCTCACAATTCTCACCCTCGAAGTGGGATATTTCAATTTATTGCTATCAATCTATTGGGTTTGTAACACAGAGTCGCTGCCTCGCCGTTCAGCCGCCAGCCGCTCAGCCTTCTCACGGCGTCCCACTCCCAGGCCATCACAGAATCACCAACTCCATATCCACTCTCGTCTCTCAGGTTCGTTCTATCATAAATCCATTTGATTGATTGTCTGCTAGATGAAACTTGGTTCTCTTACCGCTCCTTCTGAATCTCTTACCAGCTAGCTAAATTAGATTCTTGACATTTTTCGTTCGGTTATGGTTCACCAAAATTGGGTCATTTATCAGAACCCATATCTATCTAAAAAAGATGACCAAAATTGGGTACTAATAGTAATAGGAACCTGGATCTCTTGGGGAACGTACAATAACGTGAGAATAAGCGAGCATAAAAGAAATTATTTGCCTTTGAATTTTTATGAACTGGCCGTCAGTGGCTTCTAATTTCTTAATGTCAACTGAGTGAGAGAATTTTTATAAACTGGCCTCCAAAGCTGTGCTCCAATTCTACATACCATATATGTCTGTAACTAAGATGTTGATTGCCTCCTACTTCGGGAAGGGGTGGAGGATATATGATATAACAAGCAACTATGTAAGGCCTTTCCCCAACTAATGCCAGAACCAGCCAACCAAAGAACCATCACAATTTTCTTCTGTAGATTAATTTTATCATAAAAGAAGATAGACAATCAGAAAATACGCAGAAAATACATGGAAACAATGTTAAACAAAATATTGAAGCATCATACACAAAACTTAGATACGTTTCAACATACAGGAGTATCTAGCGCTTAAGAGGCTTTCAAATCATCCTCATTCATGAGATTCTTTCCAAGCCCAGAACCAGTGGTAGTGTCAATAGTTGAATCATCAGGTAAATTCTGTTGCTGCTGCTGCTGCTCCTCAACTTTTGCATGACCAACATCTGCGTCATTTATGAACGAGCATTAATCTAATCTAGTGTTATTGGGTAGTGGTGATAATTTTAGTCTTGCTGCAATACCCTGCAGTGCTTTACAATGTTGAAGTCTTTATACCATTCATATATTTTTTTACAAGTAAAAACCAGGTGAGCAATCCTAGTGCAGTGAAATGTACGGAAGAAACAGCTTTACTATTCATATTTTTTTATTTTTTATTTTGATAAGATAAAATAAAAAAGATCCAAAAAACATAAAAAGGAAACAGAAACAACTTGATGCACCATCAACTCAAAAAGCAACAAAGGATATAGCCGTCAATATAAAGCTAAATAAAATCAAAATTTCTAACCTTCCTTTCTCTCTCTCTTTTATTTATTTGTTTTGCCATTTAAATGGTGTAGCGGATCATGCTGATTTGTATCGCAGATGCATCTGAGGAAGGAATCCTAGGTTTCTCTGTGCAACAAAGACATTTTTGATCCAGCATGGTTTGCATTGATTAGTTGTAAAAAAAGTTTCTCTTATTTATCGGTTAACTGCAAATTTCTGTGGTGTTATGTTCATCAAAGTCTTAAGCTTAACGCTTCTCCTGACTTGCTTCGGTTGTGTTTTACTGCATTGTCGAATGGTTGAAGGAAAACCGAAGGAAGAAGGAGCTGCTGGAGAACCCAAGGAAAACAGAAGGTGGAGGGCATGAAATATGAGCTGGTGGAGAAAGAAGCCATCTTTTTGAAATAAGGATAAAACGGACAATATACACGTTGCTGAGGTGGAGGTTGTGCAAGGTGTGTTAAGTGGGAAGGCTTCTGAATCATTTTTCAATTTTATTTGGGGTCTCTAGGGGTTTAGTCTGGGAGCGGGGTAGAGAGAGAGAGAGGGGGGGGGGGAGAGGGAGTAGTTAGAAGGGAATTATGGGGGAGTCTAAGCGTGTTAGCAATATGAGATGCAATCACTGTGCAGGTCCCCTTTCCAAGGAGATGGTTTGTGCCTTTTCCTCTTAACTTTCTTTTATCTCTTCACTGTTTCTGCTTCAAAATTCAATTTGCTGTGGCCTTTTGATTGCAGGAAACTAGTCAGTGGACTGTTCCACCTCTTATTAGGGATAGTTTTTCCATGGTATTTTTCTCATACCCTTTTCTTCTTCATAACCAATTTGGTCGTTTCTCTCGCCTAAATTATGATAATTCGACAGTTTGAGGATCTTAGTCAAAGGTCTGTTTAGATCATCTTCTATTTTCACATACCCACTTGTGACTTGCCACAATTATAAAATATTTCAAAAGCTTCTTAGACTATCTCTTCTTATTTTTGAGTGCTGGCTACTTATCAAAAATTTTTTTTTTAGTGCTGGCTTTTAATAATGTTTTTTTTTTTGTGACGCAGATTGGCTCTGCTGTTGGTGGTACAACTAGTGCATTTTATGGATTCAACCACGGTACCGTATCCCGAACCTTTCTTTTACTTTTTTTGATTCTTTGTATAGCTTCTTATTCATTAGATGTTTGATATATCGGTTTTTCTTCTCTACATGATGATTTTTGTTTCTCTGGTGATTAATTTTTTTTTGATAAGTAAACGATGTATTAATAAGAATATAGTCATAACCCAAGTACACAAGATGGTATACAAGAGGTAAATGGGTTTTACAAGTATGCAACACTATTTTAACCCACACATGTATCTATATGTATTCGTGAACATGAACTACAAAGCTTAATGTTTAAATATTCATTTGATGTGAACGCATTTATGATTTGAAAATCAACTATTATCTCTGTCTTCTTATGCTATATTTGGCTTTTGTGCATATATATGGACTTAGCGAGCAAGTTAATGCATTATTTGGGGCCGTGAACATTGATCCAGGCTAGATTCATTGTCTTTATTTGTTTATTTTCCATTTCAGTGATGCCAATAGTCCGGAGATGGGTAAAAGGCCCCATGTGGTTGCATTTTCTCATTGGTGTAAGCTTCTCAATGCTTTACGAGTGTTTTTCCTTAATTCTCTCTTTTTCCTTTTTGTGGTTTTGTTTCTCTTGAAGTCCTTGTAAGCCTATACTTTGAGGGTGTATGTTAAAATCTTAAAATCTTCATGAAATTGTCTAGGTGTTTTTTTAATAGGAGTTTTTTGCAAATAGTGCTAGACCTCTTAGGAAACAAGGGGTCCATGAACTATGTTTGTCTTTAATAATAGACCTCTTAGGAAACAAGGTGTCCAGCAAACTATTTTAGTCTTTAATAATAGATAACGGTGTACAGGTCCCGGAAATAATGTCAATATACCATATACATGTAGAGATGTCTGTGTGCAGTGTGTAAAAAGAGAGGTATGATGGTTATGGAGTGGTGCTACATGTGTAAAAAGAGTGGGGAATCGGTAGATCACTTGCTCTTACATTGTGAGGTGGCTGGGGAGCTATGGGCTGGTATCCTTAGTAGAGCTGGGTTGAATTGGGCTATGCCCAAGAGTGTGTTAGATTTATTAGCATGCTGGAATAGATCTCATAGTAGCGTCCAACTAGCAGCCGTGTGGCGGATGATTCCTTTGTGCTTAATGTGGTATTTATGGTTGGAAAGGAATGACAGGTGCTTTAACAACAAGGAGCGTACAGCGGGGGAAATCTGGAACTTTTTTGTATTTTCTCTTTTCCAGTGGTTTTCTGCTATTGTATTGAAGGGAGGGAATGTTCATGAGTTTTTATCTTCTTTCTAGCCTACTAGAATGTAATTAGGTGTCTCACTTTGTATACTCCCTGTGTACTTGGGCACTGCCTAGTTTCATTCACATCAATAAAGATTATTACTTATAAAAAAAAAAAAGTCTGTGTGCAGTGTGTTTGTGGGTCTTTAATTTAATATATTTTTTGAACCCCAAGGGGCTGGCCCAAGTGGTGAAGGCCTTGGTCTGTGTATCACTCCCTTCAAGGTCCTAGGTTCAACACCTCATGGGTGCAAACAATCCTTTGGGGCCACACCTCTTGGTGAAAAGCCAACGATTTAACTAGTTTCATGTAGGGAAACTTCCAAGGGTGCGGTGCATGGGACCGGGATTTACTTTGCAAGGGTGGGTCTAAAGGACCTTGCCTTGGAGAGATTCCCCGACATAAAAAAAAATATACACATGGGGGAATTGAATTTGAAAACAATATATACACAATAAATTGCTTGTTTATTGTTAGAGTGTCTATGGGTAAGTGCATGTGCTCTTATTTGCCTTTTTACACCTCTACTAAATTTTTGCTTCTTTAGTTTGCTTGGCATTATGCAACTTAGGTATGCCTGTGGCAGGTCCACAGGTTACCACAAATTGGGGGATTACCACAAAAAGGGGTCTACGGAATGGGATCACATGAACAATTTTTTTTTTTTGGTGGGGGTGGGGTGAATTAAACATCAGGGCTAGGATAGAATGGTGAAGGGATGTGAGCTTGCTTGTGGTGGTCAGCACAACAAAGGAATTATTAGATTTGCTTCCAATTATGTATCCAAGATAGATTTGCATGGATCACCTCTTTGTGCATTTGTGTACTTGTGATCAATGGCGCATTCATAGATAAGAAATAAAATGCTGATAACCCTATCTCTCGGGTAGGACAATGTTTGTTGGATTTCGAAAAACCTTGAAATCATCAACTGATCTGATCACCTGGGGGCACTAGGGGCTTGTTTGTTGCTCTCAAAGCTGATGTTCTGCTTTTCAAGTTATAACTTACAAGTCCTCTCTAGCTCATTGATTTTTGTTGGTCATTGTCTCATTGTGAGCTCTTTGTCAAGGTTGTTACTCTGCATTCCTAGAATCAAGACCCATGGGGCTATTGCATGATTAAGTTTAATGTATTTGTTATGATCTTGTGATTCCCCCTCTCGATCACAACATCCATTTGGCTCGACCATGGGTTTATCACTTTTGGCATCATGATGCGTTAGCACAAGCGAATTTTGTGATTTGTTGACCCAAGGGTCACATGACTCATGCCTCATCCAGAAAAAAAGAAAAGCACTTTTTAAACATCGTTTATGTTACATTCTTTATTATCTTGGAAAAGGAAAAGAAAAAAAAGGAGCATGATATCTCATGGTGTGAAGTTTATAGTCTTTTGATAGTTATGTTTTGGCTTAGTGTCATGTTGGTGCTCGTTAATTTTGTTCATTTTTAGAGAAGTGATATATCATGTAGGTTGTTAGAGAGGTAAATGGGGGTATGACTTTAGATAGGGTTGAGTGGCATAAAGGAATTGCTGCCATCCTAATTGGGATAAGAATTTGCCGAGTTGTTGAGTAGATTATGTTGGTTCTATTAATAGATGTTCTTCACACACACACACAACTTCAGAATTCAGGATGCTTATGATGCTCCTATTTTTTTCTTTGTATTTTTTCATGTGTTTTGGCTAGATACTGTCGAAGCATACTTTGTTCTGAACCTAAAACTTCATTGTTCAACTGCAGGCACCACCTGTGATAGTATTCTCTTCCGCTTGTGCAGGATTTTCAGGTCTGACATTTTTTTCATACGTCAATTTTTGTAGTCTTAGTTTAATATGTTAATGATCTCAATACCATCAAAGTGACAATTTTCACCTTGTTTTTTTTTTTCTGTTGATGACTAATGGCTCAAAAAATTTGTTATACCATACCTAAAAACACCCTTGTGCATCAATGCCAATAAACTCTTCTGCCAGAGACCTCTTAGGGCCTGTTTAGATATTTAGAATATTTCAATATATATGTGAAATGGTTTGAGTTAAGATATTTTATTGGGTTTTGGGATAGGAGAGAAAAAGTTGAATAAAATATTAAAAATTTAAAAAATTGTTTGAATGTAATTTTTTAATATTATTTTTGTTTTGAAATTTGAAAAAGTTGTATTGTTTTTTATGTTTTGTTTGGGAATTTGAAAAATTTGTAATAATTAGGTGATGATTAAATGAAAAAGTTGCAGATTTGAAATTGAATGGTGTTTTGTGTTTAGTGATGTTTGGAAAAGAAATATATGAAAATACTAGAGAATAGTTGTGTTGCCAAACAGACCTTTAGAGGATGATTGAGGAATGAGATGAGATGAGATGGGATGAGAATTCTATGAATAGTAGTGAAATGGTTTGTGAATAGTAGTGAAATGATTTGTGAATAAAGGTTTTTTTAGGTTTTCGGAAATGAAAGAGAGTTGAATACAAATATTATTAAGTTAAAATATCGTTAGAATATAATTTAATTTGAAAAAGTAGTATTATTTTTTGTATTTTGTTTTAAAATTTAGTAAAGTTGTAATGATTAGGTAATGATTAGAGGAAAAAGTTAAAAATTTGAAATTAAAAAGTGTTTGTATTTAAGTGATGTTTGAGAAGAAAATTATAAGAAATTTTGAGATGAGATATGTTTCCCTAACAAGCCCTTAATCATTGATGGGCATAAGTTTGGGGCCTATTAGGCATGCCAAATAGTTTTTATATGGATGAGTGACTTAAACTAAATACATGGAGTTAAGTTTACATTAATCCAATCTATTTGTATGCTACTGATAGTAGCGTACAAGACATTAAGACTCAGTAGCGTACAAAACATTAAGACTCGTTCCATCCCATACAATAGAAGAGGCCCAGAGCAACCAAGTATGAAAGAAGAAGTCCCTAAAACTGTTCGGAGAGTGTTCCTTATCCTCAAAGCAGCAGCCATTTTTTTCGTTCCATGTGCACCACATTAAACATAAAGGTACCATCTTCCATATAGTAGCGATTTGGCGATTGCCCCTAATCCCTCGCCAACAAGACAATAGATCTATCACCCTCCTAGGCATGACCCAAGCGATACCGAGCCTCAAGAAGATTACATCCCACAATACCTTAACTACTTTGCAATGAAGAAGAAGGTGATCTGCTGATTCGCCGTTACGTTTGCACATGTAGCACCAATCCATTATGTAGAGTTAACGCTTTCTTAACTTGTCAATTGTTAAGATTTTACCATGAGAGGCCAACCAACCAAAGAAAGCAACCTTGAATGGAGCATTGCTCTTCCAAATGCTCTTCCACGGGAAAGCATTAGGGGAATGGTTTGCCAAGGCCTTGTAGTAAGAACAAACTGAAAATTTATTGTTCCCTGTGCATGCCCAGAGTAAGCTATTCTCCCCTCCTGCCCTAGGCTTCAACGCATATAAGATTCTGTAGAAATCAGTGATGGCTCCCACCTCCCAATCTTGGACAGCTCTGGTGAATCTCACAGACCAATGAATGAAATCAGCGGTTCTGCACATATTATCAGCCACTGAGGAGCTCTGGCCAGACGCAATCCTATGCCGAGAGGGGAAAGCAATTTTCAAAGCAACATCCCCGCACCATGTTGCTTTGAAAACTTAACTTCATCTTTGAGGAATCTTCATCTTTATGGGTGCCCTCATAACTTTTCTTGGAAATATCTTCGAAATCATTAAGAATGTTTTATATTGTCAAGAAAATTACTTTGGTAGAAAAGCGAGTTATTATAAGAGCAATAATCGTGTTTTAGACATGAATTTCTCCCATATGGGGGGGTCAACCTTGATGTAAGTGGGTTCCTTTATTCATGCCAATAGTAGGATGTCAAGGTTTTACTAGTAATTTGACAACTAATGTTGAATGCTGAAAATTGTATTGTGGTTTGGTATGTGGTTTAGAGGTTCATCCTTAAACGACTTCTTATACGATTCGGTCACTACTGTTCATAGGTATACCATCTTGGACAACCCTTTTTATTTACGTATTGTAGAAAGACAACGAAACTTGAATTGAGAAAACACTTTAAGACCTCATGTTTTCCCCCACGAAATGCTGGAGAGCTCACTATTATACTTTTCTTTAGTTCTCTGAGTTCATAATTGAGAATCTTGTTCCAGAAAACTGCCCTTAGCCCATGAACACAGTTTTTGGCTATTGTCATACCCCACATGGGCAATCAAGTATGATCCTGGAGCCTAATTAAAAGGCACGCTCTGTAAAGCATAATAAATGGCTAGGGACTCACGGAGGCAAATAGAGCTGCTGCAGTAACCGAAATAGGAGCTTCATCCTTTTTATCAAATTACACTAACAGCTGCAAAATGCATACAGAGAGACATAGCAATTAATTGCTTGTTATTGATCTAGTGTGGAATTTCCGGGGCTAGCATCAAGCATTTACTGATATCATCTAACAATCCTGCCCGGGGAAAGAGCATGAGATAATTTTTTATTTCACATTGGACATGGAAACTTCCTGTACATAATTATTTTTGTTCCATCACCACTTTTGTACTTCTATTGGCAAGTCACACTAGCATTACACAAAGCTAGTCTTAGGAAGTGTTGCCAGGGTACCGTTGGATCTTTGTCCTGATGCCGGGTGAAGCAGTTAGGCATTCCAGGTGCTTGCATTGGCTAGATAAGATGTATACCGAACTTTGAGCTTCAGCTGTAATTGACACTATAGATTTTTTCTTTTTGTTTGGCTGTGTCTTGGTCGTTAGGCATTTACTGTGTCTTGGCTGTGCTGATTAAACAGTTTTATAAGGACTGGGATCTCTTGAAAATTAGGATTATTGTGATTTTTGTCGTCCTAGTAGCTGATTACTATAGCACCGTCTATGTTGCTTGCATCAAAGGATCTCTAATGAAACTATTAGAAAAAATTCTGCAGGTGGTGCTGTTCCCGCCCTAGCCCAACTTGCTTCTTCATCTTATCATGCAGCAGTCTCAACTCCTCCATTGCCTCCACCTTCGCAAGATGACACGCTGCACAAGTCCCGAACTTCCTCTAGTCTGTAAAAAGATCTGCTTTCTTGTTCTCTGCGTGAGTTTGAGAGGAGTCAAGTACACGTGGATGCCCACTTCAGTAAGGTGCCCCGCTAAGTTTCATAAGCATGCATCCGTGTGTTCTTTTGATTATACAGAATACTAATATTTAATTGGGTTAAAAATTTTGTTTGATAATTATTTATTATTCAAGTCAATAAAACTGGCATGAATAAATCAAGGAGATGAAAGGAAAGCATTATAAAATTTCGACCATGGATGCAATCTGTCCAGGGAGAGCAATTAAAAATTGAATTGGTTTTCCGTCGACAATAATTGTTTGTTGCTAATTCGTCAGCTGCTTTATCTCAATTGAAAGCTTGAATCATGATAACAAAATGGTTCCTTTTGGTGAAGAGATATATCTGGTGGGATTTCCTTGAAATAATATAGCAATCATGCCTCGTGCGGGCCTCTCAAGAGTAAAAGCCGAGAGTCATTGTTTGGAAAGGATTCGTCCACGACTGAACCTGGCAATAGATTATTAGGTTTCTTAAAATAAATCGCTCTCCCTCTAACTGGACTTTCAAAATCGTTTGGGTTCAAGGCTCAATTTGTTTGAGGCCTTATTTTGCATGTAAAAGGGAAAAAAAGAAAAAGAAAAAGAAAAAGAAAAAGAAAAAGAAAAAGAAAAAGAAGAGCAAATGAAATAGTTAATTTCCTTCTATTATTTGGGCCAAGAGTCTAATTCTATCAGAAGGTCGAAGGTGAAAATAGAGACGTGCATGCATAAGTTGGTCGCTACCCACAATCCAATCAGCTTCTTCATTTTCAGCTTCGGCTTCGTCATCCTAGGTACAGGTTTTTTTTTTTCGATCGATGCTCAATTAGTATAATGTACTTAAACTTGTATGAATTAATGGATTTGTTGGTGGCTGTGTAAGAGGTTTGAAGCCCTCAGTTTCTGGTGGTTTTGAATGGTGGCTTCTTTTTGGGGGTTTTGTTTAGGATACCTGACATTTATAATGTGGAAAAGGTTCTTGTATATCACATGAAGTCAGCTGTTGGGCAGCTAGGACTGACAGCAACTACATGGGAAGTCTTCATCGCCTTGTTGAAGGGAAAGGGAAGAGGTCCTCTTTTAAAGTCTTCTCTGACGTCTATATTCTCAACTAAGAAGACTCACTTGTAGAGAGCTCCGTACACCTTGCGATTACCGTGGGTGAACAGTGACGCGAGAAACCCTAACTCAACCAACCTGCCGCCACCCCTCACCCATCGTCAATCGGAGTGTGATATCTCACCTCCAGCACAGACGAGGCCGGTGGACCCCGGCGTCCTCGCTGAGGACCAATCGGCGTCGATCCTTGCCGACGTACTTGGTTTTTTCACTTCATCTCTGTCGAAGGTGTCGTACTGTTGCCGTGCACTTTCAACTCCGCCACAGACTTGGACGACGGACTCCGGTGAGTCTGTTGTGAGGCATCTGACGTCGATCCTTTGCCGGCGACTGTGAGTATTCTGCTGTTTCTGTTACTTCCTCCGTTATTGCGCGCGACCTGAGCCTTTGCACTAGCCATCGTTACAGACGTGTTCGAAGGACTCCGACGACCCCTTTGTGGGGTCTTCGACGCCGATCATCTTCCGGCGACTAGAAGTTTCCGTTATCTCGGTTTAGGGGTTCTGTTTTTACCAACCTGGTGCGCCTTTGGGCTTTGTTTTTTCCCAACCTGTTTTTTCCCACTGATTCTACTCGACAGAATGATGAATTTCAGCGTGGGATGCCCCTGCATATGAAGTTCAAGGGTTGATCAGTATGGGTCAGCTGGTTCATTTTTGGGTGGAATCAAAGGCTTTTGAACTTTTGCCAGAATCATGGAGATCGTCATTAAAAATTAGGGAGAGGAGTAGAAGGGTGTGGAGATTTGTAGTGATGGGTCGCAGTGGTCTAGAATGGTTGACGGCTACAATGGAAGCAGTATTACAAGTGGGAAAAAATTTGGACTTCACAAAACATTTGCGCAAAGGCGGTAGAACATTCATGGCTCAAAGATGCTCCAATAAGCATGGTAGGTTTTTAACTGTCACCGAATATGGTGGAGGAGGCCGGCGGAGTGTTGTAGCCATTCCTAAAGGGTATGAAGGTCTGGGTTGGGAGAGATTTGCTACGGAATTACGCAGAGTTGCAGATTTGCTTTTTGCTGATGGGTCGAAGAAGGAAAATCAAAAGAAGAATGAGAATATCAACTTGGAGGTGAATCATAAAGACTCAAGTACATCAAGGGTGGCGAGACGATCATATGCGGCAGCTCTGAAGACTGGTCATGATTCGGGGGTTCATAGTAAGGGGAATGATGTAAGCGGTTTGCAGATCATGCCTCAGAACCAGCTTGTCGCAATGCATAATTCTTTAAAAGAGATGGAAACCCAACTTGTCGAATTGAAGGCAGCGATAACTTTTTTGTCTACAGAAATAGACCTACTTTCAACTGGAGGCAACAGGGTTGTAAAGAACAAGACTAAGATAGGCTCGAATCCTTTAAACTCAGATAAAGGAAAACAAAAAATCAGATTCGGCCCTGTTTCTATAACCAGATCCATAAAAGTATGGTGGGTCAAAAGGAAATCTGGGTTATTTGAAGTGGGTTCTACGTCGGGTATTGGCATAGAGACATCTGTAATAGAATTTCATTCGCCTCAGGTGACTTCTGTACCTGAAGAAACTATGGCTCCCTCGTCGTAGTTGAAGGAAAATGGTGTCATTCTATTGGTGAAGGGACTTGCTGAAGTTGCACATAAAAGGTCACCAGAGGTGAAGGAACTTGATGTCATGCCATTGGAGATAACCAATGGAGTTGCTGAGGAGGTACGAGATTTAAACATGGATTTGGCATTGGTGCCTTGCCTAGAGTCGGGAGTGCAGCTGGATACTGTGTCTGGGGATATTGTGGCTCCCTTGGTCTCTCTTCCTCCAATAGCAGATTGGATTCTGCCTAAAGTGAATGAGATTCAGCAGTTCGTGAGAATTTCACATGGAGGATGTGAAGACCAATTTAAAGAATTAATTACTGTAATCGAGGCAAGCCACTCACTTGAAACCAAATCAAGTTTCAAGAAAAGCAGGGAGTTACAACGTCTTTTTTCGACAATTAACTACGACGCTAAGGGTGGTAGTTCAACTAGAGGGAAGACTAAAGGGAGGGCATTGTGAAGATGGAAAACAAGGGGTTGGGGTAGGGCTTGGTGTATTTTGGGTTGTTTTTCACGGGCGTTTTGGGTTATTAGGGGTTTCCTATTGCGGGCAAGGTGTTTTCTTGTATACATTAGTGTATTTGGTTACTCCTTTTGATATATATATATATATATATAATATTTTTACTTATCAAAAAAAAAAAAAGTCTTCTCTTCAGTTTTGTATAAAGCTCAAAATATTTAAAGAGTTTTGCTACATAGAAGTGATGTGTTAATACACCACTTAAAGTGGGATCTATTATTATTTTAAAAAGATCAAAACACTAATTATTTTTTAGCATTGTTGATGTGGAAAATTTCCACATGGGCAATGTGTTGGGTGTGTTAGAAGGAAGGCTTTTAAATAGATTTTCTGATATTTAAAGTCAAAGCATTTGGTTTGTTGACCTAGACATTTGCCATGTAAGAGTTTGTTGACTTGGAAATTTGCCACGTAATAGTGTGAGGGTGTGTTAAAATCTTGGATCCGTGTACAGAATTATACAAATTTTACTATAACTGAAAGTAGTAAGCTGAGGTCAAGGAGGAGACGGCTGCTAGTCCACGTCCTATATCCATCTCCTTGTTAACACTTTGAAGCTCTCCTGGTTTACAAGCGCCTCAACTGCCTTTCCTTTGATAGCTTCATCTACACTTTCCTTCTCCATACCTCTGCTAACTTCCACTCCATCCTCTCAGGACTTCAACTCCATGCTCTTGTTGTGAAACTTGGTTTTCAGTCCCAAGTTTATGTCCAAACTGCTCTAGTATATGCATATGCAGTTTGTGAATCTTTTGTTGAAGCTATGATTGTATTTCACGAAATGCCTGAGAGGAATACCGTAACTTGGAATGTCATGGTCTCCGATTTGGTGAAATGGGGTCATCTCCAACTTTCTCGTTCTCTCTTGGATCAGATGCCTACTTGGGCAATTGTGTCATGAACCGCTATCATTGATAGGTACACGTGCATGAATCGGCCCAATGAAGCTTTATCTTTATTTCGAAGAACGGTTATTTATAAAGGTATAAAATCCAGTGAAATTTAACTACCAATCGGTTCATGCTTACGGATAGAAAAGAATACGCATTACAAATTCTCTCGTAGACTCGTACGCAAAAATGTGGATGCATAAAGAGTGCATCAAGATTGTTCGAGGATATATCTACCGAGAGGAAAAATTTGGTGCCTTGGACATCTATAATATCTAGTTTTGCAATGCAAGGCATGTGAAAAGAGGCTATGGAGAGTTTCGAAAGGATGGAGGAAGTTGGAATGAAGCCAAAGCGGGTAACTTTCTTGAGTCTTTTAAATGCGTGTAGTCACGGTGGGCTAGTTGAGGAGGGGCTAAAATTTCTAAAGATGTTAAATAGTTATCAAATTGTGCCCGATATCAAGCACCATAGGTGTATAATAAATATGTTGGGGAGAGCGGGGACGTTAGAAGAAGCGGAGAAAACGACATTGGGGATTGTAAAAAATTACAGCGGAAAGTACCTCAAGCTCAGCTTATAAAATTACTCCACGAGTTTCTCCAGATCGACCAAAAACAAGTTTTTCCTCTTAGTGGTAAAATGTATTACGTAGTTAAAAACTAGAGTAACACTTAACAAATCCATAGCCTAAAAACTATTTCAAGAGAGAACAAATGAGAGAGAGATTTTTTTCTAAATCAGAATAGTGCCAAAATCTTCTTGAAAGGGACTATATATAGTCCACCAAAGGCTAGCCATTACACTGCAAATAAATGCAGTGTCAGTGTAACGGCTTGTAACGTATGGCATTAAGCCATGCGTTACAAGACATGTAACGTATGGCTTAATGCCATTCGTTCATGTTTTGAAGGGAGGGGGTCAGCCCACGTGGGCGCCCCTCCTTTCACCTGCTAACATCTACCACTCGCACACAGTGGGCATGACCCCAGGTCTGCATCTCTCTAATGTTCTCAATCTTGTTCATACAAGTAAATAGGCCGTGCGACCACCAAGCACATCTGTAGAAAGGTGGGAGTACATACACTAAATCTCTCCCAGAGAAGACCAGCATAGTAACATCCCTAAAGTGTCTGGTTGTGTCCTAGACTTATTCAATCGTATCAAGATCAAGCATTTTCGAACCCTCTTGAGTTAAAAAACTCAAAACAATGCTTGACTACTTTCAAATCATTTCAATGTGTTCACAACCTTAGCTGCTACCAAGATGTAGCGTCATAGTTTGACGTCAGCAAACACTATCAAAGATACGATATCGTAGAATCTTCCATTTGCACTCATATCACTCAATTTTGATCAAATCGCTTTCCCAGCGATGCCTCTTTAGACCGTATTAATCATGGCCATAGACAGCATGCCAAAGTAGCAGACATCACAACCTCCATCTCGTGACACAGTCAAAGGTAAAGGACACTTAATAAAATGAGACTCACACAGTGAGAAAGAAGGGAACCTTTTACTCACTTACCCATAAGGTCGTATAAGCACATGTAATATGAAACACATGTTACGGTAGATTTCTCTTTCTCAAAGAGCATATGTCTAGATCAACACCGTACAAATCTTGGTCTAGTCGCTCCTTAGGCGTCTAACCCGAGTTCCTCAATTTGCATGCCTCCGAGGCGTCAAAGAGAATCTCGCATCTGGCTAACTACAGGCTACATGGATGGTGGGGTAACCCATGCATAGTCCATTCAATAGACCTCATCTTAGCTCCCACTAAGGCGACATACTTTGTATCAACCTACTTATCCCTTTGGACAAGTACCTAGGGACACAATGTCTCATCTCTACTCGCTACTCAAGCGCTAGAGGCGATCGCTCGTGTGAGTGAGCCAATCTAAGCCTGTTGACATATCTTGTGTGTGTGTATTAGAAAAAAAATAATACGATAAAGACAAGAACTGAACCATATTGTATTAATATCCCAAAGGAAATGTTACATCTCAATGTCATTTGTAATACAAATTACATTTACAATCTACGTAGTCCTAGATTCCTAACATGAGCCTCAAAGATATCTCTTGCTATAGGCTTCGTTAAGGGATCAACAACCATACGACTCGTAGAAAGATGTTTCAGAACCACTTCCTTTTGTGCTACCATGTCTCTGATGTAGTGATATCTATGTGTTTGGTTCTTCCATGATATTTTGAGTCCTTAGCATATGCGAGAGCTGCCATGCTATCGTAGAATATCGTCACCGGATCTGAAGTATCCGTGCCAATGTCTAAATGCTTGAAGAACCTCTATAACCAAACAGCTTCTTGAACTGCTGTTGAACAAGCTATGTATTCCGCCTCCATGGTGGATAAGGCTATACAAGGTTGTTTCTTACTGCTCCATGTAATGGCGCCATTGTTGAGCAGAAAGACATACCCAGTGGTTGATTTGCGCTCATCTAGGTCACTGCCCCAGTCGGCATCACTGTGCTGCAAATCTGAACCTTGATAGATTGGAATCTACTCACTAAGCCAACTGTATAGCATATGTCAGGCCGAGTACACATCATTGCGTACATCAGACTACCCACAGCATTAGCATAAGGGACACGGGCCATCTTTTCCTTTTCTCTTTGAGTCTTAGAACACAACTCTTTAGACAAGTTCTCGCTTCTTGCAACAGGGGTGTCAATGGGTTTACATCCACTCATTAGGAAGCGCTCGAGGACTTTCTGTATGTAAGTCTGTTGAGACAAACACAAAAGTCTCTTTGAGCGATCTCTGTAGATCTTAACTCCCAGAATGTATTTTGCCTCACCCATATCCTTCATCTCAAAATTGAAGGATAACCACTCTTTTGTGGTGACTATCAACCCTTTGTCATTTCCAGCTAGTAGTATGTCGTCAACATATAATGACAACATAATGAAACTCTTCTTGGACCTTTTGACATAGACACAATGGTTCTCTGTGATCATCGTAAACCCATTCAAGAGAATGGCTCGATGGAATCTAAGGTACCATTGCCTAGATGATTGTTTTAGGCCAGATATAGATCGTTTGAGCTTGCACACTTTGCGCTCTTGACCTTTGACCACAAAACCCGTTGGTTGATCCATATAGATCTCCTCATCTAGTTCTCCATTGAGAAATGCTGTCTTAACATCCATTTGGTAGAGTTCCAAATCCATGTTTGCTACTATAGCTAGAATCAGGCGAATTGAAGCAAACCTCACGACTGGTGAAAAAGTTTCTTCATAGTCTATACCCTCCTGTTGGGTATATCCTTTCGCCACTAAGCGAGCTTTGTACTTATCTATAGATCCATCCGACTTGCGTTTGACTTTAAGAACCCATTTGTTCCCAATAGTCTTACGCCCTGTCGGTAGATCAACCAGATCCCAGACCTGATTAGTTTTCATAGACTCAATTTCATCATTAAAAGCTTTCATCCAGTCATCTTTTGTAGAAGATGAGAGAGCCTCATGAATTGTCCTAGGCTCATCATCATCATGCGGAGCTACCATAAAAGCTTCCACTTCAATCTCAAAACGACGACGGGGAATACTTTCACGTGTGCTTCTACGCGGCTGAGGTTGTTGTGATTGATTGACAAGTGGTGTGCTCCCACTAGGATTTAAATCATTTTTATAATTTGTAGGAGGTTGAAGAATTTCTTCCTCATTCTCAACTAAATTTCTTGGAGCACTTTCCTTTTGTTCCACAATCTCATGAAGTTCTAAACTCCTATCAACCTCACCTCTACTTGGAAATTCATCTTCAATGAAATCCACATTTCGTGACTCAATCTCAGTCACACTTCCATCAGATTGTTCACCTATTAACACATACCCTTTAGAGTGTTCTGAGTACCTTATAAAGATACACTTCTTCTCTCTAGGGCCTAACTTCCCATACTTATGAAAAAGATCGTGAACAAAACCCGTTGAACCCCATGGCCGCAAGTTACTCAAGTTGGGTTTCTCGCCAGTCCATAGTTCATATGGGGTGGAAATTACTGATTTGGAGGGCACTCGGTTAAGAATGTAGGCAGCAGTCAAGAGTGCATCCCCAAAAAAAAAAAAAAAATTGGAAGGTTTGCTTGCGCCATCATTGACCTAACCATCTCAAGCAGTGTTCGATTTCTCCTTTCCGCCACACCATTTTGCTGTGGTGTACTTGGCATCGTCAACTGTCTCTTGATTCCTTTTTCATCACAGAGCTTTTTAAATTGCTCAGAGAGATATTCTCGTCCTCGGTCAGTTCTTAGAGTTTTTAAACTCTTGTCTAACTGATTCTCAACCATCCTTAGAGTTTTTTTTTTAAATCCATAAAAAAAAAATTGGTTTAAACAAGGCTGGGCCGAAAATGGCCCAAGCCTTTTTTTTTTAAAAACTGAAGGGCCGAATGGCCCAGCTCAAATATAAAAAAATTGGGCTGAAGCCCAGGCCCTTGTAAAACAAAGAGATGACCGAAGGGTCATCTCCTACCTCCAGCTCGGCACTGTTCATGTGAACAGTGCCGTTTCTCCATCAGCAGGTTGCAGCGGTTGAAACTACCGCCCATCGCCGGAGGAATGAAGATCGGAGTCCGATTCACCCTCCTGGTGCTCACGGCACCAAGGTGGTGCTCAGTGCACCACCATTGGGTGCTTGCAACACCTTGCTGTGGTGCTCGCAGCACCACTGCATTGGTGCGCAGCACCATTGCTTCGGTGCGGGAAGCACCTCGCGATGGTGCTTGCAGCGCCTTGCGGTGCTGCTTGCAGCTCGAGTTGGTGCTCGCAGCACCTCGCTGCGCTGCACCAGGTGGTGCGCGCTGCACCCAGGTGGTGCACGCTACACCCAGGTGGTGCGCGCTGCACCATGCTGGTGCGGCAGCGCCTTGCGGAGGTGCGGGGAGCACCACTGCGTTGGTGCTCCTTCGCAGTGCTTTTTTTTTCTTTTTTTATGGATTTAAAAAAAAATGAGGGCTAAAAAAAAATGGCATCCAGATTTCTCACATACAAAAAAAAAATAACTAAACTGGAAACAATTTATAATGCTCTGATACCAATGTAAAAAATTGCAGCGGAAAGTACCTCAAGCTCAGCTTATAAAATTGCTCCACGAGTTTCTCCAGATCGACCAAAAACAAGCTTTTCCTCTTAGTGGTAAAGTGTATTACGTAGTTAAAAACTAGAGTAACACTTAACAAATCCACAGCTTAAAAACTATTTCAAGAGAGAACAAATGAGAGAGAGATTTTTTTCTAAATCAGAATAGTGCCAAAACCTTCTTGAAAGGGACTATATATAGTCCACCAAAGGCTAGCCATTACACTGCAAATAAATACAGTGTAACGGCTTGTAACGTATGGCATTAAGCCATGCGTTACAAGACATGTAACGTATGGCTTAATGCCATACGTTCATGTTTTGAAGGGAGGGGGTCAGCCCACGTGGGCGCCCCTCCTTTCACCTGCTAACAGGGATATCTACTGAGATTCTTCATATTTGGACACTTTTGGGTGCTTGTAGCTTTCATGGTAACGTTGAGATGGGCGAGAGAGTCACCAACAAGATATTGGAGATGGAAAGAGAATACATAGGGGATTATGTTCTCATGTCCAACATCTTTGCAGGACGATGTTTGGTGATGCTGGGAGGCTGAGAAAATTCAAAGTTCCCAGCCACAATTTGGTCTAACTGGCGGTAAAGATGGATGATCACGTCTAGACAGATTCTCCCATATCCAAATGTTGAGGTGAAAAGTAAATTGCTTCATGTCATGACAAATATCTCATCCGGAGTGACTTTTGTGTCGGTTTAGACTGCGTCTCATGGGGTCTCTTCTCTTAACCTTCTATTTTCAATTGGGTTAATTTTGGGAATCTCCATCAGAAAAGAGTGTTGTTATGCATTTATTTGCAGGATGAATTAGTTATCTGCAAGAAACGGGAACCAAAACGGCCTCACTCCTCGACTTGCAGAGGATGAACTCTTTTAGAGGGAGTCTTGATTGTTCTCCATTTCACTTTCATGGATCGCTCTTATTTTGTCTGGCTATGGTGAGAGCAAGTTCAAGGATGATCCAGAGCTAAAGCAACAAGACCAAAAGAACTTTCAGCTGCCCAAAATAATTACGTGTTACACCACTAGCAAACTAGTCCTAGTAACCAATACCAATTCCCATTTTATATCTTCAAACTCCAACCTAAAAATTCCACTTTCTGCTGTCAGGCAAGAACTTGACAATGCCCCATCCTTTTTTACTCTTCGCATAGTGGTGGGATTTCAGTATTTTAGAAATCAATCTTGCCTTTGATCAAGAAAGTTATTCGAAGCTGTACGTGGGTTATAAAGGAAGGGCAAGTCAATTTTCAGTATGAGGATTGGTCTAGCAAAGGAATTTCAGCTAAAAAGGCATAGTTAATCCAAAAGAGAGATCTTAAAATTGTTGATATGACATCTTCTTTGATTTGACTATGGACATGTCACATGCTACAATATTAGTCTGGGCATGAACTGTCGCTCAATTCTTGATCTTAAGAAATGAAAGGACATCCTTATATGGAAAGCTTCCAGGGAGGGTTCCTTCTGTATTATATCGGCTTTGGAACTAGTAAGATCTCCGGGCTACCCATTAAATTGGTATGAGTGGGCATGGAGTAAATATCTTCCTACTAAGATCTCTATTATAATGTAGAGATGTCTCCATAAGAGCTTGCCGTTTGATTTGAATATAAAAATGTTGAGCATTGCTTTGGATTCAGTGTAATTTTTGTGTTGTTTCAGCTGAGGAAACTTTAGACAATGAATTGGTTTCAAGTGAATTGGCCCATTCTGTTCGGAATGATTTTCTTGGGATGGTTGGAATTCATTGTACGTAAGGGCAGTCATGGACTAGCAGGGTTATGGTTTTGTTTCATAAGGTAAGGGAACATTCCCAGATGAGTTGGTGGTTGGTTTATTACCATGAGTCATCACTTGGAGTCTTTGGCTTTGGAGATTTTCTGTAAGGATGGAGGCACTTTGTGGCTTAAAAATTAAATCTCTGCTGGCTGATTTTTATCCCAAGTATCAAAGGTTAGTAGGTTGGGTTACTATGACCTTTCAGCTTACAAGGAACTGAGATTTCCTTGTATTCCTTGCAGGCAGCCAAAATGGATTGAGTGTATTAAGTATTTAGAATGTCAGGTGAAGGTAAATTTAGTTGGGAGTTCTTCAGCAATCCAGAACCTTACGGGGGTCGTGGGATCATCCAAGACTCGGTTGGTGCAGTGTTAGTTGTATTTTTCTATCAAACCGAACAGAGACTCTAAATATATGCGAGAACTTGAGGTCCTCTCCTCTCCGAAGGGTGAGGTTTAATCTCCTTTGCTCTGTCAAAGGATTAGTCTCTTAGACATCAATCTGAAGAGTGTTTCTTGAAGATGGCAGAAGAAATTACGAGATTGTGGGAAGGCCTTTCACTTACAGAAGAGGAAAGAAAAGAAATTGCCTTACTAGAAGATGATGTTGTGGTTTCCAATTCCAAAGGCAAGATTTGTTTTGATCATCAATGACAGAGCAGTCAATAGAGAAGCTTTCAGATTAACAATGTTTAAGGTGTGAAATTTAGAAGGGTGGGTAACGTTTAAAGAAATGGGTGAGAATAGATTTATGTTGGAATTCCATCATAAAGAGTATAAGCATAAGGTGTTAAATGGAAGACCGTGGAGCTTTGATAGAAATTTGATAAGTTTCCAGGAATTAGAAGGGAATATGCCAATTAACGAGATTCAATTCTCATATGAACCTTTTTAAGTCTAGGTATACAATCTTCCTTTAGTTAGAATGACAAAATATTTTGGCACAATAATAGGTGCAACCATTGGAAGAGTACTTGAGGTGGATATGGATCGGGAGGGCTGTGGATGGGGTCAACTTCTCAGTATAAAAGTCGACATTGATATAACAAAACCTTAAGAGCGAGGCAAATTTTTGAACATTGGTGGAAAACAATTGTGGTTAGCCTTCAAATATGAGAGATTACCAAATTTTTGTCTTAGATGTGGAATTTTGAAATATAAAGACAAAAAATGCAAGTATTTTAGGATTGGTAAGTCTTGTCAGGATGCCACTAAAGATCAGTATGGTCCATGGATTCATGCAAGTTCAATTGTTTCTTCTGAAATGGTAGTCAAAAAGTATACATCCAAACACCTCGTCGACAAGGGCAATTTGATGAGGATGATGGAAGCATAGATCAATTTGAAAAGAGAAGCCACATAGAGGAAACCACAAAGCAATTTGTAGAAGACATGGAGGGACTATTGCAGAATCAGTCACAAGAATGTGGAGAAAACATGGATTTTGAAAAAAGTGAAGGAAGATTTACAGTTTCAACCTAAAAAGGATAAGGATATGGATAGTCAATCTTCTCAGGATATGGGTCATCAAGAGAATGCAGAATTTTTTGATTTAAAGGATAACATTAATCAAATGAACCTGGAAACACGGGAACAAAATACAATATCAACAATTAGTGATTACTCCATTGGTAAAGACTCTGTTAATTTCCCTGAAGAGGAAATTTGATGAGGATGATGGAAGCATAGATCAATTTGAAAAGAGAAGCCACATAGAGGAAACCACAAAGCAATTTGTAGAAGACATGGAGGGACTATTGCAGAATCAGTCACAAGAATGTGGAGAAAACATGGATTTTGAAAAAGTGAAGGAAGATTTACAGTTTCAACCTAAAAAGGATAAGGATATGGATAGTCAATCTTCTCAGGATATGGGTGATCAAGAGAATGCAGAATTTTTTGATTTAAAGGATAACATTAATCAAATGAACCTGGAAACACGGGAACAAAATACAATATCAACAATTAGTGATTACTCCATTGGTAAAGACTCTGTTAATTTCCCTGAAGATCTCCCTAATAATCAGGTGCTTTCTTTTTCTGTCTTCAAAACCGTCTACTTGGAAAAGAAGAACAAGAGGACAATATTTAGGAAAAAAAAACAATGCTTTATGAATCTGGACAAAGATAATAGTAATGGAAGTTAAAAAAAAAAGGGGGTAGAAGGGAATAATATGGCATTACTGGTCAGAAAAAGGGGATAATTTCGACCTTTTCTCTACTGCATTTTCTTCCCATTAAGAAAACAAAAAAGTGGGCTTTGATCATGGTTTTGTGGTAAACAGTCTAGGTTGGAGTAGGGGAATTGCTCTTCTATGGAAGGCGTAATTGCAAGTGGATTTAGAATCATTCACCCAATGGCATATCTCAGTATTGGTGACAATGGAAAATGGAGACAGGAAATGGCTTCTAACTGGTTTCTATGGAAACCCAACCACAACAAAAAGAAGAGAAAGCTGGAATCTACTCTGAGCTATTAAGCCTCAAGGAAGTACTGATTGGTTATGTTAGGGGACCTCAATGAGATATTGCAGCAAAATGAAAAATATGGTGTTGCTTTAAGACCCTAGGTCCCTACTCTCAGATGGAAGGATTCAGAACTGCACTGGAAGATTGTGGCTTGTGTGATATCGGTTGTCATGGTGATAGATTTACGGGGAGGAATAAGATAGGAGGGAAAACATTTACCAAAGAGAGGCTTGATCGTGCATTGGGAAATTCTGAGTGGTTGAGTCTTTTTGATAATTCCACAGTTGATAATTTAGGCCCCCTACTGATCATAGTATGTGACTGCTCTCTATTGAGAAAAATCAGAAAGATAGAAGAAAGAAGATAATTTTTAGAGATGAAGTAAGTTGGGACATGAGTAGGGCTGAATTGAATTGGTCGTACCTTAGGGAATTTTTGGGACCGGACCGAATCCCCTTGGTCCTGGATTTTCCCACCCTAGACCGGACCAAATTCACATATAGACTGGACCAGACCTTTGCCTATCGGTCCATTCAGTCCGACTCTATCCAAATGGGCCAATTTTTCAACATTCGGCCCATCTGACATTACTAGTTAAGTTTTGGCCCAAGTCCGAATTTTATCCCATTTTTAGCCTAAATTATTATTAATATACAAAAAACTTGAAAAGATGCAAAATGCCAATAACATCCTAACTCTAAATAAAATAAAAATATAGAAAAAAGGGAAAAATATAAATAAAAATAATCCATATCCATCCAAAAAAATCAATCATACTAATAAAATTTTTTTTGATCGGTAATCATACTAATAAAATTAAAAAAAAAAATAGAGAAAAAGAAATTTAAAAAAATCCCTAATCATCCAAACTCCAAAAAGAAAAAAAGTTTAAAAAACAACAAATGAAAAGGAAATGACACATTAAAAATATTACAATTTACAATCTACCTACTTATACAGTGATATTACAAATGACTGAATAGTAATAAAAAAAAAAAACAACAACTCCAAGTCCAAAACTCCAAGTCTCCACAACTTCACTGCAAAATCATAGCAAACAAATAATCAAACAATACCAAACTTAGAAAATACAAATGAGCTTAGAAAATACAAATTTTAGGAAAAAAAGTGCATAAAATCTGAACTTGGAAAACTAGCAAAGACACACCGAAGCATAAAATCCCAATTTGATAAAGAAACTGCAAAGTGAACACTGAAAGGGCAGTTTATTTCATCAAACCTATCAACCAAAATTGAAGTAAAACTTAAGGTACCTTCTTCAATTATACAGACGACATGAAAGACGTCGAAAAAGCATATATATAAATATAAATATAAATTCGAAACCTACTTGCTACACAGAAGCATGTGCTTCCAAATTTCCCTCCTCGGGGATGGTACGAATTCTGGGCCTAACAATTCGGTAGATATGTAAAAAAAAGCTTCCAATCTACATGCTACACAGAACCTACATGCAACACACACACACACACAAATGCATAAAAACATAGGAGAGCTGTGATGGATGTAAAAACACAGAGGAGTTCAAGGCTTCACTGGAGAACTTTCCAATTCCAAGTGATAATGTAATAAGTACAAAACATCCTAATAGATTCGCATAACCCAATTCACAAAACCCCCATTTCGCCGTTTGGATTAATTTCCCATACCGTATTCGTGTAAACCTGTGTATTTATTTGAAATAGAAATTAGAAAGTTGAATTTAAGCTAAGTAAATCGAGATTCCGTACCTTGGATGCGGTGGCACCGTGCAACTGCGGGGCTGGGAGCTCTGACGGGGGCTGCGCTCTAGGGTTTTTTGAAAGGGGCAAAGAGAGAGATAAGAGAATGATGCTCGGGACCGAAGGAGGAGAGGGCCGGGAGTGGGCGATTAGTGTTGACCCTGCGTTGAAATCCAAACGGCGCCGTTTCAACGCAGGGATATTTAAAAAGAAAAAAAATTGAGTTGCATGAAATGACGGCGTTCACGCAACTCAGTTTTCGTATTTAATCGTCAATTGGATTTAAACAATACCGTTTAGATCCAATTTCATTCTAAACAGCGCCGCTTTCATCGGAGATGAGAACATGTGTTTTTTTGTTTATTTTTTTTATAGGGGTGGACAATGGAGGCTCGCCCTAGGCTACCCTGCACCACCCATGCGGGGGCGGGCTGATCCCAACGGGGTCCCGCCCCCTACTATTCACCCCACTTATATATTTATTATTTATATATATATAAATAATTATATATTACAATTTGTTAGACTTTTACAAGAGTGTTAAACTCGTTCACAAGATTGTACATGTATTGCATTGGCCACCTAAGTCAACCTTTATATAAGAGGTCAAAGCAATACAAAAGTCTTATTTGAGCAATGTGAGACTCACTATGGTTGGCCTAGGAGACCAATTCACAATACAATCTTGTGAATAAGCCTAATACTCTTGTGAACAAGTCTAACAAATTTAAAAACTGATAACATAGTTTTTATGTTATCAGTTTTTAAATTATTGTTATATATTTTAATTTTAATTTACAATTTACATTATGTAATAATTTGAGTTTGGGTTCTAAAAAATACTTTTAGACCCAAAAATAATTTTTAGACCAAATGGGGCATTAGTACCCTTGAAGTGGGCGGGGCTGGAAACACCACTCCCCGCATATGCGGGGTGCGAGTATCACCCCTATTTTTTTGGCAGAAAAGTTAATAACAAAATTATTTAAAGTACTAAAATTAAAATTATGTGAGTCCTTAATGTGAATTGTGAATTATATAACTAAGTCATTAAAAAATAATTACTTCTAATTATATTTATGATGTTAATTGTTAATTTGTTACTAATGTAGTGTATGTAAATGTATTGTGATAATTAATGCATAATGGGCTATATGAAAATTTTAACATTTTGTATATGATTAATGAATAATTTTCATTGACCTTATATACTTCATACTTCTTATTCACAACTTAGATATTTTACAAAAAATTTACCTAATTTTTTTTAATTAGATTTAGATACTAGATAGTAATTAGTTAATGGTGATATGTTAGTTAATTGATATAATACATTAGTTAATTGATAGCGTATTAGTAATTGTATATTTAACATTTTATATTTTCAATGGTGATAGGTTAGATGAAAATTACATAATTTATTATACAGTTATGATATAAAATAATATATAAAAAACATAATTTATTATACAATTATTATATAAAATAATATATAGAAAAATACTTAAAAATATGTATATGTATATGTATATTCGGTCAGTCCAGTCCGGAGTGGAAAAACCCCACCCTAGAACCGGACCAAAAACCTAAAACTTCCCTTTAGAAGGACCGAGACCGACCAGTCATAACTTCGGTCTGGTTCGGACTAACTAGAACGGTTCGGTCTAGTCGGTTTTTCTAGTTCGAACCCAATTCTTTACACCCCTAGGCATGACAGAAGAATGCTCTGAAATAATAGAAGAGGGTTGGCACATCACACTCAGGGTGCATAATAATCTAGAAGCAATGACTGCATGACTCAAAAGATGCAAAGGAAGACTATGCCAATGGAGTAAGGAAACTGCTAAAGGGTAAGGGCAGGTTCTGGATGACAAGATTACTCAGCTCAAAAGGCTTCGATCTTTAAATGATGGCAGTAATAATAACATCATAAATAATTTGAAGCAAGAGATTGGTCGATTATTGGAAGAAGAGGGTACCAAATGGAAGCAAAGGGCAAAACAAACTTTGCTGAAAGGAGGAGACAGGAATACTAGATTTTTTCATCTGTGTGCAAATCAGAGGAAGAAAACAAACAATTTCTAGCATCACAAATAGTAATGGCCTTCTTATCAATGATCCTAATGGAATAAGTAAGGTTTTTCAATCATGTTTTCAAGAGGTTTTTACTTCTTCATCACTAGTTGATATTAATACCTGATTACTTATTTTTGTTGTGACTAATGAAATGAATCTAAAGCTCACAAAAGAATTTTTTGAATCAAAGATATAAGAGGCTATTTTTAATATGAACCCCTTATGTTCACTTGAACGGCTGTACCTGAAGGTTTCCCTATTGCATTCTTTCAAAACCATTGGGGTACAATGGGTTCTAATGTTACTGTTGTTGTGTTAGAAGTCCTTAATAATAGATTATGGAATGAAGGTCTGAATCAAACATACATAACCCTTATTCCAAAGACTAAGGGTCCTAAAAAGGTCACTGAATTTAGACCTATTAGTTTCTGTAATGTGATATACAAGACCATTGCCAAAGTTATGTCCAATAGGCTTCAACCTATTCTCAATTAAATTATTTCCCCAACATATTGTCTTTGTCCCAAGACGGCTTATTTTAGTTAATGTAATTATGGCTTTTGAATCAATGCACTCTATGAAAGATAGATTGAAAGGCAAAAAGGGATATATGGCTTTAAAACTTGACATAAGTAAAGCCTATGATCACATAGAATGGGGGTTCTTGAAGGCTGTTATGGAAAAATTGGGTTTTGCACAAAGATGGGTTGAATTGATAATGCAATGTGTGACTGCAATTTCTTCATCATTAATTGCTCTCCTCAGCATCAATTTTATCCAACTAGAGGTTTAAGGCAGGGAGATCTACTCTCACCTTACCTCTTTATAATCTGTTCAGAAGCACTAAGTAGCCTCCTTAACAAAACAACAGATTTTTGCATAATTTCTGGGTTGCCTCTGGGCAATGGTTCTATAAACATTAATCATCTCTTTTTAGGAGATGCTTGTTTACTTTTTTGCAATGCTAGCTCATTGGAATGGAGAAGATTATTTCATTTTCTGGAATCCTATGAGAAAGCTTCAGAACAAAGACTAAACAAATACAAGACTTCTTCTTATTTCAGCAACCATACTAGAGAAGAAGAATTCTATAACACGCATAGATGGAATAAGATCCTATGAGAGATGAAAAATATCTAGGTTTAGCAGGTTTAGTTGGTAGATCTAGATACAGTTCTTTCAAAGGAGTTTTAGAAAAGGTGAGAATAAAGATAAGTAGTTGGAAATCAAGATTTCTATCTCATGCAGGACAAGAGGTACTGCTCAAGGCAGTTATTCAAGCCATACCTACATACTGTATGGGTGTTCTCAAACTTTCCAAGCTCCTGCTTAATGAAATAAAAAAAAATTATGAAGAAATATTGGTTGGGCTAGTTAGCAAAGGAAAGTAGATACATTGGGTGAGTTGGGATCAAATGAGGAAAGCAAAATCAGCTGGACGACTCAAGTTTAGGGATTTTGAACATTTTAACATGGCTATTCTGTCAAAGCAATATTGGAGGCTTCCAATATCCTCAATCCCTTGCAACTCAGATTCTTAAGGCTAAATATTATTCAAGTACAGGTTTCTTCAAGGCTAAATTAGGTAGGTATCCTTCCTACATTTGGCAAAATATATTAGTAGCAAAGCCCCCTTTGGAAGGAATTTTCTGGAGAGTGGAAAATGGAGATAAAATTAGAATTTGGGATGACAAATGTATTCCTCAGCCCATCTCTTTTAAGCCTTAAAGCCATATCAGATTTCTTCATGCAGAGGCCAGGGTCTCAAGCCATATTGATTCAGACACCAAGCAATGAAAAATTAATTTGTTAGAGAGTGTGTTTTCAAGGGAAGAAGCTGATCTCATAAAAACAATCCCCATTAGCATCTGTAAGAGTTCAGATAAATAGATATGGAAGTATACCTTGAACGAGAACTTTACTACTAGAAGTGCTTATTATTTACAGCTAGAGATGCACCACAGAAGGGTCAATCTTCCAGCTACAAGTCTGAGCAAGAAGTATGGACAAAGCTATGGCAACTAAAAATTCCAAATGCTTGCAAAACTTTCTTGTGGAGAGCTTGCTTAAAAGCTCTTCCCACCTATCTTAACCTCTACAAGAGAAGGTGATTGAGAATCCAAATTGTCCCATATGTCTACAGGAGTTGGAGACAGTAGAGCATGCACTATGGGAGTGTCCTTCAGCTCAAGATGTATGGTGTCAAGTCCCAAAAGCTCCAAAAATGTAAAATTCAGAATTTAGCTTTCAAGGAATTATTGGAGGCTATGTTTAGTTTAGTTTTTTTTTTTTTGAACTAGAAGAACTGGCAATAACCTCATGGTTGATATGGAAAAGAATGAATGACATAATTTTTAGAGATGAATTTACTCACCCAAGCTTGCTAATACAGCAAGCCAAACAACTTATGCAAGATATGAAGCAGATAGCCCAAGTCAGTAACAGATCAGAGGGGATATTAGCAGAAGAACAAGGCACTTGGACAGCTCCACCACAAGGAACTTACAAGTAAATTGGGATGCAACTGTAGACAAAACACATTATAAGTTTGGAATTGGAGCAATTGTTAGGGACTGGGAATGAGTTGTTTTGGCTACACGAAGATTGAACAAAGACCTATGTCCAGACCCTTTTTTTTTGCAGAAGCAATGGCAACTCAACATGCAACTTTTTTTTGTCAAAACTTGGGGCTTAAGCACATAATTTTATAAGGTGATTCTAGGACTGTTCATTCGGGCCGGAACTTGGGAAACCGGATTCTGGTTCCTGGTTCCAATCTAGAATAAATCTGGGCCAGAACCCGGGTTGCAAAACCTGGGTACACTCGGTTTGGGTACCGGATTTTAAATCGAAAACCCGGGTTTACAACAAAGTAATTTTTTTTTCCAATTTGAATGTTTCAATTTATGCTACTTTTACTATAGTTCATCTTGCTTAATTTTCTATTGTTTCTTATGGAGAATTCCTAGTCTTTGATTATGAATAGATTACAGAATCTTTGAAAAGGTGTGGCATCTCTGATAGCACAACTTATATAGTTGCTGCCCCTTTCCCATTGATGAGGTGAGAAAACCATTTAAATGGTGTGGCGGATCATGCTTTGTGTTGCTCCAGTAAAGAAATAAGGTTGGGTTCATTTTGATTTAATTAAAGTTTGGTTTTGTGCCAGATGAAAGTCGCAGAGAAACTAATCGATGGAAAATAGATTGAGTTGGAGGAGGTGGAGGGAAGAGCAAACCAGGCCCAGATACAATAGGTGATGCAATGTAAAATCTTCTTCAAGTTCACTTCGTGTTGCTTCAGTGAATAATGAAAAAAGACTTGTCCTTTTTTTTCAGAACTAAAAGATATCTGGCCTAGACCTAGGAATATCCACAGTTGCATATGCTATTACATGTTAGATTGTAACTTGGGATGCCTTGTGAGAAGCTAGACCTATATTTTATTTAATATTTAGCTCCTTTTGTTTTTTCTGATGTCCACCATTTGTATCACCTTCTGCATTTTATTCTCCTATTGAATGGAAGTTTGTGATTTGGAGTTGAAACATTCAAACTGAAAAAAAAAACCTGGTTCAACTCAGAAGTCGAGTTTTAAAAAACTCAGATTCATTCGGGTTTCTGCCCGGGTATGATCTGGGCTAACCTGGTTCGGGTTTGAAACCTGGGTTTCAGGGCGGGAATTCAGATGAATAGTCATAAATGATTCTGTATAAGTCGCGAACACTTTGCAGCAAAAACAAGAACATTGGAAAGGCTCTGGGATGATATTAGCAGATTCAAAGTTATTACTAGCCACTTAAAAACTGGTTTGTTTGCTTGTTTTTATACATGTGAGAGGGGAGATTTGATCATTAGTTCTCTAAGTGAGAAACAAAGGTGTTGCCAATTAATCCAAAGGATTTTGACAAAAAATGAAAAAACATATAAGGAGAGATGTGAATAAACTAGCACATGTTTTAGCAAAAAATGCAATAGGCGTATCTGATTTCATTGTTGATGTAGAGAATATTCCTTATTGTATTTTTTTCCTTGTCTAGTGAATCATAATAAAGTTTACTTTTCTTAAAAAAAAAAAGAAAAGATAATTTCAGCATCCTCAATTTTCTTTAGCATTCCTAATAAACATAAAGATGAAAAGATAATATGTATTTATTTTTCTCATGAATTTTTTTATTATTCTCATACCTTTAAAGTTTATTTTTTAATAAACAAAATTACAATTTTGAATAGAATTAGTTTGGAAGTTGAAACTGATTAGGCAGTTGAATGAAAGAAAAGTACTGCTATATTTATAAAAGAAATTATATAAAATAATCTTATAAATTGATATGTGCTCATTTGATTATATTTTTATAATAAAAATAATTTTATAATCTGAAAAATTATATAAAACTACGTAATTTTTGAAATTGTTTTTGTGTGATTGACTGGAATATTTTTCATGAAAAAATAGACTGAAATTTGGACCTGTTCAGGGTGATGCGAGGGTGGTTTGGGAATTTCGGAATCCGTGAGATGGGCAAGTTTGGGAACATAGAGGGGTATAAAATGAAGGAGCTGAAACCCTAGAAGAGAAATCATCAACTACTTGATCTTATCTGAGCAGAGTGTGAGAGCAAGGACTGGGTGGTATGGGGGGATCTCAAATCGAAAAGTCCCCTTCTTGGATGTCTATGAATATCGGGCTGAAGCTACCCTCTCCCCTGAATTTTGTAACGAAGTTCATGGGGGGCTGCTGGCGGCTCAACCATAGAACGACCAAGAAAGATATGCGGGCTTTTCTTTGACTCCATTTGCCATAAAGTCTTTAAATTTCACCCTTTTGCGATGAAGACTGCCTGCGCGCTGAGCCCTTTTCTTTACTTTAAATCGAACGGGCAGTGATGGCTTTGCGGGCTTTCCAGTTCCGAATTTGTTTCTTTGGCTGTTACTTATTTGTTGAACTGAATGGTTTTGTTTTTGTTTTCTTCATATATTTACGTGTCTCTATGAATGCATGTGTATTTGTATGTATGTAGAATGCCCGTTTCTCAAGCAGGGTGGTTCTTGTTAGCTGCTGGTAATTCTTTTTTATTTTTTGCAATTGATGGTGATGGAGTAGGTATTGGACGATTTAATGTTAAATATAATCTTATTCACACAAGAAATAATGTTAACGACAATCTTGACATGGTTAATGTTTCATTGTTTCTTTATTATGAGGAGGCAGGAATGAAGATAGACAGAAGGGGTGCGGGGGTCAAGATGAGAACGCAGACGATGCTTCCTTGATCCTTCTACAATGGTGTGTTGGGGTACAATTTGTGCATTGCTGCTCTGTTTGTCGAGTGGGAACCTATTTTTGCCTGTATTCCCTCCCTCCGCATATGGATTGTGTTCAAAAAATATTTCCACCACCAGTTTATTTTTTTATTATGTAAAAATGTGGCAATTTCCCTCTGATGTGTATATCAACCTTCATCGATTTATATAAGATTTTGTTCCTAGTAAGTTAGTAACCGTACATACAGTTGTGACGAAATGCCACCCAATCTCTTTGAGAACGTTGATGGATGGAACCTCTTTTTCATTTTTCGTTCCTTATTTGTCAAATCTAGTGATAATGAGCCATTTCTTTCTCCCTTTCTTTCCATTTTTTGTCCTGCATGAGAAATTTCTTTGATTTTTTATTTTATTTTTAAAAACTGTCATTTATAGGGAGTTCTGAACCTTATAATTATGGAAAAATATTGGCAGCAGCCACTGTTTCCAGTAGTTATTTTTATACACATTATGTGGCATGATCTAAACCACACATCTATCAAATTTGAAATTATTACCGGATTGAGAGACGGTGAGAGAGTCTGAGAATGAGATAGTGATGAGAGAGAGAGCAGGCGAGAGAGACGATGAGAGAGTCGGTGAGAGAGAGAGAGAGTGAGAGTGATGAGTGATGAGATAGATGCGAGAGAGAGGGTAAAGAGTAAAAAAAAAAATGAAAGATCCAGATGCAGTCACGTAGTGAGTGCAAAGTGTGCACTACTATAGTGGCTGTTATGTAGCATTACTTTATAATTATTGCACTGTGATGTCGTGCATGTCTTTTATAAACTGAGTGAATTAATTAATACACAACCAGATGGTAAAGAAAAAGTCTTACACAGTTTCAAAATTATGTGTATATATACCTTTCTTGTAACACCCTCTTCCCGTAGGTTAGGAGTGTCACGTGTTTTTAATAAAATAAACTTGACAAGAGATTTAATAATTAATAAACGAATTTGGAATTTATTTTGTAAAAAACAGTCTAATAAAATGTCTTCCAAAATATTAAATGAATAAACTGAATAAATTTTATGTTATAAAAGCAAATTTTATTCTAGAAGTTCTGAAACTAAATCAACTGCTCTTTCTAATTCTGGCCTACCTGTTCGTATTCATCATCCTCACTTGGGTGGTTAAAAACATAAAAATAAATTAAAATGAGTTGAAGACTCAGCAAGAAGTCCACCACAACGTTAATATAATAAACATAAGATTTTCATAAAAATTTTCATGCTGAGAGTTTAAAATTCATGATTGTTCATACTGATATTTATGCTATGAATGACTAGTTTATCTAAATTAACTGATTGATCTGACTTAATTGACTGATTTGACTGGCCAACACACTTACCCTGTGTGCAAGATTGTGCATCGGCCCCATGTCTCGCAGTCGTGAGGGAAGCCGCTAATACTATTCTGGCATACTATGGTAGACCACGCTTGAGTCTGTGGCTTGCATATTCACCCTGAAACCGAACTGCATTGGTACTATGCATCTGAATGGGCATCTAATTAACTAATTTGATCTTATCTTGCACTTGAACTTAAGATAGCTTACGTTTCTTATACACATGAGATGCATGACATAATACATATATAATTATAATTTTTGAATTTGAACATGATGCGGAATGACATGATCGTATGTTATGCTGGATGACATGTTTGCATATGACATGAGTGGTGCATAAATAATGGTTGTCAATGAACTGGCTTGAATATTACTTATATATAAGCTGAACTATGATGATCCTAATTTGTGATCAAATTACATACCTTGCTGCGCTTTTTCTTGAATCTTATTTCGTAACTCGTCACCAATACGTAGAATTAATTATCACTAAATCCGTCTAGAAACAACATGTACTAATATCCTATTTAGTTAAATAAAATATTCTGTTTATCACAAAAATCAATGAATACTGATATCTTAAATTATTTACAATTCTAATAGCATATTCTTACTTTCAAAATATAACTTAGTATAATACTTTGAGATATAATTAATTCTATTAAAAATAAGTCATAAAAACCTCAATTTTTAAATTAGGTTTCCTTTCTTATAATTAACATAATTAAACAAGAAATCAAATAAATAATAATATCATTTAAATATTCTTAACATATTTCTTTATTTTTTTAAAGTATAACATAATAATTTTATTAAAATTCTACTAAATAGACAAAGAAATATTAACAAAATATTAAGCTTAATCCTTCAAGTTATTACGGGAAGGGATTAAAAGGGAATATATGTAATATTATTAACATCTATATTTAGTAAACCAACAACCTAAAAACACAACTTATAACATGAAGAGAATAGAGGCTCGGGAGAGAGGCGTGTGATACAGGGCGGAAACAACTTACTGAGGGAGGGAGACTGAGGTGATGGCAACTTCGGGGTGGCTGGCGACGCGACTGGATTCCTGGGCAGGGTGGTGCGACGCCGTGAGAGAAGAGAGAGAGAGAGAGAGAGAGAACTGTAAAATCGAAAAGCCTTAAGAAGGGAAAATGGTGACTGACGGCAATGGGCTTACCGGGAAGATGCAGGTTCAATGGGAAACAACAATTCAACGATTTCTGTGTTGTCCGAGAGGTGTTTCGACGTCTTCTGTGATGGAGTCCGGCGAAGCAAGTGGCTCGACTACTCTGTTTTGGAAGTGAAAAACAGAGGCTCACCATGATGAGTCCGTGAAGAGGGTGGCGCATGGTGAGGCTTACTGTGTTGGGGGGCTCACGGTGTGGAGGAGTTTTAGCAGTGGGGTGGCTCACGGTGCCTGTGGGTAGGTAAAAAAAGAAACGGTGGTGGCTTTTGGTACGTATGCGGTGCAAGTTGCAGTGACGGTTTTTGCAACATGGTTGCAGTTCCTTCATGGGGCTGGGCAGTAATCTACCTTTCTGTGATGGTTGTGCAATTGTTGAATGTGGAGGAGCAGTGGTTGGGTCGATGGTGGATTTGCCATGATCTTTGCTATGTCTAGCTTGCTTGGTGCACAACAGTTTCTGAATCATGAAGGCGGCATAATATTTGTACGTCAGAGAGATAGAGGAGATAATTTCTATGTGCATTATACATGTATAAATAAGTGATGGAAAAACCCTAGGGAAAAAGAGAAAGAGGCGTGCATGCAGTGGAAACATAAGTGTATCATGTAGAACGTGGAGTTTGATAGAAGATCTCACGGTTTGGGCTTTCTGGCACATTAAAAAAAATAATTTAGGCCCAAATAAAAATTATAGAATTATTGGGCAATAAAAAGTATAGAATTATTGGGCCAGGTCATTACACTTCTCTCGTATCAACTTCCTTAAGTGAAAAAACCAATTTTCTAGAAGATCCCTCCTACTGAAGGGACAACGAAAGACATAGACATTGTTCTATCTTTATGGCTCTAAACTTAATTTATGGCTGCTGGTTTACTGAACTAGAAAAAAAGAAAGAAAAAAAACAATCATTCCTTTCATAGATTCCACAATTCACAATCTCAGATTTCACAACTCATATGGATTTTACAGATTTTCCTACCTTATTCTCATTGCAGATTTCTGCAATCCCCACCCTTCGTTTGACAAATTTCCCAAGTCAGACATTGTTAAACACTAGCACAGATGAACAAAAAAAAAGAAGCTTTGTCAAAGGATTGTACCTAGTAAGACGTTAAGGAGTGGGTAGACGAAACGACGAGAGAGATTTTCATTCTAAAATGAAAAAGTGCAGGCAGACGGAAGTGAATTTCATTTTTTGGCACTTTTTTTTTATAATATAAACGCTGATGTGGCCCATTAGCGGTGTGCACATACATGCAAAAATTATGCCTGAATGTAGTAGTTCTGGATGGTAAATATTAATCACAAAAGTTTGGTAAAAAACCAACTCAACATACAACTAGTGATCAGACTCAACCAGAACAACTCAACATACGAGAATGGAAAGTTGTATCGATTAGTTCATTTTTCAAACTAAAACAACAACAAAGTATTGTACTTATATAACTTGAGTGTAACTAGATTGCAGCAACAAAGACAAAACATACTCCCACGACATCTATTTGGCTGCAACTATTTCTATAAATTCTCAGTTCTGAAGTGTCCATGTTGTCCAATCGCATCTTAGTTCTTTTTCATTATTAATGCCGAATAATAGAGAAACAATTGTGTCAGATATGGATTAGATTTTCATTAATTCATCTGCTTTGGCCAATAACAAACAAAAAAGTAAAAAAAATTCAAACCTTGTATTTTCTTGATGCAAAGAGCAATTAGCTGATGTAAAGAGCAAGCCCTGCAACTAATCAAGCATTTCACAGTTGCATGAGCCATGACCTCTCATGTCAGTTGCAAGTAATCAAGCATTTCACAGTCAGTTGCCTAGCACACTCTTTCCCTCTCATGTCAGTTGCAAATAGTCAAGCATTTCATAGTTATTGAATTGTGTCTATCTCTATGCCATGTTGATTAATGAGAACTTATGATAATTGAATAATGAAAATCATTTGGGGACAAAACAAAATAGAAAAGTTACCAAATTTTGATTCATTTCCTTCTCTTTTGAGAATCAATGTAACAAACACATCAAGCAACAAAACCCACTTTGAGCCAACCTAGGGTAGTTTTAAATGCTACATAAAGAAGCTAACAGATGTGAGGGAAGTGCTGAATGTTTGACTGATTATTTTTATATGTATAAGAAGTGATTATAGCATGGTGTTATGACAATTTTAGTTTTACTTTTATGTTCACAATGAATATAGATAAAAAACCATGACTTTAGAGAATTTGAGCAGAGTCGAATTGCTGCAATTGCACATTGAATATTGATTGTTTTTAATCTGCAACACCAACATTGCGATTGTGGGCCTCGAGTACTCCCTCCCCCCCTCACATCAATCCTTGACGGTTTGGGTTTCTAGTTGTATCGTAATGGATTGGTTGGTTTCTCTGATACACCCTAACTTCCAGACATTCCAATTAAATGTTAGAGGCTGTGGAGTATCTAAACGAAGCCTCCAGGTTAGGATAAAAATGAGCAATCATTGCAAGTTATGTGTGCATATACCAAAACCTAGAACCAAATTCACCCGCTTCAAAACACAGGACCAAATTTAGCCGCTTCTTAACCCATAACCAACAATGTCAACAAAGCTTATCTAAGAAAACCAAAACTTTATAATCTCAACCACGTCCATGGGGTGCAAAATAGTTTTAAAAAGAGGACAGGAGCTTACCAACCAAAGATGATGCAGATAGAGTTCACATGGTTCATCGAAGGGAGCAACGAGATCTGAGAGGGGCTAAGTTGGATGTCGGAGGACAGACGTCGCATGCAAATTTGCCTAAAGAAAACAAGAAAACGATGTGAGACACCCACAGACCATCGTCGAACATTGGGATTTGGGTAAATGGCGGAGGACAGTCGCAAACAGCGGTATTTGGGTATATGGGAGATGACGAACAGGAAGATGGATGTGGGGGAGAATGGCAAAGATGGATCTGGCAGAAGAAGACGTCGTTCTTTTTTCTACTATTTTGTGTTTCAATTTTTTTTTAATTTAAAACAACTACTAACGTCGAGACATGCGCAAAGTCGCCTGTATATAAAAGAACTAATTTAGAAAGCAATTATGTTACATATAGTTACTTTTGTGTACTTTTTGTGCATTCTACTGATATGATTGGCTGCATAACTATTATTTAATGTGATACAGTCAATTACATTAACGTAGTGCCCAAAAAGTACGTAATGTGACTGCACATAGTTTTTGTTTAGAAAAACAATTCTGCTACATAAAGTCACTGTTGCATATTCCTTGTACACTCCGCTAATATGATTGGTTGCATCACATTAAACAAAAGTGATGTAGTCAATCATATCACCGGATTACGTAAAGAGTATGCAAAAATGATTGTATGTCACAAAATTATTTTTCATTATCCTCACATCACACATCACACTATACATATTTTATTTTTTTATGTTTTTCTTCTACCAATTGTGTAGTGTATGAATGATGAGTAGAAGAACTCAGAACATTAGCATTGGCTTCATTAAAGTCATCTTCAAAATTTGATGAAAAATACATATTTTTTCATAAATCCAAAATCTCTCTATTTATAACCCCACATTGGATTAGTCAAAATAATAATATAATATTATTTTTTTAATAATAATATTTTTAATTTTTTTTTCATATTTTACTATTACACTAACTATATGTTAATTAACAACAATATTTCTTCTTTCACATATTTCAAAACTAAACACAAAAATGAAAGTGAAAGGACGTTTAGGAAAGTAAAAATTGTGGGAAATGAAAATTAAAAAGCAAAGCAGTTGTGGTAATTTTTATAATAAAATATTATTTTTGAAGATGAACAGTACATCTTCAAATTTGAAGATGCATTGCCAGTGCTCTCAATTAGTTTAAGAAGAATAAAAAAAAATAATAATAAAAATAAGTATAGTGTGTGAAAATAATGAATAGCAAACCTCTAAAATTTATGATCTCCAAATCAGTAATCATGATCCAGAACTAGAAGGGAGTGGCACTTACTTTACGGCTGGAATTACTTGCTTCCTCCTCTGTGAAGTATCCATTGGTTCTATTTATGAAATTTTCATACCTTTTTTTTTTCCTTTCTTTTGAAGTATACTTTTATTTTTATTTTTAAGTAATTCTTCAGCTTTTACACCCATCAGTCTGCCGAATAACACGCGTGCACATACACAAAAAGCCACAACCAACGGAGGGTTTCGAAATCTGTTACAGGAAAAGATTCCAGTCGGATGGGTTTAAAACCCATTTTCACACCGGCCAATCGCATCACGACACATAAGCTATCCAAGAAAAGGCTTGCTGCATCTCAAAGCACCGTATTTCCTCTCATCTATTTCCTTCTCCACATGTAAACCTTTCGTTCTCTCCATTCTCGCTGCACTCAGGGCCAACTCTTCCATTAGACAAATTAGGCAATTGCTTAAGGCCCCTACTGGAAGAAGGCCCCTAAAAAAAGTCGGCCTAGTTTGGGTGTTGAAGTACTCTGAGGTACTCTCAAACACTCTCATTACTATTCTCTACTTTATTATTACTTTTCACCTATTTTTATTACTATTCATTACTTTTCACTTACTTTTTACTAGGGTTGAGCTCCGATGACGGAGTCATAGTAGTCATTTCCGACCTCCGACTCCGACAGGAGTCGGAGCGAAAATTTTACTCTGACTTCAACTCCGATTGGAGTTCGAAACTCCGAACTAGTTTCAAACTCCGATCGGAGCTCTGACTATTTATTGAGCTAAATAGATGTCCTTTTTCATCTTTTGGGCTCACCATTACCCAAATCTGAATCTGTAAAAAAAAAAATAATGAAAAGATAAAAAAATAATTTTAAATCCAATAGTTTAAAAACTAAATAACTTATGGTTATTTAGTAGCCATAAGTTATAACAGTGTCATACAGTCCCATTTATAACAACAGTCCGAATCTGTAAGAAAAAAATACTGAAAAGAAAAAAAAACTTAAAAACTAAATAATCATAAGTTATAACAGTCACTTACAATCCCATTTAATAAAGATAACTACATAACTATTAAATACGGATTTCACTCAAATCTCAATGGTCCATTGGTGATTGGTCATGCCTGAAATGAAGATAGAAAGTTGTAAGCAATAAATGAAAAAAACTGATAATAACAAATTGAACATGGTAAAAGTAGAGTTTGATTCTCTATTTGATTCTTACCAAGAAAGGGGGTTTCTCCAAGAAAGGGGGTTTTCCATCCCAACTCTCAATGGGCGTCCATCTCAAACTCTCAAATTCTCAATCATCGACAATTATGTTAGGGTTCACAATTAGGTCTATAAAATCATAAAAAGTAGAAGTTAGAAATATTAAAATTAATTAAATGAAAACTTAAAAGCATATAAACTTATAAATTTACCTGATTCAAACCTATAGCTCTCGGCATCAACACCAACAGTATCTAGTCCAGGGCGTTTCACTGATCCAATTCTGTGTGCAAATGAGGGTCTCCACGGTTGACGGTGACAATGAACTCTGATAAGCATTCAACACGCGACCTTCAGTGCTAAATGCCGACTCTGTGACAATTTTAGTGATAGGAATGGCTAGCACATCTCGGGTTATACGGAAAATGACTGGATACTTGGTGAAATTAACCTTCCACCAAGTTAGCAACTGAAATACATTACTAGGTGCCTCGACAACTTCCATAAAATATCGTTCAACCTCAGATGTACATTGCATAATATTCCTCGTTGCAATGATTTTATGATACTGTTGCATAATACGATGGTGTGTAAGCCCAAGTCTGGATGGGTCAGTATCATCAAAGGAAACTGTCGATCCCGTTGGCCTAGAATGTGAGGAGCTACCAGCTGCGGATGATGCTTGACAACTATTGCTGTAAGGTCATCAATATCATTTTTAAGCATTATAATAAACTCTGCAGCCTTCACTGTCCCGAGGATGGAATTTATCCAAAATTCTAGATTGACCAACTTATATCGGGGGTCAAGGTTCACAGTCACAAATAGTAATCTATTTTTCTTCTCAATATTCTCCCAATATTTATCATATTTGGTCTTCATCCTCGTAGCCATAGCAGATAACAATCCCCTATAATCAATACAACTATTTTCCAAGTGGAAGTGAAACTCCGAGAGCTCGGTGAAGTACAAGTTTGCAGTCATATATTTAGATCCAGATATCCACATGGTTATCTCATAAAAAACTTGTAAAAATTGAACAAATACCTCACACTAGTCCAATCATGTGCGTCCGGTGCACCGAGCCCCTGTCCTGCTGGCTCCAACAAAGCGTATCTCAGGCTCCCATTCTCGACCTCCATTTTCTCGAATGCTCTTTGGTACTTCTGTGCCACATCCAACATCATGTATGTAGAGTTCTATCGAGTCGGAACGTCCAAGCATAACATCCTAGAGCATTCAATCTGAAGATTTTTTGCTATTGCCTTAAACTTGGCAAGCCTTTGGGGGGAATCCCTCACATATCGCACAATGTTGCGGACTCGGGTAATGAAAACATCAACCTCTTTTAACTCATCAACAACTATGAGGTTGACGATATGAGCACAGCACCGAACATGAATAAAGTCGCGGTCCCGAATGACATCATCGTTCACCGTCGTGTTCCGCTTAAACCAATCAATTTCTGTTTCATTGGTACTAGCATTGTCAACTGTAATACACATCACTTTTCAAATCCCCTAATCCTTTATATAATCATCTATCTTCGCCCCAATAGATGCACCTTTATGATTCACAATTTCTTTGAAGTCAATAATTCTTTTATGCAAATTTCACTCACTGTCAATGTAGTGTGCTGTGATACATATGTAGCAGAAGTTTTGTATGGACGTCCATGTGTCAGTCGTAAATGAAACTCTCTGGCCAGTGGTAACAAACATCTTCATCATCTTCGCCTTGTCCTTCAGATACTTTTTCATATAATCTCGCATCACCGTATACCGTGATGGAATGGGAAAGCGTAGCTCAACAAAATTTAGAAACTTTCGAAAGTCTCTTTTTTCGACTGTGGTAAAGGGCATCTCATCAATAATTATAATCTCTACAAGCATTTCTCTAAACATCTTCTCACTATATTGAGGGATGACCAGTTTCTTAGCCTGTGTATTGTCATGGCCGTAGAAGTTTTATAACTGAGGTTGGTCTGATCAGTAGCTGCAAATACCTTCGCGATCTTATATCGTTGGCAACCTTGAAGATGTGCTATCATCACACTGGTGCTTTACTTCTTCGAATGACATTTACAAAGTTGACCACAATAATGACATCTTGCTTGTGGGTTTGCAATTTCATTAGGAATTTTGGTGAAATGCTCTCATGTCCACGACTATTTTTTAGAAGCCCATTGTGGTTGATCATGTTCAATGGGCATCTCCTCCTCTTCGTTGAACATATCCTCATCCTCACCCTCTATATCCACTGGGAGTGGGAGTCGACTACTTTACAAGATGTGGCTTCTCTAGATGTGGTTGCTCTAGAAGTAGCTCATCTAGATGTGGTTGCTCTAGATGTGGCTCTAGGGGTGGAAGTACCCACTGGTGTAGGAAATGTAGCATTGTCATCTGCCACATCCCCTTGTGGACGATCGTCTCCACTAGATCTATAATCTATATAACAATCAAAGAAGCTGCAAAAATAAATTAGAACCAATAATTAATTTAAAATATAACTAAGCTATATTAATTTAAAAAATTAGCTTGTAACCAAAATTCAAATATTGATACTTTTTGTCATAAAATATTAAACTATCACAAATGTCAAAATATGAAAATAATATTAATTAATGACCCATTACTTTATTCAACATTTTCCCTTCATGCCATTTATTTTTTTAATCTCAATTCGGACAATCTTAGGAAAGTTAGGCACCCAATTAGCTAAAACAATGAAAACAAGGTTTGTTATTATCTCAACATTTTCCATTCGAATCGCAAAATCAAAAGTCACAGAGCTCAAAATAAGGTTTGTTATTATCTCTAAAATAGTTTAGGTATCTGGTTTGTCATCCCGCTCAAGCAGACTGCCGAGCGGGTGTCGAGCAGAGCTCTCGGGTTCGACGGGTTACATAGTCGCTCAAGCGGACTATCGAGCGGAGCTCTTCGGTTCATATTAGTTCGAGCGGATTGTCGAGCGGAGCTCTCTTGTTCATATTATCTCGAGCGGACTGTTGAGGTGGTGTCGAGCGGAGCTCTCGGGTTCATATTTGCTCGAGCAAAGTCGAGCGAAGGGTCGAGCGAACGTGGCTCGAGCTAGGGGGTCAAGCCACAGTTAGGCCAAACCTCTAAAATGACATTTTTAAGATGAAATCAAGCCAAACTTAACAAGTACAACTCAAATTCACCAGAATAACCACCTTTATGATCCGAAAATAACTAAATTTAGGTAATTCAAAAATAAACATAAAATTAAATCAATTTTAGGGCTCAGAATCGGAAACATACCAAAGCTCAAAGGCTATGGAGGTTGGCCTGAGAACTAGACGGCGAGACTACGAACTACGGAGGCGCAACGAGGAAAGGCGGCGAGGGAACGAGGCGGCGAGATCAACGGTTCACTGGTTCGGAGAACTGGAAAAGAGAAGTGAGAGAATAAAGAAGAAAGGGAAGAAGGAGGAAGAAGGGAAGGGCCGAAGGGGGGTCCTGCGTTTTGGACCCCCTGTGTGATGAAATGGCGTAATGTGGAACGACCCCGTTTTGCATATTATTTAAAAAAAAAAAACCAGATGTAAAACGACGTCGTTTTACATCTGTTTTTTTTTTTTTAAATTGGAGTCGGAGTTCGGAGCTCTAGTTCACTCTGAACTCCGACTTTGATTTCGGCGTCTTATTCGGAGCTACTCCAACTCCGGCTCCGAATTTCGATTACTCTGATTCCGTCGGTATCGGAATCGGAGCGGAAGTCTGATGGAGTCGAAAATTTTAGAATTTTGCATAGCCCTACTTTTTACTACTATTCAATATTCTATTATTACTTTTTACTTACTTTTTACTACTATTCACAAAATTCTCAAACACTTTCACTATCCAAACCCAGCCGACTCTTAAGTATAATTTTTTTAAAAGAAAAAAATATCCAATTAAAAAAATTAATTAACCCAATAAGAGAACCTCAAATTATGTCATTATTAGTATTAAAAATATCCCACATAATAATTATTTAAAGTATTCTCCTTCTAAGAATACACTTTTTTTTTCATTATTAGTTTCATATATAATGTAAAAATTATAAATATCAAAATCTAATTTTCGAGTGTTCATAAAATTTTTTTGTATGATCCTTTGGAAAGGCAAGGGCCTACTTTTTCCTAAATGTGTAGGTTATTTATAGAACTTTATTAACAATAATGATTATAATTGCTTTTAGGGCTATTTTATATATTAAAAATATTTCAAATATTTGTGAATAGTAGTGAAATAATTTGAGTTAAGATGTTTTATTAGATTTTGAGAAATGAGATTGAAAAAGTTGAATTTGAAAATATTTGAGAATGCCTAAAAATAATTGTGTTCCCAAACGATCCTTGAGAGTCTAACGCATGTCTTATAAAACTAGATTTGATAAAATCTTCTCTAAATTGACAATTTTTTAATAAAAATTAAGTCGGTTATTAGTTGAAAAGGTAGTATAAAATGGTGTACGATCAATGTTGTTCGCTTTCTTTAGTCTAGTTCTGGAGCATTTCAAATTTTATGATTCTTACTGCCATTGCTTTTATATTGTTTCTGCAACGCTTATATATTCTGTACTTATGTGTCTTATGTCTAAATGCATTTGTTTTAACATTTTTCTATGTATTTATGTTTCGTACTAATATCATTACATGGTAGAATGAAATTTGGCTTCTGGTTCGAATTGCAAGACAGTGATTTCTCTTTTGGTAAGTTGCAGAAGGGTGATTTATGTATTCTCTTACTGAATTCTGTAGGCATTTACATCATTGCATAATTTCTGCAAGTTTGATTATTTTCTGTGATGGAGCCTTGGAGTACACATCAGAAGGGAAAGGCCTTCTGTTTCCTGATGAAATAGATTTACAAGTTGATGCTTTTGCTAGAAGTAAAAAACCATTAATGGAATCGAACAATAAACCCAATTTTAGTTTTGAAAGCAACGGACTTGTATCTGATAGAGAGGTCAAGAGAACAGAGAATCTTGTCTGGATTGGTCGGCTTGAGAAAGAAAGAGGGAGAGAACAGAGAGGACGTTGGATTGGTGCAAGTGCTTACGGGAATGGAGAGGATGAGTGCTTGGGTTGATGCAGGTGCAGTGTAGCGAGAATGGAGAGAACGGAAGGTTTACGTGTGGAAAAGGAAATAGATGTGAGGGATTGGGTGCTTTGAGATGCAGCAAGCCTTTTCTTAAATGACTTACGTATCGCGATGCGATTGGCCGGTGTGAAAATGAGTTTTAAATCCATCCGGTGGAAGCTTTTCCCTTCTGTTACTTGCGAATTTCATATGCCATTGCAAAGAGTTAGTTAGGAGCATACACCCGCTACCTAAATAGAACAAAAGCTTATTTCTTAGCAATCATGTCCGTTTACTTAGAGCACTCCCAATGACTTTTTCATCTTATCTTTTAAAATATATCGACAAAATTCACTCTCTCTATTTTACATACTGACTTTTATAATATATCATACATCAGCTTATCTATTTTTTCTTTATATCACTTAAATATTATATTTTATAATATTTTTTATTCATTTCTAATATTTTTTTTCTAACTATCAATAATATTCTCCTATATTTTAATATTTACAATATCTCTCCATATTTATTTATTTTCCTCCTGACTTCTCTCTCCAAAAACTAGAAATCATTACTCCAAAAGCTGAAAAAATTTGGAACTCAACAACAACTAGATTTCGATTTGAAGCCAACCCCACCACTTCATGTTCCTCCAATCCTCCAAAATCACCTTCAAAATCCGTACCCAACCCAACTCACTAAGCACCATCACCCACTCTGTTTCCAACCAAAGCAAACCCCACACTCATCTCACACTCCAAAACCCATTAAAACCAGTTTCATCGCGAACCCATTTCTAGCAATCTCTCAACTTCACAAACCCTTCATTTTGCACCTCGTAAGTGAACTTTGAATGCGGAGGAAAGATTACCCAGAGGCTAGAACCCACTCAGACAAGGAAGAGCAATTGGACTTGCAAATTTGAACTGGACGACGAGATTCTTAAATTGAAATTTGAAACAAACTGAATGCATGTTGCTGGAATCGGCGAGAACTGAGGAAGGGAAGATGACGCCAAACACGAATGGACTTTTGTGAAATAAGAACTTTAATGCAGATGAAAGAGTACAAGAAGACAAAGAAATTAATTAAAAATATTTACATTCGTGAGCAGTGTCATGCTACATGTTACGATAACACTGTAGCAAACTGAAAAATGGAGATGAAGTAGAGAATCGGTTGGATGTGCATTTTAAACTAAATCCTTCAAATTTTACAAATAGATGGATTTTACACAATCCATTGAGAGTACGCTAAAGACCACATAAGATTTACCAAAGAAAGCGGCATCGAAAAGAAGACATTTTTAACTGAATGAAAGGATGGGCATTTTTTTTACAATCTTAAAAAGGGATTTATCATTTCCCTCCAACATAAAGCAGCACCAACAAAGACACAAGTGCTTGGGATTTAAACTCACCAACAAACCACCAGGCTAGGATCCTAAAAATTAAATCCGACGGCCTGCGACTCCCTAAGCAGACACGCGTACAGTATGACTTTATCTTCACTAATATGTTCAGTAATCACATAGATATTACATAAAAACGGTTCTGTACAAAGAGAAAAGGGAAGAGAATAGGGCCGTTAAAGACCGACTGACATCACCTCCCAGCAGAGACTAACGGCTTCTTGGAGTCCTGAGCAGACGTTGAGGGTGTTGAAGGAAGAGTAAAAGGTTCTGAGCTTAAATGAGATGGTGATGTTTCTGCGATCACCTCTTCGAGTGCAGGGGCAGTAACCGGTTGAACTGGTTTTGGCATGTAGTTGAAAGACAGATCCTTGTTGGCGGACAGTGCAATGAGCTCTTTCTCCTCCAGCCCTTTTGCAGGCCCAAGACTACAACGATCTGGGGTGTGCTTGGCCAATGCGTCTTTAAATTTTTTTACCTGTTTCGTTTATGCCATTATTTAAAAATCAGCATTTTTTTGTTTTGGGGGGGGGGGGGGGGGGGAATTGGGGGTGGGTAATTCAAAATCATTAGTGGATGGATAAAACAACTGGCCAGGCTGTGAGGAGTAATGATGTAACAAAGGAACATCACGAGTGGCTGTTCATAAGAAACCGAGCAAACTTTCGAGTTTTCAAATAAGTTCATGGGTGAATGCACACAAAATTTAGATACGAATTCATTTGTGGATAAACAAGACTACTGAGTTTAAATGAAGTAAGGGGGTAACTCCAAAAGAAACATAAGATGAAAAAGTTTGAAAATCTAACCTAATCTCGGTGGAAAACACAAAATTTTTTAAAATCATGCATTGGAAATTGGAAATGAGCCAGCCAACCAAGATAATTACCACAGTTAGTACAAACATATAAAATTTATCATCTATTGGCTAGCAAACTTGGAAAATTATGAACACTGACCGTGGCGTTAGTACAGCTAAAGCTGCATAGACGACCATGAGCGCCTCTGTAGAAACGAAAGAAAGGCAGGACATGGACATTAAGGCTATAACACATGGACTTGTGCTCCTCATAGTTCACCTGAAGGAACTGCACATCTGGGTGCATATCGGCCAATTGACAGATCTGACACAGAGAACAATTAAATATCATGTCAATTGCCGTGGGTTTTAAATGTAAGTGAAAAGATTAAAAATAATAACGATACGGGCCAATACTACCTTGGGGTGGAGCGCTTTGCAGCCACCACAGCCAGGGGAGAAGAAATCGACAACAACCAGATTATCCCCGGCGTTCAATAGGGAGTCCACGAGGTCTTGTGCGGAAGTAACCTCTTTCATGTTTGGTTGAAGCCCCTTTTCCCACCATTTCTGAGCCTTCCCAATCCGAAGGCTAGTCTGCAAGTTCCGTCGGAAAAAGCTTACAACATTAAAAGCCAATGGTGATATACGGGATAAATGTCAAAAAACATGACAAAAATATTGAATTACTACTAACAGTGTTCCCAGTTTCAAAGAGAAACAAAGAAAAACAAACAGGAATGTGACCTAGAAAAGACGAATCAAAGAACCCTTAAATGAAAAAAAAAACCTGTTTTTCCCAAAACCTGACCAAACTGGAATGAAAAAGAAGGCTTGAGGAGAGGATGCGACTAAGAAATTAGCAACCTGAGCTTTAATTGAAGGCTGGAATCGGTGATTCCCTTTCCTGGGGATGGCTTCGTTTCCAGGAAGAAAAACTCTTCTGCCATGATAATCACTGCTCGATGAAGAAGACAATCTGAGCGCCTGTGATTTCAGTTTCAGAGACTGAAACCAACTCACAGAAGATGATTTGTAATTACAGCTCTTCTTTGGGAAAGAAAAAGAAAACCCATCGCGTTGACCATGACGACAAGATGAAAATAGATTCGTTTTGCTAAGTCGATCCGCCATGGGGTTCCAATCCCCCTTAAACAAAATCCCTTCTTTCGATTGGCACAACGGAATTGAAGCCCCACAATTCAGACAATTGAACGAGAGAAAATTTATTTTCTCTTGAAGTTGAAGCAAAGGTGAGGGAGAAAGTTTCAAAGAGATGATGGAATCAGAAAACAACGAAAGCACATTAACAATGGGGAGTGATTCTTCCAGAATAATGCACACGATTTATGTACCGTGGATAATGTGAATCCAACGGTTGACATATTATTATAATACGATACGAATAATGGAAACTGATATTTCATTGGATAATGTTTGTTTATCGCTTTATATTATTTTTTCTAATTTGCCTAGTTTATTGCCTCCAAAAAAAAAAAATATGTCAAGTTTATGGTGGGGGAGTGGTCCACGTCAACTACTTACTTTTTGCCACATGTTACCATCGCGAAACTCAACAGATCTTATGAAATTTGTTTTCGAAAGAGAAATAATATTTGGAAGACGACTGATTGATACGAGATTTGCAAGACGAATCATTAAAAATATCATATCTATTTTTATTAAATAAAAATATATATGATATTTATAATTATAAAATATACATATGTAAAGTATTTTTTTAAAATAAATAAATTTAAATCTTATATAAAAAATTAATTTTTTTTAATAATAAATCTTATTTCTTTTTAAAAAAAAATATATGACGCTTGTATAATTTATGATTATATTCTTCCGTATTTTTCTAAATAATATTTGGATGGAAATATGGTGTGACCAAAGAAATTAACTTTTTAATTTAAAAATCTATGGGAAATAGTATTAAATAATTTTCATGGGAAAGAGATTGTTCTTGTCTATTTTTAGAGTATTAGTAATTTAATATTGGTCTATACATATGCATATACAAAATTATCTTTTTTGCATAATTACTTTGCCATTCAAGCAAAACTCTCATATTGATTTATGCATATTTAAAACAAAATAATAATAAAATATTATTTTATTATTATTAATTTTTTTCTAAAATCAAAATTTATATATATATATATATATATATATATTTTGTAATTAGCATCCACTACATACATTTGACATTAATAATACAAATGTAATAATAAGAAATATAATTTTGTTTATATATTATATTAAAAATATAATAAAATAAAAAAAATATATAATATATTATAATAATAAAATGAATGTGTATGTGAAAGTTTCTTGTAATGTTGAGTGAGGGAGAAGATGAAAAGATTGAAAGATTGAAAGAGAAAGAATGAAAGGAAAGAGAAATAATGATTAAAATATATTTTAGAGAGTGAATATTTTATGCATAAATCAATACGAAGAATGATTTTACATATGCATATATTTATGGATAACAACTGTTTATAACTGGCTATATTTATGCATATGCATAAATCAATACAGATGATTTTAGAGTTATATTATGTAAATATAATTTTACATATGTATATGCAAATACATAAATCAATATGAATGCTCTTATAGGCTATAACAAGACATGTCATGTTAACCTATCACTATTGTTTATGTTTTTCGATGACCGGAGTTAATTTGTGGTCTTTCTTCCTTTGTAGACTTGTAGTAATAAATATGAGGGTAAGGCTAGATTTTAACGTCAACAGATGGTTTTCTCGTAGTACAAATAAAAAGTAGAGATAAAAATCGCCAAGCTAATTGTCACAAATAAAATTGTAAATCTAATCGTTCCTCATGATACGTGTACTTTAAAGATATACAAAATACTAAGAATAAAAAAAATCTACGTTTTGATAACTTCCATGTAACATATTTAAAAAATAAAATAAATAAGACTGATAAAATAAGAGTTGGCATAGTAATATCTTGGTAAATATAAACATAAATATAAATAAAAACAAAAGCTTACTATAATTTTTTCTTATACACTGCCAATATAATATATCTATCCATAAATTTTGACTATTTTAAATCATATTTTACGAGGCCCCGTCTCCCTTAAAGCCATCAATAGAGTTTCAGTAGGAAAATGAAGCGGATGATAAGATATGATCAGAGTTGAAGGAGGAAAGCAAGTCAAAGAGGTAAGAGAAAAAGATGAAAAGGATATTAACCTGAAACTTCACGACTTTCAGGTGCTTTTCCTACCCTCATCTTAGGTACTATGGAGGATCCTCAGCCTACATTGTACTATCTATATCGTGTTGAGAGATAATTGAGATCATGAAAAATTATACAAATCACCAAACTATATAAATCTTGTGTCTTTCTCTTATTTACATTTTATTTATTATTTATTGCCATCATTGGATGCAATGCTCCTTGTACTTACGCTCAACCCACTATTGTGGGCTGAAGACGACTCTTCATTCATTCCAGCTTACAATAAAAAGAGAATGTTAGATACAATCATGAATTGTGTAATTACCGCGCATTCTTTTTGAAAAAGAATAAGTTCTACTATTAAAAATTAATTTTTTATGTAAATCTCATATTTATTCACTATTTTTAAAAAAATATGTATCGCTTACACATTCTATGACAGTAATGCATGGAATTTAAATCGATCCATGATCATTAACGTGTTTAAGGGTGGAATTTAAATCTACTGTAATGCATGTAGGAAAAAAGTTGAACCAAGAGGGGGAATAAAAGAAAGAAAAATAACTTGGCTTCCCGAGTCTCCAGCTAGCTTTAAATTAAGGTTACTAAAGTAGAGATATTCCTTGGTTTTTTTTAAAAAAAAATTATTTTATTATCAAATCAATGTATAAATTATACTACTTATATTATTTAAATAATAAGATTTTATTTATAAAATTTATAATTTAAAATTATCTTTTAAATTAAATTATGCCATGTAAACAGTGATTCACCACGATCAGTTAAAAGACGAACCCAAGGGCCAAGAACTAATTTGTAATCTGGGAAGTACAAACAAATGAGAAGTGTTATATACATAAAAAGATGATATAAAAATAAACTCACAAAATAAAATAATTTTATGTGATTTATTAAATTTATTTTATAATAAAAATAACTTTACAATATAAAGTAATACATCAAATCATATCATTTTGTAT